>OX451735.1:604455280-605881562 GCA_948472305.1 Vicia faba
GCTGACTTCGTGTATGGCAATGTGGAGTTTTTCAACAAGGCCTGAGATGTCTGGGAGCTTGCTTGAACTTCCCTTGACCTTCTCCAACGTCTAGCTTGCCTTGAATGTACTTGAATCAGCCTATAGAACTCAACCTGCACAAGCTCAAAATGAAAATGGCAACCCCTGTAAATGGAGTTACAGTTGGTGTTTGATGTTTGGGATAGCTTGGATGAGTTATGTGGAAGATGTTTGAACCAGCTTGGGGCAAAACGCACGAGCCAATTGAGCTATGGAAGTCAAGTTGCAGGTTTTGCCCTATTTTGCCAATGGAAGGTGATTTCTGTCTATGGGATGTTTGAGGGCTTAAGAGGTCGTGTTTCTGGCTCAAAGGGGTGTGAGAAAGATCTTCAAAATGCTTGCACAAGTTGGTTTTTGCTGATGTTCAAGTTCTCATGTTTTTGACATGTTTCTTGTTTTTGAAGAAAAATGTGGGAAGTGATTGAAACAGGCCTGTACAGGCTATCCTTATGCTTGCACACTTTGCCCTTGGCCCCTCCAACTTGTGGATTTGATTTGCTGTATGAGATATGGACCAATGCTCAAGGGATTCAGTTTTGACATAAAGCACATTTAAGCAAAAATGGAAATGTACCTTTTTCTACTTAGGGATTAATTTTGTGTACAATGTCCTAATGACCAAAACAATGATCTAGACCAATGGATTTGCATTAAATTATTGAGTGTGAAGTGGTTTAGGGGCCTATAATCTAGTGCAAAGCATGCTGACTTGAAATTGCAACTTGTATGAACATGAATATGTCATGGATGAAAAGTGAGTTTTTGCCAACTTCAAGCCTTCGATTCTCTCTAACCACAAATGTGTTTGGAGAGTTCTTGGACATTTTGGAAAGCTTCCAACATGCTCTACAATCCATCTTTGAAATGCAACTTGATATTCCAAGTGGAACTATGTGAAAAATGGCCATGAAGATAGGTCAAAAGACAGAAATTGCCTTTGTGCAGACAAAACCCTAAAAATGACCATTTTGCCCTTTTGGTGATCTGATCAAATTTCTTGTGGAGTTGTGGTACAAACTTGATCAAATGGTTCATATAAGTTTATAATGTTGATGTGGGTCAAAATTCATGAGGGTTGACTTTAAATTGGCCACAGTTGACTTTTTCCCCAATACAGCTGATTTCTAGGTCATCTGTCCAATTGACTGGGCAAAAATTTGATTCAAAGCTTGAAACTTGGTATGGACAAACTTATGAGTCCAACATGAAGTATGAAAGTCACTTTGAGCATTAGAAGTCCAAAAATCCCTGTGTAAACTCAAACCCTAATTTAGGTCATCAGTGCAAGGAGATGTCTTGAGCAGTGCAAACCCTAGCTTGGTCTTGATTCCATAGAGTCTTATTAGGGGGGAAAACGAGAGGGAAAATTTTGGGGTACAACAGGTGCCCCTGTTCAATCTTCTTGAACCTTAAGAGTTAGATTGGCGAGTTTTCCTTTCGTGACTCGAAGGTAAAAGAGGATTGGACACTAGAGTGCCCTTAAATTTGCACTCGTCAAAATGTAGGTTGAGGGAATGGGCTTAAAGATGCCATTTGGAGATGGTAGTATCTTTTTGGAGATGGGGTTAGAGATTCCATCCAAAGTTTTTGTTGAAAATCAGGAGAATGAACATCTGAATGGTATTTGTATCTAGAACGTATCTGAGTTGTATCTAGAGATTGAATCTGTATGAGCAAAGGAATGGCGTCCGTGTTTGGAGCGTATCTGTACTATAGCTGTATTTTATTCTTGAATGAATATCAGAATGATTGCCGTGTCTGGAGTGTATCTGTATTGTATCGGAATTTTGAATAGGCGATAGAGAAACATCTGTGTATGGAGCATCTCCGGGCTGGGGATAAATTCCGAATGAGTGACAGAATGGCAACCGTGTCTGGAGCGTATCTGGACTGTATCTGAAGTTGAGATCTGTATGAGTAGCAGAATGACTTCCGTGTCTGGAGCGTATCCGTACTGTAGTTGGGATCTGGATAAGTGACAGAATGACTTTCGTGTCTGGAGTGTATCTGAACTTGAAGTTGATAGTTGAATCTGAATGAGAGATAGAATGGCTTCCGTGTCTGGAGCGTATCTAGTTTGTATCTGATTGTTGAAGTATGAATGAGTAGTAGAATGACCGTCGTGTCTGGGGTGTATCCATATTGTATCTGAAATAAGAGATCTGAATGAGTAGCATAATGACTTCCATGTCTTGGAGTGTATTTGTACTGTATCTGAAATCTTTGAATAGTTGCTAATGATAACTTTTAATCTTATCCTGAAAAGGGTAAAATGTTAGCCAAAACACAAAATTATATTGCATGATATGTATGATGCAATAAAGTGTGTTCTATCAATGTTTATGATATATGAATGTAATGTATGCACATGTAAGCTGATTAGTTGTCTTGCTGAGGAAAATATATCCTTGATAACTGGAGATAATTAACTCCTTGACTGCTGCTGGGGAAAATAAACCCTTCACTGTTGCTGGATATTCGAAACCTTTGACTGTTGCTGGATATTCAAAACCTTTGATTGCTGAGACTGAGAAATCCTTTGGACTACTGCCGGTGATTGAAAATCCTTGGTGACTTGTGGGGATTAACAAGAGCTTTGACAACTTCTGCGGGGATTTGAGAATCCTTTATGACTTTCTTGGGAAATAAGGAAAACTCTGACGATCTCTACTGGGGAATTAAAACCTGAGAGGCTTCAACTGGAGAAATGAGAATAAGAATCTTCGTTCTGCTGGGAAATAACTCTGTGGGGAGAATGCTCATTCCGTCAAATAATTCTTAAGATCTTGGGTCGTATGCCAATCTACTGGGGTTTTAAGAATGGTTGGGGATAAAAGTTAATTATTTTCTAAGATAACTTGCTGGGGAATTTGGAGAAACCGGATGATTTCTACTGTGGTTTAAAGGTTGAAGTCTTGGACTCCGTTGGGGAAGAAAGCTTTATCTTCACTGGGGATTTGTAGTTCAAAGTCTTCTGGCTCCGCTGGGGGGATCAGGAGTTTGGAAACTTAACTCTGATGGCGATATGTTTTTAACTCAGCTGGCTATTTTTGAACCTTAATTCCGTTGGGGATTTGAATGACCTACTGTAGGGGATTTCTTCCGGAATAGCCTAAAGACGTTTTCCTATACTTTCAACCTATCAGTAATTATCCTTTCCCATTTCGTTTTATTTGTAAGTAATGATTATATTCAAATGCACATGCTCATTTAACAAATCATTGGACGTTTTTAAATAAAACATAAGTGTAAAAAGAAAGAAAAATGCAAGCAAATTTTGGCACTTTGAAGTATATTTGTATTAACTTTGTGTAAGTATTTTGTACAAAGGAGACAGACATCCTAGTAAGAGAATGTTGTCATAAAAATGAGAAAAATTTATACAAAGAAAGATGGCTATGTGTGAAAATTCCATGGGGTTCCCATTCTGTTATAGCCTTCACAACTCTGAGTATCTTGTCCATTCGTTGCCTCGTCCGCATATGATTGGATTGATCAGAAGCCCAGAGCTTGCCTGTGAAGATATTATCCTTAAAGTGATCTGACGAGACATAGCCATACTGTGATCGGTGGATCTGGAACTGACTGTTTAACGTTGGTTTCGCGAAATGTCGCGGAAGCAAGAGTAGCCACCGTCTTTTATTTTCTCCAATATGGAAAGGACAAAAGCACAGAAAAATTCCTTATAGAGATTGCTCTCGGTTCGGGAGGTAGGTTATAGAAAGGGAAGGTGTTAGCACCCTTTCTATCCATGGTTATCCATGGGCTCTTAGATACTTGCTCATTGTGTTTTCAAAAATGGTTTGTTTGCTTTTCAATGTGGGTTTTAAAAAGTTTCTTTGAAAATTCCAGTTCGACTCTTGTATCGGTCCTCAAGAGTGTTTGAAAAATTGCTTTCGAAAGCTTTTTGAAAAGGTGTTGGTGTGAAAAGTATTTTTTGAGTTGTTTGAAATTTAGAGCAAGTATCTAGAGTCGTCTACCTACCCTAAGGAATTCGTCTGTGTAAATGTCCTTTAAAGTAGTACCATCTCACCATTGATAGGTAGGTAGCACCACCGTTGGAGGTGTTCAGGTCAATTCGAGGTTCGGGACATGGTGATCACCGGAGCAATAGGAAGACACCTTAGAAGCTACCCTCATGCCAGGTTCCCGGATCATGAGGACTTACTAAGACATCCTCTACTCGACGATCACCTTTTGAGGCAAGGCAACAGTGAGGCGTACCCTAGGGGTGGTGTGTGATTTGTGTGTCATGTTCATTTGCATTTATCTTGTTCATGTCAAGGTGATCTATGCGTTTGTTTTTATTTTAGGCCATTCATTCTTGCATGCATTTATTTAACAGTTAAAAAGTTGCGGGAAAATTAAAAGTTCTAAACTATTACAAAGGCGCGGGTCCACATCGCCAAAATAAATCCAGGACCCGATTTGACAGAAAATAAATAAAGTAAAGTGCGAGAAATTAAGTTTACACGGCTTTGGGAGAAGTACATAAATAGTTAGAAGAAATAAATACGCGAATTGAATTAAAACTGGAAACGAGGGCGTTGGACCCTTTTTAATGAAATTAAATTAAATTGTTAAATTAATTAAATTAAAATGAAAAGAGATTTTTTTTTGAGATTTTTTGTATTTATGAAACTTTAATAAGAGAATTAAATGAAATCGAGAAATTAACCCTAATTCTAATTTTTATTTATTAAGAAAAACACATTAAAATTAAACCTAAAATTAATCTAATTATTTACATGCAATTTGATTTATAAAAATAAATAATATTTAGTTATTAATAATGGTGAAAAAAGAATAAAAGTAATTAAACTAATTAAACCTAATTTCTACAAATTTTTAAGTTATGAAGAAAAGATTTTAAGATTAACCCTAGAGTAAAACTAATTAATTGGTGAAATTTTATTTAAAAATACTAGTTAAATAAAAATACTTATTTTTTTTGTCTTTTTCTGATTTTTATATTGTTTTTTATATTTTTATGAAAATAAACTAAATTAAAGAAATTAATTAAAAAAAGAAATAATTGAATCAAAATAAAAAAATGAAAAATATAAAAGAAATTGCAAACCTAGGGGGGTCTGTCCCCAAATTGGGAGGTAAAGTCCAGTAATCCAGGCCCATTAAGCTATGGCCTCATTTGACTTTGATGCTGGCATGTATGTGCGTTGACTGCAGCACATCATAGGCTGTGAATCTTGACCATTGGATTGTGATCAGGGGATGCGTGGCATAGCTGGATCAGGGGTCGTATGGTGATCTTCAAGGTTGAATCTGCACGAGATTAGATTTATAGAAAAAATATTGAAAGAGAGTGGGGACCTGGGGTTCGAACCCAGGTCCCAGGGATTACCAGTATTACGCCTTACCAACTGCTCCAAACGCGCGTCTTGTTTATATAATATCAAACAAATAATATAAGAGAAACAAGGGTTAGTGGAACCTCCGCGCGCGAAAATTCAAACGTTCCAACCAGATAGTGCCACCTATCCTTCTTCTTCGTTTTGCCTTTTTTTTTCCTGAAACATGAAGAGGTTAGCGGGGGTTTTAAACCCCCCCAAAATATGCCATATCCAATAATAGCGAATAGGCCGTGGTAGCACATAAATTAGGCGCGAGGGTTGTTTTGTTTTCGTCCAAGCACGCTGAGTTCATTCATGGTATTATGGTGTTCCAATTTTTCCAGAATAGAGAAGCCCTAAATTAGAACCTTTGCAACCCTAAAATATAACAATGGCGTTTTTGCATATAGTGTATAAAAACTCAATCAAAGTATGTGGTTAGCTTCAGAATACATCACTTAGTATGAATCCATAAACAAAATGCCATGAGCATGCTTGAAAATCAAAACACGAATATGCATTTTATATGAAAAATTTTGATTTCTGTATACCGATTCAAGGCGTTAGAGTTGATGTTCTTGATTGGAATAGTCTCCTGGTCACCTTGGCAAGCTAATGGAGTGGTTATTTGATCTTGAAAAGCCCTGTAACCTAGTTTTCAGTTTTGAGTTTTTTCACAAAAAAATGCAAAAGTGTTGATGAGGTTCCTGCGCAGCTGGGAGCTTTTGAGGAGTAGGGTTTGCATCCATATATACATGTGAATGATTAGGGTTAAGAAATTGGTCCAAGGAATCAAGGAATTGATGAAAAATATTTGATTTTCCATGCATATATTTTTCAATCTTTTCATGCAAATTTGATTCAAATTGTGTCCAATCACCATGATTCTTTCTATATCTGATTGTGCACGAAATCTTAAGCCTATTCCATGCACAAAAAGATTTAAAAAGTTAGGTTTAGTATTTTTCATATATTTTAATTAATTAAATGAATTATTAATCATTAAAAATCCAAATAAATAAATAAAAATGATGAAAAACTTCCCTTTGGGCCAAATGGTCGTGTACATGCCTTGGATAATGATTCTTGGAAGAAAAAGAGGCCCATTAGCATTTTTAGGTCATTTGAAGCAATGTTGACTTTTCAAAATACCCAAACATTTCCCAACTTCCACAAGGCATATCTTGCTCAATTTTTAATCTTTGCTCATGTTCTTGGACATTTTGGGAAGGTCTTTGAGTCCTCTAACCAATGCCTTTGGTCCCATGTCATTTTGATTTACCAATATCAAGTTATGGCCTTTGACTTAAAGTCCCTTTTTGTTGACTTTTGAAAATGACCTATAATGTTGAAATTGATAACTTTTTGTGAGAGCATTTCTTGGACTTGAAGTGTGAAGAGGAGTTGTAGGCAATGTCATTCTCTTCAAAATGAGCTTTGGATGGAATTTTTCTGATAATCCATGTGGAAGTTATTCCTTGGTCAATTTACAGTTGACTTTTTCAACTGTCCAAATATGGAAACTTTTGCATCTTGAGACTTTTTGAGCCAAGCTTTGAGAATCATGATCAAGAATTGATAAAATGATGTTTGTGGCTTCAAAATGAGATGTTGACCAAAAATTTGGACTTTTGACTGTCAAATGACCATTTTGCCCCTACAGTTGACTGTAGTGCAATTAGGGTTTTTGACTGTGCAATTTTGTGCTGTAAGTCTTGAAACTTGGTATGAGGGTGCTTGACCATGTTTATAGGCATGTGGGACTTGATTGGACCCTTGTAAACTTCATTTACTTTGTCAGAACCAAAACCCTAATTTTGACTATTAGGAGGCCCTTGAACTGTGCAACCCTTGGGGCATTTTGAAGCTTTGACTTGGCAAATTTTGAAGAATATGGGAGGGAAAATTTTGGGGTACAACAGTTGCCCCTGTTCAATCTTCTTAGACCTGAGGATGCAGATTGGCGGACGTGCCTTTCGTAATCCGAAGGTGGAAGATGATTGAACACTAGAGTGCCCAGAAATTTGCGCTCACATAGTAGCAGTGATGGTGGGGAATGGGCTTACAGATTCCATTTGGAGATTGATGAATAGGATGATGGGCTTATAGATGCCATTCTAAGAGATGATGGAAAGTGGATGGGCTTATAGATGCCATCTGGATGTTGATCGCATAAGAGATTCCTTAGCGAGAGCTTGCGTACCTGCAAAAGAAAATGATTACCTGACCTGTTACAGGAGCTGGTCTTCAGGTTCTTTGTATAGATGTGTCCTGACTGGTTACAGGAGCTGGATCTGTAGCTTCACACGGTGATGAATGGACCAGGGATGGTTACTACCTCAACAGGAACGGTGAGAGAACCTTGGATGATTACTATCTCAACAGTATCATTGAGAGAATCTGGGGACGATTACTACCTCCGCAGTATCGGGGAGAGAACCATAGGCGACTACAACCTCAACAGCAATCATTGAGAGAATCTGGGATATCTTCAACCTCAATAGTGATCATTGAGAGAATCTCGGGCGACTTCAACCTCAACAGTAATCATTGAGAGAATCTTGGGCGACTTCAACCTCAACAGTAATCATTGAGAGAACCTTGGGCGACTTCAACCTCAACAGTAATCATTGAGAGAATCTTGGGCAACTTCAACCTCAACAGTAATCATTGAGAGAATCTTGGGCGACTTCAACCTCAACAGTAATCATTGAGAGAATCTTGGATACCTTCTACTTCAACAGTAACGCTGAGAGAATCTTGGGGCGATTACTACCTCCACAGTAACGGGGAGAGAACCACAGGCGACTACAACCTCAACATTAATCATTGAGAGAACCTTGGATAACTTCTACTGAGTCTTTATCAGGAAAATCTGTTTGGGGTCGATTTAACTGGACTAGAGAAGGCCTTTGACTGGATAAGAAACAGAAAATCTTAGGGTCGATTAACTGAACCGGTCTAGGTCTTGAAATGTCTTCAACTGGATAAGAAACAGGGAGATCTTAGGGTCGATCTGACTGAACCAGAGAAGGCCTTGGACTGGATAAGAAACAGAGAAATCTTAGGGTCGATTTAACTGAACCGGTCTAGGTCTTGAAATCTTCAACTGGATAAGAAACAGGGAGATCTTAGGGTCGATCTGACTGAACCAGAGAAAGCCTTTGACTGGATAAGAAACAGAGAAATCTTAGGGTCGATTTAACTGAACCGGTCTAGGTCTTGAAATATAGCTGAGAATTTAACTGGATCTTTCCTAAAAGGTAAAGGTCAGTCATATGTGATGCATGATATGGATCAAGCAATGATGTTCTCAACATAAATGAGATTTGTAAGATATGATGCGTATATGCATGCTATAATGCATGGAAGTGCGATGTTTATGAATATGTTTGTCGTCTTAGGAAAGTAAATCCTTGACGGGTGCCGGGAAGTCACTCCTGGGCTGATGTTGAAGAATAGATTTTTGCCTCCGCCGGGGATGATAGTTGCAAGAATACCGGTAGGAGAAGATGACTCTGTTGGGGAATAAACTTGGCGAATGGATTACTCTGCGGGGAGAAAAGTACTCTAACGATCTTGCTGGGAAGCAATACTCTGTAGGGAGAGAGGTACTTTGTTGAGTTGTTGATAATAACTTGCTGGGGATTCCCTTGTTGTATAGGAAGTGTTGATAGACCTCGCTAGGGATAAGAAGATTTCGTCGAGGACGCTCTTTCCGTGGCTTTTGGATGAGGATAACCCAGTTATATCCTGGTAAGGAAATAACTCTTTGAATAAAGCCGGGGGACGCGTTTGTGTTCTGCGAGGATAAGCTTCCAGAATTTACTGGGGATAAGCTTACTGCTTGGGGAGGTGAATTCCAACTTTCCTAGGGAACTGGATTGGACTCTCCTGGGGAAGTTTTGAACTGTATCGGGGAAGTGACTTTGCTGAATGTTTGATATACCGCTGGGGAACAATCTTTAGGCCAAGACTGTCGGGGATGCTTGTTAAGAATGCCTGTATATACTGGGGAATGTTGAGACCTGCTGGAGGGTACCCAACTTCCTTGAGGTTTGATAATATAGCTTGGGGAGAGTGCACTGACTTGCTGGCTCACTCTCTGGGGAATTAAGATGTACTGGTTATGTTCTTTAGCTGAACCTACCTTGGTACCTTGGAGGATAGAACAATTAGATTTCTTAGACAACTCTTTATTGCCCCTATTTCTAACGTTACCTGTAATTAATCCTTTGTTTCGTATGCAAACATTCATGAGTTAGCAAATTATTTTCAATGCATATATCACAAATTGAACCTTGGACGTTCTTTGCAAAACAAAACAGAAAAGGAAAAACAATTGGCGATTTTAACTGAAAAGTGATTTTGTATTGATTTTGAATTTGCCTGTAAATAGGCGTTTATATACAAGAGGCTGACGTCCTAGTAAGAGAACGCCGCTGAACAAAAGAGTTTATACAAATTTTGTACAAGAGAGAATAAAACAACTGTGTGAAATGAATGATCCCACTGGGTTTCAACTCTGCTATTGCCTTTATAACTCCGAGTGTCTCATCACTTGATGACCTTGGTTGAAGATGAAGCTGACTGATCGTTGTCGTCTGATCTTGATGTAGATACCGGATTCTGGATGCAAAGTGATCCAATGAGACATAGTATTACGCTTTTATCCCTAATTTTTGCCTAGACCGCCCTTTCGGGTTTTCAGTCCACCGGGATACCCATTTTTGCCCAAGCCGCCTTTTCAGGTTTTCGACTTGCCGGGTGTACAGATTTTTTCCATTTCATCCCCTCATTTTGCCCGAACCCTTTTGGTTCGACGGGAAGCCCTAATTTTTGCCTAGGTATGTCAACCTAGCGGGTCTTTTTCATGCGTAGTATCTTTTTACTATGTCTGCATTAGCGGGGTGAGGAAGGTCGTCACTATCCATGTTGGTTAGAATCATGGCTCCTCCTGAGAACACATGCTTAACCACAAATGGCCCTTCGTACGTAGGGGTCCATTTGCCCCTTGGATCACTCTGAGGGAGGATGATTTGCTTGATTACCAAATCCCCAACTTGATATTCTTGTGGTCTGACCTTTTTGTTAAATGCCCTGATCATCCGTTTATGGTACGTCTGACCATGACAGATAGCAGCAAGTCTCTTTTCATCAATAAGATTTAACTAATCAAGTCGTGTCTGGATCCAATCATCTTCGTTCAGATTTGCATCCTTCATTATCTAGAGAGAGGGTATTTGCACTTCGATCGGTAAGACTGCCTCCATACCATAAACCAAGGAGAAAGGAGTTGCCCCGGTTGACGTCCTGGCTGAGGTACGGTACCCATGTAGAGCGAACGGTAACATCTCGTGCCAATCTTTATAAGTCACTGTCATCTTCTGCACGATTTTCTTGATATTTTTATTTGCTGCTTCTACAGCCCCATTCATCTTCGGTCTGTAAGGAGAAGAATTGTGGTGCTGTATCTTAAACTGCTCGCAGAGCTCAGTGATCATCTTGTTATTAAGATTGGTACTGTTGTCTGTAATAATTCTCTCAGGGACGCTGTATCGACAGATCAGGTTGTGCCGAATGAACCGTGCCACAACAGTCTTGGTTACCGTAGCGTAGGAAGCTGCTTCAACCCACTTCGTGAAGTAATCAATCGCCACTAGGATGAAGCGATGCCCATTGGATGCCGTAGGTTTAATCTCACCGATCATGTATATGCCCCACATTGCAAACGGCCAAGGCGCAGTCAGAACATTCAGCGGAACGGGAGGAACATGCACTTTGTCTGCATAAATCTGGCACTTGTGGCATGTCCTGGAATGTTGGTAGCAGACAGCTTCCATTGTGGACCAGAAATACCCTGCCCGGAGGATTTTCTTTGCCATAGTGTGCCCACTGGAATGTGTACCAAAGGTCCCTTCATGTAGCTCTTCCATGATCCTTTCTGCTTCTGTCTTATCCACACAACGCAGTAAGGTCGAATCATGGTTTCGCTTGTACAAGATGTCGTTGCTAAGGAAGAACTTTGCCGCGAACCTTCTCAGAAACTTTTTATCATTGACAGAGGCACCTTCAGGGTATTCCTGAGCTTCCAAATATCTCTTCACCTCATGGTACCAAGGCTTCTCAGTCACCAATTCAGTCTCGAGATCACAACAGTATGCCGGTTCGTCCAGTTTCCATATGATGATCCGGGGAGCCTCATTATCCCATTTGACTTTGAACATAGAAGACATCGTAGCTAACGCGTCCACCAACTGATTCTCCTCTCTTGGAAAGTGTTCAAAGGTTATCTTTGTGAAATGGGGGATCAATGTCAACACACATTCTCTGTAAGGAATAATATTCGGATGTTTCATATCCCACTCTCCTTTGATCTGATTGATCACGAGAGCGGAATCTCCGAAGACACTCAGAAACTTGATCCTTAAGTCGATCGCAGCTTGAAGACCCATAATGCACGCCTCATACTCTGCCATGTTGTTGGTACAGTTGAAACATAGTCGGGCAGTGAGTGGAGTATGAGTGCCTTGAGGGGATATGATTACAGCGCCGATACCGTTACCCAAAGCGTTGGAGGCTCCGTCAAAGTGCATAGACCATCGGGATCCTTCCTCAGGTCCTTCATCCGGTCCAGGTACTTCATAATCAGTCACTATCATGATGCTCTTGTCCGGAAACTCAAAGTTCATTGACTGATAGTCGTCTACGGCCTGATGTGCCAAGTGGTCTACCAATACACTTCCCTTGATGGCTTTCTGGGTTGTATACTGAATGTCGTATTCCGTCAAGATCATCTGCCATCTTGCTATTCTTCCAGACAGAGCAGGCTTTTCAAATATGTACTTTATAGGATCCATCTTTGAGATCAACAAGGTAGTGTGAGTCAGCATATACTGTCTCAGCCGGCGAGCATCCCATACCAAAGCGCAGCAAGTTTTCTCAAGCAGTGAGTATCGGGTCTCACAGTCGGTAAACTTTTTGCTAAGGTAATAAATGGCATGCTCTTTTCGGCCAGACTCGTCATGCTGCCCCAGCACACACCCCATTGAGTTGTCCAGTACTGTCAGGTATAGTATCAAAGGTCTCCCTTCAACCGGTGGCATAAAGATGGGTGGTTCTTGGAGATACTCCTGGATTCTGTCAAAAGCAGCCTGACATTCATCATTCCAACGTACTACCTGATCTTTCTTCAGCAGCTTGAAGATTGGCTCACAGGTGGCAGTTAGATGCGAGATGAATCGAGCAATGTAATTCAGGCGTCCTAAAAAGCCTCTGACCTCTTTCTCTGTCTTAGGAGCTGGCATCTCTTGAATAGCTTTGACCTTGGCAGGATCCACTTGGATGCCCTTATCACTTACCACGAAGCCTAGCAACTTCCCAGATCTAACCCCGAAGGTGCACTTGTTCGGGTTCAACCTCAACTTGTACAGTTTCAACCGGTCAAACAATTTCTGCAGATGATCAAGGTGTTCTTCCTCAGTCTGGGACCTTGCAATCATGTCGTCAACATACACTTCTATCTCATGATGGATCATATCATGAAATAAAGCAACCATGGCACGTTGGTAGGTTGCCCCAGCGTTCTTCAGTCCAAAAGGCATGACCTTGTAGCAGAAGGTGCCCCACTGAGTAACAAACGTAGTCTTTTCCATGTCTTCAGGTGCCATCTTGATCTGATTGTAACCTGAAAAACCATCCATGAAAGAGAACACCTTATGCTGAGCTGTATTATCAACAAGGACATCAATGTGAGGTAGGGGGAAGTCATCCTTGGGGCTGGCCCTGTTCAGATCCCTGTAGTCGACACACATTCTGACCTTACCGTCCTTCTTTGGTACCGGCACCACATTAGCAACCCACTGAGGGTAAGAAGTCACTGCGAGAAACCCAGCATTAAACTATTTCATAACCTCGGCTTTGATCTTTTCAGACATCTCTGGACGCATACGGCGGACCTTTTGCTTAACTGGAGGGCAGTCTTCCTTAGTAGGCAAGTGATGGACTACGATATCGGTATCCAACCCGGGCATGTCTTCGTAGGACCAGGCAAAGATCTCCATATAATCATGTAGCATCTTAGTCAACCGTTGCTTCACGCTGAACTCTAGGTTGGCACTAATCTTTACCTCTTTCCTGTCTTCCTCAGTACCCAAGTTTATTACTTCCACTGGCTCTTCATGTGGTTGAATTTCCCTCTCTTCCTGGAGTAACAGTCTTGCAAGCTCGCCAGGAACTTTGCAATCATCTTCACCTTCGTCTTCGGCTAAGTTGATCGGATTTTCGAAGTCATAACTGGCAGTAGCAGGGTCGTTACCAGTGAGATCCAGAGTGGATTGGAACCTGTATGAGTGAGTGTGTGTAAATACAGCTGTTTTGAAATATATAAAGGAAGGAAAGACAGAAATGGAGCATAAGATTTGAAATGCGAGAAAACGTCCAAGATTGTTATTTATGATATGTGAAATGACAATTTATATGCCCTCACAAATAAAGCCACGGTGCCCCGGGTAAGACACCGGGCCATAGAGTTTTAATTGTTTATTACAAATACCAAAACATAGGAATTCATTACTTAGTAACAAGAGAAACAGGTAGATTATCCTTTGCACTCCAATTGCTAGGTCCACTGTCGGTTGCCGGGTAAATCCAGCTGTCGAACTCAGCTTCATCCACCTCATCTTCATCCCCAATAGCATTCACTCCATGAGCAGGCAGAGGAGCTGTCACTACATTAGGCTTCTCAGATGCCTCAAATTGTACCTCCTTGGCATCAATCAGGTCCTGCAGCTTGTTCCTTAATGCCCAACAGTCATCAGTGGAATGCCCCGGGCTATCGGAGTGATAAGCACAGCGGGCATTTGGATTATATTTGGGGGAGGCAGTGTTCACAACTTTTGGCGCCTCTCTGACAGTCACTAGATTGGTGGATAGCAACTGTGGCAAGATTTGCGATAGGGTCATACTCAAACGGGTAAACTCTCTCCTGGGTCTTTCAGCCCTGGGTGGATTGGTTTGCCGAGGAGCGGCAGCAGGCTTAGCAATCATTACCGCACTGACAGATTGGCGGCGCTCAGATTTCTCTTGTCTCCTGGAGCCATATACAGCACTGGCCTCCTTCTTGAAGGGTTTCTTCTCAGAACTAGACGATGCACCCTTCGGAATCTTACCAGACTTCAACCCAGCCTCAATTCTCTCTCCAGTCAGAATAAGATCAGTAAACCCTGCAGACGAGTTACCAATAAGATGGTTGAAAAATGGCCCAGATAGGGTCCCCAAGAACATATCTACCAACTCCCGATCAGTCAACGGAGGCTGCACCCTGCCAGCCAGATCCCTCCACTTCTGAGCGTACTCTTTAAAACCTTCGATTGAACCTAACGACATACCCTGGAGTTGGGTAAGTGTAGGGGCAAGGTCGGCATTATATTGATACTGCTTATAGAAAGCAGTAGCCAACTCCTCCCAGTTATGAACCTTGGTCCCATCCAGCTGATAGAACCATTCGAGATGAGTCCCTGAAAGACTCTCCTGGAAGAAATGGATCCACAAGTTTTTGTCCACTGAGTACGGTTGAATCTTCCGCACATAAGACCTAAGATGTAGCTTGGGACAAGACGCCCCGTCATATTTGGTAAAAGATGGTGCTTTGAACTTACGAGGAATGATCACACCCGTAGACAAACCCAAATCTCCAAAATCCAGCCCAGGCACCTGTTGGATCTCCATAGCATTCAACTTGTCTTCCAATTGCTTGTAACGGTCTTCAGCCGGAGAATATTGTTCCTCATCAAAATTAGTCTCGTTGTCGGAGACTACCGGACTAGGACCTTTTTCCCTTTGGGGGGTACCCTTGCCTATGGAAGAACCAGCCTCTTCATTCTGCAGAGTATTGCCAAACCTTCGGCCGGAATTAAAAAGAACAGTTCTCCTCTTCTTCTTCTTTTCCTTCTTCAGGAGCAGAGCCTTCAGCTCTTCTTGGCCCTGAGCCAAACCCATGATTAGTTCCTGAAATTGCGCATTCTGCGCCTGAAGAGCCTTGATGGACATCTCAGTTGATGATGAGTCGGGATTCATGATGCTGAAATAAACAGCGAAGAACGGTAAGCAACCTGAAAAGAAGAAAAACCTGCTATGCAAATGATGAATGATATGTGTTTATGCAATGCATTCAAGGGTTCGAAAGTTCAAATTTGTTGTAGACAAAAAGAACACACGTTATCATTAAGGAAATAATTGTTTGGTACATCAAAGCCTCATGGGAAAAAATTACAAAGCAAATCAATCCCAAAAGACACTATGCATCCTTTTTGGAGCTATGTAAGTGTTGAGAATCCTCTCCTCATGCAATAGGCGGGTGAGCTCCAAGACTTTCTTTTCACTAGCATGTAGACTGGTCTCAAGAGAATTTTGTTCTTCCTTAAGCTGGATCCAGCTCTTCTGCATCTCTTCCCAGGATGTGGGCATGTCAGGATGCTGAATGATGTGGGACTCTTCTCCTTCCAAGACTGGCTCTTTGATTACTGGGAGCATATGAGGATAAGGCATCACTAACTTCTGGGAGCGGGCGCGTACCCACTTGAGATAAGGTTCCAACGGGATGGAATTCTTGTGCCCCAGTGTCTTGCTGTCTATCCTACTTGGCATCCTCCAAGCTCTGATAAATCTCTGGCGAAGTCCTTGTGCATCGTTGTCAAAGTCAAAAACTATGTCAGGAATTAACATGTCATGAGGGCCATCCCTCCGAGCGTAACCAAACTGTCTCCAAGCCATGCATGGGTTGTAAGTAATACCTCCTCTGATTCCAAGTAAAGGAACATTAGGGTACTCCCCGCAACAATCAATGATAGTGACGTCCTCTCTGGACCGAGGGCACCAATGTATATCTGCATGTGTAAGAGTCATCAATCGTTGTGACCATCTCAAACTCCACCCGTTCTTCAAAACTGATTGTGGAAGGTGTGAAATAAACCACCTTCCCAGGAGAGGAGTGCAACACATAAGGACACCTCTTTTTCTCATGGTTCGAGTGTAACATGAGTGAAGGATGTCCCCCAGCAACGTAGGTATAGGATTCCTGGACATGAAGATCTGGACAGCACTGATATCTATAAGCTGATCTGGGTTAGGGAACAATACCAAACCATAGACAAGGAGGGCCACAACTTCTTCAAAAGCTTGTAAGTCAAGGGAGTTCCAACATTCATGGGCCTTTTCAAACAGAAACCTGGCTAAGAACCCTTTGATACCACTTCTAACTTCCCAATGTCCCTTGAGGTCAGATGACTGTAGGTGCAAGGCTTTAGCAATCTCTTCAAGCTTGGGTTCCTTTTCTGTACCATTGTAGGGTAGTTGATCAAGGATAGGGATCTTCAGGAGCCGGGAGAACTCCTCCAATGTAGGTACCAGCTGATAATCCAAGAAGGTGAAACAGTGATGCAAAGGGTCAAAGAACTGGAACAGGACCTTTATCATATCTTCCTCAATGTTGGTATTGACCAAGCTGATGAGTCTTCCATGTCTTTCACTGAATGAAGAGCTCTCGGGAATCCTGGATATAGGTTCCTTAAGCTGAGGAGGGACCCTTACAAGGCTGATTTGAATTGTCTTTCTGCGAACAGTTTCCATGTCTACAAAACAAGAACAAAGATGAAGATTCGAACCCCTGAAATGGTTAGTCAATGCAGATGATGCTGGATGATGTCATGATGCTATGATTAAACACACCACAGATATTTACAAAGACAAACATGTAAGGCACACAAGTCACACAAGACAAGCCCTTAGGGTTTAAGGCTAGCATGGGGGCTGGGTAGTACCCTCTTGAAGTTGGTGGGTTCAACCTGTCCTATTAGAAGTAACCGGGTTCTAAGGGTCCCAATATCACCGGATTGCTTTCATTGTTCATCGTTTCGATTTAGCCACTGAACTGGCGACCGAAATATTCCAGGAAAGCAACCCTCAATTGAGTGTAGTATCGAGTATCAACCAACCTCGGACTGCACCAAAGTCAGTTATCTCACTACCCTAAAGAGGCCAAGATGGTTCAATTAAGGTTCCTAAGGTCTGTTGATGCTTCACGACACCACGCGGAGGCCCCGTACTCTCCTTGACTGAACTCAAGGGTTACCGGTACACACCAAAGTGCCACATCAACGTAGCAGACTGTTTCAACCATGTCGGTATACCCCGCACAGTTCCCTCACAGCCTTGTTGCTACTTTCTAAGAAGGTATCCCCAGATCCGGGTTAGGATCTATAGAACTCCCGAGACAATCCCACAATTTAAATCAAACAAGTCAAAGCAATTGAAAACACAGTGATCTTAGTCCTAAGGTACACCTCACTTTAAAATAGTCCCCAGCAGAGTCGCCAGTTCTGTGATCGGTGGATCTGGAACTGACTGTTTAACGCTGGTTTCGCGAAATGTCACAGAAGCAAGAGTCGCCACCGTCTTTTATTTTCTCCAATATGGAAAGGACAAAAGCACAGAAAAATTCCTTATAGAGATTGCTCTCGGTTCGGGAGGTAGGTTATAGAAAAGGAAGGTGTTAGCACCCTTTCTATCCATGGTTATCCGTGGGCTCTTAGATACTTGCTCATTGTGTTTTCAAAAATGGTTTGTTTGCTTTTCAATGTGGGTTTTAAAAAGTTTCTTTGAAAATTCCAGTTCGACTCTTGTATCGGTCCTCAAGAGTGTTTGAAAAATTGCTTTCGAAAGCTTTTTGAAAAGGTGTCGGTGTGAAAAGTATTTTTTGAGTTGTTTGAAATTTAGAGCAAGTATCTAGAGTCGTCTACCTACCCTAAGGAATTCGTCTGTATAAATGTCCTTTAAAGTAGTACCATCCCACCATTGAGAGGTAGGTAGCACCACCGTTGGAGGTGTTCGGGTCAATTCGAGGTTCGGGACATGGTGATCACCGGAGCAATAGGAAGACACCTTAGAAGCTACCCTCATGCCAGGTTCCCGGATCATGAGGACTTACTAAGACATCCTCTACTCGACGATCACCTTTCGAGGCAAGGCAACAGTGAGGCGTACCCTAGGGGTGGTGTGTGATTTGTGTGTCATGTTCATTTGCATTTATCTTGTTCATGTCAAGGTGATCTATGCGTTTGTTTTTATTTTAGGCCATTCATTCTTGCATGCATTTATTTAACAGTTAAAAAGTTGCGGGAAAATTAAAAGTTCTAAACTATTACAAAGGCGCGGGTCCACATCGCCAAAATAAATCCAGGACCCGATTTGACAGAAAATAAATAAAGTAAAGTGCGAGAAATTAAGTTTACATGGCTTTGGGAGAAGTACATAAATAGTTAGAAGAAATAAATACGCGAATTGAATTAAAACTGGAAACGAGGGCGTTGGACCCTTTTTAATGAAATTAAATTAAATTGTTAAATTAATTAAATTAAAATGAAAAGAGATTTTTTTTTGAGATTTTTTGTATTTATGAATCTTTAATAAGAGAATTAAATGAAATCGAGAAATTAACCCTAATTCTAATTTTTATTTATTAAGAAAAACACATTAAAATTAAACCTAAAATTAATCTAATTACTTACATGCAATTTGATTTATAAAAATAAATAATATTTAGTTATTAATAATGGTGAAAAAAGAATAAAAGTAATTAAACTAATTAAACCTAATTTCTACAAATTTTTAAGTTATGAAGAAAAGATTTTAAGATTAACCCTAGAGTAAAACAAATTAATTGGTGAAATTTTATTTAAAAATACTAGTTAAATAAAAATACTTATTTTTTTTGTCTTTTTCTGATTTTTATATTGTTTTTTATATTTTTATGAAAATAAACTAAATTAAAGAAATTAATTAAAAAAAGAAATAATTGAATCAAAATAAAAAAATGAAAAATATAAAAGAAATTGCAAACCTAGGGGGGTCTGTCCCCAAATTGGGAGGTAAAGTCCAGTAATCCAGGCCCATTAAGTTATGGCCTCATTTGACTTTGATGCTGGCATGTATGTGCGTTGACTGCAGCACATCATAGGCTGTGAATCTTGACCATTGGATTGTGATCAGGGGATGCGTGGCATAGCTGGATCAGGGGTCGTGGCATAGCTGGACCTTTGGGCCAAATGGTCGTGTACATGCCTTGGATAATGATTCTTGGAAGAAAAAGAGGCCCATTAGCATTTTTAGGTCATTTGAAGCAATGTTGACTTTTCAAAATACCCAAAAATTTCCCAACTTCCACAAGGCATATCTTGCTCAATTTTTAAGCTTTGCTCATGTTCTTGGACATTTTGGAAAGGTCTTTGAGTCCTCTAACCAATGCCTTTGGTCCCATGTCATTTTTATTTACCAATCTCAAGTTATGGCCTTTGACTTAAAGTCCCTTTTTGTTGACTTTTGAAAATGACCTATAATGTTGAAATTGATAACTTTTTGTGAGAGCATTTCTTGGACTTGAAGTGTGAAGAGGAGTTGTAGGCAATCTCATTCTCTTCAGAATGAGATTTGGATGGAATTTTTCTGATAATCCATGTGGAAGTTATGCCTTGGTCAATTTACAGTTGACTTTTTCAACTGTCCAAATATGGAAACTTTTGCATCTTGAGACTTTTTGAGCCAAGCTTTGAGAATCATGATCAAGCATTGATCAAATGATGTTTGTGGCTTCAAAATGAGATGTTGACCAAAAATTTGGACTTTTGACTGTCAAATAACCATTTTGCCCCTACAGTTGACTGTAGTGCAATTAGGGTTTTTGACTGTGCAATTTTGTGCTGTAAGTCTTGAAACTTGGTATGAGGGTGCTTGACCATGTTTATAGGCATGTGGGACTTGATTGGACCCTTGGAAACTTCATTTACTTTGTCAGAACCAAAACCCTAATTTTGACTGTTAGGAGGCCCTTGAACTGTGCAATCCTTGGGGCATTTTGAAGCTTTGACTTGGCAAATTTTGAAGAATATGGGAGGGCAAATTTTGGGGTACAACACATACGCTTTAATTCCCTAACTTTTTCCTGGACCTCCCTTTCAGGTTTTTGATCCACCGGGAAACCTTTTTTTGCCCAAGTCTCCCTTTCGGGTTTTCAACTTGTCAGGTGTACAGATTTTTTTTATTTATCCCTAATTTTTGCATGAACCACCCTTTCGGGTTTTCGATTCACCGGGATGCCCATTTTTGCCCAAGTCGCCCTTTCGGGTTTTCAACTTGTCGGGTCGTTTTATGCGTAGTATCTTTTGACTATGTCTGCGTTCGCAGGGTGCGGCAGGTCATCGCCGTCCATGGTGGTCAGAATCATTGCCCCACCAGAAAAGATATTTTTTATCATAAATGGTCCTTCGTGAGTAGGAGTCCATTTTCCCCTGGGATCACTTTGCGGCAAGATGATTCGCTTGATTACAAGATCTCCGACTTGATATATTTGTCTCTTGACTTTCTTGTTGAAGGCCTTGATCATATGTTTTTGATACGCCTGACCATGGAAAACAGTAGTAAGTCGCTTTTCATCAATCAAGTTAAGTTGATCAAGTCGGGTCTGAATCCAATCGTCTTCACTCAAATCGGAATCTTTCATAATTCTCAAAGAGGGAATCTGAACCTCGATAGGTAAAACAGCCTCCATGCCATATAATAAATAAAAAGGTGTTGCCCCAATTGAAGTGCATGCCATGGTACGGTACCCGTGCAGAGCAAACGGTAACATCTCATGCCAATCCTTGTAAGTGACTGTCATCTTTTGAATGATCTTCTTGATATTTTTGTTCGCAGCTTCAACAGCACCGTTCATCTTTGGCCGATAGGGAGATGAATTGTGATGTTGAATTTTAAACTGCTCGCATAGAGCGGTGATCATAGTGTTGTTCAGGTTTGTACCGTTGTTTGTGATAATCCTGTCGGGAATACCATACCGACATATGAGGTTCTGCTTGATGAAGCGTGTGACCACATTCTTTGTAACGGAGGCGAAGGAAGCTGCTTCGACCCACTTGGTAAAGTAATCAATGGCCACCAGGATGAAACGGTGTCCATTGGATGATGTGGGCTTGATCTCTTCAATCATGTCGATTCCCCACATCGCGAATGGCCAGGGAGCTGTTAAGACATTGAGAGGAACTGGAGGAATATGTACCTTGTCAGCATAGATTTGACATTTGTGACAAGTACGGGAATGTTGATGATAATCAGCTTCCATGGTAGACCAGTAGTAGCCTGCCCTTAGAATCTTCTTAGCCATCGTGTGACCGCTCGAGTGGGTGCCAAAGGTGCCATTATGTAGTTCAGCCATGATCTGCTCAGCTTCAACCTTGTCCACACAATGGAGTAGGACACAATAAAGATTACGCTTGTATAGGATACCATTGCTCAGAAAGAACTTGGCTGCGAACCTCCTTAAGAACTTTTTGTCGCTGACTGAAGCTCCTTCAGGGTATTCTTGTGCTTCGAGATACCTTTTGACGTCATGAAACCAAGGTCGGTCCACCACTTCTTCGGTATTAATCTCGTGACAATGAGCAGATTCGTCCATTCGTTCGATGGTGATTTGAGGTGCCTCATTATCCCAATTGAGTTTAAAATGGATGACATTGTAGCTAACGCATCCGCCAATTGATTCTCTTCTCGCGGGAAGTGCTCGAAGGTAATCTGCTCGAAATGTGGTAACAATGTCAGGACATGTTCTTTGTAAGGGATGAGGTTAGGGTGTTTAGTATCCCACTCTCCTTTGATTTGACTGATAACCAAAGTTGAGTCCCCAAATACAATCAAAGATTTGACTCCTTAGTCAATAGCGGCCTTGAGACCAAAGATACAAGCTTCATATTCGGCCATGTTGTTAGTGCAGCTGAAGCAGAGTCTAGCGGTGAAAGGTGTATGGCAACCTTCTATAGAAATAAGTACCGCACCGATACCGTTGCCAAGCGTGTTTGAGGCACCATCAAAGTACAGAGTCCGTCGGGATCCTTGTTCAGGTCCGTCATACGGTCCGTTATCTTTAATGTTGTCCAAAGTCATAATATCCTCGTCAGGGAAGTCAAACCTCATAGATTGGTAATCTTCGACGGCTTGATGAGCTAGATGGTCAGCTAGTACACTCCCCTTTATAGCTTTTTAGGTTGTGTACTGGATATCATACTCAGTCAGGATCATCTGCCATCTAGCCATTCTTCCTGATAAAGCAGGCTTCTCGAAGATGTACTTGATCGGATCCATTTTGGAAATCAGCAAAGTGGTATGTGTCAACATATACTGCCTTAGTCGGCGAGCAGCCCATACCAAAGCGTGGCAAGTTTTCTCGAGCAGTGAGTAGCGAGTCTCACAGTCGGTAAACTTTTTGCTAAGGTAATAAATGGCATGCTCTTTTCGGCCAGACTCATCATGTTGGCCCAGTACGCACCCCATTAAATTATCCAAAACAGTTAGATACATGATTAAAGGTCTTGCTTCGACGGGTGGCATCAAGATAGGAGGCTCCAGCAAATACTCCTTGATCTTATCAAAAGCAACTTGACAATTATTGTTCCATTCAACCACCTGATCTTTCTTCAACAACTTGAAGATTGGCTCACAGGTAGATGTTAGGTGAGAGATGAACCTTGCAATGTAGTTTAAGCGTCCCAAGAAACCTCTGACCTCCTTTTCAGTGTGGGGGGCAGGCATTTCTTGTATATCTTTGACTTTGGCAGGATCAATCTCGATGCCTTTGTTACTGACGACAAATCCCAAAAGTTTACCGGACCTGACTCCGAAAGTGCACTTGCTAGGATTCAGTCTGAGCTTATATTCCTTTAACCTGACAAACAGCTTTTGCAGATGGTCGAGGTGTTCTTCTTCTGTTTGTGAATGGGCTATCATGTCGTCTACGTAGACTTCAATCTCATGATGTATCATGTCATGAAATAAAGCTAGCATGGCTCGCTGATAGGTTGCCCCGACATTCTTCAGTCTAAATGGCATCACTTTATAGCAGAAGGTACCCCACTGCGTAACAAAAGTAGTCTTCTCCATGTCTTCGGGGGCCATCTTGATCTGGTTATATCCCGAGAATCCATCCATGAAGGAAAATACCTTGTGTTGAGTTGTGTTGTCAACCAAGATGTCAATGTGTGGTAGTGGAAAATCATCTTTAGGGCTAGCCCTATTTAAGTCTTTGTAGTCCACACACATTCTGACTTTGCCGTCCTTCTTAGGCACGGGCACAATGTTAGCGGCCCATTGTGGATAGGAAGTAACAGCCAGAAAGCCAGCATTGAACTGTTTCATCACTTCAGCTTTGATCTTCTCAGACATATCGGGTCTCATTCGGCGGACTTTCTATTTGATTGGTGGACAATCTTCTCTTGTAGGGAGACGGTGAACCACAATATCTGTATCTAGTCCCAGCATGTCTTCATAGGACCAGGCAAAGATCTCAACATATTCATTCAACAGCTGAACTAAGCGCTCTTTGACACTTGGCTCCAGGTTGGCACCCACTTTAACCTCTTTTTTGTCTTCCTCTGTTCCCAAATTGATAGTCTCTAACAACTCTTCATGGGGCAGAATATCCCTTTCTTCTTGTTGCAAAAGTCTAGCTAACTCTCCAGGCACTTCACAGTCTTCATCACCTTCGTATTCGGCATGATTGACCAAATCTTCAGAGTCACTGAAGGCCAAAGCAGAATAGTCACCCATGGAATCCAGAGTGGATGGGTACCTGCATTTTGTGAGTGTGGGTGTGTGTAAGGGATAGCCATCCTTAAACAAAATGAAATGTAAAAGGAAAGAAAATGAACACAAAAGTTTATAGATGAAAACGTCCATGATTCATTAAAAATGGCATATGAAAATGAAGAATCAAAACCCTTACAAATGGACCTATATGCCCCGGGTAAGGCATAAGGCGAAAAGAGTGTACGAATTGTTTAAAAGTTATTACAGACCAACATAAATGTTCAAAAGATAAATTACTGATTGATGAAAGTAATGGGAACAAAGTATTTCGCCTCCCAGTTGTTCAGTCCCCCTTCAATGGTTGGAAAGATCCAATCTTCAAAGTTGCCTTCTTCATCATGATCTTCTAAAGCATGAACTCCATGGTGAGTGATCTTTAAGGGTGGTCCTCCATCCCGGGAGCGACGCCCAGCTTTCTGGCTAGCAGTAGTGAAACCCAATCCGAACTTGTCTGTCTTGTAAGGAAAATCTGGCAGTTGACCCCATATTGTACTTCCTCCTTCCTTGATCATAGCCTCCGCATCCTTAAGGGATGACATCCGGGACATAGGCTTGGTAATGATAGGCACATCAGTCATTGTCTTGGCCGTTGCAACTTCAGGAGAAACCTCTTCAAAGTGTTGGAAAGGTGTTTCTATGAATTCACCATCTAACTCCACGTAGCGGAAATAGTTAAGGTGGCTTATCATATACTCCTCCTCACCATGAACTGTTATAATTTTACCCTGGACTGGGTATTTGAGCATCTGGTGTAGAGAATAAGTGATTTCCCCAGCGTTGTGGATCCATGGCCTCCCCAACAAGCATGAATATGAAGGACGAATGTCTATCACATAAAAATTAGAGTTGAAAATTTTCGTTCCCACCTTAATTGGGATGTCCACTTTTCCGTGAACCATCTGCTTAGAACCATCGAAGGCTCTAACAATGATATTACTGGGCTTTAGGGTCAAGCCCTCACAATCCAATTTGTCCAATGCTTTCTTTGGCAGAATATTTAAAGATGAACCGGTATCAACCGGAACATGAGCAAGTGTAGTTCCTCTGCACTCTACCGAGACATGCAGTGCATCATTATGCTTTCTTCCTTTAGACGTAAAATCAGCATCAGAAAAGCCAAGACCATTATCGGCTGTAAGGTTAGCCACGCACTCTTGAAACTGGTACGCAGAAGTTTCTTGAGGCACATGTGCCGTCTTCAGAAATTTGATCAAGGCTTTGGCATGAGCCTCGGAGCAGAGCAATAGAGCCAGCATAGAGATTTTTGAAGGGGTTTGCCCCAGCTGCTCTACGACATCATAGTCGCTCTTCTTGATTATCTTTAAAATCTCCTCCATCTCCTTTTGGGTGGTCTCGGGGATAATCAAAGTCTGAGCCTTCATCCTGACAGGTGCCTCTTGGATCCCCTTACCTTTATCAGCAGTAACAGCAGAGGGTACATCTTCGGGGGCATCAATTTCTTCAATAACCGGACTTCGCACAGATATCTTGACGGGCACAGGAGCACTTGAGGGTCCAAAGACTGCTCTTGGAGGAGCAATCTCCGGAGAAAAGAATCTTCCGCTACGAGTTATCTTACTTGTCCCTGCAATATTCCCTATGTCAGGAATTTCTTCATCGGAATTCTCTTGGACTGATTCGATCTGCTTAACACCATGGTAGAAGATCTCTCCTCCATAATTACATGGTATCGTCTTGTTGGACTTATATGGGATAGGCCCCGGCATGGTAATCTTCAGCGGTACAAGCTTTCGATCAGGCGTAATCTTAACAGGCCTTTTGCAGGTCTTGGAAAGATTATCAGAAATGGTGATTATAGCAATGTCATTGATTGGAGTAACGGGAGCAACAGGAGTAACATGAGTGATAGTATCAATAGGAGTTTTCTGAAAGAGTATTTCTTGAGTATCCATCAGGCGTTGGATGCCTGATTTCAACAGCGGGCAGTCGGATTGCAAGGTTGAACAAAAATAACAATCTTTTTCACATCCCGGGAAAATCCCGGCTTTCAACAGATTCATTTTAATCATTGGCAACAGAGTCATTAATTCATCAACAGCGGTAACATGAAGATCTTCCACAATCGCATGGACATTATGACCATGATTTGGCATAGGAGCGGTTATCACATTAGGTTTTTCAAGGGCATCAAACTCTACCTCCTTGGCATCTATCAAATCTTGGATCTTGTTTTTAAGAGCCCAACAGTTGTTGGTATCATGCCCTACACTGTCCGAGTGGTATGCACATTTTGCATTTGAATGATAATAGGGAGAAGAGGTATTTCGGTTTTTCGGCGCTTCCTTTAACTTGGTAAGGTTTAGCTTTAACATATGAGGGAGGATCTGAGCCGGTGTCATATTGATCCGGGTGAACTGCCGTTGTGGCCTTTCTACCCTTTGCTGGTTAGCTCTGGGTTGACTGCTTCGAGGTTGATCGGTTGAGGAGTTCTGGATCATCACAGCCCCCACCGCTGGTCGGCGCTCTATTCTCCCTTGATTTCTCTGGGTGTGAACAGCAGAAACTTCTTTCTTGGCTGGGAAGATCTTCTTGATAGTAGTGGAAGCGGAGGCATCCTTCTGAATTTTACCACTCTTAATGCCAGCTTCGACCCTTTCACCGGTCAGAATTAATTCGGTGAACCCTGCAGATGAGCTCCCGGTCAAGTGATTGAAGAATGGACCTGACAGGGTCCCCAAAAACATGTCAACCATCTCTTTATCCGACAATGGTGGCTGCACCCTTCCAGCCAAATCCTGCCACTTCTAGGCATACTCCTTAAATCCCTCATTAGAGGCCATACCCATACTCTGTAGTTGAGTACGAGTGGGCGCTAAATCTGTGTTATATTGGTATTGTCGGTAGAAAGCAGCAGCTAAATCTTCCTAGTTATAAACATCAGATCTCTCAAGTTGATAGAACCAGTCCAATTGTGTACCCGATAAACTATCTTGAAAAAAGTGGACCCAAAGATCCTTATCAGAAGAGTGAGGTTGGATCTTTCTGATGTAGGACCTCAGATGCATCTTTGGACAGGACAAACTGTCGTATTTAGAAAATGTAGTTACTTTGAACTTGGGAGGAATGACGATCTCAGCAATCAACCCTAGTTCTTCGAAATCTAGCCCAGGTACCCTTTGTACCTCCATGGCTGCTAGCCGGTCTTCAAGATTCTTATACTTATCATCCGCCGGAGGGTACTACTGTTCGGAGTAATATTCATCCTCTTTCTCTTCTTCTTCTTCTTCAGCCTCAGATTCGGAGGGCATAGCAACTCCCTTTCCTTTACCAACCCCTTCGTTAGACGTTGAGGGAAATTCCAAAACTCTCCTAGCCTGATGCTCAAATCTTCTTCCCATAGTGGCCACACCAATTCTTTTCTTTTTCTTCTTTTCTGGTTCCTTCTCTTTCTCTAACAGTGCTTTAAGATCCTCTTGACCCTTTGCTAAGGTTATGAGGAGTTGTTGGAATTGCAAATTCTGTGCTTGCAGATCTTTAACCGTCTGCTCTATATCCATCTTGCTGAAATAAACAGCAGAAAGATAAGGAAACCTAGTGTGAAGACATGTTTATGCGTATGATGAATGATATGTTATTCATGTAATGCATTCAAGGATTCAGAAATTCAAATTTGTTGCAAACAAAAAGAACACTCGTCATATTAATAAGAAGAAATTTGTTAGTACATAAATGCCCCATGGGCAGAAATATTACAAGGCTTCTTAATGTAAAAAGACGTTGCGCATCCTCTTTGGTGCGATGTAAGTGTTAAGAGTCTCCTCTTCGTGAAGTCGGCAGGTAAGCTCCAAAACCTTCTTCTCACTGTCATAGAAGCTGGCTTCAAAAGTGTTCCTCTCTTCCTTGAGTTGTATCCAACTCTTTTGTAATTCTTCCAATGATGTTGGCATGTCTGGATGTAGGAGGGTGTATGGAACCTCTCCTTCCATAACAGGCTCTTTGATCACGGGGAGAATGTGAGGGTAAGGCATCATAACACTCTGGGCGCGGGTTCGTACCCACTTGAATTAAGGCTCAAGGGGGATGGAATTCTTGTGCCCTAGTGTCTTACTATCCACTTTGTTGGACATCCTCCATGCTCGGATAAACCTTTATCGAAGTCCTTGAGCGTCGTTGTCGAAGTCAAAAACCAAGTCAGGAATCAGCATATCATGAGGGCCATCCCTTCGGGCATACCCAAATTGCCTCAGAGCTAAGCAGGGGTTGTAGGTAATGCCTCCCCTAATACTAAGTAGTGGGACATTAGGGAATTCCCCACAACGATCAATGATGATGACATTTTCTCTGGACCGAGAACACCAATGAACATCAGAATGTGTAAGAGTCATCAATTGTTGTGACCACCTCAAGCCTTGTTCATTCTTCAAGACTTACTGGGGAAGGTGAGAAATAAACCACCTTGCTAGAAGAGGAGTACAGCACATTAGAACACCTCTTTTCCTCATTGTTCGTGTGTAAAATGAGTGTAGGATGTCCCCAAGCAATGTAGGCACAGGATTCCGAGATATAAAAATCTTGACAGCATTCACATCTATAAGCTGATCATGGTTTTGGAACAAGACCAACCCATAGATGAGAAGTGCTACAATCTCCTCAAAAGCTTGTAGATCTAGAGAATTCCAGCAGTCTTGTGCCTTCTCAAACAGAAACTTTTCCAAGAAACCCTTGACACCCCTTCTGGTTTCCCAATGACCTTTGATATCAGATGGTTGCAAGTGTAAGGCTTGGGCAACATCTTCAGGCTTTAGTTCTCTTTCCATACCGTTGTAGGGTAGTTGATGAAGAATAGGAATCCTCAGAAGTTGAGAAAATTCCTCCAAAGTAGGTACTAGTTGGTAATCAGGGAATGTGAAACAATGGTGTAGGGGATCAAAGAACTGGAAGAGGACTTTTACCATGTCTTCTTCAATGTTGGAGTTAACCAAGTTGAGAAGTCTACCATGTATTTCACTGAAGAGAGAATTCTCCAAAATCTTGGAAGTAAGCTCCTTGAGTTGAGGAGGGATCCTCACAAGGTTGACTTGAATTGTTTTCCTGCGAAGAGATACCACGACCTACAAAACAAGAACAAAGATGAAGATCCAAACCCTTGAAATGGTTAGTGGATGCACATGATGCTTTATGATGTTCATGATGTATGCACAAGTATATGTACAAACAAATCACACAAGATCCTAGTTTCAGGCTTGCATGGGGTTTCATAGGTAAATACCCTTTTGAAGTTAGTTGGCTCAACCTGTCCTATAAATAGTAACTGGGTTCTAAGGAGCTCAATATCACTGGATTATTTTCTGTGTTCATTGTTTCAGTTTAGCCACTTAACTGGCGACCAAAATATTCCAAGAAAACAAACCTCAATGAGTGTAGTATCGAGTATCTACCAACTTCGGACTGTACCAAAGCCGGTCATCTCACTACCCCTAAAAAGGCCAAGATGGTCAAGTAAGGTTCTAAGAGTTCATTAGTGCTTCATGACATCACTCAGCGGCCCCGTATTCTCTTTGATTGACTCAAAGGCTACCGGTACCCACAAATATGTCTCACTAATATAGATATTGCTTCAACCATGTCGGTATACCCCGCACAGTTTCCATAATGTATTGATATTTACCTATGAATGTTCCCCAAATCCGGGTAGAGGATTTCAAGCCCAGACAATAGAACCAATTGTAAAGCAATCAAAGCAAACAAGATAAGTATGAAAAGGTGATCTAAACCCTAAGGTTACTCCACTTTTAAAGGATTCCCCAACAGAGTCGCCAGTTCTGTGATACGGTGGGAGAACTGACTTGAGGTTTTACGTTTGTGTTCGCAAATGTTTTGGTTTAGCAAGAGTCACCACCGACTTTTTATTTTATCCTAAGGAAAGGTCAAAAAGCACAGGAAAGACCTTTGAGATGTTTTCTTGGGTTCGGGGAGTAGATTATGAAAAGGGAAGGTGCAAGCACCCTTTTCATCCATGGTTATCCATGGGCTCTTAGTTACTTATTTAGATCACTTGCTTTTGTTTTTCAATTGTTTGAAATGGTGCTTTGTGTGTGGTTTTGAAAGATGTTTTGAAAAGAGGCCATCGTTGTGGCAACCTTTGTAATGATTCTTGTTTGAATGTATACAAAGGTGTTTTTGTCTTTTGAAAAGATGTTCAATGTTTGAAAGATTTGTTTTGGGAAATGTTTTGAATTTGTGTTGTGAAGTGTGTTTGAAAATAGCAAGGATGTTTTTGCAAGTTTTGATCAAGTAACTAAGAGTTATCTACCCTATTTTACTCAAAGATCTTTCCTATATGTTTTTAACCCTTTTGACAGTGTTGTTTTACCATTGCATTTGGTAAACAACCTTGTATTAGGATGTTAAACGGGACAGGTGCGGGTCATCGTATAATCATGGCATAATTGAAAGCATAAAGTGCGAGAATTAAAAGTCTAAGCTATTACAACATGATTATGGGGATTTGGGTACAATCTTTGAATGGGGGTGTATTTGACAAGAAATATAAACCCTAGTTTACTATTACATCCAAATTGAATCAAATGCATAAATAATAAATGGACAATATTTAAATAAATAAAATAAATAAATATATCAAATAATATGAATTATGCAAAGAAGTTTTTTTTTGTTTATTTATGTATGTAAAAATATTTAATGTAAAAAATAAAGAAATAAATAAAAAGATTAATTTTATTTGGTTAAGGGTAAAACCCTAATTTTCTTTAAGAAAGTAAGTATATTAATTATTTTATTTATATACAATAAATATAAAATAGTATATGTAAAAAAAATAAAATATATTTAGAAAAAGTATTTTTTAAGTATATTTAATAATAAAAATAAAAGTGTAATATTTTATATTTTTATTCTAAAATATCTAATAAAATAAGAGTATATATATATATATATATATATATATATATATATATATATATATATATATATATATATATATATATATATATATATATATATATATATATATATATATATATATATATATATATATATATATATATATATATATATATATATATATATATATATATATATATATATATTAATTATATTAAATATGATAAAATAAAATAAAATATATACAAAAAATATATATATTTAGAATAATATTTTTAGTGTGAATAAAAATAAAGAATAAAAATAAAAGTATAATTTATATATATTTTTTCAAGTTTTGAATAAATAAGATAAAAGTAATTAAATTGATTTTTATGTTAGAAAAATAAAAATAAAATGCAAAATAAATGTGAAAAAATTATAAAAATATCTTTGAGTATTTTTTTATATTTGGGAATAAATAAATAAAATCAGAAATGAAAATAAAAATTCAAAAATATAAAATATCAAGAAATTGGGCCAGGGGTGCAAAAAGTAAAAGGGGGGTGTCAATAGTGAGCCAGGCCAAACCCAGCCCACCACTTCATCTTCAACCTCTGCCCTTCACAAAAACGTGCGTGCCTATTGCCAAACCTGGACATCCTGTATACGAGCTTTATTGCAAAAACACATAACATCAAAGTTGTAGAGCATTTCAAGACGAATCTAACCATATAAAAAACTAATCCTAACTCTCAAATACCAGAGAGAATTTCTCTGGCCCTAAAATCTAACCTAATTTTTTCAGTATGTTCATGGATCAAATTCTCTTAGCATGCTTAATATAAATGAAAACTGAGCATATGTACAGCTTCATGGCAATAAATACTACATTTCTTATTCACAAACCTAAGGCTAAATGTTCCTAAATAGAGAGATAGGAAGTTGACAAAAACCTGTTTCAGCTGACTTCGTGTATGGCAATGTGGAGTTTTTCAACAAGGCCTGAGATGTCTGGGAGCTTGCTTGAACTTCCCTTGACCTTCTCCAACGTCTATCTTGCCTTAAATGTACTTGAATCAGCCTATAGAACTCAATCTGCACAAGCTCAAAATGAAAATGGCAAACCCTGTAAATGGAGTTACAGTTGGTGTTTGAGGTTTGGGATAGCTTGGATGAGTTATGTGGAAGATGTTTGAACCAGCTTGGGGCAAAACGCACGAGCCAATTGAGATATGGAAGTCAAGTTGCAGGTTCTGCCCTGTTTTGCCAATGGAAGGTTATTTCTGGCTATGGTATGTTTGAGGGCTTAAGAGGTCGTGTTTCTGGCTCAGAGGGGTGTGAGAAAGATGTTCAAAATGCTTGCACAAGTTGGTTTTTGCTGATGTTCAAGTTCTCATGTTTTTTACATGTTTCTTATTTTTGAAGCAAAATATGGGAAGTGATTGAAACAGGCCTGTACAGGCTATCCTTATGCTTGCACACTTTGCCCTTGGCCCCTCTAACTTGTGGATTTGATTTGCTGTATGAGATATGGACCAATGCTCAAGGGATTCAGTTTTGACATAAAGCACATTTAAGGAAAAATGGAAATGTACCTTTTTCTACTTAGGGAATAATTTTGTGTACAATGTCCTAATGACCAAAACAATGACTTAGACCAATGGATTTGCATTAAATTATTGAGTGTGAAGTGGTTTAGGGGCTTGTAATCTAGTGCAAAGCATGCTGACTTGAAATTGTAACTTGTATGAACATGAATATGCCATGGATGAAAAATGAGTTTTTGCCAACTTCAAGCCTTCGATTCTCTCTAACCACAAATGTGTTTGGAGAGTTCTTTGACATTTTGGAAAGCTTACAACATGCTCTATAATCCATATTTGAAATGCAACTTGAGATTCCAAGTGGAACTATGTGAAAAATGGCCATGAAGGTAGGTCAAAAGACAGAAATTGCCTTTGTGCAGTCAAAACCCTAAAAATGACCATTTTACCCTTTTGGTGATCTGATCAAATCTCTTGTGGAGTTGTGGTCCAAACTTGATCAAATGGTTCATATAAGTTTATAATGTTGATGTGGGTCAAAATTCATGAGGTTTGACTGTAAATTGGCCACAATTGACTTTTTCCCCAATACAGCTGATTTATAGGTCAACTGTCCAATTGACTGGGCAAAAATTTGATTCAAAGTTTAAAACTTGGTATGGACAAACTTATGAGTCCAACATGAAGTATGAAAGTCATTTTGAGCATTATAAGTCAAAAAATCCTTGTGCAAACTCAAACCCTAATTTAGGTCATTAGTGCAAGGATATGTCTTGAGCAGTGCAAACCCTAGCTTGGTCTTGATTCCATAGAGTCTTGTGAGGGGGGGAAAATGAGAGGGCAAATTTTGGGGTACAACACTCCCCAACAGAATGAAGATTCTCATTCTTACTTCTCCGCAGAAGTCATCAGAGTCTTCCTTATTCTCCAGCAGATTAAGGATTTCCTTTGAGTAATCCCCAGTAGCAGTCATCAAAGTTCTCTGGATTTCCCAAGCAAATTTCTCCAACAGTTTGGCATTACTCTCACAACAAAATTTTTGTCAATATTCTAAGACATGAAGGATCCTCACATCACCGCAGAAGTTGTCAAGGATTTTTAATCCCCAACAGTCGCCCAGGATTTCTTATCCTCAGCAGTCAAGGATATATGTTCCCCGGCAGCAGTCAAGGGTTTTATTATCCCCAGCTATCAAGGATTTATTTTCCTCAGCAATACAGCAAATCAGCTTACATGCGCATACATTACATTCATATGTCATAAACATTGATAAAGCACATTTATTGCATCATACATTTCATGCAACATAACTTTGTGTTTCAGCTAACATTTTACCCTTTTCAGGATAAGATTAATAAGCTACCATTAACAGTATACAATCATGATACAAGTACAGATACACTCCAGACACGGAAGTCATTTTGTCACTTATTCAGATTCTAGTTCAGATACGCTCCAGACACGGATGCCATTCTGGACCTTATTCAGTTTTCTGATTCAATTACAGTACAGATACACTCCAGACACGGAAGTCATTCTGTTACCTATTCAGTTTCCAGTACGGATACACTCCAGACATCGAAATCATTTTGTCACTTATTCAGATTACAATACAGATACACTCCAGACACGGAAGTCATTTTGTTACCTATTCAGTTTCCAGTGCAGATACGCTCCCGACACGGTTGCCATTCTGTCACCTATTCTGATTTTCCCCAGCTCAGAGACGCTCCAGACACGGATGTTATTCTATTGATTATTCAAATTTCAACTATCAAATACAGTTTAGATACGCTCCAGACACGGAAGCCATTCTATTACTCATTCAGATTCAAGTGCAGATACAGCTCGGATACGCTCCAGACACGGACGCCATTCCATTTCTCATACAGATTCAGTCTCTAGATACAGCTCAGATACGTTCCAGATACGGACACCCTTCTGATACTCATTCTTTTGACTTACAACTCAGCAAACATTCTTGGATGGCATCTTTAAGCCCATCTCCAACAAGATTCTATCACATCTCCAAATGGCATCTTTAAGCCCATTTCCTCAACTATATTTTGTCGAGTGCAAATTTACGGGCACTCTAGTGTCCAATCATCTTTTACCTTTGAGTCACGAATGGAAAAACTCGCCAATCTAACTCTTCAGGTTCAAGAGGATTGAACAGGGGCAAGATACAGAACACAACCCAAAAAGCAATCAAGGGGAGTGTATTGGCAGATCATTTGGCGCATCAGGCCGTGGATGATTACCAATCCATGAATTTCGACTTCCCGGATGAGAACATCATGTTGGTGATCGACTGTGAAGAACCTGGACCGGATGAAGGACCTGAGGAAGGATCCCCATGTTCTATGTATTTTGATGGAGCTTCAAACGCATTGGGTAATGGCATTGGCACCGTGATCATATCTCCTGAGGGCTGTCATACTCCATTCACCGCCCGATTATGTTTTAACTGCACCAACAATATGGTGGAGTATGAAGCATGCATCCTGGGCCTTCAAGCAGCTATTGACCTGAGGATTAAGTTCTTGAGTGTATTCGGGGATTCCGCTCTAGTGATCAGTCAGATCAAAGGCGAGTGGGATACGAAGCACCCAAATCTTATTCCTTACAAAGAGTATGTATTGACGTTGTTCCCACACTTCGAGAAGATAACCTTTGAACACTTCCCAAGAGAGGAGAATCAGCTGGCGGACGTGCTAGCTACCATGTCTTCTATGTTCAAGGTCGGGTGGGATAATGAAGCTCCCCAAATTACCATCGAGAGGTTGGACGAACCCGCACATTGTTGTGACATTGAGACAGAAGAGGTAGAAGATAAACCCTGGTTCCACGAGGTAAAGAAGTATCTTGAGGCTCAGAAGTACCCCGAGGGTGCATCTGTTAATGATAAGAAGTTTCTGAGGAGATTCGCTGCGAAGTTCTTCATCAGTAATGGTATTCTCTACAAGCGTAACCATGATTCAACCTTACTACGATGTGTGGATAAAAGCGAGGCAGAAAGGATCATGGCAGATTTATATGAAGGTACCTTCGGAACTCATTCCAGTGGACATACCCTGGCAAAGAAAATCCTACGGGCAGGATATTACTGGTCTACTATGGAAGTCGATTGTTATCAGCATTATCGGACCTGTCATAAGTGCCAAGTCTATGCTGATAAGGTGCATGTACCGAAGGGTTCCTCTGAACTTCTTGACAGCTCCTTGGCCCTTTGCAATGTGGGGCATCGACATGATTGGCGAGATCATACCTACTGCTTCCAACGGGCATCGTTTCATTCTAGTAGCTATTGATTACTTTACGAAGTGGGATGAGGCAGCTTCCTTTGCTACAGTAACCAAGAACGTCGTGGCACAGTTTATCCGACACAATTTGATCTATCGATACGGTGTACCAGAGAGGATCATTACGAACAATGGTATAAATCTCAAAAATACAATGATCACCGAGCTCTGCAAATAGTTTAAGATACAGCATCACAACTCTTCTCCTTACCGGCCAAAGATGAATGGGGTTGTTGAAGCAGCTAATAAGAACATCAAGAAGATTGTGCAGAAGATGACGGTGACATGCAAAGACTGGCACGAGATGTTACCATTCGCTCTTCATGGGTACCGTACCTCAGCACGGACTTCGACAGGGGCAACACCTTACTCTTTGATGTATGGTATAGAAGCAGTCTTACCCATTGAGGTCTAGATACCTTCTCTCTGGATCATGAAGGATGCAGGTTTGAGCGAGAACGATTGGATCCAGACCCGGCTTGATCAGCTGAACTTAATCGATGAAAAGAGACTTACTTCTATTTTTCATGGTCAGACGTATCAAAGGCGAACGGTCAAGGCATTTAACAAGAAAGTCAGGCGACAAGAATATCAAGTCAGGGATCTAGTGATCAAACGCATCATACTGCCACAAGGTGATCCCAGGGGCAAATGGACCCCTACGTACGAAGGGCCATTTGTGGTTAAGAACATTTTCTCAGGAGGAGCTATGATCCTAACCACCATGGACGGTGACGACCTTCCTCACCCCGTCAATGCAGACATAGTGAAAAAATACTACGCATAATCAAAGACCCGCTAGGTTGACTGGCCTAGGAAAAAATAAGGGCTTCCCGGTGAACCAAAAGGGTTCGGGCAAAAGTAAGGGATGAAAATGAAAAAACTGTACACCCAGCAAGTCGAAAACCTGAAAAGGCGGCTTGGGAAAAAAAGGGTATCCCGGTGGACTGAAAACCAGAAAGGGAGGTCCAGGCAAAAATTAGGGATTAAAGCGTAACACTATGTCTCATTGGATCATCTTGCAACCAGACTTCGGTATCAACTATCAAGCTCGAACGACGCTGATCAATCTGATTTACCTTCAACCAAGTAGAAAAGTGACGAGACGCTTGAAGATATAAGGGCAATATCAGAGTTGGAACCCAGTGGGATTGTTCACATAGTTGTTTCTTTGTTTCTCACAAATTGTATAAATTCTATCTTCCGGCGGCACTCTCTTACTAGGACGTCAGCCTCTTGTACAAAACGCCTATTACAGGCCAACTTCAAAATCAATACAATTCATTTTCACAAAGAAATTTCAAAATTGTTTTTCTTTTTTTCTGTTTTATTTTGCAAGAACGTCCAATGTTTCATCTTGATATATGCATTTGACAATAATTGCTGCTCATAAATATTTACATGCAAAACAAAAGACGATTACTGGTAATTTCAGGAACAGGGACAAGCAAGAAGTGTCCAAACCTTACAGTTGCTCTACCCACCAGGTACAGGGATAGAGCCAGCTTGAGAAAATGACTAAAAGTGCATATACTCCATGTAGAGTAGGAAATACCGAAGACAGTGGTGTTAATTATCCCCAAGCAGAGTTCATCTATCACCAACAATGGAAGACTATCCCCAGTGGAGTTTATTTCTTCCACAAGCAGAAACTCAATCCCCAACAAGAGTTCATCTATCGCCAAAAATAGAAGATTATCCCCAGTGGAGTGTATTTCTTCCACAAGCAAAAACTCGATCCCCAACATGGTTCATCATCGCCAGCAACGGTAATTCATCCCCAGCCGAGGTTATTTCTCCAAATCGGCAGATCTTCTAGCAGAGTATCTCTCTTCCCCGCAGAGTCATTTCCTCGCCAGTTTATTCTCCAACAGAGTTATTCTCCCGCCAGTTTATTCTCAAATCATCTTCAGCGAGAACGAAGAATTCAACTCCTTGCACCCTCCAGCAGCAGTCCGGGATTTATTTTCCCCAGCTAAAGAACATCATAAGAACATTGCATATTCATACATCATGGAATGCGCATACGCATCATACAGCACAATCTCATTTATTTTGAGAACATCATTACTCAATACATTTCATACATCATGACATTACATACGACTAACTCTTTACCTTTCAGGGAAAGGTACAATCCAAATTCTCATTGTTTTCTCTGGTTCAGTCAAGTCAAAGCTGAAGATTTCTATTCCTATTCAAGCTATGAAGCCCGGATTCGACCGGATAATATCTTGATTTCTACATCATATTGTGAAGCCCGAAGAACGACCGGATAATAGTATCAAACACCGCGAAGCCTGGAATCGACCAGATAGTGGTTTATCTTAAAGCTATGAAGCCCGGATTCGACCGGATAATAGTTTAATCCCCAGCAAGTTATTGTGAAGCCTGGATTACGACCAGATAGCAGTACAAGGACACCATGAAGCCTGGACTCGATCAGATAATGGTATAAGACGTTGTGAAACCTGGATTACGACCATATAGCAGCCAAGAATACTACGAAGCCTGGAGTCGACCAGATAGTGGTATATCTTTAATGCAAGTTATGAAGCCCGGATTCGACCAGATAATATCTTGATTTGTCCAAACGCCATGAAGCCTGGATTCGACCAGATAATGGTATATTACATCGTGAAGCCTGGATTACGACTAGATAGCGGTAAAAGACAATGAAGCCTGGATTACGACCAGATAACAGTAAGGGACACTATGAAGCTTGGATTTCGACCAAATAGCAGTTTACTCGGCCAATTACTATGAAGCCCGAAAATCGACCAAATATTAGTAGGCCTTAAAGTCAAATGGAAGCCCGGATGCGACTGGATAACCACTTGATTTCTTCTGAAGCCTGGGATACGACCAGATAAGAAGTAAGGTATTATGAAGCCTGGAATCAACCAGATAGCAGTACAGGACACCATGAAGCCTGAATTCGACCAGATAATGGTATAAGACATCGTGAAGCCTAGATTACGACCAGATAGCGGTAAAAGACACTAAAGCCTGGGATTACGACCAGATAATAGTACAAGACACTGTGAAGCTTGGATTTCGACCAAATAGCAGTTTGCCTGGATAATTACTAAGAAGCCCGAAGTCGACCAGATATTAGTGTGCCCTAAATTCAAGTTGAAGTCCGGATGCGACCGGATAACAACTTAATTCCTTCTGAATCCTGGAGTACGACCAGATAAGAATTGAGAAATTGTGAAGCTTGGATTACGACCGAATAGCAAAGTTTAATCTCATCTCCCCAGTAAGTCACTGTAAAGCCTGGAGTACGACCAGATAGCAGTCGATCTTATCACTATGAAGCTTGGATCGCGACCAGATTGTAGTTCATTTTCACCTCTTCAGCCAAGAGAAGATTTCCCAATATAATAACGGACGACCGAAGCTCCTAAAATTTAACTCTTACCAAGACAGAGATCAGCATTCCCCAGCGAAATCTTCCTCAACAACAGGTATACGGGTTCTCGCTAAGGAATATCTTAGGCAATCGACACTCCTTCGGATGGTATCTTTAAGCCCATCTTCCGTCATCAACCTCCAAATGGCATCTATAAGCCTATTCCTGACATCACAAGACAAGTACTACTTCATGTGAGTGCAAATTTCTGGGCACTCTAGTGTTCAATCATCTTTTACCCTCGGATCACGAAAGGCAAGCAAGCCAATCTACATCCTCAGGTTTAAGAAGATTGAACAGGGGCAGCTGTTGTACCCCAAAATTTTCCCTCCCATATTTCTCAAAACATTTCAAGTGAGATCCTCAAATTGCTCAAGGAAGTCCAAGGGTTGACCAGACAAACTCTCTCCTAAGGCAGTCTACCTCAAATTAGGGTTTCATGTTGCATCAAGATACTTGAGTCCAAAGGGCCTCAAATTCTCACATATGTCCTAATATGTTCTCAAGATCATCCATGCCAAGTTTCAAGCCTTGCAGAGGAAGTTTGCTTAGTCAATTGCTCAAGGGCCTAAAAATCGACTATGTTAAGGCAAAAGTCAACTATGGTCCCCATACAGTCAAACCTCAAGATTTTTGGTCAAAATCCTAATTTTGAAGTATTATTCATCATTTGATCAAGGGTTGATCATGATTCATCAACCATTTCTCACAATTCATCAAAACCCAAAAGTTGCTAAATTAGGGTTTTGTAGGAAAAGTCAACTCAACTTTGACCAAGCATAACTTTCTCATACTTTATTATAAATGACCCATCCAAAGATAATTTTTAAGAGGATGCAATTCCCTAAAATTCACATTCATCTCCGAAGTTCAAAATATGCACTCATAAGAAGTTACAAGTTTGGACATTATAGGTCATTTTGAAAAGTCAACAAAAACACCTTTTTTGTCAAAGCTTCATACATGAACATGGAAGACTCAATTGAGATGAGACCAAAAGGGTTTCCTAGAGGACATATTAATATTTCTAAAAAGTCCAAGAACACATCTCTAGGGTCAAAATTGAAGGAGTTATGCATTGGTGAAGTAGACCTTTTTTGCAAAATTGCCAAAAGTCAAATATGCCTCAAATTGCAATTTTTATCAAATGGGCCCAACTTTTTGTGCTTGTATTGAGTTTGTAACATGGTCCACGACCCATGATCCTTCCCACTTGCCTTTATTTTATTTTTGTCATTTATTTTGATTTTTATTTCATTTAAATCAAATTAAATCAAAATAAAATCATGAAAATATCAAAATCATTTAAACCTTGAGATTTTATGCATTTTTCAGGTCCATGAATAGATGGCAAGGAGATCAAATCGTGCAAGGCTTGTTTGTACACAAAAAGATTGGTTGTTTGGCTTGTTTTGGAAAGATTTAAATGAGAATCAAATCTTGATCAATGATCATTATTGGAAAAGATTGGATGCAAACTTGTAAACCTAATTCACTCAATACTACATATAGAACAAATCCAGACCAAAAGCACAAGGGTTAGAGGCGTGAAAAGAGAAGGAGAACTTTCAAAAAATCAAGAAAAAATGGCAATCTAATTTCATAGTTCTAGGATATTTCAAGCCTTCCAAGCTATCTCATTCGCTTCCTGGGTGTTCAAGGAGTCTATCCCAATCACCAACAAGCATTTACGTGCCCATAAATGCAATGTAAGTGCCTCACGACATACTTCCCTTTTTGAAATTGAATCTCATGAATTTGACATTGTTAGCATGATTGGTTTATATATTCTGAATCCTTGAAGCATTTGCAAGCTAATGGTAATAATTAATTGCATTTTTGCTGACCATACAAAGATCCACCATTGTTAGGTTTTCTGTGTTCATTTTAGGGTTTTCTCATACAAGTGAAATTGTCCCAAAAGAGGGGTATTATGGTGTTCACAAGGCCAAGACAAACCTGCCTGTAGCATTAGTGTTCATTTATCAAGCTTGTATGAGAGTTTGAAAATATGCAGGGGTTGTACCTACAGAAAATGTCCGTAGGTAAAAGTAGTTTTACCTAAGACGACGGACGCTGGGGAAGATGATGGTGTAGCGTGATGTGATTCATCCATTTAAATTTCGCGCGTTTTTTATATGTTGAATTGACTTTGCTAATATAATGTTTGTTTACTATTCCCTATACAAACAAGCACGCTAGCAGAGTTGGTCTGGAGGCATGTGGAAAAGGCCAAAGGGCCTGGGTTCGAATCTCAGGTCCCTCATATTATTTCATAGTTTTATCTCTTGCATAATCAGGTACATATGCATCCAAGGTGACTACCATACGCCTCAATGCATAGCCAACCAGATGTCCACAAACTGGATCCAAAGGCCATCACATGAAGGTCTACCAAAGGCCTAGTCAAATGTGCAACAGGGAATCAGAAAGGTCAACATGAACCAAGGCTTGTTGGGCTTGAAAATCAGATTGGCACCCCCCTCAATTGCTAGCATACCAGGCCCAATTCTCTCTTTCTTTTCTTTTTATATTTTATTTTATTTAATTATTTTGATTAAATAATTTCCTAACACAAATTAATTCTTTTTTTTATATACAAAAAACTCATAAAAATCAATTTCATCAAATTTAGGTTTTTTTATATATTTTGTCAAAATTAATTTAATTAGTTTAATTTAATTTTAGGGAAACTTTAATCTTTTTGTAAATAACTTAAAATAAATTAGAAAATTAGGGTTTTGTTTAATTTGATTTTTATTTTCTTTTTCTTAAAAAACAACAAAAATATAAAAATAGGTCAAAATTAATTATTTTCATTAATTTAAGTTAATTAGTAATTAGGTTTGTATTTATTCATTAAAATCTCATTTTCTTAAAAAAATAATCAAAAACAACAAAAAATGATTTTTCTTGCAATTAGGTTTAGACGGGGTCAAAACCCTAATTCTTTTCTCGTTCTCGATTCATCGCGCGTTTATTTATTTATTTTGCAATATTAATGTAACTGCTCATGGGATGTAATAGCTTAATTAGGACTTTTCTTTTATTTATCGTTTTTACGGGTTTTTGGCTATGTAATTAATCCCCCTCCCTGAAGCCTTATAATAGCGTAGTTTTATTTCTCGCATTTTAATTTTCGCAAATATTAATTGTTAGATGTATGATAATAGGGTTGCATGACAAGAATGTATGTTAATTTTAAAATGGTTAGCAAACCCTAAATGTGCAAAGATAATAACTGAAATCAAATCACTCGCACATGTGCACTCCTAGGGTATACTCTCACTTCAATTGCCTTCGGTAAACGATCATTAAGTATAGGGTGTTTTAGTGGTCTCTCTTTTGTCTAAACAAAGATCAAATGTCCCGTTCGGAAATTTTGCCTCGGAAATGTTGCCTCAAATATGATCTTAAAGCATTAGGGTTATTACTAAGACATCCTAACATTGCTTTAGTGATCGTATGTCCCTTTTCGAATTGACACTTACAACTCCAACGACGGTGCTACCTACTCACTAATAGTTGGATAGCGCTGTCTAAAGGAAACAAGAACAGAAACATTCTTTTTTCGAGTAGGTAGATGCTAGTAGGTACTTGCTCAAAAACAAACTTCTTCCACACTTACACTCTTTTCAAACAAAGTTTTCAAAACGACTTCGTAACACTCTTGAAGACAGAAGCAAGGGTTAAAACGAAGTAAAACAAAAACTTTTCAAAACACACAAACACGAAAGCAATTTTTTTTAAAATGATGAGCAAGTACCTAAGAGCCTGTGGATAACCACTGATATAAAGGGTGCTAATACTTTCCCTTTCTATAATCTACCCCTCGTACTCAATCTCAAAAAGGGAATTTTTTTGTGCTTTTTTTCCTTTCCTTGTTGGATAAAATAAAAGTCGGGGCGACTCTTGCTTACCGCGGCATTTTGCAAACACAAACGCAAAACGCAAACCAGCATTTTCCTAAAACAGTCAAGTTTTGCCACCATATCACACTCAGCCTTGGTAATCAGTTAAGTCAAGGGAGATTGCGATACGAAGCACCCAAATCTCATTCCATATTGGGCGTTTGTGGTAACCTTGATCCCGTACTTTGAAGAGATTACCTTTGAACATATCATGAGGGAAGGAAATCAGCTGGCAAGTGCTTTAGCTACTATGTCATCCATGTTCAAGGTCAAATGGGACAATGAAGCTCCCATAATTACTGTCGAAAGATTGACGAACTGGTGCACTGCTATGAGATTGACACTGATGAAGTAGAGGAGAAGCCTTGGTTTCATGAAGTGAAAAGGTACCTTGAAGTGCAAGAGTATCCTGAAGGGGCGTCAATCAACGACAAGAAATTCTTGCAGAGGTTCTCTGCCAAATTCTTCCTGAGCAATGGGATTTTTTACAAGCGCAATCATGATTCAATCCTGCTTCGTTATATGGACAAGAAGGAAGCTGAGAAAATTATGGAGGATATGCACGAAGGCATATTTGGTACTCATTAAAGTGGACATACCTTGGCAAAGAAGATTCTAAGAGCTGGTTACTATTGGTAGACCATGGAAACCGACTGTCATTACCACTTAAGGACTTGCCATAAGTGTCAGATCTATGACGATAAAGTTCATGTACCTCCAGTTCCTTTGAATGTCATGACTGCTCCTTGGCCATTTGTAATGTGGGGCATTGTTATGATCGGAGAAATCAATCCTACTGCCTCTAATGGACATCGTTTCATTCTTGTCGCCATTGACTACTTTACCAAATGGGTTAAAGCAGCTTCATTTGCCTCAGTTACCAAGAACATTGTGGCTCGATTCATCAAGCATAACATCATCTATTGTTATGGCATTCTCGAAAGGATCATCACTGACAATGGTACCAACCTTAAAAATACCATGATCACTGAACTCTGCATGCAATTCCAGATCAAGCATCACAACTCTTCTCCATACAGACCTAAGATGAATGGTGCAGTGGAAGTCGTCAACAAGAATATAAAGAAGACTGTGAAAAAGATGGTGGTGACCTATAAAGACTGGAAAGAGATGTTACCGTTTTCTCTTCATGGCTATCGTACTTTGGCGTGAACATCAAATGGGAAACCCCATTGTCTCTAGTCTATGGTATGAAAGTTGTCCTGCCTGTCGAAGTTCAAATCCCTTCTCTAAGGATTATGAAAGAAGCATACTTAGACGAAGACGAGTGGATTTAGACTAGGTTGGATCAGTTGAATTTGATTAACAAAAAAGGCTCGCGGTTGTCTGTCATGGTCAGATGTACCAGAAACGTATGATCAAAGCTTTCAACAAGAAGATCAAGCATCGGGTATACCAGGCTGGTGACTTGGTAATAAAGCGTAGCATTCTACCACAAGGCGATCCCATGGGAAAATGCACTCCCACCTACGAAGGGCCATTTATTGTCAAGAATGTATTCTCAGGCGGTGCTATGATGCTAACCATTATGGACGGCGAAGATTTCCCGGACCATGTGAACACGGACATAGTCAAATAATACTACGCATAAGAATAACCCACTAGGTTGACACACCTAGGCAAAAATAAGGGCACCCCGGCGAACCAAAAAGGTTCAGGCAAAAATTAAGGATATATACAAAACATTGTACATCCGGCAAGTCGAAAACCTGAAAAGGCGGCTTGGGCAAAAGAGGGTATCCTTGTGGACTAAAAACCTGAAAGGGCGGTCCAGGAAAAAATTAAAGATTAAAAGCGTACGACTATGTCCCGTTGGATCACTTACATGCAAGCTTTATTACCAAAGTCGAAAGATCAAATGGTTCAATCAACTTCTTCCGATGACAACGGACGATATGTTCAAAGACATAGGGGCAATAGCAGAGTTTGAACCCCAATGAGATCACTTCCACATGGCTATACATTCTTTTCACTTTGTACTCTTTTCATTTCACGACGACTTCCTCCTACTAGGATTTTCGTCTCTTTGCACAAAATCGCCTGTTTATATGCAAATTATCAATACAAATACATCTTAAAGTTCACCCTCTTTGTTTTTTATGTTTTGTTTGCAAAAACATCCAATGAATAAATTGAATGAACATATGCATGTGAACATGATTAACTGTTAACAAATATATGCATAAGAATAGGAATAAGCATTTACTCAAAATTCTAGGAGCTGGGATGACAATCAAGCTGTCCATAAAACCCCACAGAGCTACGTCTATGAGATTATCTCCACAAAGTAATCTTCACAAATTCATCCCTAATAAGGATACATTTCCCACAATTTCCTTATAGAGTTCCAATCAGTATACTTCATGAAAATTCTCTTCCTCAGCTGAGTTTTAAAACTGTAAAACCCCTACAGGTTTTTTCTCTCTAGCAAAATTCAATTCCCCCAAGAGAGTTTATTTCCTCAGCAGAATATTCTAACAGGCTTTATTTCCCCAACATACTACAATTTCTCCAACTTGAGTCTATTCCTTAGATTACTATGAATCACTAGCGAAATTCCTCTTCCCAATTGAAGTCACCATAATCCCCGGAAAGTTACTGCAAAACCTAGAATTGGACCAGATATCAGTTAACTTTAGCCCCCCCATACGATTCGGAAGGTTATCCATCTCTTTCATCCCCAATCAGGGTGTACAAAAATTATCCCCCCCATACAATTCAGAAGATTATCCATCTCTTTTATCCCCAGTCAGGATATATAAGAATTAAATTCCCCAGTAGAGCAATGAACAACCGATGTTCCTAAACTCTTCTCCCTAAAGCAGAAACCAACATCCCCAGCAGAGTTTCCTCAAACAAGTAAGCAGGAATCCCCAGCGGAAGCATTCTATACAAGATTGAAGATACACACACTCTCCAACCCCAGTAATAGTCAAGGATTTATTTTCCCAGACGAAGATACTGCATGGGTCTACAAATACACTTCAACAACATTTCACATTCATATGTCATAGCATATGCATACGAAACGCATATAGCACAATCTCATTTATTTTGAGAACATCATTACATAATGCATTGAATACAGCTTACTCTTTACCTTTTCAGGAGAGATCAATCAACAGACGAATATCACCAACAATTCACAAATAGGTCCAAGATTAATTTCCGAAACAAGACGGTGCAACTATCTGAATGACCAGCCACAGATTAACTCCTGAAACAAGACAGGGCAACTATATGAGACAAACTGATTATGGATCAATTCCCGAAATAGGACGGGGCGACTATCTACGTGAATAGATTGAAGATTAACTACCGAAACATAATGGGGAAATTATCTTTCTTTCTTTATGGTCAGATAAAGATCAATTCCTAAAACAGGACGGGGTGACTATCTTTATCACCAATGGTATGAACTCCCGAAACAGGACGGATTTACCAACAAATTTATTATAGATCAATTCCCGAAACAAGACGGGGCGACTATCTATATGAATAGATTGAAGATTAACTCATGAAACAGGACGGGGAAACTATCTTTATTTCTTTATGGTCAGATAAAGATCAATTCCCGAAATAGGACGGGGTGACTATCTTTATCACCAATGGTATGAACTCCTGAAATAAGATGGGTTTACCAATAAACTGATTATAGATCAATTCCCGAAATAGTATGGGGCGATTATCTATATGAATAGATTGAAGGTTAACTCCCGAAACAGGATGGGGAAACTATCTTTCTTTCTTTATGGTCAAATAAAGATCAATTCCCGAAACAGGACGGGGCAACTATCTATATGATAAGCAGCTACTCAAACACCTTTCCCAGAGGTTCATTCTGGAAAGCACTCTTCAGATACAGTCGAGTGTAGACTCATTTTGATACTTATATCAACAATTACCTATGGATGGCATCTATAAGCCCATCTTCGTCACCTCTCCAAATGGCATCTCTAAGCCCATTCCCGATATAATCAACAAACAATTTTACTTTATGCATAGGTGAATGCAAATTTCCGGGCACTTAAGTGTTCAATCATCTTCCACCTTCAAGTCGTGAATGGCGAACATGCCAATATAACTCTTCAGGTTTAAGAAGATTGAACAGGGGAAGATGTTGTACCCCAAAATTTTCCCTCCATTTTCTTCAAGACATTTCTCACAAAAGATCTCAAATGCTCAAGGATTCTCAAAGAGTTGATCAGATAAGCGCACCTTCTAAGCACTAAGACCACAAATTAGGGTTTTGGTTTTCACAAGGAAAATTGGACTTCTAATTCCTAAAATGACTTTCATGGTTCATCATAGACCTCCGAGAATGTTCATGCCAATTTTCAATTCTTGCATCTCAAAATTGCTCAGTCAACTTCTCAAATGACTGAAAACCAGTTGTGTTGGGTAAAAAAGTCAATTGTGATCAATATACAGTCAAACTTCAAGATTTTTGGCTAACATCAACATCTTGAAGTCATACTCATTATTTGATCAAGGGATGATCATAATTCCTCAAGGAAAGCATTCAAATCATCAAAGGGGCAAAATTGACCAAATTAGGGTTTTGACTGAGAATGACTGATCGTTGACTTCTGACCTAATACATGGCCTAATGAATTGAAGCATGATCTTAAGGATTCAAACACAATATATTGACTTAATTTCATGGTTCAAAACATCCTCAAAGATTAAGTGATTGATAGTTGAAATTTGGATCAACTATGAAAAGTCAACTGACACACAAAAGTCAAATTTTGACTTTTTGGACAATATTGAATTTCAAAGATCAAGATTCATCAAGACATTCAAAAATATAAAATTTGATCATCAAGAATCAAGAAAGTCAAGAAAAGTTGACAAAAGTCAAGATTTCCAATACTTAGATAATTCTAAGTGTTTTTAACCTTGATAATTTCACTACTTCGTGACCATTTTCCACCAAGATGCAAGATGATTCAAAGAAAACTTTCAACATAAAAGTTATAGATATTGATGAATTCTACAACTTTGTTTTTGAGGGTTGATGTCCAAAAAATGATTGGATTAGGAGATATAGGCTCATAAAGTCATGACATTTTTAATAAAACACTTAGTGAAATTTTTAACAAGTTTGGTTAGATTTTTGTTCCAACTTCTTGGCAATTTTCACCAAGTTCCAAGTTGATTTAGCCAAAGTGGTCAACATGAAGGTTGTAGACAATGTTTCAAGCTTTCCAAAATTTCCAAGAACTTGAAGAGATCATTTTTGAGCTAGGATATTCGAAGATAAGAAGATGGCATCACAAACTTGAATTTTAGCTCATTTTATGATGAACCTTATGATCCAATCTTCAACCATGCTGCATATGATACGGTGGGAGAATTGACTTGGGTGTTTTGTGTTTTATCGCAAATGTTACGGATAGTAAGAGTCGCCACCGACTTTTCTTTTCTCCAATAAAGGAAAGGGTGAAAAGAACAGGAAATACCTTTTGATAATTTTCTTGAGTTCGGGGGGTAGGTTATGAAAAGGGAAGGTGTTAGCACCCTTTTCATCCGTAGTTATCTACGGGTTCTTGATTTCTTTATCACTTTTAAATGCTTTGTGTTTGTGTAAGTTTGAAAATATTTTGAAAATGCATAAGTTTGGCAAAACTTTGCAATGATTCTCGTATCATTGAGAATGTATACAAAGTGTTGGTTTTGAAAATATTTGTTGAAGGGAAATATTTTTTAGAAAGATATTTGAAAATGCCAATGTAAGGCTATTTTGTAATGATTCTCGTATCGTTGAGAATGTATACAAAATGTTTGTTTGAAAAGTGTTTTTGAAAGTGTGTGGTGTAAATTGTTTTGTTTGTGAGCAAGTAATTACGAGCAATCTAACTACTCAATTTTTTTTGTTCTTTTCCTCCTCCTTTAGATAAATCTTATCTATCATTGATTGATAGAGAGCCCTATCATTGGATGTGAAGGGACAAGCGTGGGTCATCGTATAGTCATAGAAGGCAACTTGTAAGATGTTTTAGCAATTGTCGTAAGGGACTAAGATCATTTACCGAAGGCAACATTGAAGGGTCATTGAGAGACTATGATCTTTTAATCGAGGGTCTTTTCTAAAATCATCTCACGTTCGAGGGACATGATTGTTTTCATCTGAGGCAACAAGCGTGGGTTACCCTAGAGGTGCAAGTATGCAAGGTGTGTTTATTTCAAGTATATTATTTTTAATTAGGGATTTCTAATGTTTTATTTTAGTCTTGCCATACAAACCCTAATTACTAGCAATAATAAGAAAAACGATAAATTGCAGAATTTAAATGTCCTACGCTATTACATCGCTTTGGGAATCGGGGTACAATTTTGTGAATATGGGAAGAAAGCAATAAAGCCCTAATTACTATTAAAAACCATTGAATATGAATTACAATAATAATAATGCACAAAATATAGAGATGAAGGAGAAATTTCTTTTAAGGTTTTTGATGAAAAGGTTTAGAGATTTTAGTAATTATCATAATTAGACTAATTAATTTTGTTTACAAAGAAAAGGGTTAATTAATTATTTAACAAAATCCTAAAATCTAAGTTAATTTGAAATTAAGATGAGAAAATAAACCTAAGTCTAATAATTTATTTATGAAAATAGTTTTAATATTAGTATTAATTTAGAAAATGTTTTTACAATGTAAAAGAAAATAATAGAATTTAATTTTATAAAAAAATAGAATAAAATACTTAAATTAAAATATTTTTAATTTAATGAAGAAAAATATATTTTTTGGTGGTTTTTGGTTTAGGTAAAATAAATGTATAAATGAAAATAAATAAAATATAAAAGAAATGAAAATAGTTGGGTTGGGGGTTGAAAAAGGAAAATGGGTGTGAAAAGTAGTAAAAGGGTCCAGGCCCGAAATATTTTTGTTTGTAATCATAAAAATGATAAAATAAAAAATGCATATGGGTCTGGGTGATTTTTAGTAAAAGAGGGGGTATGAGAAAGCAAAAACAAAAAATAATGAGGCCCAAATCAAACAGGTCCAGCGGCTATTTTTGTGATCCAGCGTGCATGGTTTCCTTGGGTGTACCATGGATTTGTATTGTGGTGTGTTGGATGGAATGCTTGATTGATCTGATGGTGAAGGAATGAGGGTGTATGGCGCGCGTACAAAGTCTTCTTGTATTGAATCTGCAAGGAGAAAATAAGAAAAAACCAAAAGGGTGCCACTGGGGCTCGAACCCAGGTTCCTATACACTAATGCCTTACACGCGCTTCTCCTGCCACTGGGGTGGCTGTTTCATCCATGTACAGAATAATTTGCAATAAATATAACATAAATGCATTTCTGAATTTTGAAAATGACTTCATCTTCAACCTTGCACGCGCAGTGAAGAAAACCACCATGACCAAAACTGTAACTTCTTCATTTCTCAAACAAATTGGAAAATGTAAACATGAAAGTTGCTTGAAATTTAACCACGATTTCAAATATGTAAATAACATAAGCTAATACTCAAAGATGAACACGAATTTTATCTGGTACCAAATTAAACCTAATTGTTTCAGAAAGTTCAAATCAAAATTTGCATTACTCAGACAACATAAATGAAATCTAAAGACATAGTTAACTTCAGGACTATGATGTCTACATTTTTTATTCACAAAGCAACCATTAATGATGCTTGTAGAGAGAGTTCAAAGTTAAGAAAACTTACCTGAAAATTGGAAATCATGTATGGAGTTTGAGCACTTCTGGAGGTGTGGTGATGATCTGAATAGCTTCACTGGACTCCAAGGAAGCTAATGCAACTCTTACTTTATGCTGAAAGTGATGGGGATGAGTTATATTTGATATATAGATGCTTTGTGATTAATTTGGAGAGGAAACACACGAGTGGATTGTGAGATGGAGGTTAAAGGTCAAAAATGCCACAAAAATAGAGTTTTGGTGCAAGTTCTGATTTGAGGAAGTTTGGGAGAGTTTCAGGGCTTGTGAACTTGTGTGCTAGCTTGCAAAATGGTGTCTCTATTTATATGGAAAGGTTTGAGGGCTTGAAGTGATCAGATTCACAAGATCACATGTTATGGTTTTTTGACTTGCTTTTTAAGCAAACTTGATACACATGGTTTCAATGCATAGTACAAGGCTTGTAGGGTGGTTGAATGGCTCTATACAAGTTTCTTCTACCTTTGAGATTGTGTATGTGTAGAAGGAATAAGTTCAAAGCTCAAGGAAAGTGGACTTTGTGATTAAAGCCACTTTTCCAAAATGGCAATGTTACCTTTGTGCCAAAAATGGATTAATCACTTGGGTAATGGCTCAAATGCTTGGACAATGGCTTAATCAGTTGTGTAAGAATTTAATTATTGAGTGATTTTCAAGTTTGAAGCCTACAAAGTGATATTTATACATCATGGCTTGAGATTTGGTTATGTGTTCTTCATGAAAATGGCTTGAAATGCAAGAATATATGTTCATCTTCTTGTCTTTGATTCTCCTAGCTAAAAAATGATCTCTTCAAGTTATTGGATATTTTGGAAATCTTGAATCATTTCCTACAACCTTCATGTTTACCATTTTGACAAAATCAAATTGGAACTAGGTGAAAATTGGTCAAGAAGTTAGGTCAAAAATCTGCCTAAACTTGTTGAAAATTTCACTAAGTGTTTTATGAAAAGTGTCATGACTTCATGAGCCTATATCTTCAAATATAAGCATTTTTTGGATATCAACCCTATAATACAAAGTTGTATAATTCATAAAGATCTATAACTTTCATGTTGAAAGTTTTCCTTGAATCATCTTGCATCTTGGTGAAAAATTATCATGAAGTAATGAATTTATCAAGTATAAAAACACTTAGAAATTTTCTAAGTTTTAGAAATCTTGACTTTTTTATTGAATTTTTGACTTTCTTGATTCTTTATGATCAAGTTTGATATTTTTTAATGTCTTAATGAATATTGATATTTGAAATTCAATGTTGATCAAAAAGGTCAAAGTCTGACTTTTTGTGTATAAGTTGACTTTTCATCAGTTGATCAAATTTTAACTATCAATCCAATGATCTTGAGAAATGATTTGAGCCATTAAATTTGGTAAATATGTTATGTTTTAGTCCTTGATATTATGCCTCAAACCATTAGGTCATTTACTAGGTCAAAAGTTAATGATCAGTCATTCTCAATCAAAACCCTAATTTTGACAACTTTGCCGCTTTGATGATTTATGTGCTTTTCTTGAGGCATTATGATCAACCCTTGGTCAATTGATAAATATCACTTCAAAATTTTAATGTTGGCTAAAAATCATGAAGTTTGACTGTATTTGACCAACAGTTGACTTTTTACCCAATATAGCTGATTTTCAATCATCTGAGCAACTGACTGAGCAAATTTGTAGTGCAAGACTTGAAACTTGGTATGAGAAATCTTAGAGACCTATAATGAACCATGAAATTCATTTTAGGCATCAAAATTCCAATTGTCCTTGAGAAAAACAAAACCCTAATTTGGAGGCTCGGTGCTTAGGAGGTGAGCTTATCTGATCAAACTCTTGGAACTTCTTGAGCATTTGAGATCTTTTGTGAGAAATGTCTTAAGAATAGAGAGGGAAAATTTTGTGGTACAACACTGCATAATCTTGCTTTGCAGGCCTTCTAACTTACAAATCACTCAATAATTTAATGTTTACACAACTGATTGATCAATTGTCCAAGTGATTCAATCTTTGTCCAAGTTAACTTGCCACTTAAGGAAGAAAGGTCACACTTCCATTTTGGAAAAGCAAGCTTTATGCAAATTGTCAATGCATTGAGCCTTATAACTTATATCTATGTTTTCAAGCAACATAAAAAGCATGAATCAAGTCTCTTACACCCAACAAACATCAGAGCATGCTTGTATTTGATCCTTGAAACCACCATTTTCATCCAACTTGATTTTTTACCTTCAACCGAACCATAACATGTTATTTTGAATATCTGGTTACTTGAGTCTTCCAAACCTCTTGACTATAAATAAAGAGGTCACTAGCAAGCCAGGACACGAATTGAATAGCCCTCAAACCCCCTCAAACTCCCTGAAATCAGAATTGGTATCCAAAACCTCCATTATTGTAAGTTCTGACCTTAAACTCCAAACACTTAATCCACTTGTGCGCTTTCACTTTAATCATTCACAAAGATTCTATAACTCATATAGAGGATATCCAAACACTTGCTACACAACTGTAACACCATCTTCATCATCCTCCATTTCCAAAAACAGCAACCTGTAACTTGACTTCTCCAGAGAGTTTCAGACACTTTCAGCTCAAAGTAAGCATTGCAATAGCTTCCTAGGAGTTCAGTGAAGTTATCCAGATCATTAAAACATCTCCAAGAGTGCTCCAACTTTAAACACCATTTCCAGTTTTGAGGTAAGTTTTCTCAACTTTGAACTTCTTACCCAAGCATCATTAATGGTTACTTTGTGAATGAAAAATATAGACATCATTGTCTTGAAGCTAACCATGCCTTTAGTTTTCATTTATATTAACTGTACATGGGGAATTTTGAAGTTGAAGTTTTAGAAAAATTAGGTTTTAATTTGGTACCAACAGAAATTCATGTTCATCTTTGAATGTTAGCTTAAGTTATTTACATGGCTGAATTCGTGGTGAAATTTGGAGCAACTTTCATGTTCTTAGTTATTTGTTAACAAATTGCTAAAGTATCCTACAAAGTTGCCTTCTATGACTATATGATGACCCACGCATGTCCCTCACATCCAATGATATGGATCCCTACCAACTAATGGTAAAATAGCACTATCTAAAGGAAGAGGAAAAGAAGAAAGACTTTTTGAGTAGGTAGATTGCTTGTAATTGCTTGCTCATAAACTAAAACCATTTTCACACCTCACACTTTCAAAAACAAACATCTTTTCAAACACTTTATTTTCAAACAAATATTTTCAAAACAAACACTTTTTATGCATTCTCAACGATATGAGAATCATTACAAAGTTTGTCGTACTAAGGCGTTTTCAAAATATTTCCAAAAAAAACATTTTGTATACATTCTCAACTATATGAGAATAATTACAAAATCACAACTTTCAAAACATCCTTCAACTTACATAAAACACAAAGCATTTCAAAGTGGGCTAGCAATTAAGAGCCCGTAGATAACTACGTATGAAAAGGGTGCTAACACCTTCCCTTTTCATAACCTACCCCCCTAACTCAAGAAAAATTCTCAAAAGATATTTCCTGTTCTTTTAACCCTTTCCTTTATTGGATAAAAGAAAAGTCGGTGGCGACTCTTTCTATCCATAACATTTACGATAAAACGCAAAACACCAAGTCAGTTCTCCCAGCGTATTACAGTACCCTATACGGGTTTAATGATAGACATAGGAATTATGATGTCCTACACTAACTCAGAGATTGAGACAGGAAGGGACTCCTTAAGAACGAATATAATTATTGTTGTACCCCAAAATTTTCCCTCCCATATTTCTCAAAACATTGCAAGAAAAATCTCCAAGTTGCCCAGGGTTGCTCAAGAGTTGGTCAGACAAGCTCTCTCCTAAGGCAGTCTACCCCAAATTAGGGTTTTGTTTTGCATCAAGATCCTTGAGTCAAAATGACCTCATGTGCTCCCAAATGTCCTAATATGTTCTCAAGGTCATACATGTCAAATTTCAAGCCTTGCAGAGGAAGTTTGCTCAGTCAATTGCTCTAAGGTCCAAAAATCGACTGTGCTAGGGCAAAAGTCAATTGTGACCCAAATACAGTCAAACTTCAATATTTTTTGTCAACATTCTCATTTTGAAGGATATTTCATCATTTGATCAAGGGTTCATCATGATTCATCAAGGATTGCTCAAAATTCATCAAGATTCAAAAGTTGCTAAATTAGGGTTTTGTAGGAAAAGTCAACTCAACTTTGACAAAGCATAACTTTCTCATACTTTATGAGAAATGACCCATCAAAAGCTAATTTTGAAGAGGATGCAATTCCCTATAATCCATCTTCACACCCCAAGATCAAATTATGCACTCACAAGAAGTTATGAATTTTGACATTATAGGTCATTTTGAAAAGTCAATAAAAACACCTTTTTTATCAAAGCTTCTAACTTGAGCATGGAATATCAAAATGAGATGATACAAAGATGGTTGGTTAGATGACATCTCAAGCTTCCTAAAAAGTCAAAGAACACTTCTAAAAGTTCAAAATTGAAGAAGTTATGCATTGTTGAAGTTGGACTTTTTTACAAAATTTGCCAAAAGTCAACTATCCCCAAAACTACAAATTTTGCCAAATGGGCCCATTCTTTTTCACTTGTTTTGAGTTTGCCTTATTGCCCACGTGCTCCAGCTTTGGCCATGTGTCCATATCTTATTTTTATTATTTAATTTGACTTTTATTTGAATTAATTCATTTTAAATCAAATAAAATCACATAAAATCTAAGGCATTGATAACAAATGATTTTCTGGTTATTTCAGGCTCCAACTACAGCTAGCATTATAGTCAAGCTCGTATCAAGGTCATTATGCACAATAAGATGTGATTTGGATCAAATTTGGAAAGTTTGTAAAGGCAAATCAAATCCACATCAAAATCATTGATAGAGGGAGATTTGGACAGAGGTTTGAACCCTAATACAATGTGCAATACATAAGCAAGCGAAAGACACAAGAATTAGGGTTGGAAATCAATTGTGGAGGTAGAACGAAAGTTGCAAAAATCACAAAAAAGTGGGAGATCGAAATCAGGTCTAGAGGCATTTTCAGAGCTTGATATTGGTCTCAATCATTTGCTGGCTATCTCCAGAAGCTAACCCAATCCAAACCACGTGTTTTCAGACCTCCTAGTGCACTGTAAGTAGTCCACGAATCCGCCATATTCTTGAAATCTAAAATCACTATTCTTGCATCCATTGAATGAAATAACTGCATATTCTTGACCCTCACATCATTTGCAAACTTTTCATAATAACCAATTGCATTTATCTGACTTATATGGAGAACCACCATTGCTAGGGTTTGGTTTGTGTTTTTGGGTTTTTTCGTTTCAGGAAAAATTGGCCATGATAATGGCCATGGTTGTGATCAGTAGGTTAAGATGAGTCTAACCATGGTGTTAGAAGGCATTTTCATGGCCTGTACAAAGTTTTAGAGATGCATGGTTTGTAGTGACGGACTTCTGTCCGTAGGTATAGGTCGTGTGGCTTTTAGCAACGGTTCAAGGAAGGGGACGATGAGTTGTCGCTCATCCGTTGGCTGGTTCTAACGTTTGCACGTGTTTTTATTTTTTCTGGCCATTAATCTTGTTTTATTATATTATTATTTATTTGTGTCATATTAACAATTGAAGCAACATGGCGTAGTGGCAAGCATAGCGTGTATTTTCCTTCAGGACCTGGGTTCGAATCCCAGGTCCCCCATTTTCTCAATGTTATTTGTTTTCAGATAATCCAGTGTGTATTCAAGCCTAAGATCTACCATAGACGCTCACCAATCAACGTGCCAGATGGCCAGATGGCCAGATTTGGTGGCCAAGCCTTGAGGGCACATGATGGACTCAGTCAACGCTCAAGCACTGGATCCCAAAGGTCCACATGGACCAGCTTAATGGGCCAACAAAAATGCTTCCTACACCCTCCAAAAAAGGCTCATTCTCTCTTTCTCTCACATTTTTATTTATTTTAGTTTATTTATTTATCTTATTTTAATTAATTTACTAACCAATCATTAATTTTCTTTTTGTCAAAAAAATCACAAAAATACTCTTTTATTCAGAATTTTATTTTTATTAATAAATACTAACTAATTAATTAAGTTTTTAACTCTAGAATAACTTTAATTTATTTTTGTAAATAAGTAAAATTAATTAGAGTTCATTAGGTTTTAATTCATTTAATCTTTTTTATTTTCTTTCTTAAAATATCAAAAACTCCAAAAAATATGTCATTAATTATTTTTCATTAATTAATTTATTTTAATAATTAATTTAGTATTTAATTTAGGATTTAATTTCTTTTCTTAAATAAAAACAACAAAAAACATTTTCTTTAATCAAAAGGGTCAAAACCCTAAACTCGCATTCGACTCAATTTCATCCCGCGCGCTTTATTATTTTTATCCAATTTATGTATCTGCTTCCGGTATGTAATAGATAATTAGGACCATTTAATTATTTTACGGCTTTACTTTATTTTCAAAGGGTTGCTTTTGGCGATGTAAATACCCGACGCCTTGTAATTTAATTTCCGCACTTTAATTTCTACTAATTATAACTGCTAGATGTTTGATAATAGGGTTTGCATGACAAGACTGAATGCTTAATCTTAAAATCAAATTAGATCACCCTAAACATGTGCAAAGATAAAAATAAACTGAAAACAACACACTCGCACATGCGCACTCCTAGGGTACACCCCACTTGGTTGCCTTCGTACACGGTCATTGAGTATAGGTCATTTTAGAGGTCGTCCTCTTGTCTAAAAGATCATAGTTGCCTCTAAACGATTTCCTCGGATATTGTTGCCTCGAATAAATGATCTAAGACATTAGGGTTACCGCTAAGGCGTCCTAATATTGCTTTAGTGACCGTATGTCTCTCATTCGAATTGACCCTTAAACTCCAACGATGGTGCTACCTACTCACTAATAGTGGGATAGCATTGTCTAAAGGAAATTAGCATAGAATGATTCCTTTTTCGAGTAGGTAGATTAGCTCTTAAGTACTTGCTCAATCAAAACAAACTTTTTTTCACACTTACACTCATTTACAAACAAAGTTTTCAAAAACACTTCATTACACTCTTGAAGACAGAAGCAAGAGTTAAATCGAAGTTAAAACAAAAACTTTTCAAAACCCACAAGCACAAAGAAAACATTTTAAAAATGATGAGCAAGTACCTAAGAGCCCGTAGATAACTACGGATAGAAAGGGTGCTAATACCTTCCCTTTCTATAATCTACCCCCCGTACTCAGAGATAATCTCGAAAAAGGAATTTTTCTGTGATTTTTCCTTTCCTTGTTGGATAAAATAAAAGTCGGTGGCGACTCTTGCTTACCGTGAAATTTTGTGAAAAACAAACACAAACCAGCATTCCAAAAACAGTCAGTTCTTCCCACCGTATCACAGAACTGGCGACTCTGTTGGGGACTTTTAATAAGTGGGGTGTATCTTAGGAATAGTTCATCATAATGTTTTCAATTTCTTGATTTGTATGCTTTATCTTTATGGGTTTGAATCGGAGTTACTATAGATCCTAACCCGGATCTGGGGATACCATTTAGGTAAGTAGCAATAGACTGTGAGGGAACTGTACAACGTAGACCGATACAGTTGAAGCAGTAGCTACATTGGTGTGGCACTTTAGTTTGTACCGATATCCCTTGTGTTGGAACAAGGAGAATATGGGTCTTCTAAGGGGTAATTAAGCACCAACTGACCTTAGAACCTATAATTGACCAACTTGGCCATAGAACAGTAGCAGTATGCTACACTCATTGAGACCAAACTCTCGTGATGATTCCGGCCGCAAGAAAAGGTTACCAAACTGGAATTATGACCGATCGAGGGTGGTCAGTGATATTGAGATCCTCTAGAACCCGGTTACAATTACTAGGACAGGTTTGAACCAACTAAACTGAAAGAGGGTAATACCTAAACTCCATGCCAGCCTGAAATCTAAGGGCTATCTATATGACTTGTTTGCCCTTACCATGTTTGCTATTTCTGAATACTTGTGGTGTGTTTTTATCATGACATCATGACATCATGACATTGCATGCATCTTACATTAGACTAACCTATTTCAAAGACATAGGGGATTCATCTTTGTTTTGTTTTGTAGGTCATGGCACCTATGCGTAGAAACACCATTCGGATCAGCTTTGTGCAGATTCCTACTCAGCTTAGAGATTTGGTTGCAAAGGTTCCAGATACTTCCTCCTTTATCAGAAGACATGGTCACCTCCTTGGATTACTCACTTCCAGATTAGATGAGCAGATGATGATTGTTTGTTTCCAGTTCTTTGATCTATTATATCACTACTTCACGTTCTCGGACTATCAGTTGGTCCCTACTCTGGAGGAGTTCTCTGATCTACTTGGTATCTTTATTCTAGAGTAGACGCTGTTTACAAGTTAGGAGAAAGTCCTTAGGCCGTAAGAGATTGCTTCAGCCCTCCATCTGACAAAGGATGAGGTAATGTCTAACTGGGAGACTCGAAGTGGGACAAAGGGCTTCTTGGCTAAGTTCTTGGTTTATCGGGCTAATCAGTTTTGGGACAGTCTAGACTTTCAGGAATTTGAAGACATTCTGGCTCTTCTCATATATGGTTTGGTGTTGTTTCCTAACTCAGATTCTTTTGTCAACGTGAATGCAGTGAAGATTTTCATGTCCTGTAATCCTGTGCCCACTCTCTTGGGTGACGTTCTGCACTCTCTTTATGCCTGTAGTGCTCGGAAACGGGGAACCCTTATGTGTTGTGCACCATTGCTGGAGAGGTGGTTTATTTTTCACCTCCCCAAATCAGTTTTGAAGAACAATAAAGGCGTGGGTTGGGCCTACAGAATTATGTCTCTCGCTCACACTGAAATTATCTGGAGCACTAAAGACATGGAAGACGTAGCTATTATTGATCGCTGTGGGGAATACCCCAATGTTCCCTACTCGGAATTCGAGGAGGGATCACCTATAATCCTTGTCTAGCCTTACGATAGTTTGGGCGAGCTAGGAGGGACGGACCTCATGAGTTACTAATGCCGAGCATTGTTTTTGACTTCCAAGGCGATAGTGAGGAGCATCGCCGTAGGTTTATACGAGCTTGGGACAGGGTGCACCGGTCTGATCCACATGAGTTAGGGATAAAGACCTCTCTTCTGATGGAACCATATCTTTGATGGGTTCGAATTCGTGCCCAAAAGCTTGGAATGTTGTATGAAGCTGTCTTGCCTGTGATTGTTGAGATTGCTGATGAAGAAGGGGTTCCACCTACCATCCTACATCCGTACATGCCAACTGACATTGGGGCATTAAAGAGGTCTTGGATGCAGCTAAGAGAAGAGCGGGATACTTACAGAAAAAAGTATCACGAGCAGGAGCGGAAGATTCTAAAGCTTACAAGGCAGTTGAAGAATGAGAAGGTCCTCAACGACTATGTCAGCACCAACGGAAAGCGACCATGGGAGCGCTGATGTCTTTTGCTTATTTCTAGTTTTGATTTACTTTTCAGTATTTCCTTTTGTAACGCCTTAAAGGCATTTGTCAAACATTATTTCAAGTTTGTTATCTAATAAAGTAAGTTTCATTTTGGTTTACGAATTTGAATATCCAAAGTCTTTGAAATCATATCATACACATATCATTCCCATGCACCTCATCACAGGTACCCATTACAGGTTTCTCATCTTCTTCGTTGTTTATTTCAGCACATCATGTTTGCTGAAACATCAACTGATCAAGCTATCAAGGCTCTACAAGCTCAAAACGCTCAATTCCAGGAAATTTTTATGAATTTGGCTAAGGGTCAGCAAGATCTGAAGACTCTTATCTTGAAGGATAAGAAGAAGAAGAAGAAGAAGAAGAAGAAGAAGAAGAAGACGGTCCTCCTGAACATGAGTCGCAGATTCAGAAACAATTTGCGAGATGAAGTCAATTTATCCCACTTATCTGGAGGGGAGAAAACCAAAAAGAAAGGAGGGCTCCTAGCCCTGTGGTTTCAGATAACGAGACTGACTTTGATGAAGACCAGTATCCTCCGGCTGAGGATAGGTATAAACAGCTTGAAGACCGGTTAAGTGCGATGGAGATCCAGAAGGTACCTAGATTGGACTTTGGTGATTTGGGTTTGTCATATGGGGTGGTGATTCCCCACACGTTTAAAGCACCAATATTTGCTAAATACGACGGGGTTTCTTGCCCAAAACTGCACCTTCGTTTGCATGTTAGGAAGATTCAGCCATACACTGCTGACAAGAACATCTGGATCCACTTCTTTCAAGATAGTCTTTTAGGGACTCAACTTGAATGGTTTTACCAGCTGGAAGGAGCTAGTATCCGTAATTGGGAAGACCTTGCTGCTGCTTTTTACAAGCAGTACCAATACAATGCCGACCTTGCTCCCACGCGTACCCAACTTCAGGGTATGTCTATGGGTGCGAGCGAAGGTTTCAAAGACTACGCTTAGAAATGGAGGGACCTTGCTGGAAGAGTACAACCCCCGCTGGCTGACACGGAGTTAGTGGATATGTTTCTGGGGACCTTGTATGGTCCGTATTTCAACCATCTGATTGGAAGTTCATCGTCCGGGTTTACTGAGTTGATTATGATCGGGGAAAGAATTGAGGCTGGTATTAAGAGCGGTAAGATACAGAAGTGTGTTTCATCAAGTACCAAAAAGAAGCCTTTTAAGAAGGAGTCCAGTGTTGTTTACAGTTCAAAGAGCCATAATAGACCTGAGCGCCGCCAAGCAGTTAACGCGGTTGTTATTTCAAGACCAACTGTTGCCACACAACACAACAATCAGGCAAGAGCCGAGAGGCTGCAAAGACAATTCACTCAGCTCCATATGACCCTGTCTCAGATTTTGCTGCGGTTTCTAAAGACCAACTTGGTGATTCCGAAGGAAGCCCCGAAGAATCCCAATACAACATCACCGCTGTACAACCCGAACGCCCGTTGTGCTTTTCATTCTGATAGCCCGGGGCATGATACGAATGATTGCTGGGTCCTGAAGAATAAGGTACTGGACTTGATTGATGCTAAAGAGATTGAGTTCGAAACGGCCGAAAAGCCTAATGTTATGACTGCTCTGATGCCCAAGCATGGAGTGAATGCTATAGATGAAGACTCATTTGTGGTTTCTGTGAAAGACATTGCTACTCCATTGATGACTGTGAAGAAGAACCTTCTGTTAGCCGGTTTATTTCCGGGTTGTGGCGAAGGTTGTCGTCTGTGTTCCGTCCTACCTACCGGTTGCCATCTTTTGAAGTCAGGTGTCCAACGCCTGATGGATAACAAAGAAATTTTGTTTGAGAAGACTGTTGTTCCTTTGGTTCCTGTTGAAGAAGTTGCTATAATCACCATTTTCGATAATTCTTCCAAGGCTTCCTCGAGAAAGCCTGTTAGAATTACATCTGTTCCGAGAATCGCTCCCTTGATCATTACCATTCCTGGGTCTATCCCCTATACATCAGATAAAGTTGTCCCATGGCACTATGGGGCTGACGTGTATTATCACGGGGTTAAACAAGACTTAAGTGCTGAAGAGGATGATACTGACGTCAGCAATATTGTTGGATCTAGTAAAGTCACCCGCAGTGGAAGACTTTTCTCCCCTGAGATCTCTCCACCAACTGTTCGGAAGCCCGTTGTTATTATGTCGGCCAGTACATCTGCTACTATCCCTGCTCAAGTTCCAATTCTTACCCCTGTCACCGAGTCAGCTGACACTCGGGGCAAAGGGACCATCGGTGAGCCTGCCCAGACGGAGGCACCGAAGAAAATTATTGTTGAAGCCTCTAGACAAGAGATAGAGGAAATTTCAAATATCATCAAGAAAAGTGACTACAAGGTAGTCGAACAGCTGGGGAAAACCCCGTCGAAGATCTCTATGTTGTCCTTATTGTTGTGTTCAGAGGCCCATGCTAAGGCTCTGATTGCTTTCCTGAAGACTGCGCATGTGCCACAAGAAACATCAGCTGATCAGTTTAAAGATTGTGTGGCTAGTCTGACAGCGAATAATGGGTTGGGTTTCTCTGACTCAGACTTGACTGCTAAGGGGAAGAATCACAATGATTCCCTGCATGTCTCCATTGAATGCAGGGGCACTACTCTAGCTCATGTATTGGTGGATACTGGATCTTCGTTGAACGTTCTACCCAAGAAAGCTTTAGATCAGTTGGATTGTGAAGGGTTGGAGCTGAAGCCGAGTAACATTGTAGTTAGGGCCTTTGATGGGTCCAAGAGAATGGTACATGGAGAAGTGTATATTCCAGTTAAGGTTGGTTCTCAGATCTTCGCATCTACATTTTAGGTGATGGACATTCGACCATCTTATTCTTGTCTGCTGGGTCTCCCGTGGATCCACAAAGCTGGGGCAGTCACCTCTACGCTTCACCAGATGCTGAAATACCCAGTGAAGGGGAAAATTGTTACGGTACGAGGAGAGGAGGAATACATGGTGAGCCACCTCAACTCTTTCCGGTATGTGGAGATGGACGGGGAGTTCATTGAGACCCCATTTCAACATTTTGAAGAAGTGCCCCAGACGCTGGCATCAACTGAAATTCTTACTGAAGATCCTCCAATGAAGATGGCTTCCCTAAAGGATGCCCAGGCTGTTGTTGAGAAAGAAGCTCAAAGGGTTGTTCGACGTGCACGGATTGAAGGACCTCCCCTATTTATCAGCAATTCAGAAGTAAATGCCATCGAAGACGATGTTGAAGAATCCGAGTTTGACAGTTGGATCTACCCTACTACTGATGGAGGACTAAGCAATTGGACGGCAAAAGACTTCATCCCAATTTCTTTTATTACCCAGTAATGAGACTTTTGTTTTGAATTTGTAACAGACAATTTTTAAACTTTACAGCCTGGTGCCTTACCCGAGACACCGTGGCTTTGTTTGTGAGGGCATTATGTGTGTCATTTCCATATATCATTAATAAAAGCATTGGACGTTTCTTGCATTTCAAATTTTGCGCTCCTTGTTTTTCTTTTATTATATATTGTGAAACAGCTATTTTACACACACTCACATATACAGGTCTACATTCACTATGGATCCCACTGATAACAACTCTGCTACTGCTGGTTATGACTTCGAAAGTCCGATCAACTTAGCCGAAGACAAAGGTGAAGATGATTGTGAAGTGTCTGGTGAACTTGCTAGACTATTACTTCAGGAAGAGAGGGCCATACAGCCGCATGAAGAGCCAGTGGAAACAATAAATCTGGATACAGAAGAAGACAAGAAAGAGGTCAAGATCGGTGCAAATCTGGAACCCAGTGTTAAGCAACGGTTGATTCAGATGCCGCGTGACTATGTGGAGATCTTTGCCTGGTCTTATGAAGATATGCCTGGGTTGGATTTTGATATCGTGGTTCACCGCTTGCCTACCAAGTAAGAAAGTTCGCCGAATGCGCCCAGAGATGTCCGAGAAAATCAAGGTTGAAGTTATGAAACAGTTTGACGCCGGTTTTCTAGCAGTTACTTCTTACCCACAGTGGGTAGCCAATGTGGTTCCTGTGCCGAAGAAGGATGATAAAGTTCGAATGTGTGTCGACTATAGGGATCTAAACAGGGTGAGCCCCAAGGATGGTTTCCCTCTACCTCATATTGACGTTCTGGTTGACAAAACCGCACAGCATAAGATCTTCTCCTTTATGGATGGTTTCTCCGGTTACAATCAGATTAAAATGACTTCCGAGGATATGGAGAAGACAACCTTTGTTACTCAATGGGGTACCTTTTTCTACAAGGTCATGCCTTTCGGATTGAAAAATGTTGTGGCAACGTATCAACGCGCCATGGTCGCTTTGTTCCACGACATGATCCATCATGAGATTGAGGTATACATTGATGATATGATTGAAAGATCCCAGACTGAGGAAGAACATCTTGACCATCTTCAGAAGTTGTTTGACAGGTTGAAGTTGTACAGGCTGAGGTTAAACCCGAATAAGTGCACCTTCGTGGTGAGAACTGGTAAGCTGTTGGGTTTCATTGTAAGTGACAAAGGTATTCATGTGGATCCTGCAAAGGTGAAGGCTATACAGGAAATGCCAGTTCCCCGAACAGAAAAAGAAGTCAGAGGCTTTTTGGGACAATTGAACTATATTGCCTGATTCATCTCACACCTGACTGCTACTTATGAGCCAATCTTCAAGTTACTGAAGAAAGATCAAGTGGTAAGATGGAACGATGAATGTCAGGCCGCTTTCGAAAGGATCAAAGAGTATCTCCAAGAGCCACCCATTCTGATGTCGCCAGTTGAAGGGAGACCTTTGATCTTATACTTGACAGTACTCGATAATTCAATGGGGTGCATGCTGGGGCAGCATGACGAGTCTGGCTGAAAAGAGCATGCTATTTATTACCTTAGCAAAAAGTTTACCGACTGCGAGACCTGATACCCGTTGCTTGAGAAATCTTGTTGCGCTTTGGCATGGGCTGCTCGCCGGCTGAGACAGTATATGCTGACTCACACTACTCTATTGATATCAAAGATGGATCTAATCAAGTATATCTTTGAGAAGCCCGCCTTATCCGGAAGAATAGCGAGATGGCAGATGATCTTGACTGAGTATGACATCCAATATACGACCCAAAAGGTAATTAAGGGAAGTGTGTTGGCAGATCATTTGGCACATCAGGCAGTGGACAATTACTAGTCTATGAACTTTGAATTCCCGGACGAGAACATCATGTTGGCAACTGACTGTGAGACACCTGGACCGGATGAAGGACCTGAGGAAGGATCCTGATGGTCTATGTACTTTGATGGAGCTTCAAACGCTTTGGGTAATGGCATTGACGCCGTGATCATATCCCTTGAAGGCTCTCATGCTCCATTTATCGCCCAACTATGTTTCAACTGCACCAACAACATGGCGGAGTATGAAGCGTGCATTATGGGTCTTCGAGCAGCTATTGACCTAAGGATTAAGTTCCTAAGTGTTTTCGGAGATTCCGCTCTCGTGATCAGTCATATCAAAGGCGAGTGGGATATGAAACACCCTAATCTTATTCCTTATAAAGATTATGTGTTGACGTTGCTTCCACACTTCGAGGAGATAACCTTTGAACACTTCCCTAGAGAGGAGAATCAGTTGGCGGACGCGCTAGCTACGATGTCTTCTATGTTCAAGGTCAGATGGGGCAATGAGGCTCCCCAGATTACCATTGAGAGGTGGGACAAACCCTCACATTGCTATGGTATTGAGACTGAAGAGGTAACAGATAAACCTTTGTTCCATGAGGTAAAGAGGTATCTTGAAGCTCAGGAGTACCCTGAGGGTGCATCTGTTAATGACAAGAAGTTTCTAAGGAGGTTCGCGGCGAAGTTCTTCATCAGTAATGACATTCTTTACAAGCGTAACCATGATTCGACCTTACTGCGTTGTGTGGATAAGAACGAAGCAGAAAGAATTATGGCAGAGTTACATGAAGGTACTTTTGGAACTCATTCCAGTGGACATACCATGGCAAAGAAAATCCTTCGGGAAGGATATTATTGGTCCATAATGGAATCCGATTGTTATCAGCATTCTCGGACCTATCACAAGTGCCAAGTTTATGTTGATAAGGTGCACATACCTCCAGTACCTCTGAACGTCTTGACGGCTCCTTGGCCTTTTGTAATGTGGGGCCTCGACATAATCGGCGAGATCAGACCTACGACATCCAACGGGCATCGTTTCATCCTGGTAGCAATTGATTACTTTACGAAGTGGGTTGGAGCAGCTTCCTTTGCTACAGTGACCAAGAACGTTGTGGCACGGTTCATTCGGCATAATCTAATTTGTCGATATGGTGTACCAGAGAGGATCATTACGGACAATGGTACAAATCTCAATAATAAGATGATCACCGAGCTCTGCAAGCAGTTCAAGATACAACATCACAACTCTTCTCCCTACCGGCCGAAGATGAATGGGTTTGTAGAAGCGGCTAATAAGAACATTAAGAAGATCGTGCAGAAGATGACGGTGACGTACAAAGATTGGCAAGAGATGTTACCATTTGCTCTTCATGGGTACCGTACCTCAGCACGGACGTCAACAGGGGCAACACCCTATTCCTTGGTTTATGGCATGGAGGTTGTCTTGCCTGTTGAAGTTCAAATACCCTCTCTTCGGATTATGAAGGATACAGGTTTAAGCGAAGTTGACTGGATTCAGACCCGGCTTGATCAGCTAAATTTGATCGACGAGAAAAGACTTACCGCTATTTGTCATGGTCAAACGTATCAAAAATGGATGATCAAGGCATTTAACAAGAAAGTCAGACGACAAGAGTATCAAGTTGGGGATCTGGTAATCAAGCGCATTATTCTACCTCAAGGTGATCCCAGGGGAAAATAGACCCCTACTTATGAAGGGCCATTTATGGTTAAGAACATTTTCTCAGGAGGAGCTATGATTCTAACCACCATGGATGGTGACGACCTTCCTCACCCCGTCAATGCAGACATAGTGAAAAGATACTACGCATAATCAAAGACCCGCTAGGTTGACTGGCCTAGGCAAAAATAAGGGCTTCCCGGCGAACCAAAAGGGTTCGGGTAAAAATAAGGGATGAAATGAAAAAAATATATACACCCCGCAAGTCGAAAACCTGAAAAGGCGACTTGGGCAAAAAAGGGTATCCCGGTGGACTGAAAACCCGAAAGGGCGGTCCAGGAAAAAATTAGGGATTAAAGTGTAACACTGTGTCTCATTGGGTCACCTTGCAACCAGACTTCGGTATCGACTATCAAGCTCGGACGACACTAATCAATCTGATCTACCTTAAACCAAGTAGCAAAGTGATGAGATGCTCGAGGACATAATGGCAATAGCAGAGTTGGAACCCAGTAGGATTATTCACATAGCTGTTTTTCTTTGTTTTTCACAAATTGTATAAATTCTATTTGTTCGGCGGCATTCTCTTACTAGGACGTCAGCCTCTTGTACAAAAAACGCCTATTTTCAGGCCAAACTTCAAAGTCAATACAATTCATTTTCAAAGAAATTTCAAGTTGTTTTTTCCTTTATCTGCTTTGTTTTGCAAAGAACGTCCAATGTTCATTTTTTATATATGCATTTGACATTAATTGCTACTCATAAATATTTACATGCGAAACAAAAGACAATTACTTATAATATCAGAAACAGGGGAAAATAATATTTGTCCAAGCTTTACAGTTGCTCTATCCACCGGGTACAAAGGTAGATTCAGCTGAAGAATATGGCTGAAATACTTTCACTCCCCGCAGAGTAAGAAAAGGCAGTAATGTTAGCTCTCCCCAGCTGAGACTCACAACCGCGAATGAATCGGTAATATTCTCCCCAAGTAGAGTTTATCTATCATCAGCACTGAAAAGTCTTATCATCCCCGACGGAGTATAAAATATCCCCAGTGGAGTCTGGAAAGCTTCCCCAGTGCAGTCTGAAAAGGTTTCCCTAGTGAAGTTTGGAGAATCATCCCCAGTAGACTCTGGCAGATTGTCCCCAGTAGAGCCTAAAAGGTTATCCCCGGTAAGGTCGCTATTGAAAAAAATCATCCCCAGCGGAGTTCTTTCCTTTCACAAACGGAAACTTACATCCCCAACAGGATTCAGTATCACCAGCAACGATAATTCATACCCAATGGAATTTATCAGCGGAATCCTCTACAGAGCATCTCTTCCCCACAGAGTAATCTCCTCATCAGTTTATTCCCCAGCGGAGTTATCCTCTCCTGCAGGTTTATTCTCACAATCATCTTCATTCACTATCCCAAGCGGAAACGAAAAATTCAACTTTGTTCTCCAGCAGCAATCCGGGATTTATTTTCCCCAGCTAGAAACATTACATTTCTATGCATCATGACACATGCATATACGCATCATATAACACAATCTCATTTATTTTGAGAACATCATTGCTTGATACATATCATGCATTACATACAGCTAACCTTTACCTTTCAGGAAGGATGCGGTTAAATTCTCATAAAATTCAAAGTTATGAAGCTTTTATCCAAGTCGAATTACTGACAAGTTCTTAAAACTCAGCAGAGATGTTCTCTCAGTTAAAGTACAGACAAGGTCCTAAATCTCGACAAAGTTCCTCCTTTGAATTACAGGCAGGTTCCTAAATCTCAGCGAAGTTTTCTCAGTTGAATTACGAGCGAGTTCTTAAATCTCGATGAAGATGTTTCCCTCCAAGTCGAATTACTGAAAAGTTGTTAAATCTCAACGGAGTTTTTCTCAGTTGAATTACAGACAAGGTCCTAAATCTCGATAAAGTTCCTCCGTCGAATTACAGACGAATTCCTAAATCTCAGCAGAGTTTTCTCAGTTGAATTATGGGCGAGTTCTTAAATATCGATGAAGATGTTTCCCTTAAGTCGAATTACTGACGAGTTCTTAAATCTCAGCATAGATGTTTTTCTCAGTTGAATTACAGACAAGGTCCTAAATCTCGACAAAGTTCCTCCGTCGAATTACAGACGAATTCCTAAATCTCAGCAGAGTTTTCTCAGTTGAATTACGGGCGAGTTCTTAAATCTCGATGAAGATGTTTCCCTCAAGTAGAATTACTGACGAGTTCTTAAATCTCAGCAGAGATGTTTTTCTCAGTTGAATTACAGACAAGGTCCTAAATCTCGACAAAGTTCCTCCGTTGAATTACAGACAGGTTCCTAAATCTCAGCAGAGAAGTTTTCTCAATTGAATTACGGGCGAGTTCTTAAATCTCGACGAAGATGTTTCCCCAAGTCGAATTACTGAAAAGTTCATAAATCTCAACAGAGTTTTTCTCAGTTGAATTACAGACAAGGTCCTAAATCTCGACAAAGTTCCTTCGTTGAATTACAGACAGGTTCCTAAATCTCAGCAGAGAAAGTTTTCTCAGTTGAATTACGGGCGAGTTCTTAAATCTCGACGAAGATGTTTCCCCAAGTCGAATTACTGACAAGTTCTTAAAACTCAGCGGAGATGTTCTCTTAGTTGAAGTACAGACAAGGTCCTAAATCTCGACAAAAGTGTTCCTCCGTTGAAGTACAGACAAGTTCCTAAATCTCAGTAGAGAAGTTTTCTCAGTTGAATTATGGGCGAGTTCTTAAATCTCGACGAAGATGTTTCCCCCCTCAGTTTAATTATGGGCAAGTTCCTAAATCTCAACACCCTCAGTTGAATTACGGGCAAGTTCCTAAATCTCAACACCCCTAGTTGAATTACGGGCAAGTTCCTAAATCTTAACACCCCTAGTTGAATTACGGGAAAGTTCCTAAATCTCAACACCCCTAGTTAAATTACGGGAAAGTTCTTAAATCTCGACACCTCAGTTGAATTACGGGCAAATTCCTAAATCTCGACACCTCGGTTGAATTACGGGCGAGTTACTAAATCTCAACAAAAATCAGACTTCCCCGACGGAATCTTCCTTAAACAGCAGGTATGCAAGCTCTCGCTAAGGAATCTCTTATGCGATCGACACTCCTCCAAATGGCATCTGTAAGCCCATTCCCGACATCACAAAGCAACTACCACTTTATGTGAGTGCAAATTTTTGGGCACTCTAGTGTTCAATCATCTTCCACCTTGGGATCACGAAAGGTATGAAAGCCAATCTACATCCTAAGGTTTAAGAAGATTGAACAGGGGCAGCTGTTGTACCCCAAAATTTTCCCTCCCATATTTCTCAAAACATTGCAAGAAAAATCTCCAAGTTGCCCAGGGTTGCTCAAGAGTTGGTCAGATAAGCTCTCTCCTAAGGCAGTCTACCCCAAATTAGGGTTTTGTGTTGCATCAAGATCCTTGAGTACAAATGACCTCAGGTGCTACCCAATATCCTAATATGTTCTCAAGGTCATCCATGTCAAGTTTCAAGCCTTGCAGAGGAAGTTTGCTCAGTCAATTGCTCAAAGGTCCAAAAATCGACTATGTTAGGGCAAAAGTCAACTGTGACCCAAATACAGACAAACTTCAAGATTTTTTGTCAACATTCTCATTTTGAAGGATATTTCATCATTTGATCAAGGGTTGATCATGATTCATCAAGGATTGCTCAAAATTCATCAAGATTCAAAAGTTGCTAAATTAGGGTTTTGCAGGAAAAGTCAACTCAACTTTGATCAAGCATAACTTTCTCATACTTTATGATAAATGACCCATCAAAAGCTCATTTTGAAGAGGATTCAATTACCTACAATCCATATTCACACCCCAAGATCAAATTATGCACTCACAATAAGTTATGAAATTTGACATTATAGGTCATTTTGAAAAGTCAACAAAAACACCTTTTTTATCAAAGCTTCTAACTTGAGCATGGAATATCAAAATGAGATGAGACAAAAAGGGTTGGTTATAGGACATCTCAATATTCCTAAAAAGTCCAAGAACACTTCCAAAAGTTAAAAATTGAAGAAGTTATGCATTGTTGAAGTTGGACTTTTTTGCAAAATTTGCCAAAAGTCAATTATCCCCAAAACTTCAAATTTTGCCAAATGGGCCCATTCTTTTTCACTTGTTTTGAGTTTGCCTTATTGCCCACGTGCTCCAGCTTTGGCCATGTGTCCATATCTTATTTTTATTATTTAATTTGATTTTTTTTTAATTAATTCATTTTAAATCAAATAAAATCACATAAAATCACATAAAATCTAAGGCATTGATAACAAATGATTTTCTGGTTATTTCAGGCTCCAACTACAGCTAGCATTGCAGTCAAACTCGTATCAAGGTCATTATGCACAAGAAGATATGATTTGGATCAAATTTGGAAAGTTTGTAAAGGAAAATCAAATCCACATCAAAATCATTGATAGAGGGAGATTTGGACAGAGGTTTGAACCTTAATACAATGTGCAATACATAAGCAAGCGAAAGACACAAGAATCAGGGTTGGAAATCAATTGTGGAGGCAGAACGAAAGTTGCAAAAATCACAAAAAAGTGGGAGATCGAAATCAGGTCTATAGGCATTTTCAGGGCTTGATATTGGTCTCAATCGTTTGCTTGCCATCTCCAGAAGCTAACCCAATCCAAACCACGCGTTTTCAGACCTCCTAGTGCACTGTAAGTAGTCCACGAATATGCCATATTCTTGGAATCGAAAATCACTATTCTTGCATCCATTGAGTGAAATAACTGCATATTCTTGACCCTCACATCATTTTCAAACTTTTCATAATAACCAATTGCATTTATCTGACTTATATGGAGAACCACCATTGCTAGGGTTTGGTTCGTGTTTTTGGGTTTTTTCGTTTCAGGAAAAATTGGCCATGATAATGGACATGGTTGTGATCAGTAGGTTGAGACGAGTCTAACCATGGTGTTAGAAGGCATTTTTATGGCCTGTACAAAGTTTTAGAGATGCATGGTTTGTAGTGACGGACTTTGGTCCGTAGGTATAGGTCGTGTGGCTTTTAGCAACGGTTCAAGGAAGGGGACGATGAGTTGTCGCTCATACGTTGGGTGGTTCAAACGTCCGCGCGCATTTTTATTTTTTCTGGCCATTAATCTTGTTTTATTATATTATTATTTATTTGTGTCATATTAACAATTGAAGAAACATGGCGTGGTGGCAAGCATAGCGTGTATTTTCCTTCAGGACCTGGGTTCGAATCCCAGGTCCCCCATTTTCTCAATGTTATTTATTTTCAGATGATCCAGTGCATATTCAAGCCTAAGATCTACCATAGACGCTCACTAATGAACGTGCCAGATGGCCAGATGGCCAGATCTGGTGGCCAAGCCTTGAGGGCACATGATGGACTCAGTCAACGCTCAAGCACTGGATCCCAAAGGTCCACACGGACCAACTTAATGGGCCAACAAAAATGCTTCATACACCCTCCAAAAAAGGCCCATTCTCTCTTTCTCTCACATTTTATTTATTTTAGTTTATTTATTTATCTTATTTTAATTAATTTACTAACAAATCATTAATTTTCTTTTTGTCAAAAAAATCACAAAAATACTCTTTTATTCAGAATTTTATTTTTATTAATAAATACTAACTAATTAATTAAGTTTTTAATTCTAGAATAACTTTAATTTATTTTTGTAAATAAGTAAAATTAATTAGAGTTCATTAGGTTTTAATTCATTTAATCTTTTTTATTTTCTTTCTTAAAATATCAAAAACTCCAAAAAATATGTCATTAATTATTTTTCATTAATTAATTTATTTTAATAATTAATTTAGTATTTAATTTAGGATTTAATTTCTTTTCTTAAATAAAAACAACAAAAAACATTTTCTTTAATCAAAAGGGTCAAAACCCTAAACTCGCATTCGACTCAATTTCATCCTGCGCGCTTTATTATTTTTATCCAATTTATGTATCTGCTTCCGGTATGTAATAGATAATTAGGACCATTTAATTATTTTACCACTTTATTTTATTTTCAAAGGGTTGCTTTTGGCGATGTAAATACCCGACTCCTTGTAATTTAATTTCTGTACTTTAATTTCTACTAATTATAACTGCTAGATGTTTGATAATAGGGTTTGCATGACAAGACTGAATGCTTAATCTTAAAATCAAATTAGATCACCCTAAACATGTGGAAAGATAAAAATAAACTGAAAACAACACACTCGCACATGCGCACTCCTAGGGTACACCCCACTTGGTTTCCTTCGTACACGGTCATTGAGTATAGGTCGTCCTCTTGTCTAAAAGATCATAGTTGCCTCGAAATGGTTGCCTCGGATATTGTTGCCTCAAATAAATGATCTAAGACATTAGGGTTACCGCTAAGGCGTCCTAATATTGCTTTAGTGACCGTATGTCCCTCATTCGAATTGACCCTAAAACTCCAACGACTGTGCTACCTACTCACTAATAGTGGGATAGCATTGTCTAAAGGAAATTAGCATAGAACGATACCTTTTTCAAGTAGGTAGATTAGCTCTTAAGTACTTGCTCAATCAAAACAAACTTTTTTTCACACTTACACTCCTTTACAAACAAAGTTTTTAAAAACACTTTATTACACTCTTGAAAACAGAAGCAAGAGTTAAATCGAAGTTAAAACAAAAACTTTTCAAAACCCACAAGCACAAAGAAAACATTTTGAAAATGATGAGCAAGTACCTAAGAGCCCGTAGATAACTACGGATAGAAAGGGTGTTAATACCTTCCCTTTCTATAATCTACCCCCCGTACTCAGAGATAATCTCGAAAAACGAATTTTTCTATGCTTTTTTCCTTTCCTTGTTGGATAAAATAAAAGTCGGTGGCGACTCTTACTTACCGCGACATTTTGCAAAAAACAAACGCAAAACACAAACCAGCATTCCAAAAATAGTCAGTTCTTCCTACCGTATCAAAATGATAAACATGGAAACGAGGATACCTTATACCTACTCAGAGATTGAGACAGACACAAACTCCTTAAGGATAAAGAAAGACGAAGAAGAATCCCTACGGGATAGGGATTATAACAAAGGGACAATAATTCATACAGGCTAGGAATTATGATAGACCAACGAACAATTGAGATGGAGGTTGGACTTAACAGAATGGCGTGAAAGAGAGAACATGGTCACCGGTCCACAATCACCAGATCCTATGGCCTGATATAGGCCACATGGCGTGCGTTAGCGAGGTTGTCCTTCGTGGGAAGATGGACAAGATCATACAAGAGCTCTAAGGATAATGTCAGACAAAAGGGGATTCCTGCAGGCTAAAGATTAAGATTTTCAAAAGAAAATCCCTACTGGCTAGGGGTTATATCATAAAAGATGGAAGCCCTATGGGCTAAAGATAGTAGTGGAAGAAAAGATAACCCTTGCGGGTTTAGGGATTATAATGGGATTTTATTAAAGGTATCCTTAGATGGTAGGCTCCTATTTTTAGCCTACGTATATTCTATCCTCCCCATAAGGTGGTTTCTTTAAGGATATCATGGATAACACCAAAGGGAAAAGGCATAAGGGCCTCCCTTAGGCAGAGCCTTATTGTAGACCAAAACTTTTGTCTCTAAGATTGTACAAGGTCTTACCATGAGATTTTGTTTTTGGGTTATACAAAGAGTCATAGGTTTCATTCCAAAGTCCTATCCCCAAGTGAATATCTCTTGGGACATATTCCTTTCGCGGAATTCCACTAATTCTAGGCGAAGTCGTCACATAAACTCATAGGGCTGATGTATCCCCTTGGCAAATAGACGAACCTTCTTTCTAAAATTTTTTGAAAATATTTTTTTTCTAAAATAATAAAATCCCACCATAAATAAATGAAATATGATAGTAAAATATAAATACAAATAAATAAAACAAATAAATAAAACGAATAAATAAATGTAAAGAAATAACAAAAATAGAAAAACCTCAAAAACCCTAAACCCAAAAGAGAGGCCTTTAAACCCTAGAGTTGAGGTCTCCAGCAGAGTCGCCAGCTATTGTAACCAGTTTAAAATATAGATTTGCCACCATTAATTTTTATCATAGGGAATGGAATATAACGGATAACCCTAATTTGATCATAGATTCTAAGTTGTTAACTCGTTCTAGACGAATGAAAGGTGTTAGGCCCCCCTTATCTACCTTGTTCACAAGGATACTAGGATTTAGACTTAAAATTTTAGGGATATGGTTTTAACTTTAATTAGGGGAACTCGCCACGATTTTAGTCGTATGCATACGTATCCTCTTAGAAGGAATCAGAGACCCAATTCGTAGTTCGTAGTGTTTGTTGGTATTTTTATAAGATTGCATAGAATTGCTTTCAAATTTATCCTTGAACCTTGTCTGGGATTTGTAAATTGAGTGATCTTAGATGCGGTTCGCAGTTAATTTTGAAAGCAATTCTCCTTAATCCTTTTTTTCGAAAATGTTCTAGAAGTTTTTGTTATGTTAGTAAAAAATGATTTTTGATTGGTTAGCTATGTAGAGCAGGGAGTCTGATATAGTCTCATCGTCACGTGGTCAGATATTAGCCACTTGTCATTCACGAATGGAGTATTTAATGAATTGTGCAGGTTTAAATTATTTGATGTTGAACAGTTAATTGATAAGACGCTGAGTCAATTAAAAAAATATGGTGGATGTGTATCCATCAATCCTGTTATTTGTAACATGTTGATTTAATTGGGGAAAATCCTAAAAAACTATGCACAATTTAGTAATAAAACATAACTACATATTTTAGTATTTTTTATATTAATTAATTCAATAATTAATCAACTAATAAATAAATGTCTAAAAAATTAACGTTAATTAAATAGAATAAAAAGGTGTAATAGAAATGTTAAGGTAAACCGAGAAAATGCTAAAGGCCTAAAAGTCTAATTCTAATCAAAATCTAAATTTAATTCATTCTTTACTAGTTACCTAAATAATTATGGAAAGAAAAAATAACTAAAAAGAAAAAATTGGAAGCGCTAAAAATTGGGAACGACCCCTTTAGTAAGTAACTTTTATTTTTATTGTTTAACCATTATATGTTGATATTTATATAACAATTTTATTATTATTTTTTTGTATTTTGTATCTTTCTATTCCTGATAATAAAAATTAAATAATCTAAGTAATTCTAAACAAAAATTTACCTAATTAAACTAATAAAAAGGTTAACTAAAAGAAGGATACAAAAGAGTAAGATGTGTAGAAGTAGGTGATATAAAGTTAGTAAATAAAATTGAGCCTAAAAGCCCAAACCAAGTCAATCCTATTTTTAATTATCTATACTAATGGTAAAGAAGAATTAAAAATATTACCAAAAGTCATCAGGAATAACGCCCCGTTTATCATTACTCAATATGCTTTGTTTGATTTTTAGATCCAACTTCTCCTTCATCTTTACCGTTCCACTTTTTCACAAAAGAAAATAAAATCGCTTGGCATCTCTTCAACCATGTATCTTTCCTTCATCTTCTCTAATTAAATCTCATGTCCCTAACACCAAACAAATGCATATTGTTACACGGTGGCCGAACCGACTGTTATATACTGGTTTTGTGTTTTTTGTTCGCAAATGTGAGGTAAGCAAGAGCCGCAACCGTCTTTTTTTTTATCCAACAAAGGAAAGGGTGAAAAGAACAGAAAAAGACCTTTCAAGATGTTTATGAGTAAGGGGGTAGATTATGGAAAGGGAAGGTGTTATCACCCTTTCCATCCATGGTTTTCCACGGGCTCTTAGAGGTTTGCTCATTTTTCAAGATGCTTTTGTGCTTTGTGTTTGAAAATATTTTGAAAACGCCTTAGTATAACGAACTTTGTAGTGTTTCTCGGGATAGTAGAGAACGTATACAAAGTGTTTGAAAAACGTCTTTTGAAAAGTAGTTTTTGTGTGTAAGTGCAAAAATAGTTTGAGCAAACTTCTAACAGCTATCTACTTTTTATACTCAAAAAGGGTGTTCTTTTCCTCTTTTACTTTAGACAGTACTATCTTACTATTACTCAGTAGGTATCTCTATTGTTGGATGTTGAGGGACAATCGAAGGGACATTACAGTCACGAAGGCAATTTTATGGAGATGCTTTAGCAATTCTGTTTTAGGGATTAGATCATTTACCGAGAAGGCAACTTGTAGGGTCATCGAGGGACTATTATCTTTTGATTTTACGAGTCTTTGCTCAAGCATTCCTGCCCCATGACAGTTTTATTGAAGGCAACCAAAGTGGGCGTACCTTAGAGGTGCTTGTATGCAATTGTGTTATGTTCAGTTATTTTTTGTCTTTTTGTTATGTTTGCTAGCGTTTGATTATTAGTCTTATCATACAAGCCTAATTACTAGCAGTCAATATAAAAAGCAGTAAAAATGCAGAAAATAGAGGTCCTACGCTATACAATGCTTCGGAGAGTGGGTTTACATTATACAAGGATAATGGGGGATAAAGCAGTAAATGTCCTAATTTTTATCTATTACATTCGGTAAATAGATACAATAATAGTAAAAAATACGAAATTAAATAAACGCGCGTAAAGTAAAAGAAAATCTTTTTGTTGTTTTTGGTATAAAAGAAAATAAAGGCCTAAGTCTATTTAATTTTAATTTTAAGAAAAAAAATGTTAAAATAATTAATTTATTTATTTACAAAATTAATTTAGTTGGAAAAATAACTAGTCTATATTTTTGTGATTTTTTTAATTTAATGTTAATTAAAAAGATAAAAAGTCCACTAAAAAAATAAAGAAAAGAAACAAAAGCAAAATAAGAGTACAAAAAGGCATCCTTCGATTGGGGTGAAAAAAGGGAGGAGCTTCGATCCAAGGAGAATTAAGGCCTTTTCGATTCAGAAGAAAAGCCTTCTTTCGATTGGGCTAAGGAGTAGGCGTGAATAGCCTTTGATCCAGGGAAAGGGATTGTCTTTCGATCCTGGAGGTCATGGCTTTCGATCCAGGAAGGAGATGCCTCCTTCGATCCAGCAGGCTAATGGGCAGCTTCGATATGGGAAGATGTCCCCTTCGATCTGGGATGCTATACCTGTAAAAGTATATTAGCGAAATAAAATGTAGGACCTGGGTATCGAAACCCATGTCCTTTCGATCCTGCGCGTGCTGGTTCTTTTCAGGCTATGTCTGCAGCAAATGTTAGCAAACAAAGAACATGACCTGGGTGCCAAACCCATACCCTTTGATCCTGTCTAGGATAGTAAATCGAAGGTAACAACAAACATGGATGTGTAATGCAAATACAAGGTTGGACAGTTTACCCTTTCTTACCAGTAGATTGGGCCTTCGATTTGGGCGCTTCCTGGATGTAGGTACCTTCGATCTAGGGCTTATGGGCTTGGCTACTTTTGCTGAAAGGTGGCTTTGCTTGGAAAATTCTGGCAACCTTTGATGGATTTTGTGGGCAGCCTCTCTCCAATGCTTTTTTTCGTCCCCCCCCCCCCCCCCCCCCTTTTTTTGCAACACTGGTGATCTCTTTATATAGAGGGGGTGGAGGAAACAAGAAGGCAAAGGTTTAGACAACCTTGATTATGTTTGAAAGCCATGAACATGAATTTGTAACGTTGGCCAAACACATGGGATCTTGTCTCCTTTTTTTGAATTTTGAATGATATGTAATTGGCTTTCGAATGCTCCCTTTCGAATGGGCTGATGGCCTCCTTCGAATGCTCCCTTTCGAATGGGTTGATGGCCTCCTTCGAATGACTCTGATGGGCTCCTTCGAATGGCTCTGATGGCCTCCTTCGAATGGCTCTAATTCAGTTCATTCAAATGGCTCTGATGGCTTCCTTCGAATGGCTCTGATGGCCTCCTTCGAGTGGGCCTTTTGAATTCTTCTTCGAATGGACCTTTTTTACCTCCTTCGAATGGCTTTCTTTGCCAGCTTCAAAGTCCAATTCAAATCTATTCATAATTTTCCTTATTAGAATCCCTTCGACCAGCCCTGGGCCTTGATGGTTCTTTTGAAATTTTGTACTGAAATGCCATTCGAAAGACCCTTTGCCATGCCAATCGAAGGACCTTTGTCCAGATACCAATCGAAGGATACATGTTAAAATGTCAATCAAAGGACACTATCACAATGCCAATTGAAAGGTACTTGTTAAAATGCCAATCGAAAGGCCTGGTTAGTAGGTCAATTGAAGGATCTTTCTTCATGCCAATCGAAGGGCGCTATGTAGATGTCAATCGAAAGACACTTTTGAGGTGTCAATTGAAGGGTCTTGTTAACAGGCCAATCGAAGGAAGCTTAAAAACATCACTCATAATTTTTCCTTTTCTTTAGGCAAAGGTTTGTGACCAACCGTGTAGGGGGAGATCTTGGAAAACATGAGAGCGTAAATTTTGGGGTACAACAGCTGCCCCTGTTCAGTCTTTTTAAACCTGAAGATGTAGATTGGCTTGTCTACCTTTCGTGATCTGAAAGTGGAAGATGATTGAACACTAGAGTGCCCAGAAATTTGCACTCGCATGACATAACACTGATGGTTGACGATGTCGGGAATGGGCTTATAGATGCCATTTGGAGAAGATGACAGAGAGTAGTTAGAGATGGGCTTAAAGATTCCATCCAAAGTAGATGCTGATTTCACACATGGTCCCTTTGGTGGTTCGTGTTCCTGCTGTCTGAGGAGGAGTCCACTGGGGGATGTTGATTTCTATTGTTTTCCTGTTTGAGGAAAACTTTGTAGGGAATAAAGTCTAGGCATTTCAGTTGTCCAAGGCTCTACTGAAGAGTTATCTCTTAACTGAAAGAGTATTAGGAAGAGCCTGTGTAGGGCTGTTTCAGGATGAGTCTGTGTTGGACTGCCTCTGGAGGGTTATAATGAAGGAATCTTTGATGAATTCTACCTCAATAGATAATGAAGGAATCTTTGACGATTGCTACCTGTGATCGGTGGAAATAGAAATGACTGTTTAAAGCTGGTTCGCAAAATGTCGCGGTAAGCAAGAGTCGCCACCGTCTTTTATGTTCTCCAACATGGAAAGGACAAAAGCACAGCAAAATTCCTTCTTTGAGATTTCTCTCGGTTCGGGAGGTAGATTTATAGAAAGGGAAGGTGTTAGCACCCTTTCTATCCATGGTTATCCATGGGTTCTTAGGTACTTGCTCTTATGTTTTCAAAAGATGTTTGCTTTTCAAATGTGTGTGGGTTTTGAAAAAGTTTTGTTTGAAAATTTCTAAGTAACTCTTGTATCTGTCCTCAAGAGTGTATGAAAAATTTGTTTGAAAACTTTTGAAAGTGTCAGTGTGAAAAGTTGTTTTTGTTTGTTTTGAAAAGAGCAAGTACCCACGAGATCTACCTACTCTAAGGAATTAGGCTGTGTAAGAGTCCTTTAACAGTACTATCCCACCATTGAGAGGTAGGTAGCACCGTCGTTGGAGTTATTCGGGTCAATTCGATTAAGGGACAGTGTGGTCACCGAAGCAATAGTAGGACACCTTAGAAGTAACCCTAATGTCCTAGATCCTTTTATCCGAGGCAACCGTTTCGAGGCGACTGGATCTTTAGACATGAGGGCTACCTCTAAAACACCCTATACTTGACGACCACGTTCGAGGCAACGAGTGAGGCGTACCCTAGGAGTGGCATGTGCTTGTGTGTTATTTTTCAGTTAATGTTTATCTTTGAACATGTTATTTGGTGATCTACGAGTTGTTTTTAATTATCATACAGTCTTGCAGGCATAATTAACAGTTAAGAGTGCGGAAAATAAAGTGCGAAAATGTAAATCTACGCTATTACAAGGCGCGGGTCTATACATCGCCAAAAAACAAAAACCCGTTTTAAAATAAAGTGCGGAAAGTAAAGAAAGCGGTTAAATCCTAATTACTATTACATCCTTGGAAACAGATACATAATAATCAAAAATAAGAATTAAAATGCGAAAGAAAATTAAATCGGGACGTCCTTAGGGTTTTGACCCTTTTTTAGAAATAAATAGTAACTTGTCCTTTTTTGTAATTTAATCAAATATTAAACCTAAACCTAATTAATTAATTAATTATTTACAAGAAAAATGTTTTTTTGTGTTTTTTATGTTTTTTTTTATGAAAATAAAAGAAAAAGGAAATAAAATTAAAAGTTAAAACCTAATTCTAAGTTTATTTTATTTATTGTAAAAAAGTTAAAATTAGACCTAATTTAAACTAAGTTAATTAATTTACATTTTATTTACAAAAATAATAATTAATAAATTAGAATAATGATAATAAGAAATTGAAAATTGTCAAACCCTAATTCTACATAATTTTTATTTATTGAAAAAAAGGTTAAAATTAAACCTAAATTAAACTAATTTATTTGTTAGTATTTATTTACAAAATAAGTTAATAAATAAGAATAATAATAATTAATGAAAGTATTTACATTTTTTTAATCTCTGAATTTTATTTAAAAAAATATTAATTTGTTAGTTAATAATATTAATAATAATTAGTTATGAAATAATTAAAAGAAAACAAAATAAAAATAAGAAAAAAAAAGAAGCAATTAACCAGGGGGGTTTGATGGACCCAAAGGAGGTGTTATTCTGGAATTCAGGCCCATGAACACTCAAGCCTGGTTGACTTTCATAATCAAGCGCCTGTTGGTTGACTGGAGAATATAGTGTTCATCACTTTTTGGCCCTTGGATTGATGATCATGGCCACTTGGCATGTGGAACGCTGAAGGTTTATAATGGAAATCTCTTGGAAGCCTGCATGGGAATTTGTTAGAAAAAATAATATTGAGGTTTGGGTGGACCTGGGAATCGAACCCAGGTCCCATTGATTGCCAGACACGTCCTCTTCCACTAAGCCAAGTGCACGCTTTTGTTAATATAATACACAACAAATATATTATTAGGAAACAAATTAACATGTTGCATCAAACAAAATCACGCGCGTAAGTTTGAACTACCCAATCACATATTGCCAGCACGTCATCTTCTTCGTTGGCCTGTAAGAAAAACAAACAAATAGCGGGGGTTTTAAACCCCCACAAACTGCAAAATGCAAAAATAGCGATTAGGCGTACAGTATATATAAAAAGGGCGCGATGGTTGGGTTGAATTCGTCTGGCCTTGACGAATTCAACCATATGCATTATGAGGTCCAATTTTGCTGTATGTGGAAAGCCCTAATCTGAGAGCTCTGAAACCCTAGATTTCTTCAATGGTGTTTTGCGTTTCAGGGCACCATAATGCAATTAACCTATATCATCAGCTTCAGAATGATGTTAGCAATGCAAAGCAATGATTATATCATGTTAAATGTGCAAGAAACTTGAGTTTCGATTATGGAAAAGAATGCTAAACCGTGTGACCGTTCTGGACGATTCTGATAGCTTCAAGGCTCATTTTTTATTGCAAATTGTTTCTGAATGTCCCAGTAATGTATTGGAATCGTTCTAAGGCTTTGAATTGTGCTGGAGGGTTGATTTCAGTTTTCAAGTTTTCTTGAAGTTTTGGAATTTTGTTGATGGCTCTGTAGCAGCTTTTGCACATGAATGATTTTAGGTTTAGCTTCAGCATATGTAGTAGAATGAAAACTAGGGTAAATCTTGGTCAAGAATCCATTGTATTCATGTTTTGCATCTTTGATTTCAATCAAATCTTTTTCAACATTTTTTATTGATAAAACTTGCCAAAATTGGATGATTTTGATGTCCTTGATGTGTACCCGAATTTCCAGCTTGCCCTAAGTGTATTTGCATCACAAAAAGATTTGAAAACCATATCTTTTAAATTTTCCTACAATTAAAATCAATTAAATGAATTAATATTAATAAAAATTCAATTAATTAATTAAAAATAAGAAAATAAACCAATTTAAGCTTAATGGGTCGTGCATAGGCCTTGGGCAATGTTTCAAGAAAGAATTTGAGGTCCATTAGCAAAAATGAAGTGTTTTGGGCAAAGTTGACTTTTGTAAATTCCCAAAAATTTCCCAACTTATCCAATGCATATCTTGCTCAATTTTGAAGCTATGAACATGTTCTTAGACATTTTGGAAAGGTCTTGAAGTCCTCTAACCAATGCCTTTGGTACCATGTCATTTTGATTTACCAATCTCAAGTTATGGTCTTTGACTTAAAGTGTCTTTTTGTTGACTTTTGAAAATGACCTATAATGTAGAAATTGATAACTTTTTGTGAGAGCATTTCTTGGACTTGGAATGTGAAGATGAGTTGTAGGAAATGTCATCCCCTTCAAAATGAGCATTGGATGGGATTTTTCTGATGAACCATGAAAAAGTTATGCATTGGTCAAGTTGCAGTTGACTTTTCAGCTGTCCAAAAATAGAAACTTTTGGCATCTTGATGATTTTTGAGCCATGCTTGTGGAATCATGATCAAGATTTGATCAAATGATGATTGTGGCTTCAAAATAAGATGTTGACCAAACATTTTGACTTTTGACTGCCAAATGACCATTTTACCCCTACAGTTGATTGTGAAGCAATTAGGGCTTTTGACTGTGCAACTTGATGCTGTGAGCCTTGAAACTTGACATGTAGATGCTTGACAATGTGTATAGACCTATGGGACTTGATTGAGCCCTTGAAAACCTCAAATTCTTTGCAAGAACCAAAACCCTAATTTTGACTGGCTTAGGAGGCAGTTGGACTGTGCAACCCTTGAGAGATTTTGAACCATTTGGAGATTGATCTTGACAAATCTTGAAGAATATGGGAGGGCAAATTTTGGGGTACAACAGTTGCCCCTGTTCAATCTTCTTAGACCTGAGGATGTAGATTGGCTTGCGTGTCTTTCGTGATCCGAAGGTGGAAGATGATTGAACACTAGAGTGCCCAGAAATTTGCACTCACATAGTAGAATATCAGCAATGTGATGTCGGGAATGGGCTTACAGATGCCATTTGGAGAGATGGTGGATAGGAGGATGGGCTTATAGATGCCATTTGGAGATGTGACAGAACCTTATCGGGAATGGGCTTATAGATGCCATTTGGAAATGTGATGGATAGTTGAATCTGAATAAGAAATAGAATAGCTTCTGTGTCTGGAGCATATCTAGTCTATATCTAATTGCTGATGTCTGAATAAACAGTAGAATGATCGCCGTGTCTGGGGTATATCCATACTGTATCTGAATGAGTGACAGAATGTCATCCGAATCTGGATCGTATCTGGACTGTCTTTTGGATGAATCTGGACTAAACAACAGAATAGCATCCGGGTCCGGAGCATCTCTAAGTTGTCTTTAGAAGTTGGAATCTGAATAAATAGTAGAATAGCGTCCATGTCTGGAGCATTTCCAAGCCATTTCTGGGAAGAAACTCTGAATAAGCGATAGAATAGCATCCGGGTCTGGAGCATCTCTAAGCCATCTCTGAGGAGAAACTTTGAATAAGCAATAGAATATCATCTGTGTCGGGAGCATCTCTAAGCTATCTCTGAAAGGGAATCTGGAATAAGTATCAGAATGTAGCCATATCGGGGTCGCATCTGAACCATCTCTAGAAGGGATCTGAATAAGCAATAGAACAGCATCCGGGTCCGGAGCATCTCTAAGCTATTTCTGAAAAGCAACTCTGAATAAGCAAAAGAATAGCATCCATATCTGGAGCATTTCCCAGCTATATCTGAAAGGAAACTCTTGAATAAGCAAAAGAATAGCATCCATATCAGGAGCATTTCCAAACTATCTCTGAAGAGAAAATCTGAATAAGCAAAAGAACAGCATCCATATCTGGAGCATTTCCCAGCTATATCTGAAAGGAAACTCTTGAATAAGCAAAAGAATAGCATCCATATCAGGAGCATTTCCAAGCTATCTCTGAAGAGAAAATCTGAATAAGCAAAAGAACAGCATCCATATCTGGAGCATTTCCCAGCTATATCTGAAAGGAAATCTGAATAAGCAAAAGAACAGCATCCATATATGGAGCATTTCCCAGCTATATCTGAAAGGAAATCTGAATAAGCAAAAGAACAGCATCCATATCAGGAGCATTTCCCAGCTATATCTGAAAGGAAATCTGAATAAGCAAAAGAACAGCATCCATATCTGGAGCATTTCCCAGCTATATCTGAAAGGAAATCTGAATAAGCAAAAGAATAGCATCCATATCTGGAGCATTTCCAAGCTATCTCTGAAATCTCTTTAATGTAGATATGCCCTGGCTAGATACAGGTATCGAATCCACAATCAATCGCTCACAGATATGCCCTGGCTAGATACAGGTATCGAATCTGGAATTGCGACAGTTGATATTAATCATCTTTGGATTGACCTTTTTCCTGAAAAGGCAAAACATCAATTGTATGCAATATCATGATGCATGAACTGCATGATTTTAAGATGTTCTCAAAAATAAATGAGATTTGTGTTGTATGATGCGTATGCATGCTATAATGTATGAAGATGTGATGTTTATGAATGTATTTTCGTCTAGGAAAATAAATCCTTGACGGATGCCGGGAAGTTTGTTGAATCCTGGGCTGATGTTTGAAGAGTAGAATTCTTCATTTCCGCTGGGGATGATAGTTGCAAGAATAAACCGGTAGGAGAAGATGACTTTGTTGGGGAGATTACTCTGCGGGGAGTTACTCTGTGGGAAGAGATACTTCGTTGAGAATTGGATGATAACTCCGCTGGATATTCCGTTGATAAGTTTTGTTAGGGAATTTGATGAACTCCGTTGGGGGTAGGAAGAACTTCCCCGAGGACGATCTTTCCGTTGTAATTAGCTGAGGATAACCCAGTTATAGGCTCTGGTGGGGAACAACCTCTGAATATGGTCGGGGAGAGATGCACGTACTCTACAGCGGACCAGCTTCCAGACTCTACTGGGGATAAGCTTCCAGAATCTACTGGGGATAAGCTTCTAGAATCTACTGGGGAGGATGATTAAACTCTCCTGGGGAAACTTTTGAACTGTACTGGGGAATGGCTCCACTGGGGTGCCTGGTATTCTGCCGGGGAACAATCTCATATTTCCGTCGAGGAATATTAAGACTGTCGGGGATGCTTGCTGAGGAATATCCGTATACTCCGCTGGGGAATGTTGAGATCTTCTGGGGATACCCAACTTCCTTAAGGCTGACAGTAGGCTAACTCTGCTTGGGGGTATAGTGTTGCTGACTTGCTGGATACTGCGCCCTTTCGGGGCTGATGGGAGACCCACTCTGCTTGGGGAAAGCATGGCTGAATCTTGTCTTACCCTGCGGGGAGTGAAGGTGTCTTGGTCAGATTCTTCAGTCGAACCTACCTTGGTACCTTGGTGGACAGAGCAACTAAACCACTCAGACAATTATTATTGCCCCAGTTTCTGCGGGAGAAGGAGGCCTATGAGGTCTTGATAACTGTCGATTTGACAAATATTCTTCTGGTAAGCAAGTGGCGAGATGACGGGACATAGTCGTACGCTTTTGATCCCTAACTTTTGCCTGGACCGCCCTTTCGGGTTTTCAGTCCATCGGGATACCCTTTTTTGCCCAAGCCGCCTTTTCAGGTTTTCGACTTGCCGGGTGTACAGATTTTTTCATTTTCATCCCTTATTTTTGCCCGAACCCTTTTGGTTCGCCGGAAAGCCCTTATTTTTTCCTAGGTGTGTCAACCTAGCGGGTCTTTGATTATGCGCAGTATTTTTTTCGACTATGTCCATTCCCTCAGGATGTAGAGAGGTGTCACTGTCAGTAGTGCTGTGTTGCCCTACTTACCAGAAGATGTTCGTTTGATCGTCCAATGCCCCAAGTGATCCAGATAGAGATTTGCCCCAAGCTGGTTGGCCTTTTGAGAGATTCTCCGAATCTTGACTTAACTGCCCCAGCTGATGGACAATGATCATGCCATGCCCCTTGATTGGAGGTGCTTTTGTTCATTAGACATTCGTCGTGCGAACTTCTATGTTGTTCAAACAAATAGTCATATGCAAGCAATGTTATATTAAAAATGCAAAGCTTATGTCTGTCTTGAAGTTTTTGAGAATGCATTTTTTCATAAAAACAAGTGAATTTTTTGTAAACTGTGATGTCAACTCGTTATTTTACCGCAAGCCTTAAGGAGTCAGGATACCTTTCGTAACAGTATGCTTTCGAACTAACCCATGCTTCAGCTAGGACTTTCGAGGGTTATAACGTAGCTTGGTTCACGGTTTAAGAAACAAAGGATAAAGGCTCAAAGTATTTGTACCCACCCGCTCTTCGTAATGTTCTTCAAACCTAAACTCAGTCGATCGTGCGTTAGACCTTGTTTGAGTCTTTGTCCTGATATTCCGGTAATGGTTCAGATATTGACAATTTGTTGTGGAATAGGCAGCCATTTCTTTTTTTGTTGAGGGTTTGTAGGACCTCTTTCTTTTGATTTTGTTATCCCTGTTTTTGCCTGAACTGTTTCTTTTTGTATTTACAGTCAGCGGGATGCCCCAGTTTTGTAAGTCTCCTTCATAGGTTTTGACTTATTGGGCTTTTATTTTTTGAGAGATAATGACTGCCTGTCCTTATGATTATTCGGAACCATCATCGTCTTTTGTTTTGTAAGGACTCTTTTGATGCCATTTTGTGCATTTGGATCAGCTGAGAAAACTACCCTGCCCCAGGTTATGATTAAGGGTTTTAATTTTCGAAAAGAAAAACTCATACTTCTTTGGCTCAAAGGGGTTGACGAGGGATTATCTTCCTTATAACTCCAGTGTTTAGGAATTGAAACAATGTCTATACCTCATCAGCGGGGTCTATTCAAAAGCATACTGTAAGGATCGCGGTATCGTTTTCGTCATCCTCCCTCAAGAGGCTTAGAATTATTAACCGAGAGTTGATCATCACAGAAAAATGAAAGCAATTTTGAATATAATGAATACGAATAGATTAATTCAAACAGACATATGCGATGCATTAATGGAATAAACAAGTTTGCTATGACATTAATTGTTTGTATAAGCAAAGAAAAATATAACTCGGAAATTCAAATAAACAAAAGCCTTCAATGATTTGGCAAAGGAGCAGTGATTATGTTTAGAGTCTCTGGCGCTTCAAATTGGACTTCCTTGGCATCAATCATATCCTGGACCTTGTTCTTCAGAGCCCAACAGTTGTCCGTAGTATGCCTCGGGCTATCAGAATGGTATGCGCACCTATCGTTGGGATGATAGTTAGGAGCAGAAGTGTTTGGATTCCGGAGAGGAGCCCTTAAGGTAATCAGCCCTGCCTTCAACAACTGCTGTAGCGCTTGATCCAGTGACATGTTGATCTTAGTGAACTGTCGTTTGGGTGCGACCTCCTTACGCTGCTGCCCCTGTCCTTGTTGAGCAGGCCTAGGATTGGAGATCTGGGTTGCCCTTACCTGTTGATCATGACGGCTCTTTTTACCATGCACAGCGTTGGACTCCTTCTTCCCACTGTAAGGCTTTTTCTGAGCATCCGAAGGTACAGCTTCTTGAATCTTTCCAGCCTTGATACCAGCTTCAATCCTCTCCCCGGTCAAGATCAAATCTGTGAACCCAGCAGAAGAATTCCCAATCAGATGGTGGGAGAAAGGACCAGACAGGGTCCCCAAGAACATGTCAACGAGTTCACGGTCAGTCAAAGGTGGTTGCACCCTTCCAGCGAGGTCTCTCCACTTTTGCGCATATTCCTTGAATCCTTCACCCGTTCCTAGTGACATACCCTGGAGTTGGGTACGCGTAGGAGCGAGGTCGGAGTTGTACTGATACTGCTTGTAGAATGCAGTAGCCAAGTCCTCCCAGTTGTGAATATTGGCTCCATCCAGTTGATAGAACCATTTGAGTTGAGTCCCTAAAAGACTTTCCTGGAAGAAATGGATCCATAAGTTCTTGTCTGCAGTATACGGTTGGATCTTCCTCACATATGATCTGAGATGCAGCTTAGGACAGGATGCCCCGTCGTATTTTGCAAAAGTAGGTGCTTTGAATTTGTGAGGGATCACCACCCCAGAGGATAAACCTAGATCTTTGAAATCCAGACCGGGTACCTTTTGTATCTCCATAGCACTTAGACGGTCCTCTAGCTGTTTGTACCTGTCCTCAGCAGGAGGGTACTGTTCATCATTGTAATCTGTCTCGTTGTCGGAGACCACGGGACTAGGAAACCTTTGCTCTTGGGGATTGTCTTTGCCCACAGATGAGGTAGTCAGCTCAGCCTCATTTTGCAGTACATTCCCAGATCTGCGTCTAGGGTTGAACAGCACAGTCCTCTTCTTCTTCTTCTTCAAGAGCAGAGTCTTCAAATCCTGTTGACCCTGGGCTAGGCTCATAACCAACTCCTGGAACTGGGCATTCTGGGCCTGGAGGGCCTTGATAGCTTGTTCATTGGATGATTCAGGATTTATGATGATTGCTGAAATAAACAGCCAAGAAGATAAGTGACCTGTCAAAAGGGTACCTGTTATGCAATGATATGTATGTATGCATGCGATGTTTTCAAGAATCTCGCGGGGTAAACAAGAAAATTGTTAGCATTTGAACTTGTAGCTTGATTGAAGGAACTTCCTGTTGTTGAGAGCCCTTCTTCAAGAGTCAAGGCTCACCATATCGAGTGGGTCATAGCCCCTGACAACTTTGGCTAGAGGAAAATAAATCCCCTTTGCCCCTTGCTAGACATCTGGTTCATCATGACCTGCATCACAGACCCTTGAGATCCTTGAAATGGGTTAGTCCTTATGCAGGATGTATGCAATGGTATGATGTTATGCTATGCATGGAGTGATGTAAGTGAACCCTGTTATGAGTCCAGATTAAGGACTGTAAACAAAACTTGCAAGAAACTCATGTGTCAGATAACAAGTATGCAAGTAGTTCAAGTTGAAGGCACACAAGTCACACCAGAAATCCCTTAGAGTTTAGGCCATCATGAAGTTTAGGTACTACCCTCTTGAAGTTGGTGGGCTCAAAACCTGTCCTATCGAAAGTAACCGGGTTCTAAGGAGCTCAATATCATTGTGTTGTTTTCTATGTTCATTGTTTTGATTTAGCCACTGAACTGGCGATCAAAATATTCCAAGAAAACAACCCTCAATGAGTGTAGTATCGAGTATCTACCAACTTCGGACTGCACCAAAGTCGGTCATCTCACTACCCCTAAAGAGGCCAGGATGGTCAAGTAAGGTTCCTAAGGTCAGTTGATGCTTCACGACACCACGCGGCGGCCCCGTACTCTCCTTGACTTGACTCAAGGGTTACCGGTACTCACCAAAGTGCCACATCAACGTAGCAACTGCTTCAACCGTGTCGGTATACCCCGCACAGTTCCCTCACAGTTTGTTGCTACTTCTAAAAGGTATCCCCCAGATCCGGGTTAGGATCTATGAAACTCCAAGGCAAACCCATAATATTTAAAGCAAAAAAGGCAAGCAATTGAAAACATAAGAGTGGTCTAATCCTAAGGTACACCTCACTTTATAAGTTTCCCCAACAGAGTTGCCAGTTCTGTGATCGATGGAAATAGAACTGACTATTTAAAGCTGGTTCGCGAAATGTCGCGGTAAGCAAGAGTCGCCACCGTCTTTTATGTTCTCCAACATGGAAAGGACAAAAGCACAGCAAAATTCCTTCTTTGAGATTTCTCTCGGTTCGGGAGGTAGATTTATAGAAAGGGAAGGTGTTAGCACCCTTTCTATCCATGGTTATCCATGGGCTCTTAGGTACTTGCTCTTATGTTTTCAAAAGATGTTTGCTTTTCAAATGTGCGTGGGTTTTGAAAAAGTTTCGTTTGAAAAATTTCTAAGTAACTCTTGTATCTGTCCTCAAGAGTGTATGAAAAATTTGTTTGAAAACTTTTGAAAGTGTCAGTGTGAAAAGTTGTTTTTGTTTGTTTTGAAAAGAGCAAGTACCCACGAGATCTACCTACTCTAAGGAATTAGGCTGTATAAGAGTCTTTTAACAGTACTATCCCACCATTGAGAGGTAGGTAGCACCGTCGTTGGAGGTATTCGGGTCAATTCGATTAAGGGACAGTGTGGTCACCGAAGCAATAGTAGGACACCTTAGAAGTAACCCTAATGTCCTAGATCCTTTTATCCGAGGCAACCGTTTCGAGGCGACTGGATCTTTAGACATGAGGGTGACCTCTAAAACACCCTATACTTGACGACCACGTTCGAGGCAACGAGTGAGGCGTACCCTAGGAGTGGCATGTGCTTGTGTGTTGTTTTTCAGTTAATGTTTATCTTTGAACATGTTATTTGGTGATCTACGAGTTGTTTTTAATTATCATACAGTCTTGCAGGCATAATTAACAGTTAAGAGTGCGGAAAATAAAGTGCGGAAATGTAAATCTACGCTATTATAAGGCGCGGGTCTATACATCGCCAAAAAACAAAAACCCGTTTTGAAATAAAGTGCGGAAAGTAAAGAAAGCGGTTAAATCCTAATTACTATTACATCCTTGGAAACAGATACATAATAATCAAAAATAAGAATTAAAATGCGAAAGAAAATTAAATCGGGACGTCCTTAGGGTTTTGACCCTTTTTGAGAAATAAATAGTAACTTGTCCTTTTTTGTAATTCAATCAAATATTAAACCTAAACCTAATTAATTAATTAATTATTTACAAGAAAAATGTTTTTTTGTGTTTTTTATGTTTTTTTTTATGAAAATAAAAGAAAAAGGAAATAAAATTAAAAGTTAAAACCTAATTCTAAGTTTATTTTATTTATTGTAAAAAAGTTAAAATTAGACCTAATTTAAACTAAGTTAATTAATTTACATTTTATTTACAAAAATAATAATTAATAAATTAGAATAATGATAATAAGAAATTGAAAATTGTCAAACCCTAATTCTACATAATTTTTATTTATTGAAAAAAAGGTTAAAATTAAACCTAAATTAAACTAATTTATTTGTTAGTATTTATTTACAAAATAAGTTAATAAATAAGAATAATAATAATTAATGAAAGTATTTACATTTTTTTATTCTCTGAATTTTATTAAAAAAAATATTAATTTGTTAGTTAATAATATTAATAATAATTAGTTATGAAATAATTAAAAGAAAACAAAATAAAAATAAGAAAAAAAAAGAAGCAATTAACCAGGGGGGTTTGATGGACCCAAAGGAGGTGTTATTCTGGAATTCAGGCCCATGAACACTCAAGCCTGGTTGACTTTCATAATCAAGCGCCTGTTGGTTGACTGGAGAATATAGTGTTCATCACTTTTTGGCCCTTGGATTGATGATCATGGCCACTTGGCATGTGGAACGCTGAAGGTTCATAGTGGAAATCTCTTGGAATCCTGCATGGGAATTTGTTAGAAAAAATAATATTGAGGTTTGGGTGGACCTGGGAATCGAACCCAGGTCCCATTGATTGCCAGACACGTCCTCTTCCACTAAGCCAAGCGCACGCTTTTGTTAATATAATACACAACAAATATATTATTAGAAAACAAATTAACATGTTGCATCAAAAACAAAATCATGCGCGTAAGTTTGAACTACCCAATCACATATTGCCAGCACGTCATCTTCTTTGTTGGCCTGTAAGAAAAACAAACAAATAGCGGGGGTTTTAAACCCCCACAAACTGCAAAATGTAAAAATAGCGATTAGGCGTACAGTATATATAAAAAGGGCGCGATGGTTGGGTTGAATTCGTCTGGCCTTGACGAATTCAACCATATGCGTTATGAGGTCCAATTTTGCTGTATGTGGAAAGCCCTAATCTGAGAGCTCTGAAACCCTAGATTTCTTCAATGGTGTTTTGCATTTCAGGGCACCATAATGCAATTAACCTATATCATCAGCTTTAGAATGATGTTAGCAATGCAAAGCAATGATTATATCATGTTAAATGTGCAAGAAACTTGAGTTTCGATTATGGAAAAGAATGCTAAACCGTGTGACCGTTCTGGACGATTCTGATAGCTTCAAGGCTCGTTTTTTATTGCAAATTGTTTCTGAATGTCCCAGTAATGTATTGGAATCGTTCTAAGGCTTTGAATTATGTTGGAGGGTTGATTTCTGTTTTCAAGTTTTCTTGAAGTTTTGGAATTTTGTTGATGGCTCTGTAGCAGCTTTTGCACGTGAATGATTTTAGGTTTAGCTTCAGCATATGTAGTAGAATGAAAACTAGGGTAAATCTTGGTCAAGAATCCATTGTATTCATGTTTTGCATCTTTGATTTCAATCAAATCTTTTTCAACCTTTTTGATTGATAAAACTTGCCAAAATTGGATGATTTTGATGTCCTTGATGTGTACACGAATTGCCAGCTTGCCCTAAGTGTATTTGCATCACAAAAAGATTTGAAAACCATATCTTTTGAATTTTCCTACAATTAAAATCAATTAAATGAATTAATATTAATAAAAATTCAATTAATTAATTAATTAAAAATAATAAAATAAATCAATTTAAGCTTAATGGGTCGTTCATAGGCCTTGGTCAATGTTTCAAGAAAGAATTTGAGGCCCATTAGCAAAAATGAAGTGTTTTGGGCAAAGTTGACTTTTGCAAATTCCCAAAAATTTCTCAACTTCTCCAATGCATATCTTGCTCAAATTTGAAGCTATGAACATGTTCTTGGACATTTTGGAAAGGTCTTGAAGTCCTCTAACCAATGCCTTTGGTCCCATGTCATTTTGATTTACCAATCTCAAGTTATGGTCTTTGACTTAAAGTGCCTTTTTGTTGACTTTTGAAAATGACCTATAATGTAGAAATTGATAACTTTTTTTGAGAGCATTTCTTGGACTTGGAATGTGAAGATGAGTTGTAGGAAATGTCATCCCCTTCAAAATGAGCATTGGATGGGATTTTTCTGATGAACCATGAAAAAGTTATGCATTGGTCAAGTTGCAGTTGACTTTTCAATTGTCCAAAAATAGAAACTTTTGGCATCTTGATGATTTTTGAGCCATGCTTGTGGAATCATGATCAAGATTTGATCAAATGATGATTGTGGCTTCAAAATAAGATGTTTACCAAACATTTTGACTTTTGACTGCCAAATGACCATTTTACCCCTACAGTTGATTGTGAAGCAATTAGGGCTTTTGACTGTGCAACTTGATGTTGTGAGCCTTGAAACTTGACATGTAGATGCTTGACAATGTGTATAGACCTATGGGACTTGATTGAGCCCTTGAAAACCTCAAATTCTTTGCAAGAACCAAAACCCTAATTTTGACTGGCTTAGGAGGCAGTTGGACTGTGCAACCCTTGAGAGATTTTGAATCATTTGGAGATTGATCTTGACAAATCTTGAAGAATATGGGAGGGGAAATTTTGGGGTGCAACACTACCTCAATGAATAGTGAAGGAATCTCTGACGATTGCTACCTCAACAGATAATGAAGGAATCTTTGACGATTGCTACCTCAACGGATAGTGAAGGAATCTTTGACGATTGCTACCTCAACAAATAGTGAAGGAATCTTTGATGATTGCTACCTCAACAGATAATGAAGGAATATTTCATGATTGCTACCTCAATAGATAGTGAAGGAATCTTTGATGATTTCTACCTCAACAGATAATGAAGGAATCTTTGACGATTGCTACCTCAACAGATAGTGAAGGAATCTTTGAAGATTGTTGCCTCAATAGACAGTGAAGGAATCTTTGACGATTGCTACCTCAACAGATACTTAATGAATCTTTGACGATTGCTACCTCAACAGATAGTGAATGAATCTTTGATGATTGCTACCTCAAAAAATAATGAAGAAATATTTGACGATTGCTACCTCAACAGATAGTGAAGGAATCTTTGATAATTGCTACCTTAACATATATTGAAGGAATCTTTGATGATTGCTACCTCAACAAATAATGAAGGAATATTTGACGATTGCTACCTCAACAGATAGTGAAGGAATCTTTGACGATTTCTACCTCAACAGACAATGAAGGAATATTTGACGATTTCTACCTTAACAGATAGTGAAGGAATATTGGATGATTGCTACCTCAATAGATAATGAAGGAATCTTGGACGATTGCTACATCAACAGAGTACCAAAAATTTGTCTGGTCATGTAAGTAGTTGATGATATTTGTCTATTTATAGACTTTTACCTGAAAAGATACAGGGTTAGCTGGATGCAAAAGTCATGATGCATGAAGTGTAAATGATGCTCTCAAAATAAATGAGATTGTAATATATGCATTCGTACTACGTATGTTATGACATCTGTAAAATGATGTATGCATGCAATGTATGAACGTGTCAGTCATTTCATTGTTGTATTGTTGAACTAAGGAAAATGGATCCCTGATTGTTGCCAGAGAGTACCGGGAAGCTGAATCCTTGACTGCTGTTAGTGAGTGAAGAAAGTGATTCTTCAATTTCTGCTGGGGATAATGAATGGAGATGATTTTGTTGGCGATTCCCTTTCTCTGCCGAGGATCTTCGACTTTTGTTTGAGAATGATTTCGCCGTAGGGAAGAGTTCTGTTGGGAGACTTCACCAATCTGGAGAACAAATTCTGATGGGGGATGAACTTCTGTAGCTAGAGAAATAAACTATATTGGGGAAGGAAAGCTTTGTGCCATTCCTGAGGATTTTGTGAAATCCTATTGGGGAATCCTGAGAGTTTGACGACTTTACTGGGGAAAAACTGATGTCGGAGCAGTAATTGGAAATTCATGTTCTGGCGAGGATACAAGAACACCTGACATCACTAGGTTGTAAGTTGAGGATATGGCAGCGACTTTTTAGTAAGATGCCCCTGTCTCTGTACCTGCTGGAGAAAGTACCTGCAGAAACTTTGTGGATGGTTTGAGTGTCATCCCAACTCCTGGGGTGCTTGGTAAATGCTGATCAGGATGATAAACCTTCTACTGATTAAACAAGTGACGAGATGACGGGACGTTGTCGTACGCTTTAATCCCTAACTTTGCCTGGACAGCCCTTTCGGGTTTTCAGTCCACCGGGATGCCCTTTTTTGCCCAAGCTGCCTTTTCAGGTTTTCGACTTGCCGGATGTACAATTTTTTTTTGTTTTTATCCATAATTTTTGCCCTAACCTTTTTTGGTTCGCCGGGATGCCCTTATTTTTGTCTAGGCCCATCAACCTAGCAGATCTTTGTTTATGCGTAGTATTTTCTGACTATGTCCATGTTCACCGGGTATGGAGAATTGTCACTGCCCATAGTAGTAAGTGTTGCCACATTGCCAGAAGATGTTTGTTTGATCATACATGATTCGTTGTTTAAATTCATGCCCAATGTCCCAAGTGATTCAGATGGAGATCAGCCCTTGGCTATTTGGCATCTTTGAGAGATTCCTTGAATCTTGACTTGACTGCCCCAGATGATGGACAATGATCATGCCGTGCCCCTTGATTGGAAGTGTTTTTCCACTTGAGGTGATCTTGTTGTTGTACCCCAAAATTTGCCCTCTCATTTATCAAAACTTTTCTCATAAGATTTTTTGACTCAAGACTGGATTAGGGTTTGGTCAGCTCAAGACATCTCATCTTGCATTGATAACCTAAAATTAGGGTTTGAGTTTGCACAAGGATTTTTGGAATATCAATGCTTCATATTACTTTCAAACATCATTATGGATCCCTAAGATCACTCGTGACAAGTTTCAAGCCTTGAACCACATTTTTCATCAGTCAATTGGACAGTTAACCTAAAAATTAGTTGTATTGGGGAAAAAGTCAACCATAGCCAATTTACAGTAAAACTTCATTATTTCTCATCCACATCAACATTTTAGACTCATATGTATCATTTGGTCAAGTTTGGATCACAATTCCTCAAGAAATTTGATCAAATCACAAAAGGGCAAAATGGTCAAAATTAGGGTTTTTGACTGAGGAAAGGCAATTTATGATTTTTAACCTAGCAAATGACCAATTGAGTTCAAACATGATTTTAAGGTTTCAATGGCATCATCTTGACTTAATTACATGGCTCAAAACATCTCAATTACATTGGATTGGCAGATGAATTTTACAGTCAATTGATCAAAAGTCAACTGTATACTGAAAAGTCAAACTTTGACTTTTTGATCAAAATCAAGCACCAAGGGTCATAATTCATCAAAACATTTCCAAATGTGAAACTTTTTCATCAATAAAACCAATTTTGAAAATTAGGGTTTTGAATTTGAAATTTTTCTAACTTAGAAATTTTCTAAGTATAGAAAATTTTCTTATTTTTTCTCAACTTTACACCACTTTTACACCATGATGCATAATGATTCAAGGAAAGTTCCCAACATAAAAGTTGTAGATCTCCATGAAATCTACAACTTTTCTTCACACACTTTTCCATAAAGGGGATTGGATCTCAAGATATAAATTTGTGAATACATGGTCATGAACTTGTTAACTTAGTGAAAATTTTGCCCTAATTTAGGCAGGTTTTGGACCCAACTTCATGGCAACTTTTCACCTAGTTCCAAGAGGTATCTCAAAATGAATTTCAAATATTAATTATAGATAACATTGCAAGATTTACAAAATGTCCAAGAACTCCTCAAGATCATTTTTGAGTGGGGAGAATCGAAGAGAGAAAGTTGGCATTTTCTCACTTTTTGTTCAAGCCATTTCATGAAGAACCAAGTTACAAATCAATGCTATGCTGGCTAATTCATGTTGTACAGGTCTTAAACTTATTCCACACTCCTTAATTAAATGCTTACTCAGTTGACAAAGCCTCTATCCATGCTTTTGAACCTTTATCCAACTTGTAATTCCATTTATGGCAAAAAGGTTCCATTGCCATTTTGAAAAAGAGTAACTTTTGCAAACTTTGTAATCTTGAGCATTGGACTTGTCCCCTTGGTGCATACAAATCTCACAGGTCTCAAGCAAGTTATACAAAACCATACCAACCCTAAGCAAGCTGGTACAAGCATGTGAAGCTTGGGTCTTATCACTTTGCTTCAAGTACAAGAAAGTTGGCAAAAAGGCTAGTATTGGCAGATCTGTTGGGAAGCTGACCTAAGACCATTTCCATACTAATACACAAACATTATGCAACATATAACACGCTTAGCCAATACATGAAACACTCCCAAAACTGAAAAACCCCAAAAACCTGTTCAAACCTACAGTTTCTGCAAAAACACATCCAGCTTCCATTTGGCTCGTGCGTTTTGTGTTTAGATCATTCAAACACATTACATACTTGATACCTAGTGAATCCATGCCATCATCCCTATTCTGTAATCGCTCCTCCACCATCTTCCATTGTTGACTTCAGAGCTTGCAACTTGACTTGGCCAAGGAGTTCCAGCTACTTTCAGAATAAGGCAAGGGTTGGAATAGATTCAGGGAAGCTCAAGGAAGCTCAAGCAAGCATCAGTCCTCCATTAAAGTCGCTCCATTTCCATACACGATTCCAGCTGAAGGAGGTAAATTTTCAAACTATATCTCTTTATACAGGTAACCATAGGCCACGATCTGTGAATAAAAAATATAGTCCTCATCATAACGAAGTTGTACATACCATTATCTTGCATTGATTTTACTTGTGCTAAGAGAATTTGAAGCTTGAAATTTATGGAAATATTAGGTCAAGATTTAGGGCTATTTAAATTCTCTTTGATCTTTGATAGTTAGATTACATATCTTACATGGTTGGAATTGTGAGTTCAAGTACTACATTTTTCATGTTATAAGTTTTTATTTTCATGGAAGTATGAGAAAGTTACAGGGGGTCCGACCAAAGCTTGAGGAAGAAGATGAAACAGGGCATAGAGTGCGTTTTGTAATATGTTATTTTCGTTTTAGTAAAGACAATAGATGTATGGCCATCCCAGTGGCAAAGCAGCGCACTGGTGAGACCCATGTCTTGGGTTCGAACCTGCGCGCTACTTTTGCATTTTTACATTTTTTCCTTTTCATTTTTTGACACTTTTTTGCAGATTGGGCTTAGTTTCATGGGCCAATGTTTTTGCTAACTTTGCCACAAATCTGCTACATCACCCTCTGCCAACTCTTTTCCATTTTTTTTATTTGTTTTATTTTCATATTTAATATTTTGAATATTTTCTTTAATGCATAAAAAATATAAATTAATAATATTGCACTTTTATTTTATTTTTATCTTATTTCTCACATGAAAATATATTTTATTTTTAATATATATCATTTATTTTCTTAATAAATTTGTAAATATAATTAAATATATTTAGTTTAATTTATTTTGTATTTCATACTTATAAATACTTATTTTTGCATATATTTAATTTTAATATTTATATACAATATTATTTATTATTACTATACAAAAAATGCACAAAATAATACATATAAAAACTTTATTTTCTTTTAAATAAAATTAGGGTTAAACCCCTTTCAAAAAATTAAATATTTTTCCTTATATTTTTAGGTTTAGATTAAATATTCTTTTACATAAAAATAAGACATCAAAAAATCTCTTTACATGTACATTACATTGCATTACATTTTAAATATTATTTTGTATTTATTTTAAATTCGTACAAATTCGATTTGGTTGTAATAATTTTTTTAGCTTTATATTCTTACAAAATCGACATTCAAACTTGTATTCCCCCCTCCCCTAAATTGTTGTAATAGCTTAGTATATTTACATTACGCAACTTATCGCTTTATATGCCATGATTAGTAATTAGGGTTTGTATGATAAGAACAAAACAAAGCAAAATAGAAAACCCTAAATACAAGACAAAATCAAAAGCATGAAAATAATACACTTGCACACAAGCACCCTTAGGGTTTCCCCACTTGGTTGCCTAAAACAAAAATGGCCATGTTACGCATGCGAAGTATCTTGGCAAAACAAAACAAATTTAAGATCATGGTCCCTCGATGACGCTATTCAAAAGTTGCCTTACAAAAATGATCTTGGTCCCTAAAAAATGCTAAGATACTTTGCAAACATTGCTAATCATGGTTATGCAATGACTCGCGCACGTCCCATTTACATCCAAAGATAGGGTTGCTTACCAAATCAATGGTAGGACAACAATGTCAAAGGAATAGAAAATTCATAAGAAAGACATTTGAGTAGGTAGCTTTTAGTTACTTGCTTCCTTTCAAACAACAAATCCTTGCTATTTTTCAAAACAAACACACACACATTTCAAAACATCTTACAATTATTGAAAACATTTTCAAAAGACAAACATCTTTGTATACATTCTTACGAACGAGAATAATTACAAAGATTGCCTAAACAAATGGCCTCTTTTACAAAATACTTTCAAAACCACACCAAGCACAATTTCAAACAAACAAAAGCAAGTGATCTAAGCAAGTAACTAAGAGCCCATGGAAAACCATGGATGAAAAGGGTGATAATACCTTCCCTTTTCATAATCTACCCCCCGAACTTAAGAAACAATCTCAAAGGTCTTTCCTGTGCTTTTTCACATTTCCTTTTGGATAAAAGAAAAGTCGGTGGTGACTCTTGCTAACCGCAACATTTGCGATAAAACGCAAAACCTCAATTCAGTTCTCCCACCGCATCACAGAACTGGTGACTCTGCTGGGGAATTATTATAAAAGTGGGGTTACCTTAGGGTTTTAGATCACATTCATTTGCTTACATTGTTTGACTTGTTTGCTTTACATTATGGTTCTTTGTTTGGGTTTGAATCCTCTACCCGGATTTGGGAAACATTATAGGTAAATAGCAATAAATTGTGGAAACTGTGCGGGGTATACCGACATGGTCTAAGCAATATCTATGTTAGTGTGACATGTTTTTGGGTACCGGTAGCCTTTGAGTTAAGCAAAGAGAATACGGGGCCGCTGAGTGATGTCATGAAGCACTAATGAACTTCTAAAACCTTTTACTTGACCAACTTGGCCTTTAGGATGTAGTGAGATGACCGGCTTTGGTGCAGTCCGAAGTTGGTAGATACTCGATACTACACTCATTGAGGGTTAGTTTCTTGGGATATTTCGGTCGCCATTAAAGAGGCTTGCGGTGAAACAATGACCAAGGAAACAATCCAGTGATATTGAGCTCTTTAGAACCCGGTTACTATTGTTAGGACAGGTTGAGCCAACTAAACTTCAAGAGGGTACTTACCTGTAAAACCCCATGCAAGCCTAAACTAAGAACTTGTTTGATTTGCTTGTATATGCATACTTGTACATAACATCATGGACTTCATGAACATCATATGCATCCACTAACCATTTCAAGGATTTTGGAGATTCATCTTTGTTCTTGTTTTGTAGGATATGGATTCACTTCACATGAAAACTATCCACATCAACCTTGTAAGAATTCCTCCATAACTCAAGGAGATAGCTTCAAGGATCCCTGAAAACTCTCCATTCACCGAGAGGCATGGTCATCTACTCAACTTGGTCACTTCCAACACAGAGGAGGATATGATGAAGGTTATCTTCCAGTTCTTTGACCCTTTGCATCATTGCTTCACATTTCCTGACTATCAGCTTGTGCCTACTTTGGAAGAATTCTCTCAACTCTTGAGCATTGCTATTCTCAATCAACTACCTTTCAACGGTACGGAAAGATATCCAAAGCCATAAGAGATTGCTCAAGCCCTGCACTTGCACTCATCTGATGTCACAACTCATTGGGAAACTAGAAGTGGTGTCAAAGGTTTCTTGGCAAAGTTTCTGTTTGAGAAAGCCCAAAGCTGTTGGAATTCCCTAGACTTGTAAGCTTTTGAAGAGATTATGGCTCTTCTTATCTATGGGATGGTCTTATTCCCCAATCTTGACCAACTTATAGATGTGAGCTCCGTCAAAATCTTCATGTCACACAATCCGGTGCCTACATTGCTAGGGGATATCCTACACTCTTTTCACACTCGTACAATGAGGAAGAGAGGGGTTCTTATGGGTTGAACTCCCCTCCTGGCAAGATGGTTTATTTCTCATCTTCCCCAATCAGTCTTAAAGAATGAGCAAGGATTAAGGTGGTCACAAAGGTTAATGACGCTCAAACATTCAGATATCCATTGGTGCTCTCGATCCAAAGACAATGTTATCATTGTTGACCGTTATGGGGAATTTCCTAATGTCCCTCTACTTGGAATTAGTGGAGGCATCACCTACAACCCATGTTTTGCTCTAAGACAGTTTGTTTATGCCCGAAGGGATGGCCCACATGATATGCTGATTCAAGGTTTGGTTTTCGACTACGACAACGACGATCAAGGTCTTCGCCAGAGATTCATCCGAGCTTGGAGGATGCTAAACAAGGTGGATAGCAAGACTTTGGGACACAAGAATTCCATACCTCTTGAGCCTTACCTCAAGTGGGGTACGAACCCATGCTCAAAGTCTTATGATGCCTTATTCGTCCATTCTCCTAGTGATTATTGAGCCTGTTAAGGAAGGAGAAGTTCCATACACTATCCTACACCCTGACATGCCCACATCGCTCGAAGATCTACAAAGGGATTGGATACAACTCAAAGGAGAGCGAGATACTTTTGAAGCCCAATTCTACGCAAGCGAGAAGAAGGTTTTGGAGCTTACTAGGCTACTTCATGAGGAGCGGACTCTAAACACCTACATAGCACCAAAGAGGATGCGCAATACTTTTTTATCTTAGAATTTTGTATTATTTTGCCCAAGGGGCATTGATGTACTCAAGTTCTATCTTATTAATATAACGTGTGTTTCTTTTTGTTTAAAACAAATTTGAATTTTTTTAAATCCTTGAAAGCATTGCATGTATACATATCATTCATCATGATATAAGCAGGTCTTTTGCAACTAGTTTCCTCATCTCTCTACTATTTATTTCAGTAAGATGGATCTCGAACAGACGGTCAAAGATCTTCAAGCTCAAAACACGCAATTTCAACAGTTGCTCATGACCCTAGCCAAAGGGCAAGATGAATTGAAGACTCTGTTAGCTAAAGAGAGAAAGAAGAAACCAAAGAAGACCACTGGGGCTTTGAATATGGGGAGAAGATTTCAAGGACAGACTAGGAGGACCTTAAATTTTGCAACCACTTTCGGGGAAGGAGAAGGAAAAGGAAAAGCAGCAATACCATCAGAATTTGAAGAAGAGGAAGAAGAGGAAGAAGAGGAAGACTACTCTGAAGAGCAATACCCTCCGGCTGATGATAAGTACAGACATCTTGAAGGGCGTTTAAGTGCTATGGAAATCCAGAGGGTGTCAGGTCTAGATTTTGAAGAGCCGGGGCTGGTGTCAGGAATTGTAATCCCGCCAAAGTTCAAAGTACCATTATTTGCAAAATATGATGGGGTGTCGTGTCCTAAAATGCACCTCCGATCATACGTGAGAAAGATTCATCCGCACTCTACCGATAAAGACCTATGGGTGCATTTTTTCCAAGACATTTTCTCAGGAATTCAACTCGATTGGTTTTACCAATTGGAAAGGGCCGACGTCCACAACTGGGAAGACCTTGCCGCAGCATTCTATAAACAATACCAGTATAATGCAGATTTGGCGCCTACCCGTACTCAACTTCAGAGTATGGCTATGGTTTTAAATGAAGGTTTCAAAGATTACGCGCAAAAATAGAGAGATCTAGTTGGGAGAGTGCAACCACCTCTGTCTGAAAGGGAGTTGGTGGATATGTTCTTAGGTACTCTATCGGGCCCTTTCTTCAACCATTTGATTGGGAGTTCATCTGCTGGATTTACTGAGTTAATATTAACCGGAGAAAGGGTAGAGGCTGGCATAAAAAGTGGAAAGATTCAGAAAGATTCATCTGCCTCTACAGTTGTGAGAAAGCATTTCACTGGAAAGAAGGAGGTATATGCTGTCTATCCACAAAGGAACCAAGGGAGAGCTGAACGCCGACCAATGGTAGGAGCCGTTATGATCCCAAAATATGCATCTGATCAACCAAGAAGTAACCAACCAAGGGTGGAAAGGCTGGTCCAGCAATTCACCAGAATTAATATGACTCTAGCCCAGGTTTTACCACATTTGTTGAAAGCTAATTTGGCAACTTTGAAGGAGGATCCAAAGAATCCCAACATGGCGTCCCCCCATTATCACCCGAATGCCAGATGCGCATACCATTCTAAAAGTTCGGGCCACGACACCAATAACGGTTGGGCTTTGAAAAACAAGATTCAAGACCTCATAGATGCAAAAGAGGTAGAGTTTGAGGCGCCAGAGAAACCAAATGTCATTTCCACTCATATGCCTAGACATAATCATAATGCCAATGCTATCAAGGAAAATTTGTTTGTTGCTACAGTAGATGAACTCTTGACTCCGCTCCCGATCATTAAGATGAATTTATTGAAAGCTGGTATATTCCCAGGTTGTGATGAATACTTCCATATTTGTTTATGCTCACCAACTAATTGCCCTCTGTTGAAGACAGGTAGTCAACGCCTGATTGACAACCAAGAAATTTTGTTTGAGAATGCTCCTGTTTCACCCATTCCTATTAAAGACGTTTCAATCATAACCATATCCTCCAATTCTTCCAGGGTCCCCAAAAGACCCGTTAGGATTACATCAGCTCCGAAGACTACTCCCCTCATAATTACAATGCTCGGGCCGATCCCGTATGAATCAGATAAAACAGTACCATGGAATTATGGTGGAGAAATCTACTACCATGGTGTTAAACAAGATGGGTTGACCACCGAAGAAGAAAGCTCCGAAGAAGACAATTCTGGCATTAGCAATATTGTCGGAACTAGCAAGATTACCTGTAGCGGTAGAATCTTCTCTCCAGAGATTGCCCCTCCAAAGGCAATTTTTGGACCCGTGGTCGTTCCGAAGATTACCTCTGTACCAATAGCCATACATGCAAGTGCACCTACCGACAAAGACGACGCGACCCCTGTTGTTATCCCTACCAATACTTCTACTATTGAAAATCGAGGAAAAAGCATTCAAGAAGAGCCTGTCCAGACGAAAGCTCAATCACTAGCTATTCCCGAAACATCCAAGAAGGAAATGGAAGAGATCCTGAGGATAATAAAGAAGAGTGACTATGATGTGGTTGAACAGTTGGGGAAAACTCCCTCCAAGATCTCCATGCTAGCATTGTTATTGTGTTCTTAGGCACATAAGAAAGCTCTGGTAAAATTTTTGAAGACAGCCCATGTGCCACAAGAGACGTCTGCTGACCAATTCCAAGATTGTGTGGCCAGTTTGATAGTTGATAATGGCCTAGGCTTCTCCGATGCCGTTTTGACATCCAGAGGGAGAAAACACAACGAGTCATTACATGTCTCTATGGAGTGTAGAGGAACGACTTTGGCCCATGTCTTGGTAGACATGGGTTCATCTTTGAACGTCTTACCGAAGAAAGCCCTTGACAGATTGGATTGCAAAGGGTTGACTCTAAAACCCAGTAACATAGTTGTGAGAGCATTTGATGGCTCGAAGAGGATGGTCCGCGGGGAGGTGGACATCCCGATAAAGGTGGGAACTCAGACCTTCAATTCAACCTTTTATGTGATGAACATCCGTCCCTCTTACTCTTGTCTGTTAGGAAGCCCCTGGATCCACAATGCCGGTGTTGTCACCTCCATACTACACCAAATGTTGAAATACCCGGTCCAAGGAAAGATCATAATTGTCCATGGAGAGGAGGAGTACATGATTAGTCATCTAAATTCCTTCCTATATGTGGAGTTGGATGGCGAGTTCATTGAAACCCCTTTCCAACATTTTGAAGAAGTCCTGCAAGAAGTAGCGGTAACTAAGGTGGTATCCTCGATTCCTAAGATCACAAGACCTCCGCTTCGGATGTCATCTCTAAAGGATGCTAAGGCAGTAGTAGAAGAGGGTGGATGCACCATCTGGGGTCAGCTTCCAGACATCTCGTATAAATCAAACAAGTTTGGCTTGGGGTTTACTTCAACTGCTTAGAAGGCTGTGCGTCGTGCCCGTGCTGGAGGGCCACCTTTGAAGATTAGTAACCGAGAGGTCAACACCGTGGAAGATAGTGAAGAAGATGGCAGCTTGGAAGATTGGATATTTCCTACTGTCAATGGAGGACTTCGCAACTGGGAAGCCAGAGACTTTGTCCCAATAACTTTCATCTCTCAGTAATTTATCTTTTACATTTCTGTTGGACTTGTAATATTCACAAATAATTCGCACTTTAAAAACCTTGTGTCTTACCTGAGGCATAATGGTCCATTTGTAAGGGTTTTTATTTCATCTTCATATGACATTCAATGAATCATGGAATTTTTTCCACATACAAACCTTTTATGCTCATTGTCTTTCTTTTACATTTTATTGTTTAAAGATGGTTATACCTTTACACACACCCACACTCACAAATGCAGGTACCCCTCCATTTCGGTTCCCATGGGTAACGATACTGCTATAGCCTTTAGTGACTCTGAAGATCCAATCTATCAAGCCGAATACGAAGGTGAGGAATATTTTAAAGTGCCAGGGGAATTGGCCAGACTACTACAACAAGATGAAAGGGCTATTCAGCCTCATGAGGAACCGTTGGATACAATCAACTTGGGTACCGAGGAAGATAAAAAGGAAAACAAAGTGGGTGCCAACCTAGAGCCGAGTGTCAAGGAGTGTCTAATTCAGCTATTGCATGATTATGTTGAGATCTTTGCCTGGTCATACGAAGACATGCCAGGACTTGATACATACATCGTGGTACATCGTCTACCCACAAGAGAAGACTGTCCACCAGTGAAGCAAAAATTCCGCCGCATGAGACCTGACATGTCAGAGAAGATCAAAGCGGAAGTCATGAAGCAGTTCAATGTTGGATTCTTAGCCGTCACTTCCTATCCTCAATGGGTTGCCAACATTGTTCCCGTGCCTAAAAAGGACGGCAAGGTAAGAATGTGTGTGGATTATAGAGATTTAAACAGGGCCAACCCTAAAGATGATTTTCCACTTCCCCACATTGATATCCTGGTTGACAATACGGCCCAACATAAAGTGTTTTCCTTCATGGACGGATTCTCAGGCTATAACCAAATCAAAATGGCACCTGAGGACATGGAGAAAACTACATTTGTCACACAGTGGGGCACATTCTGCTACAAAGTGATGTCATTCGGTCTGAAGAATGTCGGGGCAACCTACCAACGTGCCATGGTAGCTTTATTTCATGATATGATACATCATGAGATAGAGGTCTACGTAGATGACATGATAGCCCACAAACTGAAGAGGAACACCTAGATCACTTGCAAAAGTTGTTTGTGAGATTGAAGGAGTACAAGTTAAGATTGAATCCAAACAAGTGTACATTCGGAGTCCAGTCCGGTAAACTTTTAGGTTTCGTCGTTAGCAACAAAGGCATTGAGGTTGATCCTGCCGAGGTTAAAGCGATACAAGAAATTCCTGCTCCTCGCACTGAGAAGGAAGTCAGAGGATTCTTGGGATGCCTGAACTATATTGCCAGATTCATTTCTCAATTGACAGCTACTTGTGAGCCAATCTTTAAACTGTTGAAGAAAGATCAAGTAGTTAGATGGAACGACGAATTCCAAATTGCTTTTGACAAGATCAAAGAGTACTTACAAGAGCCTCCTGTTCTGATGCCACCAGTCGAGGGAAGACCGTTGATCATGTATCTGACCGTTTTAGAAAACGCAATGGAGTGTGTATTGGGGCAGCATGACGAGTCTGGCCGAAAAGAGCATGCTATTTACTACCTGAGCAAAAAGTTTACCAACTGTGAAACCAGATATTCACTGCTTGAGAAAACTTGTTGTGCTTTGGCATGGGCTGCTTTCCGGCTAAGACAGTATATGTTGACTCATACCACTTTGTTGATATCTAATATGGATCCGATAAAGTACATCTTCAAAAAGCCTGCTATGTCTGGAAGGTTAGCTAGATGAAAGATGATCTTAACAGAATATGACATACAGTACACTACCCAGAAAGCTATAAAAGGAAGTGTGCTAGCTGATCATCTTGCTCATCAAGCTGTAGAAGATTATCAATCCATGAAGTTTGAATTCCAGGATGAAGACATCATGACACTAGACAAATGTGAAGAGATCAGACCATATGACGGACCTGAACAAGGATCCCGATGGACCCTGTTCTTTGATGGGGCATCAAATGCACTTGGTAATGGTATCGGCGCTATACTCATATCTCCGGAAGGGTGTCATACTCCCTTTACTGCCAGACTTTGCTTCAATTGTACGAACAACATGGCGGAATACGAAGCATGCATCTTTGGTCTCAAGGCTGCCATAAACTTGGGAATCAAATCTTTAGATGTGTTTGGAGATTAAGCTTTGGTCATCAGTCAGATCAAAGGAGAGTGGGACACTAAACATCCAAACCTTATCCCTTACAAAGAACATGTTTTAACATTGCTACCTCATTATGAGCATATTACCTTCGAGCATTTCCCGCGAGAAGAAAATCAGCTAGCAGATGCTCTAGCCACAATGTCATCTATGTTTAAACTTAATTGGGATAACGAGGCTCCCCAGATCACCATTGAAGGAATGGACGAACCAGCACACTGTCATGAGATTAATACTGAAGAAGTAGTGGACCAACCTTGGTTTCATGAAGTCAAGAGGTATCTCGAGGCTCAGGAATATCCATAAGGAGCTTCAATCAATGATAAGAAGTTCTTAAGGAGATTCTCTGCTAAGTTCTTCCTGAGTAATGGCATCCTGTACAAACGCAACCATGACTCTATTTTGCTCCGTTGTATGGATAAGATTGAGGCTGAAAAGATTATGGTTGAATTACATGAAGGTACCTTTGGCACTCACTCCAGTGGGCATACGAAGGCGAAGAAAATCCTACGGGCAGGCTATTACTGGTCTACCATGGAAGCAGACTACTATCAACACTCCCGGACCTGTCATAAGTGTCAAATTTATGTTGACAAGGTGCATGTACCTCTGGTTCCTCTAAATGTCTTGACGGCTCCTTGGCCCTTTGTTATGTGGGGAATCGATATGATTGGAGAGATCGAGCCTACAGCCTCCAATGGACACCGCTTCATTCTAGTGGCCATTGATTATTTTACAAAATGGGTCGAAGCAGCTTCCTTCGCATCTGTTACTAAGAATGTTGTTGCCCGCTTCATCAAGCAGAATCTCATTTGCCGGTACGGTATCCCAGAAAGTATCATCACTGATAATGGTACAAACCTTAACAATACTATAATCACCGCCTTATGCGAGCAGTTCAAGATCCAGCATCACAATTCATCCCCCTATAGGCCAAAGATGAATGGTGTAGTCGAAGCTGCTAATAAAAACATTAAAAAGATCATACAGAAAATGACAGTCACCTACAAGGACTGGCATGAGATGCTGCCATTTGCTCTCCACGGGTACCGTACCATGACTCGCACATCAACTGGGGCAACACCCTATTCTTTGGTTTATGGCATGGAGGATGTCTTGCCTATTGAGGTTCAGATCCCCTCCTTGAGAATTATGAAGGATGCAGGTTTGAATGAGGACAATTGGATCCAGACTTGACTTGATCAACTGAACTTAATTGATGAAAAGAGACTCACTGCTGTTTTCCATGGTCAGATGTATCAGAAACAGATGATCAAGGCTTTCAACAAGAAAGTCAGACGCCAGGTATATCAAGTTGGAGATCTAGTGATCAAACGCATTATCTTGCCATAAAGTGATCTCAGGGGCAAATGGACTCCTACCTATGAGGGACCATTTGTAATCAAGAACATCTTCTCCGGTGGGGCAATGATCTTAACCACCATGGACGGTGACGATTTACCATACCCTGTGAATGCTGACATAGTCAAAAGATACCACGCATAAGAGACCCGCTAGGTTGACACACCTAGGCAAAAAAGGGAATCCCGGCGAACCAAAAGGTTCTGGAAAAAATTGGGGATAAAATAAAAAGAATCTGTACACCCAGCAAGTTGAAAACCCGAAAAGGCGACTTGGGCAAAAAGGGGTTTCCCGGTGGACTAAAAACCCGAAAGGGCGGTCCAGGAAAAAGTTAGGGAATTAAAGCGTATGACTATGTCCCGTCGGATCACTTTAAGGATAATCTCTTCACTGACAAACTCTAGGTTTCTGATCAATCCAATCATCTTCGGAAGAAGCAACAAATAGACAAGATATTTGGAGATACGGAGGCTATAGCAGAATGAGAACCCCATGGGATTATCACACATAGTTATCTTTCTTTGTAAAAAAATTCTTACTTTTATGGCACCATCCTCTTACTAGGATTTCTGTCTCCTTTGTACAAAATACTTATTCAAAGTAAATATAAAGATATCTCTTTCAAGTACAGAAAACTATTTCCCCTTTTTCTTTACACTTGTGTTTTGTTTGCAAAGACATTCAATAATTCATTAATGAACATATGCATTTGAACATGATTACTGTTTACAAATAAACAAAATGAAAGGAAATAATTACTGACAGATTGAAAGAATATGAAAACGTATTTAGGCTATTCCATGAGCAATCCCCACAGTATGTCACTTAAATCCCCAACGGGACTAAAACTTCAAACTGTTAATCCTCGGCAGAAACCATCCAGTTCCTCCAAATTCCCCAGCAAGTTATTTTGAAACTTGAAATCCAATCGGATAACAGTTAACTTCTGATACTCCCCAACGGAATAGAGACTCCCATTTATCCCTAGTAGAAGTCATCAAAATTCTCTGGATTCCTCAAGTAGATTCCCCAAGCAACATACGACATTGCTCTAACAACGAAATTTTTGTCATTACTCCAGCTTCAAGACATGAAGAATTTACATATCCTCAACAGCAGTCAAGGATTTATTTTCCTCAGCCAAACAGCAATACAGCAAATCAGCTTACATGCACATACATTACGTCCACATATCATGAACATTGATAAAACACATATATTGCATCATACATTTCATGCAACATAGTTTTATGCTTCAGCTAACATTTTACCCTTTTCGGGATAAAATTAACAAGCTACCATTAACAATATGCGATCTAGATACAGATACGCTCCAGACCTGGTTGCCATTCTTCTACTCATTCAGATTCAGCTTTCAGATACAGTTCGGATATGCTCCAGACACAGATGTCATTTTGTTACTCATTCAGATTTGAACTTTCAGATACAGTTCGGATACGCTCCAGACATGGATTCCATTCTGTTACTCATTCAGATTTCAACTTTCAGATACAGTTCGGATACGCTCCAGACACGGATGCCATTCTGTTACTCATTCAGATTTCAACTTTCAGATATAGTACAGATACGTTCCAGACGCGGACACCATTTTGATACTCATTCTTCCAGCTTACAAGTTACACTTCAACAAACATTTATGGATGGCATCTGCCAGCCCATCTCCAACAAGATTCTATCACTTTTCTAAATGGCATCTTTAAGCCCATTCCCTCAACTACACATCGCCGAGTGCAAATTTATGGGCACTCTAGTGTCCAATCATCTTTCACCTTCGAGTCACGAATGGCAAAACTCGCCATTCTAACTCTTCAGGTTTAAGAAGATTGAACAGGGCAGCTGTTGTACCCCAAAAGTTTCCCTCTCATTTATCAAAACTTTTCTCACAAGATTTTTTGACTAAAGACTAGATTAGGGTTTGGTCAGCTCAAGACATCTCATCTTGCATTGATAACCTAAAATTAGGGTTTGAGTTTGCACAAGGATTTTTGGACTATCAATGCTTCATATGACTTTCAAACATCATTATGGATCCCTAAGATCACTCATGACAAGTTTCAAGCCTTGAACCACATTTTTTATCAGTCAATTGGACAGTTGACCTAAAAATCAATTATATTGGGGGAAAGTCAACCATAGCCAATTTACAGTCAAACTTCATGATTTCTCATGCACATCAACATTTTAGACTCATATGTATCATTTGGTCAAGTTTGGATCACAATTCCTCAAGAAATTTGATCAAATAACAAAAAGGGCAAAATAGTCAAAATTAGGGTTTTTGATTGAGGAAAGGCAATTTCTTATTTTTAACCTAGCAAATAACCAATTTAGTTCAAACATGATTTCAAGGTTTCAATGGCATCATCTTGACTTAATTACATGGCTCAAAACATCTCAATTACATTGGATTGACACATGAATTTTACAGTCAATTGATCAAAAGTCAATTGTACACTGAAAAGTCAAACTTTGACTTTTTGATCAAAATTAAGCACCAAGGGTCATAATTCATCAAAACATTTTCAAATGTGAAACTTTTTCATCAAGAAAGCCAATTTTGAAAATTAGGGTTTTGAATTTGAAATTTTTCTAACTTAGAAATTTTCTAAGTATAGAAAATTTTCTTTTCTTTTCTCAACTTTACACCACTTTTACACCATGATGCATAATGATTCAAGGAAAGTTCCCAACATGAAAGTTGTATATCTCCATGAAATCTACAAATTTTCTTCACACACTTTAGCCTAAAGATGCTTGGATCTCAAGATATAAATTTGTGAATACATGGTCATGAACTTGTTAACTTAGTGAAAAATTTGCCCTAATTTGGGCAGGTTTTGGACCCAACTTCATGGAAACTTTTCACCTAGTTCCAAGAGGTATCTCAAAATGAATTTAAAAGATGAATTATATATCATATTGCAAGCTTTCCAAAATGTCCAAGAACTCCTCAAGATCATTTTTGAGTAGGGAGAATCGAAGAGAGGAAGTTGGCATTTTCTCACTTTTTGTTCAAGCCATTTCATGAAGAACCAAGTTGCAAATCAATGCTATGTTGGCTAATTCATGTTGTACATGTCTTAAACGTGTTCCACGCTCCTTAATTAAATGCTTACTCAGTTGACAAAGCCTCTATCCATGCTTTTGAACCTTTATCCAACTTGTAATTCCATTTATGGCAAAAAGGTTCCATTGCCATTTTAAAAAAGAGTAACTTTTGCAAACTTTGTAATCTTAAGCATTGGACATGTCCCCTTGGTGCATACAAATCTCATAGGTCTCAAGCAAGTTGTACAAACTCATACCAACCCTAAGCAAGCTGGTACAAGCATGTGAAGCTTAGGTCTTATCACTTTGCTTCAAGTACAAGAAAGTTGGCAAAAAGGCTAGCATTGGTAAATCTGTTGGGAAGCTGACCTAAGACCATTTACATACTAATACACAAACATTATGCAACACATAACACGCTTAGCCAATACCTGAAAAACTCCCAAAACTGAAAAACCCCAAAAACCTGTTCAAACTTACAGTTTCTGCAAAAACACATCCAGCTTCCATTTGGCTCGTGTGTTTTGTGTTTAGATCATTCAAACACATTACATACTTGATACCTAGTGAATCCAGGCCATCATCCATGTTCTGTAATCGCTCCTCCACCATATGCCATTGTTGACTTCAGAGCTTGCAACTTGACTTGGCCAAGGATTTCCAGCTACTTTCAGAACAAGGCAAGGGTTGGAATAGATTCAGGGAAGCTCAAGCAAGCATCAGGCCTCCATTAAAGTCGCTCCATTTCCATACACGATTCCAGCTGAAGGAGGTAAATTTTCAAACTCTATCTCTTTATACAGGCAAGCATAGGCCACGATCTGTGAATAAAAAATGTAGTCCTCATCATAACGAAGTTGTACATACCATTATCTTGCATTGATTTTACTTGTGCTAAGAGAATTTGAAGCTTGAAATTTCTGGAAATATTAGGTCAAGATTTAGGGCTGTTTAAATTCTCTTTGATCTTTGATAGTTAGATTACATAGCTTACATGGTTGGAATCGTGAGTTCAAGTACTACATTTTTTATGTTGTAAGTTTTTATTTTCATGGAAGTATGAGGAAGTTACAGGGGGTCCGACCAAAGCTTGAGGAAGAAGATGAAACAGGGCATAGAGCGTGTTTTGTAATATGTTATTTTCGTTTCAGTAAAGACAATGGATGTATGGCCACCCCAGTGGCAAAGCAGCGCGTTGGTGAGACCCATGTCTTGGGTTTGAACCTGCGCGCTACTTTTGCATTTTTACATTTTTTCCTTTTCAGTTCTTGACACATTTTTGCAGATTGGACTTAGCTTCATGGGCCAGTGTTTTTGCTAACTTTGCCACAAATCTGCTACATCACCCCCTGCCAACTCTTTTCTATATTTTTTTTATTTGTTTTATTTTCATATTTAATATTTTGAATATTTTCTTTAATGCATAAAAAATCTTAAAAAATATAAATTAATAATATTGCACTTTTATTTTATTTTTATCTTATTTCTCACATGAAAATATATTTTATTTTTAATATATATCATTTATTTTCTTAATAAATTTGTAAATATAATTAAATATATTTAGTTTAATTTATTTTGCATTTCATACTTATAAATACTTATTTTTGCATATATTTAATTTTAATATTTATATACAATATTATTTATTATTACTATACAAAAAATGCACAAAATAATACATATAAAAACTTAATTTTCTTTTAAATAAAATTAGGGTTAAACCCCTTTCAAAAAATTAAATCTTTTTCCTTATATTTTTAGGTTTAGATTAAATATTATTTTACATAAAAATAAGACATCAAAAAATCTCTTTACATGTACATTACATTTAAAATATTATTTTGTATTTATTTTAAATTCGTACAAATTCGATTTGGTTGTAATAATTTATTTAGCTTTATATTCTTACAAAATCCCCATTCAAACTTGTATTCCCCCCTCCTCTAAATTGTTGTAATAGCTTAGTATATTTACATTATGCAATTTATCGCTTTATATGCCATGATTAGTAACTAGGGTTTGTATGATAAGAACAAAACAAAGCAAAATAGAAAACCCTAAATACAAGACAAAATCAAAAGCATGGAAATAATACACTTGCACACAAGCACCCTTAGGGTTTCTCCACTTGGTTGCCTAAAACAAAAATGGCCATGTTACGCATGCGAAGTATCTTGGCAAAACAAAACAAATTTAAGATCATGGTCCCTCGATGACGCTATTCAAAAGTTGCCTTACAAAAATGATCTTGGTCCCTCAAAAATGCTAAGATACTTTGCAAACATTGCTAATCATGGTTATACGATGACCCACGCCCGTCCCGTTTACATCCAAAGATAGGGTTGCTTACCAAATCAATGGTAGGACAACAATGTCAAAGGAATAGAAAATGCATAAGAAAGACATTTGAGTAGGTAGATAGCTTCTAGTTACTTGCCCCCTTTCAAACAACAAATCCTTGCTATTTTTCAAAACAAACACACACACATTTCAAAACATCTTACAATTATTGGAAATATTTTCAAAAGACAAACATCTTTGTATACATTCTTACGAACGAGAGTCATTACAAAGATTGCCTAAACGAATGGCCTCTTTTGCAAAATACTTTCAAAACCACACCAAGCACAATTTCAAACAAACAAAAGCAAGTGATCTAAGCAAGTAACTAAGAGCCCATGGAAAACCATGGATGAAAAGGGTGCTAATACCTTCCCTTTTCATAATCTACCCCCCAAACTCAAGAAACAATCTCAAAGGTCTTTCCTGTGCTTTTTCACCTTTCCTTTTGGATAAAAGAAAAGTCGGTGGCGACTCTTGCTAACCGCAACATTTGCGATAAAACGCAAAACCTCAAGTCAGTTCTCCCACCGCATCACACCTGTCCATTGAGAGGATTTTTGTTCATTGAATATTCATCTGTGAATTTCTCTACTGTTGAACAAATAGTCATATGCAAAAAATGGTATTTTAAGAATGCAAAGCTTATGTCTGTCTTGAAATTTTTGAAAATGCATTTTTTGTAGTAAAACAAATTTTGCAAGAATGTGATATCAACTCAGTATTTATAGCGAACCCTACAGGAGTTTGGATACCTTTGTAACAGTATGCTCTCGAACTAACCCATGCTTCAGCTACGACTTTTAAGGGTTATAATGTGGCCTGGTTCACGGTTTAAGAAATAAAGGATAAAGTCTCAAAGTTTATTTGTACCCACCTGTTCTTCGTGATGTTCTTCAGTCCTATGCTCAGTTAATTGTGCATTTTGAATCCCAGTTGAGTTTTGGAATGTCCTTGATATTTCGGTGATGGTTCAGAGATTGAATGTTTGTTTGAGAAGGCAGTCATTTTTGTAATCTTCTCTTTTTGTTGAGGATTTGTGGGACCTCTTTTTTATTTTGTTATCCCTTCTTTTTCCTGAACTGTTTCTTTTTGTGATTACAGTTAGCGGGATGCCCGCGTTTTTTTCTTAAGTCTCCTTCATAGGTTTTGACTTAGCGGGCTTTAATTTTGAGAGATAATGACTATCTGTCTTGACGATTATGCGGAACCATCACCGTCCTTTAATTTGGAAGGACGTCTTCGATGCCATTCATTATGTACGAAGCGAAAGATTACGACTGAATGCGCATCTAAATTAACTGAGAAAAACTACCCTGCCTCAGGTTATGATTAAGGGTTTTAATTTGCGTGAAAAGAAAAAATCCTACTTCTTTGTCTCAAAGGGGTTTACTAGGGATTATCTTCCTTATAACTCCACTGTTTTGGATTTGAAACAATGCTTGTACATCGTCAGCAAGGTCTGTTCAAAAGCACACTGTATGGATTGTGGTGTCGTTTTCGCCATCCTCCCTCTAAAGGCTTAGAGCTTTTAATCAAGAGTTGAATATCACAAAAAGGAAGTAGGAAAGCAGTTTAAGCATAATGAAAACAAATTAATTCAAGACAAACATATGCAATGCATTAATCAAATAACAAAGTCTGACATGACGATAATTGTTTGAACAACACATGAAATTACAAATGAAAAATAAAGAATGAATTGGACATTCTCAAGGATTTGGCCTAGGAGTAGTGATCACTTTGTGAGTCTTTGGAGGGTCGAATTCGATCCCTTTGGCGTTGATCATATCCTGAATTTTGTTTTTCAGAGCCCAACAATCGTTAGTATCGTGCCCAGGACTATCAGAATGGTATGCACACCTTTCGTCGGGGTGGTAACTAGGAGCAGAAGTATTGGGATTTCGCAAAGGATACCTTAACGTAATCAACTCTTCCTTAAACATATGTTATAATGCTTGGGCTAGCGACATGTTGATTCTGGTGAATTGTCTCTTGGGCTTGTCCTCTTTACGCTGATTCCCCTATGGTTGTTGGCGAAGTTGTGTTGGGCTTACAATATAGCAGCAATTTGGAAAACTCCACCTTTTTGTCCCATCAGGGGTTAATGAATGACTTGATCCCCAGCCTCGACTGTTTTCTTCATACGATTATATCTGTCTTGATGAAGTTTGTCGATAATGGCTCTCAGCTCTTCTTGTCCCCAGGCTAGGCCTTGGATAAGAGCCATCTGCCCCAGCATTTGGGTTCTCATTGCTTCTACCTCAGCTTGCAGCTGTTCCAACCGTTCATCCTTATTGTCTTCAGGACTTTTCTTGGCCAGGTTCCTAGCGAGGAGTGCTTTCAACTCTTCCTAGACCTTGGATAGGTTTAGGATCATTTCCATGAAATGAGCCTCTTGATTTTGGAGAGCTCTATTGTCTTGTTTGAGAGCCATTGCTGAAAGAAACAGCGAGAACATGAGAGACCTGTATTGGAGACTAGCTGTTATGCAATGACATGTATGATATGCGTATGCAATGTTTTCAAGGACTCGCGGGGTAAACAAAAAGATGTCAACAGTTGAAATTTGCAGCTTTGATTGAAGAACTTCGTATCATGGAAGGTCCTTCTGCAAGAGTCAAGCTCACCATATCAAGTGGGTCATAGCCCCTGACTCAAGTTATTGAGTTTTGATCTTTTGACGGCATTAGCTAGAGGAAAATAAATCCCCTTGCCCCTTGCTAGACGTCTGATTTATCATAACCTGCATCACAAACCCTTGAGATCCTTTAAATGGTTAAGGAAATGTTATGGCACGATGTTATGATGTGCATGTTATGCGTTAAGCAAAAGCGTAAGGTAATGTAAGCAAGTAAACCCTACAAGAAATCCAAGTTATTGGATAATTTGCGAACAAATCCTGCAAGGAAATCATGTTGTCAGATGATAAAACTCTGCAAGTAGTTCAAGTTGAAAGCAAACAAATCACACAAGCAACCTTAAGTTTAGGCTTGCATGGGTTTTAAGGTAGTACCCTCTTGAAGTTGGATTGGTTCAAACTGTCCTATAAATTGTAAATGGGTTCTAAGGGATCTCAATATCACTGACCTTTCCCACAAGCTTTGTTTGATAAACGATTGACTCGCAACCAAACAAAACTCAAGAGTCAAGTCTCAATGAGTGTAGCATCGAGTATCTACCGACTTTGGGAGTACACCAAAGACGGCCATCTCACTACGTCCTAATGGCCAAGTTGTTCATTTAAAGGTTCTAAGGCCAGTTGATGCTTTATGACACCATGCAGTAGCCCCGTATTCTCCTTGATTAACTCAAGGGCTACCGGTACCAACCAAAGTGTCGCATCAACATAGCCATCGCTTCAACCGTGTCGGTATACCCCACACAGTTTCCATGATCTATTGCTACTTACCTAAAAGGTTTCCCCAGATCCAGGTGTAGGATCTTATAGTAACCCCAAACAGAGCCCTCAAAAGTAAAGCAATCAAAGCATACAAAGCAGTTAAATAATGAACTAACACTAAGGTAACCCCACTTTTTATTTTTCCCCAGCAGAGTCGCCAGTTCTGTTACACGGTGGCAGAACCGACTGTTATATACTGGTTTTGCATTTTTTATTCACAAATGTGCGGTAAGCAAGAGTCGCCACCGTCTTTTCTTTTATCCAACAAAGGAAAGGGTGAAAAGAACAAAAAAAGACCTTTTCGAGATGTTTTTGAGTAAGGGGGTAGATTATGGAAAGGGAAGGTGTTAGCACCCTTTCCATCCGTGGTTTTCCACGGGCTCTTAGAGGTTTGCTCATTTTTCAAGATGCTTTTGTGCTTTGTGTTTGAAAATGTTTTGAAAACGCCTTAGTATGGCGAACTTTGTAGTGTTTCTCAGGATAGTAAAGAACGTATACAATGTGTTTGAAAAACGTCTTTTGAAAAGTATTTTTTGTGTGTAAGTGCAAAAATAGTTTGAGCAAACTTCTAACAGCTATCTACTTTTTGTACTCGAAAAGGGTGTTCTTTTCCTCTTTTCCTTTAGACAGTACTATCCTACTATTAGTCAGTAGGTAGCCCTATCGTTGTCTGTTTTGAGGGACAACAGAAGGGATGTTACAGTCATGAAGGCAATTTTATGGAGATGCTTTAGCAATTCTGTTTTAGGGACTAGATCATTTACCGAGAAGGCAATTTATAGGGTCATCGAGGGACTATGATCTTTTGATTTTACGGGTCTTTGCTAAAGTATTCCTGCCCCATGACTGTTTTATTGAAGGCAACCAAAGTGGGCGTACCTTAGAGGTGCTTGTGTGCAATTGTTTTATGTTCAGTTATTTTGTCTTTTTGTTAAGTTTGCTAGCGTTTGATTATTAGTCTTATCATACAAGCCTAATTACTAGCAGTCAATATGAAAAGCAGTAAAAATGCAGAAAATAGATGTCCTACTCTATTACAATGCTTCGGGGAGGGGGTTTACATTATACAAGGATAATGGGGGATAAAGCAGTAAATGTCCTAATTTTTATCTATTACATCAGGTAAACAGATACAATAATAGTAAGAAATACGAAATTAAATAAACGCGCGTAAATTAAAAGAAATTCTTTTTGTTGTTTTTGGTATAAAAGAAAATAAAGGCCTAAGTCTATTTAATTTTAATTTTAAGAAAAAAAATGTTAAAATAATTTATTTATTTATTTACAAAATTAATTTAGTTGGAAAAACAACTAGCCTAATATTTTTGTGATTTTTTTGATTGAATGTTAATTAAAAAGATAAAAAGTCCACTAAAAATATAAAGAAAAGAAACAAAAGCAAAATAAGAGTACAAAAAGGCATCCTTCGATTGGGGTGAAAAAAGGGGGGAGCTTCGATCCAAGGAGAATTAAGGCATTTTCGATTCAGAAGAAAAGCCTTCTTTCGATTGGGCTAAGGAGTAGGCGTGAATAGCCTTAGATCCAGGGAAGAGGATTGTCTTTCGATCCTGGAGGTCATGGCTTTCGATCCAGGAAGGAGATGCCTCCTTCGGTCCAGCAGGCTAACGGGAAGCTTCAATCTGGGAAGATGTCCCCTTCGATCTGGGATGTTATACCTACAAAAGTATATTAGCAAAATAAAATGCAGGACCTGGGTATCGAAACCCAGGTCCTTCGATCCTGCACGCGTTGAGTCTTTTAAGGCTATGTCTGCAGCAAATGTTAGCAAACGAAGAATACGACCTGGGTGCCAAACCCAAACCCTTTGATCTTGTCTAGGATAGTAAATCGAAGGTAACAACAATCATGGATGTGTAATGCAAATACAAAGTTGGACAGTTTACCCTTTCTTACCAGTAGATTTGGCCTTTGATTTGGGCGCTTCCTAGATGTAGGCACCTTCGATCTGGGGCTTCTGGGCTTGGCTACTTTTGCTGAAAGGTGGCTTTGCTTGGAAAATTCTGGTAACCTTTGATGGATTTTGTGGACAGCCTCTCTCCAATGTTTTTTTCTTCCCCCCCCCCCCCCCCCCCTTTTTTTGCAACACTGGTGATCTCTTCATATAGAGGGGGTACAGGGGACAAGAAGGCAAATGTTTAAACAGCCTTGATTGTGTTTGAAAGCCATGAATAGGAATTTGTAACGTTGGCCAAACACATGGGATCTTGTCTCCTTTTTTTTGAATTTTGAATGATATGTAACTGGATTTCGAATGCTCCCTTTCGAATGGGTTGATGGCCTCCTCCGAATGCTCCCTTTCTAATGGGCCGATGGCCTCCTTCGAATGAATCTGATGGCCTCCTTCGAATGGCTCTGATGGCCTCCTTCGAATGGCTCTGATTCAGTTCATTCGAATGGCTCTGATGGCTTCCTTTGAATGGCTTTGATGGCCTCCTTCGAGTGGACCTTTTGAATGCTTATTCGAATGGACCTTTGTTACCTCCTTAGAATGGCTTTCTTTGCCAGCTTCAAAGTCCAATTCGAATCTATTCATAATTTTCCTTATTAGAATCCCTTCGACCAGCCCTGGGCCTTGATGGTTCTTTTGAAATTTTGTACTGAAATGCCATTCGAAAGACCCTTTGCCATGTCAATCGAAGGACCTTTGTCCAGATTCCAATCGAAGGATACATGTTAAAATGTCAATCGAAGGACACTGTCACAATTCCAATCGAAAGGTACTTGTTAAAATACCAATCGAAAGGCCTGGTCAGCAGGTCAATCAAAGGATCTTTCTTCATGCCAATTGAAGGGCGTTATGTAGATGCCAATTAAAATACACTTTGGAGGTGCCAATTGAAGGGTCTTGTTAACAGGTCAATCGAAGGAAACTTAAAAACATCACTCACAAATTTTCCTTTTCTTTAGGCAAAGGTTTGTGACCAACCATGTAGGGGAAGATCTTGGAAAACATGAGAGGGCAAATTTTGGAGTACAACACATACTAACAATAAAAGTCATGGAATCAATCAAGAAATGAAAAACTTACAGTGGTGGAAGAGAGGATTGAGCGACGGTTGTCGTTGGTTAAAGTGGCAAGGCGCGACGGTAGAGCTTCGAGGCGTCAAAGGTAGAGATGCAGAGGCTGGAGGCGCACAGTGGATTTCGTCGGGTTTTTTTACGGCCAATCCTACTAATTTATCTTTTTCCCCTCCCAATTTGTATCCTTATTTAACTGTCTCCCGAATATTAGCAAGCAAAATATATCCGAAAAAGAATAATAGTAACACAACAATTTCCATAATTTTTGTATGTTAGTTTGGTTCGGAAAAAAAAACTTTACTAATTGTTAGAAAGAAAGATTAAGAAATAGTGTGAAAATAAAGAGTTAGAAACTCTAAAATGGTGTATGAGAGTGAGTTTATATACAATGTGTGATTGGTGAATGGTTTGTGTGTACAGTCAAAAAACTGGTGGAAATAGTGTTATTTTAATGAAAAAATGGCATGTGTATGTAGAGTGAATAAATCGTGTGTGGTTGTGAAAAGTGAATAAAGTTGGCCACCAAAATTAATAAAAATATAATTTAGAAAAATAAATTACCATCAGATAAACATCATGTGGTGTTTAAAACAATTTAAAATTAAAAGGAGATAAAAATTGAAAATCAACGGGAGGCCTCATATTGAATCATCAGCCAAAAATCATAGAAAATTTTGAAAAAAATGTGTGAGTTGAAGAAATTGTGGTTATTTGTTGCCCATTGTCTAATATAGACAACCAACCTAAAATGAACCGAGAGAGAGAGAGAGAGAGAGAGAGAGAGAGAGAGAGAGAGAAGTTAGTTGTGTGTAACTGGAAATTTGTGGATTGTGAGAAATTGTTGATTTGTTGATGTCTAAAACTATGAAAATATGGCCCTATTTATAGACGATTAAAATCAGGTTAAAGGGCGAAAAGGGAATAAAATAAATTAGATCTTTTTTGGTTAGCAAGTTGACCAATCAGAAGCTGAGTATGACGCAGATTAACCAATAAGAAACAATTATCTCGAAAAGGAAATATTTTTGATATTTATTATAATTTTTGCACTCAATTTTGATTAAAAAATGCATAAAATTAAATAAATAATTATTCTTTAAAAATACAAAAAATAATATTTAAATAAAAATGGCTTTTTTATGATTTCTATAAATGGAAATAAAATTATTAACAATAAACAAAGAAATATAAAAAATGCACCAAGTGAGATTCAAACCCGTGACCTTATACTTTCAAACTATGTTTCCTTACCAATTGTGCTATGTTATTTATTTGAAATGAAAAGTCGATTGAAAGTATATGAAGACGAGCAATTATTTGCTATTTTAAAAATACAAATAATTTGAAATAAATTATTATATTTTTAAATAGACTTGAAAGCGAATATTTATTAAAATCCCAAAATGTTAATGTAATTAAACCAAAGGAATTTTAAAATCCATGTTCGAAAATAAGTTTAACGGTAGCACTAAGGCAGACAAATTTGGAATATGACATATGCGTTGGTTGTGTGTTTTATTATTTTTAGGCTCACAGAAATAAATCGGGATAAATCAGTGCAAAAAAGTGCAAAACTCGGAGTTTCAAAGGAAGTGCAAAAATTGTGCTACATGAGGCCTGACACGGGTGGCCGTCTCAACTGACACCGGTCGTGTCAGGAGGAAGGCTTGGGTTGCATTGAAGAAGAGTGGAAAGTCAAGGGTGCAACACGGGCGGCCGTGTCACCTGACACGGGCCGTGTTTCACGTCCCGGGGCTTGGAAAAGAAAATTTAGAAACCAGAAAGCCAACACGGGCGGTCGTGTCGCCTGATACGGGTCGTGTTGGCCAGTGACGCTAATTTTTATTATTTTCTTGATTTTTCAGTATGTGTGGCCTACGAGGGTGTTTTGAGTATTTTCAACTGACCTAAGTGGATTTCCACTATTTAGACGTGTTTTCACGATAGATTAGGGGACTTTTGACGGAGCGAAGAATTTGTACACTATTGAAGATTGGAGAGAAATGGTTATTGGAGAGCAGAAGATACTCATGAGCAAAAGCAATTGAAGATCGAAGCTATCCAAATTCTTGTAATGTCTAATTTTCATCTTCTAATTATTTTGAATAATATAAGTAGCTAAACCCCCAATGCTAGGGGTGTCCCTGATTGATTCTGTAAACGACTTAGAGTTACGATTTCTTTAATGCAATAGTTTTTCATATTCAATTTGATCGTTCAATATTTTTAATGATTTCCCTGTTGGACCAACAAGGAATGATTTACGGTTAACAACCAGTTGGACCGCGGTTGTTAAGGTTTTTGTGCGATTAGACTATAGTATATATCACCTAGGACTAGAGATACTATATACTTACCGGTTAATTCTTGATAACACCATTTCTTGATTTCATCATAATTATCTAAGGACTTAGGATTTAGGATGAATGTTCAAAGGTTTTTCTACTAAGGACTTAGGGAAAAATAAACTATAGATCTGGTAATTGAATGTCATGAACTTATTGAAGAAATCAGGATTCAAGTTATTGCAGGAAAAATTAGACACTTTACCCTAGCATGTTACTCATACCTGTGAAAAAGTCAATTTATAATTCTGTTTATTTTTAAGTGATAAATCCAAACCAAACCTCAATTTAAGTTTTTGTTTAATTTAACCACGAATTTAACTTGGTACTTATACGCAGTCCTCAAGATCGATACTCAGGGAATTTCCCTATTATTACTACAATGGCAAAATAGTACTTTACCGATCAAGTTTTTGGCGTCGTTGCCGAAGACTGCCAAAATATAGAGTTTAATTGTAGTTCAATTAGAATTTTGTTGCTCTGCGACTAAAATTCTATTTTCAGTTATTTTTATATTTTTCATATTACTAATTTGTGTCTAACCTTTGTATGGGAGGAAAGCCCTCAGCTGAATTTCCTTTTGACGTAAAAATCAAAAGAACTTTGCATACAAGGTGCAAACGAGCTCGATTAGCTAAACTAGAATCAGAAGAAGAAGTTGTCTCAGATCATTCAGGTTCAGAGTCCAAAAAGGAAGAAGAAACTATAGGTGAAAATCCACCAGCACCTGAGAGACTTCTTGGGGACTATGGAGGAGCGAATGCTCCAGCAGGTCGGTTGACTATTGTGAATCAACTGGTAACTATGGCAACTTTTCTACTACACCCCTCAATAATTCGACAGCTTGAGAACATATCTTTCACCGGGAAGATAAATGAAGATACGAACAAGCATTTGCAAAGGTTTCTTACTATGAGAACTACTTTGAATATTGAGGGACACTATGAAGAAGTAAAGAAATTAAGAATGTTTTCGTTCACGCTTTCTGAAGATGCTGAAGAGTGGTTCTACTCATTACCTGCTGGGAGTATTACTACTTGGGAGAGATGGAGAAGGCTTTTCTTGATGAATACTTTCATGCTTCTCTTTATATTTGCAAAAATATGATATTTTGAATTTTAAGCAAAAAAAGGAGAGTCACTAGGTGAATCGTATAACAGATTCAAGAGGTTCAAGAGGTTATTGGTAGCTTGTCTCACTTACAATATGGATTAAACTGAGTAAATGCATATGTTTGTAAATAGCTTCAGAATAAATACAAAACAGCTTATTGACACAACTGTCGGTGTCTCATCCAACTTCACAATAGCCACTGGTATTAAGAAGATCATTGAAGTCATTGTTTCAAATGAACACATGGAATTGTATGACATGGTTACAAGCAAACCAAAGGGACTGATTGATTTGAAGTTAGAAACCAACAAACAACTCAGAATTGAAGAAATAGTTGCTGCAGAAGTGGAGAAAAGGTTAAAGGCAATGAAAATAGGTGCTCAACAGGTAGCTCAGGTTCAACAGGAACAAAATATTGTTTGTGAAATTTGCAGTGGACCACACATTACTGTATAATGTATTGTAACTCCACAACAAATTGAGGAGATAAAATTCTTGAAGCAAATATTCTAACACCTATAATCTGGGGTGGAAGAATTATCCCAACTTCTCCTAGAAATAAAATAAATAACAAGTTCCAAAAAAGGTAGAATGAGAGGTAGCTATTGAAAAGATGGTTGCCTACACCTCTCAATTCCAAGAAGAGACAAGGAGCAATCACATGAATACCACAAATTCAATAAAAAAATTGGAAGTTCAAATGAGACATATTGCACAAAAATTATCTCTGCAAGCATAAGGAAATCAAAAAAATCATGAGAATGTTAATGATGTCACAACAAGGAGTCTGAAAGTTTCTCAAGAAAAAGAAGAGGAGATAAAATTTGATGATCATATCATAGAAGTAGATCTATAAGTGAGAGAGAACAAGAAAAATCAGAAATAAGTGGTATCACCTATGAAGCCAACTAAAGATAAGAGTGAAAAAGGGACTAAACTAGTGATTAAGTTGTCGTATCCCTCTCGAGTAGCAAAGAAAGACGCAAAAGAGAAGGACTTTGATAAACTTGTCAAAGTTTTCAAAAAGTTAGAGATCAACATAATGTTCTTTGAAGCACTCGAGAAAATGCCCTTGTACCAGAAATTCATGAAGGAGGTATTATAAAAAAAAGAGACTAACATGAGAGGGATCGGTACCCGGTGAGGAGAAATCATGTGCAATCACACGCGAGAGGAGAATACCCATCAAGCAGAAGGATCATGGATAAGTTGTAATACCGTGCACAATAAAAGACAGAAAATTCAAGAAAGCTCTAATTAATTTTGGTTCTAGTGTGAGCTTAATGCCATTATCTATTCTCAAAAAGCTAAGTATTGAAAAGATAAGCAAGAGTGAGACAAAATTGAAATTTGCTGATCACACCATCAAGCAGTCATATGGGATAGATGAAGATGTATTGGTGGAAATTGATAATTTTGTCTTCCCAGTTGATTTCCATATCATGAGTACTCCTGTAGATGAAGAGACTCCTATGATTCTTGGTTAACCATTTTTTCTTACTAGTCGATGTAATTTTGACATCGAGACAGGTAATCTGACGATAAAATCATAAACTTTAAAGGTGTTGGAAATAAACAAGCAAGGTTCAGGTGGAAATAATAAATCTTCAGTCGATATGATCAAACTAGAAGGAGAAAGCACGATTTCAAAACCACTCCCAGAAGAAATCTGAGGCACAATCTCTTAGGTGGAATCAATAAAAATTTAGAAGTTTAGTCAAGAAGTCAAGAAGTCAAGAAGAGAAAGAAAAAAGAACACTGAGGTGAGAAGATGGAAGTTGGAAGTGACTTGAGGCACAAAGTGGTTCATACTTTTGATCTGGATGAGTTCTGAGCCGCGGAAAGGACAAGCAACAAGGTGTGAAAGAAGAAGTACTCCCCATAATAAAGGGGATGAACCGTCGAGCCATGTGATGTTAAACGAAGCGCTTTGTAGGAGGAAACCCACGCTTTTAATAACTTAGTTTTCCTTTTTGTTTTGTTTTATTTTGTTTTCAGGTAATAAAAATGAAGCCTTACTTGTGAAAGCTGGGAGACAGCAGTTGGTGTTGCACTACCCTCTGTGAGTCGTCCTTCTCGAGCTTGTTCTGAAACATTAAGGCCAATATTTAGTTCAAGTTTAGGGAAGGGATTTACTATTTTATTTTGCAGTTTATTTGTTTGTTTTATGTTATGTGCTTTGTAAAAACCACATGTCAAGTTCTTGCCAAATTTTTACCGAAAAATTTTGTTTTGCGCAAGAGCTCGGATGTCAAAGAGACCGAGAACACCATATAGAGATAAAGGGATGATTATTTGAGGGTAGGAAGTTCAGAATAATGTGACAATGATACGATTCTAACGTGTAGATTTGTACCATAGTACTTGAATCTTGAGAAATATTCCTTGAGTAGTTTATCCTGACTGTCTGGTATAATCTAGAGTCGCATTGTGATACGGTGGGAGAACTGACTTGAGGTTTTTCGCGTTTGTGTTTGCAAATGTTGCGATTTAGCAAGAGTTGCCACCGACTTTTCTTTTATCCAAAAGGAAAGGTGAAAAAGCACAGGAAAGACCTTTAGAGATGTTTTTGAGTTCGGGGGATAGGTTATGAAAAGGGAAGGTATTAGCACCCTTTTCATCCATGGTTTTCCATGGGCTCTTAGTTACTCGCTAAATCACTTGCTTTTATTTGAGTGTGCTTGTGGTGTGTGTTTTTGAAAGTATTTTTAAAATGATAACTTTGTAATGATTCTTATTTCTATAAGAACGCGTACAAAGTGTTGTTTCAAAAATAGTTCAAAGATGTGTTTGTGAGATGTGTTTTTGAAAATGATTTTGAAAAGGGTTTCCTATGTAATAGATCTCGTCTCTATAAGAACGCGTACAAAATGTTGTCTTTTGAAAAAATTTCAAATGGAGAGTGTTGGTGTATAAAATGTTTTTGTTGTGAGCAAGCGAGTAACTGAGAGCGAACCTACCTACTCAAAAGGTCTTAGATGTGTTTTTCCTCCTCCTTTAGATGATGTTTTCTTACCATTGATTTGGTAAGAAGCCCCATCGGTGGATATGAAGGGACAGACATTGGGACGTTTGTATAGTCATAGAAGGCAACCCATGGAACATTTTAGCAATATCGTTTTAGGGACTAGATCGTTTACCGAAGGCAACATCGGGGGTCATCGAGGGACTACGATCTTTTATCGAGGGTCTTTGATAAAATGCCCATGTTCAAGGGACATGACTATTTTTCTGATAGGAAACAAGTGAGATTACCCTAAGGGTGCATGTGTGCAAGTGTGTTTGATTTGCATGCATTTAGTCTTGACCAGGGTTGTCTATTTTGTTGTTTTCAATGTCTTGCCATACACACCTAACTGCTAGCATTTACCTTTGAAAGCGATAAATTACAGAAATGTAAAGTCCTACGCTATTACAATATTTAGGGGATGTGGATACATATTTACAAGTGGGGATTGCAAATGAAAATAAATCCTAAATTACTATTACAACCATATTGAAATACATAAGGATGAACAAGAAAACATGAAATGAACTTGTTTTGTTTTAAGGAAATATTTTTGGTCTTTTGTTTTAAGAAATAAAATAAAGCGTGAAATAAATGTTTTTTTGATGTTTGCTGGTTAATGGAATAGAAAATGGTAGCAAAATAATGAGAAAGGGGGAGAAAAACGAATCAGCGTGTTGCTGATTAAAATGAAGTCAGAGGTTCTGACCCTGGCACACTACAAAACAGAAACCTGTTAGTGAAAATGTATAAGGTCAGAAGTTTTGAACCCACTGGGAATACAGTAGTCTTCAGAAGTTCTGATATTACTAGTAACAAAACAGACTCCAGAAATGCTGGCGCTACTGACAGAACTTGGTCTCTCTCTCTCTCTTTGTGCTAGTCAGAACATCTATAATTTGGTTATTTCTCCACAAAACAGAAGACATGCACAGAACAATTATAGCATATGGCATAATGCTTCAGAAATAAGAAATATCATAACCTCGAATCAGAGGCAAGCATGCATTTGCTAATCCTAATTCTGAGTTCTAATTTCCTCAAGAAGTTATGAACTGGTTTATTCCCTACTTAGACAAGTAGATGCATGAAATCTCAGAGTATGTACATCATCAGAAGCATAATATCTACATTATATTTTTGAGCATATAAATCTGGTAATGCTTCAAGTAACGTGATAAGAGTCAGCAGAAGCTTACCTTGCAGCTGAAAAGATTCTATGGGACAGAGGCTGATCCTGAATTCTGGTGAGGTTCTGAGCAACTTCTTCACGTATTCAGCAGGATGTAGGTTCTCAACTTCTGATACATCAAAGAGGTGATGTTCTGATATCTTTGAGCAGATGGATAGAGAATGTGAGGTAGTATGAATACAGGGGTTAGGGAAGTTTCTAATATGTGAATCAGAAATTATGTGGATGGTTTTAGTCAAGATATATTTGAGAACAAATGGAGTTAGCAAATCTTATATGTTATGTTTACAGTTCTTGGAACTCTTGGGATTTTGACAGGGGTTCAAGGCTTTTCTTTCTCAAATTTTTCGACCTCTTTCACAAATTTTTTTTGGCCCCTTCCTTAGTGACCAATGGTGTTCTATTTATAGGCAAAGTTTTATGGGTTCGAAAATGTCAAGTAGCACCAACATCATACACTAGATGCTGACTTGCTCTTGAAGCAAGTTCCCAAAAAGGTGTGATAGTTGACAGTTTTTTAGCTTAGACTGGATTAGCAAGCAGGGATTAAGGAAAAGTAAACCCACAAGCAAAAAGTAACGCATGGACCCTCCCATACTTCTGTATAAAAGTTTGCTTTTAAGGATAACAAGAGTATTTCTATGCCACACGTGGAGAGGTCCCTTGGGAAAAAAACTCAAAAGTGGTTGTGAGCATTAATGAGCATTAAATAATGATGAGATTTGTCAAAATCATAAATCCTGTAATTTGAGATTTTGCATCATTGCTTAATTCTGGATCAGAAGTTCTATCTATGACAAACATCCATCTTCTGATCTTTGTACCTTGTTGCCTCAGCATGTTCTGAAGGCTTTCCCAGGCTTTCCAGTAACCTTCTTTGATTTATCTTTGAAAAGTCTGGATTAGAAGTTCTGCTTCAGCGTAACACCCAATCTTCTGATCTTCTTACCTTCTGGCTCTAGCATGTTCTGAAGGAGCTTTCAAGCTTTGTATTACGCTTTATTACCTTCTTTGCATTACCCTAGCAGACTCTGACTGAACTTGCGTAGATGCTGAAGAGCCATGTTCTGACTGAAGACTATGTGTTGAACCATGTTTACAACTTCTGACTGCACCTGCCTGGAGGCTGGCTCAGAAGTTCTGAAGTGTCATTTTTTTCTTAAATACTTAGAAAAAATCTCAAGTATTTAGAAATTTGGCTTTTCCATAGTAAATTTGACTTTGAACTTTTTGGTGATACAAACTTCATATTCCAACATGTATTGATGAAATATGATTCTTGAAACTTGGTTTTGATTCAAAAGTTAAAGTTTGACCTTTTAATGTGAAAATGACCATTTTGCCCTTGTAGGCGATTTTCTTGAAAAAATTGTAATTCAAAGCTCAGGATTGGATGGAAGTAAACCTGAGGATCCAGGGTGATTTCTTGAGAAAATGAGAGGTAAAATTTTGGGGTACAACAGCTGCCCTTATTCAATCTTCTTTAACCTGAAGAGTTAGATTGGCGAGATTTGCCATTCGTGACTTGAAGGTGGAAGATGATTAAACACTAGAGTGCCCAGAAATTTGCACTCGGCGGCAATAGGAGGAATGGGCTTAAAGATGCCATTTGGAGAGGTGATAGAATCTTGTTGGAGATGGGCTTGTAGATGCCATCCAAGAATGTTTGCTGAGATGTAATCTGTAAGTTGAACATTAGAATGGCGTTCGTGTCTGGGGCGTATTTGAACTGTATCTGAACTTGAAATCTGAATGAGTAACAGAATGGCATCCGTGTCTGGAGTGTATCTGGACTGTATCAAAAGTTGAGTCTGAATGAGTAACAAAATGGCATCCGTGTCTGGAGCGTATCTGGACTGTATCAAAAGTTGAGTCTGAATGAGTATCGGAATGACATCCGTGTCTGGAGCGTATCTGTATTGTATCTGAACTTGAAATCTGAATGAGTAACAAAATGGCATCCGTGTCTGGAGCGTATCTGGACTGTATCAAAAGTTGAGTCTGAATGAGTAACAAAATGGCATCCGTGTCTGGAGCGTATCCGTACTGTATCATGATTGCACATTGTTAATGGTAGCTGTTAATCTTATCTTGAAAAGGGTAAAATGTTAGCTGAAACACAAAGTTATATTGCATGAAATGTATGATGCAATGTATTTGCTTCATTAATGTTTATTGATATATGGATGCAATGTATGCGCATGTGAATTAATTTGTTGTATTGCTGTATGATTGAGGAAAATAAATCCCTGGATGCTGCTGGGGATATGTTGATTTTTCATGTCTTGAAGTTGGAATACTGACAACTCTTGTAAGTAGATTCCGTCGTGAGGGAAATGCCATGTACTGCTTGTAAGATCTGCTTGGGAAATCTTGATAAATTTGATGATTTCTACTAGGGATTATAATTTGAAATTTGTTTCGCTGGGGATTCAAATGACGTACTGCGGGGATTACTTTATGGAATAGCCTAGAGACATTTTCCTGTCCTTTCAACCTATTAGTAACTGTCTTTCTCATTTTGTTTATTTATAACAGTAATTATGTTCAAATGCATATGTTCATCAATGAATCATTGGACATTTTTGCAAACAAAACACAAGCGTAAAGAAAAAGACAAATAGTTTTTGCACTTTCAAAGGAATATCTTTGTATTGACTTTGGGCAAGTATTTTTATACAAAGGGGACAAACATTCTAGTAAGATAATGTTGTCAAAAGACAAGAAAAATTTATACATATAAGGATAGCTACGTGTAATAATCCCATGGGGTTCCCATTTTGCTATAGCCTTCACATTCTCCGAGTATCTTGTTTATTTGCCTTGTCCGAAGATGATTGAATTGATCAGAAACTCTGAGTTTGTTAGTGGAAGTCAAAGGTTGTCCGTAAGTGATCCGACGGGACATAGCCATACACTTTAATTCCCTAACTTTTGCCTAGACCGCCCTTTCCGGTTTTCAGTCCACCGAGAAACCCTTTTTTGCCCAAGTTGCCCTTTCGGGTTTTTAACTTGTCGGGTGTACATATTTCTTTTTACTTTATCCCTAATTTTTTCCAGAACCTTTTTGGTTTGCCGGGATGCCCTTGTTTTGCCTAGGTGTGTCAACCTAGCGGGTCTCTTATGCGCAGAGTGTGGCAGGTCGTCGCCGTCCATGGTGGTCAAGATAATTGCCCCACCAGAGAGTATGTTCTTGATTACAAATGGTCCTTCATAGGTAGGAGTCCATTTTCCCCTGGGACCACTTTGTGGTAAGATGATACGTTTGATCACTAGATCCCCAACTTGATATACTTGGCGCCTGACTTTCTTGTTGAAAGCCTTGATCATCCGTTTTTGATACATTTGACCATGGCAAACAACAGTAAGTCTATTTTCATCAATTAAGTCCAGTTGATCAAGTTGAGTCTGGATCCAATCGTCTTTATTCAAACCTGCATCCTTCATTATCCTTAGAGAGGGGATTTGGACCTCAATAGGTAGGACAACCTCCATGCCATAAACCAAATAATAGGGTGTTGCCCCGATTGATGTGCGAGCTGTGGTACGGTACCCGTGGAGAGCGAACGGCAGCATCTCATGCCAGTCTCTGTACGTGACTGTCATCTTTTATATGATCTTTTAATGTTTTTATTCGCAGCTTCGACAACACCATTCATCTTTGGCCGATAAGGGGAAGAATTGTGATGCTGAATTTTGAATTGCTCGCACAAGGCGGTGATCATAGTGTTGTTAAGATTTGTACCATTGTCAGTGATGATCCTTTCCGGGATACCGTATCGGCAAATGAGATTTTTCTTGATGAAGCGGGCAATAACGTTCTTGGTAACAGAAGCGAAGGAAGCTGCCTCAACCCACTTGGTAAAATAGTCAATGGCCACTAGGATGAAATGGTGTCCATTAGAGGTTGTAGGCTTGATCTCTCCAATCATATCAATTCCCCACATAGCGAAGGGCCAAGGAGCCGTCAAGACATTCAGAGGAACTGGAGGTACGTACACCTTGTCAGCACAAATTTGACATTTATGACAGGTCCGAGAATGTTGATAGCAATCTGCTTCCATGGTAGACCAATAATAGCCTACCCGTAGGATTTTCTTCGCCATCGTATGCCCACTAGAGTGAGTGCCAAAAGTAACTTCATGTAATTCAGCCATGATCTTTTCAGCCTCAATCTTATCCATACACCGGAGCAAAATGGAGTCATGATTGTGTTTATACATGATGCCATTACTAAGGAAGAACTTAGCAAAGAATCTCTTTAAGAACTTTTTATCATTGATTGAAGCTTCTTCTGGATATTCTTGAACTTTGAGATACCTCTTGACTTCATGAAACCAAGGCTGGTCCACTATTTATTTGGTATTAATCTCGTGACAATGTGTTGGTTCAACCATTCGTTCGATGGTGATATGGGGAGCCTCGTTATCCCAATTAAGTTTAAACATAGCTGACATTGTGGCTAGAGCGTCTGCTAACTGATTTTCTTCTCGCGGGAAATGCTCGAAGGTAATCTTCTCAAAATGTGGTAGCAATGTCAAAACATGTTCTTTGTAAGGGATAAGATTTGGGTGTTTAGTGTCCCATTCCCCTTTGATCTGACTGATGACCAAAGCTGAATCTCCAAACACATCTAAAGATTTGATTCCCAAGTCTATGGCAACCCTGAGACCAAAGATACACGCTTCATACTCCGCCATGTTGTTCGTACAGTTGAAGAAAAGTCTGGAAGTAAAGGGAGTATGACACCCTTCCGGAGATATGAGTATGACGCTGATATTATTACCAAGTGCATTGGATGCCCCATCAAAGAACATGGTCCATCGGGATCCTTGTTCAGGTCCATCATATGGTCTGATTTCTTCACAGTTGTCTAATGTCATGTTGTCTTCATTCGGGAATTCAAACTTCATGGACTGATAATCTTCTACAACTTGATGAGCAAGATGATCAGCTAGCACACTGCCCTTTATAGCTTTTCGGGTAGTATACTGTATGTCATATTCTTTTAGGATCATATGTCATCTAGCTATCCTCCCAGACAGGGCAGGCTTTTCGAAGATGTATTTTATCAGATCCATCTTAGATATCAATAAGGTAGTATAAGTCAACTTATACTGTCTTAGTCGGCGAGCAGTCCATTCCAGAGCGCAGTAAGTTTTCTCGAGCAGTGAATATCTGGTTTCACAGTCAGTAAACTTTTTGCTCAGGTAGTAAATAGCGTGCTCTTTTCGGCCAGACTCGTCATGCTGCCCCAATACACACCCCATTGAGTTCTCTAAAACAGTCAGATACATGATCAATGGTCTTCCCTTGACTGGTGGCATCAAAACAGGAGGCTCTTGTAAGTACTCTTTGATTTTGTCAAAAGCAATCTGGCATTCATCATTCCATCTGACTACTTGATCATTCTTCAACAGTTTGAAGATTGGCTCACAAGTAGCCGTTGGGTGAGAAATGAATCTGGAAATATAGTTCAGGCATCCCAAGAATCCTCTAACTTCCTTCTCAGTACGAGGAGCAGACATTTTTTGTATTACTTTAACCTTGGAAGGATCGGCCTCAATTCCTTTGTTACTGACGACAAAACCTAAGAGTTTACCGGACCGTACTCCGAATGTGCACTTGTTTGGGTTCAACCTTAGTTTGTACTTCTTCAACCTTTCAAACAGCTTTTGCAAGTGATTAAGGTGCTCTTCTTCTGTTTGTGATCGGGCTATCACATCGTCTATGTAGACCTCTATTTCATGATGTATCATGTCATGAAACAAAGCTACCATGGCGCGGTGATAGGTTGCCCCAGCATTCTTCAGTCCGAATGGCATCACTTTGTAGCAGAATATGCCCCACTGTGTGACAAATGTAGTTTTCTCCATGTCCTCAGGTGCCATTTTGATTTGATTGTAACCTGAGAATCCATCCATAAAGGAAAACACTTTGTGTTGCACTGTATTGTCAACCAGGATATTAATGTGGGGGAGTGGAAAATCATCTTTAGGGCTTGCCCTATTTAAATCTCTATAGTCCATGCACATTCGTACTTTTCCGTCCTTTTTAGATACGGGAACAATGTTGGCAACCCATTGAGAAAGTGACAGCCAAGAATCCAACATTGAATTGTTTTATGACCTCCGCTTTGATCTTCTCTGACATATCAGGTCTCATGCGGCAGACTTTTTGTTTTACTGGTGGACAGTCCTCTCTTGTAGGTAGACGATGTACCACGATGTCTGTATCAAGTCCTGGCATGTCTTCATATGACCTGACAAAGATCTCAACATAATCACGCAACAGCTGAATCAGATGTTCCTTGACACTGGGCTATAGATTGGCACCCACCTTGACCTCTTTTCTATCCTCCTCAGTACCTAGATTGATCGTATCCACCGGTTCCTCGTGAGGCTGAATAACTATTTCCTCTTGTAGTAGTAGTTTGGACAGTTCCATGGTACTTCACAATCTTCCTCACCTTCTTCTTTGGCTTGGTAGATTAGATCCTCAGAGTCACAAAAGGCCATAGCAGTATCGTTACCCATGGGATCCGGGATGGAAGGGTACCTGCATTTGTGAGTGCGGGTGTGTGTAAGGGTATAGCCATCCTTTAAAAATAAATGTAAAAGAAAAACAACGAGCACAAAAGTTTGTATGTGAAAAAAAAACGTCCATGATTCATTGAATGTCATATGAAGATGAAATAAAAACCCTTACAAATGGACCATTGTGCCTCGGGCAAGACATAAGGTTTTAAATGTGCGAATTGTTTGTGAATATTATAAGTCCAACAGAAATGTAAAGATAAATTACTGAGGGATGAAAGTTATTGGGACAAAGTCTCTGGCTTCCCAATTGCGGAGTCCTCTGTTGACAGTAGGAAAGATCCAATTCTCCAAGTTGTAATCCTCTTCACTGTCTTCTACCGTATTGACCTCTCGGTTGCTAATCTTCAAGGGTGGCCCTCCAGCACAGGCACGACGCACAACCTTCTGAGCACTTGAAGTGAACCCTAAGCCAAACTTGTCAGATTTATACGAAATATTTGGAAGTTGCCCCCAGATGGTGCATCCACCCTCCTATACTACTGCCTTGGCGTCTTTTAGAGATGACATCCGGAGTGGAGGTCTCGTAATCTTGGGAATCTGGGACACAGTCTTGGTCACTGCTACCTCTTAGGGAACCTCTTCGAAATGTTGAAAAGGAGTTTCAATGAACTCACCGTCCATTCCACATACCAGAAGGAATTAAGGTGGCTAATCATATACTCTTCCTCTCCGTGGACAGTGATAATCTTTCCTTGGACCGAATATTTCAACATCTGGTGCAGTGTAGAGGTGACAACGCCGACATTATGGATCCACGACCGTCCTAGCAGACAAGAGTAAGAGGGGCGGATGTCCATTACATAGAAGGTTGAGTTGAAAGTTTGAGTCCCAACCTTTATGGGGATATCCACCTCCCCGTGGACCATCCTCTTTGAGCCATCAAATGCCCTCACGACTATGTTACTGGGTTTCAGCGTCAGTCTTTCGCAGTCCAATCTATCGAGAGCTTTCTTCGGTAAAACATTCAAAGATGAGCCGATGTCCACCAAGACATGGGCCAGAGTTGTTCCTCTACATTCCACAGAGACATGCAACGCCTCATTGTGTTTTCTTCCCCTTGGTGTCAGATCAGCATCCGAGAAGCCTAAGTCATTATCTGTTGTCAAGCTAGCCACGCAATCCTGAAATTGGTCAGCCGATGTCTCTTGAGGAACATGGGTTGTCTTTAGAAAATTCACCAGGGCTTTCGCATGTGCCTCAGAACACAACAACAATGCTAGCATGGAGATTTTGGAGGGAGTTTGTCCCAACTGTTCAACTACGTCGTAGTCGCTCCTCTTTATTATTCTCAGAATCTCCTCCATCTCTTTCTTGGAGGTTTTGGGAATAGCCAGTGGTTAAGCCTTCGTCCGGACAGGCTCCACTTGAATACTTTTTCCTTGAGTTTCAACGGTAGGAGTGTTGGTAGGGACAACAATAGGGGTTGTATCGTCTTTGTCAATAGGAGCACTTGCAGATATGATTATTGATATGGAGGTAACCTTTGGAGAAGCCATGGGTCTAAAAACTGCCTTTGGGGGGGGGGCAATTTCTGGAGAGAATATTTTACCGCTTCAGGTAATCTTACTGGTTCCGTAAATATTGCTAATGTCGGAGTTTTCTTCTTCGGAGCTCATCTCTTCGGCGGCCAACCCATCTTGTTTGACGCCATGGTAGTAGATGTCCCCACCGTAATTCCACAGTACAGTTTTATCTGATTCATACGGGACTGGCCCAGGCATTGTGATTATAAGAGGAGTAGTTCTTGGAACATATGTAATCCTAACGGGTCTTTTGGGGACCCTGGAAGAATTTGTGGAGATGGTTATGATTAAAATGTCTTTAACAAGAACATGTAAAACAGGAGTACTTTCAAACAAAATCTCTTTGTTGTCCATCAAGTGTTGAACGCCTGCCTTCAGCAAAGTGCAAACAGTTGGTGAGGATAAGAAAAGATGGTAGTCTTTATTACAACCCGGGAATACACCGGCTTTCAACAAGTTCATCTTAATGATTGGGAGTGGAGTCAAGAGTTCATCAATTGTGGTAACAAACAAATCTTCTTCAACAACATTGGTGTGGTGACCATGTCTAGACATAGGAGCAGAAATGACGTTTGGCTTCTCGGGCGCATCAAACTCAATCTCTTTTGCCTCTATAAGATCTTGAATTTTGTTTTTCAAGGCCCAACAGTTGTTGGTGTCGTAACCCGGACTTTCGGGATGATACGCGCAACGGGTATTTGGGTGATAATGAGGGGACGCTGTGTTGGGGTTTTTGGGAGCTTCTTTCAAAGTTGCCAAATTAGATTTCAGAAGGTGTGGTAAAACCTGGGCTAGAGTCATATTAATTCTGGTGAATTGTCGGACTGGCCTTTCCACCCTCAGTTGGTTACTTCTTGGTTGATCAGATGTAGGCTTTGGGATCATAACAGCCGCTACCATTGGTCAGCGTTCGGCTCTCCCTTGGTTCCTTTGTGGAAAAACAGCAGATACCTCCTTCTTCCCAATGAAAGACTTCCTTACAACTGTAGAGGCAGATGAATCTTTCTGAATCTTTCCACTTTTTATGCTAGCTTCCACCCTCTCTCCGGTTAGTATTAACTCAGTAAATTCTGCAAATGAGCTCCCAATCAGATGGTTGAAGAAAGGGCCCGATAGAGTGCCTAAGAACATATCCATCAACTCCCTTTCAGACAGAGGGGGTTGCACTCTCCTAGCTAGATCTCTCCACTTTTGCGCGTAATCCTTGAAACCCTCATTGGAAACCATGACCATACTCTGAAGTTGAGTACGGGTAGGCGCAAAATATGCATTATATTGGTATTGCTTATAGAAAGTTGTGGCGAGATCTTCCTAGTTGTGGACGTTGGCCCTTTCCAATTTATAAAACCAGTTGAGTTGTGTTCCAGATAGGCTATCTTGGAAAAAATGTACCCACAAGTCTTTATCGGCGGAGTGCGGCTGGATCTTTCTCACATATGATCAGAGGTGCATCTTAGGACATGACACCCCATCATATTTTGCAAACAACGTCACTTTGAACTTCGGTGGGATCACAATTCCTGACACTAGTCCCAATTCTTCAAAGTCTAGACCTGGCACCTTTTGTATTTCCATAGCGCTCAAACGCTCTTCCAGATGTCTGTACTTATCATCTACTAGAGGATACTGTTCCTCAGAGTAGTCTTCCTCCTCTTTAGATTCTGACGGAACCACTGTTTCTTTTCCTTTTCCTTCTCCTTCTCCAGAAGTGGTTGCAAAATTCAAGGTTCTTCTAGTTTGTCCCTGAAACCTTATCCCAATGTTTAAAACCCCAGTGACCTTCTTTGTTTTCTTCTTTCTTTCTTCAGCTAACAAAGTCTTCAACTCCTCTTGCCCCTTGGATAGGGTCATGAGTAACTGTTGAAATTGCGTGTTCTGAGCTTGGAGATCTTTGACTATTTGTTCGAGATCCATCTTACTGAAATAAACAGTAGAGAGATGAGGAAACTCGTCGCAAAAGACTTGTTTATGTTATGATTAATGCTATGTGCATATGTAATGTTTTCAAGGATTTTTAAAGATTCAAGTTTGTTTTAGACAAAAAGAAACACACATTATATTAATAAGATAGAGTTTGAGTACATCAATGCCCCTTGAGAAAAATAATACAACACTCTAAGATAAGAAAGTAGTGTGCATCCTCTTTGGTGCAATGTAGGCATTTAGAGTCTGCTCCTCATGAAGTAGCCTAATGAGTTCCAAAACCTTTTTCTCGCTTGCGTAGAATTGGGCTTCGAAAGTATCTCGCTCTCCTTTGAGTTGTATCCAATCCCTTTGTAGGTCTTCAAGAGATGTGAGCATGTCAAGATGTAGGATAGTGTATGGAACTTCTCCCTTCTTAACAGGCTCAATGATCACCGGGAGAATGGAAGGATAAGGCATCATAAGACTTTGAGCGCGGGTTTGTACCCACTTGAGGTAAGGCTCAAGAGGGATGGAATTCTTGTGTCCCAAAGTCTTGCTATCCACCTTGTTTAGCATCCTCCAAGCTCGGATGAATCTCTGGCGAAGACCTTGATCATCGTTGTCGTAGTCGAATACCAAGCCTTGAATCAACATCTCATGCGGGCCATCCCTTCGGGCATAACCAAACTGTCTTAGAGCTAAGCATGGGTTGTAGGTGATTCCTCCCCTAATGCCAAGTAGAGGGACATTAGGTAATTCCCCACAACGGTCAACAATGATAACATTCTCTTTGGATCGAGAGCACCAATAAATATCTGAATGTTTGAGCGTCATTAACCTTTGTGACCACCTAGAACCTTGTTCGTTCTTTAAAACTGATTGGGGAAGATGAGAAATAAACCATATTTCTAGGAGAGGAGTGCAACACATAAGCACACCTCTTTTCCTCATTGTACGAGTGTGAAAAGAGTGTAGGATATCCCCTAGCAATGCAGGCACCAGATTGCGTGACATGAAGATTTTGACGACACTCGCATCTATGAGTTGGTCAGGATTGGGAAACAAAACCATCCCATAGATGAGGAGAGCCACAATTTCCTCAAAAGCTTGTAAGTCTAAGGAATTCCAACAGCCTTGGGCTTTCTCAAACATAAACTTTGCTTAGATGCCTTTGACACCACTTCTAGTTTCCCAATGGGTTGTGACATCAGATGAGTGCAAGTGCAGAGCTTGAGCAATCTCTTCTTGCTTTGAGTCTCTTTCCGTACTGTTGAAAGGTAGTTGATTGAGAATGAGAATCCTCAAGAGTTGAGAGAATTCTTCCAAAGTGGGCATAAGCTGATAATCGAGAAATGTTAAGCAATGGTGCAAAGGATCAAAGAACTGGAAGAGTACTTTCATCATATCCTCATCTGTGTTGGAGGTGACCAAGTTGAGTAGACGACCATGTCTCTCGGTAAATGGAGAGTTTTCAGGGATCCTTGAAGCTAACTCCTTGAGTTGTGGAGGAATTCTTACAAGGTTGACTTGGATAGTTTTCCTGCGAAGTGACTCCATATCCTACAAAACAAGAACAAAGATGAATCTCAAAAATCCTTGAAATGGTTAGTGGATGCATATGATGCTCATGATGTCCATGATGTTATGTACATGTATGCATATACAAACAAGACAAACAAGTTCTTAGTTTAGGCTTGCATGGGGTTTTATAAATAAGTACCCTCTTGAAGTTTAGTTGGCTCAACCTGTCCTAATAATAGTAACCGGGTTCTAAGGAGCTCAATATCACCAGATTGTTTCCTTGGTCATTGTTTCAGCTCAAGCCTCTTTAATGGCGACCGAAATATCCCAAGAAACCAACCCTCAATGAGTGTAGTATCGAGTATCTACCAACTTCGAACTGCACTAAAGCCGGTCATCTCACTACATCCTAAAGGCCAAGTTGGTAAAGTAAAAGGTTCTAGAAGTTCATTAGTGCTTCATGACATCCCCAGCGGCCCCGTATTCTCTTTGATTGACTCAAAGGCTACCGGTACCCACAAATATGTCACACTAACATAGCTATTGCTTAGACCATGTCGGTATACCCCACACAGTTTCCACAACGTATTGCTATTTACCTATAATGTCTCCCAAATCCGGGTAGAGGATTCAAACCCAAACAAAGAACCATAATGTAAAGCAAACAAGTCAAACAATATAAGCAAATAAATGTGATCTAAACCCTACGGTAACCCCACTTTTAGAATTATTCCCCAGCAGAGTCGCCAGTTCTGGGATACGGTGGGAGAACTGACTTGAGGTTTTTCGCGTTTGTGTTCACAAATGTTGCGGTTTAGCAAGAGTCGCCACCGACTTTTCTTTTATCCAAAAGGGAAGGTGAAAAAGCACAGGAAATACCTTTAGAGATGTTTTTGAGTTCAGGGGGTAGGTTATGAAAAGGGAAAGTATTAGCACCCTTTTCATCCATGGTTTTCCATGGACTCTTGGTTACTCGGTAGATCACTTGGTTTTGTTTGAGTGTGCTTGTGGTGTGTGTTTTTGAAAGTATTTTGAAAATGATAACTTTGTAATGATTCTCTTTTCTATAAGAACACGTACAAAGTGTTGTTTCAAAAATAGTTCAAAGATGTGTTTGTGAGATGTGTTTTTGAAAATGATTTTGAAAAGGGTTTCCTTTGTAATGGCTCTTGTCTCTATAAGAACGCGTACAAAGTGTTGTCTTTTGAAAATGTTTCAAATGGAGAATGTTGGTGTATAAAATGTTTTTGTTGTGAGCAAGCGAGTAATTGAGAGCGAACCTACATGCTCAAAAGGTCTTAGATGTGTTTTTCCTCCTCCTTTAGATGTTGCTATCTTACCATTGATTTGGTAAGAAGCCCCATCGTTGGATATGAAGGGACGAGCATTGGGACATTTGTATAGTCATAGAAGGCAACCCATGGAACATTTTAGAAATATTGTTTTAGGGACTAGATCGTTTACCGAAGGCAACATCAAGGGTCATCGAGGGGCTACGATCTTTTATCGAGGGTCTTTGCTAAAACGCCCATGTTCAAGGGACATGACTATTTTTACGATAGGCAACAAGTGAGATTACCCTAATGGTGCATGTGTGCAAGTGTGTTTGATTTGCATGCATTTAGTCTTGATCGGGGTTGTCTATTTTGTTGTTTTCAATGTCTTTCCATACACACCTAACTTCTAGCATTTACCTTTGAAAGCGATAAATTGCGGAAATGTAAAGTCCTACGCTATTACAATATTTAGGGGATGTGGATACATATTTACAAATGGGGATTGCAAATGAAAATAAATCCTAAATTACTATTACAACCATATTGAAATACATAAGGATGTACAAGAAAATATGAAATGAACTTGTTTTGTTTTAAGGAAATATTTTTGGTCTTTTGTGTTAAGAAATAAAATAAAGTGTGAAATAAATGTTTTTTTGATGTTTGTTGGTTAATGGAATAGAAAATGGTAGCAAAATAATGAGAAAGAGGGAGAAAAACGAATCAGCGTGTTACTAATTAAAATGAAGTCAGAGGTTCTGACCCTGGCACACTACAAAACAGAAACCTGTTAGTGAAAATGTATAAGGTCAGAAGTTCTGAACCCACTGGGAATACAGTAGTCTTCAGAAGTTCTGATATTACTGGTAACAAAACAGACTCCAGAAATGCTGGCGCTACTGACAGAACTTGGTCTCTCTCTCTCTGTGCTAGTCAGAACATCTGTAATTTGGTTATTTCTCCACAAAACAGAAGACATGCACAGAACAATTATAGCATGTGGCATAGTGCTTCAGAAATAAGAAATATCATAACCATGAATCAGAGGCCAGCATGCATTTTCTAATCCTAATTCTGAGTTCTAATTTCCTCAAGAAGTTCTGAACTGGTTTATTCCCTACGTAGACAAGCAGATGCATGAAATCTCAGAGTATGTACATCATCAGAAGCATGATATCTACATTGTATTTTTGAGCATATAAATCTGGTAATGCTTCAAGTAACGTGATAAGAGTCAGCAGAAGCTTACCTTGCAGCTGAAAAGATTCTATGGGACAGAGGTTGATCCTGAATTCTGGTGAGGTTCTGAGCAACTTCTTCACGTATTCAGCAGGATGTAGGTTCTCAACTTCTGATACAATAAAGAGGTGATGTTCTGATTTCTTTGAGCAGATGGATAGAGAATGTGAGGTAGTATGAATACAGGGGTTATGGCAGTTTCTAATATGTGAATAAAAAATTATGTGGATGGTTTTAGTCAAGAAATATTTGAGAACAAATGGAGTTAGCAAATCTTGTGTGTTATGTTTACAGTTCTTAGAACTCTTGGGATTTTGGCAGGGGTTCAAGGCTTTTCTTTCTCAAATATTTCGACCTCTTTCACAAATTTTTTATGGCCCCTTCCTTAGTGACCAATGGTGTTCTATTTATAGGAAAAGTTTTGTGGGTTCGAAAATGTCAAGTAGCGCCAACATCATACACTAGATGCTGACTTGCTCTTGAAGCAAGTTCCCAAAAAGGTGTGATAGTTGACAGTTTTTTAGCTTAGACTGGATTAGCAAGCAGGGATTAAGGAAAAGTAAACCCACAAGCAAAAAGTAACGCATGGACCCTCCCATACTTATGTATAAAAGTTTTCTTTTAAGGATAACAAGAGTATTTCTATGCCACACGTGGAGAGGTCCCTTGGACAAAAACTCAAAAGTGGTTGTGAGCATTAATGAGCATTAAATGATGATGAGATTTGTCAAAATCAGAAATCCAGTAATTTGAGATTTTGCATCATTGCTTAATTCTGGATCAGAAGTTCTATCTAGGACAAACATCCATCTTCTGATCTTTGTACCTTGTTGCCTCAACATGTTCTGAAGGCTTTCCCAGGATTTCCAGTAACCTTCTTTGATTTACCTTTGAAAACTCTGGATTAGAAGTTCTGCTTCAGCGTAGCACCTAATCTTCTGATCTTCTTACCTTCTGGCTCTAACATGTTCTGAAGGAGCTTTCAGGCTTTGTATTATGCTTTATTACCTTCTTTGCATTACCCTAACAGACTCTGACTGAACTTGCGTAGATGCTGAAGAGCCATGTTCTGACTGAAGACTATGTGCTGAACCATGTTTACAACTTCTGACTGCACCTGCCTGGAGGCTGGCTCAGAAGTTCTGAAGTGTCATTTTTTTCTCTTAAATACTTAGAAAAGATCCCAAGTATTTAGAAATTTGGCTTTTCCATAGTAAAATTGACTTTGAACTTTTTGGTGATACAAATTTCATATTCCAACATGTCTTGATGAAATATGATTCTTGAAACTTGGTTTTGATTCAAAAGTCAAAGTTTGACCTTTTAATGTGAAAATGACCATTTTACCCTTACAGGAGATTTTCTTGAAGAATTTGTAATTCAAAGCTCGGGATTGGATTAAAGTAAACCTGAGAATCCAGGGTGATTTCTTGAGAAAATGAGAGGGCAAATTTTGGGGGTACAACACACATGCATGTATGTTGGTTGAGAAATAAATAATTTTGGAACCACATAATGAAAAGGCGGTAAAAGGCAATCGGCCCGCTAAGTTGGGTAACTCTCACCCGATTATTCAGTCCAAAGGGGGTTGATCCCCAAACGTCATCCAAATAAGGACAATATATAACTGCAAAGTTTGAAAATTCCATCGGTAATTTAAAGTAGCAAATGCTGCTTATTTGGTGCCTAAACAAAAAATTCTTGATTAGTTTTTTGCATGTGATGACCATCATAATTCTCATTGCGTTAACTTGACCGTCTAGATGAAAAAGGAGGAAAATCGGAAAGAGACTTAAGTACAAAGCATAGTTAGAGAGGTAACCGAAAAGGAAGCTCAGGTTTAAAAGGTTCTTACAAAAACTCTTCGCATCATGTGAACAACGAACTCACTACCTCTTGAGCAATATGAACAGAAGTCTCACGTATGAGTACCGGTATGCTGTGAATTTTATGTGCTGTATTTGTTGCTTGAGGTCAAACAACAATTTAAGTTTGAGGGAGTTTGATCGGTGGTTTTTACACAGTTATTTACTGTTGATTTTAGTTATCATTCTTGTTATTATCAAACATTTTAGTTCATGTGAAGTAAGTGAAGTATAGGACCAAAAAAAGAAATTTTAAAAATGAAGAATCAAAAAGTTAAGACATATTTAGTCCCCAAGTCCCTTAATTTAATTTAATGTTTTTCTTTAGTCATTTAATTAAAAATGTTATAATTTAGGCCCTTAACTTCACTTCTGTTACTCTATTTGATCCCTTCTGTTAAATTCTGGCAAAAAATGTTAAGTTATGGTAATAAGACTTAAGGTCCAAATTTGACTCAATATTTATAATATAAAGTAGGGTTTCCACTTAATTTTTTCAGAAAAACTTTTTTCACCTTCTGAGAAACTTAAGTGAAAATCCTATTTTATAATATAAATATTGAATCAAATTTAGACATTGAGTCTTGTTGTACATCCAAGTAACTATAACTTAACATTCTCTTTGCCATAAATTGAAGAAAGAGACCAAATAATATAGCAGAAGTGAAGTAAATGAAATTAATTTATAACATTTTTAATTAAAAAATTAAAACAGAATATTAAATTAAATTAAAAGATTAAAACATGAATTAAGCTAAAGATTAATATCACTTAAATAAGGACAAACAATTCATTTAAAGGTAAATTCTTTTAAGAAAGAATATTAGTTAATTGGTCACACGATATTTAATTTTAAAATAAAACACGCGTCATGTTAAAAAAATGAAAAAAAATAGGTTTTTTTTAAAAAAAATTTATTTATAGATATTCCTCGTTAGGTTTGAAACTTTGGATAGCATCCTATAGAATATCTGCGAGTTGAAAGCTTTAAAAGTGATATTTGGAATTTGGAATATTATATTCCTTTTTTGACTCAATATAGAATATTATATAGAACCAAACTTTACAAGCTCAATATCATTTTGAATATACATTAATGAAGAAAAACAACATCAATTTTGTTTTTAAAAAAAACTCTAATTTCATACTGAATATATTTTCAGACAAATACTATTGTCTAAAATTACAATTTTTAACACGTGATTTTTCGGAAGATTTTAATAGTTAATGTAAATTTACACAAATAATATATTATAACTATTAAAATATAATATTTTAAAAAATTAAATTAAAGTTTAAATTTTCAAATAAACTAACAGATGATTTACTGAAGGCCTAAAATATCTTTTATTTCAATTAAATCTTTTTCAAAAATAGAGTATCATATTTATTTTTGTAATTAACTCTTGAGAAAAAAAGAAAACGCTCTGTCAATATAGATGTCAATCTATGAAAGACATACATTATAATAAATTTTAATTTATTTTTAAAATATTGAAATGATATGATAAATATAATATTTTAATTGATTATATGTATAAAATTATTTTATATTAATAGTGTGCTATTTTTAAACTCTTAACTTTTTTAGCCATTATTATTACAAATTATTTGACTAAAAAATATTTAATTTTACATGTCATTATAAAAATATTTTAGACTTAAATATATTTTGATTCTCTTATTTTCATGTTTTTAAAGTTTTAGGTTTTTTATTTTAAATGTTAATTTTTCGGTCATTAAAATTTTATCTTATTCAAAATTTTATTAGTCGCTATTTGATTTTATATATGTGATATTTTTATTAATGACATGACACTATTAATATAATTTCACGTTAGACGAAGTCACATTATAGAAAATTATTATAATATTATTATATAATTAATAAATACGTGATATGTACAAAATCTCAAATAAAATAAAGTTTAAGACTAAAAAATTGACTTTTAAAATGAAGATATTAAAACTCAATAATAGTGACAAAAAATTTAAGCCAAATATTTTTATTTATTTTATAAAAAAATACAATTCCACGTTCCAACCATTGACTCGTGTTCATCTTTCTCTTCTCTAGCTCCATTCTCTCCTTCACTCAAACCAGATCCACACTCACTCACTCTCATCATTTTCTCGCGACATTTTCCCGAGAATTCTCCATTTCCATGAAAATCCCCAAACCCTAAGAACACCAATTTCTCGCACACAACAATGGCAGTCACAATCTCAACACCAACCTCTCCGCCACCACCACCAGCGTCAATGGCGCAAGATCTACTCAATTCCCTTCCCAAAACCCTAAAACTCAAAACGAAACAACAAGAGCTTCTTCTCCGCGTAACAACGCTAGGTTTGATCTACATCCTCGCATTCATCACTCGTCTTTTCAGTGTCCTCCGTTACGAATCCATGATCCATGAATTCGATCCGTATTTCAATTACCGTACAACTGTTTATCTAACGGAACACGGTTTCTCCGAGTTTTGGAACTGGTTTGACTCAGATTCGTGGTATCCTCTCGGTCGTATCATCGGCGGTACGCTTTATCCCGGTCTTATGCTCACCGCCGCCGCGCTTTATAAAATCCTCCATTTCCTCAGATTCGCTGTCCATATCCGTGAAGTCTGTGTTCTAACCGCGCCGTTCTTCGCTTCGAATACGGCGATCGTTGCTTACTTCTTTGGGAAAGAGGTGTGGGATTCTGGTGCGGGAATTGTCGCGGCGGCTTTGATTGCGATTTGTCCGGGCTACATTTCGAGATCTGTTGCTGGGTCTTATGATAATGAAGGAGTTGCGATTTTCGCGTTGTTGTTGACGTTTTATTTGTTTGTGAAAGCTGTCAATACTGGATCGTTGTCGTGGTCTTTGGCATCGGCGTTTGGTTATTTCTATATGGTTTCGGCTTGGGGTGGTTATGTGTTTATTATTAATTTGGTTCCACTTTATGTATTGGTGTTGTTGGTTACTGGGAGATACTCTTTGAGACTTTATGTTGCTTATAATTGCATGTATGTTTTGGGAATGTTGCTTGCTATGCAGATTAGGTTTGTTGGGTTTCAACATGTTCAATCTGGAGAACATATGGCTTCTATGGGTGTCTTTTTCTTGCTTCAGGTTACTTCCTCATTGCATTGCATGTTTTGTTGTTATTCCTATTTGAGTTTATTTTAGTTTTGTAGGATTGAATTCATATACACCCGCCGTCTATGAAGATGATTTTTTACGACGTTAAATGATCATAACTGTTGAACGATTAATCATTTTTTATACTTTAATCGTAGTTGCTTTTAAAGTTAAACATGATTTGATTGCAATTCGCCGAGTGTTAAAATTTTTACACTAGCACAATCAAACTCTTTTTTAAGTGATGAACAAATTGTTTGTTGATGTGTCTTAAATTTATTTTCTACAACCATTATGAAAGAATATATGTAAGAGAAAAGGGGACATGCACTGTTTTATATCGATGTTCAATTAGAATCTAACATATTCTGGTTATTTTGAATTGTTGTTGCATATCATTAGTTCTCATTGGATATCTTTTGCTAAACTATTTTACATTAGTTCTCATTGGATATCTGTTGCAAAACTATTTTACATTGACAATGCATATCCATTAAACTCTATATGTAACAACTAATGTTTTTAGACAATAGTTTTCTTGTGAGTTACTCCCTCCGTTTCAAAATGACTGTCGTTTTGGCAAATAAAATTTGTTTCAAAATGACTGTGAATTTCACTTTTCAATTTAGTAATGATTACTATTTTTCCAATTGCGCCCTTCACATTTTACTCTTGACACTATTTCCAATACATTAATAAGGTTAATTTTGTAAAAGTGTAATGTCTTATAATAACGTTATTGCATTTCTTAATCTGTGTGCAAAAACCTTAAACGATAGTCATTTTAAAACGGGGGGAGTACAATTAGTCAATATGCTTGCAGGGGTTAAATCTGTATGTTTTTGCTAGACTCCACCTGTTGGTAGTCTTGTGCACTGAGCTTCCCTTTTAAAATTAGTACCTAATCATTGACTTTTTTGAAGCTCTCTTGTTTAACTTTTCAGTGGGCACTTTTAAGATTTAAAACTATTTTGTGAATGAAGAATCATAAAACTACTTTTATTTGATAAGATTCCATATGCTAGTTTCAATGTATGTTGGTTAAAGGTTAATGGTTTTTTTAAGCATGCTGTATTATTGGGTTTTATATTTGGATTCATGGATATGTGGATGAAAAAGAATTGTTTGGATGGAACCCTGGTTACAGTATTTTCTCATCTATTGGGTGAGTATACCATGGGAACCAAATAAAGATGATTATAATTATTTGTAAGTAATATATTGTTTCTTTGTTTTATACTTTCTTGGGTGTGTGTTTTGTTTAGGTTAACAAATATATTTTCTTAGATGGGTGTTTTGTTTAAGTTTACAAATATATTTTCTTAGGTGGGCGTGTTTGCCTAGTTTGTTTGCTTTGTGGTATTGGAAGTTGGGTTCTGTTGTTACAAAATATTGTGATGGTGTTGTATTGTTGTTTGTTTACCGCGGATGCCTTTGTACCATTGCATCTCTGTTGATTAGCTTGATTAAGTTATCATGCTGTCTCTTGTGGCTCTTACTTGTATTGTTTTTCCAGGTGTTTTTCTTTTTGGATTGGGTAAAGCATTTGCTTGGAGATGTAAAATTGTTTCAAGCGTTTTTGAGGATCACTGTAACTGGTGCAGTTAGTGTCGGTGCCATTGCCTTAGGAGTAGGCACTGCATCTGGTTATATATCACCATGGACCGGAAGGTTTTATTCCTTGCTTGATCCAACATATGCTAAGGATCACATTCCAATTATTGCTTCTGTCTCCGAACATCAGCCTACTGCTTGGTCATCCTTCATGTTTGATTTCCATATATTGTTGTTCCTTTTCCCTGCTGGGCTCTATTTTTGCTTCAAACGATTGTCAGATGCCACCATCTTCATAGTTATGTATGGTCTTACAAGCATGTACTTTGCTGGTGTTATGGTTCGATTAATTCTTGTTGCTACACCTGCTGTATGCCTCATTAGTGCTATTGCGGTTTCTGCCACTGTGAAGAATTTGACTCGGGTTGTGCGAGCAAAAAGCCAAACCTTACAAAGTGGTTCTGGTAAAGGAACCAGTGCTTCAAAAGGTTCTTCTAAGGTTAGGATTTTTAAAGTAACTAGTTGAACAAAAAGCTTGCCCACAGTAGCTGCATTCTACTGTTTTCAGTTTTATTCTATTCCTCTGCATATTTTATTCATATGCTACTTTGACTCGGGTTGTGCGAGCAAAAAGCCAAACCTTACAAAGTGGTTCTGGTAAAGGAACCAGTGCTTCAAAAGGTTCTTCTAAGGTTAGGATTTTTAAAGTAACTAGTTGAGCAAAAAGCTTGCCCACAGTAGCTGCATTCTACTGTTTTCAGTTTTATTCTATTCCTCTGCATATTTTATTCATATGCTACTATTATTTTTGCCAATCCATTATATTATGGTTATGTGCTCCCTCTCAGTACTTGTAGAAAAAATGAATCAGTGTCTCTTGAAACTTTTCAATGGTATAATTACTCTCATGAGTATGCTGCAGTAGGTATGATATATTAATAGCCATGTTCTTTCACGACAATTGCTATGCGATATTTTTACTACATTAGTTCTTCTTTTGTTAACTAGAGCATTAAATATTGCATTAGAATTGTGTTTTTGTCTCTTGATTTCAACAATGAACGGTTTTCAATTCGATTGTTATGGTAATACAATTTTAATAGCGTGTATGATTTAATTACATGCAGGGTGTGATTGATAACTCACAGCCTTTCCAAAAGAACGGTGCTATTGTGTTACTTCTTGGTGCTTTTTATCTTCTCAGTAGATATGCTATTCACTGTACCTGGGTCACATCTGAGGCATACTCATCTCCTTCAATTGTCTTGGCTGCAAGGGGGGCCCACGGCCAGAGGGTTATCTTTGACGATTATCGTGAGGCTTACTTTTGGCTTCGCCAGAACACTCCACCAGATGCCAAGGTGATGTCGTGGTGGGATTATGGTTATCAAATCACAGCCATGGGAAACAGAACAGTTATTGTTGACAATAACACCTGGAACAATACACATATAGCAACTGTTGGGCGTGCAATGTCATCATATGAGGACGAGGCTTATGACATAATGAAATCACTTGATGTTGACTATGTATTAGTTGTGTTTGGTGGTGTTACTGGTTATTCCTCTGATGATATTAATAAGTAAGCCCGTCTTAAGTTATATATTGTACTTTTACATCCATTACTTTATGTTTCCATTTCTGTATGACAAATGGTACATATCACTCACACAGGCGGTTTCATTTGATTCTGACTATATTAAATTGTAAGTGTTGTTGCTGCTGGCATCACCATAACTTTGAGCCGCTTGCAAGAGTTGCGTAGGTAGCATTGTTTTTTTTCTTTTCCATATTTGGGGGTTGTCATTTTCGCTTTTAAAAGTTTGCATATTGTGGTATAGTCTGTCCTCATCCTTGAGTTTGTCTCTTAAATTTTACCCTTTGCCTTTGGTGTAAGCCTTCATGTTTATCAGATTTTTGTTGTATCAGCATGCTATCATCAAGTTTGTTCAAAATTTCCATGTTAGCAAGAGCAGGAGAACACAGGACTAATATATTTCTATTTTCTATCCCATGGTTTCATAGTTTGTTATACCGTTGTGGCATGCAAAGATATGTCTCGGTTTCTAGTTATTGATTGATTGGAATAAGTCTTAATAGTGCATGCTTTATTTTGTCTTGCTAATTTCTTCACTTCAAAGGATGGAATTTTCGTTTACTAATCATGTCTTGGATATTACCATTTAGTTTTTCCCTGAATATTTATTTATCTTTCCTGCTACACAGCTTCCTGCAATTTTTGTAACATATTCTTCAATCTTGTTTAGATTTCTTTGGATGGTGAGAATTGGTGGTGGAGTTTTTCCTGTTATAAAGGAACCCGATTACCTTGTCAATGGAGAGTATCGTGTAGATAAAGGAGCAGCTCCAAAGATGTTGAACTGTCTTATGTAAGTTTATTAGCTCAATTAGTCAGGCTTGGCATTTAAATGATTGATGTCCCAGCAAATTTGTATTCGTACAAGTCTATGTTTGCGTCTGGAACAAAAGTAGTGCAGTAAGCTAAACTTAACTAGGCGCATGTTTGGTATGGATGTCCCAGCAAATTTGTATTCATACAAGTCTATGTTTTCTATTGGAACAAAAGCAGTGTAGTAGACTAAACTTATCTTGGTGCATGATTGGTATGATGTCCCAACTAATTTGTATCTATACAATTCTATGTCTGCGTTAGGAACAAAAGTAGTGTAGTAGACTAAACATAACTAGGTACGTGTTTCATGTGTTGGTATGATGTCCCAGCAAATTTGTATCATATACAGTCTATGTTTGTGTTTGGAACAGTAGTGTAGTAGGCTGAACTGAATTAGGCGCGTGTTTGGTATCATGGGGAGTTTGTCAGAATCATGGCAAGCCATCGTAATCCTGACAAACTCACAGTGAAGCTTAACAAGGTTGGAATTCCTAAAACCATTTCCCTTTTCTAAATGGGTCTATGTAGGGCACTTGAGTTTACCTAAAACCATTTCAGGTGCTAGTGTTTCTAAGCTCAGAAAAGGGAAATAAGATAAAAGATCTCTGTATTGTATGCATAGGCTTATGATCAATTGATACATGATGATTTAATTACATTCCTCTTTATCTTGATGTCAGGTACAAGCTGTCTTATTATCGGTTTGGAGAGCTGACAACAGAATATGGCAAACCACCTGGGTAAGCTCCGCATCCCTTACTACTGGCAATTTAATATAATTTTAACAACATTACACCATAAAATCTAGGTGTCCTTATAAACAGGAATGCCATACTATCTAAGTAATCATATATCAGCATAAAACTAGAATGATCAATTGTTGATATATTATATGCAACCAGCGTCTAGTTTTAAAGTGGAAAAAGGAATTACGCGTAACTGTTATCTCAATAAATGGAATATGATGAATCTGTAACACTTAATTGACTATTATGGGATTCATGGTTGTTACCCCAGTTGTTATCATTTTTTTTTTAATATTTGGAGATAAGTTTCTGATTATTATTGTTTGATATTGTTTATTCATCAAATGATGAGTTAAGAAGCTCTACATTGGGCATGAGTTTGGATGGAATAAAAAAACCTCATGTAATCACTGGTGGAAGAAGATTGAGATGCCTATGGAAATCTAACTCCAGCCTTTTCCCAAACCTTTTAAATCTGAAATCTCGGTGTTTCCTTTTACACTGTTGACCTTACCCTTCAAAGGCATTGAGTAGGAGTATGGCTAAAGTTTTGTCCAAAGGCATTTATAGATATGAATGAGGCTTCAAATTGACAAGGTTGTAACATGTTCTGTTTGAAGCGATGCACCTCTTTTGTTTTACATAACTTGTATCTTGTAATGGCAGGTACGATCGTGCTAGAGGAGTTGAAATTGGAAACAAGGACATAAAGCTGGAGTATTTGGAGGAGGCCTTTACTACTCAGAATTGGATAGTTCGTATTTATAAAGTGAAACCACCTAAAAACAGGTCGTAAGTCCAATCTTACCACCCTAAAACAAAACAACAAAAAAAGATCTTTTGTTCTTTTGCGGGAAATGATAGCAGTCTAGTGAACTTGAGAGCTGAATATCTGTTAGCTATGTTAGCATTTTTAGATTGTGAACTGTTTTTTGAAATATTTATTATATGTAGAATTCAGTTAAGGTAATTGTGGATTTTAAGAAAATATTAAACAGTGTCAATTGCACAATTTAACATATGTTTGGCGCTACTTGCATGGAATGAACCATACCGAATGACTTGGCTCTGTGTGGAGAAAGCACTACTATTGTTTTAGGAAATAAATGAGGATGATTCTTATTTCCACCATAGACCAGAAGGTTCACATGACATGCTAATATTTTTTAATTCCGTATATATTTTCAAAAATTGCTTTGGAATAGAATAACTTTAGAGTTGAGGTGCAATGTATAACTCAAATCGATATTTAACAAATCACGAGATTGCTTATTTCTTGAACTGAAAACAATATGAAAGTCTATTTTCAATTCAATAATTTGCTCGTCACTTCTCCCTCCCCACTATCTTTTGCACATCAGCACATGAATAAATTATATATTTCCCTCGTCTTATATATGATAAAAAAAAGTTTTGCTTGATAACTGTGAACTACTTCTAACTTATATATTTACTACTATGAATTTTAAATTTGCCTTCAACAATTTAGAATGTGTTCTTGATAAATCGTTTATTATGAAATAAATTCTCATGAGTTAATTTGAAAAATGCAATTATTATTTTTATTTTCTAAGAAATCAAATGACAAACCGTTTATAAAAATAGTGTGATGTTAATTCCCCCACGTATATAAAACTGGGGAATAATATATATATACACAAATGGCGTAAAATTGTGTACAACACGATGCTTATGGTATGATAGTTAGTTTTCATATTAAACAATATTTTGTTTATGTTAAAACTTGTTGTTGTATCTGTGTGCATATAATAGGCAAAAACAACTAGTAGTAGTTTTCACCAGAAAGGCATTCCCCGACAATATATGTTTGTAATCTCACACTTTTCAACAAAATTGTGGACATCATCCTGTGTGGAAAATACCAAAAGCACAGACCACCCAATTAGAATATGATGACTTTTGTGACATAAAACATCCGTACAAACAATTATTGAAAGCCAATTATTTTATCAGAACTACACATTCACACACATAACGTATCCTACGGGTGAAATACCAATCCAACAACAATAACCTAGAGATTCTAGTAAACATCATTTTCAATATGTCGGCAATGTCACTCAATCATGTGCTTTGTCACTATCATATGCTAAATGAAAGGAAAAACACACACCCATGTGAGCTAAACCTTACATTACAATTAGTTCCAAATCCTTGCTTCTCAACCAACAAAACAAGCATTAATACCAATCACTTCATAAAATAATCATGTATTAACTTGTTTTAGGGTCTTGAGAAAGCACATTTTATTGAATAACATGTTTTCAGATTTAAATGGTATTACAGTATATAATATATATGTTTAGTCTGAAAGTAAAAAAAATCATAAATACTTACATAATGCATTCAACAATGATAACATGATACAATTAATTCATCACTGAACAGAATGGTTTTCACTTGGCTGCTACTGCTGCATCCTCTCTTTGTGGGAGAGCTCATCTACCCCTTTGCCCTATGGCCTCAGAATAAATATCCTACGCTTGTAATTTGTTTTTTTTTAATATAGTTTTTCCCTCTGGCGGAGAGTTGCAAGTTGTTGCAATTTGTGTCTATGTGATGTCAAAAAATAATTTGCTCGAAAGTAAACTAGTTTTACACTAATCAAGGGCAGTTTTGCTTCTGCGGCCGGTTATTGGGATAGGTAACCCATCAAAGATAGGTTTGGAAATGGTTGGCCATGCTGTTGCTGCTGAATTGTACTTTTCCTGCTCTCTCAGGCTCGACGCGCTTGAAGATTTCCGCACTCCAGAAAGCCCGTCAGTGAATATTGATTCACCAAACCCTACTGGAATAGAATCTAACCATCCTGAATCTGACTCAGAAAACAGTGACGCTCGACTAGCCGATTTTGGTCTCATGGAAAACGCTTTCCCATTGGAAGAGGAACCAGAACCATTCGATCCATTACTATTGTTCCCTTCTTTGAAAATCCTTTCTGGTGTAGTACCTCCATTATCAACATCGGCTTTTTGACGTCTGCGGACGGATTTCTCGTCAGACTTGTCAGATACTCCATCACCGATATCTGTAAAATTAAAAGGCACATACTCGGATACTTCGTCGTTTCCAGTCAGTAGATCAAACGATGAATTTGTTGACTTTGAATGATGGTTTGGAATCGGCGAGGGTTTAGGAAGCCATTCGTCTCTGGAATGATCTGAAGTAGAAGATGTATAAATCGCCATTTCTGTTTCTCCTGATGTATCTCTGGAACTTGACGAATCGAGTCCATAATATTTCTGTAAAATGGTCATAGCTGGAGAAATCTTCTGTTTAGGTGGTTTCAGTCTTAATGACTGAAGAGGTTCCTTCATTGCAGATTGACCTATGCGGGGAGGTCTTCTTTCGCCACTTTTTTCTCTACAATATGTTTCAGTATAAAATGAGTTTCTATAATCTACACCATTACATGCTGAAAATAAACTGTGTGTATGATAGTACCTCAACTTGGCAGGTTCACTGGGAACCGGAGATGGTGGATGTCTTCCTGGTAATGGAATTCGCAACATCTGCAGTGCGAACATTTGGAGATCTGTCGCCAAACCATTCATCCTTTTGATATCAGCTACCTGAATTATCACGAGGATTATAATTCGCACGAAACTACAAAATTTTCAAGAGACATGTGCATATCTAATAGAATTTTGCATTGTCATCACTGAACACGAATTTCTACATTGCACAATATAACTGCTCATGGCAGATAATGCAGTTTTTTGGGGTTTCGACCATGGCCCACCATCCGCGATTGATAACACTATGTTACATATCGGACAGAACAATTGTTAAAAATCTAAAGATCTTCATTCATATTCACACCCCTAAATCCATAATCATTCCACTCATCACTTTCAATATCCTAAAAGTGGAGAATGAAAATCAAAAGGATTGAAATCATTTATCAAATAGCTTCAAATAATCAATATACATATCCAAAGATTAACACCTCTCATGTAGATAAAGCATTATCAATTAATAGATAAAAAAAGACCAATTTGCCAGAAGAAAAATGAACATATAAAAGAGAATTTCGGAAAGCACAAAAACAGCACACAAAATCTCCATCATGTTCATAAACATATTAACCAAACCCTTTGAACCAAACATCAATTTTGCATATAGAAAAAAAACCCTAAAACCCCTTGGGAAAAAAGAGCACATTCTTACAATATCAAAGTAAATTCAAGTTCAGATTCAGAAAAAACCTAAAGGGAAAAAAAAGAAATTCCTAGAGTTTTGTACCTCAACTCCATACTTAATTGCGACACCAGCAAGAGTATCAAATTTCGAAACATAATGTTCAATATAACTCAGCCCATTACCACCACCAACATCACCCTTGCCGCCGCCGTTCTGCAACCCATTTGACGGCGACATCTACTCCGATCAACCACCGACAGCAAAGATCTAAGATCTAAAAACACAAGAACATGAAATTGACTTGGAAGAAGAAGTTGGTGAAGAGAAGAATCGTTTCAGAAAAAGAAAGCAAAAGGGTCAAAGAAAAATCTAATCTTGAAGGAAGAAAATGAAAGAAAAGTTGAAGATGGAATTGAAAATACAGAAGAAGAAGAAAGAAGAAGAAGGTTAGTTATATTTTTTTTGGTATCTCATCACTGAGTTTTTATTCGGCTGAGAAAAATAAAAAATAAAAAACAATGAAAATGAAAAAGGGATTTTTTTAATTGATTTTTTTTTTTGAGCTTCAAGTTGAATTTGACTTTTTATTTCCATTCATTACTTTTTTTTCGATAAGCATTTTCATTCATTACTCATTCTCTCTGCTTATTATGTGGTTTTCTGCCTGTAGTAGTAGTACTGCCAACTGAGAATTCTTAATTCATTGCTGTTTGTTTCTTTCCCCAATTCAAAGTCCATGTGTACACTACTCATGTAGTTTTCATTTTTTTTTCGTAATTAGAGTAATAATTTCTCTATTGCTTTTTATATATTAAATTAAATTAAATAGAAAAAGCAAATATATATTTATCTTAAATTATAAGTTATTTTGACAACTTCAATAGAGTTAAAAAGTATAATTAATATAAAAATATATATTATTTTATAGTAGTAAATAATATATGATATAATTTTTTTACGATTTTTTTTAAAAATAACAACGTAAAATAATACACTAATAACTATTTTTTTGAAAAAATTACACAAATAATCATGTTTTATTTAAATGGTTCAAACATATGAGATGTCGCATCAATTCAAAATTGTAAGGGAGACGCCATATGGAATGATGTTAAGACCACCTCCAACGGTGGTTTTTCAGATTGGTTTGTTAGCTTGACATTGAAATTGTTAACAAAAAAGTTGTTCCAGCTGGTGAACGGTACAAATATAAGCAACGATTCTTCATATTTTTTTATTATTAAAATAATCAATCGTGGGACCCAATAACAATTTTAAATCAAATAAAATTTAGTATGAATAAAATATTAATATACAAAGTAAAATTGTGGGACTCAATATAAGTTCTTTAAAATTGCACAATTGGAGTGAAAAATGAAGTGAGTTGCTTCAAGATGATGTGGCTTAATGGATCCCACAAAGAACCCAAATATGAGTAGCACCATTCGAGTTGCTCTAATATGCATCTGATTTGTCCAAATCATCTCATATGACGCCTAAGTGTAAATATTTTTTTTATTTTTATAATTAATAATTAATAATTTTCGAACAAAAAAAACTTTAATTTTTAATAATAATGAAATGATTATATAATGAGAATAAATATTACATTTTATTTAGTTGTCACTGAGAGTCGATAATGATCAGTAGTTCCGCACTCGCGTCCTCGCCTAACTCGTTGCGTGACTCTACGATTCTCTTGTTGTGGTTAGGTCGATGGCCCTGCGAAGTCAATGCATTCAGGGTCCATGAAATTTTTCAGATCACCATATCCGAAAGACCCGCTTTGACACAGTCAGTTACCCATGCCTTTAAACTTTGATCGTATTGACGTGGAGTGAGGTTCCATGGATGATCGATAGCACTGATCGTTTGAATAAGTGGGGTAAAAATGAAATGAATCATGTGGAGTTTGGTACTTATATGTTTGTTGGATGATATGGTGATGTGATGATTGATGGTATGTTGGGTCGGTTGGAGAATATTCTTCAGGTAGACCCATGTTTGGGCTAAGGTGAGATGATGGGTGGCCCACATCAAGATGCCAGATGTATGGTCTTTGTTTTTGATATTGTTATTGTGTGCGAGGCATGTGTGTGTATTGGTATTGGTCTTGGTCTTGGGGTTGGGTGTTTGTGGATATGTAACGACATTTTGTTGGGAGGGAGGTTGATGTGTGTTGAGTTTTTTGTTGGGTGGTGTATGATTGTTGGTAGTGTTGTTGGGCATTTGAGGATGATGCAGCTCGTGCGCGTGGGTCGATCAAATACCCTGAGTCAGACACAAACATTTCAGGGTTAATAGCCAATTTGTACCAAATCCAATATTGGTATGTGTCACATTTCATGGTTCGGAAGGTAAACAAGAAATTGTAGCACATGTCGACCACGCCTCTTCCACATATTACATTATTCTGGAGCGTATTCTTTCCAATTGGTAACATTACACTGGGCGTCGATCCTAAGGAGATGTCAAGGTGAACAAATAAGTCGGGGCACACAATATATTTTGATGCATGCCAAACTGCATTTTGACACAGTCGTTGTGGTGCATTGATGTTGAGTATGATCAAATGAAAGTATTGTTTATCGTATCCGCAGGAATTGGAGCGTTATCAAAATTATTCAACGATTTCTATTATTCTAAGCATAAGTTTCAAGATTTGTTTGGCTTATAAGTGACGAAAAGTAAAATACGTAAAATAACGAAAGATAAGATTAAGAGGAATAGACTTGTTGGGAATTGGTGTTCATTCGCCGATTCAATATGCATATTAGAAATCAGTTATACACAATTTAAGAATGTTTCTTTATCATCACGTATCACACACAAACAAAGCTCATGTTTAATCCTTGATGTGATTTCTACCTTATGATTTAATGACGATTTCTCAGCCTATTAAACAATATAGTAGCATTACGATTCAATACTTTTAGTGAATATTAAACCTAAATCTATGTCTATAATTTAGAGTCTAATAATTGTTATCTTGGATCAAGATTAGAACCGTATTTGTCAATATCAATTCAATCCATGAAATAAATGGTAAAGCAAAGATAACAACGATAATGGTTCAAACATAAATTGCATATAACGCCATGATTAAAGAGAATACATACTGTTTTGACGAGCTATGACCAATCCCAACAAGAGAGGGATTTAGCTACTCATGGTAGCTTGAAGCACAATTGGAAGAATTGAGTTGAACCAACATCAATGACAATTTCCCGATTCTTGATGTGAATCCAACTCTTCTACCTAAAACCTCCTATATTCCTATTCTATTATGATTACAGATGATGTACTATGATATTACAAGTAATAGAAACTGAATGCACTTGCTGAACTGAGTTGTTGTCCTATTTATAGCAGTTATGGCCGCCTGAGTTTGTTAAGCGAACTATACCTTGCTAAGCAAAGTCTTTACTTTTCCATTAAGATTTCAAATCAACATGTCTTCAATAAACCGCCAAAGTTTGCTAGCAAGGTGAGGTTTGCTTAGCAAAATTGCTTTCTTCAGCCTGAAGTCTTTTCAAAATATCTTTCTCTGACCGTCCTATTTCACTAAGCAAAGTGATACTCGCTTAGTGAAGTTGCTTCTTCAGTCTGAAGTCTTTTCAAAATATCTTTCTTTGACTGCCCTGTTTCGCTAAGCAAATGGCCGATTTTCTAAGCGAACTGCTTCGCTTCTCCTTGCTGCTGACAAAATTTGCTGGTTTGCTTTTGTCTTGTATTCGCTACGTAAACTATTCCTCGCTAAGTGAATTGGTCAGTTAGCTACAGCTCGCTTAGCGAAGTGTCTGATAGCTGGTTTTTGCTTTAGGGACCAAATCCCGCACAAAATAAACCAAACCAAGTAGACTTGGATAATAATATTAATATTCAATTTTTGAGGTTTTTATGTTATAATCTTGACATTTGAGTAAGATAAATGCTATGTTTTAATAGGATATTTTAACACGAATTAAGAATTTATTAAACTCTCCCCAACTTGAATCTTGGTTTGTCCTCAATCAAAGCAAATCAAAAGCAAGAGTTTCTATACTATTCTTCACATTATCAATCAAATTTTTCAATGAAGTAATCAAGGCACATGATTTTCTGAAGTTGCACATCCAAGTATTGATGCATTATTACTTTCTTTAGCATTTAGAGAGATGCATGAAACAAGTCTTCCACATAAAATTCATGTCAAGCAATCAAATAGCAAAAAAACATGTCTATCATGAATCACACCTATCACACTTTTTGTATAAGTGAAAATGATGAGGTATTTTAATCTCTCACATAGGCATAGCAAATAAACCCGCCCCCGCCGGGCCCCGTCAGTCCCCGCTCCGAAATTAGCGGGAAAAACCCAGTTTAACCGGGGGCGGGTGCGGGTGTAGGGAAAACCCGGTTTTTATTTACGGGTGCGGGTGCAGGGACGGGTGATGCTAGTACCCGCTCTGCACTCGCACCCGCCCCACACCCCGCCAACTAAATTTAATTTAATTTATTTATTTTTAATAGTTTTATTACTCATTTACACTTTTTAATGTTATAATATCATATTTATTAAAATTATTATTATTTTTTTGAAAATACAATTTAAATAAAAATATCAAACATAAAAAATGTTGTTAAAATAATTAATTATTTAGTTTAATTATTAATTTTTATTTTTATTAAAAAAATTTAAAATTTAAAAAATTAATATTTTATTCGTACAGGTGTAGGGCGGGTGCGGAAAACTCGTTTCTTATTGGGGGCGGGGAAACAAATATTAGCCCCTACTGGGTTTGGGACGTAGGCGAGTTTGAGTTTGGGTGGCGGGTGCGGATATGAGTGTGCTTAAAACCGCCCCCGACCCGCTCTGTTGCCATCCCTACTCTCACATGACAAACTTGCTAACATCTTGATTAATTCATGCATTCATCTAAGCAAAATATGTTGATACGCAAAAACAAAGATCACTAAGGTCTTTTTATGGTTGTAATGTGGCCAAGGTACCAATGAAGTGTTATTCCTATGGATAATGGAAACAAAGTGGTTTTTTGGTTTTTCTTTCTTTGAAGTGAATTCATAGGTTTTGATTCTTTTTGTATCATATCATTCATCGAAATTTTTCCTGTTTCTTTCTTTTGAACACATTCATTTTGAGTAATCATTGTCTTTTCCTTTCTCACTTTTCTCTTTCTTTCATTTTTTCTTTTGTAATTTACAACTTTCTATTTTCCTTTATTTTGAACAAGTAATTTTTGCTTTTTCTCCCCAACTTTGAACAAAACCTTCTTTTCTTTGAATGCTCTTTCAGATTTGGCAAAAGATATCAATGGTTTCAAGGTTTAATTCAAGAAAAATAGAATCTATCATATATGAACTTTTTATGATTTTTAAAGAAATAGAACAATATTCACTAAGTGGTTTACTTAATGCATTATTAAGTTCATAAATGATGGATTCATATCAATGGCTCAAAAGGGGTTGCAAATGATCACTCATTCACAAGGACATTGAGGCTACATTTAGCTTGCTAGTTATGCTCGTTTTTCAATAAAATTCCTTGATCCCTTTTATGTCTTTACAATAATCAACATAAATGCAAGATTAAGCATGAATCAAATGAGTTAAAACAAGAATTTGTCACTCTCCTAAGCATACGGTGAACAATGGAAGGTTACTTCACTTTTCTGGTTTAGAACTAAGTGATTCATAAGGAAACATGTCATGGCATATGATCGAATGACTGCTTTTATGCAGATTACTCATGCCATACTCATACTAACTGTTTTAAGAAAGCAATAAACACTTAGCTTGGTTTGTGCAATTCTTTCACAGTTGTGTCGTTTACCCTTGTGCCTTTGATTCATATGAATATGATCTTCCACTCCTTGCCTTTCCATCTCATTTCAGAGGATAAAAGAGTAAACAAGGCATTAGGATTTGGATATAGGACACTTACAACTAAATACTAAACTAAACACATAAAGACTTGAAAATGAAGAAACTGTCATGATTAGCATTTTTATTGATTCTGCTAGGTTAGCTTTACGAGAATAGGGCTCGCTTAGCAAACTCATACTAAAATGAGTATCACTTAGCGCATCAAGGCTTCACTTAGCGAACTCTGCAAAATTCAGTTTTTCTGTAGAATTTTATTTATTCTATGTCATTCATGATATTTTCTTCATTCTATTTGACTAATTATGCAATATAACAAACATAAATATTTAAAAAGGTTGGGTTACCTTCCAACAAGTGCTTGTTTAACATCATTAGCTTGACGCATGTGTTAGGATGGTTTATATGAATTCTTCAAAGCATCATCATTTGGCATTACTTTGATATTTATCCTCTTTAATTATAGGCATATTTCATCAGGAGTTTCAGTCTTTGAGTGATCTTCCTTGTTGTTTAATATTGTTGTAGGCTCTATATCCAGATTACCGATCTTTTCAAGGAAGGACAGCGGAAAAAGATTGGTGCTTGAATCAAGGTCAATCAAAGTTTTATCCAATTTGATATTTTCAACGATAACTAGTAATGTAACACTTTCAGGACCAACATTGTTTTCTTCCTCCTTTTTCTCAATCTTTTCTTTTTCTTATTGATTTTCACCAACAACTTTCTCCTTTTCAACACTCTCCCCAACTTTCGTTTCAATCGCTCCACCACTCTTTGTTGTGATTGGATTATAGATTTCTTTTGGATTATTTTGAGTGTTGGTGGTGAAGGTTCCTTTTTGTTGTCCAGCCAACTATTTTTCTATCTATCCTACTTGCATTTCAAATTTTCTGATTGAAGCATCAATATTTTTCTGGTTTTCCATGGACAACTGCATAAACTGATTCAATGTGTCTTCTATTTTTGAGAGTTTGTCAGGTTGAGTGTAACTTTGGTTGGATTCTGATTGCCTCCCAAATAATTAATTTCTTAATTAATCAGAGGACAAAAACCGATTGGATAGTCACCTGTATAAAGCTCACAAAAGGCTACTTGTTGTGGAAGATTGGATATTTTCTTGGTTAATTATTCCATTGCTTTGGTGAGAAGTTTGTTTTGTGCCAAGATTGTTTCATTTGCACCTAACTCCAAGATTCCAGGTTTTCTTTGTTTCGTATGTCTGTTGTAATGAACCTGATGATCGCCATGAAGAGTCGCCATGCTTTGAAGCATAAACAGAAAGTTCACATCTAAACACACACTTGAACAAACGTTGCAAAAAACAAATATTTAATATATAACAAATTTACATAACTTAGAAGTATAGAAACTATTGTGATGTTTTAATATCTTAAACACCAATCCCCGGTAACGACGCCAATTTGATGTTGAATATAATCAAATGAAAGTATTGTTTTATCGTATCCACATGGATTGGAGTGATATCAAAATTGTAAACGGTGGGAGAACTGAATTTTTGGTTTTAGCCAAAATATATAGATAGCTAGAGTCGTCACCGACTTTTCTTTTATCCAACAAAGGAAAGGTTGAAAAGAACATGAAATACCTTTGAGAATTTTTTGAGTCCGGGGGGTAGGTTATGAAAAGGGAAGGTGTTAGCACCCTTTTCATCCGTAGTTATCTACGGTCTCTTAATCGCTTGCTCACTTTATTTGCTTTGTGTGTGTATTTTGAAAAGTTTTAAAAATGCCAAATAGTAAGGCAAATTACTTTATGATAACCCTTGTATCAGTCCTCAAGAGTATTGATAAAGTGTTTTTGAAAGTGTGAGGTGTGAAAAAAATGTTTTAAGTTGTGAGCAAACGATTAATAGTAACTACCCTTACTCAAAAGTCTTTCGTGTTATTTTCCTTTTCCTTTAGATAGTGTTATCCTACCATTAATTGGTAGGAAGCCCTATCATTGGATGTTTGAGGGACAAATGTAGGGTCATCGTATAGTCATGAAAACCACTCGTAAGATATTTTAGTAATTACCCTAAGGTTTTAAGATCTTTTACCGAGGCAACTTCGAAAGGGTCATCGAGGGACTTATGATCTTATAACCAAAGAGACATTGCTAAAATATCCTACGTTCGAGAGACGTGACTATTTACTTTTCCAAGGTAATAAGAGAGGTTAACCCTAGAGGTGAAAGTGTGCAAGTGATTCAATTCAGTTCATTTGTCTTATAATTAGGGTTTGCTAATTATTTCTTTTAGACCCTGACATGAAATCCTATTAATCTAAGCAATTAACAATAATAATAGAACAATAAAGCAGAAAGAAACATCTTACGCTATTACATCGCTTCGGAAAGGGGGTACAAACCATAAAAAATTTGGGGATAAAGACAGTAAATAACCCTAGTTTTAAATCTATTACAAACTGTGTACAAATACAATATTGGGAAAATAATACAAAAAATAATGAATGCGCGAAGATTGAAGCGGGAACAAAGTTGAAAACCTAAAGAATCTAATTATTAATAAAAATATTTTTTGGTATTTTATTGAGGAAACGATCTAAAATTTTAACCTAGTTCTAATTATTTTTAATTAATAAAAATAAGTCAAAATAATTAAATTAATTAGTTTGAAAAAATTTAATTTAATTAGAAAACCCTAATTCTATTTTTTGTGATTTTATTATTAAAATAAAATTAATTTTTAAAAAGTGATATAGAACAATTAAATAAATAAAGCTAAAATAAAGAAAATAGAAAATGAGCCTGATGTAAGAAGCAATTGGGGGGTGGGTATGCATCCAGAATTTGCTAGGCCCATGATCAGAGCAAGCCTAAACTCCTGCGTGTGATCCAGTAGTGCTGCTCCTTGGGAGATCTATCGTTAGCGTCTTGATATGGAACATTTGATTTGGCCTTGATGAGATCCTATGGTATGGAGATAGGAGCGCATATTGGACATGTCGGGACTTGGAGTACTGGATCTGCATGCATAAATCAGAAAAATAATATGCAAGAGGCAGGGTTCGAACCCCCTCCCTTACACACACACACACAAAGCCTTAACACGCACTGTCTCTACCGTTGGGACGGTTTTACTTCCGTTAACATAAGCACAATAATAAATATATAATGTAAATCCAGTCCTTAGTGCTGACTGTATAACACACGCGTGCCAAGTGGGGCCCTGGTGTCTGAGTGGACCAATCAGGAGTGGAGAGAGGGATCTATTATTTTGATCCACCCAATGGGACGAAGGGAAAGAGCCACGCCAGCTTGGACCACCGCCTGAAACAAGTCAAACCACCGGCCACGGTGGTCATGATCACCTTCTCCGGTGATATCAAAATTGAACCTTGCAAAACACGCAATATCAAAGCATATAAAACAACCTACCCCCCCTTAAAATTTCCCCAGGAATCCAATGGTGGTATCCGTTTGATCTAAGATTCCCCGTATTGTGAGGTTCGAGGATTTCTGTTTGTGATGCCCTAACAATGGCATCTTATGATTCAGGCTTCAAAGCTCTCATGTGAAACGTCCAATCCGTCCTAAAGGATGTCCTGAACACCAACCAACACATCAAACATGTCAACAATGCATGAATTAATAATTTCAAATTTATCAAACCTTGCTAACCAGTGGCACTTGGTTACTGTAATCTGGGATGCTACAAGCTTCAAGAGTGATAGGGATAGACTCCTGGGACTCTCAAGAGCGTGATGGAGTGCTTAGATCTGATGGAGAATGGTTGGATCGTTCAATGCAAATTGCACCTTCTCTTTGAATTTTTGGAATTTGTTTAGGTTTTTTTTTGAGGTAGCTGCGCATGTACCTCTGAGGTGTGTGGCTTGTGCTTATATGTGATAGCAATTAGGTTAACAAAATTCGTATAAAATCCTTATGGTTGATGGAAAAATATGAGATTTGAATTTTGTATCAAAAGTTGCCATTTTTTCTTCAAACCTCTTCCATTCTATTTTTGCACGTTTTTGACAGCTATTCATGAGCTTCTTGGACCCTTGACTGATGCAATTGAAGCCCATCTACATCTTAATCCATTTATTTAATATTTTAACTTAATTCTTTTTGCAAAAATTAAATAAAAATTGGAATAAATAGAATAAAAGTCACGGTCATGCACCAATGGGTTTTGAAGTCTTCTAACATGTTATAAACATGTTTGGATTTCAAAAAATAGGCCCACAAGCTTAGAAATTCAAAATTGCTCAATATGGACTTTGTGCGTTTCACCAAAATTTCCCAACTTGCACTGGTCATAACTTGCTCAATTTTTATCTTTTGAAGATGATATTAGAATTTTTGGAAATCCCAAGATGTCCCCTACAATCCCTATTTTTATCATTTTTGCATTTGGAGAATTCATCTTGATGTAACTTGCCTTGACAAAAAATGCCTTTTTGTTGACTTTCAAAAAGACCTGTAATGTATTGGCTCATATCTTCCCAATGATGCATTTTTTGGATTTTAGAATAAAAAAAAGTTTTATAGGATTGAATTCTCTTTAAAATGAGCTTTTGTTGGGGCAAAATGGATGAAGCATGTGAAAGTTATGCCTGGTCAAAGTTCAGTTGACTTTTCCTAGGAAACCTTAATTTAGTAACTTTTGATTCTTGATGATTTGAGACCATTCCTTGAGGAATCATGATCAACCTTTGATCAAATGATGAATACTACTTTAAAATGTTGATGTTGACCAAAAATATTGAAGTTTGACTGTATATTAGCCACAATTGACTTTTGACCTAATACAGATGATTTTCAGTCATCTGAGCAATTGACTGAGCAAACTTGTGATGCAAGGCGTGTAACTTGGCATGAGAATTCTTGAGGACATTTTAGGAACCATGTAAATCACTTGGTGCCTTTGAAAACCAAACTTCTTTACTGCGCTAATCGATGATAATCTTGGTCTTACTCAGAGTATATTCATGCAAGGATGGTCTAGTTACTTTACTACGCTGTTTGGACAAATCTATTCGAACCTAGTCATGGACTTCTGGCTGCTTGCTGATGGTGTTAGAACAAAGTTTGAATCTACTACCCTAAGTTTAAGTTTTTATGATAACAAAATAAAATGATATATTAATTATGTGATTCATGTAAGAACTATTTGCTACCTAAAATATTACCTTCTGTTTTGCACAAACTCTGATAGGTATCAGCAAGAGCACACTTAATCAGCATCAGAAGATTGGTTATCAGTATCAGCATCAAAAGATACTATATCAGAATACCAGAATCAGAAGAACAACTCACGCGAATGCTGAAGCTTGATGAACAGAACTGCGCTTAACACTCTGATAAAGACAACAATAGTTCATCAGCACTTAAGCAGAGTCAGAATGAGCCAAAGCCAGAACACGCTTTAAGTAGCAACGGTACTGTGCATTCAAGGCGAATTATTACCAACGACATCATTCCAGACAAGATCTACTTAATAAGGAAAGTTTGTTATTGGCATTGAATCAAGATTATTGCTCCAACGTTCAACAATTTCAGTGCTATATAAACAAGACAATGAAGATTGAATTGGCTAATGCTCTACATCAATTTACACGCCTAAAAGCTATTCATCATCTTCTCATTCTCAGTTTGCTAAAAGCTCCAAGAATTCCTTACTCAATATTTTAGCAATCTAGTTTCCATAAGCTTAAGTTGTGTAATATCACAGTTGTGATAAACAGTTTTGTAGAAAACATTCACACACCTAGATTTCTCTTCTTTGTAAGAAAGTGTTTCCTTGACAAACCGGTTTGTGGTTTGCATCAAGAAGGCTTTAGCAGTTGTTAAAACAGATTGCAATATTCAGTTGAATATAGTGGATTAAGACCTCGTTGGAGAGAGGCGAAATCACCTTGACGGGTGGACTGGAGTAGTTTGAGATCAAACGAACCAGGATAAAAATATCGTGTTCATTGCATTTATTTTCAGTTTTACAATTCAACCCCCCCCCCCTTCTTGTGTTTTTCACTTCTTCAATTGGAATCAGAGCGCCTGGTTCTGAGCTAAAACACTTAACCATGTCAGTACAAGATCCAGCGTCAGAAAAACACAATGGCAGGAACTTATTCTCACACCAGCAATGACAACCATGAGGACAGAGACAGATTCAGCGGCAAACCTCCAGTCTTTGATGGAGAAAATTTTGATTACTGGAAAGACAGAATTGAAAGCTTATTTCTAGCACATGATGCTGATCTGTGGGACATGGTGACAGATGGATACACGCACCCTGTGAATGCAAGTGGTCAGAAGATTGATAGGAAAACAATGTCTGACCAACAAAAGCGTGACTTCAAGAATCACCACAAGGCCAGAACCATCCTTCTCAGCGCCATCTCGTATGCTGAATATGAAAAGATATCCAACAGAGACACAACAAAGAACATGTTTGACTCACTCAGAATGACGCATGAGGGAAACGTTCAGGTTAAAGAAACTAAAGCTCTGGCGCTCATTCAGAAGTATGAGGCATTCAAAATGGAAGAAAGTGAATCCATTGAAACAATGTTCTCAAGATTCCAGATTCTGGTAGCTGGTCTCAAGGTTCTGGACAAAGGTTACTCTACTGCTGATCACGTCAAGAAAATCATCAGAAGCTTACCCAAGCAATGGAGGCCAATGGTTACAGCTCTGAAGCTAGCAAAAGATCTCAACAAAATTTCTCTGGAGGAACTTATCAGCTCCCTCAGAAGTCATGAGATAGAGCTAGAAGCTGATGAACCCCAGAAGCAAGGTAAGCCTTTAGCATTAAAATCTAACAAAAAATATGAGTCTAAAGTTTTGCAGGCAGTTGAAGAAACATCTGATGGATCCTCATCAGAAGAAGACGAACTCTCCCTCCTCTCCAGAAGAGTGAATCAACTGTGGAAGCAGGGGCAAAGGAAGTTCAGGAATCCCAGAAGATCTGATCAGAACGAGTCTTCTTCCAGATACAGAAGGACAGATTCTTCCTCTGGATACAGAAGATCTGAAGGCTCCTCAGGAAGCAGAAATCCAAACACCAAGGACATCATCTGCTATGAGTGCAATGAGCAAGGACACTACAAGAGTGACTGCCCAAAGCTTCAGAGGGAAAAGCCCAAAAAGAAGTTTAGAAGAGAAAAGAAGAAAAGTCTCATGGCTACATGGGATGACTCTGACTCGTCTGAAGCTGACTCAGAATCAGATGATGAGAGAGCAAACATAACTCTCATGGCCAACATTCCAGAAGATAGTGAAGCTTCTAAATCAGACTCAGAATCAGATACTGAAGAGGTATTTCCTGACTTTGCTGTTAATTTTACCAAGGCTGAACTTGCTGAAAGCCTTAATGAAATTCTGGAAAGGTATCAGCAGATTAGAGTTAAATTCAGAAACCTGAAAAGGAATCTTGAATCTGACTCTGATAAGACTGAGAGTCTCAAATTGGAAAATTCTGAGCTGAAAAATAAAATTTCAAAACTAGAAAATACTTTACAAAACTCTCAGAAGGAACCAATTTTTAAAATTCCCAGCAGTGCTGATGAGATCATCAAGGAGTATGATCACAGTTTTCAGAAGTTTCTTGCTAAAAGCATAGATAGAAGCAAAATGGCTTCAATGATCTATGGAGTTAGCAGAAACGGCAGGAAGGGAATAGGATACCAAGGTAAGGTTCCTACACCAAAGAATGTCATGGACTTAACCATTAAACACACTCCTGTGAATTCACATTTTGTGTATGGTCACACACATGATATTAAATACACTAGCAGTAAGTACTCTGTGAAACCAAAATTCAACCAGAGTTTTGGTAAATCTAACAAATCAGGACCCAAGAAAATCTGGGTACCTAAGGATAAAATAATACATGTTGCAGATATCTTTAGCAGCAAATCAGAAACACCAGTCATGGTACCTGGACTCTGGCTGCTCGCGACACATGACGGGAAGAAGGCATATGTTCCAAAGCCTGGAACTTAAGCCTGGAGGCCACGTTGGCTTTGGAGGCAATCAGAGGGGAAAGATCATTGGCTCTGGAACTGTAGGTAATGGAAATCTCCCCTCTATTAATAATGTTCTGCTAGTAGATGGATTAATGCATAATCTGTTATCCATAAGTCAATTAAGTGATAACGGGTATGATATAATCTTTAATCAAAAATCATGTAAGGCTATTAGTCAGAAAGATGGGACTATCCTGTTTAATGGAAAGAGGAAAAATAACATTTACAAAATCAAACTTTCTGAACTGAAAAGTCAGAATGTAAAGTGTCTTCTGTCTGTTAACAACGAGCAGTGGATCTGGCACAGAAGATTGGGGCACATTAGTATGAGAAGAATATCTCAGATTAACAAACTCAATCTGGTCAGAGGACTTCCTAATTTGAAGTTCAATTCAGATGCTCTGTGTGAAGCATGTCAGAAAGGCAAGTTTGCAAAACCTTCTTTTAAATCTAAAAATGTTGTTTCTACCTCTAAGCCATTAGAACTTCTGCACATTGACCTATTTGGACCAGTTAAAACTGCTTCAGTCAGTGGCAAGAAGTATGGGTTAGTAATCGTAGATGACTATAACAGATGGACATGGGTAAAGTTCTTAAGACACAAGGACGAGTCACACTCTGTGTTTGTTACCTTCTGTAACCAAGTTCAGAATGAAAAGGATCTTAGAATCGTTAAAGTCAGAAGTGATCATGGTGGAGAGTTTGAAAACAAAGATTTTGAGTCATTCTTTAATGACAGAGGCATTCTGCATGATTTCTCTTGTCCTAGAACTCCCTCAACAAAATGGAGTTGTAGAACGAAAGAACAGAACATTGCAAGAAATGGCCAGAACCATGATCAATGAGACAAACGTTGATAAGATCTTCTGGGCAGAAGCAATAAACACAGCGTGCCTCATTCAGAATAGAATCTCAATAAGACCTATTCTGGAAAAGACTCCATATGAATTGTGGAAGAACAGAAAGCCCAACATTTCATATTTTCATCCATTTAGATGTACCTGTTTTATGTTAAATACAAAGAATTATTTGAACAAGTTTGACTCTAAAGCACAGAAGTGTATTATGTTAGGATACTCTGAACGCTCAAGAGGGTACAGAGTATACAATACAGAAACACAGATTGTGGAAGAATCAATCAGTGTTCGTTTTGATGATAAGCTTGACTCTGAAAAGTCAAAGCAGAATGAAGTTTTTGCAGGTATGGAAATTGAATTTACAGGTTCTGAAGACAAGTCATCAGAAGCTCTGAACACAGACACTCCTTAAACGTCTGAAAGGAGCACTGCTAGAAATCCTACAACGGCTGTTGATCAACCTCAGAAGAGATTACCCAGAAGCAGCTTGGATCACCCAGAAGAAACTATCTTAGGAAGAAAGGAAGATCCAATCAGAACAAGAGCAAGCTTTAGAAACTCTGAAGAAACCCTCATGGGACTTGTGTCTCTGATTGAACCTTCTTCTATTGATGAAGCACTTCTGGATAACGACTGGATTCTGGCAATGCAAGAAGAGCTGCATCAATTCACCAGAAATGACGTATGGGATCTTGTTCCCAGACCAAAAGGATTCAACGTCATTGGAACAAGATGAGTGTTCAGAAACAAGCCAAATGAACAAGGTGAAGTCATCAGAAACAAAACAAGACTGGTTGCACAAGGTTATAGTCAGCAAGAGGGGATAGACTATACAGAAACCTTTGCTCCAGTCGCCAGGTTAGAATCTATCAGACTTTTAATTTCATTTGCTGTTAATAGAGGCATCACTCTGTATCAGATGGATGTCAAAAGTGCATTCTTAAATGGTTATATAGAAGAAGAGGTTTATGTGCACCAACCCCCTGGTTTTGAAAATACAAAACATCCAGAACATGTATTCAAACTAAAGAAGTCACTATATGGTCTGAAGCAAGCTCCCAGAGCTTGGTATGAAAGACTAAGTAACTTTCTGCTAGAAAATGAATTCACCAGAGGGAAGGTGGACACTACCTTATTCTGTAAGTCAGTTAAGAATGACATCTTAGTCTGTCAAATTTATTTTGATGATATTATTTTTGGATCTACTAATCCTTCTCTTGGAAGAAAATTTGCTAAGTGTATGCAGGCATAATTTGAGATGAGCCTCATGGGGGAACTGAAATTCTTTCTAGGAATTCAGATCAATCAAACTCCAGAGGGAACTTACATTCATCAAAGCAAATATATCAGAGATCTTCTGAAGAAATTTGACCTCTCAGAATGTAAGCCATCAAAGATTCCAATGCATCCCACGTGCATTATGGAAAGAGAAGAGGTAAGCAAAAAGGTAGAACAGAAGGTCTACAGAGGTATGATTGGTTCTCTCCTTTATCTGACTGCTTCAAGACCTGATATCTTATTCAACGTATGTATTTGTGCTAGATTCTAATCAGATCCTAGAGAATCTCACTTAACAGCTGTTAAGCGAATTTTCAAGTATCTGAAAGGTACTACTAATCTGGGTTTATTTTATAGAAAATCTAGTGATTACAGCTTAGTAGGCTACTGCGATGCTGACTTTGCTGGAGACAGAGTAGAGCGTAAAAGTACTTCTGGAAGCTGCCAGTTTCTGGGAGACAATCTGATCTCTTGGTCCAGTAAAAGGCAATCCACAATTGCGCTATCAACAACAGAAGCTGAGTACATAGCAGCAGCAGGATGTAGCACATAAATGCTCTGGATGAAAAGTCAGCTTGAAGACTTCCAGATTTTTGAGAGTAACATCCCTATACTCTGTGACAATACTTCCGCTATTTGCTTAAGTAAGAATCCCATTTTACATTCTAGAGCTAAGCATATAGAAATAAAACATCATTTCATTAGGGACTATATTCAGAAAGGAATTTTGAACTTAAAATTTATTGATACAGACCATCAATGGGCTGATATCTTCACTAAACCCCTTTCTGAAGATAGGTTCAATTTCATTCTGAAACATCTCAGCATGAAAATCTGCCCAGAGTGAAAATGTTTTAATTCCATATATTATCCTTCAGAATGTATTTGTTTTACTGTGAACTTCTGATCAATCTCTCTTCAGAAAGAAAGAACATGCAAATTGTATCAGATGCTAGTCTTAAAGATATGAGCGTTTCAGCTCAAGGATAGACGTGCTGATCACTAAATCAAACAAGTGTCATCCAATCATCAGCAAATCTCTGAAGCAGAACGCGTGCACGCTTCTGAGAAGGCAAAACGCTGATTGGGTGCATTGAGACACATGTCTGGTAACCGTTTCAAGTATCTTTCTCAAATCCCCCAAAATCAGCAAGCATTAAATGAAAGTAATCATGTTTTTAAAACGTAATCATGATTTTATTTCTCTTTCTTGAAACCGTTTACACTTTCAAAATATTCTGAAATCTATTTAAGCATGTTAACTTCTCACATTAATCTTTTACAGTTTCTCATTATCTCTCAAATATTTTCTGCATTTTCTCTGTGTTCATCTCTTTCAAACTTAAACCCATTTTCTCAGTTTTTCTCAGAAAAACCCTAAGTGTGAACATGGCAACCTCCAGCAGTGCTTCTGCAGGTTATTAGAAGAAAGCTTCCTCTGAACAGTACCAAGTTCCATTCAGAACACTCCTTACACCAGTGAAGAATCTAGAAGTGTTGTCTGAACTGATTATTGACTTCAACGGTCTGAAAGAGAATGGTTTTGACTTGACAGAAGAAGTTAGGGCATAAAAATGGGAGAGATATTTTGACAGGTTGGTTGGACCAACATTCCCAATGTTAGTCAAGGAGTTCTAGATTCATGCGTCCGCTTCAACGCATCAAGTCACCTCCTACATAATGGGAAAGAAGATTGTGATCACTGAGGATCACATAGCAAAACTGATTGGTTACAGTGGCGGTGGCGTCCGCTGTATTGATATGGCTGAAAGATGCTCTGACGTTGGTGTCATAGCACAACAGATTTTCACCCATGGGGTGCCCAACAGCAAGATCAGAGACTTAAAGGATCACCACAGAGTTTGGGCGAAGATCATTCTGGGGTGTTTTAATCATAAGAAGCCAACAAGTTCCCCTGATTATATAAATATAGATCAGCAGTTTCTGATCTACTTTATTAATTAGAAGGTAAAAATCAACTTGGCTCATCTTCTGTTTAATCACCTCAGAACAAGCGTGAAGGAAACCAGGGAAGAAGAAAGAACAAAGAGGGATTGGATACCCTTTGGAAGGTTAATATCAGATATTCTGACTGAGAATAGGCTGATAGAGCACCTGATAGAAGCTCAAGAGTTAAGCACTATTGAACCAACTATTGGCAAGCCTCTGAACGCGAAGAATCTGAAGAAAATGAAGTTAATAGAAAATATCAGAAAGGAACCCAACGTTACTCCTATTGCTGACATAACCAGCAGAAGAGTCCCACTGAGTGACTTTCCATTATTTTCTGAGATAGAATCTAAACCAGTGGTGGTTCTCAGATACTTGGACGCGTGCAAGGCTGATGGTACAAATCCCAAGCTGAATATCAAAGATCTGCACCAACCTCAACCAGAAGTTACACTGAAGAAGACGAAGAAAAGGAAGGCCCCTTCAGAAGGAACATCCCAGCAGACTCCCAAGAAAAGAGGTAATTTATCTGCTGCTTCTGTTTTAAATTCTTCTGCTATTCCAACATCTATCTCAACTCCAGCTTCTCATGAAATCCCAATCCCCATACCAACAATAGATGAAACCGAACCAGAAGATGACCCTTCTGAGGCACTAACACTCAGAAGACCCCACACCAAACATCCCAAACCAACAACTTCAACAACATCAGCACTTGACAAAGTTCTGTCTGACATTGATCAACGTGCTTCTGATCACCTCTCCAATAATCCAAACACTGAACCAGATATTGCCAAATCTCATCAACCAGAACAACCTCTCTCACCCATACCAGAAGAACCACATATTCCTGAACAACCAGAAATTCCTTCTCCTTCTCCACAACCAGCAATTCCTTCTCCCTCTCCTCAACCAGAAATTCATCCACCATCACCTCAACCATCACCTCCTCAACCTGAGTTTCATCATTCTGAAACTCCATCTCCTCCATCTCATGAACCTCATTCTCCTCAATCCTCTGAGCCACAACCTCTGGCAATACAGCTGCCATGTGGAACAACCGTAACCATGGCCCAGCTGCCATCCTCGCCAGAATCTACCCCTCCAAATACTCCAAAAACCCCACACAGTCCAATCATTATCTCTGACTCTCCCACTCCATCTCCCAAACAAGCATCTCCCAAACAAACTACAGATGACCCCAGCAGGACCTTCATCGATTTAACAATCCTTGACCGTCTTGCTGATCTCAAAAATAAAATAGCCATTCCAAAACCAAAACAACCAGATGTTGGCTCCGACATTGTGAATTTTGAAACAGGTTTACAGCAATGGATTGATTCTCTGAAGCAAGTCTGTCCTAGCATGATTGACCCTGCTGCCTCAGACCAGCTCTGGTCACGATTCAGAACTTGGGTACGTGCTGAAGCTCTAAAATTGCAAGACATCAATTATAAGCAAGCACAGCAGAATTTCAGCAAGCTTCTGAACGAAGTAGGAAGTCAGCTGCTGAAAGAAGACGTGCTCCTTCTGGATAGTGAGCCATGGTCTGAGAAGCGTCCAGCTTCAAAAGTGCAGCCAGAAGAAGACCAGACAATTCAAGCTGAACCCAGTTGTTGTACCCCAAAATTTTCCCTCCCATATTCTTCAAAGATTTGCAAAGTCAAGCTCCAAAATTCCCCAAGGGTTGCACAGTGCAAGGGCCTCATGAACAGTCAAGATTAGGGTTTGTGTTCTGATCAAGAAAATGAAATTTCCAAAGGGGCAATCAAGTCTCACATGCCTACAAATATGGTCAAGCATCCTCATACCAAGTTTCAAGACTTTCAGCACAAAATTGCACAGTCAAAAACCCTAATTGCACTACAGTCAACTGTAGGGGCAAAATGGTCATTTGACAGTCAAAAGTTCAAATTTTTGGTCAACATATCATTTTGAAGCCACAAACATCATTTGATCAATGCTTGATCATGATTCTCAAAGCTTGGCTCAAAAATCATCAAGATGCAAAAGTTTCCTTATTTGGACAGCTGAAAAAGTCAACTGTAAATTGACCAGGGCATAACTTTCACATGGATTATCAGAAAAATTCCATCCAAAGCTCATTTTGAAGAGAAAGACATTTCCTACAACTCATATTCATACTTCAAGTCCAAGAAATGCTCTCACAAAAAGTTATCAATTTCAACATTATAGGTCATTTTCAAAAGTCAACAAAAAGGGACTTTAAGTCAAAGGCCATAACTTGATATTGGTAAATCAAAATGACATGGGACCAAAGACATTGGTTAGAGGACTCAAAGACCTTTCCAAAATGTCCAAGAACATGAGAAAAGCTTAAAAATTGAGCAAGATATGCCTTGTGGAAGTTGGGAAATTTTTGGATATTTTGAAAAGTCAACATTGATTCAAATGACCTAAAATTGCTAATGGGCCCATTTTTATTCCACAATTCATCATCCATGGCATGTGCACGACCACTTGGACCAAAGGGAAGTATTTCTTCATTTTTTATTTATTTATTTGAATTTTTATTTATATTAATTCATTTAAATCAAATTAAATACATGGAAAATATTTAACCTAAGTATCAAATCTTTTTGCACATGTAATCTACTCAATAATTCGTGCATAATTCAATATGGAAAGATTTGGATTGATTGGATCATGATTTGAACAAAAGCACATGGAAAATATTTGAAAAATAATGCTTGGAAATCAAATCTCAAAAATCATGAATACAAGAGATCTTGATCAAATTTGTTGACCTAATCTATTTTATACATAAGCCTGAACGAAAACCTAATGCCTTGGACCATTGAAGCTGCGCAGAAGCCATTCCCCAACTTGAAATTTTTTCTCAAAAAACTCAAATCTGAAAACACCTTTGCAAGGCGATTCAAGTCTCAAAACCTATTTCATTAGCTTGCTGAAGGTTCACTAAACGTTTTCCAATCACAAACACTCATCAAAACGCCCAGAATTGGTACCATGGATTCAAATTATTTCATGAAAAATGCATAATCGTGTTTCATATTTTAGGCATTTTTATTGTGTTTTCTTGATGCATTCACACTAATTAACTTGTTCTGAAACTAACCATATGCCTGGATTGGATTATTACATGCTATATGTGATTTCACCATTATTGAATTTTAGGGTTTACAGGACCTTAGATTGGGGTTTTTCACATAAGAAAAAATTGGCGTTCAAGACCTAGCCTACTGAAATAAGCATGGTTGGACGATCTTAAGGCAACCCTCGCGCCTAATTTATGAAGCCCCTAGGGCTAGTCGCTATTTTCTGGTATATGGTCTTAGACAACGCGTGAAAACCGTTGCCAATGTTTTGTGTATTTCAGGAAAATAAAACCACGCGAAGAGGACGATGACGTGTGGAGCGCTGGTTGGAAGGTTCAAAATTTCGCGCGTTTTGAATCACTGACCATTATTTCTTTTATAATGTTTATTCGTTATTATATATTAAACGCGGTTGGGATGGTTCAGTGGTAGGTACATGTGCTGGCAATGTCCATGACCTGGGTTCGAGCCCCAGGTCTTCCATATTCCCATATTATTTTTCAGTAAAAATTCACGTGCAGGATCAACATCAAGGCACATCATGCGCTCTCAAAATCAAACCATTCACAAAGCCAGGGAGATCAAATCAAAGGCTCAGATCTAAGGAATACAATGCACCCTAGTCCATGCATCACACGCGTCCAGCAAAAGTCAACGAGGCCATGCTAAATGGGCCAGGATTGCTTGGGCTGTACCTCCATATTGGGGACTGACACCCCCTAGGTTTGCTATTTTAAGTATTTTCTTTTGCATTATTTTTATTTTCATTATTTGTTTAATTAATTAATTATTTTCACAAAAATATAAAAAAACCATAAAAATCAGAAAAGACCAAAAATTAAATATATTTAATTAGTTAATATTTTGTAAATAAATTTGCATGTAAATTAATTAGTTTTAAATTAGGGTTTAATTTAATATTTTCATAATAAAAATCTCAAAATGTAGAAATAGGGTTTAATTAATGTTTTTATTCCTTTTTATTATTTCTTTCACAATAATATTATTTATTTTATTTATTTTTATAATTAAATTTGTATATAAAAATTAGGGCTAATTTAGGTTAAAATTTAATATTTTCTTAATAAATTAAAAGCCACTAGAATCAGGGTTTGCATCTTATTTTAATTTTAATTAATTCTTTTCCATTTAAATCCTAAAATACTAAAAAATACCAAAAAAACAAGTTCTTTCTTTCTTCCAATTTTAATCAATTCCTCATTAGTTTAATTTTGCAAAAAAAGGGTCCAACGCCCTCGTTCTTAATTTCTTATTAATTCGCATATTTATTTTATTTCGTTTAAATATTCATGTATCTCTCCCAAGGCCATGTAACCTTTTAACTTTCTCGCACTCTTTATTTACTTTCTTTATTTTTCTGTCAAATCGGGTCCTGGTTAATTTTAGCGATGTGGACCCGTGCCGTTTGTAATAGCTTAGAATTTACTTTTCTCGCAACTTTTTAACTGTTAATCAATGGCATGAAAGAATGTATGGACAAAAATAAAAAACAAGCGTAGAACACCAATAACATGATAAGATAAATGCAAATAAAAACGACACACGAATCGCACACACCACCCCTAGGGTACGCCTCACTGTTGCCTTGCCTCGAAAGGTGATCGTCGAGTAGAGGATGTCTTAGTAAGTCCTCATGATCCGGGAACCTGGCATGAGGGTAGCTTCTAAGGTATCTTCCTATTGCTCTGGTGATCACCATGTCCCGAACCCTCGAATTGACCCGAACGCCTCCAACGGTGGTGCTACCTACCTTTCAATGGTGGGATGACACTACTTTAAAGGACATTTACACAGACGAATTCCTTAGGGTAGGTAGACGACTCTAGATACTTGCTCTAAATTTCAAAACAAAACAAAATACTTTTCACACCGACACCTTTTCAAAAAGCTTTCGAAAGCAATTTTTCAAACACTCTTGAGGACCTATACAAGAGTCGAACTGAAATTTTCAAAGAAACTTTTTAAAACCCACAGTTGAAAAGCAAACAAACCATTTTTGAAAACACAAGTGAGCAAGTATCTAAGAGCCCATGGATAACCATGGATAGAAAGGGTGCTAACACCTTCCCTTTCTATAATCTACCTCCCGAACCGAGAGCAATCTCTATAAGGAATTTTTCTGTGCTTTTGTCCTTTCCATTTGGAGAAAATAAAAGACGGTGGCGACTCTTGCTTCCGCGACATTTCGCGAACCAGCTTTAAACAGTCAGTTCCAGATCCACCGATCACAGAACTGGCGACTCTGCTGGGGATAAAACTTAAAGTGAGGTGTACCTTAGGGCTAGTTCATAACTGTGTTTTCAATTGTATTGATTTGCTTGCTTTACTATTGTGGGTTGCATCGGAGTTACATGGATCCTAACCCGGATCTGGGGATACCCTATTTAGGTAGCATAAGCTGTGAGGGACCTGTCCGGCGTAGACCGACACAGGTGAAGCAGTGGCTACGTTGGTGTGGCACCTTGATCTGTACCGATATCCCTTGTGTCACAACGAGGAGAATATGTGTCTTCTGAGGAGTCATTAAGCACCAACAACCTTAGAACCTTAAATGACACAACTTGGCCATTAGAACAGTAGCAGTATGCTACGCCCATTGAGGCTAAACTCTCGTGATGGTTCTGGCCGCAAGAAAAGATTGCGATGCTGGAGTTATGACCGATTGAGGGTAGTCAATGATATTGGGATCCTCTAAGAACCCGGTTACTTTTGATTAGGACAGGTATGAACCAACAAACTGAAAGAGGGTAGTACCTAGACCTCATGCTGGCCTAAACTTTAGGGGCTTGCCTTGTGTGACTTGTGTGCCTTACCATGTTTGCCTTTGTATCTATATGTGGTGTGCTTTATCATAACATCATAACATCATGAGCATTGCATGCATCCTGCATAAGGACTGACCATTTCAAAGACAAGAGGGTTTCATCTTTGCTCTGTTTTGTAGGACATTATGATGCCTGTGCGAAGGAATACTATCCGGTTCAACTTTGTTCGTTCACCTGAGTTGCTTGATGAGTTGGTTAGCAGAATTCCAAATACCACTTCCTTCATCCAGAGGCATGGTTCTCTTCTCAGTTTAGTCACTGCAAAGCGGGATCAACAGTTGATGAGTGTTCTGACCCAGTTCTATGACCCTCTGTACCAGTGCTTCACCTTTCAAGACTTCCAGCTGGTCCCTACCCTGGAAGAGTTCTCTGATTTGCTTGGTATCCCTATCTTAGATCAGACTCCCTTTACTGGTTGGGAAAAGACCCTCAGGCTTGAGGATATTGCAGCAGCTCTTCCTTTGACCCATCAAGAGGTAACAGACAACTGGGTGACTAGAAGCGGAGTTAAGGGTTTCTTGGCCAAGTTTCTGATTGGTAAAGCCAACAGTTTCTGGAATGACCTGGACTTTAGGGCATATGAAGACATCTTGGCTCTCCTAATCTATGGGTTAGTCCTGTTTCCTAATCCTGACAACTTCATCAATGTCACTGCCATAAGGATCTTTATGTCTCAGAATCCCGTGCCCACTCTCTTGGGTGACATCTTGCAACAACTTCATGCCCGTACTACCCGAAGACGAGGAACCCTATGGTGTTGTATCCCTTTGTTGGTGAGGTGGTTTATTTCACACCTCCCTAAGTTCGTACTGAAGAATCAAGAAGGAAGAGGTTGGGCTCATAGGTTAATGTCTCTCACCGATAAAGACATCATTTGGACTTGCAGAGGTTTGGATGAGATAGCTATTATTGATCGATGTGGGGAATACCCTAATGTTCCTCTGATTGGTACTCAAGGAGGGATCTCTTACAATCCATGTCTAGCACTCCGTCAGTTTGGAAGAGCAAGAAGAGCAGGTCCCCATGAGATGTTAGTGCCTCACATCAGTTTTGAATTTCAGGTGGATAGTGACGAGCTACGCCGTAGGTTCATCAAGGCTTGGGACAAGGTTCATAAAGCTGACCCACAAGAGTTAGGGCCAAAGACTTCTTTACCTATGGAAGCCTACTACAAATGGGTTCGCATCCGTGCTCAGAAGTTAGGTATGCCGTATGAAGCTGTCAGACCCGTCATTCTTGAGTGTCCTGACAAAGATGGGGTTCCTCCAACTGTCCTTCCTCCTCAGATACCTACTGATTATGAGACATTGAAAAGATCTTGGTCGCAACTGCGAGAAGAGCGGGATTCTTACCGGGAAAAGTTCAACGAGCAGGAATCAAAGATCCAGAAGCTGACAAAACAGTTGGAGAATGAGAGGGCTCTGAATGCCTACATCCGTACTGAGAAGAGGAGACCATGGGATCAATAAGGAGCTCCAGATGTGCTTTTACAGTTTTATTTCCTTTTCAGTATTTCCTTTCATGTAACGCCTAAGGGCAACCTGTTGAATAATTTCAGTTTCAAAGTTGAATTTAATGAAGTGTGCTCCTTTTTGTTTACAAAGTTGATTCCCGATTGTCTTTGAAAATATAATTCATACGCATTTCATACATCATGTGCATAGCAGGTTTTTCCTCTTTTCAGGTTGCTTACAGTTCTTCGCTGTTTATTTCAGCATCATGAATCCCGACTCTTCATCAACTGAGACCTCCATCAAATCTCTTCAGGCGCAGAATGCGCAGTTTCAGGAATTAATCAAGGGTTTGGCTCAAGGCCAAGAAGAGCTGAAGGCTATGCTCCTGAAAAAGGAGAAGAAGAAGAAGAGAAGGACTGTTCTGTTCAACTCGGGCCGAAGGTTCGGCAACACTCTGCAGCATGAAGAGGCTGGTTCTTCTGTTGGCAAAAGTACTCCTCAGGCAGAAGCAAGGGTTCCTAGTCCGGTAGTCTCCGACAACGAGACTGATTTTGATGAAGAGCAGTACCCTCCTGCAGAAGACCGTTACAAGCAGTTGGAGGACATGTTGAAGGCTATGGAAATACAACAGGTACCTGGGCTGGATTTCGGAGATCTGGGTTTGTCCACTGGTGTGATTATCCCTCACAAGTTCAAAGCACCATCCTTCTCTAAATATGACGGGGCGTCTTGTCTCAAGCTACATCTCAGGTCCTATGTTCGGAAAATTCAACCGTACTCTGCGGATAAGAATTTGTGGATCCACTTCTTCCAGGAGAGTCTTTCAGGGACTCATCTCGAATGGTTCTATCAGCTGGATGGGACCAAGGTTCATAACTGGGAGGAGTTGGCTACTGCTTTCTATAAGCAGTATCAATATAATGCCGACCTTGCCCCTACACGTACCCAACTCCAGGGTATGTCGTTAGGTTCAAGTGAAGGTTTTAAGGAGTACGCTCAGAAGTGGAGAGACCTGGCTGGCAGGGTGCAGCCACCGTTGACCGATCGGGAGTTGGTAGATATGTTCTTGGGGACCCTATCTGGGCCGTTTTTCAACCATCTCATCGGGAATTCGTCTGCTGGGTTCACTGATCTGATTCTGACTGGAGAAAGAATTGAGGCTGGGTTGAAGTCTGGAAAGATTCCGAAGGGTGCATCGTCTAGCTCTGAGAAGAAACCCTACAAGAAGGAGGCCAGTGCGGTGTATGGGCCTAGAAGGCAGGATAAACCAGAGCGCCGTCAATCTGTCAGTGCATTAATGATTGCCAAGCCTGCAGCCGCTCCTCGGCAAGCTAACCAACCAAGAGCTGAGAGACCCAGAAGGGAATTCACCCGTTTGAGTATGACTTTGTCGCAGATCTTACCACAGTTGCTCTCAACCAACTTGGTAACCGTCAGAGAGGCTCCGAGGGTTGCAAATACTACATCTCCTAAGTACAACCCGAATGCTCGTTGTGCTTATCATTCTGATAGCCCGGGGCATGCCACTGATGACCGTTGGGCATTAAGGAACAAGCTGCAGGACCTTATTGACGCCAAGGAGGTACAGTTTGAGGCATCTGAGAAGCCTAATGTAGTGACAGCTCCCCTGCCTGCTCATGGAGTGAATGCTATTGGGGACGAAGAGGAAGTTGACGAAGCTGAGTTTGATAGCTGGATCTACCCGACAACCGACAGTGGACTTAACAATTGGAGTGCAAAAGACAATCTCCCTGTTTCTCTTGTTACTGAGTAATGAATTCCTATGTTTTATTATCTTGTAATAAACAATAAATAAACTCTATGGCCCGGTGTCTTACCCGAGGCACCGTGGTTTCATTTGTGAGGGCATATAAATTGTCATTTCATATATCATGAATGAAAATCTTGGACGTATTTTCGCATTGCAAATCTTATGCTCCTTTTCTGTCTTTCTTTCCTTTACATATATTTCAAAACAGCTGTATTTACATACACACTCACTCATACAGGTTTCAATCCACTCTGGATCTCACTGATAACGACTCTGCTACTGCCAGTTATGACTTTGAAAATCCGATCAACTTAGCCGAAGACGAAGGTGAAGATGATTGCGAAGTGCCTGGTGAGCTTGCAAGACTGTTACTTCAGGAAGAGAGGGCAATTCAACCCCATGAAGAGCCAGTGGAAACCATAAACTTGGGTACTGAGGCAGACAGGAAAGAGGTAACAATTGGTGCCAACCTAGAGCTCAGCGTGAAGCAACAGTTAACCAAGATGCTGCATGACTATATGGAGATATTTTCCTGGTCCTACGAAGACATGCCCGGGTTGGATACCGATATTGTGGTCCATCACTTGCCAACTAAGGAAGACTGCCCTCCAGTTAAGCAAAAGGTCCGTCGGATGCGTCCAGAGATGTCTGAAAAGATTAAGGCCGAGGTTATGAAACAGTTTGACGCTGGGTTCCTTGCAATGACTTCTTACCCTCAATGGATTGCTAATGTGGTGCCGGTACCTAAGAAGGATGGTAAGGTCAGAATGTGTATTGACTACAGGGATCTGAACAGGGCCAGCCCCAAGGATGACTTCCCTTTACCTCACATTGATGTCCTTGTTGATAATACAGCTCAGCATAAAGTGTTCTCATTCATGGATGGCTTTTCAGGTTACAATCAGATCAAGATGGCACCTGAAGACATGGAAAAGACTACATTTGTTACTCAATGGGGCACCTTCTGTTACAAGGTCATGCCTTTCGGGTTGAAGAACACTGGGGCAACCTACCAACGTGCCATGGTTGCTTTATTTCATGACATGATCCATCATGAGATAGAAGTGTATGTTGACGACATGATCGCGAGGTCCCAGACTGAGGAAGAGCACCTAGATCATCTGCAGAAGTTGTTTGACCGGTTGAAACTGTACAAGCTGAGGTTGAACCCGAACAAGTGCACCTTTGGGGTAAGATCTGGAAAGTTGCTAGGCTTCGTGGTCAGTGATAAAGGCATTCAAGTGGACCCAGCTAAGGTCAAAGCTATTCAAGAGATGCCAGTTCCTAGGACAGAGAAGGAAGTCAGAGGCTTTTTAGGACGCCTGAATTACATTGCTCGGTTCATCTCACACCTGACTGCTACCTGTGAGCCAATCTTCAAGCTGCTGAAGAAAGATCAGGTAGTACGTTGGAACGATGAATGTCAGGCTGCTTTTGACAGAATCAAAGAGTATCTCCAAGAACCACCTATCCTTATGCCACCGGTTGAGGGGAGACCTCTGATATTATATCTAACAGTGCTTGACAACTCAATGGGGTGTGTGCTGGGGCAGCATGACAAGTCTGGCCGAAAAGAGCATGACATTTATTACCTTAGCAAAAAGTTTACCGACTGTGAGACCCGATACTCACTGCTTGAGAAAACTTGCTGCGCTTTGGTATGGGCTGCTCGCCGGCTGAGACAGTATATGCTGACTCACACTACCTTGTTGATCTCAAAGATGGATCCTATAAAGTATATATTCGAAAAGCCTGCTCTGCCTGGGAGAATTGCAAGATGGCAAATGATCTTGACGGAATACGACATTCAGTATACAACCCAGAAAGCCATCAAGGGAAGTATATTGGCAGACCACTTGGCACATCAGGCCGTAGATGATTATCAGTCAATGAACTTTGAGTTTCCAGATGAAAGCATCATGATAGTAACTGATTGTGAAGTACCTGGACCGGATGAAGGACCTGAACCAGGATCCCGATGGTCTATGCACTTTGACGGAGCCTCCAATGCTTTGGGTAATGGTATCAGCGCCATAATCATATCACCTCAAGGTACTCATACTCCACTCACTGCCCGGCTATGTTTCAACTGCACCAACAACATGGTGGAGTATGAGGCATGCATCATGGGTCTTCAAGCTGCGGTTGACCTAAGGATTAAGTTTCTGAGTGTTTTCGGAGATTCCGCTCTTGTGATCAATCAGATCAAAGGAGAGTGGGATACGAAACATCCAAATCTTATTCCTTACAGAGAATGTGTGTTGACCTTGATCCCCCACTTCACAGAGATCACCTTTGAACACTTTCCAAGAGAAGAGAATCAGTTGGCGGACACGTTAGCTACAATGTCTTCTATGTTCAAGGTCAAATGGGATAATGAGGCTCCCCGAATCATCATCTGGAAACTGGACGAACCGACATACTGTTGCGATCTCGAGACTGAATTGGTGACTGAGAAGCCTTGGTACCATGAGGTGAAGAGATATCTGGAAGCTTAGGAATACCCTGAAGGTGCATCTGTCAATGATAAGAAGTTCCTGAGAAGGTTCGCAGCAAAGTTCTTCCTTAGCAACGGTATCTTGTACAAGCGAAACCATGATTCAACCTTACTGCGCTGTGTGGATAAGACTGAAGCAGAAAGGATCATGGAAGAGCTACATGAAGGGACCTTTGGTACGCATTCCAGTGGGCATACAATGGCAAAGAAGATCCTACGGGCAGGATATTACTGGTCCACAATGGAAGCTGACTGCTACCAACATTCTAGGACATGCCATAAATGCCAGATTTATGCGGACAAGGTGCATGTTCCTCCAGTCCCTCTGAATGTTCTGACTGCGCCTTGGCCATTTGCAATGTGGGGCATAGACATGATCGGTGAGATTAAACCTACGACATCTAATGGGCATCGCTTCATCCTGGTAGAAATTGATTATTTCACGAAGTGGGTCGAAGCAGCATCCTATGCTACGGTAACCAAGACTGTTGTGGCACGGTTCATTCGGCATAACCTGATCTGTCGGTACGGTGTCCCAGAGAGAATTATTATAGATAATGGTACCAATCTGAATAACAAGATGATCGCTGAGCTCTGCGAACAGTTCAAGATACAACACCACAATTCTTCTCCTTACAGACCGAAGATGAATGGGGCTGTAGAAGCAGCGAATAAGAACATCAAGAAAATCGTGCAGAAGATGACAGTGACTTATAAGGATTGGCACGAGATGTTACCGTTCGCTCTACATGGGTACCGTACCTCAGCCAGGACGTCAACCGGGGCAACTCCTTTCTCTCTGGTTTATGGTATGGAGGCAGTCTTACCGATCGAAGTGCAAATACCCTCTCTCCGGATAATGAAGGATGCAAATCTGAACGAAGATGATTGGATCCAGACACGACTTGATCAACTCAACCTCATTGATGAAAAGAGACTTGCTGCTATCTGTCATGGTCAGACGTATCAGAAACGGATGATCAGGGCATTTAACAAAAAGGTCAGACCACAGGAATATCAAGTTGGGGATCTGGTAATCAAGAGAATCATCCTTCCTCAGAGTGATCCAAGGGGCAAATGGACCCCTACGTATGAAGGGCCATTTGTGGTTAAGCATGTGTTCTCAGGAGGAGCCATGATTCTAACCAATATGGATGGTGACGACCTTCCTCACCCCGCCAATGCAGACATAGTAAAAAGATACTACGCATGAAAAAAAGACCCGCTAGGCTGACATGCCTAGGCAAAAATTAGGGCTTCCCGTCGAACCAAAAGGGTTCGGGCAAAATGAAGGGATGAAATAAAAAAAATCTGCACACCCGGCAAGTCGAAAACCTGAAAAGGCGGCTTGGGCAAAAATGGGTATCCCGGTGGACTGAAAACCCGAAAGGGCGGTCCAGGCAAAAATTAGGGATAAAGCGTAATACTATGTCTCGTTGATCACTTTGCATCCAGAATCTGGTATCTACATCAAGTTCAGACGGCATCGATCAGTCAACTTCACCTTCAACCAAGGTCATCAAGTGATGAGATGCTCGGAGTTATAAAGGCAATAGCAGAGTTGAAACCCAGTGGATCATCCATTTCACACAGCTGTTTTATTTTCTTTTGTACAAATTTGTATAAATTCTTTTGTTCGGCGGCGTTCTCTTACTAGGACGTCAGCCTCTTGTACGCAAAACGCCTATTTACAGGCCATTCAAAAATCAATACAAAAATATTTTTCAGTTAAAAAGTGCCAATTGTTTTTCTTTTTCTGTTTTGTTTTGCGAAGAACGTCCAAGGTTCAATTTGTGATATATGCATTGACAATAATTTGCTAACTCATGAATATTTGCATACGAAACAAAGGATTAATTACAGGTGACATTAGAAACAGGGGCAATAAAGAAGTTGTCTAAGCAATCTAATTGTTCTATCCTCCAAGGTATCAAGGTAGGTTCGGCTAAAGAACATGACCAGCACATCTCAATTCCCCAGAGAGTAAGCAGTCAGTACACTCTCTCCAAGCTATCAAATCTTAAGGAAGTTGAGTATCCTCCAGTAGATCTCAACATCTCCCCAGCAGCATATATATTCTTAACAAGCATCCCCGGCAGTCTTGGTCTAAAGATTGTTCCCCGGCGGCGTATCAACGTTCAAAGGATCATTTCCCCAGTATATCAAAACTTCCCCAGAAGAGTCCAATCCAGTTCCCCAGGAAGGTTGGAATTCATATCCCCAAGCAATAAGCTTATCCCCAGTAGATTCTGGAAGCTTATCCCTCGCAGAGCACGAACGCGTCGTCCGACTTGATTTAAAGAGTTATTTCCTTAACATGATATAACTGGGTTATCCTCAGCCAAAAGCCACGGAAAGGTCGTCGTCAACATAGTTCTTTCTTATCCCCAGCGAAGTCTATTCATACTTCCAACACAGCAAAGACATCCTCAGCAAATTATCATCAACAACTCAACAAAGTATCTCTCTCCCTACAGAGTATTGCTCCCCAGCATGGTTGCTAGAGTACTTTTCTCCCCGCAGAATCTTCCCTTTGCCAAAGTTTATTCCCCAACGGAGTCATCTTCTCCTACCGGTATTCTGGCAACTATCATCCCCGGCGGAAGCAAAATCTATTCTTCAACATCAGCCCAGGAGTGACTTCCCGGCACCCGTCAAGGATTTACTTTCCTAGACGAAAAATACATTCATAAACATCTTCATACATTATAGCACGCATATACGCATCATGAACGTACAATCTCACGTATTCAGAGAGCATCTCGCATGTCATACCATATGACATCGCATACAACTAACGCTCGTCTTTTCAGGACAAAGGTCAGTACAAAAATGATTATTATCAATGGTCGCAACTAAAGATCCGATTCCTAAATCTTGCCAGGGTGTATCTGTTGACGACCAATTACCAGATCCGATTCCTGTATCTTGCCAGGGTGTGTCTGAAGAGTCCGAGGATCCGATGCCTGAATCTCGCCAGGGTGTATCCGTTGAAGACTAGCATTACCAGATCTGATTCCTGTATCTTGCCAGGGTGTGTCTGAAGAGTTCGAGGATCCGATACCTGAATCTTGCCAGGGTGTATCCGTTGAAGACTAGCATTACCAGATCTGATTTCTGTATCTTGCCAGGGTGTGCCTGAAGAGTTCGAGGATCCGATACCTGAATCTTGCCAGGGTGTATCCGTTGAAGACTAGCATTACCAGATCCGATTCCTGTATCTTGCCAGGGTGTGTCTGAAGAGTTCGAGGATCCGATACCTGAATCTTGCCAGGGTGTATCCGTTGAAGACTAGCATTACCAGATCCGATTCCTATATCTTGCCAGGGTGTGTCTGAAGAGTTCGAGGATCCGATACCTGAATCTTGCCAGGGTGTATCCGTTGAAGACTAGCATTACCAGATACGATTCCTGTATCTTGCCAGGGTGTGTCCGAAGAGTTCGAGGATCCGATACCTGAATCTTGCCAGGGTGTATCCGTTGAAGACTAGCATTACCAGATCCGATTCCTGTATCTTGCCAGGGTGTGTCTGAAGAGTTCGAGGATCCGATGCCTGAATCTTGCCAGGGTGTATCCGTTGAAGACTAGCATTACCAGACTCGATTCCTGTATCTCGCTAGGGCACGTCTGAAGAATTCGAAGATCCGATTCCTGTAACCAGTCAGGACATATCTACACAAAAGCATATGAAAACCAGCTCCTGCAACATGTCAAGTACTCATCTTTTCTTTTGCAGGTACGCAAGTTCTCGCTAAGGAATCTCTTACGCGATCAACATCCAGATGGCATCTATAAGCCCATCATCCTATCCATCAATCTCCAAATGGCATCTATAAGCCCATTCCCATCATCACACTGCTACTATGTGAGCGCAAATTTCTGGGCACTCTAGTGTTCAATCATCTTCTACCCTCGGATTACGAAAGGCACGTCAGCCAATCTGCATCCTCAGGTCTAAGAAGATTAAACAGGGGCAACTGTTGTACCCCAAATTTTTCCCTCCCATATTCTTCAAAGATTTGCAAAGTCAAGCTCCAAAATTCCCCAAGGGTTGCACAGTGCAAGGGCCTCATGAACAGTCAAGATTAGGGTTTGTGTTCTGATCAAGAAAATGAAATTTCCAAAGGGGCAATCAAGTCTCACATGCCTACAAATATGGTCAAGCATCCTCATACCAAGTTTCAAGACTTTCAGCACAAAATTGCACAATCAAAAACCCTAATTGCACTACAGTCAACTATAGGGGCAAAATGGTCATTTGACAGTCAAAAGTTCAAATTTTTGGTCAACATATCATTTTGAAGCCACAAACATCATTTGATCAATGCTTGATCATGATTCTCAAAGCTTGGCTAAAAAATCATCAAGATGCAAAAGTTTCCTTACTTGGACAGCTGAAAAAGTCAACTGTAAATTGACCAGGGCATAACTTTCACATGGATTATCAGAAAAATTCCATACAAAGCTCATTTTGAAGAGAAAGACATTTCCTACAACTCATCTTCATACTTCAAGTCCAAGAAATGCTCTCACAAAAAGTTATCAATTTCAACATTATAGGTCATTTTTAAAAGTCAACAAAAAGGGACTTTAAGTCAAAGGCCATAACTTGAGATTGGTAAATCAAAATGACATGGGACCAAAGGCATTGGTTAGAGGACTCAAAGACCTTTCCAAAATGTCCAAGAACATGAGAAAAGCTTAAAAATTGAGCAAGATATGCCTTGTGGAAGTTGGGAAATTTTTGGATATTTTGAAAAGTCAACATTGATTCAAATGACCTAAAATTGCTAATGGGCCCATTTTTCTTCCACAATTCATCATCCATGGCATGTGCACGACCACTTGGCCCAAAGGGAAGTATTTCTTCATTTTTTATTTATTTATTTGAATTTTTATTTATATTAATTCATTTAAATCAAATTAAATACATGGAAAATATTTAACCTAAGTATCAAATCTTTTTGCACATGTAATCTACTCAATAATTCGTGCATAATTCAATATGGAAAGATTTGGATTGATTGGATCATGATTTGAACAAAAGCACATGGAAAATATTTGAAAAATAATGCTTGGAAATCAAATCTCAAAAATCATGAATACAAGAGATCTTGATCAAATTTGTTGACCTAATCTATTCTGTACATAAGCCTGAACGAAAACCTAATGCCTTGGACCATTGAAGCTGCGCAGAAGCCATTCCCCAACTTGAAATTTTTTCTCAAAAAACTCAAATCTGAAAACACCTTTGCAAGGCGATTCAAGTCTCAAAACCTATTTCATTAGCTTGCTGAAGGTTCACTAAACGTTTTCCAATCACAAACACTCATCAAAACGCCCAGAATTGGTACCATGGATTCAAATTATTTCATGAAAAATGCATAATCGTGTTTCATATTTTAGGCATTTTTATTGTGTTTTCTTGATGCATTCACACTAATTAACTTGTTCTGAAACTAACCATATGCCTGGATTGGATTATTACATGCTATATGTGATTTCACCATTATTGAATTTTAGGGTTTACAGGACCTTAGATTGGGGTTTTTCACATAAGAAAAAATTGGCGTTCAAGACCTAGCCTACTGAAATAAGCATGGTTGGACGATCTTAAGGCAACCCTCGCGCCTAATTTATGAAGCCCCTAGGGCTAGTCGTTATTTTCTGTTATATGGTCTTAGGCAACGCGTGAAAACCGTTGCCAATGTTTTGTGTATTTCAGGAAAATAAAACCACGCGAAGAGGACGATGACGTGTGGAGCGCTGGTTGGAAGGTTCAAAATTTCGCGCGTTTTGAATCACTGACCATTATTTCTTTTATAATGTTTATTCGTTATTATATATTAAACGCGGTTGGGATGGTTCAGTGGTAGGTACATGTGCTGGCAATGTCCATGACCTGGGTTCGAGCCCCAGGTCTTCCATATTCCCATATTATTTTTCAGTAAAAATTCACGTGCAGGATCAACATCAAGGCACATCATGCGCTCTCAAAATCAAACCATTCACAAAGCCAGGGAGATCAAATCAAAGGCTCAGATCTAAGGAATACAATGCACCCTAGTCCATGCATCACACGCGTCCAGCAAAAGTCAACGAGGCCATGCTAAATGGGCCAGGATTGCTTGGGCTGTACCTCCATATTGGGGACTGACACCCCCCTAGGTTTGCTATTTTAAGTATTTTCTTTTGCATTATTTTTATTTTCATTATTTGTTTAATTAATTAATTATTTTCACAAAAATATAAAAAAACCATAAAAATCAGAAAAGACCAAAAATTAAATATATTTAATTAGTTAATATTTTGTAAATAAATTTGCATGTAAATTAATTAGTTTTAAATTAGGGTTTAATTTAATATTTTCATAATAAAAATCTCAAAATGTAGAAATAGGGTTTAATTAATGTTTTTATTCCTTTTTATTTTTTCTTTCACAATAATATTATTTATTTTATTTATTTTTATAATTAAATTTGTATATAAAAATTAGGGCTAATTTATGTTAAAATTTAATATTTTCTTAATAAATTAAAAGCCACTAGAATCAGGGTTTGCATCTTATTTTAATTTTAATTAATTCTTTTCCATTTAAATCCTAAAATACTAAAAAATACCAAAAAAACAAGTTCTTTCTTTCTTCCAATTTTAATCAATTCCTCATTAGTTTAATTTTGCAAAAAAAGGGTCCAACGCCCTCGTTCTTAATTTCTTATTAATTCGCATATTTATTTTATTTCGTTTAAATATTCATGTATCTCTCCCAAGGCCATGTAACCTTTTAACTTTCTCGCACTCTTTATTTACTTTCTTTATTTTTCTGTCAAATCGGGTCCTGGTTAATTTTGGCGATGTGGACCCGCGCCGTTTGTAATAGCTTAGAATTTACTTTTCTCGCAACTTTTTAACTGTTAATCAATGGCATGAAAGAATGTATGGACAAAAATAAAAAACAAGCGTAGAACACCAATAACATGACAAGATAAATGCAAATAAAAACGACACACGAATCGCACACACCACCCCTAGGGTACGCCTCACTGTTGCCTTGCCTCGAAAGGTGATCGTCGAGTAGAGGATGTCTTAGTAAGTCCTCATGATCCGGGAACCTGGCATGAGGGTAGCTTCTAAGGTATCTTCCTATTGCTCTGGTGATCACCATGTCCCGAACCCTTGAATTGACCCGAACGCCTCCAACGGTGGTGCTACCTACCTTTCAATGGTGGGATGGCACTACTTTAAAGGACATTTACACAGACGAATTCCTTAGGGTAGGTAGACGACTCTAGATACTTGCTCTAAATTTCAAAACAAAACAAAATACTTTTCACACCGACACCTTTTCAAAAAGCTTTTGAAAGCAATTTTTCAAACACTCTTGAGGACCTATACAAGAGTCGAACTGAAATTTTCAAAGAAACTTTTTAAAACCCACAGTTGAAAAGCAAACAAACCATTTTTGAAAACACAAGTGAGCAAGTATCTAAGAGCCCATGGATAACCATGGATAGAAAGGGTGCTAACACCTTCCCTTTCTATAATCTACCTCCCGAACCGAGAGCAATCTCTATAAGGAATTTTTCTGTGCTTTTGTCCTTTCCATTTGGAGAAAATAAAAGACGGTGGCGACTCTTGCTTCCGCAACATTTCGCGAACCAGCTTTAAACAGTCAGTTCCAGATCCACCGATCACACCAGTCAAGCTAAAGATGTTGCAGAAAGCTCTCAGAAGCTCCCTGCTTCTGATGTTTCTCAAGCTGCCTTGGACAGGCAGACTCTGGAAGAGCTGAAGCTGAATGATATCTGTCTGCAGCAAAGGATGGATGAAAATGATCAGAAGATGAAGGAAAGGATGGATGTGCAGGATAGCAAGATAGATACAGTAGTCAGCATGGTGCACAAGCAGACTGAGACTGCTGATCAGATTAAGGCAATGCTGGAGACTTTGTTCACAAGCTTTCCTCCCCAACCTTAGATTTTCATTCATGCTATTTTCATGTTTTCTTTGCATACCTTCTGTACTGTTTTGTCTGGCCCTGAATATTTCAATATAACAAGTTTTTCCGCTCTTATCGTTTTAGCACATCACTTACACTTTTTGATTGCTGACAAAAAGGGGGAGAACAAGAATGATATTTTCAATAACGGATTACTGAGACAAAAAGTCTCAAACATTCTAACTCTGATATTTTTGAATGTTTTCTTTTGCACTTAAGTCTACAGGTACAAGAATGCTCTCTGATTCACTAAAGACCAAAGCTCTGATACTCTGATCCAAAGCAAAGCTCTGATAAAGCTCTGATATTCTGATCTGAAGCTCTGCTCTGATATTCTGATCTAATGCTTCTGATAGTCAAAGCTCTGATATTCTGATGTTCAAAGAAAGTCAATAAGATCTGATCCTGAAGAACTCTTGGAATTAAAAAAAGGGGAAGTTATAAATTCAGGGGGAGTATCTCCGATCCCAACTCTCATATCTCTTTATCCCTTATCTTTGATAACTTCTTACTCTGATACATCTTATCATTTAGTTATCTCTGATACTTTTTCACGTTACTTTCAATTAAAAATATCTAGTTTTTGTCATCATCAAAAAGGGGGAGATTGTTAGAACAAAGTTTGAATCTACTACCCTAAGTTTAAGTTTTGATGATAACAAAATAAAATGATATATTAATTATGTGATTCATGTAAGAACTATTTGCTACCTAAAATATTACCTTCTGTTTTACACAAACTCTGATAGGTATCAACAAGAGCACACTTAATCAGCATCAGAAGATTGGTTATCAGTATCAGCATCAGAAGATACTATATCAGAATACCAAAATCAGAAGAACAACTCATGCGAATGCTGAAGCTTGATGAACAGAACTGCGCTCAACACTCTGATAAAGACAACAACAGTTTATCAGCACTTAAGCAGAGTCAGAATGAGCCAAAGCCAGAACATGCTTTAAGTAGCAACGGTACTGTGCATTCAAGGCGAATTATTACCAACTGCATCATTCCAGACAAGATCTGCTTAATAAGGAAAGTTTGTTATTGGCATTGAATCAAGATTATTGCTCCAACATTCAACAATTTCAGTGCTATATAAACAAGACAATAAAGATTGAATTGGCTAATGCTCTACATCAATTTACACGCCTAAAAGCTATTCATCATCTTCTCATTCTCAGTTTGCTAAAAGCTCCAAGAATTCCTTACTCAATATTTTAGAAATCTAGTTTCCATAAGCTTAAGTTGTGTAATATCACAGTTGTGATAAACAGTTTTGTAGAAAACATTCACACACCTAGATTTCTCTTCTTTGTAAGAAAGTGTTTCCTTGACAAACCGGTTTGTGGTTTGCATCAAGAAGGCTTTAGCAGTTGTTAAAGCAGATTGTAATATTCAGTTGAATATAATGGATTAAGACCTCGTTGGAGAGAGGCGAAATCACCTTGATGGGTGGACTGGAGTAGTTTGAGATCAAACGAACCAGGATAAAAATATCGTGTTCATTGCATTGATTTTCAGTTTTACAATTCAACCCCCCTTCTTGTGTTTTTCACTTCTTCAGATGGTTGGTCAAATGGAACTTCCATCCACTCATATGTTTTTCGTAATCCCATCACCATCTCCCAAACATATATTTCAATTGCTACTGGTTGTGCCCAATTTGGAATTACCGTAGAAGCCTTCTGTTGTACCCCAAAATTTTCCCTCGCATTTTTCCACAAGAAATAACAACTTCAGGCTTTCCATGATCTTTCAAACTGGCTCAAGAATCAGTCAAACGGACTTTCCTCGTCAGTCAAACAAAAATTAGGGTTTTACTGGTTTTCATGGCTCTAGAACAGTTCACACAGTTGGCTTAGGGTTTTTGTTGATTTTGACTCAATTTTGATCAGGTGAACGTTCTTTGGCATTTAATCAGGAATTAAGGTTTTTGTGGGCATATTCTCAGAAGGTTAAAATTCCACAGCACTTTGCAAGTTATTCCAAGATTCGGGTTGAATTCACATTGTTTTGATTTAATCAGTAAAAGAAGACAGTTGGTTTGAATTCACCAGTCAAAAGATATACGCAGTTTGGAATTACAGTGTTTGTTGAAAATCAGTAAGAAAGGAATGCGTCTGATCAGTTATTGCATTTGACTGTGCGTTGCTTTAGATGATGGAGGCGCCAAGTTCATTTATTTTGATCAACGAAGAATCAATGTTTAGTTGATTATTTATTATTCTAAGAATTAAATATCTGGAATTTAATTTTCATTTGTTTTAATTTAAGGAACTATAAATAATAAGTAAATAATTGAGAAGGGATAAAAAGAATTAAATGGATCAATAGAATTTTTATTTCATATTTAAACATTTGTTACAATTATTATTTAGATACAAGTATGCATTTACGAAGTATTTAAAATAATAATAGTTTACAATGATTAAATTGAAAATAAAAAACTATCCTATTTTTCTAAATATTTTCTAAGTCCCTAATTCTTCATTCTTCACTTTGTTCCTCTCCATCCAAATATTCATCTGCAAAAAGAAAAGGAGAAAAGTCAGTGACTGATAAATAAATAAAGACAGATAAAAGAAATTCATCACTAAAGGCCACTGATTGGGATCAGTTAACCCTCTCTGCAAATCACGGGATTTCTCCCGGTTCACAAAGAGGGAAGAATTTTATTTGATCATGAATACAAAGTTGAGAAAAAATGCAAAGTGCCAAACTACATAAATTCAAAAATCTCAAGCAAACTGCACAGTTCAAACCCAACTGAAAAAAATCCAAATTGAAACTTTCTGTCAAAATGCAAAGTGTCAAACTTGCTGTCAAATGCCAAAAGGTACAAGTTACTGCACAAAGCTGTCAAAGAAGAGATAAAATATGCAGAGGAAATCTTTTATGCAAGCCAAACTTCCTTTCATCATTTCCCAACGAGTAGCCTTTTCAGAAAGTACACAAGAAAAACATTTTAATATTCTTTGAAGTGTACCAAAGAGAGAGAAGAAAAGAGATAAGTAAGCAGGGTTCAGGCTTTAGGCAATAGGCATAAGAAAATATACAAAAAGAACTGAACACAGAACCAAAGGGAGAAAAAAAAACTGTTAAGCCTCATCCTGTCAAAAGAGACAAGCAAAGATACAAAACCTTCCATCTGCTAAAAACCAGCATAACCTCAAAAACACATAACCTGCAATGGCTAATGAACCATTACCTACTGTCAAACTCAAACCTGCTACAAACTGATATACAAAAACCTACTACCAAGTCCTGACCTGAAGCAAAAAAAAACCTGCATATGCAAAACCTGCTAAGCCATGAACCAGTTCAGAATCCCCAACACCTAAACCATTCAATCCAAACATATACCAGTCACAAGCATAAACCTGCATTAGTCAAGCCTAACAGATAACCAATAAAGACTTCAAAGCCATACCAGCAAAACCTACTGCCCAAAACCAGGCCTACTGCATAACCATTCAAAAAAAGAAAGCCATTCAAGAAACCTGTCAAAAGAAAAGATCAGAGAGCCTTACCACTCTTCAAAACCTCAAGCAAAAAACCCGTTAAGGCCATCAAACCTGTTAAGGCCATCAAACAAGCTAAAGCCTGATATCTAAGGCAACTCAAGCCCTCAGAATTCCAGGAATTCATCATTAGGTATCCAACTTAAGCGAAAAGCCAGCAAATCATCAATCTCAACATATTCAAAAGGCAAAGGTATCAACCATCATTAAAAAGAGGCAACTCAGTGTCGAAACCCTCGAGCCCTCAGTAAGAATACATCATTGGGCAAAAAAGCAACTATCAAGCTCAACAATCAAGAGGCAACATAAGCAAGCATTTCAACAAGCGTTCAAGGCAATAAGCATACAAAGTCATAGCGAGAGAAAAAGAAGAAGAAATAATACGCAAACCAGAGCTTTCAGTTCAAATCATCATGAAACCCTAGGCAAAAGAGGTAGTACAGAAATGCCAGGAAGCTCAAAGAGCAAGCATCACGCGTTCCATCTCCGCCCCAGCCTCCGAGCACCTCCGCGCTCGCCTCCTTCCTCAAACGAAAGGTAGTAAAATCTCCCTCTCATCTCTTTTTTTGGTGACCTCGTTAAACAAACAATAATCAGAACACAAGATCATAACATGCAAAGATAAGTGAAACCCTAAACGCGAGAGTCAGAGAATGAGGATTACCTTTCTGCGCGCTTCACTGAACCTTGAAGAAGGAAAGGAGGCGATGGAAACACTGGTGGCTAGGTGAAAGAGATAGCACTCAAAGAACGATTGGAGAAGCACGCGAAGAAGACGAAACTCAAACGAACGCCGCCGCTGTCTCAAAACCTAAGTGTGATCGGTGGATCTGGAACTGACTGTTTAACGCTGGTTCGCGAAATGTCGCGGAAGCAAGAGTCGCCACCGTCTTTTATTTTCTCCAAATGGAAAGGACAAAAGCACAGAAAAATTCCTTAAAGAGATTGCTCTCGGTTCGGGAGGTAGATTATAGAAAGGGAAGGTGTTAGCACCCTTTCTATCCATGGTTATCCATGGGCTCTTAGATACTTGCTCATTTGTGTTTTCAAAAGTGTTTTGTTTGCTTTTCAATGTGGGTTTTAAAAAAGTTTCTTTGAAAATTCCAGATCGACTCTTGTGTCAGAGTGTTTGAAAAATTGTTTTGAAAGCTTTTGAAAAGTGTCGGTGTGAAAAGATTTTTGTTTGTTTTTGAAGAGAGCAAGTATCTACGAGAATCTACCTACCCTAAGGAATTCGTCTGTGTAAATGTCCTTAAAAGTAATGCCATCCCACCATTGAGAGGTAGGTAGCACCACCATTGGAGGTGTTCGGGTCGATTCGAGTTTAGGGACATGGTGATCACCAGAGCAATGGGAAGACACCTTAGAAGCTACCCTCATGCCAGGTTCCCGGATCATGAGGACTTACTAAGACATCCTCTACTCGACGATCACCTTTTGAGGCAAGGCAACAGTGAGGCGTACCCTAGGGGTGGTGTGTGCGATTCGTGTGTCGTTTTCATTTGCATTTGTCTTGTCATGTCATTGGTGTTCTACGCTTGATTTTATTTATGGCCATTCATTCTTGCATGCTTTGTTTAACAGTTTAAGGAATGCGGAAAAGTAAATCTAAAGCTATTACAAAGGCGCGGGTCCACATCGCCAAAATTAAATCGGACCCGATTTGACGGAAAATAAATAAAGCAAAAGAAATAAAAGTGCGAGAAGTAAATGTTACAAAGCTTCGGAAGAGATACATAATTATTTAAGTGGAATAAAATAAAGATGCGAAATTAAACAATTAAAAATATGGGCGTTGGACCCTTTTGCAAAAATTAATGTTAATGAGGAATTAAAATTTAATAATTAACAGAGAATGTTTTTGGTATTTTTATGTTTTTTAAGATTTAATGAAAAAGAGAATTAATTAAAATTAAAATTGAACGCGAACCCTAATTCTAATGGCTTTTAAATTTATTATGAAAGTATTAAATTTTAACCTAATTTGAACCTAAGTTAATTTACATGCCAATTTAATTATAAAAAAACAAATAAAATAAATAACATTATCGTGAAAGAAACATAAAATAAGGAATAAAATTTATTAAACCTAATTCTACATTTTTTTAGATTTTTGTTAAAAGAATTAAAGTTAAAACACCTAATTTAAATTAATTTACTTACATGCAAGTTTATTTATAAAAATACTAAAATAAGTAATGTTTTATTATTTTTCCCTTTTTCTGATTTTTATGTGTTTTCATATTTTGTAAAAAATAATTAATTAATTTACAACAATAAAGCAAATAAAATAATAATTAAAAATAAAATATAAGAAAATATAGAGAAGGCAAACCAGGGGGGGTTCAGGCCCCAATATGGAGGTCTTGGCCTTGGCAAACCGGCCCAACAAGCTTCAGGTCCATTGACCTTTTTTTTAGTAGCGTGTAATGCGTGGACCAGGGCTTAGCGTGTTCATCAACCTTGAGCCTTTGATCTGGATATGCTAGACGCGTGGACGCTTGGATTAAGAGGTGTATCATGGTCCCTCGCCTCAGCACTGCACGTGAACGTTAATTGAAGAAAAATAAATGGGAATATTGAAGACCTGGGACTCGAACCCAGGTCTTGGACGTGAATGCTATCAACGGCTGCCAGCTGAGCCAATCTATGCATTTGATATATAAATAACCAACAAATAATATGATACGAAACAACGCGCTAATGGATTTGCGCGCAAACAATTCAAATCAACCTATCACGCTTGGCCACGACTTCATCGTCTTCATGTTCCTGAAAACGTAAAAACAAAGGCCACGGTTTTAAAGACGTTCTCTTAGGCCTGTTTCCAGGAAATAGCGATTAAGCCATCTCCAAACATAAATTAGGTGCGAGGGTCCTGTCTTCTTCGTCTAGATGAGCTGAGTCTAATCATGGTCCTGAGAACGTCCAATTTTACCATACCTGGAAACCCCTAATTCAAAAGCTGCAAAACCTTAATGCTCAATAATGGTGAAATCGTATTGAGTGCACAAAAACGCAATTAAATGGTACAGTTAGCATCAGAATCCATCAATGAGTAATAATCCATAAGAAGAATGCAATAATTATGCTTGAAAATCAAAATACGATTATGCTTATTTCATGAAAAATTTCGAGTTCTGTATACCAATCCTTGAGGTTTTGATGGTTGTTTCTGATTGGAACGTGATCAGTGATCTCCAAGGAAACTATTGAAACAAGAATGGAGGCTTGAATCGACCTAAAAAGTGCTTTTCAGTTTTGAGCTTTTAGGGAATTTTTCCAAGTTTGTCAATGGTTCTTTAGCGCAGCTTTCTGTGTATGGGCATTAGGTTTATGTTCCAGCATTTGTAGTGAATCAATTAGGTTAAGAAAATTGATAAAAATCTCTTGCAATCATTGATTGAATATTTGATTTTCTTCCATTATGTTTTCAATCTTTTTCACATGGTTTTTGTATCAATTAGCATCCAATCAAGCCAAATCTTTCCACATTTGAATGTGCACGAAATCCTGATGGCAAAACATGCATGAAAAGATTTATTAGGTCAAGTTAGATATTTTTCATGTATTTAAATAATTTAAATGAATTAATATGAATAATAATTCAAATAAAAAAATAAAAAATGAGAAAATACTTCCCTTTGGGCCAAGTGGTCGTGCACATGCTTAGAATGATGAATCATGGAAGAAAAATGGGCCCATTAGCAATTTTAGGTCATTTGAAGTAGTGTTGACTTTTCAAAATATCCAAAAATTTCCCAACTTCCACAAGGCATAACTTGCTCAAATTTTAAGCTTTTCTCATGTTCTTGGACATTTTGGAAAGGTCTTTGAGTCCTCTAACCAATGTCTTTGGTCCCATGTCATTTTGATTTACCAATCTCAAGTTATGGCCTTTGACTTAAAGTCCCTTTTTGTTGACTTTTGAAAATGACCTATAATGTTGAAATTGATAACTTTTTGTGAGAGAATTTCTTGGACTTGAAGTATGAAGATGAGTTGTAGGAAATGTCTTTCTCTTCAAAATGAGCTTTGGATGGAATTTTTCTGATAATCCATGTGAAAGTTATGCCCTGGTCAATTTCAGTTGACTTTTTCAACTGTCCAAATAAGGAAACTTTTGCATCTTTGATGATTTCTGAGCCAAATTTTGAGAATCATGATCAAGCATTGATCAAATGATGTTTGTGGCTTCAAAATGATATGTTGACCAAAAATTTGAACTTTTGACTGTCAAATGACCATTTTGCCCCTACAGTTGACTGTAGTGCAATTTAGGGTTTTGACTGTGCAATTTTGTGCTGAATGCCTTGAAACTTGATATGAGGATACTTGACCATATTTGTAGGCATGTGAGACTTGATTGGACCTTTGAAAACTTCCTTTTCTCGATCAGAACACAAACCCTAGTTTTGACTGCATGGGAGACCTTTGCACTGTGCAACCCTTGGGGAATTTTGCAGCTTGACTTGGCAATTTCTTGAAGAATATGGGAGGGCAAATTTTGGGGTACAACAGTTGCCCCTGTTCAATCTTCTTAGACCTGAGGATGCAGATTGGCTGACGTGCCTTTCGTAATCCGAGGGTGGAAGATGATTGAACACTAAAGTGCCCAGAAATTTGCGCTCACATGTTAGCAGTGTGATGGAATGGGCTTATAGATGCCATTTGGAGATTGTTGGATCGGATGATGGGCTTATAGATGCCATCTGGATGTTGATCGCGTAGGAAATTCCTTAGCGAGAACCTGTATACCTGCAAAACAGAAAATGAGTACCTGACACGTTGCAGGAGCTGGTTTTCGGATGCTTGGTATAGATGTGTCCTGACTGGTTACAGGAGCTGAGTCTGGAGCTTCAAACGGCGATGAATGAACCAGGGATAGTTACTGCCTTAGCATGAACGGTGAGAGAACCTTGGGCGACTTTAACTCAAACAACGCTCGTTGAGAAAAATCTTGGGTGTCTTCTACTGGGATAAGAATCAGGGAGATCTTAGGGTTGATCTGACTGAACCAGAGAAGGCCTTTGGCTGGATAAGCATCAGGAAAATCTTAGGGTCGATTTAACTGAACCAGTCTAGGTCTTGAAATATCTTCAACTGGATAAGCATCAGGGAGATCTTAGGGTCGATCTGACTGAACCAGAGAAGGCCTTTGACTGGATAAGCATCAGGAAGATCTTGGGGTCGATTTAACTGAACCGGTCTAGGTCTTGAAATATCTTCAACTGGATAAGCATCAGGGAGATCTTAGGGTCGATCTGACTGAACCAGAGAAGGCCTTTGACTGGATAAGCATCAGGAAAATCTTGGGATCGATTTACTGAACCGGTCTAGGTCTTGAAATATCTTCAACTGGATAAGCATCAGGGAGATCTTAGGGTCGATCTGACTGAACCAGAGAAGGCCTTTGACTGGATAAGCATCAGGAAAATCTTAGGGTCGATTTAACTGAACCGGTCTAGGTCTTGAAATATCTTCAACTGGATAAGCATCAGGGAGATCTTAGGGTCGATCTGACTGAACCAGAGAAGGCCTTTGACTGGATAAGCATCAGGAAAATCTTGGGGTCGATTTACTGAACCGGTCTAGGTCTTGAAATATCTTCAACTGGGTAAGCATCAGGGAGATCTTAGGGTCGATCTGACTGAACCAGAGAAGGCCTTTGACTGGATAAGCATCAGGAAAATCTTAGGGCGATTTAACTGAACCGGTCTAGGTCTTGAAATATCTTCAACTGGATAAGCATCAGGGAGATCTTAGGGTCGATCTGACTGAACCAGAGAAGGCCTTTGACTGGATAAGCATCAGGAAAATCTTAGGGCGATTTAACTGAACCGGTCTAGGTCTTGAAATATCTTCAACTGGATAAGCATCAGGGAGATCTTAGGGTCGATCTGACTGAACCAGAGAAGGCCTTTGACTGGATAAGCATCAGGAAAATCTTGGGTTCGATTTACTGAACCGGTCTAGGTCTTGAAATATCTTCAACTGGATAAGCATCAGGGAGATCTTAGGGTCGATCTGACTGAACCAGAGAAGGCCTTTGACTGGATAAGCATCAGGAAAATCTTGGGATTGATTTAACTGAACCGGTCTAGGTCTTGAAATATGATTGAGAATTTCAACTGCATCTTTCCTGAAAGGTAAAGGTCAGTCGTATTCAATGCATGATATGGATCAAGCAATGATGTTCTCAACATAAATGAAACTTGTATGATATGATGTGTCTATGCATGTTATAATGATGTATGTGATGTTTTATGTATGTATGTTTTTGTCTAGGAAAGCAAATCCTTGACGAGTGCCGGGAAGTCATGTCCTGGGCTGCTGTGGAGGAATAGATTTTGCTTCCGCTGGGGATGATGATTGCAAGAATACCGGCAGGAGAAGATGACTCCGTTGTGGAATGAACTTGGCAAATGAATAATTCTGCAGGGAGAAAAGATACTCTAGCGACCATGCTGGGAAGCAATACTCTGTGGGGAGAGAGATGCTTTGCTGAGTGTTAATAGTAACTTGCTGAGGATACCCTTGTTGTTGGAAGTGTTGATAGACTCCGCTGGGGTAAGAAGACTTTGTCGACGACGCTCTTTCCGTGGCTTTTGGCTGAGGATAACCCAGTTATATCCTGTTAAGGAAATAACTCTTTAAATAAAGCCGGACGACGCGTTCGTGCTCTGCGAGGGATAAGCTTCCAGAATCTACTGGGGATAAGCTTACTGCTTGGGGAGATGTGGATTCCAACTTTCCTGGGGGAATTGGATTGGACTCTTCTGGGGAAGTTTGATATGCTGCCGGGGAACAATCTTTAGGCCAAGACTGTCGGGGATGCTTGTTAAGAATATATGTATTGCTGCTGGGGAAGTATTGAGATCTACGGAGGATACTCCATTTCCTTGAGATTAGTTTTTGCTTGGAGAGGAATGTACTGTTTGGCTTACTCTCTGGGGAATTAAGGTATCTGGTTATGTTCTTTAGCTGAACCTACCTTGGTACCTTGGAGGATAGAACGATTAGACTGCTCGGACAACTCTTTTATTGCCCCTGTTTCTAGTGTCACCTGCAATTAATTCCTTTGTTTCGTATGCCAATATTTATGAGTTAGCAAATTATTGTCAATGCATATATCACAAATTGAACCTTGGACGTTCTTTGCAAAACAAAACAGAAAAAGAAAAACACTTGGCACGTTTAACTGAAAAGTATATTTGTATTGATTTTGAATGGCCTGAAAGTAGGCGTTTTGTATACAAGAGGCTGACGTCCTAGTAAGGGGAACGCCTCCGAGCAAAAGAGTTTATACAGATTTGTACAAAAGAAAGTAAAACAGCTGTGTGAAGTATGAGTGATCCACTGGGTTTCAACTCTGCTATTGCCTTTATGATTCCGGGCATCTCATCACTTGATGACCTTGGTTGAGGGTGAAGCTGACTGATCGATGCCGTCTGAATTTGATGTAGATACCGGATTCTGGATGCAAAGTGATCCAATGAGACATAGTATTACGCTTTTATCCCTAATTTTTGCCTGGACTTCCCTTTCGGGTTTTCAGTCCACCGGGATACCCATTTTTGCCCAAGCCGCCTTTTCAGGTTTTCGACTTGCCGGGTGTACAAATTTTTTCTTTTTCATCCCTTCATTTTGCCCGAACCCTTTTGGTTCGACGGGAAGCCCTAATTTTTTCCTAGGCATGTCAGCCTAGCGGGTCTTTTTTTTATGCGTAGTATTTTTTTACTATGTCTGCATTGGCGGGGTGAGGAAGGTCGTCACCATCCATGTTGGTTAGAATCATGGCTCCTCCTGAGAACACATGCTTAACCACAAATGGCCCTTCGTACGTAGGGGTCCATTTGCCCCTTGGATCACTCTGAGGAAGGATGATTCTCTTGATTACCAGATCCCCAACTTGATATTCCTGTGGTCTGACCTTTTTGTTAAATGCCCTGATCATCCGTTTCTGATACGTCTGACCATGACAGATAGCAGCAAGTCTCTTTTCGTCAATGAGGTTGAGCTGATCAAGTCGTGTCTGGATCCAATCATCTTCGTTCAGATTTGCATCCTTCATTATCCGGAGAGAGGGAATTTTCACTTCGATTGGCAAGACTGCCTCCATGCCATAAACCAGAGATAAAGGAGTTGCCCCGGTTGACGTCCTAGCTGAGGTACGGTACCCATGTAGAGCGAACGGTAACATCTCGTGCCAATCTTTGTAAGTCGCTGTCATCTTCTGCACGATTTTCTTGATGTTCTTATTTGCTGCTTCTACAGCCCCATTCATCTTCGGTCTGTAAGGAGAAGAATTGTGGTGCTGTATCTTGAACTGTTCGCAGAGCTCAGCGATCATCTTATTGTTTAGATTGGTACCGTTGTCTGTAATAATCCGCTCAGGGACGCCGTACCGACAGATCAGGTTGTGCCGAATGAACCGTGCCACAACAGTCTTGGTTACCGTAGCATAGGATGCTGCCTCAACCCACTTCGTAAAATAATCAATCGCCACTAGGATGAAGCGATGTCCATTGGATGTCGTAGGTTTAATCTCGCCGATCATGTCTATGCCCCACATTGCAAACGGCCATGGCGCAGTCAGAACATTCAGGGGAACCGGAGGAACATGCACCTTGTCTGCATAAATCTGGCACTTGTGGCATGTCCTGGAATATTGGTAGCAGTCAGCTTCCATTGTGGACCAGTAATATCCTGCCCGTAGGATTTTCTTAGCCATAGTGTGTCCACTGGAATGCGTACCAAAGGTCCCTTCGTGTAGCTCTTCCATGATTCTTTCTGCTTCAGTCTTATCCACACAACGCAGTAAGGTTGAATCATGGTTTCGCTTATACAAGATGCCGTTGCTAAGGAAGAACTTGGCTGCGAACCTCCTCAGGAACTTCTTATCATTGATAGAGGCACCTTCAGGGTACTCCTGAGTTTCCAGATATCTCTTCACCTCGTGGTACCAAGGCTTCTCAGTCACCAATTCAGTTTCGAGATCACAATAGTATGCCGGTTCGTCCAGTTTCCAGATGATGATTCGGGGAGCCTCATTATCCCATTTGACCTTGAACATTGAAGACATTGTAGCTAACGCGTCCGCTAACTGATTTTCTTCTCGTGGAAAGTGCTCAAAGGTTATCTCTGTGAAGTGGGGGATCAGGGTCAACACACATTCTCTGTAAGGAATCAAGTTTGGATGTTTCGTATCCCACTCTCCTTTGATCTGATTGATCACAAGAGCGGAATCTCCGAAGACACTTAGAAATTTGATCCTTAGGTCGATCGCAGCTTGAAGACCCATGATGCACGCCTCATACTCCGCCATGTTGTTGGTACAGTTGAAACATAGCCGGGCAGTGAGTGGAGTATGAGTACCTTGTGGAGATATGATTATGGCGCCGATTCCATGACCCAAAGCATTGGAGGCTCCGTCAAAGTGCATAGACCATCGGGATCCTGGTTCAGGTCCTTCATCCGGTCCAGGCACTTCACAATCAGTCACTATCATGATGCTTTCATCTGGAAACTCGAAGTTCATTGACTGATAATCATCTACAGCTTGATGTGCCAGGTGGTCTGCCAATACACTTCCCTTGATAGCTTTCTGGGTTGTATATTGAATGTCGTATTCCGTCAAGATCATTTGCCATCTTGCGATTCTCCCAGACAGAGCATGCTTTTCGAATATGTACTTTATAGGATCCATTTTTGAGATCAACAAGGTAGTGTGAGTCAGCATATACTGTCTCAGCCGGCGAGCAGCCCATACCAAAGCGCAGCAAGTTTTCTCAAGCAGTGAGTATCGGGTCTCACAGTCGGTAAACTTTTTGCTAAGGTAATAAATGGCGTGCTCTTTTCGGCCAGACTCGTCATGCTGCCCCAGCACACACCCCATTGAGTTGTCTAGCACTGTCAGATATAGGATCAGAGGTCTCCCTTCAACCGGTGGCATAAGAATGGGTGGTTCTTGGAGATACTCTTTGATTCTGTCAAAAGCAGCCTGACATTCATCGTTCCAACGTACTACCTGATCTTTCTTCAGCAGCTTGAAGATTGGCTCACAAGTAGCAGTAAGATGTGAGATGAATCGAGCGATGTAATTCAGGCGTCCTAAAAAGCCTCTGACTTCCTTTTCTGTCTTAGGAACTGGCATCTCTTGAATGGCTTTGACCTTAGCAGGGTCCACTTGAATACCTTTATCACTGACCACGAAGCCTAGTAACTTCCCAGATCTTACCCCGAAGGTGCACTTGTTCGGATTCAACCTTAGCTTGTACAGTTTCAACCGGTCAAACAACTTCTGCAGATGATCTAGGTGCTCTTCCTCAGTCTGGGACCTAGCAATCATGTCGTCCACATACACTTCTATCTCGTGATGGATCATGTCACGAAATAAAGCAACCATGGCACGTTGGTAGGTTGCCCCAGCATTCTTCAACCCGAATGGCATGACCTTGTAACAGAAGGTCCCCCACTGAGTAACAAATGTAGTCTTTTCCATGTCTTCAGGTGCCATCTTGATCTGATTATAACCTGAAAAGCCATCCATGAAAGAGAATACCTTGTGCTGAGCTGTATTGTCAACAAGGACATCAATGTGAGGTAAGGGAAAGTCATCCTTGGGGCTGGCCCTGTTCAGATCCCTGTAATCGACACACATTCTGACCTTACCGTCCTTCTTAGGTACCGACACCACATTAGCAACCCATTGAGGGTAAGAAGTTACTGCAAGGAATCCAGCATCAAACTGTTTCATAACCTCGGCCTTAATCTTCTCGGACATCTCTGGACGCATCCGACGGACCTTTTGCTTAACTGGAGGGCAGTCTTCCTTAGTTGGCAAGTGATGGACCACAATGTCGGTATCCAACCCGGGCATGTCTTCGTAGGACCAGGCAAAGATCTTCATATAATCATGCAGCATCTTGGTTAACCGTTGCTTCACGCTGAGCTCTAGGTTGGCACCAATCTTTACCTCTTTCCTGTCTGTCTCTGTACCCAGGTTTATGGTTTCTACTGGCTCTTCATGGGGTTGAATTGCCCTCTCTTCCTGAAGCAACAGTCTTGCAAGCTCGCCAGGCACTTCGCAATCATCTTCACCTTCGTCTTCGGCTAAGTTGATCGGATTTTCGAAGTCATAATTGGCAGTAGCAGAGTTGTTATCAGTGAGATCCAGAGTGGATTGAAACCTGTATGAGTGAGTGTGTGTGTAAATACAGCTGTTTTTGAAAATTATGTAAAGGAAAAGAAAGACAGAAAAGGAACACAATATTTGTAATGCGAAAATACGTCCAAGATTTTCATTCATGATATATGAAATGACAATTTGTATGCCCTCACAAATGATACCACGGTGCCTCGGGTAAGACACCGGGCCATAGAGTTTATCATTGTTTATTACAAAATAACGAAACAAAGAAATTTATTACTGCGTCACAAAGGTAACAGGAGTATGGTCCTTAGCAATCCAGTTGTTCAATCCGCCTTCGGCCGTCGGATAGATCCAGCTGTTGAATTCAGCTTCGTCCACTTCATGGTCTTCCCCAACAGCATTCACTCCTGAACTTTTAATAAATACCGGAGGTCTCCCAATCTTCGCTTTCCTCATAGCTCTCTGACCTTCTGTGGTAAAACCCAGCCCAAGTTTATCAGTCTTCTGAGTAAAGTCTGGAAGTCTGCCCCAGTCGGCACATTCACCCTTCTGGACCACAGCCCGGGCATCCTTCAGGGAAGCCATCTTCAAAGGACCACCTTCTTCTGTTGCTGTTTCTGCTGCAATTGGAAACACTTCCTCGAAATGCTGAAAGGGGGTTTCAATAAACTCCCCATCCATCTCGATGTACCTGAAGGAGTTTAGGTGGCTCACCATATATTCCTCCTCTCCCTGCACGGTGACGATCTTCCCTCTGACGGGGTACTTCAGCTTCTGGTGCAAGGTAGAGGTCACTGCCCCAGCCTTATGTATCCAAGGCCGACCCAATAGACAAGAGTAAGATGGACGGATATCCATCACATAAAAAGTGGAATCGAACACCTGAGAGCCCACACGAATCGGAATGTCAACCTCTCCATGGACCATCCTCTTTGAACCATCAAAGGCCCTGACGATGATGTTGCTGGGTTTCAATTCCAGACCTTCACAATCTAAACGGTCCAAAGCCTTCTTGGGTAGCACATTCAAAGAAGACCCCGTGTCCACCAGCACATGTGCCAAGGTAGTGCCCCTGCATTCAATAGAGACATGCAGAGCATCATTATGGTCTCTTCCCTTCGCGGTCAAGTCAGCATCGGAGAAACCCAAGCCATTGTATGCCGTTAGACTTGCTACGCAATCAGTAAACTGGACCGCAGATGTCTCATGTGGCACGTGGGCCGTCTTAAGGAATGAGATTAGGGCCTTAGCATGGGCCTCGGAGCACAACAATAAGGAGAGCATGGAGATCTTGGAGGGCGTGTGCCCCAGCTGTTCCACAACATTAAAATCGCTCTTCTTTATAATCTTCAGAATCTCCTCCATCTCCTGTGGGGAGGCCTCAGCAGCTATGGGTACAGGTGCCCCCATCTGGGCAGGCTCAACTTCAATTCCCTTGCCCCGAGCATTGGATGACTCGGCAGCAGGAGAAACAACTTGATCGGCAGTAGGAACAACAACCTGATCAGCAACAGGAACAGGTGTACTTGTAGGAGTTATCAGGAGCGGTCTTCAGGCAGCAGGCGGTGCAATGTCAGGCGAGAAGAGCCTGCCACTGCGGGTAGCTTTGGCTGGGCCAGTAATGTCACAAATGCTGGCGGCAGCGTTGAACTCTTGTTTAATCCCGTTTACATATACATCTGCCCCATAATGCCAGGGGACAACTTTGTCAGATACATAGGGCAGGGGCCCTGGAACAGTGATAATAACAGGCGCAACAGTCATGATTTGGACGGGCTTCTTCGGGAGAGCCGGGATCGGATTATTAAAAATAGTCACCACAGAAACTTCTTCCACTGGAACCAACCGAACAACAGACTTCTTGAATAGAATCTCCTTGCTGTCCATTAAGCTTTAGATGCCTAACTTTAGCAAGGGACAACCAGATGGGGACACAGCACAGAACAGGCAACCCTCACTACAACCCGGAAATAAACCGGCCTGCAGTAGGTTCTTCTTGACAATCTTTAGAGGAGTGGCTAGATCATCCACAGAAACAGCATAAACGTCTTCATCAACAGCATTGGCCCCATGTTGAGGCATAGGGGGAGTAACTACATTCGGCTTCGCAGGCGCTTCGAATTGCATCTCATTCGCGTCGATAAGGTCTTGCACCTTATTCTTTAACGCCCAACAGTCATCAGTAGAGTGCCCCGGGCTATCTGAATGGTAGGCACAACGAGCATTCGGGTTGTACTTGGGGGATGCAGTATTTGGAAACTTCGGCGCCTCCCTGACAGTCACTAAATTGGTTGAGAGCAACTGTGGCAGGATCTGCGACAAAGTCATGCTTAAGCGGGTGAATTCTCTCCGGGGCCTTTCAAACTTCTGAGGGTTAGTTGGCCGGGGAGCGGCATCAGGCTTAGCGATCATCACCGCACTGACAGATTGGCGGTGCTCCGGTCTCTCTGATTTCCTGGAACCATATACGGCACTAGACTCCTTCTTGAATGGTTTCTTTTCCGAACTAGATGATGCACCCTTCGCAATCTTTCCAGACTTCATCCCAGCTTCAATCCTCTCTCCAGTCAAGATTAGATCAGTGAATCCAGCAGAGGAATTCCCAATGAGATGGTTGAAAAATGGCCCAGATAGGGTCCCCAAGAACATGTCTACCAGCTCCCGATCAGTCAATGGTGGCTGCACCCTGCCAGCCAGGTCTCTCCACTTCTGAGCGTACTCTTTAAAACCTTCGCTTGCACCTAACGACATACCCTGGAGTTGGGTACGTGTGGGGGCAAGGTCGGCATTATATTGATACTGCTTGTAGAAAGCAGTAGCCAACTCCTCCCAGTTACGAACCTTGGTCCCATCCAGCTGATAGAACCATTCGAGATGAGTCCCTGAAAGACTCTCCTGGAAGAAGTGGATCCACAAATTTTTATCCGCAGAGTACGGCTGAATTTTCCGAACGTAGGACCTTAGATGCAGCTTGGGACAAGACGCCCCGTCATATTTGGAGAAGGATGGTGCTTTGAACTTATGAGGGATGATCACACCAGTTGACAAACCCAGATCTCCGAAATCCAGCCCAGGTACCTGTTGAACCTCCATAGCCTTCAACCTGTCCTCCAATTGCTTATATCTGTCGTCTGCAGGAGGGTACTGCTCTTCATCAAAATATGTCTCGTTGTCAGAGACTACCGGACTAGGGACTTTTACTTCTGCCTGAGAAGGACTCTTGCCAACAGAAGAACCAGCCTCTTCATGCTGCAGAGTATTGCCAAACCTTCGGCCCGAGTTGAACAGAACAGTTCTTCTCTTCTTCTTCTTCTCCTTCTTCAGGAGCATAGCCTTCAGTTCTTCTTGGCCTTGAGCCAGACCCTTGATTAATTCTTGGAATTGTGCATTCTGTACCTGAAGAGCCTTGATTGATGTCTCAGTTGATGCAGATTCGGGATTCATGATGCTGAAATAAACAGCGAAGAACTGTAAGCAACCTGAAAAGAGGAAAAACCTGCTATGCACATGATGTATGAAATGCGTATGATTTATGTTTTCAAAGACAATCGGGAATCAACTTTGTAAACAAAAAAAGAACACACTTCATTAGATTCAACTTTGCAACTGAAATTATTCAACAAGTTGCCCTTAGGCGTTACATGAAAGGAAACATTGGAAAGGAAATAAGACTGTAAAAGCACATCTGGAGCTCATTATTGATCCCATGGTCTCCTTTTCTCAGTACGGATGTAGGCGTTCAGAGCTCTCTCATTCTCCAACTGCTTGGTCAGCTTTTGGATCTTTGATTCCTGCTCATTGAACTTTTCCCGGTAGGAATCCCGCTCTTCTCGCAGTTGCGACCAAGATCTCTTCAATGTCTCATAATCAGTAGGTATCTGAGGAGGAAGGACAGTTGGAGGAACACCATCCTTATCAGGACACTCAAGAATGACGGGTCTGACAGCTTCATACGGCATACCTAACTTCTGAGCGCGGATGCGAACCCATTTGTAGTAGGCTTCCATAGGTAAAGAAGTCTTTGGCCCTAACTCCTGTGGGTCAGCTTTATGAACCTTGTCCCAAGCCTTGATGAACCTACGACGTAGCTCGTCACTATCCACCTGAAATTCAAAACTGATGTGAGGCACCAACATCTCATGGGGACCTGCTCTTCTTGCTCTTCCAAACTGACGGAGTGCTAGACATGGATTGTAAGAGATCCCTCCTTGAGTACCAATCAGAGGAACATTAGGATACTCCCCGCATCGATCAATAATAGCTATCTCGCCCAAACCTCTGCAAGTCTAAATGATGTCTTTATCGGTGAGAGACATTAACCTGTGAGCCCAACCTCTTCCTTCTTGGTTCTTTAGCACGAACTTGGGGAGGTGCGAAATAAACCACCTCACCAACAAAGGGATACAACACCATAGGGTTCCTCGTCTTCGGGTAGTACGGGCATGAAGTTGTTGCAAGATGTCACCCAAGAGAGTGGGCACCGGATTCTGAGACATAAAGATCCTTATGGCAGTGACATTGATGAAGTTGTCAGGATTAGGAAACAGGACTAACCCATAGATTAGGAGAGCCAAGACGTCTTCATATGCCCTAAAGTCCAGGTCATTCCAGAAACTGTTAGCTTTGCCAATTAGAAACTTGGCCAAGAAACCCTTAACTCCACTTCTAGTTACCCAGTTGTCTGTTACCTCTTGATGGGTCAAAGGGAGAGCTGCAGCAACATCCTCAAGCCTGAGGGTCTTTTCCCAACCAGTAAAGGGAGTCTGATCCAAGATAGGGATACCAAGCAAGTCAGAGAACTCTTCCAGGGTAGGGACCAGCTGGAAGTCTTGAAAGGTGAAGCACTGGTACAGAGGGTCATAGAACTGGGTCAGAACACTCATCAACTGCTGATCCCGCTTTGCAGTGACTAAACTGAGAAGAGAACCATGCCTCTGAATGAAGGAAGTGGTATTTGGAATTCTGCTAACCAACTCATCAAGCAACTCAGGTGAACGAACGAAGTTGAACCGGATAGTATTCCTTCGCACAGGCATCATAATGTCCTACAAAACAGAGCAAAGGTGAAACCCTCTTGTCTTTGATATGGTCAGTCCTTATACAGGATGCATGCAATGCTCATGATGCTATGATGTTATGATAAAACACACCACATACAGATACAAAGGCAAACATGGTAAGGCACACAAGTCACACAAGGCAAGCCCCTAAAGTTTAGGCCAGCATGAGGTCTAGGTACTACCCTCTTTCAGTTTGTTGGTTCATACCTGTCCTAATCAAAAGTAACCGGGTTCTTAGAGGATCCCAATATCATTGACTACCCTCAATCGGTCATAACTCCAGCATCGCAATCTTTTCTTGCGGCCAGAACCATCACGAGAGTTTAGCCTCAATGGGCGTAGCATACTGCTACTGTTCTAAAGGCCAAGTTGTGTCAATTAAGGTTCTAAGGTTGTTGGTGTTTAATGACTCCTTAGAAGACCCATATTCTCCTCGTTGCGACACAAGGGATATCGGTACAGACTAAGGTGCCACACCAACGTAGCCACTGCTTCACCTGTGTCGGTCTACGCCGGACAGGTCCCTCACAGCTTATGCTACCTAAACAGGGTATCCCCAGATCCGGGTTAGGATCTATGTATCTCTGATGCAACCCACAATAGTAAAGCAAGCAAATCAATACAAGTGAAAACACAGTTATGACCTAGCCCTAAGGTACACCTCACTTTATAAGATTATTCCCCAGCAGAGTCGCCAGTTCTGTGATCGGTGGATCTGGAACTGACTGTTTAACGCTGGTTCGCGAAATGTCGCGGAAGCAAGAGTCGCCACCGTCTTTTATTTTCTCCAAATGGAAAGGACAAAAGCACAGAAAAATTCCTTAAAGAGATTGCTCTCGGTTCGGGAGGTAGATTATAGAAAGGGAAGGTGTTAGCACCCTTTCTATCCATGGTTATCCATGGGCTCTTAGATACTTGCTCATTTGTGTTTTCAAAAGTGTTTTATTTGCTTTTCAATGTGGGTTTTAAAAAAGTTTCTTTGAAAATTCCAGATCGACTCTTGTGTCAGAGTGTTTGAAAAATTGTTTTGAAAGCTTTTGAAAAGTGTCGGTGTGAAAAGATTTTTGTTTGTTTTTGAAGAGAGCAAGTATCTACGAGAATCTACCTACCCTAAGGAATTCGTCTGTGTAAATGTCCTTAAAAGTAATGCCATCCCACCATTGAGAGGTAGGTAGCACCACCGTTGGAGGTGTTCGGGTCGATTCGAGTTTAGGGACATGGTGATCACCAGAGCAATGGGAAGACACCTTAGAAGCTACCCTCATGCCAGGTTCCCGGATCATGAGGACTTACTAAGACATCCTCTACTCGACGATCACCTTTCGAGGCAAGGCAACAGTGAGGCGTACCCTAGGGGTGGTGTGTGCGATTCGTGTGTCGTTTTCATTTGCATTTGTCTTGTCATGTCATTGGTGTTCTACGCTTGATTTTATTTATGGCCATTCATTCTTGCATGCTTTGTTTAACAGTTTAAGGAATGCGGAAAAGTAAATCTAAAGCTATTACAAAGGCGCGGGTCCACATCGCCAAAATTAAACCGGACCCGATTTGACGGAAAATAAATAAAACAAAAGAAATAAAAGTGCGAGAAGTAAATGTTACAAAGCTTCGGGAGAGATACATAATTATTTAAGCGGAATAAAATAAAGATGCGAAATTAAACAATTAAAAATATGGGCGTTGGACCCTTTTGCAAAAATTAATGTTAATGAGGAATTAAAATTTAATAATTAACAGAGAATGTTTTTGGTATTTTTATGTTTTTTAAGATTTAATGAAAAAGAGAATTAATTAAAATTAAAATTGAACGCGAACCCTAATTCTAATGGCTTTTAAATTTATTATGAAAGTATTAAATTTTAACCTAATTTGAACCTAAGTTAATTTACATGCCAATTTAATTATAAAAAAACAAATAAAATAAATAACATTATCGTGAAAGAAACATAAAATAAGGAATAAAATTTATTAAACCTAATTCTACATTTTTTTAGATTTTTGTTAAAAGAATTAAAGTTAAAACACCTAATTTAAATTAATTTATTTACATGCAAGTTTATTTATAAAAATACTAAAATAAGTAATGTTTTATTATTTTTCCCTTTTTCTGATTTTTATGTGTTTTCATATTTTGTAAAAAATAATTAATTAATTTACAACAATAAAGCAAATAAAATAATAATTAAAAATAAAATATAAGAAAATATAGAGAAGGCAAACCAGGGGGGGTTCAGGCCCCAATATGGAGGTCTTGGCCTTGGCAAACCGGCCCAACAAGCTTCAGGTCCATTGACCTTTTTTTTTTAGTAGCGTGTAATGCGTGGACCAGGGCTTAGCGTGTTCATCAACCTTGAGCCTTTGATCTGGATATGCTAGACGCGTGGACGCTTGGATTAAGAGGTGTATCATGGTCCCTCGCCTCAGCACTGCACGTGAACGTTAATTGAAGAAAAATAAATGGGAATATTGAAGACCTGGGACTCGAACCCAGGTCTTGGACGTGAATGCTATCAACGCCTGCCAGCTGAGCCAATCTATGCATTTGATATATAAATAACCAACAAATAATATGATACGAAACAACGCGCTAATGGATTTGCGCGCAAACAATTCAAATCAACCTATCACGCTTGGCCACGACTTCATCGTCTTCATGTTCCTGAAAACGTAACAACAAAGGCCACGGTTTTAAAGACGTTCTCTTAGGCCTGTTTCCAGGAAATAGCGATTAAGCCATCTCCAAACATAAATTAGGCGCGAGGGTCCTGTCTTCTTCGTCTAGATGAGCTGAGTCTAATCATGGTCCTGAGAACGTCCAATTTTACCATACCTGGAAACCCCTAATTCAAAAGCTGCAAAACCCTAATGCTCAATAATGGTGAAATCGTATTGAGTGCACAAAAACGCAATTAAATGGTACAGTTAGCATCAGAATCCATCAATGAGTAATAATCCATAAGAAGAATGCAATAATTATGCTTGAAAATCAAAATACGATTATGCTTATTTCATGAAAAATTTCGAGTTTTGTATACCAATCCTTGAGGTTTTGATGGTTGTTTCTGATTGGAACGTGATCAGTGATCTCCAAGGAAACTATTGAAACAAGAATGGAGGCTTGAATCGACCTAAAAAGTGCTTTTCAGTTTTGAGCTTTTAGGGAATTTTTCCAAGTTTGTCAATGGTTCTTTAGCGCAGCTTTCTGTGTATGGGCATTAGGTTTATGTTCCAGCATTTGTAGTGAATCAATTAGGTTAAGAAAATTGATAAAAATCTCTTGCAATCATTGATTGAATATTTGATTTTCTTCCATTATGTTTTCAATCTTTTTCACATGGTTTTTGTATCAATTAGCATCCAATCAAGCCAAATCTTTCCACATTTGAATGTGCACGAAATCCTGATGGCAAAACATGCATGAAAAGATTTATTAGGTCAAGTTAGATATTTTTCATGTATTTAAATAATTTAAATGAATTAATATGAATAATAATTCAAATAAAAAAATAAAAAATGAGAAAATACTTCCCTTTGGGCCAAGTGGTCGTGCACATGCTTAGAATGATGAATCATGGAAGAAAAATGGGCCCATTAGCAATTTTAGGTCATTTGAAGTAGTGTTGACTTTTCAAAATATCCAAAAATTTCCCAACTTCCACAAGGCATAACTTGCTCAATTTTTAAGCTTTTCTCATGTTCTTGGACATTTTGGAAAGGTCTTTGAGTCCTCTAACCAATGTCTTTGGTCCCATGTCATTTTGATTTACCAATCTCAAGTTATGGCCTTTGACTTAAAGTCCCTTTTTGTTGACTTTTGAAAATGACCTATAATGTTGAAATTGATAACTTTTTGTGAGAGCATTTATTGGACTTGAAGTATGAAGATGAGTTGTAGGAAATGTCTTTCTCTTCAAAATGAGCTTTGGATGGAATTTTTCTGATAATCAATGTGAAAGTTATGCCCTGGTCAATTTCAGTTGACTTTTTCATCTGTCCAAATAAGGAAACTTTTGCATCTTTGATGATTTCTGAGCCAAATTTTGAGAATCATGATCAAGCATTGATCAAATGATGTTTTTGGCTTCAAAATGATATGTTGACCAAAAATTTGAACTTTTGACTGTCAAATGACCATTTTGCCCCTACAGTTGACTGTAGTGCAATTTAGGGTTTTGACTGTGCAATTTTGTGCTGAATGCCTTGAAACTTGATATGAGGATACTTGACCATATTTGTAGGCATGTGAGACTTGATTGGACCTTTGAAAACTTCCTTTTCTCGATCAGAACACAAACCCTAGTTTTGACTGCATGGGAGACCTTTGCACTGTGCAACCCTTGGGGAATTTTGCAGCTTGACTTGGCAATTTCTTGAAGAATATGGGAGGGCAAATTTTGGGGTACAACAGTTGCCCCTGTTCAATCTTCTTAGACCTGAGGATGCAGATTGGCTGACGTGCCTTTCGTAATCCGAGGGTGGAAGATGATTGAACACTAAAGTGCCCAGAAATTTGCGCTCACATGTTAGCAGTTTGATGGAATGGGCTTATAGATGCCATTTGGAGATTGTTGGATCGGATGATGGGATTATAGATGCCATCTGGATGTTGATCGCGTAGGAAATTCCTTAGCGAGAACCTATATACCTGCAAAACAGAAAATGAGTACCTGACACGTTGCAGGAGCTGGTTTTCGGATGCTTGGTATAGATGTGTCCTGACTGGTTACAGGAGCTGAGTCTGGAGCTTCAAACGGCGATGAATGAACCAGGGATAGTTACTGCCTTAGCATGAACGGTGAGAGAACCTTGGGCAACTTTAACTCAAACAACGCTCGTTGAGAAAAATCTTGGGTGTCTTCTACTGGGATAAGAATCAGGGAGATCTTAGGGTTGATCTGACTGAACCAGAGAAGGCCTTTGGCTGGATAAGCATCAGGAAAATCTTAGGGTCGATTTAACTGAACCAGTCTAGGTCTTGAAATATCTTCAACTGGATAAGCATCAGGGAGATCTTAGGGTCGATCTGACTGAACCAGAGAAGGCCTTTGACTGGATAAGCATCAGGAAGATCTTGGGGTCGATTTAACTGAACCGGTCTAGGTCTTGAAATATCTTCAACTGGATAAGCATCAGGGAGATCTTAGGGTCGATCTGACTGAACCAGAGAAGGCCTTTGACTGGATAAGCATCAGGAAAATCTTGGGATCGATTTACTGAACCGGTCTAGGTCTTGAAATATCTTCAACTGGATAAGCATCAGGGAGATCTTAAGGTCGATCTGACTGAACCAGAGAAGGCCTTTGACTGGATAAGCATCAGGAAAATCTTAGGGTCGATTTAACTGAACCGGTCTAGGTCTTGAAATATCTTCAACTGGATAAGCATCAGGGAGATCTTAGGGTCGATCTGACTGAACCAGAGAAGGCCTTTGACTGGATAAGCATCAGGAAAATCTTGGGGTCGATTTACTGAACCGGTCTAGGTCTTGAAATATATTCAACTGGGTAAGCATCAGGGAGATCTTAGGGTCGATCTGACTGAACCAGAGAAGGCCTTTGACTGAATAAGCATCAGGAAAATCTTAGGGCGATTTAACTGAACCGGTCTAGGTCTTGAAATATCTTCAACTGGATAAGCATCAGGGAGATCTTAGGGTCGATCTGACTGAACCAGAGAAGGCCTTTGACTGGATAAGCATCAGGAAAATCTTAGGGCGATTTAACTGAACCGGTCTAGGTCTTGAAATATCTTCAACTGGATAAGCATCAGGGAGATCTTAGGGTCGATCTGACTGAACCAGAGAAGGCCTTTGACTGGATAAGCATCAGGAAAATCTTGGGGTCGATTTACTGAACCGGTCTAGGTCTTGAAATATCTTCAACTGGATAAGCATCAGGGAGATCTTAGGGTCGATCTGACTGAACCAGAGAAGGCCTTTGACTGGATAAGCATCAGGAAAATCTTGGGATTGATTTAACTGAACCGGTCTAGGTCTTGAAATATGATTGAGAATTTCAACTGCATCTTTCCTGAAAGGTAAAGGTCAGTCGTATTCAATGCATGATATGGATCAAGCAATGATGTTCTCAACATAAATGAAACTTGTATGATATGATGTGTCTATGCATGTTATAATGATGTATGTGATGTTTTATGTATGTATGTTTTTGTCTAGGAAAGCAAATCCTTGACGAGTGCCGGGAAGTCATGTCCTGGGCTGCTGTGGAGGAATAGATTTTGCTTCCGCTGGGGATGATGATTGCAAGAATACCGGCAAGAGAAAATGACTTCGTTGTGGAATGAACTTGGCAAATGAATAATTCTGCGGGGAGAAAAGATACTCTAGCGACCATGCTGGGAAGCAATACTCTGTGGGGAGAGAGATGCTTTGCTGAGTGTTAATAGTAACTTGCTGAGGATACCCTTGTTGTTGGAAGTGTTGATAGACTCCGCTGGGGTAAGAAGACTTTGTCGACGACGCTCTTTCCGTGGCTTTTGGCTGAGGATAACCCAGTTATATCCTGTTAAGGAAATAACTCTTTAAATAAAGCCGGACGACGCGTTCGTGCTCTGCGAGGGATAAGCTTCCAGAATCTACTGGGGATAAGCTTACTGCTTGGGGAGATGTGGATTCCAACTTTCCTGGGGGAATTGGATTGGACTCTTCTGGGGAAGTTTGATATGCTGCCGGGGAACAATCTTTAGGCCAAGACTGTCGGGGATGCTTGTTAAGAATATATGTATTGCTGCTGGGGAAGTATTGAGATCTACGGAGGATACTCCATTTCCTTGAGATTAGTTTTTGCTTGGAGAGGAATGTACTGTTTGGCTTACTCTCTGGGGAATTAAGGTATCTGGTTATGTTCTTTAGCTGAACCTACCTTGGCACCTTGGAGGATAGAACGATTAGACTGCTCGGACAACTCTTTTATTGCCCCTGTTTCTAGTGTCACCTGCAATTAATTCCTTTGTTTCGTATGCCAATATTTATGAGTTAGCAAATTATTGTCAATGCATATATCACAAATTGAACCTTGGACGTTCTTTGCAAAACAAAACAGAAAAAGAAAAACACTTCGCACGTTTAACTGAAAAGTATATTTGTATTGATTTTGAATGGCCTGAAAGTAGGCGTTTTGTATACAAGAGGCTGACGTCCTAGTAAGGGGAACGCCGCCGAGCAAAAGAGTTTATACAGATTTGTACAAAAGAAAGTAAAACAGCTGTGTGAAGTATGAGTGATCCACTGGGTTTCAACTCTGCTATTGCCTTTATGATTCCGGGCATCTCATCACTTGATGACCTTGGTTGAGGGTGAAGCTGACTGATCGATGCCGTCTGAATTTGATGTAGATACCGGATTCTGGATGCAAAGTGATCCAATGAGACATAGTATTACGCTTTTATCCCTAATTTTTGCCTGGACTGCCCTTTCGGGTTTTCAGTCCACCGGGATACCCATTTTTGCCCAAGCCGCCTTTTCAGGTTTTCGACTTGCCGGGTGTACAGATTTTTTCTTTTTCATCCCTTCATTTTGCCCGAACCCTTTTGGTTCGACGGGAAGCCCTAATTTTTTCCTAGGCATGTCAGCCTAGCGGGTCTTTTTTTTTATGCGTAGTATTTTTTTACTATGTCTGCATTGGCGGGGTGAGGAAGGTCGTCACCATCCATGTTGGTTAGAATCATGGCTCCTCCTGAGAACACATGCTTAACCACAAATGGTCCTTCGTACGTAGGGGTCCATTTGCCCCTTGGATCACTCTGAGGAAGGATGATTCTCTTGATTACCAGATCCCCAACTTGATATTCCTGTGGTCTGACCTTTTTGTTAAATGCCCTGATCATCCGTTTCTGATACGTCTGACCATGACAGATAGCAGCAAGTCTCTTTTCGTCAATGAGGTTGAGCTGATCAAGTCGTGTCTGGATCCAATCATCTTCGTTCAGATTTGCATCCTTCATTATCCGGAGAGAGGGAATTTGCACTTCGATTGGAAAGACTGCCTCCATGCCATAAACCAGAGAGAAAGGAGTTGCCCCGGTTGACGTCCTAGCTGAGGTACGGTACCCATGTAGAGCGAACGGTAACATCTCGTGCCAATCTTTGTAAGTCGCTGTCATCTTCTGCACGATTTTCTTGATGTTCTTATTTGCTGCTTCTACAGCCCCATTCATCTTCGGTCTGTAAGGAGAAGAATTGTGGTGCTGTATCTTGAACTGTTCGTAGAGCTCAGCGATCATCTTATTGTTTAGATTGGTACCGTTGTCTGTAATAATCCGCTCAGGGACGCCGTACCGACAGATCAGGTTGTGCCGAATGAATCGTGCCACAACAGTCTTGGTTACCGTAGCATAGGATGCTGCCTCAACCCACTTCGTAAAATAATCAATCGCCACTAGGATGAAGCGATGTCCATTGGATGCCGTAGGTTTAATCTCGCCGATCATGTCTATGCCCCACATTGCAAACGGCCATGGCGCAGTCAGAACATTCAGGGGAACCGGAGGAACATGCACCTTGTCTGCATAAATCTGGCACTTGTGGCATGTCCTGGAATATTGGTAGCAGTCAGCTTCCATTGTGGACCAGTAATATCCTGCCCGTAGGATTTTCTTAGCCATAGTGTGTCCACTGGAATGCGTACCAAAGGTCCCTTCGTGTAGCTCTTCCATGATTCTTTCTGCTTCAGTCTTATCCACACAACGCAGTAAGGTTGAATCATGGTTTCGCTTATACAAGATGCCGTTGCTAAGGAAGAACTTGGCTGCGAACCTCCTCAGGAACTTCTTATCATTGATAGAGGCACCTTCAGGGTACTCCTGAGTTTCCAGATATCTCTTCACCTCGTGGTACCAAGGCTTCTCAGTCACCAATTCAGTTTCGAGATCACAACAGTATGCCGGTTCGTCCAGTTTCCAGATGATGATTCGGGGAGCCTCATTATCCCATTTGACCTTGAACATTGAAGACATTGTAGCTAACGCGTCCGCTAACTGATTTTCTTCTCGTGGAAAGTGCTCAAAGGTTATCTCTGTGAAGTGGGGGATCAGGGTCAACACACATTCTCTGTAAGGAATCAAGTTTGGATGTTTCGTATCCCACTCTCCTTTGATCTGATTGATCACAAGAGCGGAATCTCCGAAGACACTTAGAAATTTGATCCTTAGGTCGATCGCAGCTTGAAGACCCATGATGCACGCCTCATACTCCGCCATGTTGTTGGTACAGTTGAAACATAGCCGGGCAGTGAGTGGAGTATGAGTACCTTGTGGAGATATGATTATGGCGCCGATTCCATGACCCAAAGAATTGGAGGCTCCGTCAAAGTGCATAGACCATCGGGATCCTGGTTCAGGTCCTTCATCCGGTCCAGGCACTTCACAATCAGTCACTATCATGATGCTTTCATCCAGAAACTCGAAGTTCATTGACTGATAATCATCTACAGCTTGATGTTCCAGATGGTCTGCCAATACACTTCCCTTGATAGCTTTCTGGGTTGTATATTGAATGTCGTATTCCGTCAAGATCATTTGCCATCTTGCGATTCTCCCAGACAGAGCAGGCTTTTCGAATATGTACTTTATAGGATCCATTTTTGAGATCAACAAGGTAGTGTGAGTCAGCATATACTGTCTCAGCCGGCGAGCAGCCCATACCAAAGCGCAGCAAGTTTTCTCAAGCAGTGAGTATCGGGTCTCACAGTCGGTAAACTTTTTGCTAAGGTAATAAATGGCGTGCTCTTTTCGGCCAGACTCGTCATGCTGCCCCAGCACACACCCCATTGAGTTGTCTAGCACTGTCAGATATAGGATCAGAGGTCTCCCTTCAACCGGTGGCATAAGAATGGGTGGTTCTTGGAGATACTCTTTGATTCTGTCAAAAGCAGCCTGACATTCATCGTTCCAACGTACTACCTGATCTTTCTTCAGCAGCTTGAAGATTGGCTCACAAGTAGCAGTAAGATGTGAGATGAATCGAGCGATGTAATTCAGGCGTCCTAAAAAGCCTCTGACTTCCTTTTCTGTCTTAGGAACTGGCATCTCTTGAATGGCTTTGACCTTAGCAGGGTCCACTTGAATACCTTTATCACTGACCACGAAGCCTAGTAACTTCCCAGATCTTACCCCGAAGGTGCACTTGTTCGGATTCAACCTTAGCTTGTACAGTTTCAACCGGTCAAACAACTTCTGCAGATGATCTAGGTGCTCTTCCTCAGTCTGGGACCTAGCAATCATGTCGTCCACATACACTTCTATCTCGTGATGGATCATGTCATGAAATAAAGCAACCATGGCACGTTGGTAGGTTGCCCCAGCATTCTTCAACCCGAATGGCATGACCTTGTAACAGAAGGTCCCCCACTGAGTAACAAATGTAGTCTTTTCCATGTCTTCAGGTGCCATCTTGATCTGATTATAACCTGAAAAGCCATCCATGAAAGAGAATACCTTGTGCTGAGCTGTATTGTTAACAAGGACATCAATGTGAGGTAAGGGAAAGTCATCCTTGGGGCTGGCCCTGTTCAGATCCCTGTAATCGACACACATTCTGACCTTACCGTCCTTCTTAGGTACCGGCACCACATTAGCAACCCATTGAGGGTAAGAAGTTACTGCAAGGAATCCAGCATCAAACTGTTTCATAACCTCGGCCTTAATCTTCTCGGACATCTCTGGACGCATCCGACGGACCTTTTGCTTAACTGGATGGCAGTCTTCCTTAGTTGGCAAGTGATGGACCACAATGTCGGTATCCAACCCGGGCATGTCTTCGTAGGACCAGGCAAAGATCTCCATATAATCATGCAGCATCTTGGTTAACCGTTGCTTCACGCTGAGCTCTAGGTTGGCACCAATCTTTACCTCTTTCCTGTCTGTCTCTGTACCCAGGTTTATGGTTTCTACTGGCTCTTCATGGGGTTGAATTGCCCTCTCTTCCTGAAGCAACAGTCTTGCAAGCTCGCCAGGCACTTCGCAATCATCTTCACCTTCGTCTTCGGCTAAGTTGATCGGATTTTCGAAGTCATAATTGGCAGTAGCAGAGTTGTTATCAGTGAGATCCAGAGTGGATTGAAACCTGTATGAGTGAGTGTGTGTGTAAATACAGCTGTTTTTGAAAATTATGTAAAGGAAAAGAAAGACAGAAAAGGAACACAATATTTGTAATGCGAAAATACGTCCAAGATTTTCATTCATGATATATGAAATGACAATTTGTATGCCCTCACAAATGATACCACGGTGCCTCGGGTAAGACACCGGGCCATAGAGTTTATCATTGTTTATTACAAAATAACGAAACAAAGAAATTTATTACTGCGTCACAAAGGTAACAGGAGTATGGTCCTTAGCAATCCAGTTGTTCAATCCGCCTTCGGCCGTCGGATAGATCCAGCTGTTGAATTCAGCTTCGTCCACTTCATGGTCTTCCCCAACAGCATTCACTCCTGAACTTTTAATAAATACCGGAGGTCTCCCAATCTTCGCTTTCCTCATAGCTCTCTGACCTTCTGTGGTAAAACCCAGCCCAAGTTTATCAGTCTTCTGAGTAAAGTCTGGAAGTCTGCCCCAGTCGGCACATTCACCCTTCTGGACCACAGCCCGGGCATCCTTCAGGGAAGCCATCTTCAAAGGACCACCTTCTTCTGTTGCTGTTTCTGCTGCAATTGGAAACACTTCCTCGAAATGCTGAAAGGGGGTTTCAATAAACTCCCCATCCATCTCGATGTACCTGAAGGAGTTTAGGTGGCTCACCATATATTCCTCCTCTCCCTGCACGGTGACGATCTTCCCTCTGACGGGGTACTTCAGCTTCTGGTGCAAGGTAGAGGTCACTGCCCCAGCCTTATGTATCCAAGGCCGACCCAATAGACAAGAGTAAGATGGACGGATATCCATCACATAAAAAGTGGAATCGAACACCTGAGAGCCCACACGAATCGGAATGTCAACCTCTCCATGGACCATCCTCTTTGAACAATCAAAGGCCCTGACGATGATGTTGCTGGGTTTCAATTCCAGACCTTCACAATCTAAACGGTCCAAAGCCTTCTTGGGTAGCACATTCAAAGAAGACCCCGTGTCCACCAGCACATGTGCCAAGGTAGTGCCCCTGCATTCAATAGAGACATGCAGAGCATCATTATGGTCTCTTCCCTTCGCGGTCAAGTCAGCATCGGAGAAACCCAAGCCATTGTCTGCCGTTAGACTTGCTACGCAATCAGTAAACTGGACCGCAGATGTCTCATGTGGCACGTGGGCCGTCTTAAGGAATGAGATTAGGGCCTTAGCATGGGCCTCGGAGCACAACAATAAGGAGAGCATGGAGATCTTGGAGGGCGTGTGCCCCAGCTGTTCCACAACATTAAAATCGCTCTTCTTTATAATCTTCAGAATCTCCTCCATCTCCTGTGGGGAGGCCTCAGCAGCTATGGGTACAGGTGCCCCCATCTGGGCAGGCTCAACTTCAATTCCCTTGCCCCGAGCATTGGATGACTCGGCAGCAGGAGAAACAACTTGATCGGCAGTAGGAACAACAACTTGATCAGCAACAGGAACAGGTGTACTTGTAGGAGTTATCAGGAGCGGTCTTCGGGCAGCAGGCGGTGCAATGTCAGGCGAGAAGAGCCTGCCACTGCGGGTAACTTTGGCTGGGCCAGTAATGTCACAAATGCTGGCGGCAACGTTGAACTCTTGTTTAATCCCGTTTACATATACATCTGCCCCGTAATGCCAGGGGACAACTTTGTCAGATACATAGGGCAGGGGCCCTGGAACAATGATAATAACAGGCGCAACAGTCATGATTTGGACGGGCTTCTTCGGGAGAGCCGGGATCGGATTATTGAAAATAGTCACCACAGAAACTTCTTCCACTGGAACCAACCGAACAGCAGACTTCTTGAATAGAATCTCCTTGCTGTCCATTAAGCTTTGGATGCCTAACTTTAGCAAGGGACAACCAGATGGGGACACAACACAGAACAGGCAACCCTCACTACAACCCGGAAATAAACCGGCCTGCAGTAGGTTCTTCTTGACAATCTTTAGAGGAGTGGCTAGATCATCCACAGAAACAGCATAAACATCTTCATCAACAGCATTGGCCCCATGTTGAGGCATAGGGGCAGTAACTACATTCGGCTTCACAGGCGCTTCGAATTGTATCTCATTCGCGTCGATAAGGTCTTGCACCTTATTCTTTAACGCCCAACAGTCATCAGTAGAGTGCCCCGGGCTATCTGAATGGTAGGCACAACGAGCATTCGGGTTGTACTTGGGGGATGCAGTATTTGGAAACTTCGGCGCCTCCCTGACAGTCACTAAATTGGTTGAGAGCAACTGTGGCAGGATCTGCGACAAAGTCATGCTTAAGCGGGTGAATTCTCTCCGGGGCCTTTCAAACTTCTGAGGGTTAGTTGGCCGGGGAGCGGCAGCAGGCTTAGCGATCGTCACCGCACTGACAGATTGGCGGTGCTCCGGTCTCTCTGATTTCCTGGAACCATATACGGCAATAGACTCCTTCTTGAATGGTTTCTTTTCCGAACTAGATGATGCACCCTTCGCAATCTTTCCAGACTTCATCCCAACTTCAATCCTCTCTCCAGTCAAGATTAGATCAGTGAATCCAGCAGAGGAATTCCCAATGAGATGGTTGAAAAATGGCCCAGATAGGGTCCCCAAGAACATGTCTACCAGCTCCCGATCAGTCAATGGTGGCTGCACCCTGCCAGCCAGGTCTCTCCACTTCTGAGCGTACTCTTTAAAACCTTCGCTTGCACCTAACGACATACCCTGGAGTTGGGTACGTGTGGGGGCAAGGTCGGCATTATATTGATACTGCTTGTAGAAAGCAGTAGCCAACTCCTCCCAGTTACGAACCTTGGTCCCATCCAGCTGATAGAACCATTCGAGATGAGTCCCTGAAAGACTCTCCTGGAAGAAGTGGATCCACAAATTTTTATCCGCAGAGTACGGCTGAATTTTCCGAACGTATGACCTTAGATGCAGCTTGGGACAAGACGCCCCGTCATATTTGGAGAAGGATGGTGCTTTGAACTTATGAGGGATGATCACACCAGTTGACAAACCCAGATCTCCGAAATCCAGCCCAGGTACCTGTTGAACCTCCATAGCCTTCAACCTGTCCTCCAATTGCTTATATCTGTCGTCTGCAGGAGGGTACTGCTCTTCATCAAAATCTGTCTCGTTGTCGGAGACTACCGGACTAGGGACTTTTACTTCTGTCTGAGAAGGACTCTTGCCAACAGAAGAACCAGCCTCTTCATGCTGCAGAGTATTGCCAAACCTTCGGCCCGAGTTGAACAGAACAGTTCTTCTCTTCTTCTTCTTCTCCTTCTTCAGGAGCACAGCCTTCAGTTCTTCTTGGCCTTGAGCCAGACCCTTGATTAATTCTTGGAATTGTGCATTCTGCACCTGAAGAGCCTTGATTGATGTCTCAGTTGATGCAGATTCGGGATTCATGATGCTGAAATAAACAGCGAAGAACTGTAAGCAACCTGAAAAGAGGAAAAACCTGCTATGCACATGATGTATGAAATGCGTATGATTTATGTTTTCAAAGACAATCGGGAATCAACTTTGTAAACAAAAAAAGAACACACTTCATTAGATTCAACTTTGCAACTGAAATTATTCAACAAGTTGCCCTTAGGCGTTACATGAAAGGAAACATTGGAAAGGAAATAAGACTGTAAAAGCACATCTGGAGCTTATTATTGATCCCATGGTCTCCTTTTCTCAGTACGGATGTAGGCGTTCAGAGCTCTCTCATTCTCCAACTGCTTGGTCAGCTTTTGGATCTTTGATTCCTGCTCATTGAACTTTTCCCAGTAGGAATCCCGCTCTTCTCGCAGTTGCGACCAAGATCTCTTCAATGTCTCATAATCAGTAGGTATCTGAGGAGGAAGGACAGTTGGAGGAACACCATCCTTATCAGGACACTCAAGAATGACGGGTCTGACAGCTTCATACGGCATACCTAACTTCTGAGCGCGGATGCGAACCCATTTGTAGTAGGCTTCCATAGGTAAAGAAGTCTTTGGCCCTAACTCCTGTGGGTCAGCTTTATGAACCTTGTCCCAAGCCTTGATGAACCTACGACGTAGCTCGTCACTATCCACCTGAAATTCAAAACTGATGTGAGGCACCAACATCTCATGGGGACCTGCTCTTCTTGCTCTTCCAAACTGACGGAGTGCTAGACATGGATTGTAAGAGATCCCTCCTTGAGTACCAATCAGAGGAACATTAGGATACTCCCCGCATCGATCAATAATAGCTATCTCGCCCAAACCTCTGCAAGTCTAAATGATGTCTTTATCGGTGAGAGACATTAACCTGTGAGCCCAACCTCTTCCTTCTTGGTTCTTTAGCACGAACTTGGGGAGGTGCGAAATAAACCACCTCACCAACAAAGGGATACAACACCATAGGGTTCCTCGTCTTCGGGTAGTACGGGCATGAAGTTGTTGCAAGATGTCACCCAAGAGAGTGGGCACCGGATTCTGAGACATAAAGATCCTTATGGCAGTGACATTGATGAAGTTGTCAGGATTAGGAAACAGGACTAACCCATAGATTAGGAGAGCCAAGACGTCTTCATATGCCCTAAAGTCCAGGTCATTCCAGAAACTGTTAGCTTTGCCAGTTAGAAACTTGGCCAAGAAACCCTTAACTCCACTTCTAGTTACCCAGTTGTCTGTTACCTCTTGATGGGTCAAAGGGAGAGCTGCAGCAACATCCTCAAGCCTGAGGGTCTTTTCCCAACCAGTAAAGGGAGTCTGATCCAAGATAGGGATACCAAGCAAGTCAGAGAACTCTTCCAGGGTAGGGACCAGCTGGAAGTCTTGAAAGGTGAAGCACTGGTACAGAGGGTCATAGAACTGGGTCAGAACACTCATCAACTGCTGATCCCGCTTTGCAGTGACTAAACTAAGAAGAGAACCATGCCTCTGAATGAAGGAAGTGGTATTTGGAATTCTGCTAACCAACTCATCAAGCAACTCAGGTGAACGAACGAAGTTGAACCGGATAGTATTCCTTCGCACAGGCATCATAATGTCCTACAAAACAGAGCAAAGGTGAAACCCTCTTGTCTTTGATATGGTCAGTCCTTATACAGGATGCATGCAATGCTCATGATGCTATGATGTTATGATAAAACACACCACATACAGATACAAAGGCAAACATGGTAAGGCACACAAGTCACACAAGGCAAGCCCCTAAAGTTTAGGCCAGCAAGAGGTCTAGGTACTACCCTCTTTCAGTTTGTTGGTTCATACCTGTCCTAATCAAAAGTAACCGGGTTCTTAGAGGATCCCAATATCATTGACTACCCTCAATCGGTCATAACTCCAGCATCACAATCTTTTCTTGCGGCCAGAACCATCACGAGAGTTTAGCCTCAATGGGCGTAGCATACTGCTACTGTTCTAAAGGCCAAGTTGTGTCAATTAAGGTTCTAAGGTTGTTGGTGTTTAATGACTCCTTAGAAGACCCATATTCTCCTCGTTGCGACACAAGGGATATCGGTACAGACTAAGGTGCCACACCAACGTAGCCACTGCTTCACCTGTGTCGGTCTACGCCGGACAGGTCCCTCACAGCTTATGCTACCTAAACAGGGTATCCCCAGATCCGGGTTAGGATCTATGTATCTCCGATGCAACCCACAATAGTAAAGCAAGCAAATCAATACAAGTGAAAACATAGTTATGACCTAGCCCTAAGGTACACCTCACTTTATAAGATTATTCCCCAGCAGAGTCGCCAGTTCTGTGATCGGTGGATCTGGAACTGACTGTTTAACGCTGGTTCGCGAAATGTCGCGGAAGCAAGAGTCGCCACCGTCTTTTATTTTCTCCAAATGGAAAGGACAAAAGCACAGAAAAATTCCTTAAAGAGATTGCTCTCGGTTCGGGAGGTAGATTATAGAAAGGGAAGGTGTTAGCACCCTTTCTATCCATGGTTATCCATGGGCTCTTAGATACTTGCTCATTTGTGTTTTCAAAAGTGTTTTATTTGCTTTTCAATGTGGGTTTTAAAAAAGTTTCTTTGAAAATTCCAGATCGACTCTTGTGTCAGAGTGTTTGAAAAATTGTTTTGAAAGCTTTTGAAAAGTGTCGGTGTGAAAAGATTTTTGTTTGTTTTTGAAGAGAGCAAGTATCTACGAGAATCTACCTACCCTAAGGAATTCGTCTGTGTAAATGTCCTTAAAAGTAATGCCATCCCACCATTGAGAGGTAGGTAGCACCACCGTTGGAGGTGTTCGGGTCGATTCGAGTTTAGGGACATGGTGATCACCAGAGCAATGGGAAGACACCTTAGAAGCTACCCTCATGCCAGGTTCCCGGATCATGAGGACTTACTAAGACATCCTCTACTCGACGATCACCTTTCGAGGCAAGGCAACAGTGAGGCGTACCCTAGGGGTGGTGTGTGCGATTCGTGTGTCGTTTTCATTTGCATTTGTCTTGTCATGTCATTGGTGTTCTACGCTTGATTTTATTTATGGCCATTCATTCTTGCATGCTTTGTTTAACAGTTTAAGGAATGCGGAAAAGTAAATCTAAAGCTATTACAAAGGCGCGGGTCCACATCGCCAAAATTAAACCGGACCCGATTTGACGGAAAATAAATAAAACAAAAGAAATAAAAGTGCGAGAAGTAAATGTTACAAAGCTTCGGGAGAGATACATAATTATTTAAGCGGAATAAAATAAAGATGCGAAATTAAACAATTAAAAATATGGGCGTTGGACCCTTTTGCAAAAATTAATGTTAATGAGGAATTAAAATTTAATAATTAACAGAGAATGTTTTTGGTATTTTTATGTTTTTTAAGATTTAATGAAAAAGAGAATTAATTAAAATTAAAATTGAACGTGAACCCTAATTCTAATGGCTTTTAAATTTATTATGAAAGTATTAAATTTTAACCTAAGTTAATTTACATGCCAATTTAATTATAAAAAAACAAATAAAATAAATAACATTATCGTGAAAGAAACATAAAATAAGGAATAAAATTTATTAAACCTAATTCTACATTTTTTTAGATTTTTGTTAAAAGAATTAAAGTTAAAACACCTAATTTAAATTAATTTATTTACATGCAAGTTTATTTATAAAAATACTAAAATAAGTAATGTTTTATTATTTTTCCCTTTTTCTGATTTTTATGTGTTTTCATATTTTGTAAAAAATAATTAATTAATTTACAACAATAAAGCAAATAAAATAATAATTAAAAATAAAATATAAGAAAATATAGAGAAGGCAAACCAGGGGGGGTTCAGGCCCCAATATGGAGGTCTTGGCCTTGGCAAACCGGCCCAACAAGCTTCAGGTCCATTGACCTTTTTTTTTAGTAGCGTGTAATGCGTGGACCAGGGCTTAGCGTGTTCATCAACCTTGAGCCTTTGATCTGGATATGCTAGACGCGTGGACGCTTGGATTAAGAGGTGTATCATGGTCCCTCGCCTCAGCACTGCACGTGAACGTTAATTGAAGAAAAATAAATGGGAATATTGAAGACCTGGGACTCGAACCCAGGTCTTGGACGTGAATGCTATCAACGCCTGCCAGCTGAGCCAATCTATGCATTTGATATATAAATAACCAACAAATAATATGATACGAAACAACGCGCTAATGGATTTGCGCGCAAACAATTCAAATCAACCTATCACGCTTGGCCACGACTTCATCGTCTTCATGTTCCTGAAAACGTAACAACAAAGGCCACGGTTTTAAAGACGTTCTCTTAGGCCTGTTTCCAGGAAATAGCGATTAAGCCATCTCCAAACATAAATTAGGCGCGAGGGTCCTGTCTTCTTCGTCTAGATGAGCTGAGTCTAATCATGGTCCTGAGAACGTCCAATTTTACCATACCTGGAAACCCCTAATTCAAAAGCTGCAAAACCCTAATGCTCAATAATGGTGAAATCGTATTGAGTGCACAAAAACGCAATTAAATGGTACAGTTAGCATCAGAATCCATCAATGAGTAATAATCCATAAGAAGAATGCAATAATTATGCTTGAAAATCAAAATACGATTATGCTTATTTCATGAAAAATTTCGAGTTCTGTATACCAATCCTTGAGGTTTTGATGGTTGTTTCTGATTGGAACGTGATCAGTGATCTCCAAGGAAACTATTGAAACAAGAATGGAGGCTTGAATCGACCTAAAAAGTGCTTTTCAGTTTTGAGCTTTTAGGGAATTTTTCCAAGTTTGTCAATGGTTCTTTAGCGCAGCTTTCTGTGTATGGGCATTAGGTTTATGTTCCAGCATTTGTAGTGAATCAATTAGGTTAAGAAAATTGATAAAAATCTCTTGCAATCATTGATTGAATATTTGATTTTCTTCCATTATGTTTTCAATCTTTTTCACATGGTTTTTGTATCAATTAGCATCCAATCAAGCCAAATCTTTCCACATTTGAATGTGCACGAAATCCTGATGGCAAAACATGCATGAAAAGATTTATTAGGTCAAGTTAGATATTTTTCATGTATTTAAATAATTTAAATGAATTAATATGAATAATAATTCAAATAAAAAAATAAAAAATGAGAAAATACTTCCCTTTGGGCCAAGTGGTCGTGCACATGCTTAGAATGATGAATCATGGAAGAAAAATGGGCCCATTAGCAATTTTAGGTCATTTGAAGTAGTGTTGACTTTTCAAAATATCCAAAAATTTCCCAACTTCCACAAGGCATAACTTGCTCAATTTTTAAGCTTTTCTCATGTTCTTGGACATTTTGGAAAGGTCTTTGAGTCCTCTAACCAATGTCTTTGGTCCCATGTCATTTTGATTTACCAATCTCAAGTTATGGCCTTTGACTTAAAGTCCCTTTTTGTTGACTTTTGAAAATGACCTATAATGTTGAAATTGATAACTTTTTGTGAGAGCATTTATTGGACTTGAAGTATTAAGATGAGTTGTAGGAAATGTCTTTCTCTTCAAAATGAGCTTTGGATGGAATTTTTCTGATAATCCATGTGAAAGTTATGCCCTGGTCAATTTCAGTTGACTTTTTCAGCTGTCCAAATAAGGAAACTTTTGCATCTTTGATGATTTCTGAGCCAAATTTTGAGAATCATGATCAAGCATTGATCAAATGATGTTTGTGGCTTCAAAATGATATGTTGACCAAAAATTTGAACTTTTGACTGTCAAATGACCATTTTGCCCCTACAGTTGACTGTAGTGCAATTTAGGGTTTTGACTGTGCAATTTTGTGCTGAATGCCTTGAAACTTGATATGAGGATACTTGACCATATTTGTAGGCATGTGAGACTTTATTGGACCTTTGAAAACTTCCTTTTCTCGATCAGAACACAAACCCTAGTTTTGACTGCATGGGAGACCTTTGCACTGTGCAACCCTTGGGGAATTTTGCAGCTTGACTTGGCAATTTCTTGGAGAATATGGGAGGGCAAATTTTGGGGTACAACACTAAGCGTATGACAAAACTGAAACAAAAAACTCCAAACCCTAAAATGTCTTGAGCCCAAACGTGGGCCTTGCCCATTCTGAATGCCTAAGCCCAAAGCATTGCTCCAATTCACACCCCCCCTCTTTGAGCCCATTTCTAACCTAATTCAAACCTTTTATTTATCATCATACATAAATTAACATAAATCCTTTTCTTTTATACTTAAAAACATTTTTTTATACACAATCTATTTGTTTTCTAACTTAACATATTCTTTACAATATTACATTAATACTAATACATAAAAACACATTTTATTTAAAATATCTAATTTAAACTTTCTTTGTATAAACAAATTATAAAGACACTTTTTTTCTTTTTTTTATGCATAGTTTAATTAATTTAAAACATTTTATTTAAATATCCTTTGTACATAACAAATGAAAAATACTTTTTTGTATACATAATTAAAACCTAGAAATATTTTCTTAAAACATCATTTTATACATAATTTAATTAGAACTTAAAACATTCAATTAAAACATTTCCTTTTGTGCATATTAAAAAATACAAGATCACTAATTAATTAAATGAACATTTAATTTTTCTTTAAGTTAAAACTTAATACACATTTAATTTCACCTTGTCGCACCTGTAAATAATCACATACTTACACAATACATCTCACACTTACACAATACATCTCACACTTACACAAATACAAATACATTTACATTGCCCCTATACACATTTGTTTATCTTATACATTGATATACCTTATTTACATTTGATCGCAAATTCGATTTGGTTGTAACTTATTGGATACTATAAGTCTCATCCCCATTTGTGAAATGTGTACCCCCACTCCCGGATACTATTTTGTAATAGCGTAGATTTTACATTCTCTCAATTTACCGCTTTCAATTATACCATGGTTAGACCTAGGGTTTGCATGTACATAAAATCAAACGCTAGATAACCTAATACAAGGCAAATACATGAAATTAATACACAATCACACTTGCACCCTCTAGGGTGATCCCACATGTTGCCTTCCAAAATGGGCCATGCTTGCACGTCGAGTTTCTTTGGCAAAACAAAATCAAATGATCATAGTCCCTCAATAACACTTTCAAAATGTTGCCTAAACAAATGATCAAGTCCCTTAAAGAAAATGCCCAAAGATACTTGGCACCATTGCAATTATGGTTCATACGATGACCCGCGCCCGTCCCGAATAAACTTCTTAAACGCAAGATTGTCCACCAAATTCAATGGTGGAACAAAATTGTTAAAAAGGGTTGAAAACATAGAGAAAACCTTTGAGTACAATAGGGTAGACAAAACTCTTAGTTACTTGAGATCAAACTTGCAAAAACACTTGCCTTCTTTTCAAAAACCACAATCCACGACACTCTCAAACAAACTCTCAAAAACATTTGAAACATCTTTTCGAAAAGATACACACTTTTGTAAAACACTCAAACACGAGTCAAATACATTGGTCGCCTAAGACAAGGCATCTCTTCAAAAACATTTTCAAAACACATACACACACCACAATTTCAAGCAATCGAAAATCAAAGCAAGTGATCTAAAAAACCAAGTAACTAAGAGCCCATGGATAACCATGGATGAAAAGGGTGCTAATACCTTCCCTTTTCATAATCTACCCCCCGAACCCACGGAATATCTCAAAAGGTTTTTGCTGTGCTTTTTTAACCTTTCCTTTAGGATAAAATAAAAAGTCGGTGGCGACTCTTGCTCAACCGCACAAGTGCGAACACGAACGCAAAACCTCAAGTCAGTTCTCCCACCGTATCACAGAACTGGCGACTCTGCTGGGGATGATTTTTAAAGTGGGGTTACCTTAGGGTTTAGATCACTTTTATTTTCAATTGATTGCTTTGTTTGCTTTTACATTTGTGGGCTTTGTATCGGAGTTTCATAGATCCTAACCCGGATCTGGGGAATACCCTTTTAGGTAGCATAATCTGTGAGGGACCTGTCCGGCGTATACCGACATGGGTGAAGCAGTGGCTACGTTGGTGTGGCGCCTTGGTCTGTACCGATATCCCTCGTGTTGAAACGGGGAGAATATGGGTCTTCCAAGGAGTCGTTAAGCACCAACCGACCTTAGAACCCTAAATTGACCCAACTTGGCCATTAGAACAGTAGCAGTATGCTACACTCATTGAGGCTAAACTCTCGCGATGGTTCCGGCCGCGAGAAAAGATTGCGATGTTGGAGTTATGACCGATTGAGGGTAGCCAATGATTTGAGATCCTCTAGAACCCGATTACTTTTGATAGGACAGGTTTTAACCAACGAACTGAAAGAGGGTAGTACCTGAGCCTCATGCAAGCCTAAACCTAAGGACTTGTTTGCTTTGCGTGAATATGTTTGCCTGTATATACACTCACTTGCTTTTTGCATACATGTACATAACATCATGACATCATACCATAACATTTTCAATAACCATTTCAAGGATCTCGAGGGTTCTTTTGATGCAGGGTCATGTTGAACCAGACGTTTACCAAGGGGCAAAGGGGTTTCTCCTCTAACCAATGCCATCAAAGATCAAGTACAACAACTTGAATCAGTGGCTATGACCCACTCGACATGGTGAGCTTGATTCTCGCGAAAAGACATCCACCGATACAAAGTTCTCCAAACAAAGATCAAGTACAACAACTTGAATCAGTGGCTATGACCCACTCGACATGGTGAGCTTGATTCTCGTGGAAGGACGTCCACCGGTGCGGAGATCTCCAATCCAAGAGCAAAGTTCAACCTCTAACATTTTCTTGTGTTTACCCCAAGAGATCCTTGAAAGCATGCATCCACATATCATGCATCGCATTTTGACAGTCTTTCCTTTTTCAGGTTTCCTTACTCTCCTGCTGTTTATTTCAGCAAGAGATGGCCCTAGAAAGGTCTGTCAAAGACATCCAAGACCAGACTGCTCAGCTGCAGGAGATGTTCCTGAACTTGTCTCTGGGGCAAGAGGAGATGAAAGCTCTCCTCACAAAGGGCTTGGAGAATTCCAACAACGCCATGAGTGATCAGCTCGCGGATCTGCAGTTTGATCTGACAACCTTGAGGACCCAAGTGATGGGACAGTTGGTGGGCCAGATGGCTCTCATCCAAGACCTATCTCAAAGACAAGAGGAACTCAGAGTTCTTGTCCGCCAACTGCTTCCAAACAACCAACTGGGGCAAACATCTGAGGTCGAAGAGCAAGTCACCGCTCAGCCTCCATCCACTCAAGAAGACAAGGGGAAAGCTCCTTTTCTTGCTTCAGGGTCACAAGCCCATCAACAACCTCGCCAGCGTCAACGGGGTAATCGGCGTAAGCAAGAAACGTCGGGAAGACAGTTCACGGAGACTGAAATACCACCATTCTTTATACTGAAGCGTCTGTTGGAGGTCAACTTGCTTACCGTAAAGGATCCTCCTCAGAAGCTCAATACCTCCTCTCATAACTATCATCCCGATGCATTCTGTGTTTACCACTCCTACAGCCCAGGACACGACACCAACGACTGTTGGGCCTTGAAAAACAAGATTCAAGATCTGATCGACATTGGGGTGCTGGAATTCATGCCAGACGGTGAGATGAAGATCTTCCGTTAAAGGGTTCTCCACTTGAAGTGACGAAGCTCAAGCTGAAAGACTTTTGCTTCCTTTTGAATTTTCAAAGTTGTAATTTCTTTTGCTGTCAAACAATTATCTGTTGATGTTAAACTCTGTTTTCATTAATGCATTGCATATGTTTGTCTTGAATTCATCCATTCGTTTCACTACTCTTATGCGTTTCTTTATGATATTTGACTCTTGATAAAAAGCTGTAAGCCTTTAGAGGGAGGATGACGAAACAATACCATGATCTTATACAGTATGCTTTTGAACGAACCTTGCTGATGATGTACATGCATTTCTTTCAATTCCCAAACACTAGAGTTATAAGGAAGTTAATCCCTAGTCAACCCCTTCGAGCCAAAGAAGTAGGAGTTTTCTATTCTAAACGATCAAAACCTTTGATATAAACCTGGGGCAGGGTAGTATCTCAGTCAATTCAAAAGAAAATGCGCATTGAAGTCGCAAACTCTCAGTTCTTAATGCGACGAACGACGTCAAAAAAAAAGAAAAAAAAAAGAAAGCATTCCGTTGGAATCAAAAGACAAGGGTGGTTCCCTATCGCATAGACAATCAATCTCTCAAAAGAGAAAAAGCCCACTGAGCCAAAACCTATAAAGGAGGCTTAAGAAAGCTGGGGCATCCCGCTGACAGTAATCTGGAAAATGGGAACAGTCAGGCAAAAGTTAGGGATAACAAATCAAAATCAAAATAGTGAGGTCATTACAAAATCCTCAGCAACATGAAAAATGTTGAAAAAGAAAAAGGAGATGATGACTGTCTCCCCAATTTCAACTGGTGAACCATCGCCCAAAAGTCGTTCCAAACTCAAAACAGAGTGTGACACACAATTAATTGAGCTTAGGTTGAAGGACATCACGAAGAGCGGGTGGGTACAAATATACTTTGAGCCTTTATCCTTTGTTTCTTAAACCGTGAACCAAGCCACGTTACAACCCTTTAAAAGTCCTAATTGAAGCATGGGTTAGTTCGAAAGCATACTGTTACAAAAGGTATCCTGACTCCTGTAGGGCTTTGCTCTAAATCTTGTGTTGACTTGTCTTATGAAAAGTTTTCTGCTAAAAACGCATTTTGCAAAACTTCGAGACAAACATAAACTTTGCATTATTTGAATATCACTGTCTGCATTTGGCTTTTTGTTTGACAGCAAAGAAATTCATACAGTGAATGTTCGGAGGAACAAAAATTCTCTCAGTAAGTAAAAATCACTTCAAGAGGATAACACTTCCATTGCAAATCTCCTATCAGCAAGGGGCATGACATGTCACAATTCAATTAACCTGGGGCAGTCCAGTCAAGGTCCAACAGATCTTTCAAAGTTCAGTTAACCTGGGGAAGTCCAGTCAAGGTCCAACAGATCTTTCAAAGTTCAGTTAACCTGGGGCAGTCCAGTCAAGATTTCAAGAAATCTCTCAATATGTAGAGTAATCTGATTCAAGACTCCTTCACCACCACTTGGGGCATTCGAATGTCAAGAGTGTTCAACAAATCAATTACCACATTTCCAGACTCGATTCCTGTATCTAGCCAGGGCACGTCTGAAGAGTTTGAAGATTCGATTCCTGTATCCAGCCAGGGCATATCTATCAACTGTCACAATTCCAGATTCGACTCCTGTATCCAGCCAGGGCATATCTGTTGACCACATTTCCAGACTCGATTCCTGTATCTAGCCAGGGCACGTCTGAAGAGTTTGAAGATTCGATTCGTGTATCCAGCCAGGGCACATCTATCAACTGTCACAACATTTCCAGATTCGACTCCTGTATCCAGCCAGGGCATATCTGTTGACCACATTTCCAGACTCGATTCCTGTATCTAGCCAGGGCACGTCTGAAGAGTTTGAAGATTCGATTCCTGTATCCAGCCAGGGCACATCTATCAACTGTCACAACATTTCCAGATTCGACTCCTGTATCCAGCCAGGGCATATCTGTTGACCACAATTCCAGACTCGATTCCTGTATCTAGCCAGGGCACGTCTGAAGAGTTTGAAGATTCGATTCCTGTATCCAGCCAGGGCATATCTATCAACTACCACATTTCCAGATTCGATTCCTGTATCCAGCCAGGGCATATCTGTTGACCACATTTCCAGACTCGATTCCTGTATCTAGCCAGGGCACGTCTGAAGAGTTCGAAGATTCGATTCCTGTATCCAGCCAGGGCACATCTATCAACTACAACATTTCCAGACTCGATTCCTGTATCTAGCCAGGGCACGTCTGAAGAGTTCGAAGATTCGATTCCTGTATCCAGCCAGGGCATATCTATCAACTATTACATTTCCAGACTCGACTCCTGTATCCAGCCAGGGCACGTCTGAAGAATTCCAGATCAACACCTGTAACAAGCCAGGAAAACATCTGTGGACGACCGATTGTAGACCAACACCTGTAACAAGCCAGGAATTTATCTACATCACCACTTGGGGCATTCGAATGTCAAAAGTGTTCAAAAACCCGGTGCAGTTTTACACGGACTCATCGTCAGGAAATCCTACACAGATCTCCTCAAAACAGGAAGACCCCAGTAGTTTGGCATACAACCCAAGCTTCTGATTCTCCCAACAGTGGTCCCAAGACTGCTCATTTTTAATTGAAGACTCTTGCCCTCCACAGCAGCAGCCAAGGATTTATTTTCCCCGGCAGCAATCAAGATTCTTTTATCTTCAGCCGTCTCAGATTCATTTATCCTCAGCAAGATAACTCATCAGCTTACATGCTCATTCATCACATTCATGTCATAAACATTGATGTCACATACATTGCATCATGTATCATAACATTGAATACAACTAACCCTTTGCCTTTTCAGGTAAGATCAGTCGACAGACACAAATCATCTTCCGAGATTCATCCAGAAATAGTTCAGATGTGACCCGGACACGGCGACATTCTGATACTTATTCCAGATTCGTCCAGATGCAGTTTTGCACGAGCTCATCATCAGGAAACCCTACACCGGTTCCTCTTCAAGACGTCTGAAAACAGTTTACGGATTCTTCCCAACAACGGATGTTAATCTACCAACTTGTTCAGACTCTTCTCAACTTTTGAAAACAGTTTACGGACGCGTCCCAACAACGGATGCTGCTCTATTGCTTATTCAACTTCAAGATTTCTGAAAACAGTTTACGGATTCTTCCCAACAACGGATGTTAATCTACCAACTTGTTCAGACTCTTCTCAACTTCTGAAAACAGTTTACGGACGCTTCCCAACAACGGATGCGGCTCTATTGCTTATTCAATCTCAAATAGTTTACAGATTCTCCAGACATGGATGTCAATCTATTGCCTATTCGGACCCCCAATTCAGAGATGTTCCAAAACATGGGTGGCTTTCTGATACTTGTCCACTCACCATTGACATACAGTTCAACATAACCAGATGGCATCTTTAAGCCCATTCACCTCTACCATCACATCGCCGAGTGCAAATTTTCTGGGTACTTTAGTGTCCAATCTTCTTTTACCTTCAAGTCGCGAAAGGCAAACTCGCCAATCTAACTCTTCAGGTTCAAGAAGATTGAACAGGGGCAACTGTTGTACCCCAAAATTTGCCCTCGCATTTTTCCCACAAGAAATAACAACTTCAGGCTTTCCATGATCTTTCAAACTGGCTCAAGAATCGGTCAAACGGACTTTCCTCGTCAGTCAAACAAAAATTAGGGTTTTACTGGTTTCCATGGCTCTAGAACAGTTCACACAGTTGGCTTAGGGTTTTGGTTGATTTTGACTCAATTTTGATCAGGTGAACGTTCTTTGGCATTTAATCAGGAATTAAGGTTTTTGTGGGCATATTCTCAGAAGGTTAAAATTCCACAGCACTTTGCAAGTTATTCCAAGATTCGGGTTGAATTCGCATTGTTTTGATTTAATCAGTAAAAGAAGACAGTTGGTTTGAATTCACCAGTCAAAAGATATACGCAGTTTGGAATTACAGTGTTTGTTGAAAATCAGTAAGAAAGGAATGCGTCTGATCAGTTATTGCGTTTGACTGTGCGTTGCTTTAGATGATGGAGGCGCCAAGTTCATTTATTTTGATCAACGAAGAATCAATGTTTAGTTGATTATTTATTATTCTAAGAATTAAATATCTGGAATTTAATTTTCATTTGTTTTAATTTAAGGAACTATAAATAATAAGTAAATAATTGAGAAGGGATAAAAAGAATTAAATGGATCAATAGAATTTTTATTTCATATTTAAACATTTGTTACAATTATTATTTAGATACAAGTATGCATTTACGAAGTATTTAAAATAATAATAGTTTACAATGATTAAATTGAAAATAAAAAACTATCCTATTTTTCTAAATATTTTCTAAGTCCCTAATTCTTCATTCTTCACTTTGTTCCTCTCCATCCAAATATTCATCTGCAAAAAGAAAAGGAGAAAAGTCAGTGACTGATAAATAAATAAAGACAGATAAAAGAAATTCATCACTAAAGGCCACTGATTGGGATCAGTTAACCCTCTCTGCAAATCACGGGATTTCTCCCGGTTCACAAAGAGGGAAGAATTTTATTTGATCATGAATGCAAAGTTGAGAAAAAATGCAAAGTGCCAAACTACATAAATTCAAAAATCTCAAGCAAACTGCACAGTTCAAACCCAACTGAAAAAAATCCAAATTGCAACTTTCTGTCAAAATGCAAAGTGTCAAACTTGCTGTCAAATGCCAAAAGGTACAAGTTACTGCACAAAGCTGTCAAAGAAGAGATAAAATATGCAGAGGAAATCTTTTATGCAAGCCAAAATTTCTTTCATCATTTCCCAACGAGTAGCCTTTTCAGAAAGTACACAAGAAAAACATTTTAATATTCTTTGAAGTGTACCAAAGAGAGAGAAGAAAAGAGATAAGTAAGCAGGGTTCAGGCTTTAGGCAATAGGCATAAGAAAATATACAAAAAGAACTGAACACAAAACCAAAGGGAGAAAAAAAAACTGTTAAGCCTCATCCTGTCAAAAGAGACAAGCAAAGATACAAAACCTTCCATCTGCTAAAAACCAGCATAACCTCAAAAACACATAACCTGCAATGGCTAATGAACCATTACCTACTGTTAAACTCAAACCTGCTACAATCTGATATGCAAAAACCTACTACCAAGTCCTGACCTGAAGCAAAAAAAAACCTGCATATGCAAAACCTGCTAAGCCATGAACCAGTTCAGAATCCCCAACACCTAAACCATTCAATCCAAACATATACCAGTCACAAGCATAAACCTGCATTAGTCAAGCCTAACAGATAACCAATAAAGACTTCAAAGCCATACCAGCAAAACCTACTGCCCAAAACCAGGCCTACTGCATAACCATTCAAAAAAAGAAAGCCATTCAAGAACCCTGTCAAAAGAAAAGATCAGAGAGCCTTACCACTCTTCAAAACCTCAAGCAAAAAACCCGTTAAGGCCATCAAACCTGTTAAGGCCATCAAACAAGCTAAAGCCTGATATCTAAGGCAACTCAAGCCCTCAGAATTCCAGGAATTCATCATTGGGTATCCAACTTAAGCGAAAAGCCAGCAAATCATCAATCTCAACATATTCAAAAGGCAAAGGTATCAACCATCATTAAAAAGAGGCAACTCAGTGTCGAAACCCTCGAGCCCTCAGTAAGAATACATCATTGGGCAAAAAAGCAACTATCAAGCTCAACAATCAAGAGGCAACATAAGCAAGCATTTCAACAAGCGTTCAAGGCAATAAGCATACAAAGTCATAGCGAGAGAAGAAGAAGAAGAAAGAATACGCAAACCAGAGCTTTCAGTTCAAATCATCATGAAACCCTAGGCAAAAGAGGTAGTACAGAAATACCAGGAAGCTCAAAGAGCAAGCATCACACGTTCCATCTCCGCCCCAGCCTCCGAGCACCTCCGCGCTCGCCTCCTTCCTCAAACGAAAGGTAGTAAAATCTCCCTCTCATCTCTTTTTTTGGTGACCTCGTTAAACAAACAATAATCAGAACACAAGATCATAACATGCAAAGATAAGTGAAACCCTAAACGCGAGAGTCAGAGAATGAGGATTACCTTTCTGCGCGCTTCACTGAACCTTGAAGAAGGAAAGGAGGCGATGGAAACACTGGTGGCTAGGTGAAAGAGATTGCACTCAAAGAACGATTGGAGAAGCACATGAAGAAGACGAAACTCAAACGAACGCCGCCGCTGTCTCAAAACCTAAGCGTATGACAAAACTGAAACAAAAAACTCCAAACCCTAAAATGTCTTGAGCCCAAACGTGGGCCTTGCCCATTCTGAATGCCTAAGCCCAAAGCATTGCTCCAATTCACACCCCCCCTCTTTGAGCCCATTTCTAACCTAATTCAAACCTTTTATTTATCATCATACATAAATTAACATAAATCCTTTTCTTTTATACTTAAAAACATTTTTTAAACACAATCTATTTGTTTTCTAACTTAACATATTCTTTACAATATTACATTAATACTAATACATAAAAACACATTTTATTTAAAATATCTAATTTAAACTTTCTTTGTATAAACAAATTATAAAGACACTTTTTTTCTTTTTTTATGCATAGTTTAATTAATTTAAAACATTTTATTTAAATATCCTTTGTACATAACAAATGAAAAATACTTTTTTGTATACATAATTAAAACCTAGAAATATTTTCTTAAAACATCATTTTATACATAATTTAATTAGAACTTAAAACATTCAATTAAAACATTTTCTTTTGTGCATATTAAAAAATACAAGATCACTAATTAATTAAATGAACATTTAATTTTTCTTTAAGTTAAAACTTAATACACATTTAATTTCACCTTGTCGCACCTGTAAATAATCACATACTTACACAATACATCTCACACTTACACAATACATCTCACACTTACACAAATACAAATACATTTACATTGCCCCTATACACATTTGTTTATCTTATACATTGATATACCTTATTTACATTTGATCGCAAATTCGATTTGGTTGTAACTTATTGGATACTATAAGTCTCATCCCCATTTGTGAAATGTGTACCCCCACTCCCGGATACTATTTTGTAATAGTGTAGATTTTACATTCTCGCAATTTACCGCTTTCAATTATACCATGGTTAGACCTAGGGTTTGCATGTACATAAAATCAAACGCTAGATAACCTAATACAAGGCAAATACATGAAATCAATACACAATCACACTTGCACCCTCTAGGGTGATCCCACATGTTGCCTTCCAAAATGGGCCATGCTTGCACGTCGAGTTTCTTTGGCAAAACAAAATCAAATGATCATAGTCCCTCAATAATACTTTCAAAATGTTTCCTAAACAAATGATCAAGTCCCTTAAAGAAAATGCCCAAAGATACTTGGCACCATTGCAATTATGGTCCATACGATGACCCGCGCCCGTCCCGAATAAACTTCCTAAACGCAAGATTGTCCACCAAATTCAATGGTGGAACAAAATTGTTAAAAAGGGTTGAAAACATAGAGAAAACCTTTGAGTACAATAGGGTAGACAAAACTCTTAGTTACTTGAGATCAAACTTGCAAAAACACTTGCCTTCTTTTCAAAAACCACAATCCACAACACTCTCAAACAAACTCTCAAAAACATTTGAAACATCTTTTCGAAAAGATACACACTTTTGTAAAACACTCAAACACGAGTCAAATACATTGGTCGCCTAAGACAAGGCATCTCTTCAAAAACATTTTCAAAACACATACACACACCACAATTTCAAGCAATCGAAAATCAAAGCAAGTGATCTAAAAAACCAAGTAACTAAGAGCCCATGGATAACCATGGATGAAAAGGGTGCTAATACCTTCCCTTTTCATAATCTACCCCCCGAACCCACGAAATATCTTAAAAGGTTTTTGCTGTGCTTTTTTAACCTTTCCTTTAGGATAAAATAAAAAGTCGGTGGCGACTCTTGCTCAACCGCACAAGTGCGAACACGAACGCAAAACCTCAAGTCAGTTCTCCCACCGTATCACACCTTCCAAAACAGATATTCCTCTGGTGATAGACTTCACTCTATTCATAACACCTCTGATGAATATGGACACACAAATCTTGTCAATCTTCTCCCAGCTAGTTCAGTTTGGTTTCAACTTGTATTGACAAAATTTAGACCTATAGGATCTATGCCGAACACCCTAACCTATAAGGACAAAGTTCTCATCAACTTCCTTACCCATCAGTTTAAAGTCAACTTATCTCAATCCATTTTAAACTACCTAAGGGACTAAATCATTGCTTCTAAAACTCAACACTAAACCTTCATACCTTTTGCAAGGGTTCTCTTTGTACTCTTCCCCAAGGCTAGGATCATTGGAGCCATTCGTCACAATGAACATGAGGATGTTCTTGAGGAGTTCGATGTGAAGTTCTTCAAGTTTAGGTTGTAGGTGTTGTTTCTACTAGTTATTTGTCTTATTTGATTTATTAGTGTTGTGTCATACTTGTTATTCCCTGCTCAATTAATGAAGTGTTTTTTTTTGTTATGATTGGATTCTATTGGATACGTGTGCGTTGTCTCAATATTTTCATCTCTATAAAATCTTACAAAACATTTCTTTTAAAACTTATTTTTCAAGACAAAACTTAAATCTTGTTGTAAGTAAAACTTCATAAAAAATTCAAAGAATTAAGAATCTTTAATCATGTGAATTTTATTCAAACAATTCTCTGTTGAGAATCTATTATGGGTCATAGCTCATTTCTCTGTCTCTTTATCACCTTTTTTTTATTTCATATAAATGGGGGGAAAGTAAAATGATTTTGGTAATGTTTATTCTCAAAATCTTAAACTCAAACATATAAAATATTGGTGCTGCTAATTGTTTGTTTGATGTTTTAATCCAGGAACTTTGAATAAGTTCACTGAGTATTATAAAGACAAGTTGAATTTGAAGATCCTGATGCTTAAGGTTGATAACCTTATGGATGAAATCAACTCTAATTTCATATATAATAAGTTGTACACTTTGTGAATATATGAATATTCAAATAGATGTACCAAGCACAATTCAGAAGTTACAAACTTACTAAAAGTAAGGTGATTTTGCTGGCTGTTGAGAATCTATTATGTGTCATAGCTCATTTCTCTGTCTCTTTATCACCTTTTTTTATATTTCTGACAAAGGGGGAGAAAGTAAAATGATTTTGATAATGTTTATTCTCAAAATCTTAAACTCAAACATATAAAATGTTGTTGCTACTAACTGTTTGTTTGATGTATCAATTAAGGAACTTTGAAAAAGTTCACTGAGTATTCTAAAGACATGTTAAATTTGAAGATCCTGATGTTTAAGGTTAAGAACCTTATGGATGAAATCAACTATGATTTCATATATAAGAAGTTGTACACTTTGTGAATATATGAATATTCAAACAGATGTACAAAACACAATTCATAAGTTATAAACTACTGAAAGTAAGGTAATCTTGCTTGATATTATAATGTTCAGAAGTTGTGAACTTTCTGAAAGTATGGAATTCAGACTTAGAGCTTCACAAGTTATTTTCTCCTGAAAGGAAGTCAAGTCAACATTCTGATGCATGCTGTCATACAGAGATGCCACTCAGAAGATGTGCTATGATACGTGTGCTTCTGCAACATATGTTATATTCAGAAGTTGTAAATTGTCTGAATGTGTGATATATTGGAAAATATCATGTTAAACGCTGATACTTAAGAAGTAGTGAACTTCTCTAAAAGTATAGTGTTTTGGTTGTGATATCAGAATCAAGAAATAGAAATGCTGATACATGATGCATGGCATTATTCAATCAGACTCAAAATTAAGTTTTGATTCTTCATCAAGTGCTGATAGTAACCAAGTTCTGAGATGAAGACCAGGTACTCTAGTCATACTCTGATGAGTTGTTGTAGGGAAGTGTTACTTCTCTATATTTATGTTCTGGAAACTCAAAATTTATTTTGTGAGTCTTGGGCTCAGGGGGAGACTCTGAACAAGCATAAGTGAAATTTTTGGATTTTACAGATTCAGGGGAGCTTTGAGCTTAACTCTGAATTTTTCAATTACCGTAATTACCCTATATAAATTGTTCTATCAAAATACATGGTCTTGTCATCATTAAAAAGGGGGAGATTGTAAGAACAAGAAGTGTTTCTACACCTGGCCTTAATATTTTGATGATAACTTTACATGATATCATAAAGAACAATTGTATACTCTAATGGTTTTGTTCTAGTGTGTAGTGGCTGATGTAATGTTCTAACCCTGGTATCAAGGCGTGTGATGTCATCAGGTTCTGAACATAAACACTACTGAAAGAAAACATGTGGTTATGTGTTACAGTTGAAGTCAAGGTTCTGGAATTCATCTTATGCAACCGTTCTTTAGAACATTAGTACAAGAGGTTCTGATTGTGACTTGGTGGTTAAGCTTTGGAGGCCTCCTAAATATTTGCTTCTGTGTGTTATAAGTTCTGAAGATTATGAAGACGAGGTTTTGCTGAACAAATTCTGATGATCTGAAGAAAAGCAAGTTCTTTCGACCAAGTGTTGAAGACTCTGAAGATAAGGTTCTGATAGGATAAGTTCTAAAGACTCCAAGAATTAGGTTCTAAGACTTAAGAGTGATTCTTGTATAACAAACTTAAAGCATTCAAATCATCTAAATCCTCTAAAGATAAGAAGAAGTTAAAAATGGTTAACAAGTGATGGTGTTCAAAAGGTACATAAAGTGTTTGTGACCTCTACTCTCTAGGGTGGCATAAGGACAATCCTTTTGTATTATACTGTAATCACTCTCATTATGACCGTTGAGAACAAACAATTGGATTTTCGATTACCTTTCTACCCTTTCAATGGATCTCTTTTACAAGCTATAAAAGAAAGACTTGGAAGGTGAATAAAAGTAAGAATCAACATTACAAAAATCTACCAGATTAAATCAAGCTCAAGCAAAACTACACCAAAGCATTGTGCAATGATTTAGAGAAATATTATGTGTATACTTTTGTAAATAGGCAAGAAGTTGTTGCTCGTATCTTGCTGTAAAACACATAGGTGTTTCACTTTATACTAAAACATATATGTAATCTTCTTAAAAGAAGCACATTGTAATACGCTGAAAGTATTCAAGCATTGTTGATTGATAACTTTAATGACCGAGTAAAGGTCTAATCTCAAGAAGACTCCTGCTGCGGCTTGAGTTGATTTGCAATAAGGATCGACTGACTTATTGGGGGTGCCAATAAGGTTGATCTAACTTATTGTAGGTTATCTATAATCATTTTGGTTATAGTGGATTAAGTCATTGTTGAAGGAAAATCACCTTGAGGGGTGAAGTGGAGTAGCTTAGTTAACAGTGAACCATGATAAAAATAGTTGTGTTCATTTATTTTTATGTTCTAGGTTAACTTGGTCTTTCATCAACAAAAAAGATTTAAAACCATTTTTGGTGAAACCCAATTCAAACCCCCTTTCTTGTGTTTCTCACACCTTTAGATCCATCAATCATTTATTAGCCCAACAATTCCTCGTATAGGGCATTAGGTTGTTGAAAAGGTAAATATATTCATGATGAGATATACAATATCTTTTGTAAAGATATATGCACTATGGATATTGAAGAATCACTTCATTAATTAATGTTAGACTAGATTTATATGTTTGCTCATCTGACTGGCATGTACAATTTAACTATCAGACATAGTTGGTAAACTACTTTATTGTAAATGATAATCGATAGCATGCTATATTTAATATGAATTGTAAGTGTTTGTCTTGTCTCTTGACTCACGTCTTGGAAGTCGTATAAATATATATCTCTCACCATAAATCTTCACTTATTAAGTTATCAAACTCCATATTTATCGGTTATCTGAATCGTATCTCTTATACAATCAGTTGTATTTCCCCTTCTATTTAAAGAACTGATCACCTTACTCTAGTCATTCATCTTCCCAAACACCATTTGTTCTCTTTTTCTCTCTATTATCCTCATGGCTTCAAGAACCTTTAACAATGATGAGGATTCTCTTGAAATTATCTGTGAACATTGTCGAAATATTCCAAGGCTAATCAGTGATAATCCTGGTCTTACTCAGAGTATAATCATGCAAGGATGGTCCAGTTACTTTACTGTGCTGTTTGGATCAATCTATCCTAACCTAGTCATGGACTTCTGGCTGCATGCTGATGTTTGGTCAAATGGCACTTCCATCAACTCATATGTTTTTAGTAATCCCATCACCATCTCCCCAGCATCTATTGCAATTGCTATTGGCTATACCCAATTTGGAATTATCGTAGAAGCCTTCCAAAACATATACTCCTTTGGTGATAGACTCCGCTCTATTCATAATATCTCTGATGAATATGGACACACAAATCTTGCCAATCTTCTCCCAGTTGCTTCAGCTTGGTTTCAACTTGTGTTGACAAACTTTAGACCTATATGATCTATGTTGAACACCCTAACCTATAAGGATATAGTTCTTATCTGTGATACAGTGGGAGAACAAACTTGGGTATTTTGCGTTTGATCGCAAATGTTGCGATTAGCAAGAGTTGCCATCGACTTTTATTTTATCTAAAAGGAAAAGTGAAAAAGCACAGGAAAGACCTTTGAGATTGTTTCTTGAGTTCGGGGGGTAGATTATGAAAATGGAAGGTATTAGCACCCTTTTCATCCATGGTTTTACATGGGCTCTTAGTTACTTGCTAGAGCACTTACTTTTCTTTGAAATTGTGCTTTGTGTGGTATTTGAAAGTATTTTGTAAAGAGGTCACTGTTTAGGCAATCTTTGTAAGGATTCTTGTTTGTAAGAATGTATACAAAGATGTTTGATCTTTTGAAAATGTTTTCAATGTTTGTGTGTGATTTGTTTTTGAAAATAGCAAGGATGTTTGTTTGAAATTGAGCAAGTAATTAGGAGTATCTACCTACTCAAATGTCTTTCTTGTTCATTTTCTTTTCCTTTGACATTGTTGTCTTACCATTGATTTGGTAAGCAACCTTATCTTTGGATGTAAACGGGACGGGCGTGGGTCATTATATAACCATGATTAGCAATGTTGCAAGGTATCTTAGCATTCTTTGATGTACTAATATCATTTTTAAGGCAACTTTAGATAGCATCATCGAGGGACTATGATCTTGTATTTGCTTGTTTTTGCTAAGATACCTCACATGCGTAATATGGCCATTTTGTAAGGCAACCAAGTGGATATTACCCTAGGGGTACTTGTGTGCAAGTGTATTGTTTTCATGCTTGATTTAGTCTTGAATTAGGGTTTGCTATTTGGTTGGTTTTAATCTTCCCATACAAAACCTAATTACTAGCATATTATGTAAAAGCGATAAATTGCGAAATTTAAAATTACTACGCTATTACAACATTTGTGGCGAGGGGTGTACAATTGGTAAATGAGGATTGCAATAATATAAACCTAATTAATCTATTACAACCAAATTGAATATGTACAAATAATTGAAGAAATATATAAAGTACAAATGCAAATTGAAAAAAATGATTTTTTTGTGTTTGGATTTTTTATATGAAAGAAGTTTTAACCTAAACCTAATTAGAGAAGAAAATAATTAAATCAAAATTAAATTAACTTAAATTAATTGAGAAAATAAATTAATTAAGAAAAGATTTTTGAAAAAAACCCTAATTCTATTTAGTTGATTAAAAGAAAATAAGTTTAAAAAAAAGGTATTTTTGGCATTTTTATCTCGAAAATATTTATAGCTTAAAAAAATATTTTTAGTCTTTTTTGGTATTTAAATAATGTATTTTTAAATGATATGAAGAAAAATAAGTAATATAACATCAATTAAATTTATAAGAAAATAAATAAAGTATAGTAAATAAAATATTTTTGTTTATGGGAAAATAAATAAAATAAGTCAAAATATAAAATATATAATTTTTTTTTGTATTTTTCATGATTTTTTAGTATTTTAGAAAATATATTTAAAAGGAAAAATGAAATAAATAAGTAAATAAAAATAAATGGACCAGGGGGTGCCAAAAGTAGGCAGAGAAGTGAGTTAGCAAAAATAAAAAAATAATGCCAGGCCCAAAGGGCCCGACGCCTGCAAAAAAAAAGTTAGTGGATCAGAAAATATGAAAAATACAAAAGGGGGGTTCACATTGGTTCGAACCCTCGTCCTTTAGGTAAGAAGTGACTTAGTACGCGCGCGCTTGCCACTGGGGTGGCTGTTTCATCCGGTCATATAACCAAACCATAAATATATATTAGAAACTGCTTCCTGAAGACCACTTTATCTTCAACCTCGCGCCTAGCCAGACCACCTGTATCTTCTTCATCTCTCCACAAAAATGGAAAGTTCAAACATGAAAGTTGTGGTGTTCCTTCCCACAAATCCAACTATGTAACTTAAGTAAGCTAAAAAGATGAAAACTAATTTTGCTGGCCCTAAATTGAAACCTAATTTTCTAAGAAATTTCAAATCCAAATTTCTCTATACACAGTCAATATAAATGGGAACTATGAACATGACTAGCTTTAGAGCAAAGATATCTACATTTTGTCTTCACAAATCAGGATCAAAAGATGCTTGTATGAAGAGATAGAAGTTTGAAAACTTACCCCTTGTAGTTGGAGTCGTGAATGGAGTTTGAGCAACTTTTGAGATGTCCTGAGGATCTGTTTAGTTTTCCTGAACCTCCTTGAGTGTATTCCAACTCCTACTTTGCCTTGAAAGTTCCTGAATCTCTCTACTCAAGTCAACCTGCAAGCTTGATGTTTGAAAATGTTGGATAGTGATGGAGGAGTTACAGTCTTGAAACAGGGGTCTGGATTGCTTTGATATGATGTATAGAAGGTGTTTGAATGATTGGTTTTCAAAATGCACGAGTGGAAATGAAGATGATGAGTTTTGGTTAAAAACTGTGTATCAATGGTGTTTTTGAGTAGATTTATGGTTTTTGAGTGTTTGAGATAGTTTCAGGGCACTAGCATTCGTCTATCATCTTGCAAATAGTGTATGTACTTATAGGCAAGAGGTTTTGAGGCTTGAAACAACTCAGAAAATGAAATCACATGTTATGGCTTGGTTACTTGTTTTTGAAGCAAAGTTGACAAACATGGTTTCAATGTGAAGTACAAGGATTTGCAGGGTGGTTAGCAGGCTGTAGATATGTTTCTTCTTACTTATAAATGCTTTTGAGTCAGAAACAACAATGTATGGGCTCAAGAAGAGTTGACATTGTGATTAAAGTTACTTTTCCAAAATGGAAGTGGTGACTTTCTTCCAAAAATGGAAATGCAACTTGGATAATGGCTCAAATGCTTGGACAATGGCTCTATCGGTTATGTAAACATTAAATTATTGAGTGATTAGCAAGTTTGAAGCCTTCAAAGCAATATTTGTACGACATGCTTGAAGATTGGATCAAGTGTTCTTCACAAAATGGCTTGTAATTCAAGTTTGAAAACCCTAACTTCTTTCCTTCGATTCTCCTTGCTCAAGAATGATCTCAAGGATTTCTTGGACATTTTGGAAATCTTGGAATATTCTCTACAACCCATATTTGAATTTATTTTGAATATTCCTCTTGGAACTATGTGAAAAATTGCCATGAAGTTAGGTCAAAAATCTGCCTAACTAGGGCAAAATTTCACTAAGTCTTTTTTAGTTCATGAGCATGTATTCACAAAATTATAACTTGAGATCCAAGAACTTTTAGGAAAAGTTGTGTGAGGAAAAGTTGTAGATTTAATGGAGATCTACAACTTTCACGTTGGAAGTTTCCTTTGAATCATCTTTAATCATGGAGAAAATTTGGCTTAAAGTTGTGAAAAAATAAGAAAATTTTCATACTTAGAAAAATTTCTAAGTTAAGAAATTTTAACATTTCAAGATGAAATCTTGAATTCTTGGTTTCTTGATTAACAAGTTTCATATTTTGGCATGTTTTGATGAATCATGATCCTTGGCACTTAAATTTGACCAAAAAGTCAAAGTTTGACTTTTCAGTATACAATTGACTTTTGATCAGTTGACTGCAAAATTCATCTGTCAATCCAATGGATGTGCAATGTTTTGAATCATTTCATTAGGTAAAAATGATGCAATTGGACTCTTGAGATCATGCCTTAAATCAATTGACCATTTTCTAGGTCAAAAATCAGAAATTGCCCTTTCCCAGTCAAAACCCTAATTTTGACCATTTTGCCCTTTTGAAGATTTGATCAAATTTCTTGAGGAATTATGGTCCAAACTTGATCAAATAATAGATATGAGTCTAAAATTATGATGTGGATAAAAAATTATGAAGTTTGACTTTAAATTGGCCATGGTTGACTTTTCCCCCAATACAGTTGATATTTAGGTCAACTGTTCAATTGACTGATCAAAAGTGTGATATAAGGATTGAAACTTGTCATGAGTAATCTTGGGGGTTCACAATGATCCATGAAAGTCATATGAATCATTGATAGTTCAAAAATCCTTGTGCAAACTTAAACCCTAATTTTGGTCATCAGTGCATAAGGAGGTGTCTTGAGCTGATCAAACCCTAGTGCAGTCTTGAGCCCAAGGAGATCTTGTAAGCAAATTCTTGATAGTTGAGAGGGAAAATTTTGGGGTACAACAGCTGCCCCTGTTCAATCTTCTTAAATCTGAAGAGTTAGATTGGCATGTTTTTCCAGTCGTGACTCGAAGGTGGAAGATGATTGGACACTAGAGTGCCCAGAAATTTGCACCAGGTGATGTGATGGTTGAGGGAATGGGCTCAAAGATGCCATTTGGAGAGGTGATAGAAAGCTGTAGGAGATGGGCTTAAAGATGTCATCCAAAAGTGATTGTTTGTATTGTGATTTGTAAGCTGAAAGAATGAGTATCAGAACGACGTTAGTGTCTGGAGCATATCTGAACTGTATTTGAAGGCTGATTTTGAATGAGTATCAGAATGGGATCCGTGTCTGGAGCGTATCTAAACTGTATTCAGAAGAGGCTCTAAATGAGTATCAAAATGGAATCCGTGTCTAGAGCATATTTAAACTGTATCTGAAAGTTGAATATGAATGAGTATCAGAATGGCGTCCGTGTCTGGAGCGTATCTGAACTGTATCTGAAAGCTAGTTTTGAATGAGTGTCAAAATGGAATCCATATCTGGAGTGTATCTGAATAGTATCTGAAAGTTGAATCTGAATGAGTATCATAATGGCGTCCGTATCTGGAGCGTATCTGAACTGTATCTGAAAACTTTGAATATTGTTAATGGTAGCTGTTAACCTTATCTTGAAAAGGGTAAAATGTTAGCTAAAATGCAAAGTTTATGTTGTATGAAATGCATAGTATAATGCATTCGTGTTATCAATGTTTATGATATATGGATGTGATGTATGTGTATGCGAGCTGATCTGCCGCACTTCTGTTGGATTGGGGAAAATAAATCCCTAACTGCTGCTGAGGATATGGAGTGTAAGTCTTCATGTTGTGAAGTTGAAGTGTTGATGAATTTCCGCTTAGAGAAACAAACTTTGTTGTAAGGGAAATGTCATGTACCACTTGTAAAATCCTGTTGTGAAATCCTGAGAAAATCAACGACTTCTACCGGGGATTGATAATTGGAAGCTCGCTCCGCTGAGAATCAAACTGTAAATTGTGGGGGATTTATGGAAATAACTTAGAGAGATTTCCCTACCTCTTAAAGCCATTAGTAATTGTCTTTTATTTTGTTTATTTGTAAACAATAATTATGTTCAAATGCATATGTTCAACAATGAATCATTGGACGTTTTTGTAAACAAATCACAAGAGTAAAGAAAAACAGATAGTTTTGCACTTTCAAAGGAATATCTTTGTATTGACTTTGAGTAAGTATTTTTGTACAGTGAGACAAACATTCTAATGGAAGAACGCCGTCGTAAGAAAAAATGAAAATTTTAATACAAAGAAAAGATAGCTATGTGTATTAATCCCATGGGGTTCCCATTTTGCTATAGCCTTTGTATTCCTGAGCATCTTGTCTATTTGTTGCCTCGTCCGAAGGTGATTGAGTTGATCAGAACCTCTGAGTTTGTCAGTTGAAGCAAAAGGTTATTTGTAAGGTGATCCAATGGGACATAGTCATACGCTTTAATTCCCTAACTTTTGCCTGGACCGCCCTTTCGGGTTTTCAGTCCACCGGAAAACCCTTTTTTGCCCAAGTCGCCCTTTCGGGTTTTCAACTTGTCAGGTGTACATATTTTTTATGTTTTATCCATAATTTTTGCCCGAACCTTTTTGGTTCGTCGGGATTCCCTTGTTTTTCCTAGGTATGTCAACCTAGCGGGTCTCTTATGCGTAGTATCTTTTGACTATGTCCGCGTTTGCAGGATGCGGCAGGTTGTTGCCATCCATGGTGGTTATTATCATTGCGCCACCAGAGAATATGTTTTTGATTATAAATGGTCCTTCATAGGTAGGAGTCCATTTTCCCCTGGGATCACCTTGTGGCAGTATGATGCGTTTGATCACTAGATCCCCAACTTGATACACTTGGCGTCTGACCTTCTTGTTGAAAGCCTTGATCATCCGTCTTTGATATATTTGACCATGGCAAACAAGATTAAGTCTCTTCTCATCAATCAAGTTCAATTGATCAAGTCGAGTATGTATCCAATCGTCTTCATTCAGACCTGCATCCTTCATAATTCTTAGAGAGGGGATCAGAACCTCAATAAGCAAGACGACTTCCATGCCGTATACCAAAGAATAGGGTGTTGCCCTGGTAGATGTGCGAGCTGTAGTACGATACCCGCGGAGAGCGAATGGTAACATCTCATGCCAGTCTTTATATGTAACTGTCATTTTCTGTATGATCTTTTTAATGTTTTTATTTGCAGCTTCGACAACACCATTCATCTTTGGCCGGTTAGGGGAAGAATTGTGACGCTGGATCTTGAATTGCTCGCACAAGGCGGTGATCATAGTGTTGTTGAGATTTGTACCATTGTAAGTGATGATCCTTTCCGAGATACCGTATCGACAAATGAGATTTTGCTTGATGAAACGGGAAACAACATTCTTGGTAACAAAAGCGAAGGAAGCTGCCTCCACCCACTTTGTAAAATAATCAATGGCCACTAAGATGAAGCGGTGTCCATTAGAGGATGTCGGCTTGATTTCCCCAATCATATCTATTCCCCACATAGCAAAGGGCCAATAAGTTGTTAAGACATTCAGAGGAACCAGAGGCACGTGCACCTTGTCAGCATAAATCTGACACTTATGGCAACTTCGAGAGTGTTGATAGCAATCTGCTTCCATGGTAGACCAGTAATAGCCTGCCCGTAGGATTTTCTTTGCCATCGTATGTCCACTGGAATGGGTGCCAAAAGTGCCTTCATGCAATTCAACCATGATCCTTTCAGCTTCAACCTTATCTACGCACCGAAGTAACACAGAGTCATGGTTGCGTTTGTAAAGAATGTCGTTACTAAGGAAAAATTTAGCATAAAATCTCCTTAAGAACTTCTTATCATTGATTGAAGCTCCTTCTGGATATTCTTGAGCCTCAAGATACTTCTTGACTTCGTGAAACCAAGGTTGGTCCACTACTTCTTCAGTATTAATCTCGTGACAGTGCGCTGGTTCTTCCATTCATTTGATGGTGATCTGGGGAGCTTCATTATCCCAATTAAGTTTAAACATAGATGACATTGTGGCTAGAGTGTCTGCTAGCTGATTTTCTTCTCGCGGGAAATGCTCGAAGGTAATCTTCTCAAAATGTGGTAGCAATGTCAAAACATGTTCTTTATAAGGGATAAGGTTAGGGTGTTTGGTGTCCCATTCCCCTTTGATGTGACTGATAACCAAAGCTGAATCTCCGAATACATCCAAGGATTTGATCCCCAAGTCTATGGCAGCTTTGAGACCAAAGATGCACGCTTCGTATTCCGCCATGTTGTTTGTATAATTGAAGCAAACTCTAGCAGTAAAGGGAGTATGACACCCTTCCGGAGATATGAGTACAACACCGATACCATTTCCAAGTGAATTGGATGCCCCATCAAAGAACAGGGTCCATCGGGATCCTTGTTCAGGTCCGTCATATGGCCTGAATTTTTCACAGTTATTTACCGTCATGATGTCTTCATCTGGAAATTAGAACTTCATGGATTGGTAGTCTTCTACAGCTTGGTGAACAAGGTGATCAGCTAATACACTACCCTTTATAGATTTCTGGGTAGTATACTGTATGTCGTACTCTGTTAGGATCATCTACCATCTCGCTATTCTCCCAGAAAAAGCAGGCTTCTCGAAGATGTATTTTATCGGATCCATTTTAGATATCAACAAGGTAGTATGAGTCAGCATATACTGTCTTAGCCGGCGAGCTGCCCATGCCAGAGCGCAGCAAGTTTTCTCGAGCAGTGAATATCTAGTTTCACAGTTGGTAAAATTTTTGCTCAGGTAATAAATAGCATGCTCTTTTCGGCCAGACTCGTCATGCTGCCCCAATACACACCCCATTGAGTTTTCTAAAATAGTCAAATACATGATCAACGGTCTTCCCTCGACTGGTGGCATCAATACAGGAGGCTTTTGTAAGTATTCTTTGATTTTGTCAAAAGCAACTTGGCACTCGCCATTCCATTTGACTACTTGATCTTTCCTCAACAACTTGAAGATTGGTTCACAAGTAGCTGTCAGGTGAGAGATGAATCTAGAAATGTAGTTCAAACGTCCTAAGAACCCTCTGACTTCCTTCTCAGTATGAGGAGCAGGCATCTCTTGTATTGCTTTTACCTTGGCAGGATCTACTTCAATACCTTTGTTGCTGACGATAAAGCCTAGGAGTTTGCCAGACCGTACCCCAAATGTGCATTTGTTTGGATTCAACCTTAGTTTATACTTCTTCAGTCTCTCAAATAGTTTTTGTAAGTGATCAAGATGCTCTTCTTATGTTTGAGATCTGGCTATCATATCGTCTATATAAACTTCTATTTCGTGATGTATCATGTCGTAAAATAGAGGTACCATGGCACGCTGATAGGTTTCCCGAACATTCTTCAATCCGAATGGCATCACCTTATAGCAGAAAGTCCCCCACTGTGTGACAAACATTGTTTTCTCCATGTCCTCAGGCGCCATTTTGATTTGATTGTAACCTGAGAATCCGTCCATGAAGGAAAACACTTTGTGTTGGGCTATATTGTCAACTAGAATATCAAAGTGAGGGAGCATAAAATCATCCTTAGGGCTTGCCCTATTCAAATCTTTGTAGTCCACACACATTCGCACCTTGCCGTCCTTTTTGGGCACGGGAACAACGTTGGTAAACCATTGGGGATAAAAGATGACAACCAAGAATCCATTGTTGAATTGCTTCATGAGCTCTGCTTTAATCTTTTCAGACATATCCAGCCTCATGCGATGAAACTTTTGCTTTACTGGCGGACAATCCTCTCTTGTAGGAAGACGATGTACCACAATATCTTCATCAAGTCCTGGCATGTCTTCATACGACCAGGAAAAGACTTCGACATAATCGCGCAACAACTGAATCAGACGCTCCTTGATACTGGGTTCAAGATTGGCACCCACCCTGACCTCTTTTTTATCTTCTTCGGTACCTAGGTTGATTGTATCCACGGGTTCCTCGTGAGGCTGAATGGTTCACTCTTCTTGTTTTAGTAGTCTGGAAAGTTCTCCTGGTACTTCACAATCTTCCCCACCTTCGTCTTCGGCTTGGTAGATTAGATTCTCAGAGTCACAAAAGGCCATAGCAGTATTGTTACCCATGGGATCCCGAATGGATGTATACCTGCATTGTGAGTGTGAGTGTGTGTAAGGGTATAACTATCTTTGAAAGAAAATAAAATGTAAAAGAAAAATAATGAGCACAAAAGTTTGTATGCGAAAACGTCCATGATTCATTGATGTCATATGAAAATGAGATAATAACCCTTACAAATGGACCATTGTGCCTCGGGTAAGACACAAGGTTTTAAGAGTGCGAATTATTTTAATATTACAGATCCAACAAAATGTAAAGACAAATTACTGTGGGATAAAAGTGATCAGGACAAAATCTCTAGCCTCCCAATTGCTGAGCCCTCCACTGACAGTCGGGAATATCTAGTCTTCCAAGTCACAACTATCTTTATCATCTTCTACGGTGTTGACCTCACGGTTGCTGATCTTCAAGAGTGGTCCTTCGACACGAGCGCGACGTACAGCCTTCTGAGAACTTGAAGTGAAACCCAGGCCAAACTTGTCAGACTTATACGGGATATCCGGGAGTTGTCCCCAGATAGTGAACCCACCTTCTTCTACCACTGCTTTGGCGTCCTTCAGAGATGACATCCGGAGTGGAGGCCTTGTGATCTTGGGAACTGCTATATCTTGCGAGACCTCTTCAAAGTGTTGGAATGGAGTTTCAATAAATTCACCATCGAGTTCCACATATCTGAAGGAATTGAGATTGATGATCATATACTCTTCTTCTCCATGAACAGTGATAATCTTCCCTTGAATCATATATTTCAGCATTTGGTGCAACGTAGAAGTGACAGCGCCAGCATTATGGATCCATGGTCGGCCTAGCAGGTAGGAGTATGAAGGGAGGATGTCCATCACATAAAAAGTTGAATTGAAAGTTTGGGTTCTGACCTTTATGGGAATGTCTACCTCCCCATGTACCATCCTTTTCGAGTAGTCAAAAGCCCTTACTACTATGTTACTTGGCTTCAATGTCAACCCCTCACAGTCAAGCCTATCAAGAGCTTTTTTAGGCAATACATTCAGAGATGAGCCAATGTCCACCAAAACATGGGCCAAGGTTGTGCCCCTACATTCAAATGAGACATGCAATGCCTCATTGTGATTCCTTCCTCTTGGTGTTAAATCAGCATCCGAAAAACCTAGACCATTATCCGCAGTCAAGCTGGCTACGCAGTCTTGAAATTGATCGGCAGATGTCTCTTGGGGTACATGGGCAGTTTTCAGGAATTTTACCAAGGCTTTTGCATGTGCCTCGAAACATAGTAGTAATGCCAACATGGAAATTTTAGAAGGAGTTTTCCCCAGCTGTTCAACTACATCGTAGTCGCTTCTTTTAATGATCTTCAGAATCTCCTCCATCTCTTTCCGGGAGGTCTCAGGGATAGCCAATGACTGAGCCTTCGTCTGGACAAGCTCAATCAGATTACTTTTACCTCGAGTTTCAGTTAACTCGGCAGCAGGAGTTTCAGTAGGAATGATAACAGGGGTTGTAACAGCTTTGTCAGTTGGAGTATTGTTGGAGATAATTGTAGGACTGGGAACAACTTTCGGGGGAGCTACAACAGGAATGATTACGGGTCCAAAAACTGCTTTTGGGGGAGCAATTTCTGGAGAGAATATCCTTCCGCTTCGGGTAATCTTGCTAGTTCCTGCAATATTACTGACGTCGGAATTGACCTTCTCAGAGCTTGAATCTTCGGCGGCTGGCCAGTCCTGCTTGATACCATGGTAATAGACATCCCCTCCATAATTCCATGGTACGGTCTTGTCTGATGAATATGGGACTGGTCCAGGCATTGTAATTATTAAAGGAGTTGCTTTTGGAACTGATGTAATTCTAACGGGTCTTTTGGTGGAGACCCTGGAAGAATTGACGGAAATGGTAATGATAGAAACATCTTCAAAAGGAACAAGTGAAACAGAAGTCTTCTCGAATAAAATCTCTTTGTTATCTATTAGGCACTGAACGCCTACTTTCAACAAAGGACAACTGGTTGGTGAGGACAAACAGAAATGGCAAACTTCATCACATCCCAGGAAGACACCGACATTCAACAAGTTCACTTTGATAGTCAGAAGTGGGGTCATAAGTTCATCAACTGAAGTAACAAACATTTCTTCTTCAATGGCATTGGTATTATGGCCATGTCTGGGCATAGGGGCGGAAATGACATTTGGCTTTTCGGGCGTATTGAATTCAATCTCTTTTGCTTTAATGAGGTCTTGTATTTTGTTCTTTAGAGCCCAACAGTTATTAGTGTCGTGGCCGGGACTTTCAGAGTGATATGCACAACGGGCATTGGGATGATAGTGAGGAGATGTTGTGTTGGGGTTTTTCAGAGCTTCTTTCAAGGTCACCAAATTGGATCTTAGTAGATGCGGTAATACCTGAGATGGGGTCATATTAATTCTGGTGAATTGTCTGGCTGGTCTTTCCATTCTTGGTTGGTTGTTTCTTTGCTGATCAGGCGCAGGCTTAGGAATCATAACAACCCCCACCATTGGTCGGCGTTCGGCCCTATCTTGGTTTCTCTAAGGATAAACGACAACCACTTCTTTCTTTCCGATAAATGGCTTCCTTATGGCAGTAGAGGAGGATGTATCTTTATGAATCTTTCCACTTTTTATACCGACTTCTACGCTTTCTCCGGTCAATATCAGTTTAGTAAAGCCTGTGGATGAACTTCCAATTAAATGATTGAAGAAGGGACCAGATAAGATGCCCAAGAACATGTCTACTAACTCTCTCTCTCTCTCAGATATATGGGGTTGAACTCTTCCAGCAAAATCTCTCCATTTTTGCGCATAGTCCTTGAAACATTCATTGGAAACCATGGCCATACTCTGGAGTTGAGTACGGGTAGGCGCAAGATCAGCATTGTATTGGTATTGTTTGTAGAGGATGCATCAATATCTTCCCAATTGTAAACGTTGGCTCTTTCTAGTTGGTAAAACAAGTCAAGTTGAGTTCCAGACAAACTGTCTTGGAAGAAATGTACCCATAAGTCTTTGTCAGCGGTATGGGGTTGGATTTTTCTCACATATGACCGGAGATGCATTTTAGGGCATGAAACTCCGTCATATTTTGCGAATACAGGTGCTTTGAATTTTGGAGGAATAACAATCCCCAACACCAAACCCAATTCCTCAAAGTCCAAGCCAGGCACTTTTTGGATTTCCATCGCACTCAACCGCTCTTCGAGATGCTTATACTTGTCATCAGCTGGAGGGTATTGTTCTTCAGAATAGTCTTCTTCTTCCTCTTCCTCTTCTGATTCTGAAGGGACAACTATTTCCTTGCATTTCCCATCTTGGTTGTCTCTTTCACCGGATGTCGTTGCAAAGTTTAAGGTCTTTCTTGTCTGCTCATGAAATCTTCTTCCCATGTTTAGGACTCCGGTTACCCTCTTTGTCTTCTTTTTCCTCTCCTCAGCTAGCAAAGTCTTCAACTCTTCTTGTCCTTTGGCTAGGGTCAAGAGCAACTGTTGAAACTGTGTATTCTGAGCTTGGAGGTCCTTTACTGTTTGCTCGAGATCCATCTTACTGAAATAAACAGTAGAGAGATGAGTAAACTTGTTGCAAAAGACCTGCTTATGTTATGATGAATGGTATATGCATATGTAATGATTTCAAGGATTTTAAAGATTCAAACTTGTTTTAGACAAAAAGGAACACACGTTATATTAATAAGTTAAAGCTTGAGTACATCAATGCCTCTTGGGCTTATAAGGAAATACAAAATCTCTAAGATAAAAAGGTAGTGCGCATCCGCTTCGGCGCGATGTAGGCATTGAGAGTCTGCTCCTCATAAAGTAGCCTAGTGAGTTCCAAAACCTTCTTCTCGCTTGCTTAGAATTGGGCTTCGAAAGTATCTCGCCCCCCCTTGATTTGTATCCAATCTCTTTGTAGGTCTTCAAGAGAGGTGGGAATATCAGGATGTAAGATAGTGTATGGAACATCTCCCTCCATGACAGGCTCAATGATTACCGGGAGAATGGAGGGGTAAGGCATCATAATACTTTGAGCACGAATTCGTACCCATTTGAGGTAAGGCTCAAGAGGGATGGAATTCTTGTGCCCTAAAGTCTTGCTATCCACTTTGTTTAACATCCTCCAAGCTCGGATAAATCTCTGGCGAAGACCTTGATCGTCGTTGTCGTAGTCAAATACCAAACCTTGAATCAGCATATCATGTGGGCCATCCCTTCGGGCGTAACCAAACTGTCTTAAGGCTAAGCATGGGTTGTAAGTGATACCTCCCCTAATTCCAAGTAAGGGGACATTAGGGAATTCTCCACAACGGTCAACAATGATAACATTCTCTTTTGGATCGGGAGCACCAATGAATGTCTGAATGTTTGAGCTTCATCAATCTTTGTGACCACCTTGAACCTTTAATATAGATTAGGGAAGATGAGAAATAAACCATCTTGCCAAGAGAGGAGTGCAACACATAAGAACACCTCTTTTCCTTATTGTGCGAGTGTGAAAAGAGTGTAGGATACCTCCTAGCAATGTAGGCACCGGGTTGCGGGATATGAAGATTTTGACGGTGTTGACATATATGAGTTGGTCAGGATTTGGAAACAAAACCATCCCATAGATGGGAGAGCCACAATTTCCTCAAAGGTTTGCAAGTCCAAGGCATTCCAACAGCTTTGGGCTTTCTCAAACATGAATTTTGCTAAGAAACCTTTGACACCTCTCCTTGTTTCCCAATGAGTTGTGACATCAGATGAGTGCAAGTGTAGAGCTTGAGAAATCTCTTCTGGCTTTGGGTCTCTTTCCGTACCATTGAAAGGTAGTTGATTGAGAACGGGAATCCTCAAGAATTGGGAGAATTCTTCCAAAGTAGGCACAAGTTGATAGTCGGGAAATGTGAAGCAATGGTGTAAAGGATCAAAGAACTGAAAAAGCACCTTCATCATGTCCTCATATGTGTTGGAGGTGACCAAGTTGAGTAGGAGACCATGTCTCTCGGCAAATGGAGAGTTTTCAGGAATCCTTGAAGCTAGCTCTTTAAGTTGTGGAGGGATCCTTACAAGGTCGACTTGAACAGTTTTCCTGCGAAGTGAATCCATATCCTACAAAACAAGAACAAAGATGAATCCCAAAATCCTTGAAATGGTTAGCGAATATATATGATGTTCATGATGTTATGTACAAGTATGCATATACAAACAAAGCAAACAAATCCTTAATTTTAGGCTTGCATGGGGTTTTATAGGTAAGTACCCCCTTGAAGTTTAGTTGGCTCAAACCTGTCCTAGTAACTGGATTCTAAGGAGCTCAATATCACTGGTTTGTTTCCTTGGTCATTGTTTCAGCACAAGCCTCTTTAATAGCGATCGAAATATCCCAAGAAACCAAACCTCAATGAGTGTAATATCGAGTATCTACCAACTTCGGACTGCACTAAAGCCGGTCATCTCACTACATCCTAAAGGCCAAGTTGGTCAAGTAAAGGTTCTAAAAGTTCATCAGTTCTTAATGACATCACTCAACGGCCCTATATTCTCTTTGATTAACTCAAAGGCTACCGGTACCCATAAATATGTCGCACTAACGTAGCTATTGCTTAGACCATGTCGATATACCCCGCACAGTTTCCACAATGTATTACTACTTACCTATAATGTATCCCAAATATGGGTAGAGGATTCAAACCCAAACAAAGAACCATAATGTAAAGCATACAAGTCAAACAATGTAAGCAAGTAAATGTGATCTATCCATAAGGTAACCCTACTTAAAAATTCCCCAGCAGAGTCGCCAGTTCTGTGATACGGTGGGAGAACTGACTTGGGTGTTTTGCGTTTGATCGCAAATGTTACATTTAGCAAGAGTCGCCACCGACTTTTCTTTTATCCAAAAGGAAAGGTGAAAAAGAACAGGAAAGACCTTTGAGATTGTTTCTTGAGTTCGGGGGGTAGATTATGAAAAGGGAAGGTATTAATACCCTTTTCATCCATGGTTTTCCATGGGCTCTTAGTTACTTTCTAGATCACTTGCTTTTGTTTGAAATTGTGCTTTGTGTGGTTTTTGAAAGTATTTTGTAAAGAGGCCATTGTTTAGGCAATCTTTGTAATGATTCTTGTTTGTAAGAATCTATACAAAGATGTTTGATCTTTTGAAAATGTTTTCAATGTTTGTGTGTGATTTGTTTTTGAAAATAGCAAGGATGTTTGTTTGAAATTGAGCAAGTAATTAGGAGTATCTACCTACTCAAATGTCTTTCTTGTTCATTTTCTTTTCCTTTGACATTGTTGTCTTACCATTGATTTGGTAAGCAACCCTATCTTTGGATGTAAACGGGACAGGCGTGGGTCATCATATAACTATGATTAGCAATGTTGCAAGGTATCTTAGTATTCTTTGAGGGACTAAGATCATTTTTAAGGCAACTTTAGATAGCGTCATCGAGGGACTATGATCTTGTATTTGCTTGTTTTTGCTAAGATACCTCACATGCGTAATATGGCCATTTTGTAAGGCAACCAAGTGGATTTTACCCTATGGGTACTTGTGTGCAAGTGTATTGTTTTCATGCTTGATTTAGTCTTGAATTAGGGTTTGCTATTTGGTTGGTTTTAATCTTCCCATACAAAACCTAATTACTAGCATATTATGTAAAAGCGATAAATTGCGAAATTTAAAATTACTATGCTATTACAACATTTGTGGGGAGGGGTGTACAATTGGTAAATGGGGATTGCAATAATATAAACCTAATTAATCTATTACAACCAAATTGAATATGTATAAATAATTGAAGAAATATATAAAGTACAAATGCAAATTGAAATAAATGATTTTTTTGTGTTTGGATTTTTTATATGAAAGAAGTTTTAACCTAAACCTAATTAGAGAAAAAAAATAATTAAATCAAAATTAAATTAACTTAAATTAATTAAGAAAAGAAATTAATTAAGAAAAGATTTTTGAATAAAACCCTAATTCTATTTAGTTGATTAAAAGAAAATAAGTTTTAAAAAAATGTATTTTTGGCATTTTAATCTTGAAAATATTTATAGCTTTAAAAAATATTTTTAGTCTTTTTTGGTATTTAAATAATGTATTTTTAAATGATATGAAGAAAAATAAATAATATAACATCAATTAAATTTATAAGAAAATAAATAAAGTATAGTAAATAAAATATTTTTGTTCATGGGAAAATAAAAAAAATAAGTCAAAATATAAAATATATCATTTTTTGTTTTTTTCATGATTTTTTAGTATTTTAGAAAATATATTTAAAAGGAAAAATGAAATAAATAAGTAAATAAAAATAAATGGACCAGGGGGTGCCAAAAGTAGGCAGAGAGGTGAGTTAGCAAAAATAAAAAAATAATGCCAGGCGCAAAGGGCCCGACGCCTGCAAAAAAAAGGTTAGTGGATTAGAAAATATGAAAAATACAAAAGGGGGGTTCACATTGGTTCGAACCCTCGTCCTTTAGGTAAGAAGTGACTTAGTACGCGCGCGCTTGCCACTGGGGTGGCTGTTTCATCCGGTCATATAACCAAACCATAAATATATATTAGAAACTGCTTCCTGAAGACCACTTTATCTTCAACCTCGCGCCTAGCCAGACCACCTGTATCTTCTTCATCTCTCCACAAAAATGGAAAGTTCAAACATGAAAGTTGTGGTGTTCCTTCCCACAAATCCAACTATGTAACTTAAGTAAGCTAAAAGTCAAAGATGAAAACTAATTTTGCTGGCCCTAAATTGAAACCTAATTTTCTCAGAAATTTCAAATCCAAAATTCTCTATACACAGCCAATATAAATGGGAACTATGAACATGGCTAGCTTTAGAGCAAAGATATCTACATTTTGTCTTCACAAATCAGGATCAAAAGATGCTTGTATGAAGAGATTAAAGTTTGAAAACTTACCCCTTGCAATTGGAGTCGTGAATGGAGTTTGAGCAACTTTTGAGATGGCCTGAGGATCTGTTTAGTTTGCCTGGACCTCCTTGAGTGTATTCCAACTCCTACTTTGCCTTGAAAGTTCCTAAATCTCTCTACTCAAGTCAACCTACAAGCTTGATGTTTGAAAATGTTGGATAGTGATGGAGGAGTTACAGTCTTGAAACAGGGGTCTGGATTGCTTTGATATGATGTATAGAAGGTGTTTGAATGATTGGTTTTCAAAATGCACGAGTGGAAATGAAGATGATGAGTTTTGGTTAAAAACTGTGTATCAATGGTGTTTTTGAGTAGATTTATGGTTTTTGAGTGTTTGAGATAGTTTCAGGGCACTAGCATTCGTCTATCATCTTGCAAATAGTGTATGTACTTATAGGCAAGAGGTTTTGAGGCTTGAAACAACTCAGAAAATGAAATCACATGTTATGGCTTGGTTACTTGTTTTTGAAGCAAAGTTGACAAACATGGTTTCAATGTGAAGTAAAAGGATTTGCAGGGTGGTTAGCAGGCTGTAGATATGTTTCTTCTTACTTATAAATGCTTTTGAGTCAGAAACAACAATGTATGGGCTCAAGAAGAGTTGACATTATGATTAAAGTTACTTTTCCAAAATGGAAGTGGTGACTTTCTTCCAAAAATGGAAATGCAACTTGGATAATGGCTCAAATGCTTGGACAATGGCTCTATCGGTTATGTAAACATTAAATTATTGAGTGATTAGTAAGTTTGAAGCCTGCAAAGCAATATTTGTATGACATGCTTGAAGATTGGATCAAGTGTTCTTCACAAAATGGCTTGTAATTCAAGTTTGAAAACCCTAACTTCTTTCCTTCGATTCTCCTTGCTCAAGAATGATCTCAAGGATTTCTTGGACATTTTGGAAATCTTGGAATATGCTCTACAACCCATTTTTGAATTTATTTTGAAGATTACCCTTGGAACTATGTGAAAAATTGCCATGAAGTTAGGTCAAAAATCTACCTAACTAGGGCAAAATTTCACTAAGTCTTTTTTAGTTCATGAGCATGTATTCACAAAATTATAACTTGAGATCCAAGCACTTTTAGGAAAAGTTGTATGAAGCAAAGTTGTATATTTCATGTATATCTACAAATTTCATCTTGGAAGTTTCCTTTGAATCATCTTGAATCATGGAGAAAATTTGGCTTAAAGTTATGAAAAAATAAGAAAATTTTCATACTTAGAAAAATTTCTAAGTTAAGAAATTTTAACATTTCAAGATGAAATCTTGAATTCTTGGTTTTTTGATGAACAATTTTAATATTTTGGCATGTTTTGATGAATCATGATCCTTGGCACTTGAATTTGACCAAAAAGTCAAAGTTTGACTTTTCAGTATACAATTGACTTTTGATCAGTTGACCGCAAAATTCATCTATCAATCCAATGGATGTGCAATGTTTTGAATCATTTCATTAGGTCAAAATGATGCAATTGTACTCTTGAGATCATGCCTTAAACTAATTGACCATTTTCTAGGTCAAAAATCAGAAATTGCCCTTTCCCAATCAAAACCCTAATTTTGCCCATTTTGCCCTTTTGGAGATTTGATCAAATTTCTTGAGGAATTATGGTCCAAACTTGATCAAATGATACATATGCGTCGAAAATGTTGATGTGGATAAAAAATTATGAATTTTGACTGTAAATTGGCCATGGTTGACTTTTTCCCCAATACAGTTGATTTTTAGGTCAACTGTTCAATTGACTGATCAAAAGTGTGATCTAAGGCTTGAAGCTTGTCATGAGTAATATTAGGGATTCATAATGATCCATGAAAGTCATATGAAGCATTTATAGTTCAAAAATCCTTGTGAAAACTTAAACCCTAATTTTGGTCATCAGTGCATAAGAAGGTGTCTTGAGCTGATCAAACCCTAGTGCAGTCTTGAGCCCAAGGAGATCTTGTAAGCAAATTCTTGATAGTTGAGAGGGAAAATTTTGGGGTGCAACATTATCTACTTCCTTACCCATAATTTTAGAGTCAACTTATCTCAATCCATTTTAACTACCTAAAGGACTCAATCATTGCTTCCAAAACTCAGTAGCAGATCTTCATACCTTTTGCAAGGGTTCTCTTTGTACTATTCACAAAGGATAGGATCATTGGAACCATTTGTCACAATGAACCTGAGGATGTTCTTGAGGAGTCCGATGTGAAGTTCTTGAAGTTTAGGTTGTAGGGGTTATTTCTACTGGTTGTTTGTCTTATTTGATTTATTAGTGTTATGTCGTACTTGTTATTCCCTGCTCAATTAATGAAATGTTTTATTTTTGTTATGATTGGAATCTATTGGATATGTGTGTTGTCTCAATATTTTCATCTCCATAAAATCTTACCAAACATTTCTTTTAAACCTTATGTTTCAAGACAAAACTTAAATCTTGTTATAAGTAAAACTTCATAAACAATTCAAAGAATTAAGAATCTTTAATCATGCGAATTTTATTCAAACAATTCTCTGTTGAGAATCTGTTATGTGTCATAGCTCATTTCTCTGTCTCTTTATCACCTTTTTTTATTTTAGACAAATGGGGGGAAAGTAAAATGATTTTGGTAATGTTTATTCTCAGAATCTTAAACTCAAACATATAAAATATTGTTTCTACTAACTGTTTGTTTGATGTTTCAATCCAGGAACTTTGAATAAGTTCACTGAGTATTCTAAAGACAAGTTGAATTTGAAGATTCTGATGCTTAAGGTTGAGAACCTTATGGATAAAATCAACTCTGATTTCATATATAAGAAGTTGTACACTTTGTGATTATATGAATATTCAAACAGATGTACCAAACACAATTCCAAAGTTGCAAACTTACTGAAAGTAAAGTAATCTTGCTGGATGTTGAGAATCTATTATGTGTTATAGCTCATTTCTCTATCTCTTTATCATCTTTTTTTTTTAAATTTATGACAAAGGGGGAGAAATTAAAATTATTTTGATAATGTTTATTCTCAAAATCTTAAACTCAAACATATAAAATATTGTTGCTACTAACTGTTTGTTTGATGTATCAATTTAGGAACTTTGAATAAGTTCACTGAGTATTCTAAAGACATGTTAAATTTGAAGATCCCGATGTTTAAGGTTGAGAACCTTATGGATGAAATCAACTCTAATTTCATATATAAGAAGTTGTACACTTTGTGAATATATGAATATTCAAACATATGTACCAAACACAATTCATAAGTTATAAACTTACTGAAAGTAAGGTAATCTTTCTTGATATTATAGTGCTCAGAAGTTGTGATCTTTCTGAAAGTATGGAATTCAGACTTAGAGCTTCAAAAGTTGTTTTCTCCTGAAAGGAAGTCAAGTTAACATTCTGATGCATGTTGTCATACAGAGATGCCACTGAGAAGATATGCTATGATACATGTGCTTCTGCAACATATGTTATATTCAGAAGTTGTAAATTGTCTGAATGTGTGATATATTGGAAAATATCATGTTAAATGTTGATACTTAAGAAGTAGTGAACTTCTACAAAAGTATAGTGTTTTGGTTGTGATATCAGAATCAAGAAATAAAAGTCCCGATACATGATGCATGGCATTATTCAATCATACTCAAAATCAAGTTTTGATTCTTCATCAATTGCTGATAGTAACCAAGTTCTGAGATGAAGACCAGGTGCTCTAGTAAGACTCTAATGAGTTATTGTAGGGAAGTGTTACTTCTCTATATTTATGTTCTAAAAACTCAAAATTTATTTTGTGAGTCTTGGACTCAGGGGGAGACTTTGAACAAGCATAAATGAAATTTTGGGATTAACAGATTCAGGGGGAACTGTGAGCTTAACTCTGAATTTTTCATTTACCGTGATTACCCTGTATAAATTGTTCTATCAAAATACATTGTTTTGTCATCATTAAAAAGGGGGAGATTGTAAGAACAAGAAGTGTTTCTACACCTGGCCTTAATATTTTGATGATAACTTTACATGATATCATAGAGAACAATTGTATACTCTAATGGTTTTGTTCTAGTGTGTAGCGGTTGCTGTAATGTTCTAACCCTGGTATCTAGGCGTGTGATGTCATTAGGTTCTGAACATAAACACTACTTGAAGAAAACATGTGGTTACGTGTTACAGTTGAAGTCAAGGTTCTGTAATTCATCTTATGTAACCATTCTTAAGAAAGATAGTACAAGAGGTTCTGATTGTGACTTGGTGGTTAAGCTTTGGAGGCCTCCTAAAGATTTTCTTCTGTGTGTTACAAGTTCTGAAGATTATGAAGATGAGGTTTTTCTGAACAAGTTCTGATGATCTGAAGAAAAGCAAGTTCTTATGACCATGTGCTGAAGACTCTGAAGACAAGGTTATGATAGGATAAGTTCTAAATACTCCAAGACTTAGGTTCTAAGACTTAAGAGTGATTCTTCTACAATAAGCTTCAAGCATTCAAATCATCTAAAGCCTCTGAATATAAGAAGAAGTTAAAAATGGTTAACAAGTGATGGTGTACAAAAGGTACATAAAGTGTTTGTGACCTCTACTCTCTAGGGTGGCATAAGGACAATCCTTGTGTATTATACTGCAATCACTCTCATTATGACCATTGAGAACAAACAACTGGATTTCCGATTACCTTTCTACCCTTTCAATGGATCTCTTTTACAATCTATAAAATAAATACTTGGAAGGTGAATAAAAGTAAGAATTAACATTACAAAAATCTACCACATTAAATCAAGCTCAAGCAAAACTACACCAAAGCATTGTGCAACTCTTTAGAGAAATATTATGTGTATAGTTTTGTAAATAGGCAAGAAGTTGTTGTTCGTATCTTGCTGTAAAACACTTAGGTGTTTATCTTTATACTGAAACATCTATGTAATCTGCTTAAAAGAAGCACACTATAATACACTGAAAGTATTCAAGCATTGTTGATTGATACCTTTAGTGATCGAGTGAAGGTCTAATCTCAAGAAGACTCCTACTGCGGCTTGAGTGAATTTGCAATAAGGATCAACTGATTATTGGGGGTGCCAATAAGGTTGATCTGAGTTATTGTAGGTTATCTATAATCATTTCGGTTGTAGTGGGTTAAGTCATTACTTAAGGTAAATCACCTTGAGGGGTGGACTGGGGTAGTTTAGTTAACAGTGAACCATGATAAAAATAACTGTTTTCATTTATTTTTATGTTCTAGGTTAACTTGGTATTTCATCAACGAAAAAGATTTAAAATCATTTTTGGTGAAACCCAATTCAAACCCCCTTTCTTGTGTTTCTCACACCTTCAGATCCATCAATCATTAATTAGCCCAACAATACCTCATATAGGGCATTAGGTTGTTGAAAAGGTAAATACATTCATGATCAGATATACAATATCTTTTGTAAAGATCTATGCACTATGGATATTCAAGAATCACTTAATTAATTAATGTTAGGCTAATGTTATATGTTTCCTCGTATAGGGAATTAGGTTATTGCTACATTCATGTTGTGTCGCATACATCACATATCAAGTTGGAGCTGATGCTCGTTAAGTTGGCCTGGATTGGCAAAATATTAAGTTGAAGGCTTATGCCTTGTTAATGCCTTTATTTATTGGCAAATTATTAAGTTAGGAGTTTTACTCCATTGGTACCACATGCATATGCATAAAAATCAAGTCGCATTTCATGTTGCATCCTGAATTGTTGTATGGAAGAATTAGTTGTGTTGAATGTTGTTAAAAAGCTGTGAAGTGGTGATTTTTATATGAACTAATTCTAATATATTATTCATCATACATTCTATTATATTGTTTGATATCTCACCCTTTCTGTTTGAATGTTACCCCTTTGTTGGTAACGTGCAGGTATTCCAGAACGAAGGATTGGTTACCTTCAGTAGTTTGAGTCGGCATCATCGCTCTGATACATAACACTCGGGGGGATGAACGCTTGTTGCTTTATTGTTAGTTTTACTTTCGTTTCTGAATTTTAAGTTGATTTCGTTAAGTACTTTGTTGTTTCTAAAGTTGTTTTCAGTTGGAAAAAGATGTTATGTCATTTGAGTTGAAAATTGTGATTCCACTGCTTAAGTGATAAAGTTGTTTCATTTTAAAGACTAAAATTGTTGTTATCTGTTCATCCGATGATTTAAGTGTTATGTATCTATTTTATATGCGATTAAATATCATTGTTATAAGTTGAAAGTGTAGCATCGTATTTATATGTCGAAATTTTATAACTCTGATTTTACTAATATTCGCCAGGTAGAAATGGGGTGTTACATTAGTGGTATCAGAGCAGGTCAGTCTGTCCGACCAAGTTGTTGAGTCAGTAGCATAGCGTGGCAGTTGAATATTTTCGATGTGTTGTTTCTTAGTACGTGTGTGCGACACACTTTCAGTACTTATTTGCTTTTCCAATCGATTGTATGCATGAGTTGGTTTGAAGTTAAGTGGGGGAGAAGCTTTGTTTCTCGGATATGTTTCAGTTGTAAGATATTGGTTTGGTATGGCGACAGTGCAAGTATTGTTGAAGTTTTATTGTTTCCCGAATCCGAAGGTGACATGGATTAAAGATTTTGTTTGTTAATCAAGTGGGAGCATCTTGAGGGAGGTTGATCAAACATTGTTGATGTTTACTTCTCGAAGGATTAGGAGCAATGTAATGGTTATTGATATACGATTAAAGTGTAAATCCTTGATGTTTCTGAAGGTGATTGTTAAGTAACAAGGATAATTTTTAAAAGATGGAATTTAGAAAGTTGCGATGTTTCAGCGCTGCTGGTGGTTTGTGAAGTTGTTGGTTTTGAGTAGCCCCTGCGTAAGATGTTGACATTTGAATGGTGATAGAGTGACAGATTATTGTAGACCTTGTCGTGGGATCCTTGTGAGTGATTGTAAACGTTGTTGAAGTTGTTGGAATGTTTTGAATCGCGAGTTGGAGTCAGAAATGCGAGGAGATGAGTACGATTTCAAGAATGGTAAGTGTTGGTACTGGTACAAAGAAATTTTGTTATGATGTTATCATAAGGTGTGTAATAGTATGCCGCTGCATGACATCGGTGTTCACATTTTCGGATAACTACGAAAATTCATATCTTGTGTTCTGAGTATCGGTTGATGTTCCGTTTGAACCTGTGAGGAGATAGAAATATATTCTATCCTATGAAAGTGTTTTTGAATACGATAGATGCACTCCTATGTGGAGGGACTCTGAAGCTGGTTACAGAACTAGAGGCTTTTTGGGCATAAATGGTTATTATTACAGTTGTTCGAGATGAGGTCAAGCGTAATATATTGTTGACGAATAAGTTGAGAAATGAGATGTTCGATATTAAAAGGATGCGAAAGTGTTGGAGAAGCGTATAAAGATGCCGCTTATGATGATTAACAATGATTATAATGAAGATGTCCTTTTAAAGGAAGATTCTTTTAAGAGGAATTATAGTCGTGTTTATGATGCCAAGGTAGTGGCATGTGTAAGATAAGAATTAGAGAGTTTCTATCACTAAAATAATGTGGAACGATGTTGTTGAGATTTTAATTGGGACGAGACGATGTGTAATATACTTGTATAGTAGTAATTCTTGAGTTGGAGAATACTTAACCTTCGTGTGAGGCTAAGTGAGTGTAATGTGGACCGTATAACATGTTGAGCATCGGTGTCTCATTGACAAGATCGAATGAGAGGGAAATTGTGGGAGTATTTGTAAACCTCATTGGAAATTATTGGATTATGGTGCTTTAGGTGACTTGAGTAAAAGTTCTAAAGGAACACTATTATAGTTTGGTAACGATGATTTATGCTCCATTATGGTTGTCGGTTATCTATTGACAAATTGAGGATTTGATAACCCTTAATCTCTTGTTGATAGTAGACGAGATCGTGTTGGATGGTGTGATCGGTAGAAATAGAACTGACTGTTTCTTAAGCTGGTTCGCGAAATGTCGCGGTAAGCAAGAGTCGCCACCGTCTTTTATGTTCTCCAACATGGAAAGGACAAAAGCACAGCAAAATTCCTTTTTTGAAATGTCTCTCGGTTCGGGAGGTAGATTTATAGAAAGGGAAGGTGTTAGCACCCTTTCTATCTGTGGTTATCCACGGGCTCTTAGGTACTTGCTCTTATGTTTTCAAAAATTGTTTGCTTTTCAAGTGTTTGTGGGTTTTGAAAAAGTTCGTTTGAAAGACTTCTAGGTAACTCTTGTATCAGTCCTCAAGAGTGTATGAAGTATTTGTTTGAAAACTTTTTGAAAGTGTGAGCGCGAAAAGATTGTTTTTGTTTGTTTGAAAGAGCAAGTACCTAGGAGAAATCTACCTACTCTAAGGAATTAGGCTGTGTAAGAGTCCTTTGGACAGTACTATCCCACTATTGAGAAGTAGGCAGCACCGTCGTTGGAGTTTTCGGGTCAATTCGATTATAGGGACATGTGTGGTCACCAAAGCAATGGTAGGACGCCTTAGCGGTAACCCTAATGTCCTAGATCCTTTTTCATCCGAGGCAACCGTTTCGAGGTAACTGGATCTTTAGACAGGAGGGCGACCTCTAAAACACCCTATACTTGACGACCACGTCGAGGCAACCAGTGAGGCGTACCCTAGGAGTGGCATGTGCATGTGTGTTGTTTTCATGTTATATTATCTTGTACATGCATTTGTGAGCTACAGATTGATTTTATTTGTCATACAAGTCTTTCATGCATATTAACAGTTAAGAGTGCGGAAAATAAATTGCGGAAAGGTAAATCTACGCTATTACAAGGCGCGGGTCTATACATCGCCAAAAACAAAACCCGTTTGGAAAATAAATGCGAGAAAATAAATAAAGCGATAAAATCCTAATTATCTATTACATCCTCGGAAACAGTTACATCAATATAATCAAAAGGAATTAAAGCGCGAAAGAAATTAATCGGGACGTCCTTAGGGTTTTGACCCTTTTTGAGAAAAGAATTGAGTTTGGTCCTTTTTGCAATTAATTAAATATTAAACCTAAACCTAATTAATTAAATAATTACAAGAAAAAGTGTTTTTGAGTTTTTTTATGTTTTTGATGAAAATAAAAATAAAGAAATTAAAAGTCAAGAAAACCCTAATTCTAGATTGATTGATTTTATTATGAAAAAGATTAAAATTAAACCTAATTAACAAAAAGACTAAATTAATTAATGTTAGTGTTTATTTACAAAATAATTAATAGTGAAAATAGTAAATAATAAAAATATTTAATATTTTAAGTTCCTGAATTTAATATGAAAAATAATTAATTTATGAATTAATAATAATAATTAATAAGAGTTAATAAAAATTAGTAAAAAGAAAATAAAAGGAAAATGGTGAAAGAACCAGGGGAGTTGATGGACCCAATTAGGAGGTTTTGCTGGAAATTTTAGGCCCAATAGCACTCAAGCCTGTTGACTTCTGGAATTGTCCACGTGCATGTTGACTGAGGAACACCATGATCCTCCATCTCTGGCCTTTGGATTGGTATTATGTGACACATGGCATGATGATGCCTGGAGCGCATGATGGAACACGTTTAGGAAGCTGCATGCAATCATGTTAGAAAAAATAATATGGAGCTTTTGGGGGACCTTGGAATCGAACCCAGGTCCCAATGGTACTTGGACAACGCATGCTCCACTGAGCCATTCGCTTGCATCTGTTATTAAGATAAACCATGAATATAATATTAAAACATTAATGCACGTATTGTAAAACAAACAAAAAGCGCGCGCCATTTGAATTATCCAGTAGCACGCTGGGAACACATCATCGTCCTCGTTAAACACCTGCAAAACAAAGCAAATAGCGGGGGGTTTTAACCCCCCACAACATGGCCTGAGGAAAAATAGCGAACAAGCGTAGAAGCTATATAAATAGGGCACGAGGGTTGGGTTTGATTCGTCTGGCCTTGAAGAATTCAACCATAGGCGTTATTAGTCCTAATTTTGCTTGGTCAAGAAAGCCCTAATTCCAGAACTCATAAACCCTAGAACCCTTCAATGGCAACCTGCGATCCTGTACACTATAATGCAATTAACCAATCCCATGAGCTTTGTAAAGGTTCAAGCAATGTAAAATGATGATTAGAACATGTTAATGATGCATAAAATGTGAGTTTCGATTCTAGAAAAATTAAGCAAACCGTGAGTTTGTTCTGGACGTTTCCTTGAGTGTTAGCCCTTGATTTGATTTGCAAAAGGTTTCTGGGAAGGCTAGCAATGTATTGGAATAAAAAACAAGCTTTGAATCACGTTAAATTATGGAATTCAGTTTTGAGTTTTCTTCACTTTTTCCAATATTGCATATGGCTTTTTGAAGCAGCTTGCACGTTTCCAGCATTAGGGTTGGCTTCAGTATATGTAGTAGAATGGAATTAGGGTACAATCTTGGTCAAAGATCCATGGAATAAAGTTTTCAATATTTGATTTCTAATCAAATATTTTTCAATCTTTTTGATTGAAAAACCTTGTCAAATTGGGAGATTTTTGTCCCCTTAATTGATACACGAATTTTCCAGCTCTTGTTGACCACTTTTGCTTCACAAAAGATTGAGAAAAACATATCTTGATATTTTCCTACATTTTAATGAATTAAATGAATTAATAATCAATTAAAAATCCAAATAATTAATAAAAATAAGAAAATAATTCAATTTAATCTCAATGGGTCGTGCATAAGCCTTGGACAAATTTTCAAGAAGGAATTTGAGGCCCATTAGCAAAAATGAGGTGTTTTGGGCAAAGTTGACTTTTGCAAATTCCCAAAAATTTTCCAACTTCTCCAATGCATATCTTGCTCAATTTTGATCATATGAACATGTCCTTGGACATTTTGGAAAGGTCTTGAAGTCCTCTAACCAATTCCTTTGGTCCCATGTCATTTTGATTTACCAATCTCAAGTTATGGTCTTTGACTTAAAATGCCTTTTTGTTGACTTTTGAAATTGACCTATAATGTAGAAATTGATAACTTTTTGTGAGAGCATTTATTGGACTTGGAATGTGAAGATGAGTTGTAGGAAATGTCATCCCCTTCAAAATGAGCATTGGATGGTATTTTTCTGATGAACCATGAAAAAGTTATGCCTTGGTCAAGTTACAGTTGACTTTTCAACTGTCCAAAAATAGTAACTTTTGCATCTTTGATGATTTTTGAGCCATTCTTGTGGAATCATGATCAAGACTTGATCAAATTATGATTGTGGCCTCAAAATAAGATGTTGACCATAAATTTTGACTTTTGACTGCCAAATGACCATTTTACCCCTGCAGTTGATTGTGAACCAAATGGGACTTTTGACTGTGCAATTTGATGCTGTGAGTCTTGCAACTTGACATGTAGGTGCTTGGAAATGTATATGGGCACATGAGACTTGATTGAACCATTGGAAACCTCAAATTCCTGGCAATAACCAAAACCCTAATTTTGACTGCCTTAGGAGGCATTTGGACTGTGCAATCCCTTGAGCAATCTTGAACCATTTGAAGATGATTCTTGACAAACTTTGAAGCATATGGGAGGGCAAATTTTGGGGTACAACAGTTGCCCCTGTTCAATCTTCTTATACCTGAGGATGTAGATTGGCTTGCGTGCCTTTCGTGATCCGAAGGTGGAAGATGATTGAACACTAGAGTGCCCAGAAATTTGCACTCGCATAGTAGAGTATCAGCAGTGTGATGGCGGGAATGGGCTTACAAATTCCATTTGGAGATATGATGGATGGGAGGATGGGCTTATAGATGCCATCTGAAGATGTGACAGAATCTTGTCAGGAATGGGCTTATAGATGCCATTTGGAAATGTGGTCGATCGCGTAAGAGATTCCTTAGCGAGAACTTGCGTACTTGAGAAAGAAAGATAATTTCCTGGCCTGTTATAGGTGTTGATCTTCAAACTCTTCATGCAGATATGCCCTGGCTAGGTACATGTATCGAATCTACAATTAAATGCTCACAGACATGCCCTGGCTAGATACAGGTATCGAATCTGGAACTTCAAACTCTTCATGCAGATATGCCCTGGCTGGATACAGGCATCGAATCTACAATCAATCACTCACAGATATGCCCTGGCTAGATACATGTATCGAATCTGGAATTAGTCGTCTACAGATATGCCCTGGCTGGATACAGGTATCGAATCTCTAAACTCTTCATGCAGATATGCCCTGGCTAGATACATGTATCGAATCTATAATCAATCACTCACAGATATGCCCTGGCTAGATACAGGTATCGAATCTGGAATTAGTCGTCTATAGATATGCCCTGGCTGGATACAGGTATCGAATCTCTAAACTCTTCATGCATACATGCCCTGGCTGGATACAGGTATCAAATCTACAATCAATCACTTACAGATATGCCCTGGCTAGATACAGGTATCGAATCTGGAATTGGTCGTCTACAGATATGCCCTGGCTGGATACAGGTATCAAATCTCTAAACTCTTCATGCAGACATGCCCTGGCTGGATACAGGTATCGAATCTATAATCAATCACTTACAGATATGCCCTGGCTAGATACAGGTATCGAATATGGAATTGGTCGTCTACAGATATGCCCTGGCTGGATACAAGTATCGAATCTCTAAACTCTTCATGCAGACATGCCCTGGCTGGATACAGGTATCGAATCTACAATCAATCACTTAGAGATATGCCCTGGCTAGATACAGGTATCGAATCTGGAATTGGTCGTCTACAGATATGCCCTGGCTGGATACAGGTATCGAATCTCTAAACTCTTCATGCAGACATGCCCTGGCTGGATACATGTATCGAATCTACAATCAATTACTCACAGATATGCCCTGGCTAGATACAGGAATCGAATCTGGAATTAGTCGTCTACAGATATGCCCTGGCTAGATACAGGTATCGAATCTCTAAACTCTTCATGCAGACATGCCCTGGCTGGATACAGGTATCAAATCTACAATCAATCACTTACAGATATGCCCTGGCTAGATACAGGTATCGAATCTGGAATTGCGACAGTTGATAGTAATCATCTTTGGATTGACCTTTTTCCTGAAAAGGAAAAACATCAGTTGTATGCAATGTCATGATGTATGAAATGCACGATGTCATGATGCTCAAAAATATATGAGATAGTGTGTTATGATGCGTATATGCATGCGTCATGGTGTATGATAATGTGATGAATGTATTTTCGTCTAGGAAAATAAATCCTTGATGACTGCCGGGAGTTTGTGGAATCCTGGGCTGATGTTGAAGAGTAGCGTTCTTCGTTTCTGCTGGGGATGATGATTGCAAGAATAAACCGGTAGGAGAAGATGACTCCGTTGGGGAATAAACTTGATGGAGAGATTACTTTGCGGGGAAATACTCTGTGGGGAGAGATACTTTGCTGAGATTTGATGATAACTCCGCTGGGGATTCCATTGATAAGTTATGTCGGGGAATTTGATGAACTCCGCTGGGGGATAGGAAGAACTTTGCCGAGGACGATCTTTCCGTGGTAATTAGCTGAGGATAACCCAGTTATAAGCTCTGGTGGGGAATAACCTTTGAATATGGCCGGGGAGAGATATGTACTCTACAAGGGATAAGCTTCCAGAATCTACTGGGGATAAGCTTCCAGAATCTACTGGGGATATTGATTCAACTCTCCTGGGGAGACTTTTGGATTGTACTGGGGAAGTGGCTCCACTAGGGTGTCTGTATTCCGCCGGGGAAAAATCTTATATTAAGACTGTCGGGGATGCTTGCTGAGGAACATCTGCATACTCCGCTGGGGAATGTTGAGATCTTCTGGGTATACCCAACTTCTTTAAGGCTGACAGTAGCCTAACTCTACTTAGGGAGAGTGTTGCTGACTTGCTAGGGATACTGTGCCTTTTCGGGGTTGATGAGAGACCAACTCTTCTTGGGGAGAGCATTGCTGATTCTTGTCTTACTCTTAGGGAGTGGAGGTAACTTGGTCACATTCTTCAGCTGAACCTATCTTGGTACCTTGGTGGACAGAGCAACTAGATCGCTTAGACAACTCATTATTGCCCCTGTTTCTGATGTCACCTGTAATTAGTCCTTTGTTTCGCATGCAAATATTTATGATTAGCAATTAGTGTCAAATGCATATATCAAAAATGAACATTGGACGTTCTTTGCAAAACAAAACAGAAAAAGAAAAACAATTTGCAATTTGGCTGGAAAAGTGAACTTGTATTGATTTTTGAACTTTGCCTATAAATAGGCGTTTGTGTACAAGAGGCTGACGTCCTAGTAAGAGAACGCCGCCGAGCAAAATAGAGTTTATACAATTTTGTGAAAAGGAAACAAAACAGCTATGTGAAAGATCCCACTGGGTTCCAACTCTGCTATCGCCCTTATGTCTTCAAGCGTCTCATCACTTTGCTGCTTAGTTGAAGATGAAGCTGACTGATTGATGCCGTCTGAACCTGATAGTTGATACCGAATTCTGGATACAAGGTGATCCAATGAGACATAGTGTTACGCTTTATCCCTAACTTTTGCCTGGACCGCCATTTCGGGTTTTCAGTCCACCGGGATACCCATTTTTGCCCAAGCCGCCTTTTCAGGTTTTCGACTTGCCGGGTGTACAAATTTTTTCATTTCATCCCTTATTTTTGCCCGAACCCTTTTGGTTCACCGGGAAGCCCTTATTTTTGCCTAGGTGTGTCAACCTAGCGGGTCTTTAATTCATGCGCAATATCTTTTTACTATGTCTGCATTGGCGGGGTGAGGAAGGTCGTCACCATCCATGGTGGTTAGAATCATAGCTCCTCCTGAGAAGATATGTTTAACCACAAATGGCCCTTCGTACGTAGGGGTCCATTTGCCCCTGGGATCACTTTGAGGAAGAATGATGTGCTTGATTACCAGGTCTCCGACTTGATACTCTTGTCGTCTGACTTTCTTGTTAAATGCCTTGATCATCCGTTTTTGGTACGTCTGACCATGACATATAGTAGTAAGTCTCTTTTCGTCAATTAGGTTTAATTGATCAAGCCGAGTCTGGATCCAGTCATCTTCACTCAAACCTGCATCCTTCATTATCCGGAGAGAGGGTATCTGGACTTCAATAGGCAAGACTGCCTCCATGCCATAGACCAAGGAAAAGGGTGTTGCCCCTGTTGACGTCCTTGCTGAGGTACGGTACCCATGAAGAGCAAACGGTAACATCTCGTGCCAATATTTGTAGGTCACTGTCATCTTCTGCATAATTTTCTTGATATTCTTATTTGTCGCTTCGACAACCCCATTCATCTTCAATCGGTAGGGAGAAGAGTTGTGGTGCTGTATCTTGAATTGCTCGCAGAGCCCAGTGATCATTTTGTTGTTAAGATTGGTACCATTATCCGTAATGATTCTCTCAGGTACACCGTATCGACATATCAGGTTATGCTGAATGAACCGTGCCACGACGTTCTTGGTTACGGTGGCATAGGAAGCTGCTTCAACCCACTTTGTGAAGTAATCAATCGCTACTAGGATGAAGCGATTCCCGTTGGATGCCGTAGGTCTGATCTCGCCGATCATATCAATGCCCCACATTGCAAAAGGCCAAGGTGCTGTCAAGACGTTCAGAGGGACTGGAGGAATGTGCACCTTATCAGCATAGATCTGGCATTTGTGACACGTCCGAGAATGTTGGTAACAGTCAGCTTCCATTGTGGACCACAAATATCCTGCCCGAAGGATTTTCTTTGCCATGGTGTGCCCACTGGAATGGGTTTCGAAAGTACCTTCATACAGCTCTGCCATGATCCTTTCTGCTTCAGTCTTATCCACACAATGCAGTAAAGTCGAATCATGGTTTCGCTTGTACAGAATGCCGTTGCTGAGGAAGAACTTTGCCGCGAACCTTCTCAGAAACTTTTTGTCATTAACAGATGCACCCTCGGGGTATTCTTGAGCTTCAAGGTACCTCTTCACTTCATGATACCAAGGTTTTTCAGTTACCTCTTCAGCCTCAAGATCGCAGCAATGTGCAGGTTCGTCCAACTTCCAGATAATGATCCGGGGAGCCTCGTTGTCCCATTTGACTTTGAACATAGAAGACATCGTAGCCAGCGTGTCCGCCAACTGATTCTCCTCTCTTGGGAAGTGTTCAAAATTTATCTCTTCGAAATGGGGGATCAATGTCAACACATACTCCTTGTAAGGAATAAGATTTGGGTGTTTCGTATCCCACTCGCCTTTGATCTGACTGATCACAAGAGCGGAATCTACGAAGACCCTCAGAAACTTGATCCTTAAGTCAATTGCAGCTTGAAGGCCCATGATACATGCTTCATACTCCGCCATGTTGTTGGTGCAAATGAAACAGAGCCGGGCGGTGAGTGGAGTATGAGTGCCTTTAGGGGATATGATCACGGCGCCAATACCGTTACCCAAAGCGTTTGAGGCTCCGTCAAAGTGCATAGACCATCGGGATCCTTCCTCAGGTCCTTCATCCGGTCTAGGTACTTCACAATCAGTTACTACCATGATATTCTCGTCTGGAAATTCAAAGTTCATCAACTGGTAATCGTCCACTGCCTGGTGTGCCAAATGGTCTGCCAATACACTTCCCTTGATTGCTTTTTGAGTCGTGTACTGGATGTCATATTCCGCCAAGATCATCTGCCATCTTGCTATTCTCCCGGACAGGGCGGGCTTTTCGAAGATATACTTGATTGGATCCATTTTTGAAATCAGCAGAGTAGTGTGGGTCAACATATACTGTCTCAGTCGGCGAGTAGCCCATACCAAAGCGCAACAAGTTTTCTCGAGCAGTGAGTATCGGGTCTCACAGTCGGTAAACTTTTTGCTAAGGTAATAAATAGCGTGCTCTTTTCGGCCAGACTCGTCATGCTGTCCCAGCACACACCCCATTGAGCTGTCAAGTACTATTAAGTATAAGATTAGAGGTCTCCCTTCAACCGGTGGCATAAGAATGAGTGGTTCTTGGAGATACTCTTTGATTCTTTCGAAAGCGTCCTGACATTCATCATTCCAACGTACTACTTGATCTTTCTTCAGTAGCTTGAAGATTGGTTCACAGGTAGCAGTTAGATGTGAGATGAATCGGGCAATGTAGTTCAGCCGTCCTAGAAAGCCTCTGACTTCTTTCTCTGTCTTGGGAGTTGGCATCTCTTGTATGGCTTTCACTTTGGCAGGGTCCACTTGAATACCTTTGTCGCTCACGACGAAACCTAGTAGTTTTCCAGATCTTACCCCGAAGGTGCACTTGTTCGGGTTCAACCTCAGCTTGTACAACTTCAGACGGTCAAACAGCTTCTGCAGATGGTCAAGGTGTTCCTCCTTAGTTTGGGACCTTGCAATCATATCGTCGACATATACTTCTATCTCATGATGGATCATGTCATGAAACAAAGCAACCATGGCACGTTGGTAGGTTGCCCCAACATTCTTCAACCCAAAAGGCATGACCTTATAGCAAAAGGTGCCCCACTGAGTAACAAAAGTGGTCTTCTCCATGTCTTCAGGAGCCATCTTGATTTGATTATAACCTGAGAAACCGTCCATGAAGGAGAATACCTTATGCTGAGCAGTGTTGTCCACCAGAACGTCGATGTGGGGCAGAGGGAAATCATCCTTAGGGCTCGCCCTGTTCAAATCCCTGTAATCAACACACATTCGGACCTTACCATCTTTCTTCGGCACTGGAACCACATTGGCAACCCACTGAGGATAAGAAGTCACTGCTAGAAAACCGGCGTCAAATTGTTTCATAACCTCAGCTTTGATTTTCTCGGACATCTCTGGATGCATACGGCGGACCTTCTGTTTTACCAGAGGGCATTCTTCCTTGGTAGGCAGGTGATGAACCACAATGTTGATATCCAACCCAGGCATGTCTTCGTAAGACCAAGCAAAGATTTCCACATAATCATGCAACATCTGAATCAACCGTTGTTTCACACTGAGCTCTAGATTGGCACCAATCTTGACTTCCTTTCTGTCTGTCTTAGTACCCAGATTTACTGTTTCCACTGGCTCTTCATGTGGCTGAATGACCCTCTCTTCCTGGAGCAGCAGTCTTGCAAGCTCACCAGGCACTTCGCAATCATCTTCACCTTCGTCTTCGGCTAAGTTGATCGGATTTTCGAAGTCATAACTGGTAGTAGCAGAGTCGTTACCAGTGAGATCCAGAGTGGATTGGAGCCTGTATGGGTGAGTGTGTGTAAATATAGCTGTTTTGCAATATATAAATAAGAAAGACAAGGAGCGCAAGATTTGAAATGCAAAAAAATGTCCAATGTTTTTATTCATGATATATGAAAATGACAAATAATAAGCCCTCACAAATGAAGCCACGGTGCCCCGGGTAAGACACCGGGCCATAAAGTTTCAAATTATTGTTTGTTACAAATTCAAAACAAAGGAGTTCATTACTGAGTGACAAAAGTAATAGGTGTGAAGTCTTTCGCAGTCCAGTTGCTTGGTCCACCGTTGGTCGTTGGGTAGATCCAGCTGTCAAATTCAGATTCCTCCACATCGTCTTCAATAGCATTCACTCCCGGGTTGGTGATGAACACAGGAGGTCTTCCAATCCTTTCTTTACGAACAGCCCCCTGAGCTTCTGCAGTTAAACTCAAACCAAACTTGTCAGTCTTCGGAGTGAAATCAGGAAGTTGACCCCAGTTTGCGCACTCACCCTTTTCAATCACAGCCCGGGCATCCTTTAAGGAAGCCATCTTCAAAGGAGAGTCTTCTTCAGTCACAGTCTCTGTAACACCCCGTTTTAATTAATATTATTTATATTATTATTTTCTAAAAATAACCGGTTGATGTTTATTTTGAATAAAATGATAATTATTTTTATCGGTAATTCGGTCCGGTATGTGATTAATTGGGTTTATTTGTTTTACCGAAAAATAATTATTTTTGTACGATAATATTATATTTAGTGTGTAAATATTTTATTATATGTATTATTTGATTTATTTGTGAGGATGTATTTATATTAGTATTAATTGATTTATTATAAACTAATAAATTAATGTTATTTAATTATATTAAATTAATTTAAATAAAATGTTAGTTTTATTATATATAAGTTATGTTAAGTTAGAGTAGTAAAGTATATAAATTTATATGTTATGTAGGTTAGTTTTATATAATATAATAAATAAGTAATATAATAAAATAAGTTAGTTTTTTATATATATTATATAATAGGTAGTTAGATAAAAAAAAGATATCAGAAAGTAAGAAAGAGAGAAGTAGAGAAGAAGAAGTGAAGAAAAAGGGGGAAAATAGGGTTGAAGAGGAGAGGAAGGAATTTCTGGAAAATCAACCGAAAAAGCTCACTCCAGAAATTAATCGGTAAGGGTTAGACTCCCTCTAAACATCTAATGTATTTTTATTGCATTTGATTCCGATTTTTCAATTTAAGAAGTAGATTATTGTAGACTGTTACTTGGGGGGGGGGGGGGGGTTTACGTGGCAAGGGGGGAGAGGGTGGGGCTACGGTATTTCTTTTTCTCTCTGTGTTACTCTACTGTAATTTTACAATTCCTAATATGTTAATATATATATATATATATATATGTTTACATAATTATTAGTTTATAACATATATATACATTTATAACAATAAATGATTTATAATATATATATATATATATTTATATATATTATAATTAATAGCGTGATTAATTATATAATCGGTTACGGTTTATCGATGAAATTTAATATTTTGGTTTCGACCGGAGATTAATTAAATCGTAGATATGTGATAGATTTGAAACGTGTTGTGAAATACCGATTCCGGAATTAACATTGTCCAGTTTATAAATATTATGTTATATTAATAATTTAATTAATATATTAATATCTATTATAATTAACAGTGTAATTAATTAATATAACCGGTTACGATTAATTGGTAAAACTTAATATTTTTAGTACGACCAGAGATGAATTAAATTGTAGATGTGTTGAATATTCGAGATATTTGGTTAATTTCCGATTCCGGAAATGATGTGTTTGGTTTATGAATATTTTGGTGTTGTGGGATAATTGTTGAAAATGAAATAAATGATGTTTGTTGTACAATGTTGTGAGATTAATCCACAGGGTTGAATTATGGTGATGTATGCTTGTAATTGAGATAGAGGGATGCCTCGATTTGCATATTGTTGTTGATTGAATTGCACACCGCATCATAAGTCGTGTCAAGAGGCGATGTCTGTTAGTCTCGTGGAGGCTAGTGGCTCGTCCCAAACTCAGAGTGGGGGTTTGAAAGCTTAGGGAATGGGCTTTTGTGATTATCCGTCTGAGGGATAGACATCGGCAAGTCCGAAGGATAATAGATGATTGGTACCACATGCATGAGTCGTGTCGTTGTGTCGAGTCGCACATACACGTTTTATTGAGTTTATGTGTCGTTGAATATTATGCATTATGTGCTAATTGGTAAATGAAATGGATTGTGTTTGTTTACTTTGATTTGTTGAATATGAGAATTTGATTAAATGAATATCTTATGTAGTTTATGTAAGAGTTGGAAAAAGAGTAAGATTCCTTTATTTAATTCCTTTCATTTGCTTTAATTTACATACTTTATGTTTGTTGGAATTCTTACCCTTCTGTTGGAAAATGCTTGCTTCGGCATTGTTCAGGTACCGAAGACGGTAGTGCGAGGCACTAGCTTAGCGGATGCATTTGGATTGTAATCCGTTTTATTTTGGTTTATCGAGTCGATGCTCTGGTTGTAACACTTGGGGGTTAGGTGTCCGCATTCGAACTCGTATATTTTGTAGATGGATTATACTTGTATATAATCCATTGTTTTGATTATATTTTGATGTATGTGTATTATAACTTGATAACATGTTTGGTGTATGAACCATATGGCTTAATGCCTTGAATTTTATATTTTGATTCCTCCTTTGGAGATGAAGTTATTATGATTCTATTGCGTTTGCACGAAAAAGAAAGTATATGCCATGAATGTATTATGTGATTAAATGATTAAAGTGACGAATATGTCATGTCCGTTTTTCTTGAATATGTGAATTGATGTTGTGACACTCCTTCCGTGCAAATTTTATTTTCTCTGATTTTAATTATATCGTTTTAATTCGGGGTTTATTAGAAGGGGTGTTACAGTCTCTGCTGCTGCCAATGTCTGAGGCACCTATTCAAAGTGTTGAAAGAGGGTCTCAATGAACTCCCCATCCATTTCTATGTACCGAAACGAGTTAAGATGGCTGACCATATATTCTTCCTCCCCCTGCACTGTAACAATCTTCCCTCTGACCGGGTACTTAAGCTTCTGATGTAATGTGGAGATCACCGATCCAGCCTTGTGGATCCATGGACGACCCAGCAAACAAGAATAGGATGGTCGGATGTCCATCATATAGAACGTTGAATCAAAGACCTGCGAACCAACCCTGATTGGAATGTCAACTTCACCATGCACCATCCTTTTGGACCCGTCAAAGGCCCGAACCACAATGTTACTTGGCTTGAGCTCTAAACCCTCACAATCCAGCCTGTCTAGAGCCTTCTTGGGCAATACGTTCAACGAGGAACCTGTGTCAACCAGCACATGGGCAAGAGTAGTGCCCCTGCATTCAATGGAGACATACAGGGCGTCGTTATGGTTCTTTCCTTTGGCAGTCAGATCGGCGTCAGAGAAACCCAACCCATTATCAGCAGTTAAGTTGGCCACACAATCAGTAAATTGATCAGCAGACGTTTCTTGTGGCACATGGGCCGTCTTCAGGAAGGAAATCAGGGCCTTGGCATGAGCCTCTGAACACAACAACAGTGATAGTATAGAAATCTTAGATGGGATGTGCCCCAGCTGCTCAACTACATTGAAATCACTCTTCTTGATAATCTTGAGAATCTCTTCCATCTCTTGCTTGGAAGCTTCAACATTGGTGGTCTTTGGTGCCTCCGGCTGGGCAGGCACATCAGTAGCAATCCCTTTGCCCTGAGCGTCAGATGACTCGGCAGCAGGGGTAGAAACAGGAACTTGATCAGGAAGGGAAACATGCACACTTGCAGGTGTGATGACAAGAGGTCTCTGAATAGCTGGTGGCGCAATATCAGGCGAGAAGAGCCTACCACTACGAGTGACTTTAGCAGGCCCGGTAATATTGCTGACGCCGGTACTAGTATCAAACTCTTGCTTTACTCCAAGAACATAAACATCTGCCCCATAGTGCCACGGGACAGCTTTGTCAGATTTATAGGGGATGGGCCCTGGAACAGTGATGATGATAGGAGCAATCTTCTGAGTAGACATGATTTTGACAGGCTTCTTTGAGGGAGCCTTAGAAGGGTTGTTAAAAATAGTGACAATGGACACTTCTTCAGCAGGGACGGCAGGAACATCAATCTTCTCAACCAAGATCTCTTTGTTATCCATCAGGCTCTGGATACTTGACTTCAACAGAGGACAACCAGCAGGTGAAACAGAACATAGATGGCAACCTTTACTACATCCCGGAAATAAATCGGCTAGCAACATGTTCCTTTTAACAGTCAACAATGGAGTAACAATATCATCCACAGAGGCCACATACAGGTCTTCTTCCACAGCATTCACTCCATGCTGGGGAATGGGAGCAGTCACAACATTGGGCCTTTCGGGCACCTCGAACTGTATTTCTTTAGCATCAATAAGGTCCTGAACCTTATTCCTCAGAGCCCAACAATCATCAGTAGAATGCCTCGGGCTATCCGAGTGATAAGCGCAACGGGCGTTGGGGTTGTACTTTGGAGAGGTTGTGTTCACTACCTTCGGAGCTTCTTTGACAGTTACCAGATTGGTTGACAGCAGTTGCAGCAATATCCGAGACAGGGTCATACTGAGCCGAGTGTACTGCCTTTTGGGTCTCTCACCCCTTGGTTGGTTATATTGCTGAGGAGCAGCAGTAGGCTTAGAAATAACCACCGCGCTGACAGCTTGGCGGCGTTCCGGTTTATTCTGTTTCTTTGACCCATAAACAACACTAGATTCCTTCTTGAAGGGCTTCTTTTCAGTACTCGAGGAGGCACCCTTTTGTATCTTTCCGGACTTGTTACCAGCTTCTATCCTTTCACCAGTCAGAATGAGGTCTGTAAACCCTACAGAAGAATTACCAATCAGATGGTTGAAGAATGGACCAGACAGGGTCCCCAAGAACATGTCCACGAGTTCACAGTCAGTCAAAGGTGGCTGCACCCTTCCAGCCAGGTCTCTCCACTTTTGCGCGTACTCCTTAAAACCTTCACCCGTCCCAAGTGACATACCCTGGAGTTGGGTACGCGTGGGAGCGAGGTCGGAATTGTACTGATACTGCTTATAAAATGCAGTAGCCAAGTCCTCCCAGTTTCGAATACTGGCTCCATCCAGCTGATAGAACCATTCGAGTTGAGCCCCTGAAAGGCTATCCTGGAAGAAATGGATCCATAGATTCTTGTCTGCAGTGTAAGGTTGGATCTTCCTTACGTATGATCTGAGATGCAGCTTAGGACAAGATGCCCCGTCGTACTTCGCAAAAGAAGGTGCCTTGAACTTGTGTGGGATCACCACCCCAAAAGATAAACCTAGATCTCCAAAATCCAACCCCGACACCTGTTGAATCTCCATGGCACTCAGACGGTCCTCTAGTTGCTTGTACCTGTCCTCAGCAGGAGGGTACTGCTCATCATTGATATTCGTCTCGTTGTCGTAGACCACAGGACTAGGAACCCTTCCCCTTGGGGACTGTCTTTCCCTACAGAGGAAGTAGCCAGATCATCCTTATTCTGCAGTATATTCCCTAACCTCTGTCCAGTGTTAAATAGTACAGTCCTCTTCTTCTTCTTCTTCAACAGCAGAGTCTTCAATTCCTGTTGACCCTGGGCTAAGCTCATGACCAACTCCTGAAATTGGGCGTTCTGGGCCTGGAGGGCCTTGATAGCTTGTTCCGCAGTAGGCTCAGGATTCATGATGATTGCTGAAATAAACAGCGAAGAAGATTAAGCAACCTGTAGAAAAGGGTACCTGCTATGCATATGATGCATGAAATGCGTATGAGTTATGTTTTCAAAGACAATCGGGATTCAACTTTGTAAACAAAAAGGAAACACACTTTATTAGATTCAAACTTTAAACTGTTCAAGAAATTGCCCTTGGGTGTTACAAAAAATGAAAATACTGAAAAGGAAATAAAAACTGTAAAAGGAACATCCAAGGTCCATCAGTGCTCCCATGGCCTCCTCTTCTCAATACGGATATAGTCATTCAGGATCTGTTCACTCTCCAATTGCTTGGTCAGCTTCTGGATTTTTTGTTCCTGTTCATTGAACCTTTCCCGATAAGAATCTCGTTCTTCCTGTAGTTGCGCCCAAGACCTCTTTAGTGTATCAACATCAGTGGGTATCTGAGGAGGGAGAATAGTTGGAGGAACCCCGTCTCTATCGGGAAATTCAAGAATGATAGGCCTGACAGCTTCGTATGGAATACCTAACTTCTGAGCACGGATGCGGACCCATTTGTAGTAGGATTCCATTGGTAGAGAAGTCTTCAGTCCCAACTCATGTGGGTCAGCTTTGTGAATTCTGTCCCAAGCCCGGATGAATCTACGACGCAGCTCGTCACTATCTACCTGAAACTCAAAACTGATGTGAGGCACCAACATCTCATGAGGCCCTGCTCTTCTGGCTCTTCCAAACTGACAGAGAGCTAAACATGGGTTATAAGAGATCCCTCCTTGGGTACCGATCAATGGAACATTAGGATATTCTCCGCAACGATCAATAACAGCTACCTCATCCAAACCTCTGAGAGTCCAAATGATGTCATTATCTGTGAGAGACATTAACCTATGAGCCCATCCCCTTCCTTCTTTGTTCTTCAGCACGAACTTAGGGAGGTGCGAAATAAACCACCTCACTAACAAAGGAGCACAACACCACAGAGTTCCCCGTCTTCGGGCAGTACGAGCATAGAGTTGTTGCAGGATATCACCCAAGAGAGTGGGTACAGGATTCCGAGACATGAAGATCCTTATAGCATTGACATTGACAAAGTTATCAGGATTTGGAAACAATACTAGACCATAGATTAAGAGAGCCAGAATGTCTTCGTACGCCCTGAAGTCTAAGTCATTCCAGAAACTGTTAGCTTTACCAATCAGGAACTTAGCCAAAAAGCCCTTAACTCCGCTTCTAGTCACCCAGTTATCCATTACCTCTTTGTTGGTCAAAGGAAGGGCTGCATCAATCTCCTCAAGCCTAAGAGTCTTTTCCCAACCAGTGAAAGGAGTCTGTTCCAAGACAGGGATACCAAGCAAATCAGAGAATTCTTCCAGGGTAGGGACCAGCTGGAAGTCTTGAAAGGTGAAGCAATGGTACAGGGGATCATAAAACTGGGTCAGGACACTCATCAACTGTTGGTCCCACTTTGAAGTGACTAAACCGAGAAGAGAACCATGCCTCTGGATGAAGGAGGTAGTATTTTGAATTCTGTCAACCAACTCTTTAAGCAAATCAGGTGGGTGGACAAAGTTGAGCCGAATAGTATTCCTTCGCACGGGCATCATAATGTCCTACAAAACAGAGCAAAGATGAAACCCTCTTGTCTTTGAAATGGGTCAGTCCTTATGCAGGATGCATGCAATGGTATGATGGTATGATGTTATGATAAAGCACACCACAAGTATTCACAAAGGCAAACATGATAAGGCACACAAGTCACACAAGACAACCCTTAGAGTTTAGGCCAGCATGAAGTTTAGGTACTACCCTCTTTCAGTTTCGTTGGTTAAGACCTGTCCTAGAAAATAGTAACCGGGTTCTAGGGGTTCTCAATATCATCGACTACCCTCAATCGGTCATAACTCCAGCGTCGCAATCTTTTCTTGCAGCCAGAACCATCGCGAGAGTTTAGCCTCAATGAGTGTAGCATACTGCTACTGTTCTATGGCCAAGTTGGGTCAAATTAGGGTTCTAAGGTCGGTTGGTGCTTAATGACTCCTCAGAAGACCCATATTCTCCTCGTTGCAACACAAGGGATATCGGTACAGACCAAGGTGTCACACCAATGTAGCCACTGCTTCACCCGTGTCGGTCTACGCTGGACAGGTCCCTCACAGCTTATGCTACCTAAAAGGGTATTCCCTAGATCCGGGTTAGGATCTATGAAACTCCGATGCAAGCCCACAAATATAAAAGCAATCAAGGCATACAATTGAAAACATAAGAGTGGTTTAATCCTAAGGTACACCTCACTTATTAAGTATTCCCCAGCAGAGTCGCCAGTTCTGTGATCAGTGGAAATAGAACTGACTGTTTTTTAAGCTGGTTCGCGAAATTTCGCGGTAAGCAAGAGTCGCCACCGTCTTTTATGTTCTCCAACATGGAAAGGACAAAAGCACAGCAAAATTCCTTTTTCGAGATGTCTCTCGGTTCGGGAGGTAGATTTATAGAAAGGGAAGGTGTTAGCACCCTTTCTATCAGTGGTTATCCACGGGCTCTTAGGTACTTGCTCTTATGTTTTCAAAAATTATTTTCTTTTCAAGTGTTTGTGGGTTTTGAAAAAGTTCGTTTGAAAGACTTCTAGGTAACTCTTGTATCAGTCCTCAAGAGTGTATGGAGTATTTGTTTGAAAACTTTTTGAAAGTGTGAGCGCGAAAAGATTGTTTTTGTTTGTTTGAAAGAGCAAGTACCTAGGAGAAATCTACATACTCTAAGGAATTAGGTTGTGTAAGAGTCCTTTGGACAGTACTATCCCACTATTGAGAAGTAGGTAGCACCGTCGTTGGAGTTGTTCGGGTCAATTCGAATATAGGGACATGTGTGGTCACCAAAGCAATGGTAGGACGCCTTAGCGGTAACCCTAATGTCCTAGATCCTTTTTTATCCGAGGCAACCGTTTCGAGGCAACTGGATCTTTAGACAGGAGGGCGACCTCTAAAAAACCCTATACTTGACGACCACGTCGAGGCAACCGGTGAGGCGTACCCTAGGAGTGGCATGTGCATGTGTGTTGTTTTCATGTTATATTATCTTGTACTTGCATTTGTGAGCTACGGATTGATTTTATTTATCATACAAGTCTTTCATGCATATTAACAGTTAAGAGTGCGGAAAATAAATTGCGGAAAGGTAAATCTACGCTATTACAAGGCGCGGGTCTATACATCGCCAAAAACAAAACCCGTTTGGAAAATAAATGCGAGAAAATAAATAAAGCGATAAAATCCTAATTATCTATTACATCCTCGGAAACAGTTACATCAATATAATCAAAAGGAATTAAAGCACGAAAGAAATTAATCGGGACGTCCTTAGGGTTTTGACCCTTTTTGAGAAAAGAATTGAGTTTGGTCCTTTTTGCAATTAATTAAATATTAAACCTAAACCTAATTAATTAAATAATTACAAGAAAAAGTGTTTTTGAGTTTTTTATGTTTTTGATGAAAATAAAAATAAAGAAATTAAAAGTCAAGAAAACCCTAATTCTAGATTGATTTTATTTATTATGAAAAAGATTAAAATTAAACCTAATTAACAAAAAGACTAAATTAATTAATGTTAGTGTTTATTTACAAAATAATTAATAGTGAAAATAGTAAATAATAAAAATATTTAATATTTTAAGTTCCTGAATTTAATATGAAAAATAATTAATTTATGAATTAATAATAATAATTAATAAGAGTTAATAAAAATTAGTAAAAAGAAAATAAAAGGAAAATGGTGAAAGAACCAGGGGAGTTGATGGACCCAATTAGGAGGTTTTGCTGGAAATTTTAGGCCCAATAGCACTCAAGCCTGTTGACTTCTGGAATTGTCAACGTGCATGTTGACTGAGGAACACCATGATCCTCCATCTCTGGCCTTTGGATTGGTATTATGTGACACATGGCATGATGATGCCTGGAGCGCATGATGGAACACGTTTAGGAAGATGCATGCAATCATGTTAGAAAAAATAATATGGAGCTTTTGGGGGACCTGGGAATCGAACCCAGGTCCCAATGGTACTTGGACAACGCACGCTCCACTGAGCCATTCGCTTGCATCTGTTATTAAGATAAAACATGAATATAATATTAAAACATTAATGCACGTATTGTAAAACAAACAAAAAGCGCGCGCCATTTGAATTATCCAGTAGCACGCTGGCAACGCATCATCGTCCTCGTTGAACACCTGCAAAACAAATAAAATAGCGGGGGTTTTTAACCCCCACAACATGGCCTGAGGAAAAATAGCGAACAGGCGTAGAAGCTATATAAATAGGGCGCGAGGGTTGGGTTTGATTCGTCTGGCCTTGACGAATTCAACCATAGGCGTTATTAGTCCTAATTTTGCTTGGTCAAGAAAGCCCTAATTCCAGAACTCATAAACCCTAGAACCCTTCAATGGCAACCTGCGATCCTGTACACTATAATGCAATTAACCAATTCCATTAGCTTTGTAATGGTTCAAGCAATGTAAAACGATGATTAGAACATGTTAATGATGCATAAAATGTGAGTTTCGATTCTAGAAAAATTAAGCAAACCGTGAGTTTGTTCTGGACGTTTCCTTGAGTGTTATCCCTTGATTTGATTTGCAAAAGGTTTCTGGGAAGGCTAGCAATGTATTGGAATCAAAAACAAGCTTTGAATCACGTTAAATTATGGAATTCAGTTTTGAGTTTTCTTCACTTTTTCCAATATTGCATATGGTTTTTTGCAGCAGCTTGCACGTTTCCAGCATTAGGGTTGGCTTCAGTATATGTAGTAGAATGGAATTAGGGTACAATCTTGGTCAAAGATCCATGGAATAAAGTTTTCAATATTTGATTTTTAATCAAATATTTTTCAATCTTTTTGATTGAAAAACCTTTCCAAATTGGGAGATTTTTGTCCCCTTAATTGATACACGAATTTGCCAGCTCTTGTTGACCACTTTTGCTTCACAAAAGATTGAGAAAAACATATCTTGATATTTTCCTACATTTTAATGAATTAAATGAATTAATAATCACTTAAAAATCCAAATAATTAATAAAAATAAGAAAATAATTCAATTTAATCTCAATGGGTCGTGCATAAGCCTTGGAAAAAGTTTCAAGAAGGAATTTGAGGCCCATTAGCAAAAATGAGGTGTTTTGGGCAAAGTTGACTTTTGCAAATTCCCAAAAATTTCCCAACTTCTCCAATGCATATCTTGCTCAATTTTGATCATATGAACATGTTCTTGGACATTTTGGAAAGGTCTTGAAGTCCTCTAACCAATGCCTTTGGTACCATGTCATTTTGATTTACCAATCTCAAGTTATGGTCTTTGACTTAAAATGCCTTTTTGTTGACTTTTGAAATTGACCTATAATGTAGAAATTGATAACTTTTTGTGAGAGAATTTATTGGACTTGGAATGTGAAGATGAGTTGTAGGAAATGTCATCCCCTTCAAAATGAGCATTGGATGGGATTTTTCTGATGAACCATGAAAAAGTTATGCCTTGGTCAAGTTACAGTTGACTTTTCAACTGTCCAAAAATATTAACTTTTGCATCTTTGATGATTTTTGAGCCATTCTTGTGGAATCATGATCAAGACTTTATCAAATGATGATTGTGGCATCAAAATAAGATGTTGACCAAAATTTTTGGCTTTTGACTGCCAAATGACCATTTTACCCCTACAGTTGATTGTGAACCAAATGGGACTTTTGACTGTGCAATTTGATGCTGTGAGTCTTGCAACTTGACATGTAGGTGCTTGGCAATGTATATGGGCACATGAGACTTGATTGAACCATTGGAAACCTCAAATTCCTGGCAATAACCAAAACCCTAATTTTGACTGCCTTAGGAGGCATTTGGATTATGCAATCCCTTGAGCAATCTTGAACCATTTGAAGATGATTCTTGACAAACTTTGATGAATATGAGAGGGAAAATTTTGGGGTACAACAGATGGTATAGACTTGTCTTACTATCTTAATGGTGAGTAAAGTGATTGATGTTATATCGTGAGGATAGTCACTCACCAGTTTGTGTGAAGTAATAGAGGAGTGGCTAGGAAAGAGTTGAGACGTATTGAACAATTCAGAGTAGCAGGTTTATATGCGAGCTAACGTTGCAAAGTGAAAGATTGAGAATATCAAGTGAACAACGATTTTATAATGGATGTTAAAGAAAGTCCAAAACTTGATTGAAACTTATAAATTATATAGTTGACGGAAATTTTAATGAGGACGATGACTTAAGATGGATGATCAGAGTTGCGCAACTGAAGCGTGATGTGCGCAGTTGGATGTGTGTATGAATCATTAGAAGTGAAGGACTAAATATCAAAATACTATGGGAATGATACATCTTGATCTACATGCTTTATTTGGTGGATTATTGATATAGGAATGATGTGCCAGGGTACTGTGTTTTCTCATAAATATTTGCTAATTTTATAAGGATATTAATGTGGTTATTGGTTGATAGTGAGTTGTGTGTATATTTGTTGAGTTATACTGTTAAGTTGACATTATAATGATTTTGTTCCCGTTTCCATGATGTTGTTGTTGGTTACCATAAATGATGAATAATACCCCATAATATAACAGAGTTGATTATGTTGGCTATGTTAATGTCACTATAAGGGTGATACAACGATATGAATAGAGTTGTTGATATTTTGCTGATAATTGACATATATATATATATGAGAATGAAATTGTGTATGTGTTTTGGTGTTGAAAATATTGTTAAGATAATAATGTGATGTTGTATATCCAAGTATAAGTGTGTTATGGTTGTTACTACTTTAAATGTTGATATGTCAAGATATTATTGAAGTGGTTGATAAGTTATTAACGATTATGTCGCGAAGGTGTTGAATGATTAGCATGTGTGTATTTGATTTGAATCGTGTTGAGTTATTGTTATGTAGAGAAAGTAGTGGTCAAAGTGTTGCCAAATGCGACTTGGGGATCAAAGAGTGTGATGCGAAATTCGCGTTAAGAGTGGTAGTGTTGAGTAGATTTTCAAGGAAGAAAATATTCTAAGTGGGGGAGAGTTGTAATGGACGATTAGTTTAATTAATTATTTAATTAGATATTTTCGATTAATTTCGAATTATTTGTTGAAATATTGTGTTATGTCGGGATAAGTTGCGGTGTTGTTATTAGTTAGTTAAATTAAGTTGATTAATAGTATTAATAAATAATATTAGAAAGTATAAAATATTAGTTGGACCTATTTTTATGGTTAGAAGTAGTAATAAGTGGGGTGTGTAAGTTGAGCCCATTAGGAATAATAGTATTATTATTAGGATTCATTATAATAATAAGAAATTAGGTTAATTAGAAAGATCAAGAAGTCTTGGAGCAGTGACGTAGGAAGTTGCATAGAAGAGGAATAGGAAAAGAGGCAAAGCTAGGTCAATCATAGAGTTACGAAGCAACCTTCAATCCGAAGTAAGGGTGCGGTTCTAACTCTATGGGAATTGTGATGAATAGTACTTCGGAATTGGGTTGGTGTAATGTTGTTGTGTGTATGATTGTTGTTTCTGTTTCTGAAATTGTATATTATCATGTTTTTATCATGTTGTGGATGTCCTTGAATTGTTTGCAAAATTAACTATGTGTTGTTGGAAATTATAATATTGTTGATATAGTTGTTTTGTCGCTACGATGTTCCATGGTCTGAAATTAGTGATCAAGGATAATACTGAATTCTGGTTTAGCGTTGGTGACAGAATAGATGAAGTCTGTGTGAAGGGTCAAAACACACTGCTGAGGGGCACAGGTGGGTGCTGAGCGGCACAATATTGAGTGTGTCGAGGGGCACGGTTGGACGTGCCGAGGGGAACGCATGGAAATTGTAACTGTGGTGAGGGCCATGGTGTTCTATGTGGCGATTGCCACCGTTTTTAGGCCACTTTAGTGTTTTCTTTAGTTCCTGATCCACATATTGTTTTAACATAATTCAGCCCTAAAATAATTATGGTAAGATTACAATTGAAGTACATGCAGATTAGGAAAAATAACAGAAAACTGTTTAGTTAATATTATAGTAACAATAACTAGTAGTCAGTAGAATATAATGTAGCAAAAAAATATTACAGTAGTTAATAGTGATGAATTTTGTTGTGTTGCCTGTATTGATTGGCTAAAGCCAAGTTGTAGGCTATTAACAGTAAAACAATAGCAGAAATAATTCATAGTAGTAGGATGTAATTACAAGAATCTTATCGGAAAACTATTAGCAGTATAAAATCATAGTACATCTAGCATGAATAAGTTGATCGTATGAGTTAATTGTGAAATAGTGACAGAAAGCTATTAGCAATAAAACAACAATAGAGAATTAATTAGTAGCACTAGTAGTAGTAGAAATTGTTGATATTAGTACTAGCTTATATAATAGTTGCAATAGGTTAATATTAGAGGAACCGTCACAGAACGTCTAATAGCCGAATATAAACGTATAGCTGAATAATTATGTAGTGTTATTGCAATGGGTTTCGATTGTATTTGTGAATTTTACTATGTTGTTGTAATGTCAATATTGTTGACGATATGAAGTTGCAGGATATACCGATGTTGTTGAAATGCCTCTAATTCTTGGAAGATAAGTTGTAGGCTTGTGGCCAAAGTTGAATTATGTTGAGTTGATGTTGAATTGTTGTTGATGTTATAGGCTTGTGGCCAAAGTTGAATTATATTGAGTTGATGTTGAATTGTTGTTGATGTTATAGGATTATGGCCAACATTGATTTATGTTGAGTTGTTGTTTGTTGTTGTTGCTGCATTCATGTTGTGTCAAATATATCGCATATCAAGTTGGAGCTGATGCTCGTTAAGTTGGCCTGGATTGGCAAAATATTAAGTTGAAGGCTTATGCCTTATTGATACCTCTGTTTATTAGCAGATTACTAAGTTGGTAGTTTTGCTTCGTTGGTACCATATGCATATGCATAAAAATCAAGTTGCATTTCATGTTGCATCTTGAGTTGTTGTTTGGAAGAATAAGTTGTGTTGAATGTTGTTAAAAAGCTGTGAAGTGGTGATTATTATATGAAATGATTCTAATATATTATTTATCATATATTCTATTATATTGTTTGATATCTCACCCCCTCTGTTTGAATGTTACCCCTATGTTGGTAACATATAGGTAATCCAGAATGAAAGATTGTTTACCTTCAGTAGTTTGAGTCGGTGTCCTTGCTCTGATACGTAATACTCAGGAGGATGAATGCTTGTTGCTTTATTGTTGATTTTACTTCCGTTGTTGAATTTTAAGTTGATTTTGTTAAGTACTTTGTTATTTCTATGTTATCAGTTGGACAAAGATGTTATGTCATTTGAGTTGAAAATTGTGATTCCGCTGCTTAAGTAATAAAGTTGTTTCGTTTTAAAGACTAAAATTGTTGTTATCTGTTCATTCGATAATTTAAGTGTTATGTATCTGTTTTATATGCGATTAAATATCGTTGTTATAAGTTGAAAGTGTAGCATCCTATTTATATGTCGAAATTTTATAACTCTGATTTTATTAATATTCGTCGGGTAGAAATATGGTGTTACAGATTGTACTCGAATCTCTCAAATCTAGCTCCTCCCACTTCTTATTATCCATTTTGGAAATGTTTACTTTCAATGTTTTGTGTAATCCTAATTGTATCAAAACATCTTGGACTTAAATTTTCCACAAGCCAAAATTTATTCTTCCATCGAATTTCTCTAAATCAATCTTCATTGCACTTGAAAAACTTGATATTGCAACCAAAATCTTTCCTGCAGCAAACCAAATTTTTTCCAACCAACACCGATTATAAAATTTATTTTATGATGTAGAAGATCATACAAAACTGCAACGACAAAGCATACTAAAATTTATACCCCATCATACTAAGGCTCTTGATACCACTTATTAGTAAAAATAAACCATAGAGAAAAATAGGAACAAAATAACAACACAAGAAATTAACGTGGAAACTCCAAAACTAGAGAAAAAACCACGACCGTTGTCAAATGACAACCATAGAATATTACTATGTGAAAACTGTTACACCACATAGACTATCATCAAAACACCCAAGGCCCCAACACCCTACACTTTCCAAAGCAAATATTTAACTGTCTCTCACTACACTCTAAAACAATAGTATAAGAGAAAAATAAAAGAATCAAATACAAGCTTAAAGTGTTTTTGATTGGTACATCTTTTAAAGAAAAACTTGAATCCTATATATAGCATTGGACTCCCTCTTCCTTTATAAAAACAAGTAATATGAGACTTTTTTAACATGTATATTTTCAACCAACCCCAACACATGCACCATCTCATATTGTGCCTACATGCAATTTTAGGTGCATGCGCCATATGAGATGGCTTGACCATGTTACCCATTTCTGAAACATGGTTATTGAGTAATTTTATTCAAAACGTGGTTATTTGTGTATTTTTTCAATACCTTGTTATTTAAAAAAAAATCCTTTTTTATGGAATAATGTATGATATTATAGAAAAAGAATCATAAATTTCATGATATTATAAATGAGTTTTTTATTTATAAATTGATTTATATTTTGTAAAATAATTGTTCCGTTTGAGTGAGATGATACAATAAGATCTTAATGCAACATAGCAAATTTTTGAAATGGCGAGATATGGGTGAATACGCAAGATTAACACTTTAACACCCAAATTAGTAAAAGAATAGGGAATAACATGAATTATGAATCATAGAGAATACCCCCCAAATTTCACGTAAGATGTGTTATATATGCTGATTCAAAACTGTTGTTCCAAAGATTTGATGCCACAACTTACAAGAAGTTTTTAGAAAACAAGATTAGTTCATTGTTTGGATAAGCGTAAATAACTTGGGAGGAAGTTTAAGTGTCCTTTAGAACATATGCATTAAATGTTAGTCTTATCATTGAAATATTTCACTAGACAGTTCTCACATATGACTTTAACTTTTTAGCCTAGAGCGTGACTATGGATGTTTGCGATACAATTTGGGTAATTTTGACGCTAAAAGTCATCTGAATCACAAGAGAAAAAATGTGTGGTTCAGTTGCCTTTTTAAAACTAAAACCAAACCAAACCAAATCAAACAAATACGATTTGGATTTGTTCGGATGGTTCAGTTTTTATAATATTTTTATTAATTCATACATACACATATAAAAGACAATGCATTTTTGTGTTTAATCATTCATATATTACGATCAAATAAATTTATAATTATTTAAATAAATTTATCATTTATTGCATAAATATGAATTACGTATTAAAATTTTATGTCTTGTCTAAAGGACAAAATAAATAAAAGTATTTTTAAATAAATTTGAAATACTATATTGCGTACTTATAAGCAAGTGCATGTATGTGATTATGCTAGTCTCAAAATATTATATTTTCTTTTTTACTATCAATATTTTTTATACATAAAAGGATACAAAAGTAATGTAAATTAAATCTTTTTTGTTAATATTTTTCTTATCAATGTCAACAAATTAAAATGAAAACAAAAATAAATATAATATAACAATTTTATTTAAAATAAAAATGATATTTATAAATAAATTAGTGAGATACACGTGCGTTTGTACGAGTATTGGTATGGTATGAAAAACTATTATCAGAATTGGTTTAATATTTGATACAAATTATAAATGACAGAAAAATTATTAAAAAAAAGTTTTATGTAATGCATAAAAGGAAAAAATAATTTTTAAAAGTAAAAATTCTATTAAGTATCAAAAACAACAATTGTTAAAAAAAAAGTGTATTTAAGACATATTTAGTAAAATATAATTATGTAAAAGAGTTATACTTTTTTCTATAGAAAAGATAGTTATAAAAAAGAGAGTGTATTTAAGGTATTTTAAAACAGAAAGAGTAAAATATAATTATGTAAAAATACTATATTTAATATATTTTGGAAATTTAGTTATAATTTTTTTAGAAATAAAGAATTATAAAATAGATAATAGTTTATTTAAGACTTATTAAGTATATATAGTTTATAGATAATAGTTTATATATATATATATATATATATATATATATATATATATATATATATATATATATATATATATATATATATATATATATATATATATATATATATATATATATATATATATATATATATATATATATATATATATATATATATATATATATATATATATATATATATATATATATTGATCTGGATTGGGCCTACACTTTCCTTTTGAACGGAAAGGCCAAAGACAGCTCAAGTTAGGAACCGTTGGGCAACTCCCCATCTGACCGTTGGAGGACGTGGCTCACGATTCCATGACAGACATCTTAAAATACCCTCCAAAAATCATGGGTCCAACCCTATTCTCGTGGAGCAGTTGACCAGAAGGGAGCCCACTTGCTGGACTCCATACACACGTAAGCCCTGATAGTTCCTGTTATTGGGCCTCCACGTGGCCCAAGAGTGGGAACCTTGGCCCATCGCTGGAGGCTATATATACTCTCTCTATCTCAAGAGGACCAGGTATTCAAATTCATCTCTAAACTCATACTTACTTGCTCATTTCACTTCTTACTTTGCCATCAGAGTGTCTTGCAGATTCCCCCCATCTCATTCAACTTCTGCCCGAGCCAGTTGTGATGGTCCATTTCTGATTCGGTAAGATCAGTGACGCCATCTGTGGGAAACTTGCTTCCCCGTCTTCTATTCACTTGAGACCAAAGCTAAACAATCCCCGAATGTCATGGCTGACCAGACTCCAGACAACATGAACGTCCGTGTCATCGACATTAACAACAACATCACTGACAATAATGTCGGCCTCGACAACGTCGGTACCGCCGACCATAACACAGCCCCCGACGTCAACATGCCCGGGCCTTCTGAATACAAAGACGGAGCAACTGCTTCGTCATCATCTCTACCTCGCCGACATGAAGACGATCGGCCACCTCCCCAGAACTACCAACACGTCCAGTTCCACGAGATCCCCGTCCCCGCCGGGGCAGACGCCACGACCAGGGCACTGTTCGCGGAAATCAATCAAACCAACTACCTAATCTTCGCCCAGGGGGAAAGACTGAGGGCGCTCGAAGACGATCGGAGGCCCCCAAGAAGAGACAGGAGACCTCAATCTTCTCCTCCTCGACAAGTAGAGGAACATCCCCAATCTCCCCCGCAGAGACATAATCGGGACATCTCTCGAAGCTCGTCACCTCGACCACTCGGGCAACGACCCCCTTTGGAGAGGGAACAACTTGTTGATGCAAAAAGACGCGATCACGGCCCTTCGCGTCAAGAACAAAGACCCCCTGGAGACAGGAACGGGGGAAACCACTAACGGTCATATCGCCCAAGGACTGCTCCGCACGAACAGGGCCACCGTGACCGCCATGACATCAGATCTCTGTCTCGCTCGCCCAAACGGAGTGATGAGGATGACCCTCGCGGTCCCTTGTCACAAGCTATCATGGAGGCGCCCATTCCTCCGGGCATGGAGAAGCCTCCCCACCTGAAGGAATATGACGACATCGCCGACCCGGTCGACCATATAGACGAGTTTGAGGCCATGCTGCACTATCACAACATCGGGGGACCGATCTAATGCCGGTTGTTCCCCACGACTCTGAGGAAAGCTGCGATGGACTGGTACAAAGGTCTCACCCCGGGGTCAATTACTTCTTGGCAGAATCTGAAGAACCAATTCATCAGCTCGTTCACTACTTCGCGGCGACACCTAAAGACCGAAGAAGCCCTCGAGGCCATCGTTCAGAGACACGATGAGACCCTGAGGGAATTTATTGATCAGTTCAACTGGGAGGCCATCCAGGTCCCCTGCATAGACCACATGAAAAGGTACCTGCTCGAGAGGGGACTCCTCCCGGGCACTGAATTCAGAAAAGCCGTAGGCATCGAACCACCCCGGACGTTGATGCCCTCCTCGAGAAGGCCATAGCCTATATGGACTACGAGGAGAGAGAAGCGGCCAACAGAGCCCGAGATCCCAGGAACCACGAATCTAGCAGTAATCTGTGACAAGACACCGCCCTCCTCGATGAACTGGCAAGAAGAGAAGGGACGACAAACCCCGAGACACCCGAGAACAAAGGGGGCCCTCGGGGAGGTTCACTGAATACACTCTGCTAACGGCTTCTCGCGAGCGCATCTTAGCGGAGTGCGAAAATAAAGACTTCAAGGACGGCGGCGTTAAGCGTCCTCGCCCCGCTCTTGCTAAACCCGGGGTAGACCGAAGCAAGTACTACCAGTATCACCGGAGCCACGAGCACTTGACCGAAGATTGCGCCCATCTTAAGGACGCCATCGAGACCCTCATAAAGGGGGGGAAGACTCGCGCAATATCGCCGAGGCGACGCATCTCGTCGAGATTCCCATGAGACGAGGGAAGAAGAAGAGGATTCCCGACCATCTGACGAGTCGGTTCCCATCCAAACCGCGTTCTCCAACACAAAGCCTGAGGACTTCTACGTCCCCGAACATCTGCAAGATCCTATGTCTACCCACAGCAGGTGGGAAAACTTCCCCTCTGCCATGGTCATCAATGGTGGAGGGTTTAATGATTTGACCATAAATTCAGCAAAGAGAAAGTTAGATGAACTGGTCGACGCGGCTCCCCTGCAAATGGTGACCTTCGAAAGGGTGAAAGGAAGATCAGAGTCGATCACATTTTACCTCGAGGAGCTCCCCAAAGGGGCCCCCAATTCGGCCATCCCTCTGCTGATAAGGGCGAGAATGGCCAACTTCGACGTCCATCACGTCTTGGTCGACGAGGGAAGTTCTGTCGACGTGATGTACGGCCAGCTGTTCAGAACCGTGCAGCTCGATGACTCCCACCTTTCACAATACGTGGGGTCAGACCTACAAGGCTTTAATGGCTCGACCTCCAAGCTGTGGGGGTAAGTGGAGCTTATGGTCACCTTCGGCGAGGATACCGCTACCAGGCAAGTCAAGTTCCGCTTCCTCGTCATCGACTACCCATCCCTCTACAATTGAATCCTCGGGAGGCTGACGCTGGTAGAGCTGACTGCAGTGCCCTCCACTGTCCACTTAAAGATGAAGTTCTACACCAAGAGGGCACAAGTCTCCACTATTCAAGGCGACCTAGTAGCCGCCCGAAGATGCTTCAACGCGGCAGCCAAGGGACACAATATAGTTGAGACCGGGATGCGGCCCGCCAAGAAAGCTGCAACTACGCGACCAGAGCCTCACTGGTCAGAGCCATTGCCCGCCAGAGTAGAGGAACAAAGGGCCCCTCCAGAGGTCGACTCGATCTCGCTAGACACTCGCTTTGACCAGGACGAACCCTCCTACGGCAAGCAGGTGCCCCTCTGACCAATTCCGGATGGGGACTTTGAGCTCGTCCCTCTCGGTGAAGACCCAAATAGAGGGGTGAAGATCGACACTGGACTCCCCGACTTTCCAAGAAAGCAGATCAAGGCCTGCTTGAGGGAAAATGCGGATATGTTTGCATGGAATGCTGCGGAGATGCCCGGTCTCGACCCTGAGGTCGCCTGTCATCAACTCTCCATTGATCTAGCCGCTAGGGCAGTAGTACAACGTAGGCGTAGGCAGTCTCCCGAGAAAGCGGAGGCTGCTGAAAAAGCTGTAAAAGACCTCCTAGAGGCAAATTTTATTTCTGAAGCCCGATATTCAACCTGGCTGTCAAATATTGTACTTGTTAAGAAAAATAATGGAAAATGGAGAATGTGCGTTAACTATACCGATCTTAACCGGGCATGCCCCAAAGATGCATTTCCTTTACCTAATATTGATATGCTGGTCGACAACTCGTCCAACTATAAAATTTTATCATTTATGGACGCCTATTCGGGCTACAACCAAATCCCAATGGCGATAGGCGACAAACACTACACCACTTTCATGACCATCTCGAGCAACTATTACTACAACGTAATTCCATTTAGTCTGAAAAACGCATGAGCAACGTATCAGCGGATGATGAACAAATTCTTCCGCAACAAAATTGGAGATATGCTCGAGGTATACATGGACGACATGATCGTCAAGTCCCGAGTAGACACCGACCATGCCGCCCATCTCAGGGAAGTCTTTGCTAAAGCAAGACAATGTAGAATGAGGTTTAACCCTGAGAAGTGCACGTTCAGGGTCAAGGCGGGCAAGTTCCTCAGCTTCTACTAAATGAAATGAGGAATCGAAGCCAACCCCGACAAGTGTCGAGCTTTCTCTGACCTTCCTACACCGACGTCGAAAAAATCCATACAAGTCTTGAATGGCATGCTCGCCCCACTCTTCCGGTTCATTGCAAAATACGCTCAACACGCCCTACCCTTCTTCAAACTCCTTCACAAGAAGGCGGCCTTCGAGTGGACCAAAGAGTGAGAACAAGCCCTTCTCCATCTCAAACAAAGCCTCTCGCAGCCTCCCGTGCTAACACGACCAGTCGACGGGGAGACCTTATTTCTATACCTGGTCATTTTCATCGAAGCCGTCAGTGCGGCCCTCATTCGCGAGACTCGTGATAGACAAAAACCCATTTATTTCATGATCAAAGCGCTCCAGGTGCCCGAGGTTAGATACCAACAGATCGAGGAGGTGGATTTGGCCCTCGTCAACGCAGCGAGAAGGCTCAAACACTATTTCCTCGCCCACACGATTGTTATACGAACGGGCCAGCCTGTGAAACAACTATTAGGTCGACCAGACATGGCGGGCCGAATGTAAAAATGGTCTTTGGAACTCTCGGAATTCGATTTCCAGTACGAGAGCAGGAAAGCCCTGAAGGCCCAGGCTCTGGCCGATTTTGTCGCGGAGATGACCGCTCATAACCCCCCCCCCCCCCCCCCCCCCCCCCCCGCTGAGAAGGAGCATAAATGGACCATCTTCATGGACGGAGCCTCCAACTCGACCAGAAGCGGAGCGGGAATCCTCCTCGAGAACAAGGAAGGCGTAGTGATCAAACATTCGCTCACCCTCTCCTTTCCAACCTCTAACAATCAGGCAGAATATGAGGCGTTGCTCGCAGGTCTAAGACTGGCCGAGGATTTAGGCGCCCGAGAAATACAAATTTTCACTGACTCCCAACTTGTCGCGTCTGAAGTTCAAGGGGGATACCAGGCTAAGAATAGCAGCCTCATCGAATATTTAAACTTGGTCAGGGAACATATGAAAAAGTTTGATCGGGCAGAAATTTCACATGTACCACACGAACAAAACACGCGGGCCAACATACTTTCGAAGCTTGCGAGCACGAAGAAGAAGGGTGGGAACAAATCCGTCATACAAGAATATCTATCTCGCCCGAGCATCGAAAAATCCATGACTTTACCCGAATTAAATACCATGGGGGAAAACTCGTGCTGGATGACCCCGATATTCAATTTCCTAATAAAGAGAGAACATCCCCTAGACCGAAGGGAGACGACTGTGACCAAATGACGAGCATGCTCCTATGTGGTGCTCGAGCACAAACTGTATCGTCGGGGATTTTCCATCCCACTCTTGAAGTGCAGCGAAGAGTTTGTGGTCCCCGAGATACTACGAGAAATCCACGAAGGGATTAATGCCCAACACATGGGCGGGAAGTCTCTAGCACGAAAGGCATTACGAGCAGGGTACTATTGGCCGACAATGCAACAAGACGCCAAAGAGCACGTCAAGAAATGTGACAAGTGCCAAAGGCATATTGACATGCATCTCGCTCCGCCGCACGAGCCGAACACATTATCATCCCCATGGCCATTTGCCTGGTGGAGAATGGACATCCTCGGACCATTCGTACAAGGGATATACCAAAACAAATTCCTCGTCATGGCCGTAGATTATTTTACAAATTGGATAGAGGCCGAAGCCCTCACGAAAATCACCTCGCACAATATTGTGCATTTTTACAAACAAAACATGCTCGCTCGGTTTGGAATCCCGCAGGCTCTCTTCACAGACAACGGTACCCAGTTCATCGACCAAGGCTTTCAAAGCTTCATTGCCAAACTCGGCACCAAACAACATTTTACCCCAGTCGAACACCCCCAGACTAACGGGCAAGCCAAGGCCGCAAATAGGGTTATCTTGCGAGGATTCAAACGCAGGTTAGGAGAAGCCAAGAGGGGATGGGTCGAAGAATTACACATCGTCTTATGGGTTTATCGAACAATTCCCCACTCAACTACCTGCGAGACACCATTCCAACTGACTTACGATACCGAGGCAGTCATCCCAGTAGAAATCATGGAGCCATCCAGGAGAATTGAAATGCCCCTCGACAAGGAGATGAATGACGAGGCCTTGAGAGACGAGCTCGACCTCGTTGAAGAAATCCGATCAAGAGCAGCCTTGCCCGAGGCCACTCTAAAACAGCAGGTAGCCCTACGCCACGACAACAAAGTCGTAAAACGCAAATTTCAGGTCGGCAACCTAGTCTTGCGGAGAAACCAGGAGGATTCCCGCGAAGGGAAGTTGGCCGCAAACTGGGAGGGACCTTATCGCGTCCAGGGAGCTATGGGCACCAAAGCATATTACCTCGAGCAATTAAATGGAGAACCACTATCGCGACCTTGGAATGCTGCGAAGCTAAAATAATATTATAGCTAAAGCCCCTCACCTGCTGGGGACTTTTGCCGTCGAATATTCACCTTCAGTCAACGAAGGGAAAAGCTCGACCACGTAGGCGAGTCGAGGTACGGGCCCGACCTACCAACCACCGAAGGCATAATGTTGCTCACTTTGACGAACAACAGACGTGCCCGACATGGACACCTCGATCGAGCTCCACTGTCAAAGTACCCCAACATGGCAGAACACCCAGCTCGCGATGGGCAGTTCACGCCACGAGCATAGGATCCCAATCGCGATCATACGCTCGTCCTGCAGATCCCTACTCCGCTCCCTCGACTCATTTAGAAGTGTGTCGAACAAACATTTGGGTCGAACGGATACCTCCACACGAACACGAACTTCGTGAAAAATTCATAACGACCACGACAATGGTTGGGCACATACATCAAATACTGTTACTCAAATAGTTATAAACGAAGCAATTATAATTCAAATAGTTATAAACAAAGAAATTATAATATGCCTACCACAAGGGCCGACGTTGTTCAAAAGTACAGTTAGGCACAACGACCACAAAACTAAAAAAATCATAGCGGGCACATAAGCCCTAAAATAACAGCGGACACGCAGGCCCTGGATAATAAATACAATCAAACTTCCTCCTCCCCATCACTGCTGTCAGGGGGATAAAGGATCTTCCCGTCAATAACTTGGTTAAATGGGCCCGCCCCCTTGACCACTATCTCGACCCTCGGGTTTAAGATCTTGAGATGCTCGATGGCAGTGTTGAAGCCGTAGCCAAGGGTGTCAACCACGTCCTGTTCGAGCATGCGGATACGAGCAATCAAATCCGCCCTGGTCGCCATGCTCTTCTCCGTTTCAGTTTCGTCCTCAACCAGCGTGGTGATCCTCTATAACTCCAAATTACGAGCGACCAGACGCTCGTTCTCCTTAGTGGCCGCCTCCAGCTGAGGCCTCAGCTCATTCAAATCCTTGAGGAGACGAACCTGGGCCTCGAACTTCGACTCGTGGTTAAGGACATCACACTTCAACTTCTCATTTTTAGCCTTTAGCTTGTAGATTTTGGTGTAGGCCGTGTCGAGGGAGGCTTGAGCACTCGAGGAGTCATCGTTGAGCGAAAGGGTCGTCTCGAGCACCCTCATCACAGCGGCCACGTCCTCTGCCAAGTGCTTCCAGCGAACCTCCTTGTCTTCAGTCAAGATTGCCTCCCTCTCCTCCTCGCACATGCCGAGGGAGTTCTCCTCACTGAAGAGGTCGCGGTTTAGATAGCAAGGAGGCAATACGAAAACCCCCGCGGGCGTTTTTTCACCTTCGGGCGTTACACCCGCAGCGTTATATGCACGCTTCCTCTTAGCCACAGGCTCATTGATGCGAATCTAGGCCGGATCAGTAGAAGAAGCATGATTTTTTGATGAGGAAGGGGAATCACTGGCCCTACCGGCAGACTTGGCCTGTTCCTGAAGCTGGGAGACTTTGTTTCATGGTCCGGAAGTGGATGCGTTTTTGGGCCTCAGCATCAACAGACGCTCGGAAAGAGATGCCATTCCTCCTGCAATAAAAAAGAATCGTTAGTCGAGTTGGAAAAATAAAAAATAGAGCGAGCACTCCCCCGTATAAAGAGGAGCAAAATAACAGCTACGCCTTACCCAAAAGCCTCATGGCTTCCCCATTCGAGGAGCACTCGAGCAAGGCCTTAGTGTTGATCAACCTATTGACTAAGAGATACTCCCCCTCGTCATTGAACAATAGGTTGTTGTTCATGTCCACGCACTTCGCGGGGGAGAAACTTTTAATATAAGCCGACAGCTTCTTGTACGAAAGCTGGTCTTGGGCGTCCAAGTCCTCGGGTTTCACTGTATAGTATTCAGGCCTCTATTCATAATGCTTCCACTGCCATTCGAGCGGGAATCTAGCCATAAGTTGGGTAACTGGCCGCCCGTCCTCCACCTCTTCCACACGGGTATAGAGAGAATCCATAGCCGCGTCCTTCAGAGGCTTCACGACGAAGTACCTCTCTTTAAAATTTCAAATGGACTCCAGATAAGGTCTGAAGAGTTTCCAGAACTGCTTGAAGGATACCCACGCCTGCCCCCCTCAGACATATTATCTTTGTAGGTGAAAGATGTGGAAAAAAGGGGTAGCGTGGCGCCTATCCCCAGGTACTGGCAGACGAGCTCAAACGCCCGCATAAACGCCAACGCATTTGGATGAAGTTGGGAAGGCGCCAACTGAAGCCATTGGAAAACCCCTACCTGGAAATCATTGAAGGGCATGTGCATCCCCACCTCTTTGAAAGCAAATTCGTACCTGGGGAACCGTTTTCCCGGATACGTTGAGCATATCCTTCGGTCCTGATAGGGGATTTGGAGCATCCAATTGGTCGGGACCCCTTTTGCGCGTTCCTCCAGGAAATTGAATGCGTTCATCGCATCCTGTGAAAAGAACGATCATTTATCCCGGGGCTCAGGAGCAACCCAAGCCAAAGGGTCCTCGTCGGTACATGGCTCGTCTTCGTGATGGGCGGTCGGAATGTCGTCCCCGACTGAACATGCCATTGTACCTGAAAAGCAGGGGAAGTTAGTGAATTTGACATTATCAAATCCACCCTTACACCGTAGATCAAGTGAAAGGGCGACGAACTCGACCCAAGCCCTCGACACGCTAAAGCGGACCATTACATTACGAGGACATGTAGTCAGGGGGATCACTCGTCGAGTAAAAAGCCCAGGATACCCACTATATCCTAGGGAACCCTCCCCTGTTACAAACATTGTCTAGGGAGGTCCCCGACACTATATCTAATGAATGTTCATAAGTGTCTGGCACATTCACGAATGCTCGACACGGAATCCATGAACTCAAACGAACATTCATGAGTATTCATCATAAAACTCATGAATATTTATCCAATCAAGACAAAGTTTTGACATTTAATCCAGGAACGCTCAAGAAACATGGTGTTAAGAGGTTATAACTTACTTGGATGAAGAACTTGGAGAGAGAAACTGAAAAGTTGAGAGAATCGCCTCACACCACGAGCAAAGATAATTGAGAAGTTGAGAGAATCGCTTCACACCATGAGCAAAGAAAAGATTGAGAGGAAACTTGAGAAGATAACAAATGAGACTCAAGGGCCCCCTTTTATAGGTGACCCACACCCCAAGGGATTCCTAATGAGGGTTCATCGTCTCATTGGCCCCTTTTGCTTTTTCCTTGAAGGGGTGGCACCCCAAAGCACTAGCCACGTGGCTTAATTATCAACCACGAGTCCCTTCTGTACTGGCGAGCATACGCCCGACTCCTATGTGTTGTTCCCCAAACACATACGAGGCAGATACTTACACGAGGAAATGATCGACATTAGAGTGCACGTAGGGGCACATCTATTCACCCCACCTCGGGGACGAGGTAGTGCTCGACAAACTAACAACTCCCAAGAGATGGGCATGTCAAAGGAAATCTCATAGAAGCTCCCCGTCACTAATATATCCTCTCAAGCAAGCGGTTGAACCCTTCGCTCCCGCTCCCTGCTCATCCATGGTATTCCCCGATGTACTCGAGCTTGGCCCCATGCGGGCAATGACTCGTTCCTTCCAGGGACTTTAGCCTTCTACTCGACCAAGTCTCTGGTATCGAGATCTGGACTCAATTCACTGCGCTATATCTCAAGGGCAATAACTTGGGGGGCTCCTGATCTGGATTGGGCCTACACTTGTCCTTTGAACGGGAAGCCTAAAGACAACCCAAGTTAGGAACCGTTGGGCAACTCCCCATCCGACCGTTGGAGGACGTGGCCCACGATCCCATGACAGACATCTTAAAATGCCCTCCGAAAATCACGGGTCCAACCCTATTCTCACGGAGCAGTTGACCAGGGGGAGCCCACTTGCTGAACTCCATACACACGTAAGCCCTGACAGTTCCTGTTATTGGGCCTCCACGTGGCCCAAGAGTGGGAACCTTGGCTCAGTGCTGTGGGCTATATATACCCTCTCTCTCAAGAGGATCAGGTATTAAAATTTATCTCTAAACTTATACTTTCTTGCTCATTCCGCTTCTTACTTTACCATCAGAGTTTCTTGCAGGTACCCCTCATCTCATTCAACTTCTGCCTGAGCCAACTGTGACGGTCCATTTTTGATTCGGTAAGATCATATATATATATATATATATATATATATATATATATATATAATGGTTTATATATAAGTATTTAAATTATGAATAGTTATACAAAAAAAAAAATTAAAGTAAAGGCTCATTGAATAAATTGAACACGTGCTGTGAGGAAATTTTTATAAACATACCACACTTTTTCAAATAAATTCTAAAATACTACGTTTTTTAAAAAAAATAAAATTTAAATACACCCGCCAACTGATTAGACGGATCTTCTATATTTTTATTATATTTTATTTTTCTACGGACTTTTTTAGGAAATTTGAATTATTTAAAATTTCCTGCGGTTTTTGTTACAGAATTTGTTTCCTAGGGAATTTCCTACGAATTTACCTATCGATTTTTAATAAAATCGTATATAAAAATCATATAATTGAGAAATATGCAGGTTAGAATATTATTTCGCAGGAAACTTCGCAGGTAAATCTGCAGGTAAATCCGCAGGTAAAATTCGCAGAAACATCCACAGGTAATAAACAAATAATTATAAAAATTGCACAACCGCCAAATGAATGGGCGAAACCTTTTCATTTTGGTACATTTCCGCCCATTTAATGGGTGGAGCATCTTTACCAATAATATTTTTTTTGAAACTATGGTATATTAGAATATATTGTTGAATTGAATGTTAAGTTGGTATATCTTTCCTAAAAGAATGGTAAGACAGTAAAAATTTCCGAAATTAAGGGATACTTTGGTGTGCATTTTTACTGGCCCATACGTGTTGGGAAAGAAACATGGCCCTTTGATGGAATATTAAAATGTGTTTGTGGGGTTTTATTCTTGATATTGCAGAAAAATGCAGAAGGGTTTTGGCAACAAAGCAGACAACTTTGCTCCCACAACATCGACAATGAACCCTTCTTCCAAAATGGACATGGACAACAAAAATGTCACATGTATTACGTAAGCATGTTCATTTTATTTTATGTATATTTCAGACTTCTTCACCATGTTATTATAGTTGCCTAAGTGGGTTGTACCGATTCAGGTTTTTATATTTGCATGTTGATTTACAAATACATTGGCATGTTGCTTCGTAGTTGTAGAACAGCATCTGTTATTCTAGTTGTTTAGTCATTATAATCATCCATGTCTTAGGGTTTTCTCCATTTGCATGTTGATTTATCAATCATTTTGCATGTTGTTTCGTTTTTACAGGTTAACTTTTGAGCAACATGATAGGGATGTTGCACGGAGACGACTTCAGATTGTTTTTTATTATCTCGAATGCTGAAGAAGGGTAAGAAGAGAACCCTGTGCAGGGAAGAAGTCAAAATGGGTAAAGAAATATAGCAAGTAGTTGAAGCTGAAGGTGGTGTAGCTGAAGGAACATGATTAGTTGTTGATAGAAAACAATTGAAGTTGAAAATGAGGCTTCTGAAAAGGAAGAACGACAAGATGTAGCTTCAGAAAGACAAAGGGAAAAGGCCTTCCTCATCGGTTCCTGCTCATATATCAATATCTTCGGACATTGTTAGGTGAAACCATTTTTTATGATGTAATATCATTGTAAAGATATCATGAAATGCATATGTAATGGTTCTGTTGCTGTTGTTTTTTCGTTGAGTTAGAGACATAGTGTTTTGCCATGCATGCCTGTGTTACCTTAAAAAATCTTTAAGGTATACATTACGTAATTAATAAGGGTAATCCCACGAGTTAAGGAGAAAGTATACTACAAATAAAGGTTGTAAGGAAATCAAGCTCAAGAATGAGAAATAGTTGGCAACGGAAAGTCGACACAATTAACAAACAAGCTAGTCGACCAAATTGAAATCTGAGACTTAGAGAAGTTTGGATCATCTATCTACTCTAAAGAATGACGTCGTAGTGAACGCTGGAGTGGGATAATTTTGAAATTTGAAAATACCAGCAGTTGCAAGATAGCTTTTTAAATCAAGCGCCATGTACGTGGTGAAAGTATAGATAAGCAGTTACCTTAGGCCAAATACGTGTCAAGTGTATAGCGTGTTCTACTACGTAGGCGGTTAGATTTGTAACTACTATAAATAAAATAGTCAAATGTAGGATTCAGGGGTGTTTACTTTGTACTAGAATCACTTAACAAACTCCACATTCAAAGCGTAAGGAAGCAGAGGGTTTCAAAGGTGTGAATGTACGTGAATCACCATCTTTATGTCAATGCAAATTCCTTTCTTTTCAGTTGTTTCCTTTTGAATCTTTTGCTTTGATTTTATTTACTTTTGAACAATCCTTTTATATCATCATCTACGCTTCTGAAACTCATTCTATCTCTATACTAGAATTTACTAAAGAATCACTCAATATTTATTTTATTTAAACAAGTCGTAACCTACTGTCGATCACGAGTCACCTTCAGTCGGTAAAAACATTACATTATGGAAACTCATACTTGTTTTATCCTTCAGAGAAAACCGTTTCTCAAAAAGAAAAGTCTTACATCGGTTGAACAAGTTATACTTAGATACATTAGCACATGTCTTAGGATTAACTAGTCGATACTGCAAGTAACCCTTAGTTTTTAGGCTTTAGGAAGACTATCAGTTGTTTACCATTTTCCACAGTAAACAGCCTGTTAGCTAAATTTGCATTTGTTGGTTGTATTGTGAATATAGTGATGCAGATAAAAACATATATGATGATGAGAATGATGAAAATTTGACCATAAATTTGACCATGAGTGAAAACATCTCTTGGTGTAGAAAGTCCCACCCAATCCAAAGATTGTCCTTGGGATTTTTTAATCGTTATTGAATATGATACAATAATTGGAAACTGACGTCTGTTTAATTTGAATGGCCAAGGGGATTAGGACGGGGACATATCCATTCAGGAAATGTAAATCAATATTCCATTATCTTTTCCACCCATGATTGTGTTAGAACATAGTTTGATTCTACAACCCTTAGTTAGTGTTTTGATGATAACAAATAAAAAGAACTAATGACAAATGCAAAAGAAAAAATATGCACCCTAAAAATTCTGTTGTATGTATGCATAAGTTCTGACCATAGAAGCATCCGAAGATAAGCATAAGAGCTACACAATCAGAACATGCGCTGATTGATGACCAGAACCTGCGCTAAAGCAAAGCAACCTCTGATTCTGAACAAGAACATGTTAATCCAAGTCATCAATATTCTGAAGCGTCATCAGCAATCAAGGAGATAAGATTCTGAAGTGTTACTAATCATTCAAGACAGCATCATTTCCAACGGCTTCTTTCAGACAGGATCTTCTCCAAATGGAAAGTGTGTTAATGACATTAAACATGCTTGATGATCAACGTCATTCCACTGCCTATATAAACAAAGTCAGTATTCAAAATCGTTGACGATTTGAAAAAGAACCACTCACGCATTTTCAAAGCTGCAATCAATATTCTTTACATTTCCAATCTATAATCTTGTGTAGATTATCACAGTTGTGATAAACAGTTTTTGTTACGAAAAACAACAACACACATCTTGTATAATAGTTTTGAAACAGTTTTCCTTGAGATTAACCGGATTGTGGTTGTACTCAAGAAGACTTTAACAGTTGTTAAAGTAGTGATTGTAATCCTTTTGAGATTAGTGGATTAAGACCTCGTTGGAGAGAGGCGAAATCACCTTGACGAGTGGACTGGAGTAGTTTGAGATCATACGAACCAGGATAAAAATACTGTGTCATTGAGCTTTTAATTTCAAGTTTTCAATTCAACCCCCCTTCTTGTGTTTTTCACATCTTCAATTGGTACCAGAGCGTCTGGTTCTGAGCTTAAACACTTAACTGTGTCAGTACAAGATCCAAGCTTCAGAAAAACACTATGGTGGGACCAAACCAAAATATGCAATGACAACCATGAAGACAAGGACAAATTCAGTGGAAAACCTCCAATCTTTGATGGATAAAACTTTGACTACTGGAAAGACATAATCGAGAGTTTCTTTCTGGCCCATGATGCTGATCTGTGGGACATGGTGACTGATGGATACACACACCCAGTAGATGGACGTGGTCAGAGGATAGACAGAAAAATGATGTCTGATCAGCAAAAGCGTGATTTCAGAAACCACCACAAGGCCAAAACAATACTCCTCAGCGCCATCTCATACTCAGAATATGAGAAAATATCAAACAGAGAAACTGCCAAGAACATGTTTGACTCTCTGAGAATGACGCATGAAGGCAACATTCAAGTCAAAGAAACCAAGACCCTTGCGCTCATTCATAAGTATGAGGCATTCAAGATGGAAGATAGTGAATCAATAGAAACTATGTTTTCAAGATTCCAAATCCTTGTTGCTGGACTGAAGGTTCTTGACAAAGGGTATTCTACCGCTGATCACGTTAAGAAGATCATCAGAAGCTTGCCCAAGCAATGGAGGCCAATGGTCACAACACTTAATCTAGCCAAAGATCTCAACAAAATATCTCTGGAGGAACTTGTCAGCTCCCCCAGAAGTCACGAGATAGAGCTAGAAGAAGATGAGCCTCAAAAGCAAGGTAAGCCACTAGCTTTAAAATCTAACAGAAAATCTGACTCTAAGGTTTTGCAGGCTGTGGAAGAAACTTCTGATGGATCCTCATCAGAAGAAGATAAACCGTCTCTCCTCTCCAGAAGGGTGAACCAACTGTGGAAGCAGAGACAAAGGAAATTCAGAACTCCTAGAAGATCAGAGAATCAGAATGAATCCTCCTCTAGATACAAAAATTCCGAGTCTTCGTCTGGACACAGAAGATCTGAAGGTTCTTCAGGATACAAAAAGCCAAATAACAAGGACATCATCTGCTATGAGTGTAACGAGCAAGGGCACTACAAAAGTGACTGCCCAAGGCTTCAGAAGGAGAAGTCCAAAAAGAAGTTCTTCAAGGAAAAGAAGAAAAGCCTCATGGCTACATGGGATGATTCTGACACCTCTGAAGCTGACTCAGAATCAGATGATGAAAGAGCAAACATAACTCTCATGGTAAACGTATCAGAAGACAACGAAGCTTCTGATTCAGACTCAGAATCAGACACTGAAGAGGTATTTCCTGATTTTACCATAAATTTTACTAAGGCTGAACTTGCAGAAAGCCTAAATGAAATTCTGGGAAGGTATCAGCAAATCAGAGTCAAATTCAGGAACCTGAAAAGGAATCTTGCCTCTGACTCTGAAAAGTCTGAGAGTCTCAGATTAGAGAATTCTGAGTTAAAATAAAAAATTTCAAAATTAGAAAATGATTTGCAAAACTCTCAGAAGGAAACAATCTCTGAAACTCCCAGTAATACTGATGAGATTATCAAAGAGTATGATCACAGCTTTCAGAAGTTTATAGCTAAAAACATAGACAGAAGCAAGATGGCTTCAATGATCTATGGAGTTAGCAGAAATGGCAGAAAAGGGATAGGATATCAAGGTAAGGTATCTACACCAAAAAATGCCATTGACTTAGTTATAAAACGCACACCACTCAATTCACATTTTATATATGGGCACACACATGACATAAAATACACAAGTAGTGATTATTCTGTCAAACCAAAATTCAATCAGAATTTTGGTAAAACTAACAAATCAGGACCCAAGAAAATGTGGGTACCCAAGGATAAAATTATACATGTAGCAAATATCTTTAGCAGCAAGTCTAAGACACCAATCATGGTAACTGGACTCTGGCTGCTCGCGACACATGACGGGAAGAAGGCATATGTTCCAAAGCCTGGAACTTAAGCATGAAGGCTACGTGGGCTTTGGAGGCAATTAGAGAGGAAAGATGATTGGCTCTAGAACAGTAGGTAATGGAAATCTTCCCTCTATAAATAATGTATTATTAGTTGATGGATTAATGCATAACCTGTTATCCATAAGTCAATTAAGTGATAACGGTTATGATATAATCTTCAATCAAAATTCATGCAAAGCTGTTAGTCAGAAAGATGGGACTATCCTATTTAATGGAAAGAGGAAAAACAACATTTATAAAATAAAACTTTATGAACTAAAGAGTCAGAATGTAAAATGCCTACTTTCTGTTAACAAAGAGCAATGGGTCTGGCACAGAAGATTGGGGCATGTTAGTATGAGAAGAATATCTCAGATTAACAAACTCAATCTGGTTAGAGGACTTCCTAATTTTAAGTTTAGCTCAGATGCTCTGTGTGAAGCATGTCAGAAAGGCAAATTTGCAAAACCTGCTTTCAAATCCAAAAACGTTGTTTCCACCTCTAAGCCATTAGAACTTCTGCACATTGACTTATTTGGACCAGTAAAAATTGCTTCAGTTAGTGGCAAGAAGTATGGGTTAGTAATTGTAGATGACTATAGTAGATGGACATGGGTAAAGTTCTTAAGACACAAGGACGAGTTACACTCTGTGTTTGTTACCTTCTACAACCAAGTTCAGAATGAAAAGGATCTTAGAATTATCAAAGTCAGAAGTGATCATGGTGGAGAATTTGAAAATAAAAATTTTGGATTATTTTTTAATGAAAAAGGCATCTTGTATGACTTCTCTTGTCCTAGAACTCCCCAACAAAATAGAGTTGTAGAACGAAAGAACAGAACATTGCAAGAAATGGCCAGAACCATGATCAATGAGACTAACATTTCTAAGATTGTCTGGGCAGAGGCAATTAACATAACGTGTTACATTCAGAATAGAATCTCCATAAGACCTATTCTAGAAAAGACTCCCTATGAATTATGGAAGAACAAAAAGCCCAACATTTCTTATTTTCATCCATTTGGATGCACTTGCTTTATTCTGAATACAAAAAATTATTTGAACAAGTTTGACTCTAAAGCATAAAAGTGTATTATGTTAGGATACTCTGAACGCTCAAGAGGGTACAAAGTATACAATACAGAAACACAGATTGTTGAAGAGTCAATCAGTGTTAGGTTTGATGATAAGCTTGACTCTCAAGAGTCAAAGCAGAATGAATTTCTTGCAGGTATGGAAGTTGAACTCATAGGTTCTGAAGACAACTCGTCAGAAGTTCTCAACAGAGACGCTCCCTCAGCATCAGAAAGAGTTACTGCAAGCAATCCAGCAAATTCTGTTGATCAACTTCAAAAAAGGCTATCCAGAAACAACATTGATCACCCAGAAGATACAATACTGGGAAAGAAAGATGATCCAATCAGAACCAGATCAACATTCAGAAACTCTGAATAATCCCTCATGGGACTGGTCTCTCTGATTGAACCAACAACTATTGATGAAGCACTTCTGGACAATGACTGGATTCTGGCAATGCAAGAGGAACTGAATTAATTCACCAGAAATGACGTATGGGATCTGGTTCCCAAACCAAAAGGATTCAACGTCATTGGAACAAAGTGGGTGTTCAGAAACAAACTGAACGAGAAAGGAGAAGTCATCAGAAACAAAGCATGAATGGTAGCACAAGGTTATAGTCAGCAAGAGGGGATAGAATATACATAAACCTTTGCTCCAGTCGCTAGGTTAGAATCTATCATACTTTTAATATCATTTGCTGTAAATAAAGGCATCACTCTGTATCAGATGGATGTCAAAAGTGCATTCTTAAATGGGTATATAGATGAAGAGGTATATGTGCACTAACCCCCTGGGTTTAAGAATTCCAAAAATCCAGAATATGTTTTCAAACTAAAGAAGTCACTCTATGGTCTGAAACAAGCTCCCAGAGCTTGGTATGAAAGACTAAGTAACTTCCTGTTAGAAAAGGAATTCACCAGAGGGAAAGTGGACACAACCTTGTTATGTAAGACAATTAAGAATGACATGTTAGTATGTCATATTTATGTTGATGACATCATCTTTAAATCTACTAAACCCTCTCTGGGAAGAGAGTTTGCTAAATGTATGCAGGCAGAGTTTGAGATGAGCTTGATGGGGGAACTCAAATTCTTTCTGGGCATTCAGATAAACCAAACTCCAAAAGGAACTTACATTCATCAGAGCAAATATGTCAGAGAACTTCTGAAGAAATTTGATCTCTCAGAATGTAAGCCCTCAAAGATTCCAATACATCCCACGTGCATTCTGGAAAAGGAAGAGGTAAGTAAAAAGGTAGAACAGAAGGTATACAGAGGTATGATTGATTCTCTTCTCTATCTGACGGCTTCAAGGCCTGACATTTTATTTAGTGTTTGCTTATGTGCTAGATTCCAATCAGATCCTAGAGAATCTCACTTAACAACAGTTAAGCGAATTTTCAAGTATCTGAAAGGTATTACTAATCTGGGTTTGTTTTATAGAAAATCAAATGATTACAGCTTAGTAGGATATTGTGACGCTGACTTCGCTGGAGACAGAGTAGAGCGTAAAAGCACTTCTGGAAGCTGCCAGTTTCTGGGAGAAAATCTTATCTCATGGACCAGCAAGAGACAGTCCATAATTGCACTATCAATAGTAGAAGCTGAGCACATAGCAGCTGCTGGATGTAGTACGCAAATGCTCTGGATGAAAAGTCAACTTGAAGACTTCAACATATTTGAGAGTAACATTTATATCCTCTGTGACAATACTTCTGCTATTTGTCTCAGTAAGAATCCAATTTTGCATTCTAGGGCTAAGCATATAGAAATAAAACATCATTTTATTAGGGACTATATTCAAAAAGGGATTCTTAGCTTAAAATTCATTGACACAGACCATCAATGGGCTGATGTCTTTACAAAACCTCTTTCTGAAGATAGGTTTAACTTCATTCTGAAACATCTCAGCATGAAGCTATGTCCAGAATAAAATATTTTATTTGTATATCTTAACCTTCCGAATTTTGTTATATTCTGTGAACTACTGATCAACCTGTCTTCAGAGTTTAGAAGTACATATTGCATCAGAATCTATCCATGAAGATCTGAACGTTTCATTTCAAGGATATAAGCGTGCTGTTCACATAATTAAACCGTTGTCATCCATTCATCAGCTACTTTCTGAGGCTGAACACGTGTTCACTTTTCTGAAAGGTCAAAGGCGCTGATTGGGTGCATTGAGACACATGTCATGGGTAACCGTTCCAGTATCTTTCTGAATCTCCCAAATTCAGCTGTCATTAATGCTTATAATCATGACTAATAATTTCTCTCTCTTACTGTTTACGCTTTCAAGAAAACTATTTAAACTCAAATTTTACTCTTTACATTCTTTCACTTTTAATCTCATCAATATTTTCCATCGTTTCAAGCTCTTGTTTTCAAAAACCCATTTCATCTTCCTCAAAATCTCGTGTGAACAATGGCTTCTTCAAGTGTCAAAAATATCAGTGCTCATGAATCTGCTTCAATGGAACATTATGAAGAAACTTACAGAATGCTCCTCACTCCTATTAATAATTTGGAAGTTCTCTCTGAACTGATTGTTGATTTTGGGAGTCTTCAGGAAAATGGCTTCAATCTGTATGAAGACGTTACTGATCAAGGATGGAACAAGTACTTTGACCGTCTAGTTGGCCCAACTTTTCCCATTCTTGTCAAATAATTCTGGATACATGCTTCTTCTTCAAATCATCAGGTTACTTCTTATGTCATGGGGAAGAAAATTGTTATTACAGAAGACCTAATTTCAAAGCTTATTGGTTACAATGGTGGAGGTGTCAGATGCATTGACATGGTTGAGAGATGCTCTGATGTGAGTTCTATTTCAAGGGAAATATTTACTCATGGACTACCCTCCAGCAAAATCAGAGATCTGAAGGATCACCAAAGAATTTGGACAAGAATTATTCTGGGGTGTATCAACCATAGGAAGCCAACTAGCTCTCCTGATTATATCAACATTGATCAGTAGTTTCTGATCTATTTCATTGCCAAGAGGACTAAGGTAAACCTTCCACACTTGACGTTTAATCATCTTAGAACTAGTGTGAAGGAAACAAGAGAAGATGAATGGACCAAGAGGTACTGGATACCCTTAGGAAGACTCGTATCAGATATTCTGACAGAGAATAGGCTGATAGAACATTTGACTGAGGCCCAGGAAATCAGCACATTGAAAGCAACCGCTGGGAAGCCCCTGAACCCTAAAAATCTGAAGAAGATGAAAATCATTGAGAATATCAAGAAGGAACCCACAATTACTTCTCATGCAACCATCACTTCAAGAAGGATACCTCTGGATGATTTTCCTCTATTTTCTGAGATTGACTCCAAACCAGAAATAATAGTCAGATATCTGGACGCTTGCAAGGAAGATGGTACTGCACCGGAAATCAATATCCAGGACTTACACAAGGCTGCTCCAGAAGTTGTTTTAAACAAGACCAAGAAGAGGAAAGCAGCAGAAGAATGACCATCTCAGAGGACTCCAAAAGCTGCCAAAAAGAAAGGTAATCCTTCCTCTGTTTCTGTTATAGAATCAATAAATGTATCAACATCTGAAGCATGCCTACTCAACCAGCAAACCCATCACCCAAACATTTGAAGACTTTGACATAGGGTTTGATCCATCAGAAACTCTAGGTATGAATGAAACTCACTCCCTTTCTCATAATCCAAATCCTGAACAAACCCAACCAGAACTTGCCAAAGTTCTGTCTGATATTGATTTATTTGACCAAGACTTTTCAGCTTCCGTACCATAAAATCCAAATTCTCAACTCCCTGAAAATCGAAACTCTGATACCACACCAGAAATTCCGCAACCACACTCTCCACAACAAGAAATTCCTCATTCACAATCACCTCAACCAGAAATTTCTCAACCAGAAATTTCACAACCACAATCACCTCAACAAGAAATTCCTCAACCTGAAATACAACAACCAGAAGCTCAACCTTCTGAGAATTAATCTTCTGATATCCATGAACCAGAACCTCACCTTTTTTCAACAAACCAATCTGAAGAACCTTATTCAGATTCTGATACAATCCCAATACCTGGAATCGCAGAACCACTTGCTATTCGCATGCCTCTCACCATCCATGACATTCCAGAAATCCCTTCATCGTTGGAATCCACTCCTCCAAACACCCCCACTAGACCAATCATCATACATGACTCTCCCACTCCTTCACCCACTAACAATTCAGCTGACAACATAAGACTTGTCATTGATCTAATTGTGCTGGAAAGACTAGCTTCCATCTCTAACAAAACTGCCATTCCCATACCTAATCCAACTGAAACAACATCAGATGTTGGTACAAGTTTGTTGATTTTTGAAACAGGAATACAGGAATGGATAAATTCTTTGAAGCATGCTAGTCAAGAGATGACTAATCCTACTGCTTCTGATTATATGTGGACAAAATTAAGAAACTAGTTTAATTCTGAAACGCTGAAGCTGAAGGAACATAGTTATGAACAGGTTCAACAAAACTTTAGTGATAAGCTGAAGGCTTTTCATGACCAAATTCTGAGCCAACTGCTCAAGAAAGACATCCTCTTACTGGATAATGCTCCTTGGAAAGAGCATCATCCCTCAGATGAAGTTCAACCAGAATTAGAAAGTCTCTCCCTGGCTGCTGCTCCAGAAGACATGATCACAACAGAAGAAATGGCTCACTCTGAACAAGCTGCAAAATGCTCTAAGCAATATCTAACTCCTAAAGAAACTCCAGCACCTTCCTCAGTTATGCAGACTCAGGAAGAGTTGAAGAAAGAAAATGCTCTAATCCATGAAAGGTTGGATAAGCAGGAGGACATGAACAAAGAGATTAAAAGCATTTTGGGTGAGCAAGAAGAGTCTAATACTTAGATCAAGAGCTTGCTGGAAGCGTTGTTCACACGACTTCCCCCTCCTTCTTAGATTTCTGTTTTTAAATCTGTTTATCTGTAACGCTTAATTTTTAACTCTTCTGTTCTAGAACTTTTCATTGCATCATGTTTTTAATATAATTCTTATCTTTTGGCTCTGATTATATTGCCTTTTCGATTACTGACAAAAAGGGGGAGAAAGTAAGATATTTTCAATAATAGTTTACCGAGACAAAAGTCTCAAACATTCTGAATTACTTAACCTCTATCTTCTGAAAAGATTGAACACGTACAAACTCTGATGAAAGCTGCAGCTAAACTCTGATGCTCAAGGAACTTAAGGGAAGTAATCAACTCAGGGGGAGTTTCTCTTAAACTTTTGTTCTTTATTTTTAATTGAAAAATCTAGTTTTTGTCATCATCAAAAAGGGGGAGATTGTTAGAACATAGTTTGATTCTACAACCCTTAGTTAAAGTTCTGATGATAACAAATAAAAATAACTAATGACAAATACAAAAAAAAAAATATGCACCCTAAAAATTATGTTGTATGTATGCAGAAGTTCTGACCATATAAACATTAAAAGATAAGCATAAGAGCTACACAATCAGAACATGCACTGAAGATTGATGACCAGAACCTGCACTAAAGCAAAGCAACCTCTGATTCTGAACAAGAACATGTTAATCTAAGTCATCAATATTCTGAAGCGTCATCAGCAAGCAAGGAGATAAGATTCTGAAGCGTTATTAATCATTCAAGACACCATCATTTCCAACGGCTTCTTTCAGACAAGATCTTCTCCAAATGGAAAGTGTGTTAATGACATTAAACATGCTTGATAATCAACGTCATTCCACTGCCTATATAAACAAAGTCAGTATTCAAAATCGTTGACGATTTGAAAAAGAACCACTCACGCATTTTCAAAGCTGCAATCAATATTCTTTACATTTCCAATCTATAATCTTGTGTAGATTATCACAGTTGTGATAAACAGTTTTTGTTACGAAAAACAACAACACACATCTTGTATAATAGTTTTGAAACAGTGTTCCTTGAGATTAACCAGATTGTGGTTGTACTCAAGAAGACTTTAACATTTGTTAAAGTAGTGATTGTAATCCTTTTGAGATTAGTGAATTAAGACCTCGTTGGAGAGAGGCGAAATCACCTTGACGGGTGGACTGGAGTAGTTTGAGATCAAACGAACCAGGATAAAAATACTGTGTCGTTGAGCTTTTAATTTCAAGTTTTCAATTCACCCCCCCCTTCTTGTGTTTTTCACATCTTCAGATTGTTGCTTCAATAACATGATTGGCCATCTTTGTTACGATAAGCCTTGTGTCATTACACAAACCTTCAGATTGATTGATGTTCCTCATAAGCATAATTGGTGTTTCAACCATTAACCTAATGTGATGGTTAGGCAACCCAATTTTTTTTTGATGAGCTGAGAAACTCGGGGCTTAGAACATCAAGGAAGTTGTTGACATATATTTCTGATTGATCAATAGAGTTTGAGTTGTAGTAATCTCATAACTCACCTACATATGAAAGGGACAATTATGAGGGAAAATAAATAAATACTAAAAGTCATATTGAAATAAAAAATTAATAACTTTACTTGGCATCAAGGAAAATTAATAAAAAATTCGAACCTAATGCGATTTTTTTTGCGGTTTTCGATTCGGTTCAGTTTGATTAGCGGTTTTCTATTGGGCCGGTTCGGTTTTTAACACCCTTAGGCATGCTACTTCCCTCTAGGGTGCTCAAGTATACTGGAGTACCATAACACTATCGAGGCATGGCCAACTATTGTTTTTCATCTGCCTATTTCCTTTTATTTAAGACTACTGATTTACTTGCTTCCCCTAATATATAAGCTTTTTTTCGCCTTGTGAATTATGTTTCTATTCTTTGTGAATTCTTCAGTGAATTCGAATTTTTTCCCTTGAGTTTTAGCGATTCTTGTTAATACTAAAAGTTTCCTTTCATTTTAAACTCCTCGTGGTCTTTTTGTCACGAGGTCCCAGTTCTACTAAGGAGGTGAAATCTTTTGTTGTGAAGAGGATTATGCATATATTTGGAAACTCACTGATACAACCAAGTTGTAATTAAGGGCTAAAGCAGCATAGAACATGTATCGGGGGGGGGGGGGGGGGGGGGTTGGAGATCCCCTAGGAAAAGTTGAACTTGGAGAAGATAATGGTGAATAGGGAGCTATTCAATGAAGATGAGTGAGCCTTCTAGGTTTGTTTATCAATGTTAGTAATTTGAAATCACGACTGTAATAACATTAATTAAATATATTGTTAATTTTATTTGTGATGAATTTGGTTATTTGTTTTCAAGTTTGATTGTTTTTCCTTTATTTAGCTTTACATGTCTTTATTCACTGCATATTCTTCCATGATTTATTTCATCATGTGACTCGCCACAATTTTATTTCATCAAATGTTTTTTTAATGATTTTATTTCATCGTGTGATTTATTATAATTTTATTTCATCATACTCACATCCCCAATGTGCGTTGTTGTGTGCTTTGACGTCTATGGGGATCATGCCTGATCAAAGTTTGAATCCCCTTCACTGCCCTAGGTGAGAATGTTGTCAGAGTCTGACATAATTGAGACTCCACCGCCTACGCTCTAAAGTGTCTAGCTACCATGAGGGGAAGAGGTGTTATAATTGTAACTTCATGCATTTTAGTTGTCTCGTTCCCTGCTTTTTTTCTTTGTAAAGACAATTATGTAATTAAAACAAAGTGTGGCATTCAATCATATCAAAAGTATTACATTAGATTGTCATATTTAATCCATGTTTAGATAAGCTGGGGGAGAATTAACTAAAATACCGCTTGAGCTTGACGGTATTCCACATCCTTGATATTGATCCTCTGGTAGGGTCTCCACAGTGTAAGCTCCCTTTCTTGTGCTTGCATTGACCCTGTGTGGTCCTTCTCAGTTGGCAGCAAGTTTCCCGTACAACATTCTTTTCTATAACATCGTTGAAGGTACGGGAAACACAAGAAAGAGGGATGGGGGTTTGAATTGGATTTCTATATTTGAAACCTTTTCTTCCCAAACAAACAATGATGAAACAAGAACGAAAACAAATGAACACAATTATTTTTATCTTGGTTCACTATTAACGAAGTTAATCCAGTCCACTCACCAACGTGATTTTGCCTTTCTCAATAATCAAACTGATTACAATCCACAAAGACTACCCGTCAATGTCTTCTTGATAAATTATGACTATACCTTTGTCTCTCAAGAAACAATCAACTCAACAGTTGGAATACAAAGATGTGTGTTTACAATATGCTTCTACGAAAGCAGATTTACACAAGTTGAAATACAATAATGAACACAAAAGTGTTTCTTAGTTAATGAACAAAAGTTCCTTGCTTTATAGCTCTTTACAAAAAGAATAAATGAATCATATAATTTTGCATAGAGTTTCTTTTCAATGGTGCAATGTTGTTTCTTCATTTTTCCAAAACTTCCTTATATAGCCAAAGAAAGATCCATTGTAGGGTAGACCGGGAATTCCAAAATCCAGTTGTATTCTTGCATAACAGTTAGTGTGAGTGGTAGACAACATTGTACCATAGTACTGTCCTTATGCCACAAAATCAGTGTAGTGGATGGAATATTGATCTTGTACCATGTACTATTTACTCACGTAAAACCTTTTTGATTTTACCTTCTAATCTTTAGAGGCTTCAGAAAGTGTTTGTGAAGCATGCTTAGAAGGATCAAAACATAATGAGAGTCTTCAAAACCTTATCTTCAAAGTCTTTAGAACTTGTTCAACATAACCTTGTTTTTAGAGTCTTCAGAACCTCAGAGCTTGAGAGCGCATAGTCTTTAGAACCTTGTGTTCATAGTCTTAATAAATTGTTCAGCCGAACCTTGTCTTCAGAATCTTCAAAACTTGTTCTTCAGAACCTCAGAGCTTGAGAATCCTAGGAAGCTTTACCATCAGAGTCACAACCAGAAGTCTAGACTAACGTCCATCAGAATTGTTGTTTATAAGCATTTAAAAACTTGGCAATGTCTTATAACACATACTTTGTATCTGTCCAGAGTTAGAGCGTGTTGATTCCAGAAATTGATGGCATCACACACCATTCTATCAAAGTCAGAACCTATTAGCAAAAGCAACATACTAGACAAAATCATTAGGGTACAAAATTATTCTCTAACAAACAATGTATTATTGTCATCAAAACTAAAGGCCAGATGCATAACCAAATCTTATTCTTACAATAGTCTCGTCTTTGGACGAGGTCTCCTAGTTGGAACTTCTGAGTTAGGACTCGTCTGTTGTATTTGACCGTGATTGCTTGTTTTACGATGACACTCATGTGGTCTATTGATGCTCTTCTTTCTTCCATAAGCCCCAACTTCTATCTGATGGAATGCAAATTATCTTATTCTAGTAGATGATATGTTGTTCTCCAGTTAATATCTCCTATCACAACCAGAATAACAACTACAATACCATATATGAGGTAAAATAGGGTTTCACTCGTTGTCGAATATGGTGTGGTTCTATAAGAATAGAGTTTGTGTTGAAGTTCTCCTACACCCTTCAGTTTTTATTGCCTTCTCTTCAATCTTTTAAATAAAACCCAATTTGTCGTTTCAGCTTGGTTGTTGGTATGAAGGTTTTGAACTGATGTGAATTTTTTTTGACTTTCAGATCTTTCAACAACTTCTTCCAGTTCTTATCTATGAACTTTGTTCTGTTGTCCATTGTGATGGATTGAGGGATTACATACCTTAAAAAGAAGTTCCTTTTAAAGAAATTTAAGAGTATTTTCATCAATGATATTTGCCAAGGTATATGCTTTGACCCACTTCATTAAGTAATGTACTACCACAAGAAGGAACTTCAACTGGCCTAGAGCCAAAGGAAAGGGATCAAGAATGTCCATTCTCCATTGTGAGAAAGGCCACAATGATGTAAATACGTATAAATAAGATGTAGGGGTGTTTTTAACATCTCCATGCCTTTGGAACTAGTCATTCTTTTTCACATAATCTTTAACATATTGGACCATGAACGGCCAATAATAACCAATCATGAGGACTTTCTTAACTAAAGTCCAAGCTCTCATGTGTTTTCCAACTATCCCCTCGTGTACCTTAGCAAGGTTGTACACAACTTCTTCCCCTTTGAGGAATTTCAATAGGGGGTTAACAAGCCTATAATATACATAGTTCCCTCTATCAAGGAATATGAAACAATTCTTCTCTTTATGAGGGATGACTCACGTGTTCCATGTATGACACTATGGGGGATTTTAGGAAAGTGTTATGAATCCTTCTACAATTTCCATCATTACTTCAGGTGCTTCAATGCTCTGATTTTTCAAAGATTCTTGGATGAACAAATGGTTGACCTAGAACGCTCTAGTTCTTACAAGATTAGAGAAGACGCATGCCCTTGTATTCTACTCTCTTGGGACGTTCAAGATTTCATAAGAGTTAAATTTTGTAACTCTTCTCTTGTCAAGGATATATATATATATATATATATATCACTGCAACAATGGTCTTTGGCTTGAGCATCTCCTTTAACTTATAATACTAACATTGGTGAGTACTTTCGCAACTTGATGTTCTCCACCCCCATCTTAGTGGCCAATGTGAGATCGATAAAAAAAGCTTCATATTTGGCTTGGTTAATAGTAATAGAGGATTCAAAACATAGGGATACTTCAATTATTAAACCAACTTCATTCTCTAATATTAGGCCAACTCCACTTACTCGACTCATGGATGATCCGTCTGTGAGTATCGTCTAGGCATGGGCTTGCTCTGATGTTCTCAGGGTCATTTCTACTATGAAGTATATAAATTTTTTTCCTTTAGGGATTATATTGGTTTAAAAGAGACATCAAACTAGGACATATTGATGCACCATTTGGTCAATTGTTCGAGCGTATCTTGACGGTGGAGTACTTGCTTCAATGGTAGATTAATGCAGAAGACAATGACGTGTGCCAGAAAGTACTGATGTAACTTTCTAGAAGCGGTGACAAGGGATAATGCTACCTTTTCTATCTTTTGGTAACATATCTCGGAGCCAGATAAGGCCTTAGAGATAAAATACACTTGAATCTTGGTGGAATTCACCTATCTTAGGAGGACGACAATAACCAATTTAGAAGAGTTGGATAGTATTGCACCACAAAATTTGCCCTCCCATTTCATTCAAGGCATGCTTATTAAGGTCCTCAATTGCTCAAGGTTGACCAAGAATTGGTCAGATAAATTCTTCTCCTAAGCAATGGCCTTTCAACTAGTTTCACTTTTCACCAAGATGTGTGAGCTCCAAAGGTCTCAAATGTTTTCCATGGTCCTAATATGTCTTCAAGTTTGTCCATGTCAAGTTTCATGCCCTACAACTTCTCTTTTATCCTCAAGCTCAAGAAATGCATCATTTGGAAGGTACAAGCTCATATATTATAGGAGGTTATTGCACCCTATACGCCTTAGCATAATGACATAACTGAAAGAAAGAATAGAAGTGTACTGAACTTGACGAGGTGTATGTCGAAAGCTAAGAATATAACTAAGAGATTTTGGGCTGAAGCAGCTTTGACAACATTATGCATTCTAATTAGATGCCCAATGAAGCAGTGTTAGCTGGGAATTTCGATTGCACAAGTTTTAAATAATTGACACTATGATCTAGGAAAGAATAGTTTGAAAGAAAGTATGAGGAGGATTTTATGAAGTCTTCGATTGATGAAGAGCTAGTAAAGAGCTTCACTATGTTGAACTGTTATCAAAGGGTTCGTTTTCGAACTATTAAAATATAAGTTATTTGAAGCATTACAAGGAAAGACATTTCGACTGTCATGTTGATTGAATTGGCGCTTCGAAAAGAAGAAGATTTTGAATTTAAAAGATTTGATCTTATCCAAATAAGCACGTGGAAGTCTAATGGTTCGAAGGACATGCAACCTTCAAACGTGGTGTGATTTCATAGAAGGACCGTTAGGGTCGAATCATCCAAATATAAGTCATCTTAGAGTTTTTGGATCAATGTGTTTCAGGCATGTACCTAAACAAGTGAGGAAGAAGTTGGATGATCTAAGTGAAGTCTTGGTGCTCATAGGTTATCATTCGAATGGTGCATACAAGTTGTATTCACCAATCGAAGATAAACTAGTGATCAATAAAGATGGTCTTGTAGACGAAAGCAAAGGGTGGGGTTAGAGTCGAAGTTCAGTTCGACAAGAAGATGAACAAAACATAGATTCGACACAGTCACAACTGTCACAACTTTGTTCGAAGATCTAAAAGAACAGAATGATGCTTCGATAAGTCAAAATGAAGAGGTGATACTTTGATTGGTCGAATTGAAGGAAAGGAGATCGAAATGAACAGAACGAAGCTTCGACAAGTCAAAATAAAGAGGTGATACTTCGATTGGTCAAATTGAAGTAAAGAAGATGGAAAGGAACAAGAACTGAGTTCGACTAGGCTGATTGGATATGAGGGGTTTCCAGATTACACAATCGATGTAGATGGTGACTAAGTCGAAGAAGCCATGATGATAAAGCCTTGAGCAATTTGAATTGGAACTCAGAGCCATCTAAAAGAACAAAGATTGGGAGCTTGTCAAAACAATCAATTGGTGTGAAATGGAGATGCAAGTCAAAACGAAAACCTAATGGGATGAAGCTTGTTGTTGGGCTTGGACTGATTAGCTCGAAGCCCAAATTCGTGCAAAACACTAACCATAACTTGTTCGGGTTCACTCAAAGTTCAAAATGGCATGAAATATCTCAAAATGGCAACTTTTCAAATATGATGATTTTGCTTTCAAAGCCATGGTTAATGGCTGATTCATGCCATATTTGTCCACCAATACACCCCTATATAAATACAAGACCAAATCAGAAGCAGGACATGCACACACTGCCTATCGAAGCTCCACAAAATTGTAAAAGATTCAACAAAATTGTCAAACTCGAAACAACCTTTACAGGAATTTTACATACAGACTAAGCATCCTATCTTTCTCTTGAAGATTCCAGGAGACATTCTCAGTCCTTAAGCAGTCCCAACCCGATCTCACCGTTTTTTTTGGTAAAAATTCCTCGATCTCAAACTCATTGAATACATGATTTAAATTCACATTTATCATATATACTATTGCTGCTGATGTTTATGTTTGATTGAATGTGTTACATGAAAGATTAGATGTAGAATTAGGGATTTACTAGGTTCAGGGCACAATCTGGATCGTGGCTCAAAAGGGATGATATGTCCACGACCTATCAAATCTAAGACATGATTCGACCCAGATCTGGGATTTTGTTTTTTCTAACGAGTTTCCTGCAGATCTAGTTGTTCCCAGATCGAATGAGTACACCATACACCATCATTCCCTTGCTTCCAGATGCTATTCAATCCAGATCCAGTGCCTTCAACGTGCAGTCTGCCGTGCATTTTTGACAACCTCCCTCATTGGATCGAAAAGCAGCCCGAGCCTTTTTTCGATCCGGGCATACGTTCCGCAAATTACACCCCCTGTTTACTAGTAAGCCTGGCCCATTTATTTGTTTTTTTGTTATTATTTCTTTTAGTTTGTTAATTCCAAGATTTTTTCTATTATTTAATTATAAAATCAGATAAAAATCACAAAAATATTAGGTTAACATTTTATCAAATAAATTAATTTTGTAAATTAATAGATTAATTATTTTAACCCTTTTTTAAATTTAAAACTAAATAGACTTAGGATTTTAAATTAAATTTCTTTCCATGATAAAAAACAAACAGAAAGATTTTTTCTTTTAAGTTTTAGACATTATTTTCATTTCGCGTGCGTTATTTCCTTTTACACTTTTTTCACATTATTGTACCTGCTTCATGGTTGTAATAGTTTAAAGTAGGCTTTTACATTCACTGCTTTATTTCCCTCCTAGTCTTGGACATGTAATTAATCCCTCTCCCCGAAGCCTTGTAATAGTTAGGATTTTACATTTCTGCACTCTTAATTTCTGTAAACTATTAACTGTTAGATGTATGCCTAATAGGATTGTATGGCAAGAATAACAAACAAATGCTAGCAAACCTAACACAAGATAAATAGCTGAATATAACACAATTTCACATGCGCACCTCTAGGGTATCCCATTTTGGTTGCCTTCGGAAAACAATCACAACTCTCGAAACGTAAGAGACTTTAGTGGCTACCCTCCAGTTTAAAGATGAAAAATGACCCTCTCGACATTGCCTCGGTAAAAATGATCTTAAAACCTTATGGAAGTTACTAAGGTTTCTTGCCCAGTTGCCTTTGTGACTGTGTAAACGTCCCTTTAAATGTCCCTAAAATATCCAACGACTAGGGCTACCTACTCACTAATAGTAGGATAGCACTGTCTAAAGGAAAAGAGGAAAAGAATAACCCTTTTGAGTAAAATTAGATAGTTCTTAGATGCTATGCTCAAAACAAACTTTTACACTTACAAAAAAGTTCTTTCAAAAACATTTACAAACACTTTGTATATGTTATCCACCATTCAGAGAAATATTACAAAGTTCTCCGCACTAAGGCGCTTTCAAAAATACTTTTCAAAACACACAAAGCACAAGGTATTTCAAAATGAGCTAAGCATCTAAGAGAATGTAGATAACTACGGATGGAAAGGGTTCTAACACCTTCCCTTTCCATAATCTACCCCTTTACTTATAAAAATCTCGAAAGGTCTTTTTCTAGTCTTTTCACCCTTTCCTTTGTTGGATAAAAGAAAAGTCGGTGGCGACTCTTGCTTACCGCAACATTTGTGAATAAAAAATGCAAAACTAGTATAACAGTCGGTTCTCCCACTATATTACAGATAGATAAAGGAATAAGACTTCCTCGACCACCAATCGAGATAAAACTGATGGGATTGATATGGACGTCTTCAAGGATGCTAATGCTTGCTCACACTCTGGGGTCCATTCCTAACGTGCTTCTTTACTCAGCAACTAGTATAACACCAGAGCATGTTGAGCCGATTTGAAAATGAACTCATTCAAGGCCGTCAACATCCTATTTAGCTTCATTACTTCCTTCTTCATTGTTGGTATAATTACCCAGAAGAGTGCCTCACACTCATTGTTCACATCTAAGCCTCTTTCTATTAGGTAAGAACCCGTAAATTTGCTGACTCTTACCTCGAAGGTACGTTTTTCTGGGTTAAGGCTTATGTTGCACTGTCGAAATCTCTTAAGTAATCTAGTGAGGTGCTCATCATGTAGCTCTTACTCACTGAAATTTTACGATCATGTCATCCATATAGACTTCTAATTTTTCACTATCTATACCTTGAAGACTGCGGGTGGAAAAACGAACCGCTCACTCTGCCCCGCCTTAAGCCTGCCAAAAAAAGAGCAGGACGAGTGTAACACGGTGGGAGAACTGACTTGGGATGTTTTGCTTTTGATCGAAATTGTTGCGGATAGTAAGAGTCGCCATCGACTTTTCTTTTATCCTAATAAAGGAAAGGGTGAAAAGAACAGGAAAGACCTTTGAGATTATTTTCTTGAGTTCGGGGGGTTGATTATGAAAAGGGAAGGTGTTAGCACCCTTTTCATCCATAGTTATCTATGGGCTCTTAGTTGATTTTTAGATCACTTGCTTTGTTTGAGAGTGTGCTTGTGGTGTGGTTTTGAAATTATTTTGAAAATATGTCTTTGTAATGATTCTCGTCTCTATAAGAACGCATACAAAGTGTTTGGAAAATAGTTCAAAGAAGTGTTTGAGTAATGTGTTTTTGAAAGTGATTTTGAAAAGGGTGTCTTTGTAATGGTTCTCGTCTCTATAAGAACACATACAAAGCATTTGTCTTTTGAAAATGTTTCAAAATGAAAGTGTTTGGTGTATGAAATGTTTTTGTTGTGAGTAAGGGAGCAACTAAGAGCAACATACCTACTCAAAAGGTCTTAAATATTCTTTTCCTCTTCCTTTAGGTGTTGCTATCTTACCATTGATTTGGTAAGAAACCCCATCGTTGGATGTAAAGGGACGGGCGTGGGTCATCGTATAGTCATGATAGTTTTTTTTAAGATATCTTAGCATTTCTATTGAAGGACTAAGATCATTTGTAAGGCAACATTCGAAGCGTCGTCGAGGGACTATGATAGAGACTATGATCTTGTATTTTTGATACTTTTTGCTAAGATGTCTTACATGCATAATATGACCATTTTTTAGGCAACAAGTGGAGTTAACCCTAGGGGTGCATGTGTGAATAGTGTGTTTGATTTACATGCATTTAGTCTTTGATTAAGGGTTGTCTAATTGTTGTTTTTATCTTGCCATACAAATCCTAATTACTAGCATTTATATGAAAGCGATAAATTGCGGAAAGTAAATATCCTACGCTATTACAATCACTTGGGGATAGGGGTGTACAAATTTACAAATGGGGATTGCAAGAAATTAAAGTCCTAATTATCTATTACAACCATATTGAAATAATGTACAAGATATGTAAAATAGACATGTTTTGCTTTTGTTAAGAGAAGAAATTAATTTGCTTAAGAAAAATATTTTTAGTCTTTTTGTTTTAAAAGAAATAAAGCAAAGTGTATGAATATGAAGTATTTTTGGTGTTTTTGATTAACGAAAATAAAAGTGAATAAGAAAATAAAAGTTAGAGTCAGCGCATGGCTGAAAGAATAGAAATATGAGAGAGAGCAAAAGTTCTGACTCTGGTGCGCTGCAAATCAGAAAGCAAACGTTAGCAGAAATGGGGAAGGTCAAAAGCTCTGGATCCGGACGAACTAAAGTTTTGGGGTTGCTGGGAACAAAAGAAAGCCTAGAAGTTCTGATTGTTGAGAGCCTACAAGTTCTGGCGCAGTTGGAAACCTAGAAGTACTAGTGTTACTGGCAGGTTAGAAGTTCTGGTTGTTGAGAGAGTGAGGTGATAATGTTGTTTGATGAGAATGTCTAGAAGTTCTGGTCCAAGAATATTATTTGACAAATAATGGGGTAAAAATGTCAAGAAATAAACATAAAATATGCTTATGGGATTAGAGCCCAGGATCCTTAACACTAATGTCTTATGTGCGCGCTTTCTACCACTGGGGTGGTTGTACATCCGGTATTAGAAGCAAAACATAAACACGTGTCACAGAGTAAGTTATGATGATGGACTTCATCTCTTTCTCCACGCTAGCCAGAGCATCTGCAACTTAGTCATTTCTTAACAAACATGGAAAATGCAAACATAGCAATTATGGCAAATTTCAACATATTTTTAGAAATACAAAGCATCAGAATTGTAAACCAGAAGCAAGCATGAACTTTTCTAATCCTAAATTTGAACCCTAATTTACTCAAGAAGTTCTGATCTGAAACTTAGGACATATAAATGAAATCTATAAATATGTACAGAATCAGAGCCATGATACCTACATTGTATCTTTGAAAATGCAAGCCTGACAATGCCTAAGTAATGAGATAAAAGTCAGAAGAAACTTACCTTGCAGCTGGAGATTGTTCTGTGAGTTAGCCTGGTTCATATTGCTGTGACTTTCTGGTCAGCTTTCTCAAGTTCCCAGGAAGTTAGAATAACCCTTAACTTGAGCTATGAATGGCTGGAATGTTTCGGAGCAGCCAAGAAGCAAAGTTTTGATTTTTGAAATGGAGATTGGTGGATATTGTGTAACAGTCTGAAAACAGAAGTTGGGACGACTTCTAAGTATATATCAGAAACTGTGTGGGTGATTTGGCCAAGAAATGCACAAGGAAAATTAGAGTTTGGATACAAAAACCGTAAATTAGCAGGCTTTGTGTTTGGGCTTGAGTTTTAATTTTCAGCAAGGTTTCAGGGCTTTTTTCCAATGTCTGCCCCCTTGATGTTTGCAAATCAAGTTGAATTTATAGGCAAACGATTTAGAAGCTTGGAGAAATCAAGAGTACAACCATCATGTGTTATGGATCGTTGACTTGTTTTTGAAGCAAGTTTAGACAAGCGTGTTTCAAGGAAAGGTAGGGTAGTTAGCAGCTTTAAGCACACCTAATCCGAGCTTGTAGTCATGATTTGTGGAGGAAGTAAACTCAGAAGCAAAGTGAAGCATGGGCTCAAAATAAACTTTATACAAAAGTTTGCTTTTCAAGGACAATAATGGTACTTTTATGCCACACGTGGGAAGATCTTTTGGATAAAGACTCAAAAGTTGGTGTAAGCATTAAATGGTGATTAGATTTAACAAGCAAGAAAGCCTGCAACATGAGATTGTACAACAAGCTTGAATCTGGATCAGAAGTTCAGCATAAATGTAACTTGGATTAAGAACAAATGTCCAACTTCTTATCTTTTGAATCTCCCTGACCCAACATGATCTGAAGGAGTTCTCAAACTTTTCAGAAAGCTTGTAACATGATTTGCAAACCCTCTTTGAATTATCTTTGCAAAATCTGATTGCACCTACATGAAAATTAGTCCAGAAGTTCTAACCAAATTCTGACTTGGAAACGCTCAGAATTTACCAAGTGTTTTAGTTTCATGGACGTGTCTTCAAATATTTATAACTTGAAATCCTATGATTTCTAGGAGAAATTCTGTTCAGCAATGTTTTAGATGTCATTGAGATATACAACTCTTGTGTCAGAAGTTATTCCTGAATCATCTTGCATCATGATGAAAATATGGCCAGAAGTTCTGAACTTATCATCTTTTCTTAACACTTAGAAAAATTTCTAAGTATTTAGAACTTTTGACTTTTCCAAAGTAATTTTGACTTTTGATTTTCTTGGTGAACCAACCTCATGTCTTGATGAAAAATGATTCTTGAAACTTGATTTTGATCCAAAAGTCAAAGTTTGACTTTTCAGTGTGAATTTTATCCATTTTTCCCTTGTGCCAATTCCAAGCCTAAATTGATGTATCGGTGTTGCAAACTTGAGTCATGGAGGATCTTATTAGAAATTTTTTGACAAATGAGAGGACAAATTTTTGGGTACAACAGCTGCCCCTGTTCAATCTTCTTAAACCTGAAGAGTTAGATTGGCGAGCCTTCTATTCGTGACTTGAAGGTGGAAGATGATTGAACACTAAAGTGCCCAGAAATTTGCACTCAATGATGTGGTGGTTGATTGTGTAGGGAATGGGCTTAAAGATGATATTTGGAGAAATAATGAAAATTCTTTAGAGATGGGATTATAGATGCCATCCAGAGTGACTAGGAAAGGTACCAGGATAAATATTTTGGTTGATTTATATTGAAATAGTAGATGTCTTTTTGCCTGTTTTTAATCTGGAAGAACTAACTCTAACCAGAAGAGGTCTTCTATTCTTCTGTTATTAACTGAAAGAAATAAATCTACTCAGAATAGGTCTTTAATTCGCCTTTTATTAACTGGATGGAATGAATCTAACCAGAAGAAGACTTGGTTCGCCCGTCTTTTACTGGAAGAGATGAATCTAACCAGAAGAGGTCTTTGATCGCCTATTATTAACTGGAAGAAATAAATCCACCCAGAAGAGGTCTTGGTTTGCCTGCTATTAACTGGAAGAAATGAATCTACCCAGAAGAGGTCTTTGGTTCGCCTGTTATTAACTGGAAGAAATGAATCTATCCAGAAGAGGACTTTGGTCGCCTATTATTAACTGGAAGAAATGAATCTAACCAGAAGAGGACTTTGATTCTTTAACTGAGAGAAGTATCAGAATAAATCTTTGGTCGATTTAATCTGAGCCAGAAAAAGGTCTATTGAGAGAAGTATCAGAATAAATATTTTGTCGATTTATTCTGAGCCAACAGAGGTTTGAAGGGAGTGTTTGTCATGTTGTTAGTCACTCTGTCTTGTTTTGGGAATTGATCTATAATAAATTTATTCACAGACAAATGTCTTGTTTCAGGTATTAGTATGAAGCTTGATTGTGATATGTGATGAAGGAATCCTGGAGGATTACTACTCCAAAAGGATGATGAAGGAATATAAGATGATTACTACCTCAACAGGATGACGAAGGAATCTGAGATGATTACTACCTCAGCGGGTGATAAAGGAATCTAAAATGATTACTACCTCAGCAGATAATGAAGAAATCCAAGCTTGATTTTTTCTTGGGGAAGTTTACAGATTAATGACACTTATCTGTTGATCTTTTCCTGAAAAGGTAAAGACATAGTTGTATGTAATGTCATGATGGATGAAATTCATGGTGTAACGATATTTCTCAAAATAAATGAGATAATGTTGTATGCATTTTATCATGTATGTAAATATGATGGAATGTAATTTTGTTGGAAAAATAAATACTTGAAAAGTGTTGGGGAGTTTTGGGAAGCCGAATCCAGGACAACCGTTGGGGATGAAGAGTATGCACACCTTTCTAGACCCTGTCTTTAGAATGTTTCCGCTGAGGATTCCTGTTTTTGTTGATTGAGGAGAACTCCGCTGGGGAAGTTGAATTTGCTTGAGAAGAAAAATCTGTGGAGGACATTGATTTTCGCTTGGGGAAAAGAATTTAGGAGTCTCAATTGTCTGTTGCTCTACTGGGGAGTTATCTCTTGATGGAAGAGAAAGGAAAGTTAACTGTTATCTGGTTGAAATCTAGGTTTGGCAGCAATTTGTTGAGGATAATGAAGTTGGTTGTTATCTGGTCGTATTCCAGGTTTCGCAGTGACTTACTAGGGAAGATTAAATTAACTGTTATTTGGTCACATTACAGGCTTCGCAGAAAATTACTTGGGAGAGTGAAGTTAAACTGTTATCTAGTCGGATTCCAGGCTTCGCAGCAACTTACTAACATTAAACTGCTATCTGTCCGGATTCCAGGCTTCAAAGAAAGTCTCTGGGTGGATGAAATTAATTGCTGTCTGGTCGGATTCTAGGCTTCACAACAACTTACTGAAGTTAACTGTTATCTGGTCGATTTCCAGGCTTCGCAGTAACTTACTGAATTTAATTATTATCTGGTCGGTTTCCAGGCTTCACAACAAATTTCTGAGAGAATGAAGTTAATTGTTATCTGGTCAAATTCCAGGCTTCGCAATAACTTACTGAATTTAATTGTTATCTGGTCAGTTTCCAGGCTTCGTAGTAACTTATTAAATTTAATTGTTATCTGGTCGGATTCCAGGCTTCGTAGTAATTTATTGAATTTAATTTTTATCTGGTCGGATTCCAGGCTTCACAACAAATTTCTGAGAAAATGAAGTTAATTGTTATCTGGTCGAATTCCAGGCTTCGCAATAACTTACTGAAGTTAACTATTATCTGGTCGGTTTCCAGGTGTTGTACCCCAAAATTTGCCCTCTCATTTCTCAAGGATTTTCTCATACACCAATTTAGGTTTGGAATTGGCACAAAGGCAAAATGGTTAATTGCATACTGAAAAGCCAAACCTTGACTTTTGGATCAAAATCAAGTTTCAAGAATCATATTTCATCAAGACATGTTAAAATATGAAGTTTGTTTCATTAAGAAAATCAAAAGTCAAATTTGATTCGGAAAAGTCAAAATTCCAAATACTTAGAAAGTTTTCTAAGTGTTTAGGAAATATGATAAGTTCAGAACTTCTGATCAGATTATCACCAGTATGCAAACTGATTCTGGAATAATTTCTAACTCAAGAGCTTTAGATCTCAATGAGGCCTGAAACACTTCAGAATAAAACTTCTTTTAGAAATGCTGGGATTTCAAGTTATACATCCTTAAAGGCACGTCCCTGTAGCTTAGGCACTCAACAAATTCTGAGCATTTTCAAGTCATAAGTTGTCTACAACTTCTGGGCCAGTTTTCACGTAGGCTCAGTCAGAAGTTGCAAGAGAAATTCAAAGAGAATTTACAAAGTGTGTTACAAGCTTTTGGGAAAGTATGAGAACTCACTCAGAACATGCTGAAGCAAAGGGATTCATGGATCAGAAGTTGGATGTCTATTTTAAGTTACGCTGAAGCTAAACTTCTGATCCAAAATTAAGCAATGGTGCAGAATCTCACATTGCAGGATTTCTGGTTTGATAAATCTCATCATCATTTAATGCTCACAACCACTTTTGGGTCTTTATCCAAAGGATTTCCCCACGTGTGGCATAGAAGTACCATTACTATCTTGGAAAAGCAAACTTTTGTACAAGAGTGTGTTGGGCCCATGCATTGCTTTGCTTTAAGGTTTCCTTTACTTAATTCCTGCTTACAAATCCGGCTTAGGCGCTGCTAAAGCTGCTAACCACCATACCTATTTGAACCTACTTCAAGAACAAGTCAGCGCCTAGCATATGATGGTTGTACCCCTTGACCTCTCCAAGCGACTAAACCTTTGCCTATAAATTGGACTTCATTGGCAACTATAACAAGGTCGAAAGTTTGAGAAAGAAAAAGCCTTGAAACATTGCTAAAATTCCAAGAGTCCAAAACTGCAAACACATAAAAATAAAAAACCTGTTAGCTTTTGATTCTTGCATTCAAACTCCATTTTTCCTCAAGTGTTTCTTGACCAAAACCATCCATACAGTTTCTGATTTACATATTAGAAGCTATCCTAACTTCTGTGTTTAGACTGCAATACACTCTCCATCCATATCCACCTGAAAGAAGTCAGAACTTTCCCCCTTGGTTGTTCCAGAATTTTCTAATCATTCATAGCCCAAGTTAAAAGCTTCCAGCCTGCTGAGCACGCGAAGAAGCTGTTCAGAACATCACCAACGTTCAGAACCAGACTCCAGCTCACAGAGCATTTTCCAGCTGCAAGGTAAGTTTCTGCTGACTCTTATCATATTACTTAGGCATTATCAGATTTGCATATTCAAAACCACAATGTAGACATCCTGATTCTGATGTTGTACATTTCCTGAAGTTTCATGTATTTGTCTGCCTAAGTAGAGAGAATATCAGTTCATAACATCTTAAGGAAACTAGGTTTAGCAGATACATGCTTGTTTCTGATTTACAGTCTTGACATTTTTTATGTTTCTGAAACCATGATGGAAACCTAGCATAATTTCTATGTTTGTGTTTTCTGTTCTGTTGAGAAATGACCAAGTTGCAGATGTTCTGATTAGCATGATGAAAGAGGTGGAGTTTATCATCAGAACTTCCTAAACTCTCTCAACAACCAGAAACTCCTGCCCTTTCAGCAACATTAGCATTTTTAGGCTGGCAGCGGCATCAGAACTTCTAGAATCTCTTTTGTTCCTAGCGGATCCAGAAATTCTGACCCACCCTTTTTCTGCTAACATGTTATTTCTGTTTTTGCAGCACGCCAGAGTCAGAACTTCTGATCTCTTTTATTTCAGCAGTGTGCTGATTCTGTTTTCTTTCTCCTTACTATTTTTTCCGTCACTTTTATTAATCAAAAACACCAAAAATATTTCATATTCACATGTCTTATTTTATTTCTTTTAACACGAAAAGATCAAAATATTTTCTTAAACAAAACTTATTTCTTTTCTTAAACAAAACAAGTTCATTTTACATTTCTTGTATATTCTCATCCATTCAATATGGTTGTAATAGTAACTTAGGATTTAATTTTACTTTCAATACCCATTTATACTTTGTACACCCCCTCCCACAAGTATTGGAATAACGTAGTAACTTTAAATTCTGCAATTTATCGCTTTATATGCAAATGTTAGTAATTAGGGTTTGTATGGAAAGACTAAAACCAATACTTAGAAAACCCTAATTCAAGATAAAATCAAGCATGAAAACAATACACTTGCACACAGGCACCCCTAGGGTAAATCCACTTGGTTGCCTTTTACAAATAGCCATATTACGCATGTAAGGTATCTCAGCAAAAACAAGCAAACACAAGATCATAGTCCCTCGATGATGCTATCTATGTTGCCTTTCAAATGATCTTGGTCCCTAAAAGAGAATGCTAAGATACCTTGTCACATTGCTAAACATAGTTATACGATGACCCACGCTCGTCCCGTTTACATCCAAAGATAGGGTTACTTACCAAATCAATGGTAAGATGACAATGTCAAAGGAAAAGAAAATGAACAAAAAATACTTTTGAGTAGGTAGAATGCTCCTAATTACTTGCTCAATTTCAAACAAAACATCCTTGCTATTTTCAAAACAAACACCTACACTTTCAAAACATATTTCAAACTTGAAAATATTTTCAAAAGATCAAACACTTTGTATACATTCTTACGAACGAGAATCATTACAAAGTTTGCCTAAACAATGGCCTCTTTTACAAAATACTTTCAAAAACCACATAAAGCACAATTTCAAACAAAAGCAAGTGATCTAGCAAGTAACTAAGAGCCCATGGAAAACCGTGGATGAATAGGGTGCTAATACCTTCCCTTTTCATAATCTACCCCCCGAACTCAAGAAATAATCTCAAAGGTCTTTCATGTGCTTTTTCACCTTTCCTTTTGGATAAAAGAAAAGTCGGTGACGACTCTTGCTAACTGCAACATTTGCGATCAAACGCAAAACACCCAAGTCAGTTCTCCCACCGCATCAGAGAACTGGCGACTCTTCTGGGGAAAATTCTAAAAGTGGGGTTACCTTAGGGTTAGATCACATTTACTTGCTTACATTGTTTGACTTGTATGCTTTACATTATGGTTCTTTATTTGGGTTTGAATCCTCTACTCGGATTTGGGGATACCTTATAGGTAAGTAGCAATACATTGTAGAAACTGTGCGGGGTATACCGACATGGTCTAAGCAATAGCTACGTTAGTGCGATATATTTGTGGGTACTGGTAGCCCTTAAGTTAATCAAGGAGAATACGGGGCCACTGAGTGATGTCATGAAACCCTAACTGACTTTTAGAACCTTTACTTGACCAACTTGGCCATTAGGACGTAGTGAGATGACCGACTTTGGTGCAATCTGAAGTTGGTTGATACTCGATACTACACTCATTGAGATTTGACTCTCAAGCTTTGTTTGGTGGCAAGTCATTTGCCAATCGGAACAAAGTTTGTGTGAAAGATCAGTGATATTGAGACCCCTTAGAACTCGGTTATTGTTACTAGGAAAGGTTGAGCCAACTAAATTTCAAGAGGGTACTTACCTACTAACTCCATGTAAGCCTAAACCTAAGGACTTGTCTGCTTTGTGTGTATATGATTATTTGCATATAAACTTGTTTACTTTGCATACTTGTACATAACATCATACCATAGCATTTTCAATAACCGTTTCAAGGTTCTCAAGGGCCTATGATGCAGGGTCACGTTGAACCAGATGTCTATCAAGGGACAAGAGGATTTATTTTCCTCTGACCAAACACCGTCAAAGATCAAGTACAACAAACTTAAGTCAAGGGATAAAACCCACTTCACATGGTGAGCTTAATTCTCGTGGAAGGAAATCCACCGATACGAAGTTCTCCAATCAAAACTGTAAGTGACTACTAACATTTACCCCGCGAGATCCTTGAAAACATGCATCCACATATCATGCACCATATCATGACAGGTTTCTCCCATACAAGTCTCCTTATCTTCCTACTGTTTATTTCAGTAGAGATGGCTCTAGAGCAGACTATCAAGGACATCCAGGCTCAAAACGCTCAACTACGAGAAATGTTCTTGAACCTATCCAAGGGGCAAGAAGAAGTGAAAGCTCTCCTCACTAGGGGCATGATCATGGGGAATCCTGAGGGTAACAAAGATGACCAGTTGGAGCCGCTATGAACTGAGATAGCCATAATGAAAATCCAGATGATGGGACAACTGGTGGGCCAGATGGCTCTCATCCAAAACTTGGCACAGGGACAAGAAGAGCTGAGAGTCCTAATCAACAAGCTTCATCAAGACGGATGTAACCAAATGGGGAAAACAGCTAGAATTGGGGATCAAGTCATCATTCAGCCTCTCATAAGATAAGAAGCCGGTTTAAGGGAGAGAAGACCTTCCCAATTTTCTTACACGTCACGAGCCCAATAACGACTTCATCAACATCAACCGCAAAATCAGCAAAGGCAAAGCGATCCCAAAAGACAGTTTACCAACATCAACATACCACTGTCCCAAGCTTTGCAACACATGCTGAGGATGAATCTGATTACACCAATAAGACCTCATCCAAATCCCAAAACTTTTTCTCCCAGCTACAATCCTGATGCCAGGTGTGCATATCATTCCGATAGTCCTAGGTATGATACAAATGATTGTTGGGTGCTGAAGTACAAGATTCAAAACCTGATCGACAAAGGAATGCTGGAGTTCACACAAGATGGCTAGACTGAATTCTTCTACCGTCCAAAGGCTCACCACCTAAAGTGACAAGTTCAGACAAAGAGGCTTATGTTCATTTGAATTTTTAGTTGTAATTTCTTTTGCTTGTTCAAACAATTATCTATTAATGTCAAAATTTGTTTCATTAATGCATTTCATATGTTTATCTTGAATTCATCCATTCGTTTTCACTATATTTAAACTATGCTTTTTACTCTCCTTATGACATTTAACTCTTGCTTAAAGTTACAAGCCTTTAGAGGGAGGATAACGAAAACAAATGCCATAATCTCATACAATACGCTTTTGGACAGACCTTGTTGACGATGTACATTCATTCTTTCAAATCCTAAACACTGGAGTTATAAGGAAGATAATCCCTAGTCAACCCCTTCGAGCTAAAGAAGTAGAAGTTTTCTTTTTTACACAAATTGAAACCATTAATCAAAACCTGGGGCAGGGTAGTCTCTCAGTTAGTTCAAACTCTCATCTCGTAATACAATAAGAACCATCAAAAACACCCCTTCTGAACCAAAATATGGTGATGGTTCCCTATCAAATAGGCAGTCATTATCTCTCAAAAGAAAAGCCCACTAAGTCAAAAACTACAAAGGAGACTTAAGAAAAACTGGGGCATCCCGCTGACTGTAATCTCAAAACAAGAACTGTCAGGCAAAAATCAGGGATAATAAAAAAAAAAGAGGTCACGACAAACCCTCCACAACATGAAAAATGTTGCAAAAATGACTGCCTTCCGACAAACTTAACTTGTCTGAACCATAACCAAGACGTTATTCTAGATTCAATTGGAGTTCAAACACACAATTAACTAAGTTTAGGACTGAAGAACATCACGAAGATCGGGTGGGTACAAACACACTTTGAGCCTTTATCCTTTGTTTCTTAAACCGTGAACCAAGCCACCCTACAACCCTTCAAAAGTCTTAATTGAAGCATGGGTTAGTTCTAAAGCATACTGTTACAAAGGGTATCCTGACTCCTATAAGGCTTTATCCTAAATCCTGAGTTTGAATTTTCTTACAAAAATTCTTTACTTGCTAAAGCGCATTTTCAAAAATTTCAAGACAAGCATAAACTTTGCATTATTTGAATATCGTTGTTTGCATATGACTATTTGTTTGACAGCGGAGAAATTCACAAAACGAATATCCAGTGAACGAAAGCTCTCTCAGTGAATAAAATCACTTCAACTGGAAAGACACTTCTAATGAAAAATCTCTCATGATCAAAGGGGCACGGCATGACCTTTGTCCAACACATCTGGGGCAGTCAAGTCAAGATTCAAAGAATATCTCAAAGAATTGCTGAATAACCAGTGGCAAATCTCCACATGTATCACTCAAGGGGAAATGTTACATTGATCATGAGTTTGAACAAAATCCACTTTGAAGACTTCCGGTACCATCAAGTTGCTTGTCTGTACCAGTAGTATCAGATAGTGTCAGTATCAGATGGTGTCAGTATAATGTCTTTGGATCCTCCCATGACAGTTCTTAATAAAATTCTGAGACTTGACCAAAGATCTTGGGTACCACCAATTTGTTCGTCTATGCCAGTAGTATCAGATGGTGTCAGTATCAGGTCTTTGGTTTCTTCCACAACAGTCTTATTCGGGGCTACCGGAAATATGATCAAAATCTCAAGCGTTAAGGTGCACCAGATTAACTCTGAGGGAAAACAGGCTCCCACATAAAGGGTCATGTGCGACCAAGCAAACATTTTCTGGAATTACTACAACATTTACTACTAGGGGCAATGACAAATCTCCCCAAGATCCTTCTCATAGGATGACTCCCAGCCAGAGTTTCAATCTCTGAAAACTTCTCACTAGCTAAGTCGATCTCAAGAACCCTCAAGGATTTTCCCCAGTGAAGAAGACACCTATCCAAAAGACCGATAATAGGGTTTATTTCCCCAATAAACTACAGATTCTCCAGTTTGAGTTTTCCTCCCCGACTAATACAAATAAAAGAACCACAACTCCTCTTCCCCAATAGACTACTCTATAATCCCCAACAAGTTACTATGAAGCCTAGACCCGACCAGATATCAGTTCAACTTCGACTCCCCGGTAGAGCAATGAACAACCGAGACTCTTGAACTATTTTTCCCCAAGCAAGGATCAACACTCTCAACAGAGTTTTCAACATTTCTCAGCAGAGCTCTCCTCAAACAACAAAACAAGAATCCTTGGTTGAAATATTCTAAGCAAAGTTTAAAGACTCACCTACTCTTCAACATCAATCCGGGATTTAATGACTCCTCAGCATTTGTCAAGGATTTATTTTCCCAGACAAAGATACATTCAAATAACATTTTACCCTTCATGCATCATATTACGTACATGACAAATGCATACGACACAATCTAATTTATTTTGAGAACATCACTGCACCATGCATTTCATACATCATGACATTGCATACAACTAACGTTTTACCTTTTTTAGGATAAGATTAATCAATGGCTATCATCAAAAAATTACAAAGGTCAGAGATTGATGCCTAAGACAAGCCAGGACAATTTCTACACGACCAACTGAAGCAATCCAGCACGGGTTCTTCAGATTCAGCTTTCAGATACAGTTCAGATACGCTCCAGATACGGATGCCATCCTGAAAATCATTCAACTTTTAGATACAATTCAGTTACGCTCCATATACGGATGCCATCCTGAAACTCATTCAACTTTTAGATACAATTCAAATACGCTCCAGATACAGATGCCATCCTATAACTCATTCAACTTTCAGATACAGTTCAGATACGCTCCAGATATGGATGCCATTCTGATACTCATTCAGATTCAGCTTTTAGATTCAGTTTAGATACGCTCCAGATATGGATGCCATTCTGAAACTCATTCAGCTTTCAGATACAGTTCAGATACGCTCCAGATACGGATTCCATCCTGAAACTCATTCAACTTTGAGATACAGTTCAGATACGCTCTAGATACGGAAACCATCCTGATACTCATTCAGCTTTCAGATACAGTTCAGATACGCCCCAGATATGGATGCCATTCTGATACTCATTCAGATACAACTTTCAGATACAGTTCAGATACGCTCCAGATACGGATGCCATCCTGAAACTCATTAAACTTTCAAATACAGTTCAGATACGCTTCAGATATGAATGCCATCCTGAAACTCATTCAACTTTCAGATACAGTTCATATACACTCCAGATACGGATGCCATCCTGAAACCCATTTAACTTTCAGATACAGTTTAGATACGCTCCAGATATGGATGCCATCCTGAAACTCATTCAACTTTCAAATACAATTCAGATACGCTCCAGATACAGATGCTATCCTGAAACTCATTCAACGTTCAGATACAGTTCAGATACACTCCAGATACGGATGCCATCCTGAAACTCATTCAACTTTCAGATACAGTTCAGATACGCTCCAAATACGGATGCCATCCTGATACTCATTCAAATTCAGCTTTCAGATACAGTTCATATATGCTCCAGATACGGATGCCATCCTGATACTCATTCAGATTCAACTTTCAGATACAGTTCTGATACGCTCCAGATACGGATGCCATCTTGAAACTCATTCAACTTTCAGATACAGTTCAGATACGCTCTAGATAAGGATGTTATCCTGAAACTCATTCAACTTTCAGATACAGTTCAGATACACTCCAGATACGGATGCCATCCTGATACTCATTCAGATTCAGCTTTCAGATACGCTCCAGATACGAATGCAATCCTGATACTCATTAAGATTCAGCTTTTAGATACAATTCAGATACGCTCCAGATACGGATGCCATATTGAAACTCATTCAAATTTCAGATACAGTTCAGATACGCTCCAAATACGGATGCCATCCTGAAACTCATTCAACTTTCAGATACAGTTCAGATACGCTCTAGATACGGATGCCATCCTAAAACTCATTTAACTTTCAGATACAATTCAAATACGCTCCTGATACGGATGCCATCCTGATACTCATTCAGATTCAGCTTTCAGATACAGTTCAGATACGCTCCAGATACGGATGCCATCCTGATACTCATTCAAATTCAGCTTTCAGATATAGTTCAGATACGCTCCAGATACGAATGCCATCCTGAAACTCATTCAACTTTCAGATACAGTTCAGATACGCTCCAGATACGGATGCCATCCTAAAACTCATTCAACTTTCAGATACAGTTCAGATACGCTCCAGATACGGATGCCATCCTGAAACTCATTCAACTTTCAGATACAGTTCTGATACGCTCCAGATACAGATGCCATCCTGAAACTCATTCAACTTTCAGATACAATTCAGATACGCTCCAGATACGGATGCCATCCTGATAATAATTCAGATTCATCTTTCATATACAGTTCAGATACGCTCCAGATACGGATGCCATCCTGATACTCATTCAGATTCAGCTTTCAGATACAGTTTAGATACACTCCAGATATGGATGCCATCCTGATACTCATTCAGATTCAACTTTCATATACAATTAAGATATACTCCAGATACGGATTCCATTCTGATACTCATTCAGATACAATTTTCAGATATAATTCAGATACGCTCGGGACACGGATGCCATCCTGATACTGATTCAGATTCGGCTCTCAGCAATTATTTTTGAATGGAATCTTTAAGCCCATTCCCTATACCATCAACCTTCACATCACCAAGTGCAAATTTCTGGGCACTCTAATGTCCAATCATCTTCCACCTTCGAGTCACGAATGAAAAAACTCGCCAATCTAACTCTTCAGGCTTAAGAAGATTGAACATGGGAAGCTGTAGTACCCCAAAATTTGCCCTCTCATTTCTCAAGGATTTTCTCATACACCAATTTAGGTTTGGAATTGGCACAAAGGAAAAATGGTCAATTGCATACTGAAAAGTCAAACCTTGACTTTTGGATCAAAATAAAGTTTTAAGAATCATATTTCATCAAGACATGTTAAAATACGAAGCTTGTTTCATTAAGAAAATCAAAAGTCAAATTTGATTTGGAAAAGTCAAAATTTCAAATACTTAGAAATTTTTCTAAGTGTTTAGGAAATATGATAAGTTCAGAACTTCTGATCAGATTATCACCAGTATGCAAACTGATTCTGGAATAATTTCTAAATCAAGAGCTTTAGATCTAAATGAGGCCTGAAACACTGCAGAACAAAACTTCTTTTAGAAATGCTCGGATTTCAAGTTATACATCCTCAAAGGTACGTCCCTGTAGCTTAGGAACTCAGCAAATTTTGAGCATTTTCAAGTCAGAAATTGTCTACAACTTCTGGGTCAGCTTCCACGTAGGCTCAGTCAAAAGTTGTAGAGCAATTCAAAGAGAATTTACAAAGTGTGTTACAAGCTTTTGGGAAAGTCTTAGAACTCACTCAGAACATGCTGAAGCAAAGGGTTTCAAGGATCAAAAGTTGGATGTCTATTCTAAGTTACGCTGTAGCTAAAATTCTAATCCAGATATAAGCAATGATGTAGAATCTCACATTGCAGGATTTTTGGTTTGATAAATCTCATCACCATTTAATGCTCACAACCACTTTTGGGTCTTTATCCAAAGGATTTCCCCACGCGTGGCATAGAAGTACCATTACTGTCTTGGAAAATCAAACTTTTGTTCAAGAGTGTAATACCTTCCCTTTTCATAATCTACCCCCTGAACTCAAGAAATAATCTCAAAGGTCTTTCCTGTGCTTTTTCACCTTTCCTTTTGGATAAAAGAAAAGTCGGTGGTGACTCTTGCTAACTGCAACATTTGCGATCAAACGCAAAACACCCAAGTCATTTCTCCCACCGCATACACCAGACTTCGCAGTAACTTACTGAATTTAATTGTTATCTGGTTGGATTCCAGGATTCACAACAAATTTATGAGAAAATGAAGTTAATTGTTATCTGGTCGAATTCCAGGCTTCGTAACAACTTACTGAAGTTAACTTTTATCTGGTCGGCTTCCAGGCTTCACAGTAACTTACAAAATTTAATTGTTATCTGGTCGGATTCCAGGCTTCACAACAAATTTCTTAGAGAATGAAGTTAATTGTCATCTGGTCAGATTCCAGGGTTCACAACAACTTACTGAAGTTAACTGTTATCCGGTCGGTTTCCAGGCTTCGCAGTAACTTACTGAAGTTAACTGTTATCTGGTCAGTTTCCAGGCTTCGCAGTAACTTACTAAATTTAATTGTTATCTGGTCGGTTTCTAGGCTTCACAAATAAATTTATGAGAAAATGAAGTTAATTATTATCTGGTCGAATTCCAGGCTTCACAACAACTTACTGAAGTTAACTGTTATCTGGTCGATTTCCAGGCTTCACAGTAACTTACTAAATTTAATTATTATCTGGTCGGATTCTAGACTTCACAACAAATTTCCGAGAGAATGAAGTTAATTTTTATCTAGTCAGATTCCAGGCTTCGCAACAACTTATTGAAGTTAACTGTTATCTGGTCAGTTTCCAGGCTTCGCAGTAACTTACTGAATTTAATTGTTATCTGGTCGGATTTCAGGCTTCACAACAAATTTATGAGAGAATGAAGTTAATTGTTATCTGGTCGGATTCCAGGCTTTGCAACAACTTACTGAAGTTAACTATTATCTGGTCGGTTTCCAGGCTTTGCAGTAACTTACTGAATTTAATAAAGTTGAACTGATATCTAGTCGGGTCCAAGCTCTAGAGCAACTTGTTGGGGGTAAAGGCAAACTCTACTAGGGAAAGGAAATTAAACCATTGTCTGGTCGGGTCCAGGTTTTACAATATCTCGAGAAGTTAAACTAATATCTGGTTGGGTCTAGGCTTCATAGTAACTGATAGTTGGTTGAATAGGAAATGATTCCGTTGAGGAGTGTATTGTTTTGTTGGGGAATAAACCCTGTTTCCAATCTGCTGGAGAAGCGTTTTCCTTAAGCAGGACTCCTCGAGGATTCCTCTTGAGACCAAATCAACTGGGAAGAAGGTTTTCCAGAGATTGAAACTCTGGCTGGGAGTTGTCTGGACCCAACTTTATGGGGATTTGACTAGGGGTCATCCTATGAAAAGGACTTTATGGGAAACCTGTCACTGCCCCTAGTAGCAAGTGTTTGTAGCACTGCCAGGAAGATGTCTGTTTGATCGTACATGATTCGTTACTGGAACTCATGTCTAATGCCCCCAAGTGATTCAGACGGAGATCTTTCCCTGGTTGTTCAACGTTTATTGAGAGATTTCATGGAATATTGACTGGACTTCCCCGGATGGGTTGGATAGTGGTAGGTCATTCCTCTTTGCTTATCGGAGATTTGTCATTGGAAGTGTAATCCCATTTGAAGTGATTTTATTCATTGAGAGAGTTTTTGTTCATTGGATATTTGTCGTGTGATTTTCTTCGCTGTTAAACAATTATCCATATGCAAACAACGATATTCAAATAATGCAAAGTTTATGCTTGTCTTGAAGTTTTGAAAATTTGTATTTAGCATATAAAAGAATTTTTGTAAGAAAATTCAACTCAGGATTTAGAGTAAACCTTACAGGAGTCAGGATACCTTTTGTAACAGTATGCTTTCAAACTAACCCATGCTTCAATTAGGACTTTTAAAGGGTTGTAGCGTGGCTTGGTTCAAGTTTTAAGAAACAAAGTATAAGGCTCAAAGTGTATTTGTACCCGCCCGTTCTTCGTGATGTTCTTCAGTCCTAAACTCAATTAATTATGCGTTTGAACTCCAATTTGAAATGACGTTTTGGTGATGATTCAGACAAGTTAAGTTAGTCGGAAGGCAGTCATTTTTGCAACACTTTTCATGTTGTCGAGGATTTGTAGTGACCTCTTATTATCCCTGATTTTTCCTGGCTGTTTTTTTTTAGATTATGGTCAGCGGGATGCCCCAGTTTTTTTCTTAAGTCTCCTTCGTAAGTTTTGACTTAATGGGCTTTTCTTTTTGAGAGATAATGACTTCCTATGTGATAGGGAACCATCATCGTCTTTGTCATTCATTGTATACCTAGTGAAATTCTGCGACTGAACGCGCATTTGAATTAACTGAGAGACTACCCTGCCCCAGGTTTTGATTAAAGGTTTCAATTTGTGTAAAAAGGAAACTCCTACTTCTTTGGCTCAAAGGGGTTGACTAGGGGTTATCTTCCTTATAAATCCAGTGTTTAGGATTTGAAAGAACACCTGTACATCGTCAGCAAGGACTGTTCAAAAGCATACTGTATGAGATCACGACATTGTTTTCGTCATCCTCCCTCTAAAGGCTTGCAACTTTTAAGACAAGAGTTGAATATAAAGGGAGTAAAAAGCATAGTTTAAATATAGTGAAAACGAATGGATGAATTTAAGACAAACATATGCAATGCATTAATGAAATAAAGTTTGACATTAATAGATAAGTGTTTGAACAAGCAAAAGAAATTACAATTGAAAATTCAAAATGAACAAAAGCCTCTTTGTCTGAACTTGTCACTTGAGATGGTGTGTGCTTGAGGGACAACAGAAAAATTCAATTTGACCATCTTGTGCAAACTCCAACGTTCCTTCATTGATCAGGTCTTGAATTTTATATTTCAGCATCCAACAACTATCAGTATCATGCCCAGACAGTTGGAGTGATATGCACACCTTTCATTGGGACGGTAGCTAGAAGTAGTAGTATTAGGATTCCGAGGAGGATCCTTAAATGTGACCAAATTCAAATTCAACATGTGCTGCAAGACTTGTGACATCGGCATGTTGAGTTTGGTATATTGCCTATTGGATGTATCCTGCTTACGCCGATTACCCCGTTGTTGTTGGAGAGGTTGTTGTTGGGCTCGTGATGTAGTAGCAAATTGGAAAGGTCTACTCTCCACTAAGCCAACCTCTTGTCTCTTCAATGACTGATCAATAACTTGATCCTCAGCCTCGACTGTTTGTTTCATACGGTTGCATCCGTCTTGATAGAGCTTGTTGACAAGGGCCCTCAGCTCTTCTTGTCCCCGAGCTTAGTTTTGGATGAGAGCCATTTGTCCCAATATTTGGATTCTAATTGTTGCTACCTCCACTTGAAATTGTCTTATCTGACTTTCCTTGTTGCCTTCAGGATCGTCATTGGTCACACTCTCAATGAACAGTGTTTTCAACTCTTCTTTCCCCTTGGATAGGTTCAAGAACGTCTCTTTTAGTTGAGAATTTTGAATCTGAATGTCCTTGATAGTCTGTTCTAGAGCCATCTCTACTGAAATAAATAGTAAGAAGATAAGGAGACCTGTATGGGAGAAACCTGTCATGATATGATGCATGGTATGTGGATGCATGTTTTCAAGGATTTATAAGATTTAAATTTGTATAGAAAAAGAATGAACAAACGTCAAATTGCATTAATCAGTTCAAAATGGTTACAATGTGCCTCTTGGGCTTACAAGATAAATTCCTAAGACAAAAAGGTCAAACACATCCTTTTTGGTGCAATGTAGGCGTTCAAGCTTTGTTCTTCATGAAGTTGCCTTGTAAGCTCCAAAACCCTTTTCTCGCTTACATAGAACTAAGCTTCGAAGGTATCTCGCTCTTTCTTTAGCTGAATCCAACCCTTTTGCAAGTCTTCAAGACAAGTAGGCATGTTGGGATATGGGACAGTATATAGGACATCTCCTTCAGCAACAGGCTCCATGATAATAGGTAGGATGGAGGGGTAAGGCATTACGAGATTTTGAGCACGAGCTCGTACCCACCTGAGGTAAGGCTCAAGGGGAATAGAATTCTCGTGTCCCAGTGTCTTACTATCCACTTTGTTTACCATCCTCCAAGCTTGCACAAACCTCTGATGGTAGCCTTGATCATCGCTCTCGTAGTCGAACACCACTCCTTGGACGAGCATATCATTAGGACCATCTCTTCGGTCATACCCAAACTGTCGCAAGGATAAGCAAGGGTTATAAGTGATACCTCCCCTAATTCCAAGCAAAGGGACATTAGGGAATTCCCCACAACGGTCGATGATAGTAATGTTCTCCAAGGATCGAGAACACCAGTGAATATCCGAATGTCTGAGTGACATCAACCTATTGGACCACCTCAGACCTTGTTCGTTCTTCACCATGGATCGGGGGAGATGCGAAACAAACCACCTAGCCAAAAGATGAGTGTAACACATGAGGGTTCCTCTTTTCCTCATGGTGCGAGAGTGGAGAGAATGTAGGATATCTCCCAACAAAGTAGGCACCAGATTGTGAGATATGAAGATTTTGACAGCATTCACATCTATAAGTTGGTCAGGATTTGGAAATAGTACCATCCCATAGATGAGAAGGGCCAAAATTTCTTCAAAGGATTGTAAATCCAGAGTGTTCTAACAATCTTGAGCTTTCTCCAAGAGGAACTTGGCTAGGAACCCTTTGACACCACTTCTTTTTTCCCAATTGGCCGTGATATCGGATTGTTGCAAGTGAAGAGCTCGGGAAATCTCTTCAGGGCTCGGGTCTCTTTCAATACCGTTGAAAGGTAGTTGATTGAGAATAGGAATCCTCAAGAGTTGAGATAATTCTTCCATAGTAGGTACAAGCTGGTAATCGGGAAAGGTAAAGCAATGGTGCAAAGGGTCGAAGAACTGAAAAAGCACCTTCATTATGTCTTCCTCAATGCTCGAGGTAACCAAGTTTAGGAGTCAACCATGTATTTCGGTGAATGAAGAACTCTCAGGAACCCTCGATGCTAAATCTTTGAGTTGAGAAGGAATTCTTACGAGATTGACTTGGATAGTATTCCTGCGGGTGGAAGCCATGTCCTAAAAAACAGAACAAAGATAAATCCCAATAATCCTTGACATGGTTAGTGAGAAATGTAATGGTATGATGTTATGATGTAATGTACAAGTATGAAAAGTAAGCAAGTTGTTATGTACAAATAGTCATATACATACAAAGCAGACAAGTCTTCAGTTTTAGGCTTGCATGGAGTTCGTAGGTAAGTACCCTCTTGAAGTTTAGTTGGCTCAACCTGTCCTAGAAAGTAATCGGGTTCTAGGAGATATCAATATCACTGCTCTTTCTTCATCGGGGATTGTTTCAGCGCAAGCCTCTTTAATGGCGACTGAAATATCCCGAAAGTTCGATCTCAATGACTGTAGTATCGAGTATCAACCAACTTCGGACTGCACCAAATTTGACTACCTCACTACTTCCTAAAGGACAAGTTGTTTAATTAAGGTTCTAAGGTCAGTTAATGATTCATAACACCACACAACGGCCCCGTATTCTCCTTGACTACTAAAGAGGTACCGGTACCAGTAAATGTGTCACACTAACATAGCTATTTCTTAGACCATGTCGGTATACCCCCGCACAGTTTCCATAATCTATTGTTACTTACCTAAAAGGTACCCCAGATCCGGGTAGAGGATCAAAACAAACCCAAATAAGGAACCAATGTAAATCATGCAAGTCAAACAAATAAAGCAAGTAAAGGTGATTTATCCCTAAGGTAACTCCACTTTTAAAGATTCCCCAGCAGAGTCTCTAGTTCTGAAACACGATAGGAGAACTGACTTGGGATGTTTTGCATTTGATCGCAATTGTTGCGGATAGCAAGAGTCGCCAGCGACTTTTATTTTATCCTAATAAAGGAAAGGGTGAAAAGAACAAGAAAGACCTTTGAGATTATTTTCTTGAGTTCGGGGGATAGATTATGAAAATGGAAGGTGTTAGCACCCTTTTCATCCATAGTTATCTATGGGCTCTTAGTTGCTTGCTAGATCACTTGCTTTGTTTGAAAGTGTGTTTGTGGTGTGGTTTTGAAAGTATTTTGAAAACGTGCCTTTGTAATAATTCTCGTCTCTATAAGAATGCATACAAAGTGTTATTTGGAAAAAGTTCAAAGAAGTGTTTGTGTAATGTGTTTTTGAAAGTGATTTTGAAAAGGGTGTCTTTGTAATGGTTCTCGTCTCTATAAGAATGCATACAAAGCGTTTGTCTTTTGAAAATGTTTCAAAATGAAAGTGTTTGGTGTATGAAATGTTTTTGTTATGAGCAAGCGAGCAACTAGGAGCAACATACCTACTCAAAAGGTCTTAAATGTTCTTTTCATCTTCCTTTAGATGTTGCTATCTTACCATTGATTTGGTAAGAATCCCCATCGTTGGATGTAAAGGGACGAGCGTGGGTCATCGTATAGTCATGATAGCAATATTGTAAGATATCTTAGCATTTCTCTTGAGGGACTAAGATCATTTGTAAGGCAACATTCGAAGCGTCATCGAGGGACTATGATCTTGTATTTTTGATTGTTTTTGCTAAGATGTCTTACATGCATAACATGACCATTTTTTAGGCAACAAGTGGAGTTAACCCTAGGGGTGCATGTGTGAATAGTGTGTTTGATTTGCATGAATTTAGTCTTTGATTAAGGGTTGTCTACTTGTTGTTTTTATCTTACCATACAAATCCTAATTACTAGCATTTATATGAAAATGATAAATTGCGGAAAGTAAATATCCTACGCTATTACAATCACTTGGGGATAGGGGTGTACAAATTTACAAATGGGGATTGCAAGAAATTAAAGTCCTAAGTATCTATTACAACCATATTTAAATAATGTACAAGAGATGTAAAATAGACTTGTTTTGCTTTTGTTAAGAGAAGAAATTGATTTGCTTAAGAAAATATTTTTAGTCTTTTTGTTTTAAAAGAAATAAAGAAAAGTGTATGAATATGAAGTATTTTTGGTGTTTTTGATTAATGAAAATAAAAGTGAATAAAAAATAAAAGTTAGAGACAATGCATGGCTGAAAGAATAGAAATATGAGAGATAGTAGAAGTTCTGACTCTGGTGCACTGAAAATCAGAAAGCAAGCGTTAGTAGAAATGGGGAAGGCCAGAACCTCTGGATCCGGATGCACTAAAGTTCTGGGGTTGCTGGGAACAAAAGAAAGCCTAGAAGTTCTGATGGCTGAGAACCTAGAAGTTCTGGCGCAGTTGGAAACCTATAAGTTCTAGTGTTACTGGCAAGTTAGAAGTTCTGGTTGTTGAGAGAGTGAGGTGATAATGCTGTTGGATGAGAATGTCTAGAAGTTCTGGTCCAGGAACATTATTTGACAAATAATGGAGTAAAAATGTCAAGAAATAAACATAAAAAGATGCTTCTGGGATTAGAACCCAGGACCCTTAACACTAATGTCTTATGTGCACGTTTTCTACCACTGGGGTGGCTGTACATCCGGTATTAGAAGCAAAACATAAACATGTATCACAAAGTAAGTTCTAATGATGAACTTCATCTCTTTCTCCACGCCAGCCAGATCATCTGCAACTCAGTCATTTCTCAACAAACATGGAAAATGCAAACACATCAGTTATGGAAAATTTCAACATATTTTCAGAAATACAAAGCATCAGAACTGTAAACCAGAAGCAAGCATGAACTTTCCTAATCCTAATTCTGAACCCTAATTTCCTCAAGAAGTTCTGATCTAAAACTTAGGAGATATAAATGAAATCTATAAATATGTACAGAATCAGAGACATGATATCTACATTGTATCTTTGAAAATGCAAGCCTGACAATGCCTAAGTAATGAGATGAAAGTCAGACGAAACTTACCTTGCAGTTGGAGATTATTTTGTGAGTTAGCCTGGTTCAGATTGCTGTGACTTTCTGGTCAGCTTTCTCAAGTTCCCAGGAAGATAGAATAACCCTTAACTTGAGCTATGAGTGGCTGGAATGTTCCGGAGCAGCCAAGAAGCAAAGTTTTGATTTTTGAAATGGAGATTGGTGGAGATTGTGTTACAGTTTGAAAATAGAAGTTTGGACGACTTCTAAGTGTATATCAGAAAATGTGTGGGTGATTTGGCCAAGAAATGCACAAGGAAAATTAGAGCTCGGATGCAAAAACCAGAAATTAGCAGGTTTTGTGTTTGGGCTGCAGTTTTAGGTTCTTGGAATTTTCAGCAAGGTTTTAGGGATTTTTTCCAATGTCTCCCCCCTTAATGTTTGCAAATGAAGTTGAATTTATAGGAAAAAGATTTAGAAGCTTGGAGAAATCAAGAGTACAACCATCATGTGTAATGGATCATTGACTTGTTTTTGAAGCAAGTTTAGACCAGCGTGTTTCAAGGCAAGGTAGGGTGGTTAGTAGCTTTAAGCACACCTAATCTGAGCTTGTAGTCATGATTTATGGAGGAAGTACACTCAGAAGAAAAGTGAAGCATGGGCTCAAAATAAACTTTGTACAAAAGTTTTCTTTTCAAGGACAACAATGGTACTTTTATGCCACACGTGGGAAGATCCTTTGGATAAAGACTCAAAAGTTGGTGTAAGAATTAAATGATGATGAGATTTAATAAGCAAGAAAGCCTGCAACATGAGATTGTGCAGCAAGCTTGAATCTGGATCAGAAGTTCAGCACAAATGTAACTTGGATTAAGAACAAATGTCCAACTTCTGATCTTTTGTATCTCCCTGACCCAACATGATCTGAAGGAGTTCTCAGACTTTTCAGAAAGCTTGTAACATGCTTTGCAAACCCTCTTTGAATTATCTTTGCAAACTCTGATTGCACCTACGTGAAAATTAGCCCAGAAGTTCTAACCAAATTCTGACTTGGAAACGCTCAGAATTTACCAAGTGTTTTAGTTTCATGGACGTGTCTTCAAAGATTTATAACTTGAAATCTCAACATTTCTAGGAGAAGTTCTGTTCAACAATGTTTTAGATCTCATTCAGATCTACAACTCTTGTGTCAGAAGTTATTCCTGAATCATCTTGCATCATGATGAAAATATGGCCAGAAGTTCTGAACTTATCATCTTTTCTTAACACTTAGAAAAATTTCTAAGTATTTAAAACTTTTGACTTTTCCAAAATAATTTTGACTTTTGATTTTTTTGGTGAACCAACCTCATGTCTTGATGAAAAATTATTCTTGAAACTTGATTTTGATCCAAAAGTCAAAGTTTGACTTTTTAGTGTGAATTTTGACCATTTTGCCCTTGTGCCAATTCCAAGCTTAAATTGATGTATCAGTGCTGCAAACTTGAGTCATGGAGGATCTTGTGAGAAATTTTTTGAGAAATGAGAGGGAAAATTTTGGGGTACAACAATGAGTAAGACCGTTAAGTGGAAATGGGCATTAAAATTTAGCACGCCCCACCAAGGTGGCGGGTTTGCCCGCCTATTTTTTTTTTCATTTTTAATAGATTAATAGTTTTTTTTTTACATTTCAATTATATTTTTCACTTATTTTGTAGAAATTTTTTTTATAAAGCATCTTTTTAATTTTACTTAAAAAATATTGCATATATTCACAAATAAATGTATAAAATAAAACCGTCAAGAACAAAAATTATTAGAATTAACTAAAAAAGGCAGGCTTAAGGCGAGACAAGTTGTACGAATAGGCGGTGTGGGCTTTGGCGGGCGAAGGTTTTGGCGGGATGGGCTTTGGCAGGCTTTGATGGGGCGGATTTTAGTAAGCGACAGGCCCAAAATCCCAATTCATCACGGCATTTTTAGCGGGTGCACGGGCCGGCCCGATGGGCCACGATCCATTTTTCCACCTCTATTGAAGACTTTATTCATCATCCTCTAGTATGTTACCATTGCATTCTTTAGGCCAAAGGGCATCACATTATATTCATTATTGGATTGTTTAATCAAAAAGGTTGTTTTCTCTCTATCCAGATCATACACGGGTATCTCGTTATAACTACAAGATGCATCCATGAACGATAGAAGTTTGTAATCGATTGAACTATCTACCAGCTTGTCTATGTTTGGAAGTGGATATAAATCTTTTGGGCACACGTGATTTATACTGGTATAAGCAACACAAATTGTCCACTTTCTCTACATGTTCTGGACCAACACGACATTGAAGAGCTACTTGGTATACCTTACTTAGAAGATAAATTTAGCATCTGATAAGCCTCATACCTCCTTCATGGTTGCTTAAACTTTCTCGGAGGATTATCACCTTCTCCTTTTGGCCACATATCAAGCGAATGGATCGATATTTAACTAATGGCACACTACAACCATATCTATATTCTTTTTTGCTTATGAACCACTAGTGATGGTTTGAGAAAATTTCTAGAAGATTTGGTACCAAATGAATCAATGGTGAGGTAAAAGTCGATCTGGAGGCTGAAGGAGTTATTATGTTTATTGTAGTTGGATCTGAAGTCATCATCTTTGTTGGAGCATAATTGTTGTTGCGATTGTGGATATTCCCTAGAATCAAAAGTAGATTCTTACTAACGAAGGCATTGATTCGCTTGTGAACCAAACATGATTAGTGAGATGATAGAATATGACCTTGATGCGGCGGAGCAAATTTCTGGTTCATTTTTTCACTTTCTTCAATAATGTTGATGGTAAATCTTAATTGAAACAAATATTATATAAATATGAATCTCTTCAATATATGAAAATTAATCTGACTAAAATATATATAGATGAAATCTTTCTTAAACCAAAATACATATACACAATCAAATTTTTATTTGGACATAAAAGGAAACAAAACTCCAAAAGCGTGAGAAATACTATAACCATCCTTGTCCGTCAAGAAAACAGAGCGAGACATGGTGTCTCACATAATGCAGGAAATTTTGCTTGACATGTTGCTTTCCACTAAAGTGTCTCAACCTCTTTGAGACACTATGCCTCACAACTTAACAAAACATTTTACTTCACATGTAGCCTATAAAATATTTCCAATCATATATAATAACACCGTCTTCTAATAGTTTGATACAATATAGAATTTCAAACTGTTATATCAAACCAATAACTTTGGTTCAATTTGGTTCGGGGTAAATTAAAACGGTTTAGTTTAAGTGAACTTTTACTATGACACCAGTTCGGTTTTATGACTAAATTATATAGAGTGTTTGGGTCAGTGTTTTAAAAACTAGACTGAATCGGCCGATTGAACCGGGAATCAGAGGGGTTATCGACCTGGTTTTATGGCTGGATCGTGTAATTGAACCAGTGACAATCGGCCAAAATTGGTAAAAACTGACTTATCAGCGGTTTTGAAAAACATGTGGATCAGTTGCTTTCTTTTTCCTCATACAAAACGACGCCGTTTTCATAATTTTAAAAAAAAGTAGATGTTGTTTAAAACTTATTTGGAAGAACTTTCCCTCATTGAAACTAAATTTATTAGACACTACAATATGTTGCAATTATTTTTTTTTTAAAAATTTATTTGAATTTGCACTTCTTACTATGTTGTTGTGTGTGACGTCTATGTTTAGAATTTGAATGTAAAGAATGAACTTGTGAAATAATGATATTTTAAAATGTTGTAGGTGTGATTTTTTTAGAGACCGAGTCATCTGATCGATTTAATAACTATATAGTTTTGTTATAGAGATCAATTTATTCAATATCCTATTTAATCCAGTTTAGTCATGCAGTTCGACCAACGACCTAGTGATCGACTATTGAACTAGTGATCTAATATTTTCACCGATTTAACGTCTTATTCAACTTTTAAAATATTGATTTAGATAACATTTATAATAGAAAAAATAGTAAAAATAAACTTAGATAATTTAGACATGTGGTAAAAAAAGTAGATTAAATATAGATGAGTCAAACAATTAAATATAAAGAAATATTATAAAAGAAATTATTAAAAAATATTTTAAAACTAATTATTTAAATAAAAACATAATTCTCCTTATAGTATTATATAGTAGAAATTGATCTATGTAGAAATTGATCTATGTGATCCGCTAACTTAATAAAATAATGGACTTATTTCAGTGATTTTAACAAAAGCACTTAGATATTTTTAATGAAAAGTTACTCAAATGTTTTCTCAAATTTTCAAACCTTTTCTCATAAATATACACACATAAATTTTTTTTTGGTAAGCAAGGTATATCATAAATATACATACACAACTTAGTACCCATGTTAAAATGTGTGAATTAATTATTTACACTAAGAAACACTGATACATCTTAAAATACAAAAATAAGATATAAAATATACTAAAGGAATAAAAAAAGAAAGTCAAAATGATTATGCAAACGCATTGGTGAGAGAATGGATTCCTTGCACATGTTATCATAGTTTATCACATTTTTGGATTTGGAAATTGGAATCACGATAATGAGCTTAAGTCCTCTTTTTCTATTTTTTAAAATTTGATTCATGAATAATTGATTCTCTTAGTAGCATTTTAATGAAAATATTGGTATAAGTTGTAAAGTCCAAAAAAGAGGCACGAGTTGTTTTATACCTATTTATTTATTGAATAACTGGTTAACGCGGTGAGAGAAATGCACCGACACATAGTCGAACATGTCCAAAACAACTCAACTCAACTCAACACAGCAATGTCATGTGGCCCCTCTAATGATTGTAACATTTTCCTTAAACTATTTCATTTGTTCTTCAAAAGAAAATCTACTAATTTATGAACTATTTTATGGTTTTGGTAGTGCTTCTCATTTTTGAACTTCTTCTAGTTTAGTTTACACTTTTTTTATTTATGGAAGAGGGGGTTTGTAGGTCAGGGTTTGGTCCTTGAAAGATGGAAGACATGGAATCAAGAAAGAAGATATGGGTTTAATACAATGTGCTAAAACTATGACACTACAAGAAGGGAAAGACACACCCATGTTATCATCAATTAGAACATGCACCAATGTAATAGGAGGTTGTGAAAAAATCACCTTTTTTTTTCTCCCACTAAACCACACATTCCATATTAGACAACACACATGCACATCCATTTTGTGACTTAGGAATTATTGTACATAACTAAAATTTTAATAGCTGAGTTGCACTTCTTTTTTATTATTTCTCTCTAGTCACAATTTTGGTTATGTACAATAATTTTAAATTTTCTATAAATAAAGAAAATAATAATTATGAAACTTATTTAAATAATAGAGAATAATAGTATAAATAAAATTTTAGAATTTAAATATAATAAATAATAATATGATTTTTTTTTAATTGTGGCAAAATTGTGTGACGTGACATCACATGGTCATGGTCATTGTCATGTCAGTGTCACATCATAATTGAATGCAAACTATACAGATATGAAGAGACGAAAAAAACTAAGAAAATATTAAATATCAGGACCAAAAATATGATTTTTTTAAAGAGTGTTAAAAGATTAAAGTATAAGAGTTAAATATGTTTTTAGTCTCTATAAATAATTCATAGTTCAATTTTAATTTCTATAAAAAATTTCTTTAAGTAGTGGAATTCTATAATTTTATCGTCTCTAAATTTAGCCCTTATCGTTGGTTTTCACTAGCGGAGGGTGATGTGGACGAACACATTACATTATTTTGAAATTTTGACAGATAAACAAGTTGTTGACATGGAAGAAGGCAAGTTACATTATTTAACTCAGAAGGTTAAATGTTTCCCTTCACAAACACAACATAAGTTCCTCTTTTCTTCTCCTCCTCCTTCTGCAATACGATTTATGGGTTTCATTGTTTGAATAGTTGATGCAACCATACTGTTTCTTCATTTTAGTAGGTTTTATCAACACTTCAATACTATGCCATACCATGCACGGAAAAAAAGGGAAAAATCGTTACTTTATTCTTGTGGTCCCTTTCAGGTTAGTAGAAGTTGTGGCCCTTCACACTGCATTTGAGGTTGGTGCACTTGATTACTCACTTTGTTAATTTTGTGTTGAATTTTAGTTTAGGATTTGTATAATGTTGAGTGTATTTATATGATATTTTACTCAAAGAGTAAAAATTTAACCCTAAACCATATTCAAAGAGTAAAACTTTAACCCTAACTGAAATTTACAGGTAATGGATTTATTTAAGATGTTGTTCTACACCAAGTGTTATTTTTATAAAAGACCCTAACTTAAGACATGAGGGTGACGAAGTTTATGCATATATTGGTCAAATTTTAGATTATTGGTCTTATTTTTAACCTTGTGACTTAGTAAAAAAGATTGACCCTGAGTTTGATGTTGGGGCTGTTAAAACAAAGTTTCATAGATTAACATGTAAGCCATGAGAGTAAATAAAACAAAGTGTTTTTCTCGTGGTCCAGATGGAAGCTTCTAATGTGTAGTCTACATGGCTCCTGAAGGATCAATCTAGAGGGTTGCCCTAGAAGGTATCTTATGGATGCATTATGACAACATTGGTATCGAAGCTAGATTTTTCAATATATTATGAAACTATATAAATAACAAATATATTATAAATTTAAGGTAAAATTACACTAGAGGTCCTTTAAGTTAATTTTTTTATAACACATTGGTCCTTTAAGTTTTTTTTTTGTAACACGTTTGGTCATTTTTATCACATTTTGAAAATTTAAAAATGTGTGACTGTTGTATTTCTGATTGTACTTCATCATTTTTATACAACTCAAAATAATTGAATCCATAATTAACACTTTCACTCTGTTAAAAAGGGTAACGGTGCACACGTTTGGTAACTTAAAGGACCAAATTATTAAAAAAACTTAAAGGATCAACCTGTTACAAAAAATTATCTTAAATGACCTTTCGTATAATTTTGCCTAAATTTGAATATACTTGACAATTTGTTTGAGGATTTTGCAAGAAGTTGTAAATTGTAGCACTTGATTTGGATGTAAAATAAGAGTTTTGTGGTTGGGGGTGTTTTATTTAAATGGGAAACTAAGAATGGAGAAGTGGAAGTCTAGTTCGCGACATATAAATATATGTTCGGGAAGGAAGCTTCTTGAAATGGTGGGTCCTAAAGGATCCACCCAGACAGGGTCAAAATGGAGTTTTTGTGGGATCTTTGTGAAATATATGAGGTGTATTAATAATTTACAATAAATAATATTAATACCAAGCCATAATCTCAATCTTAAGTTTGGCCCAAAAATAAGCTTTAGCATCACACATACGAAAGCGCTTTTAGGAAAAAGCGCTGCTGTAGGTATTAAAAAAAAATTCGCTTAAAAAAAGCGCTTTCAAAGGGTACCTTAAGAAAGCGCTTTACAAAAGCGCTGCTAAAGGTCACCCTTAGAAAGCGCTTTTTGAGAAGCGCTGCTAAAGGGTGCCTTTCAGAGGGAACCTAAGAAAGCGCTTTTCAAAAGCGCTGCTAAAGGGCAGCCTTAGAGAGCGCTTTTCAAAAGCGCTGCTAAATCTGGCCTTTAGAAAGCGCTTTTAAAAGCGCTGCTATAGGGTATGCTACGAAAGCGCTTTTTTATGAAAAAGCGCTGTTATACATGACCATTAGAAAGCGCTTTTAAAAGCGCTTTCGTAGGTTGTTTTATAATAAATTTTAATGTTTTAGATTAAAGCTGTGTTGTGTGTTCGTACTGGCTTTTGTGTTTCCTCTCTTCCAAACCCTTTCGTTCCCGTTCCTGTTCCTGTTCTTCGTCCAAAGCGATTTTTCACGGTAGCCACCATCGTCAACTGTCATCGCCGCCCACGAGTCGTCCCTCTCTTCACAAGGTTCGTTGATTATTATTTTCTTCTCATTTACAGTGTATTGGTTGTTGTTGTTGTTTGATGATTTTTGAAAGTTTCCTAAAACCCTTTGATGATTTTCTAATGATGTTATTAATATGTTATTTCATTTTGAGTTAATGTTGAATGAATTAAACTTGGTGTTGATTTTGATTGTTCCTAATTTTGTTTTAAAACATGTTGGTTTTGAATTTGTGATGACATTGTGTGATTTGGTTTTGAATGACGAACTCGGTTATGGTATTGTTGTTTATCGTGTGCACATGGAACACTTGTTTGAGATGAGTTTTATTGAGCATTATTAGGATTACATAGTTGTTTCCCGGAATTTGGTTCGGTTGATTTTAGCTTACTTTGAGCTTGATTTTTCATATCATGAACTTGAATTGGATAAGAGCTTGAATTTTTGGTTCCCGTTAGGTGATTATGTTTTAAAAGTTATTGAGCGTTTATTGAATAATCGGGCACAGAATATATTCTTGGAAGCCATAGTGACATACAAAATTCTTGTTTCATTGATTAGCAGGCACAGTTAGTGTTTCTCATTCACACTAGTTGGACGACAGGTAATTGTGATTCCCGATTAAGGCTCTCTGTCTTTTGATGTTTGTTTAATGTGTTTTGGAAATTAATCGGTTTCTTTAACTTCTTCAGGACCTTCCGATTCAGAGCAACATATCTCACCGGAGAACTCAAACGTGTCAAATCGTCAGAAAACAAGAGAACCGTCAGGTGATTGTTTCTTCTTTTCAATCTATACAAAATATTATTGTATAAAATCTTTTTACCTTGTCAATGAATTAATATAATAAAGTTGCATCTTTTTACCTTCACTGAATTTCTTTGTACATGAGATGTGAGAGAAAAATGATTCTGCAGATTTGATATTATTAGATAGATCAAGAAATTTTTGCAATTTTAGGTTAGGAAAATGGAATACGGTTCAATTTGGATGGAAAAAGTACAAGGGTTTACGATTCTGAAAGAAAATGAAAACGCGATAGAATTTGGAAAACATAGCCGCGTAAATTGGAAAATGGGTATGAAATGTGACTTGTACCTTCCACCAAAGGGATTCTATATATTTTGCCTTTACATAACTAAAAAATTGACGACGGTTGGCTCTTACGGCCGCAAAAATCGTCGTAGAAATTTCATTTAAGTTATTATCTCAATTTCATTGAAATTAAGGGAAGGTGTGCCCTTAGATCGATAGGAGAACTCCTTAAACAAATTTATCTCTCCTTCTCTTTCACTCATTTTTATTGTAAATTGTGAATTCATTGATTGTGCAATCAACATATTGAGATAATTTTCTTATCAATAATATTTTAAACAATTTTTTGTTGAGTTGATTGTAATCTATAAAATTGCAATTGATTTTTCATATCAACAAAACCAAAGAAAAATCTGATTAAAATTGATTTCACACCAAGTGTTCGACAAATTGATTAAGTTAAGTTTTTGTTTAGCTCAGATTGACTCAGAAACCGTAAACCATGGATAAGACATGGATGTATTCCAATCGATTGTCGAAAGAGTACGAGAACGGGGTATCAGAATTCATTAAGTTTGCTGTTGCGCACTCCGAAGACCCCGGTCGAATGACATGTCCTTGTTTGTGTTACTGTTATGGGAATCGGGTTGACGCGGCTCAGTTGGCATCGTATCTAATACGGTATGGAATTGATAGAAGTTATACATGTTGGAATATGCATGGTGAGAAAAGTGATGGGAATGATGAATCGGGGGATAATAGGACCTATGCTTCAAACGACAATGGCACAGATACATACGATTATGATCGAGTTGAAGAGATTGCAGAAGCGCTTGAAGAAGATCTTAATGATTGTCCCAAAATGTTCGAGAGGTTGGTAAGCGATGCAGAGAAACCGTTGTATAATGGTTGTACAAAATTCACAAGATTGTCTGCGGTATTAAAGTTGTACAACTTAAAGGCGGGCAATGGATGGTCGGATAAAAGTTTCACAGAGTTATTAGCCCTTATGAAAGATATGCTACCAGAGGATAATGTTCTCCCCAATCGAACGTATGAGGCCAAAAAGATGTTGTACTCTATTGGCATGAGCTATGACAAGATACATGCCTGTCCAAAAGATTGCGTTTTGTTTCGAAACGAGTATGCATCGTTAAATGAGTGTCCTAAATGCGGTGCCCCTCGATATAAGAAAAAGTTGTCTCCGGCAAAAGTCTTATGGTATTTTCCTATAATTCCAAGATTTAGACGGATGTATCGTAGTGAAACCGATTCAAGACATTTAACTTGGCATGCAGATGAAAGAATTGTTGATGGAAAGTTTCGACATCCGGAAGATTCACCACAGTGGATGAAAATTGATAATGATTATCCTGAATTTGGAAAAGACACAAGAAACCTTCACTTGGCATTGTCTACTGATGGAATGAACCCACACGGTATTCAAAGTATCTCACATAGCACATGGCCTGTAATTCTTATGATTTATAACCTACCTCCGTGGCTATGTATGAAGCGTAAGTACATGATGTTATCTATGTTAATTTCTGGGCCTAAACAACCAGGAAATGACATAGACATATATTTGGAACCTTTAATCGAAGATTTGAAGATTTTGTGGGAGAACGGTGTGGAGGTTTATGATGGGTATAGGAAAGAAAGTTTCAACTTGAGGGCGATGTTGTTTGGAACAATTAACGATTTTCCAGCCTACCGAAATCTATCCGGGTATATCATTAAAGGTGAAAAAGCGTGTCCTATCTGTGAAGATGGAACCGATACGATGCGATTGAAACTTTGTCAGAAGAACGTCTTTCTCGGTCATCGTAGATTCTTAAATTCTAAACATCAATATCGTGGATAGAGAAAAGCGTTCAACGGAGATACCGAACAACGTAGAGCTCCGCCTGGATTGACAGGTGATCAATTATTTGAAAAGGTGAAAGATGTGAGTATTCAGTTTGGCAAGCCTTTTGCACATAAAGTTGTTACAGGTGGGTGGAAGAAGAGGTCGATTTTTTTTGAATTGCCATATTGGAAATCTTTGTACGTAAGACATTTTCTTGATGTTATGCATATTGAAAAAAATGTATTTGACAGTGTTATTGGTACGTTACTCAATATAAAAGGGAAGTCTAAGGATGGTCTTAAAGCAAGGGAGGACATGGTAGAGATGGGAATAAGAACTGAATTGGGACCCGTGAAAAAAGGAACACGAACATATCTACCACCTGCTGTTTACACTCTATCCAGAAAGGAGAAAAAAATATTGTGTAAGTTCCTAAGTGAGGTTAAAGTTCCAGAAGGCTACTCATCAGATATTAGAAGACTTGTGTCTATGCAAGACCTCAAGTTAAAGAGTTTAAAGACGCATGATTGCCATGTTATAATGGAACATTTTCTACCGATAGGTATACGTTCTATTCTTCCAGAAAAAGTAAGACGCGCAATAACTAAACTGTGTTTTTTCTTCAAGTCAATTTGCAGCAAGGTGATCGATCCTGAGATCTTACCAACATTGCAAAAAGAAATAGTTGTTACTTTGTGTGATCTTGAAATGTATTTCCCTCCCTCGTTTTTTGACATAATGGTTCATCTTGTCGTTCATCTTGTCAAAGAGACACAACTGTGCGGACCAGCTTATATGAGATGGATGTACCCTACTGAACGTTATATGAAAATATTAAAAGGGTATGTGAAAAACCGAAGTCGACCAGAGGGTTGTATTGCTGAACGATATATTATTGAAGAAGCGATTGAGTTTTGTACTGAATATCTGTCAAATGTTCAATCAATTGGACTCCCCAAATCACACATTGTTGAAAAAAAAGAAGGTAAGAAGCTAATTGGAAATAAAGTTGTGACAGTATCAATGGTCGAACGGGATCAAGTGCATTTGTATGTTCTGCATAATGAGCTTGAAGTTGAGCCGTATGTTGAAATTCACAAGGGTGTTCTTCGAGGTTTAAATCCGAATAGAAATGAGAATTGGATTGTACGAGAGCACAATCGAAGTTTCATACCATGGTTTAAGGAACATATTTATTCAAAGTATCGTTCAGGTCATGCTTCAGTAACAGAAAGATTGAGATGTTTAGCATAGGGTCCAAGTTTAATTGTGTTTTCTTATAGCGCATATGCAATTAATGGATACACATTTTATACCAAAGAACAGGATGACAAAAGTACTATGCAAAATAGTGGTGTCACCTTGATCGCTGAAGCAATGCATATATCAAGTGTGAAGGACTTAAACCCAAAATTTGCAAACCTGTCATATTTTGGGGTTATCGAGCGCATTTGGATGTTTGATTACGAGAACTTTCAGATTCCTATATTTGGTTGCAAGTGGGTTGAAAATAATAATGGCATACGAATGGATAAGTCAGGTTTTTTGCAAGTGGATCTTAATAGGGTGGGGTACAAAGATGAGCCTTTCATTCTAGCCTCTCAAGCTAAATAAGTGTTCTATGTCAATGATCCGACAAGTACGAAATGGTCTATAGTGCTACTATCTAACAAAGTAATTGATGAAAGCATTGGAGATCAAAGTGATATTGGTGTTGACATTGAATCTTTAACCATAACTGATCAAAATGATAATGAATCATGTATTAGAAACGATCATAATGAGGGTATTGGGATCAATCCAACTGTCCGCGTTGTTAAGAGACGAGTAGAACACATTCCTACCAAGAAAAGAAAGAGACCTTAGTGAAAAGGGTAATAGTATATATAACTTGCCATTTCATTTTTATATTTGTCATTTCATTTTAATTTGCCATTTCATTTTTATTTGTCATTTCATTTTTATATTTGTCATTTCATTTTTATTTGCTATTTCATTTATATTTGTCATTTCATTTAATTTGCAATTTCATTTTTATTTGTCATTTCTTTTTTATATTTGTCATTTCATTTTAATTTTCCATTTCATTTTTATTTGTCATTTCATTTTTATATTTGTCATTTCATTTTTATTTGCAATTTCATTTATATTTGTCATTTCATTTTAATTTGCCATTTCATTTTTATTTGTCATTTCTTTTTTATATTTGTCATTTCATTTTTATTTGACATTTCATGTTTATTTTTTTTCATTATTACAGGTCAAATGGCTAGTAATCAAGATAATGCAAATGCTCCTGAAAATACTCAAGAAAATACTTCAGAAAAAGATATTACACGAGGTATTACTATTATGAGGGGAATCATACGTGATAGAGATAGAGGAGTAACCTATAATGTAGAATGGAATGATAATGACCAATTAATTGGGTCTAATGCTGCAAAGTTGACAAGCTACATTGGTACGCTTGTTCGTATACACATTCCGATCACCACTCCTAGATGGAAAAGAGGAGAGTTGGATGAGGCTAAGGAGAAAGTTTGGACTGAGATAAAGGTACATATATGGTTTTTGTTATTTGCTTTATCTTGACGATAATATGTGTTTAAATTTCTTTTACTCACACTTTATGCGTATGTTTTTTTGTAGAGGTCTTTTAACATTGAAGATACCCGTAAAAAGTATATAATGGGTTTGGCTGGAAAAAGACACAGAGGGTGGAGAACATTTTTAACCAACAAGTATCTTAAAGATGATGAAGGAAATTTTCTTGAAGAGGATCCGGAACGTCCAAAGAAGTATGAGAACTTCATTACACCTGAAGAATGGGTTGATTTTGTAGGCCAAAGAAGAGATGAGAATTTCACGAAAGTGAGTGCTATAAATCGCGAGAGAGCGTCAAAACCCGCATATCCATACAAAAAAGGGCGTTTGGGATATGCTCGCTTAGAGGAAAAAATTGTAAGTAAATATAAACTCTACGATATTATTAATTCTCTCAATGTGTTATATAGTTGATGATCTTAAGACCTCCGTCATTGTGTAGTTAGAAGAGACGAAAAGTGACGCAACATCACTACCGGCACATTTGTTGTGGAAGGAAGCCTGTGTGGGCAAGGATCAAGCTGTTAATCCCGATATTCAACATGTGTATGATGAATGTGTAACTATAAGATTGTGTCTTTAGTTAAATCAATTAATGTTTATTAATATTTAAGTAATTTTTTATCTCCACTAATAATTTTTTATATGTAATTGAATTACAGGAGACCTTGTCCCAATCGGTATCCCCAGGTGAGGATCCTCACGATACCAGGAGCGTACTTAGTCGAGCACTAAATATTGCTGAGTATCCGGGTCGGGTGAGGGGTAAAGGTCATGGTGTGACTCCAACCTCTTTGTATAAGCATCCAAGGAGAAGAAATCCTAGCAATGCAGAAGTGATGCAAACATTGCAGGATTTACAAGCTCAAGTTCGTGAATTGCAGAAGGATAAAGAGAGATATATGGAGGAAAAGAGCAGTTCACACTTGAAAGAAACTAGTGACAAAGCTAGTATCAACTTTCAGCATAAATTTCCCGAGGTAATTTTCAATATATATCCGTTATTACTATAGAATATTTTTAGTCACTTCTAACGATTATTATTGGTTTAGGGCATTTCATCTTGCCAGCTCTACCTATCGTCACCGACTTATCAACTAGTTGGCAAGGGAAAAGTCCATAACAGTTCGGGAGATTTACTTCATAATAGACCGCTTCCGGATGGTCACATGAAAGTATCGGTTGACATTGCTTTAGATATGGATGCATTGCTGCCGGTACCTGACATTGTTGCTGAGACCACATTGCTGCGAGATGCAATTGGATCTTTTGTTGCATGGCCATCCGACCTCATTTTCATAGATGATCAGGTATGTTGAAAACAATTATGAATCTTTAAGTCTTCAACTGTCAGTTCTGACCTCAGTTATTTCCACGGTAATTATAGACTCCTACAACACCCGCATCTAAGGGTAAAGGGATTTTGCGGCACGACGAGTCTGACGTATCACCAAAAGAGGTACGTTTAAAGTGTTAATTATATGATCCGAATAAAAAACTGCATAATTTTATAATTTAACCGAGTTTATATGAATTTTAAGTACCTTTTCATGGGTCACAACAAGTGAGCCAGAAAATCGTTGGCGTACCACCCAAGAAAAGGGTGCCTACTAGATTTTTCCCTCGATACCGGCAGTGTCTGGAAACAATAGTGGGAACAACAAATTTGATGGATGGTGGTATTCGTCAAATTGATACGGATCAAGGTATTTTTGGTTTTCCTTGCACAGAAATAATTGGACATGAGGACGTGGAACAGATTTTCCGTCATAAAGAATTGGGCGTCAGTATTATGCACGCATACATCCGGTAACCCCATCTTTATATTATGTAATTAGCTGAAATATTTTTTAAACATTTTCAATGAATATACTCTAATATTAATTATGTTTCTATTTAAGGCTGTTATATGACAAATTGATGCGCGAGAATCAATTGTCAAACAGATTCTATTTTGTGTCTTCCTCCCGTGTCAGCGGAGCGACAATTGGTAGGGAACCAGATTCAGTAAGAGAGCACTTAGTCGAAAGATTCATGGCAACTGGCAGTACAGAAAGCTTATATCTTTGGGCGTATAATACTATTCCTACAGGGTTAGATTTTCATTCTAAATTCATTTTAATATTTGTAATTTTTGCGTAGAAAAATTTCTTCTAAACTGTTGTTTTAATTTATAGACGTCACTGGTTGTTGGTTGCTATCGATCCTATAAAAGAAGTGGTCTATTATCTGAATTCGGTTGACGGTGATTGGACAAATTATCCGGATATGAAGTTAATGATTGATACGTAAGTAAGATTATTCTAAATATTTATGTGTATTTATGTATTTAATTATTTCTGTGACATTGTTCTAAATATATATTTATAATTTTGTTAGAGCGATACAAGTATTCCGGTGTCAAAGAGAAGCTCGGGTACGACGGTCTAAATCAAACAACATTAATTGGATCAAAGTGCAGGTATATTAATTTCCACTATTTTGATTATAATATTTACGCTATTTGATAAAACAATATAACTATATATTCTTATTTGTTTTTCTATGTAGTGTCCTCAACAACAAAACGATATAGATTGCGGATACTTCGTTATGCGGTTTATCAAAGAAATCATTCAACTGAATCAAATAGAGATTCCAGTCACGGTATGAATTTATAACTTAGAATTTGTTTTATTATTTCTCGGATATTCCATATAATTTTTTACTTTTAACTAAATCATGCATATTATGTTTTCTTATGTAGTACTTCGATGAGTACAAATGTGCATATTACACGAAACTTCAGTTGGAAGAAACCAAAGAGGAGTTGTGTCAATATTTTATTGAGCAGAGAATGATATAAGGACTGGTTTAGTTGTTGTTAGAGTTGATTTTGTAATACTGACTTTGAGTTAGAATACAGATAACAATGGTTTATATATAATTTGAGATACAAACATAGTTTATGATTGATTTTGAGCAATGATAGTTTCTTGTTTATGGTTTCTTGTGTTATACTTGTGTACTAAAGTAGTTGATAGAATAAAATGAATTTAGTGAAAAATATTGAGTATTGGTTTTGTTATATTGAGTATTGGTTTTGACTCAGAAACCGTAAACCATGGATAAGACACGGTTGTATTCCAATCGATTGTCGAAAGAGTACGAGAATGGGGTATCAGAATTACAATGCATTACCGCTATTTATGAATTACAGGTTATGGCAAACAATGCAGGTATATGAATGATATAAATAATACCTCTAAAAAAAACACCCTATGAAAGCGCTTTTTGGAGAATAGCGCTTTCATAGGTAGACCTATGACAGCGCTTTTTCAAAGAAAGCGCTTTCATAGGTAGACCTATGACAGCGCTTTTCCAAGAAAAAGCGCTGCTAAAAGACAACCTATGGAAGCTTTTTTCCAAAAAAAGCGCCACCAATGAAAGCGCTTTTTCATAAAAAAGCGCTGCCAAAAGCCTACTTAAGAGAGCGCTTTTTAGAAAAAGCGCTGTCATAAGTAGACCTATGAGAGCACTTTTCATTAAACAAAAAGCGCTGCTAAAACCTTTAGCAGCGCCACCTTAGAAAGCGCTTTTAAGTGCTTTTAAAGGCCAAAAAAAGCGCTTTCGTAGGTCTTTTTTGGCGTAGTGAACCTAAGCTTGCAAAATTTCTATACTTCTTGCGCACACCTCTAGGAGACAATTCATTTTATCAACTCATATCCCACATATGTATTTTAACAAATTTTCCAAAAACCCTCACCTTAAATATTAAAAATTATTTCGTAAGTAGTGTCTAACGCTTTTGTAAAGTAGTGATCATTAATCTCAACAGACTCGAACCTTAACATATTGAGTAAGATTATGATTTAACAAGAATGATTGTAGTATTGAAATAAATCGTTGATACCAAATCCACATACAACTTTATCTAAGTGTATGTTCTCATAAAGCCGGTGATATAATGACCATGCATGTTTGTGATACGATGGGAGAACTGACTTGAGGTTTGCATTTGTGTTCGCAAATGTTTCGGTTTAGCAAGAGTCGCCACCGACTTTATATTTTATCCTAAGGAAAGGTAAAAAAGCACAGGAAATACCTTTGAGATGTTTTCTTGGGTTCGGGGAGTAGATTATGAAAAGGGAAGGTGCAAGCATCCTTTTCATCCATGGTTATTCATGGGCTCTTAGTTACTTGTTTAGATCACTTGCTTTTGCTTTTCAATTGTTTGAAATGGTGCTTTGTGTGTGGTTTTGAAAAATGTTTTGAAAAGAGGCCATCGTTGTGGCAACCTTTGTAATGATTCTTGTTTGAATGTATACAAAAGTGTATTGTCTTTTGAAAAGATTTCAATGTTTGAAAGTTTGATTTGGGAAATGTTTTGAAATTGTGTTGTGAAGTGTGTTTGAAAATAGCAAGGATGTTTTGCAAGTTTTTGATCAAGTAACTAAGAGTTATCTACTCTATTTTACTCAAAGATCTTTCCTATATGTTTTTAACCCTTTTGACAGTGTTGTTTTACCATTGCATTTGGTAAACAACCTTGTATTAGGATGTTAAACGGGACAGGCGCGGGTCATCGTATAGACCATGATAGCAATTGTGTCAAGTATCTTTGGCAAATTTTTGAGGGACTTGATCATTTTTGTTTAGGAAACCAAGATAGCATCATCGAGAGACTATGATCTTTTGTTTTGTTTTTGTTTTGCCAAAGTACTCAACATGCATAACATGACCCATTTTTAAGGCAACAAGTGGATGAAACCCTAGGGGTGCAAGTGTGTATTATGTATTGATTTTCATGCATTTTTATCTTTGTATTAGGTCAAGCTACTTGTTAATTTTGGATTTTTACATACAAACCCTAATCTCTAATCGTGGCATAATTGAAAGCGTAAATGCGTAAAATAAATCTACCACTATTACAATATGATTATGGGGAGGGGGATACAATTTTGAATGGGGAATATTTGACAAGAAATTAAAACCCTAGTTTTACTATTACATCCAAATTGAATCAAATGGCATAAATAACAAATGAATAATATTTAAATAAACAAATTAAATAAATATACAAAATAATATGAATATGCAAAAAGGTTTTGTTTATTTTTATGTATGTAAAAGTATTTAATGTAAAAAGAAAGAAATAAATAAAAAGATTATCATTTTTTATTATTAAGGGTAAAACCCTAATTTTTAAGAATGTAAATATATTAACTATATTATTTATATACAATAAAATAAAATAGTGTATATACAAAAAATAAAATATATTTAGAAAAAAGTATTTTTTAAGTATAAATAATAATAAAAATAAAAGTATAGTATTTTTATGTTTTTATTCTAAAGTATCTATTAAATAAAGTAAAAGTATGTATATATATTAATTATGTACAATAAATAAAATAAAACATATACAAGTATTTAGGAAAAATGATAGTATATGAGAAAAATATTATTTTTATAGGTATTAGGAAAAATGATAGTATATGAGAAAAATATTATTTTTATAGGTATGAATAATAAAAATAAAATATATAATATTTCTATAATATTTATAAGTTTTTATTAAATAAATAAAAAGTATATATTACCTAATAATTATTTTTATGTCTAAAAAATAACAAAAAATAATAAAAATAAATGTGAAAATTTTATGAAAATATTTTTGGATATTTTTATGTTTGGAAAATATAAAACAAAATCAGAAAATGAAAATAAATATAAAAATATCAAAATGTAAAGAAATTGGGCCAAGGGGGTTCAAAAAGTAAAAGGGGGATGTCAATAGTGAGCCAGGACCAAGCCCAGCCCACCACACTTCATCTTCAACCTCTGTACTTCAAAAAACGCGCGCGCCCTGTACAATTGCTAGATCCTACATATGAGCTCTATTACAAAAACACATAACATCAAAGTTGTAGAGCTTTTCAAGACGAATCCAACCATATAAAAAACTTATCCTAACTCTCAAAGACCAGAGAGAATTTCTCTGGCCCTAAAATCTAACCTAATTTTTTCAGGATGTTCATGGACCAAATTCTCTTAGCACGCTTAATTAAAATGAAAACTGAGCATATGTACAGCTTCATGGCTATGAATACTACATTTCTTATTCACAAACCTAAGTCTAAATGTTCCTAAATAGAGAGATAGGAAGTTGGTAAAAACCTGTTTCAGCTGACTTCATGTATGGCAATGTGGAGCTTTTCAACAAGGCCTGAGACGTTTGGGAGCTTGCTTGAACTTCACTTGACCTTCTCCAATACCTTGCTTGCCTTGAATATGCTTAAACAAGCCTACAGAACTCAACCTGCACAAGCTCAAATTGAAAATGGAAAACCCTGTAAATGGAGTTACAATTGGTGTTTAAGGTTTGGGATAACTTGGATGAGTTGTATGGAAGGTGTTTGAACAGGTTTGGGGCAAAACGCACGAGCAAATTGTGCTATGGAAGTCAAGATGCAGATGCTGCCCTGTTTTGCCAATGGAAGGTGGTTTTGAGCTATGGGATGTTTGAGGGCTCAAAGGGTTGTGTTTTTGGTTCAAGGGGATGTGAGAAAGATGTTTCAAAAGCTTGCACAACTTAGTTTTGGCTGATGTTCCAGTTTTTGTGTTTTGGACAAATTTCTTGGTTATGAAGCAAAGTGTGAGAAGTGATGTGAAACAGGCCTGTACAGGATATCCATATGCTTGCACCTTCTGCTCTTTGCCACTCTCATTTGTGGATTTTATTTGCTGCATAAGATATGGATCAATGCTCAAGAAATCAGTTTTGACATAAAGCAAGATTTGGCAAAAATGGAAATGTTGCTTTTTCTACTTAGGGGTTAATTTTGTGTGCAATGTTCTAATGAACAAAACAAAGCCTTAGACCAATGGATTTGCATTTAATTATTGAGTGTGGAATGATTTTGAGGCCTGTAATCTAGTGCAAAGCAAGCTGATTTGAATTGGTAATTTGTATCAACATGAACATGCCATGGATGAAAAGTGAGTTTTTGCCAACTTCAAGCCTTCGATTCTCCCTAACCACAAATGATTTTGGAGAGTTCTTGGACATTTTGGAAAGCTTGAAACATGTTCTACAATCCATATTTAAAGTAAAATTTGAGATTCCAAGTGGAACTATGTGAAAAATGGCCATGAAGATAGCTCAAAATCCTGCCTAAACTAGGGCAAAATTTCACTAAGTTAAAAGTTTTAAGGACCCTTGTTCCAAAAATCATAACTTGAGATCTAAGCTTCTTTTGGGAAAACTTTGTGAATAAAAGTTGTAGACTTTGTGGAGGAATACGATTTTCATGTTGGAAGTTTTGTTTGAATCCAATTGCATCATGGTGAAAATATTGGGCAAAGTTAGGGAAAATTAAGAAAATTTCATAACTTAGAAAAATTCTAAGTTATGAAAATTTTCAACTTTAAACCCTAATTTGCAAAAAATGGGTTTCTTGATGAACAAGTTTCATTTTTTGACATATTTTGATGAAAAATGACCCTTGGCACTTGATTTTGACTAAAAAGTCAAAGTTTGACTTTTCAGTGTACAATCAAAATTTGAACAGTTGACTGAAAAATTTATCTGTCAATCCAATGCAATTGAGATCTTTTGAACCTTGTGAATAGGTCAAGATGATGCCATTGAGTCCTTGAATCCATGCTTGAACCCAATTTTCCATTGGCTAGGTCAAAAATCAGAAATTGCCCTTGTGCAGTCAAAACCCTAAAAATGACCATTTTGCCCTTTTGGTGATCTGATCAAATTTCTTGTGGAGTTGTGGTCCAAACTTGATCAAATGGTTAATATGAGATTATAATGTTGATGTGGATCAAAAATTGTGAGGTTTGACTGTAAATTGGCCACATTTGACTTTTTCCCCAATACAACTGGTTTCTATGTCAACTGTTCAATTGACTGGGCTAAAATTTGATTCAAGGCTTGAAACTTGGTAGAGGTAATCTTGTAAGTCCAACATGAAGTATGAAAGTAATTTTGGGCATTATAAATCCATAAATCCTTGTGCAAACTCAAACCCTAATTTAGGTCAACAGTGCAAGGAGATGTCTTGAGCAGAGCAAACCCTAGCTTGATCTTGAGTTCAAAGAGCCTTGTGATGAGAAATGTTGATAAAATAAGAGGGTAAATTTTGGGGTACAACAATTGCCCCTGTTCAATCTTCTTGAACCTGAAGAGTTAGATTGGCGAGTTTGGCCTTTCGTGACTCAAAGGTAAAAGAGGATTGGACACTAGAGTGCCTGTAAATTTGCACTTGTCAAAATGTAACTGAGGGAATGGGCTTAAAGATGCCATTTGGAGATGGTAGAATCTTGCTAGATATGGGCTTAAAGATGCCATCCAAAATTTGTTTGTTGAAAATTAGGAGAATGAATGTCAGAATGGTATCCGTGTCTAGAACGTATCTGAGTTGTATCCGGAGATTGGATTCGTATGTACGAAGGAATGGCGTCCGTGTCTGGAGCGTATCCGAGCTGTAACTGTAGTTGAGATCTGTATGAGTAGCAGAATGACTTCCGTGTCTGGAGTGTATCCGTACTGTAACTGGGATCTGGTCAGGTGATAGAATGACATCTGCGTCTAGAGTGTATCTGAACCTGAGGTTGATAGTTGAATATGAATGAGAAGTAGATTGGCTTCCGTGTCTGGAGCGTATCTAGTCTGCATCTGATTATTGGAGTCTGAATGAGTAGTAGAATGACCGCCATGTCTGGGGTGTATCCATATTGTATCTTGACTTGAAATTCTGAATGAGTAGCAGAATGACTTCCATGTCTTGGAGTGTATCCGTACTGTATTTGAAATCTTTGAACATTTGTTAAAGGTAGCTTTTAATCTTATCCTGAAAAGGGTAAAATGTTAGCCAAAACACAAAATTATGTTGCATGATATGTATGATGCAATAAAGTGTGTTTCATCAATGTTTATGATATATGAATGTAATGTATGCGCATGTAAGCTGATTAACTGTCTTGCTGAGGAAAATAAATCCTGGAGAGCTGGAGATAATGAAATCCTTGACTGCTGCCGGGGAAAATAAATCCTTGACTACTGCTGGCAATTCAAAACCTTTGATCGTTGAGAATGAGAAATCCTGGGACCACTGTTGGGGATAGAAAATCCTTGGCGGCTTGTGGGGATTATCAAGAACTTTGACAACTTCTGCGGGGAATTGAGAATCCTTCATGACTTTCCTGGGGAATAAAGAAAACTCTGACGATCTTTACTGGGGAATTAAAACCTGGGAGGCTTCAACTTGGAGAAGTGAGAACAAGAATCTTTGTTCTACTGGGAAATAACTCTGTGGGGAGAATGTTTATCCTGTTGGAGAGTTTTCAAAAGCTTGGGTTGTATGCCAATCTATTGAGGAAGCAAGAATGAGAATCTTCATTTAGGCGTTTGGGTCAGGAGGTTGGGTGTATGCCAATCTTCTGGGGTTTTAAGAATGAGAATCTTCATTCTGTTAAGAGTATCAGGAGCTTGGGAGTATGCCAATCTTCTGGGGTTTTATCCTTGGTTGGGGATAGAACAAAAGTTAACTGTTATCTGGTTGATTTCCAGGTTTCAAGATAACTTGCTGGAGGATTTGGGGAAACCAGATGATCTCTACTATGGTTTAGAGGTTGAAGTTTTGGACTCCGTTGGGGAAGAAAGTTTCATCTTCACTGGGGATTTGTAGTTCAAAGTCTTCTGGCTCCGCTGGGGATCGAGAGTTTTAGAAACTTAGCTCTGATGACGATTTCGAAACTTAACTCCGCTGGGGACATGTATTTCAAAGCTTTAGCTCTATTGAGGATCTGAATGACATACTACAGGGGATTTCTTCTGGAATAGCCTAAAGACGTTTTCCTATACTTTCAACCTATCAGTAATTATCCTTTCTCATTTCATTTTATTTGTAGGTAGTGATTGTATTCAAATGCATATGCTCATTTAATAAATCATTGGACGTTTTCAAATAAAACACAAGTGTAGAAAGAAAAGGCAAACAAATTCCTGTACTTTGTATTAACTTTGTGTAAGTATTTTATACAAAGGAGACAGATATCCTAGTAAGAGAATGTTGTCATAAAAAATGAGAAAAATTTATACAAAGAAAGATGGCTATGTGTAATAATTCCATGGGGTTCCCATTTGGCTATAGCCTTCATAACTCTGAGTATCTTGTCCATTCATTGCTTCGTTCGTAGATGATTGGATTGATCAGAAGCCTGGTGCTTGTCCATGAAGAGATTATCCTTAAAGTGATCCGACGAGACATAGTCATACGCTTTAATTCCATAACTTTTGCCTGGACCGCCCTTTCGGGTTTTCGATCCACCGGGAAACCCTTTTTTGCCCAAGTCGCCCTTTCGGGTTTTCAACTTGCCGGGTGTACATACTTTTTATTTATCCCTAATTTTTTCCTGAACCTCCCTTTCGGGTTTTCGATTCACCGGGATGCCCATTTTTGCCCAAGTCGCCCTTTCAGGTTTTCAACTTGTCGGGTCGTTTATGCGTAGTATCTTTTGACTATGTCTGTGTTCGCAGGGTGCGGCAAGTCGTCGCCGTCCATGGTGGTTAGAATCATAGCCCCACCAGAAAAGATGTTTTTGATCACAAATGGTCCTTCGTAAGTAGGAGTCCACTTTCCCCTGGGATCACTTTGCGGCAAGATGATCCGCTTGATTACAAGATCTCCGACTTGATATACCTGACGCCTGACTTTCTTGTTGAAAGCCTTGATCATCCGTTTTTGATATGTCTGACCATGACAAACAGCAGTAAGTCGCTTCTCGTCGATTAAGTTAAGTTGAGCAAGCCGGGTCTGAATCCAATTGTCTTTACTTAAACCAACATCCTTCATAATTCTCAAGGAAGGAATCTGAACCTCCATAGGTAAAACAGCTTCCATGCCATATACCAAAGAAAAGGGGGTTTCCCCAGTTGAAGTACGTGCCATGGTTCGATATCCGTGCAGAGCAAACATTAACATCTCATGCCAGTCCTTGTAGGTGACTGTCATCATTTAAATGATCTTCTTGATATTTTTGTTCGCAGCTTCAACAACACCGTTCATCTTTGGCTGATAGGGAGATGAATTGTGATGTTGAATCTTGAACTGTTTGCATAGAGTGGTGATCACAATGTTATTCAAGTTTGTACCGTTGTCCGTGATGATCCTGTCGGGAATACCATACCGGCATATGAGGTTCTGCTTAATGAAGCGGGAAACCACATTCTTTGTAACGGAGGCGAAGGAAGCTGCTTCGAACAATTTGGTAAAGTAATCAATAGCCACCAGGATGAAGCGATGTCCATTGGATGCCGTAGGCTTGATCTCTCCAATCATGTCGATTCCCCACATTGCAAATGGCCAAGGAGCTGTTAGGAAATTGAGAGGGACTGGAGGAATATGTACCTTGTCAGCATAGACTTGACATTTGTGACAAGTACGGGAATACTGATGACAGTCAGCTTCCATGGTAGACCAGTAGTAGCCTTCCCTTAGAATCTTCTTAGCCATCGTATGTCCGCTCAAATGAGTGCCAAATGTGCCACTATGCAATTCAGTCATGATCAACTCAGCTTCAACTTTGTCCAAACAATAAAGTAGAACACAATCATGGCTGCGCTTATATAGGATACCATTGCTCAGGAAGAACTTGGCAGCAAATCTCCTTAAGATCTTTTTGTCGTTGACTGAAGCTCCTTCAGGGTATTCTCGAGTCTTGAGATACCTTTTGATTTCATGAAACCAGGGTTGTTCCACTACTTCTTCGGTATTAATCTCATGACAATGTGCAGGTTCGTCCTTTCGCTCGATGGTGATTTGGGGAGCCTCATTATCCCAGTTGAGTTTAAACATGGAAGACATTGTGGCTAGAGCATCCGCTAGCTGATTTTCTTCTCGCGGGAAGTGCTCGAAGGTAATCTGCTCGAAATGAGGCAGTAATGTCAGGACATGTTCTTTGTATGGGATAAGATTAGGATGTTTAGTGTCCCACTCTCCTTTGATTTGAATGATAACCAAAGCTGAGTCCCCAAATACAACCAAAGATTTGATTCCTAGGTCAATCGCAGCCTTGAGACCAAAGATACAAGCTTCATACTCGGCCATGTTGTTGGTGCAGCTGAAGCAGAGTCTAGCGGTGAAAGGTGTATGGCAACCTTCTGGAGAGATAAGTACCGCGCCGATACCGTTTCCAAGTGTATTTGAAGCACCATCAAAGTATAGGGTCCATCGGGATCCTTGTTCAGGTCCTTCATACGGTCTGTTACCTTCAATGTTGTCCAATGTCATAATGTCCTCATCAGGGAAGTCGAATCTCATAGATTGGTAATCTTCGACAGCTTGATGAGCTAGATGGTCAGCTAGTACACTCCCCTTTATAGCTTTTTGGGTTGTGTACTGGATATCATACTCAGTCAGGATCATTTTCCATCTAGCGATTCTTCCGGATAAAGCAGGCTTCTCGAAGATGTACTTGATCGGATCCATTTTAGAAATCAACAGAGTGGTATGTGTCAACATATACTGCCTTAGCCGGCGAGCAGCCCATACCAAAGCGTTGCAAGTTTTCTCGAGCAGTGAGTAGCGAGTCTTACAGTCGGTAAACTTTTTGCTAAGGTAATAAATGGCATGCTCTTTTCGACCAGACCCGTCATGTTGGCCCAGTACGCACCCCATTGAATAATCCAAAACAGTCAGATACATGATTAACGACCTTCCTTCGACGGGTGGCATCAAGATAGGAGGTTCCAACAAATACTCCTTGATATTATCGAAAGCAACTTGATAGTCATCATTCCATTCAACCACCTGATCTTTCTTCAACAGTTTGAAGATTGGTTCACAGGTAGAAGTTAGATGGGAGATGAACCTTGCAATGTAGTTTAGGCATCCCAAGAAACCTCTGACCTCCTTTTCGGTGCGGGGGGCAGGCATTTCTCGTATAGCTTTGACTTTAGCAGGATCAACCTCAATGCCTTTGTTGCTAACGATGAATCCCAAGAGTTTACCAGACCTGACTCCGAAAGTGCACTTGCTAGGATTCAGTCTGAGTTTATACTCCTTCAATCTGACAAACAACTTTTGCAGATGGTCGAGGTGTTCTTCTTCTGTTTGTGAACGGGCTATCATGTCGTTTACGTAGACTTCGATCTCATGATGTATCATATCATGAAACAAAGCTACCATGGCTAGCTGATAGGTTGCCCCGACATTCTTCAGTCCGAATGGCATCACTTTATAGCAGAAGGTACCCCACTGCGTAACAAAAGTAGTCTTCTCCATGTCTTCGGGGGCCATTTTGATCTGGTTGTACCCTGAAAATCCGTCCATGAAAGAGAATAACTTGTGTTGAGCTGTGTTGTCAACCAAGATGTCAATGTGTAGTAGTGGAAAATCATCCTTAGGGCTAGCCCTGTTTAAGTCTCTGTAGTCCACACACATTCTGACTTTGCCGTCCTTCTTAGGCACGGGCACAATGTTAGCAACCCATTGTGGATAGGAAATAACAGCCAGAAAGCCAGCATTGAACTGCTTCATCACCTCAGCTTTGATCTTTTCAGACATATCGGGCCTCATCCGGCGGACTTTCTGTTTGATTGGTGGACAATCTTCTCTTGTAGGGAGACAGTGAACCACAATATATATGTTGAGTCCCGACATATCTTCATAGGACTAGGCGAAGATCTCAACATATTCATTCAGCAGCTGAACTAAACGCTCTTTGACATTTGGCTCCAGGTTGGCACCCACTTTAACCTCTTTTCTGTCTTCCTCTGTTCCCAAATTGATAGTCTCTAACAACTCTTCATGGGGCAGAATAACCCTTTCTTCTTGTTGCAAAAGTCTAGCCAACTCTCCAGGCACTTCACAGTCTTCATCACCTTCGTACTTGGCATGATTAACCAAATCTTCAGAGTCACTGAAGGCCAAAGCAGAATAGTCACCCATGGAATCCGGACTGGATGGGTACCTGCATTTTGTGAGTGTGGGTGTGTGTAAGGGATAGCCACCTTTAAACAAAATAAAATGTAAAAGGAAAGAAAATGAACACAAAAGTTTATAGATGAAAACGTCCATGATTCATGAAAAATGGCATATGAAAATGAAGAATCAAAACCCTTACAAATGGACCTATATGCCCCGGGTAAGGCATAAGGCGAAAAGAGTGTACGAATTGTTTAATAATTATTACAGACCAAACATGAAATGTTCAAAAGATAAATTACTGATTGATGAAAGTAATAGGAACGAAGTCTTTCGCCTCCCAGTTGTTCATTCCCCCTTCAATGGTTGGAAAGATCCAATCTTCAAAATTTCCTTCTTCATCATCATCTTATAAAGCATGAACTCCATGATGAGTGATCTTTAAGGGTGGTCCTCCAGCCCGGGAGCGACGCACAACCTTCTGGATAGCAGCAGTGAAACCCAATCCGAACTTGTCTGTCTTGTGAGGAAAATTTGGCAGTTGACCCCATATTGTGCTTCCTCCTTCCGTGACTACAGCCTCCGCATCTTTAAGGGATGACATCCGGGATACAGGCTTGGTAATGATGGGCACATCAGTCATTGTCTTGGCTACCGCGACCTCAGGAGAAACCTCTTCAAAGTGTTGGAAAGGTGTTTCTATGAATTTACCATCTAACTCCACGTAGCAGAAAGAGTTAAGGTGGCTTATCATATACTCCTCCTCACCATGAACTGTTATGATCTTACCCTGGACTGGGTATTTGAGCATTTGGTGTAGAGAAGAAGTGACTGCCCCAGCATTGTGGATCCATGGCCTTCCCAACAAGCATGAATATGAAGGACGAATGTCCATCACATAAAAAGTAGAGTTGAAAATTTATGTTCCCACCTTAATTGGGATGTCCATCTCCGTGAACCATCCTCTTAGAACCGTCGAAGGCTCTAACAATGGTATTACTGGGCTTTAATGTCAAACCTTCACAGTCCAATCTGTCCAATGCTTTCTTTGGTAGGACATTTAAAGATGAGCCGGTATCAACCAGAACATGAGCAAGTGTGGTCCCCCTGCACTCTACCGAAACATGCAGCGCATCATTATGCTTTCTTCCCTTGGACGTTAGATCGACATCAGAAAAGCCCAGACCATTGTTGGCTGTAAGGCTGGCCACACACTCTTGAAACTGATCTGCAGAAGTTTCTTGAGGAACGTGCGCCGTCTTCAGGAATTTGATCAAGGCTTTGGCATGAGCCTCAGAGCAGAGCAATAGAGCCAGCATAGAGATTTTTGAAGGGGTTTGCCCCAGCTTCTCTACGACATCATAGTTGCTCTTCTTAATTATCTTTAAGATTTCCTCCATTTCCTTTTGGGTGGTCTCGGGGATAACTAAAGTTTGAGCCCTCGTCCTGACGGGCGCTTCTTTGATTCCCTTACCTTTATCAGCAATAACAATAGAGGGTACAACTTCGAGAGTAACAATTTATTCAATCACTGGGATTCGCACCGATATCTTGATAGGCACAGGAGCACTTAAGGGTCCGAAGACTGCCCTTGGAGGAGCAATCTCCAGAGAGAAGATTCTTCCGCTACGATTTATCTTACTCGTCCCTGCAATATTTCCTACATCAGGAGTTTCTTCATTGGAATTCTCTTTGGCTGATTCGATTTGCTTGACACCATGGTAGAAGATCTCTCCTCCATAATTCCATGGTATCGTCTTGTTGGACTTATATGCTATAGGCCCCGGCATGGTAATCTTCAGCGGTACAAACTTTGGATCATGTGTAATCTTAATAGGCCTTTTGCAGGTCTTGGAAAGATTGTCAGAAATGGTGATTATAGCAATGTCATTGATTGGAGTAACAGGAGTAACATGAGTAATAGTGTCAACAGGAGTTTTCTGAAAGAGGATCTCTTGAGTATCCATCAGGCGTTGGATGCCTGATTTCAATAGCGGACAGTCGGATTGCAAGGTTGAACAAAAGTAACAATCTTTTTCACAGCCCGGGAAAATCCCGACTTTCAACATATTCATCTTGATCATTGGCAATGGAGTCATTAAGTCATCAACAGCAGTAACATGAAGGTCTTCTACAATAGCATGGACATTATGACCATGTTTTGGCATAGGAGCGGATATCACATTAGGTTTTTCGGGAGCATCAAACTCTACCTCCTTGGCATCTATCAAATCTTGGATCTTGTTTTTAAGGGCCCAACAGTTGTTGGTGTCATGCCCCACACTGTCCGAATGATATGCACATTTTGCATTTGAATGATAATAGGGAGAAGAGTTATTTGGGTTTTTCGGCGTTTCTTTCAAGTTGGTAAGGTTTAACTTTAACAGATGAGGGAGGACCTGAGCCGGTGTCATATTGATCCGAGTGAATTGTCGTTGTGGCCTTTCCACCCTACCTTGGTTAGCTCTAGGTTGACTGCTTCGTGGTTGATCGGTTGAAGAGTTCTGAATCATCACAGCCCCCACCGCTGGTTGGCGCTCTAATCTCCCTTGATTTCTCTGGGTGTGAACAGCAGAAACTTCCTTCTTGGCTGGGAAGGTCTTCTTGATAGCAGTGGAAGCGGAGGCATCCTTCTGAATTTTACCACTCTTAATGCTAGCTTCGACCCTTTCACCGGTCAGAATTAATTCGGTGAACCCTACAGATGAGCTCCTGATCAAGTGATTAAAGAATGGACCTGATATGGTCCCCAAAAACATGTCAACCAGCTCTCTATCCGACAATGGTGGCTGCACCCTTCCAGCCAAATCCTGTCACTTCTGGGCATACTCCTTAAATCCCTTATTAGAGACCATACTCATACTCTTTAGTTGAGTACGAGTAGGCACTAAATCTGCGTTATATTGATATTATCGATAGAAAGCAGCAGCCAAATCTTCCCAGTTATGAACATCAGATCTCTCTAGTTGATAGAACCAGTCCAACTGCGTACCCGACAAACTATCTTGAAAAAAGTGGACCCACAGATCCTTATCAGAAGAGTGAGGTTGGATCTTTCTGATGTAGGACCGCAGATGCATCTTAGGACAGGACAAACCATCGTATTTGGCAAATGTAGGCACCTTGAACTTGGGGGGAATGACGATCCCAGCAACCAACCCTAGTTCTTCGAAATCCAGCCCAGGAACCCTTTGTACTTCCATGGCCGCCAACCGTTCTTCCAAATTTTTATACTTATCGTCCGCAGGAGGATATTGCTGCTCAGAGTAATCTTCCTCCTCTTCTTCTTCTTCTTCCTCTTCAGCTTCAGACTCGGAGGGCATTGCAACTCCCTTACCTTTACCAACCCCTTTGTCAGACATCGAGGGGAACTCGAGGACCCTTCTAGCCTGGTTCTCAAATCTTCTTCCCATAGTGGCCACACCAACCCTTTTCTTCTTTTTCTCTTTGTCTTTCTCTTTCTCTAACAGTGCTTTAAGGTCCTCTTGACCCTTTGCCAAGGTCATGAGGAGTTGTTAGAACTGAGAATTTTGTGCTTGCAGATCTTTGACCGTCTGCTCTATATCCATCTTGCTGAAATAAACAGCAGAAAGATAAGGAAACCTGGTGTGAAGACCTGTTTATGCATATGATGAATGATATGTATTCATGTAATGCATTCAAGGATTCAGAAATTCAAAGTTGTTGCAAACAAAAAGAACACACGTCATATTAATAAGAAGAAATTTGTTAGTACATAAATGCCCCATGGGCAAAATATTACAAAATTCTTAATGTAAAAAGACATTGCGTATCCTCTTTGGTGCGATGTAAGTGTTAAGAGTCTCCTCTTCGTGAAGTCGGCGGGTAAGTTCCAAAACCTTCTTCTCACTGGCATAGAAGCTGGCTTCAAAAGTATCCCGTTCTTCCTTGAGTTGTATCCAACTCTTTTGAAATTCTTCCAATGATGTTGGCATGTCAGGAGGTAGGAGGGTGTATGGAACCTCTCCTTCCATGACAGGCTCTTTGATCACGGGGAGAATGTGGGGGTAAGGCATCATAAGACTCTGGGCGCGGGTTTGTACCCACTTGAGATAAGGCTCAAGGGGGATGGAATTCTTGTGTCCCAGTGTCTTACTATCCACTTTGTTGGGCATCCTCCAAGCTCGGATAAACCTTTGTCGAAGTCCTTGAGCGTCGTTGTCGAAGTCAAAAACCAAGTCAGGAATCAGCATGTCATGAGGGCCATCCCTTCGAGCATATCCAAATTGCCTCAAAGCCAAACAGGGGTTGTAGGTAATGCCTCCCTTAATTCCAAGTAATGGGACATTAGGGAATTCTCCACAACGATCAATGATGATGACATTTTCTCTGGACCGAGAACACCAATGAACATCAGAATGTGTGAGGGTTATCAATCCTTGTGACCACCTTAAACCCTGCTCATTCTTCAAAACTGATTGGGGAAGGTGAGAAATAAACCACCTTGCTAGAAGAGAAGTACAGCACATGAGAACACCTCTTTTCCTCATTGTTCGTGTGTGAAATGAGTGTAGGATGTCCCTAAGCAATGTGGGCACAAGATTCTGAGATATGAAAATCTTGACAGCATTCACATCTATAACCTGATCAGGGTTTGGGAACAAGACCAACCCATAGATGAGAAGTGCTACAATCTTCTCAAAAGCTTGCAGATCTAGAGAATTCCAGCAGTCTTGTGCCTTCTTAAACAGAAACTTTTCCAAGAAACCCTTGACACCACTTCTGGTTTCCCAATGACCTTTGATATCAGATGGTCGCAAGTGTAAGGCTTGAGCAACATCTTCAGGCTTTGGTTCTCTTTCCATACCGTTGTAGGGTAGTTGATGGAGAATAGGAATCCTCAGGAGTTGAGAAAATTCCTCCAAAGTAGGTACTAGTTGGTAATTAAGAAATGTAAAGCAATGGTGTAGAGGGTCAAAGAATTGGAAGAGAACTTTCACCATGTCTTCTTCAATGTTGGAGTTGACCAAGTTGAGAAGTCTACCATGTCTTTCACTGAAAGGAGAATTCTATGGAATTTTGGAAGTAAGCTCCTTGAGTTTAGGAGGGATTCTCACAAGGTTGACTTGAATTGTTTTCCTGCAAAGAGATTCCATGACCTACAAAACAAAAACAAAGAGGAAGATCCAAACCCTTGAAATGGTTAGTGGATGCATATGATGCTTCATGATGTTCATGATGTATGCACAAGTATATGTACAATAAAATCACACAAGATCCTAGTTTCAGGCTTGCATGGGGATTCATAGGTAAGTACCCTCTTGAAGATAGTTGGCTCAACCTGTCCTATAAATAGTAACCGGGTTCTAAGGAGCTCAATATCACTAGATTATTTTCTGTGTTTATTGTTTCAGTTTAGCCACTTAACCGGCGACCGAAATATTCCAAGAAAACAACCCTCAATGAGTGTAGTATCGAGTATCTACCAACTTCAGACTGCACCAAATCCGGTCATCTCACTACCCCTAAAAAAGGCCAAGATGGTCAAGTAAAGGTTCTAAGAGTTCATTAGTGCTTCATGACATTACTTAGCGGCCCCGTATTCTCTTTGATTGACTCAAAGGCTACCGGTACCCACAAATATGTCGCACTAATATAGCTATTGCTTCAACCATGTTGGTATACCCCGCACAGTTTCCACAATGTATTGCTATTTACCTATGAATGTTTCCCAAATCCGGGTAGAGGATTTCAAGCCCAAACAATAGATCCAAATGTAAAGCAATCAAAACAAACAAGATAAGCATGCAAAGGCGATCTAAACCCTAAGGTTACTCCACTTTTAATATTGTCCCCAGCAGAGTTGCCAGTTCTGTGATACGGTGGGAGAACTGACTTGAGGTTTTCCGTTTGTGTTCGCAAATGTTTCGGTTTAGCAAGAGTCACCACCGACTTTTTATTTTATCCTAAGGAAAGGCCAAAAAGCACAGGAAAGACCTTTGAGATGTTTTCTTGGGTTCGGGGAGTAGATTATGAAAAGGGAAGGTGCAAACACCCTTTTCATCCATGGTTATCCATGGGCTCTTAGTTACTTGTTTAGATCACTTGCTTTTGCTTTTCAATTATTTGAAATGGTGCTTTGTGTGTGGTTTTGAAAGATGTTTTGAAAAGAGGCCATCGTTGTGGCAACCTTTGTAATGATTCTTGTTTGAATGTATACAAAGGTGTATTGTCTTTTGAAAAGATTTCAATGTTTGAAAGTTTAATTTGGGAATGTTTTGAAATTGTGTTGTGAAGTGTGTTTGAAAATAGCAAGGATGTTTTGCAAGTTTTTGATCAAGTAACTAAGAGTTATCTACCCTATTTTACTTAAAGATCTTTCCTATATGTTTTTAACCCTTTTGACAGTGTTGTTTTACCATTGCATTTGGTAAACAACCTTGTATTAGGATGTTAAACGGGACAGGCGCGGGTCATCGTATAGACCATGATAGCAATTATGTCAAGTATCTTTGGCAAATTTTTGAGGGACTTGATCATTTTTGTTTAGGCAACCAAGATAGCATCATCGAGGGACTATGATCTTTTGTTTTGTTTTTGTTTTTCCAAAGTACTCAACATGCATAACATGACCCATTTTTAAGGCAACAAGTGGATGAAACCCTAGGGGTGCAAGTGTGTATTATGTATTGATTTTCATGCACTTTTATCTTTGTATTAGGTCAAGCTACTTGTTAATTTTGGATTTTTGCATACATACCCTAATCTCTAATCATGGCATAATTGAAAGCGTAAATGCGTAAAATAAATCTACCACTATTACAACATGATTATGGGGAGGGGGATACAATTTTGAATGGGGAATATTTGACAAAAAATTAAAACCCTAGTTTTACTATTACATCCAAATTGAATCAAATGGCATAAATAACAAATGAATAATATTTAAATAAACAAATTAAATAAATATACAAAATAATATGAATATGCAAAAAAGTTTTGTTTATTTTTATGTATGTAAAAATATTTAATGTAAAAAGAAATAAATAAATAAAAAGATTATCATTTTTTATTATTAAGGGTAAAACCCTAATTTTTAAGAATATAAATATATTAACTATATTATTTATATACAATAAAATAAAATAGTGTATATACAAAAAATAAAATATATTTAGAAAAAGTATTTTTTAAGTATAAATAATAATAAAAATAAAGGTATAGTATTTTTATGTTTTTATTCTAAAGTATCTATTAAATAAAATAAAAGTATGTATATATATTAATTATATTAATTATGTACAATAAATAAAATAAAATATATACAAGTATTTAGGAAAAATGATAGTATATGAGAAAAATATTATTTTTATAGGTATGAATAATAAAAATAAAATATATAATATTTCTATAATATTTATAAGTTTTTATTAAATAAATATAAGTATATATTACCTAATAATTATTTTTATGTCTAAAAAATAACAAAAAATAATAAAAATAAATGTGAAAATTTTATGAAAATATTTTTGGATATTTTTATGTTTGGAAAATATAAAACAAAATCAGAAAATGAAAATAAATATCAAAATATCAAAATGTAAAGAAATTGGGCCAGAGGGGTGCAAAAAGTAAAAGGGGGTGTCAATAGTGAGCCAGGACCAAGCCCAACCCACCACACTTCATCTTCAACCTCTGTACTTCAAAAAACGCGTGCCCCCTGTACAATTGCTAGATCCTTCATACGAGCTCTATTGCAAAAACACATAACATGAAAGTTGTAGAGCTTTTCAAGACAAATCCAACCATATAAAAAACTTGTCCTAACTCTCAAAGACCAGAGAGAATTTCTCTGGCCCTTAAATCTAACCTAACTTTTTCAGGATGTTCATGGACCAAATTCTCTTAGCACGCTTAATTAAAATGAAAACTGAGCATATGTACAACTTCATGGTTATGAATACTACATTTTTTATTCACAAACCTAAGTCTAAATGTTCCTAAATAGAGAGATAGGAAGTTGGTAAAAACCTGTTTCAGCTGACTTTGTGTATGGCAATGTGGAGCTTTTCAACAAGGCCTGAGATGTTTGGTAGCTTGCTTGAACTTCACTCGACCTTCTCTAATACCTTGCTTGCCTTGAATATGCTTGAACAAGCCTACATAACTCAACCTGCACAAGCTCAAATTGAAAATGGCAAACCCTGTAAATGGAGTTACAGTTGGTGTTTAAGGTTTGGGATAGCTTGAATGAGTTGTACGGAAGGTGTTTGAACAGGTTTGGGGCAAAACGCACGAGCAAATTGTGCTATGGAAGTCAAGATGCAGATGCTGCCCTGTTTTGCCAATGAAAGGTGGTTTTGAGGTATGGGATGTTTGAGGGCTCAAAGGGTCGTGTTTCTGGTTCAAGGGGATGTGAGAAAGATGTTTCAAAAGCTTGCACAAGTTAGTTTTGGCTGATGTTCCAGTTTTTGTGTTTTGGACAAATTTCTTGGTTATGAAGCGAAGTGTGAGAAGTGATGTGAAACAGGCCTGTACAGGCTATCCATATGCTTGCACCTTCTTCTCTTGGCCTCTCTCACTTGTGGATTTGATTTGCTACATAAGATATGGATCAATGCTCAAGAAATCAGTTTTGACATAAAGCAAGATTTGGCAAAAATGGAAATGTTGCTTTTTCTACTTAGGGATTAGTTTTGTGTGCAATGTTCTAATGACCAAAACAAAGCCTTAGACCAATGGATTTGCATTTAATTATTGAGTGTGGAATGATTTTGAGGCCTGTAATCTAGTGCAAAGCAAGCTGATTTGAATTGGTAATTTGTATCAACATGAACATGCCATGGATGAAAAGTGAGTTTTTTCCAACTTCAAGCCTTTGATTCTCCCTAACCACAAATGAGTTTGGAGAGTTCTTGGACATTTTGGAAAGCTTGCAACATGTTCTACAATCCATCTTTAAAGTGGAATTTGAGATTCCAAGTGGAACTATGTGAAAAATGGCCATGAAGATAGGTCAAAATCCTGCCGAAACTAGGGCAAAATTTCACTAAGTTAAAAGTTTTAAGGACCTTTGTTCCAAAAATCATAACTTGAGATCCAAGCTTCTTTTGGGAAAACTTTGTGAATCAAAGTTGTATACTTTTTGGATAACTACAACTTTCATGTTGGAAGTTTTGTTTGAATCCAATTGCATCATGGTGAAAATGTTGGGCAAAGTTAGGGAAAATTAAGAAAATTTCATAACTTAGAAAAATTCTAAGTTATGAAAAATTTCAACTTTAAACCCTAATTTGCAAAAAATGGGTTTCTTGATGAACAAGTTTCATTTTTTTACATATTTTGATGAAAAATGACCCTTGGCACTTGATTTTGACTAACAAGTCAAAGTTTGACTTTTCAGTGTACAGTCAAAATTTGATCAGTTGATTGAAAAATTCATCTGTCAATCCAATGCAATTGAGATCTTTTGAACCTTGTGAATAGGTCAAGAGGATGCCATTGAGTCCTTGAATCCATGCTTGAACCCAATTTTCCATTGGCTAGGTCAAAAATCAGAAATTGCCCTTGTGAAGTCAAAACCCTAAAAATGACCATTTTGCCCTTTTGGTGATCTGATCAAATTTCTTGTGGAGTTGTGGTCCAAACTTGATCAAATGGTTCATATGAGCTTATAATGTTGATGTGGATCAAAAATTGTGAGGTTTGACTGTAAATTGGCCACAATTGACTTTTTCCCCAATACAACTGATTTTTAGGTCAACTGTTCAATTGACTGGGCCAAAATTTGATTCAAGGCTTGAAACTTGGTAGAGGTAATCTTGTAAGTCCAACATGAAGTATGAAAGTAATTTTGGGCATTAGAAATCCAGAAATCCCTGTGCAAACTCAAACCCTAATTTAGGTCAACAGTGCAAGGAGATGTCTTTAGCAGAGCAAACCCTAGCTTGATCTTGAGTTCAAAGAGCCTTGTGATGAGAAATGTTGATAAAATAAGAGGGAAAATTTTGGGGTACAACAATGTTTATCCAAGTTTAGTGAATGCTCTAGGAATGTATTCTCGAGGTTCCATTAGAAGCGGTCTCACTTCCACATTGTTATACCCCAAAATTTGCCCTCCCTTTTTTTCACAGAAAGAATCACAACCCTAGGGTTTTCTCAGATATTCAAGACTGGCTCAGGAATCGATCAGACAGATTTTCTCCTATGACGGCTCTCTCAAATTTACCGGAAAAAAGCAGTGTTTGCTTGACCTAAGTTAACCAGATAAATTGCGTTTTTTCAAAACATTTGCTCGTTTAGGGAATAAACGTTTGCTTGTTTATTGGAATACACAGTGCGTTATTTTGATTGGAATACTGTTGCAAGGTTACAAGATTACAGAGTTTTTGGATTACTTGGAGTTTAAGTTATCTGGATTGGAATTATTGGAATGCAGTTCAGTTATTTTGATCAGGGAATCTTAAAGGATTAGTGAAGATGCAAAGAAAGAATTACAAATTACTGACAATAATGGATTATTTTGGATATCAGATTATCTCATAAAGACTTTCTTTATTTATTTCATATGTTGTTACAAAAATAATTTATTATTCAAATGCTTTAGGTTTTACAACTTATAGTACTCGAAAAATAAATTATTACAACTGATTGAAAATCTCTATAAGTTACAAATCTAAGCCTAAGCTTCCATTGCTCCCATGCTCGCCACAAAGTCTCCTGCTTCCTCTGCTTTTTCACCATCCAACTTGCGCTCACATGAAAGAAAGACAAAAAAAATTAGTAAAGTTTAATTGAACATAAATAAGAATTTCAAAAAAAAGAAAGAAAATTTTTCATCATTAAAATTTGCCGTTTGGAATTAGAGGGCTATTTTCATCACGTTTTTATTTTTCTCTGTGCAAATCACAAGAAGATTTCTCTTCTTAGTTCACAAAGAGAAAAATGAACAATGCAAGCTAAAGAATGCAAGGCAAAGGGTCCAACTGAAAACATATTCCAAACTGAATGTAACAAGGCCAAACAATGCAGTATACAAGGCAACTAAACAATGCCGTAAGACAGTAACTAAGCAGGCGTGCAAAGCATTATAAAGCAACCAAACTGGATGCAAGCATTACAAGGCAACTAAACAATGCAGCATACAAGCAAAGCTAGGACAAGTACAATGCAGCAGGACAAGTACAACACAACAGGCAATTAAAGAATGCAGTATGGTAAACCAAATCACAAGCAAAGCTTGTTGAAAAAGCTCTTTTTCATCATTTTCCAAGAATTTAGGCAAACTTTTCAGAAAAGCAGAGAAAAAGCATAGTTGCTTTTATCATTGAGAAAGGAGAGAGAGAAAAGATATCACCTATCTTGTTGGAATTGTACAGTTTCGCTACCAAGGCCCACAAACTGTCACAAGTTACAAAACAAAAGAAACCAGGATATAATACCATAAAAACTGCAAGAAGAAGGAGACTGTTTGGTCAAGCATAAAAAAAGGCTGGCAACTCTCTTCAAAACGGCCTGAAGCTGCAAAAACATTGACAAAGCTGGTAAAACCACAAAAACAACCCAAACCTGTCAAATAAATATCCAGCAACCCAAACCTGTTAAACCAGTTTCAAACAAGCCACAACTGTAACAACAGTTCCAACCACAACAAATACACAAAAACCTGTCCAACGAACCACCAAACCTGTTATTAAACCTAAACATTCAAAAGCCTTCAAACTGCAACAAATACACTAAAACCAGCAAAAACAACCCAAAGACTTCCTAACAATTTTAAACAGCCAAGCCACTAAAACAGTTTCAAAACTGTCAAAAACACCCTCCAACAGTTCAAAGACTTGCAAATGTGACAACAAGCCTATCCAAAACTTCCAACTCATTCCAAAAACTCAAAAACCTGTGAACCAGCTCACAAAACAAACAGTCAAAACCTGCACATTCAAGCGGCAAAACATAGCAAGCCTGCAAACTCACCAAAATATCCAAAACAAAGAGAAACAACCTTCAACAGTCAAAACATGCAGAAAATGTTTTCAAGCTGTAAAACCAACAGTAACAACAACAAAACAACAAAAAACAGGGCCATCAACCTCCAATCACCATAACCACAAAAAAACCCTATAACTCAAAGAACTTTAAGGAGGCATCAGAGTTTCAAACACAACATCAACAATCATCATCATCAAACTAACCAACAAATCAAAGTTAGAAGTGTAACACTATCATCACTCAAGTTCAAGAGAGAGGAAAGAAACAAAACAAAGTTTCAGAAACACCATCATCATTCAAGGTTTAAGGGGGCAAAAAGAGGTTACCAGAGGCGCATGTTCTTCACATCATCATTTCTCCGCCTTCATTCCAGCTACCAAGAAGCATCATCAACCCCATCTCACTGTCCTTTTCCAGTTCGCAAAAGCCCCAACGGTACGTTTCCTTTCAAACCCTTTCCTGCACCTCAATAAGCAATAAAATGGATTAACAAACAGAACATGAACAAAACATAAACAATGAAACTGTTAAGTCCAAGAACCGAATCTTACCTCTAAAAAAAATGAAACCATTAACATCTGTTTAGGAAGTGAGAGGAGAGACGCTCCGACAACTTGAGAGTAGAGGGAGAATCAGATTGAACGCGCTTCAAACCCTTTTTGATAATTCCAGAACCTAGGTCTTTCTAGAGAAAAGCTTTTCGTTCATGAATCAAAGAGGGACAAGGACGATTAGGGGCGATTGGGTGAGGAAGATGAGTGAGTGATGAAGATGAGTGAGTGAGAAAGAGATGTGAGAGGGACGAAGGGTAAGGCGCCGCTGTAAGCGCAGAACAAACCCTAATTTTTCATAATAAAATAAAAAAAACCCCTAAACTGAGTTATGTGCATTGGGCCACTCCGTTTCAAGCAACCTTAGGCCCACTTAATGCGTTTCTAGTTTGCACCCCATCCATTCTGGCTTTGTTTCCCTTTTTTTTTATTTTCAACAACAATATGTCTTTGGGCCTAACCTCTTTGATCTTCCCTAAAGCCCATTTTTACCTCTTTTATTTATTTACTTCTTTTTGTTAACAATTTCATAAAAACTCAATACTTTTTTTTTCCATCAAACTAAATTAATCTTGAAATTAATTTTCTTTTTCTACTTTTAATTTATCTTTGTTAATTTGTTACACATAATAAATACATCAAAAATTTTAATTTAATTAGTTTGCTTTCTTTAAACTTTTTTTTAACTAATTATTAAAAAAATACAAAAGAGTAATAATAAAGATCTTTTTTAGTTTAAATCATTTCTTTTTAGAATAAATTTTATTTTCAAGTAAATACATACATTTCATACTTTGTCGATTTTATTTCAGTAAATTGTCATAGCTTCATATTGAATCGCACAACAATTTGATTTGGTTGTAATAATTGGACATTGTTATTCTTATGAGATTCATCCCCATTTGTAATAATTGAACCCCCATTCCCGGATACTTTTGTAATAGCTTAGACTTTTAATTCCCGCAATTTATTGCTTTCGATATACTGTGTAGTAATTAGGCATGTATGGTAAGATTCAAAAATTGATCGCTAGATGACCTAATCCAAGAACAAATAACTTGAAATCAACACACTTCTCACACGTGCACCTATAGGGTAACCTCGCTTGTTGCCTCGGAAACACAATCATGTCCCTCGAATATACAACACTCTAGCAAATGACCCCTTGATAAACAAAGACCGTAGTCCCTCGATGATCCTCGATGTTGCCTTCGATAAAACGATCTCGTCCCTTACAAAATTGCTAGAGTGTCTCACAAGTTGCTTTCAATGATTGTATACGATGACCCGCGCCTATCCCGTTTAACATCCAAATACAAGGTTGTTTACCAAATACAATGGTAAAACAACAATGTAAAAGGGTTAAAAAAGTGTAGGAAAGATCTTTGAGTAGATAGGGTAGATGCTCTTAGTTACTTGATCGAACTTGCAAACATCCTTGCTAATTTCAAAACACATAATTTCAAAACATTTTCCCAAATCAAACTTTCAAACATTGAAACATCTTTTCAAAAGACAAACACCTTTGTAAAACATTCAAACAAGAATTGTTACAAAGGTTTCCTAGACAAGGCCTCTTTTCAAAACATTTTCAAAAAACCACACACACAAAGCACCATTTCAAACAATTGAAAAGCAAAAGCAAGTGATCTAAACAAGTAACTAAGAGCCCATGGAAAACCATGGATGAAAAGGGTGCTTGCACCTTTCCTTTTCCTAATCTACCCCCCGAACCCAAGAAAACATCTCAAAGGTCTTTCCTGTGCTTTTTGACCTTTCCTTTGGATAAAATAAAAAGTCGGTGGCGACTCTTGCTAAACCGTACAAGTGAGAACACAAACGCAAACCTCAAGTCAGTTCTCCCACCGTATCACTGAACTGGCGACTCTGCTGGGGATCACAGTTTTAAGTGGGGTTACCTTAGGGTTTTAGGTCACCTTTACATGCTTATCTTGTTTGATTTGTATGCTTTACTTTTTTTGGTTCCTTGTTTGGGTTTGTTTTAAATCTTACACCCGGATTTGGGGACACCTTTTAGGTAAGTAGCGATAAACTGCGAGGGAACTGTGCGGGGTATACCGACTTGGTTGAAGCAGTAGCTAAGTTGATGTCGCACTTTGGTTGGTACCGGTAACCCTTGAGTTGAATCAAGGAGAGTACGGGGCCGCCGCGTGGTGTCGTGAAGCATCAACTGACTTTAGAATCTTACTTGACCAACTTGGCCTTTTAGGATGTAGTGAGATGACCAGCTTTGGTGCAGTCCGAAGTTGGTAGATACTCGATACTGCACTCATTGAAGGTTGTTTCCTTGGAATATTTCGGTCGCCTGTAAGAGGCTAAATTGAAACAATGAACAAGGAAACCATCCAGTGATATTGAGCTCCTTAGAACCCGGTTACTATTTCTAGGACAGGTTGAGCCAACTAGACTTCAAGAGGGTACTTACCTACGAACTCCATGCAAGCCTAAACCTAAGGACTTGTCTGCTTTGTGTGAATGTGATTATTTTTATATAAACTTGCTTACTTCGTATATTTGTACATAACATCATAACATCATACCATGGCATTTTCAATAACCATTTCAAGGATCTCGAGGGTCTTTGATGCAGGGGCACGTTGAACCAGACGTCTACCAAAGGGTAAAAGGATTCATTTTCCTCTAAACAAACACCGTCAAAGATCAAGTACAACAACTTGAATCAAGGGCTATGACCCACTTAACATGGTGAGCTTGATTCTCGTGGAAAGACATCCACCGATATAAAGTTCTCCAATCAAAGATGTTCAATTTCTAACATTTTTTTCTTGTATTTACCCCGCGAGATCCTTGAAAACATGCATCCACATATCATGCATCGTATCATGACAGGTTTCCCCCTTTCAGGTCTTCTTATCTACCTATTGTTTATTTCAGTAGAGATGGCTCTAGAGAAGACTATCAAAGACATCCAGGCTCAAAAGGCTCAACTTCAAGAGATGTTCTTGAACCTATCCAAGGGGTAGGAAGAAGTGAAAGCTCTACTCACAAGGGGAATGGTCCTAGGGAATCCAGGGGGCATCAGGAATGATCAGTTGGAAGGACTACAGATTGAGATGGCAACAATGAAAATTCAGATGATGGGACAATTGGTGGGCCAGATGGCTCTTATTCAAAACCTGGCTCAAGGACAAGAAGAACTAAAGGTCCTCATCAACAAACTGCATCGGGATGGATGTAATCAAATGGGGAAAACAACTAGGGTTGAGGATCAAGTTATCATTCAGCCTCCCTTAAGACAAGAAGTCAAGGGAAAGTCTCCCCAGTTTGCTTCAGGGTTACAAGCCCAACAACAACCTCACCAGCATCAGCAGGGTAATCGGCGTAAGCAAAATACATCTGGAAGGCGCTTCACTGAGATTAACATGCCATTATCTCAAGTACTGCAACACTTGTTGGAGGTCAAGCTGACTGTATTAAGGGATCCTCTTCGGGATCCCAATACCTCTGCTCCTAGCTATCACCCCAATGCATTATGTGCATACCACTCCAATAGTCCTGGGCATGATACAAATGACTGTTGGGCTTTGAAGAATAAGACCCAAGACTTGATTGACAGAGGAGTGCTGTAGTTCACACAAGATGGCCAGATGAAGATCTTCCGCTAAAGGCTCTCCACCTAAAGTGACAAGTTCAGACAAAGAGGCTTTTGTTTCATTTGAATTTTCAAGTTGTAATTTCTTTCGTTATTCAAACAATTATCTATTAATGTCAAACTTTGTTTCATTAATGCATTGCATATGTTTGTCTTGAATTCATCAATTCGTTTTCACTATACTTAAACTATGCTTTCTACTTTATTTATGACATTTCACTCTTGCTAAAAGCTACAAACCTTTAGAGGGAGGATGACGAAAACAATGCCATAATCTCATACAGTATGCTTTTGGACAAACCTTGCTGACGATGTACAGGCGTTTCTTTCAAATCCTAAACACTGGAGTTATAAGGAAGATAATCCCTAGTCAACCCCTTCGAGCCAAAGAAGTAGAAGTTTTCTGTTTTAACACAAATTGAAACCTTTAATCAAAACCCGGGGCAGAGTAGTCTCTCAGTTAATTCAAATGCGTGTTAAAGTCGCAAACTCTCATCTTGTAATACAATGAACGACATCAAAAACATTCCTCTGGAACCAAAAGACAGTGATGGTTCCTTATCACATAGGCAGTCATTATCTCTCAAAAAGAAAAGCCCACTGAGTCAAAACGTACAAAGGAGACTTACGAAAGCTGGGGCATCCCGCTAACTGTAATCTCAAAACAAGAACAATCAGGAAAAAATTAGGGATAATGAATCAAAAGAAAGAGGTCACTACAAATCCTCAACAACATGAAAAATGTTGCAAAAAATGAATGCCTTCCAAGAAATTTAACTTGTGGGAACCATCACCAAAATGTTGTTCCAGACTCATTTGGAGTTTCAAACGTACAATTAACTGAGTTTAGGACTGAAGAACATCACGAAGAGCGGGTGGGTACAAATATACTTTGAGCCTTTATCCTTTGTTTCTTAAAACCGTGAACCAAGCCACGTTACAACCCTTCAAAAGTCCTAATTGAAGCATGGGTTAGTTTGAAAGCATACTGTTACAAAAGGTATCCTGACTCCTGTAAGGCTTTGCTCTAAATCTTGAGTTGAATGTTTCTTATAAAAGTTTTCTGCTAAAAAATGCATTTTTTAAATTTTTTTTTGAGACAAGCATAAACTTTGCATTATTTGAATATCGTTGTTTGCATATGGCTATTTGTTTGACAGCAAAGAAATTCACACAGTGAATATCCGATGAACGAAAGCTCTCTCAGTGAACAAAATCACTTCAAGTGGGATGAAACTTCCGTTGCAAAAAATCTCCTATCAACAAAGGGGACATGGCATGGTATTGTCCAATAAACCTGGGGCAGTCCAGTCAAGATTTCAAGAAATCTCTCAAAGTGCAGAGTAACCAAGGGCAAGTCTCTGTCACCGTCACTTGGGGAATTGAGCGTCAATCCCGACAAAGGGTTACGTACAGTCAAACATTTCCTGGCAAAGTCATAAACACTCGCTACTTAGGGCAGTGATAAATCTCTCCAAAATCCTCCTCATAAAGGCTCCCAGCCAAAGTTTCGATTTTTGATAACCTCTTCCAAGCTAAGTCGACCTCAAGAATTCTTGAGAATTTTTCCCATTGAAGTCGCCAGATTTTTCACTATCGGAAACGAAGAATCCAACTCTTTTCTCCATCACCAAGTCGGGATTTATTTTCCCCAGCGAGAGATCATCTTGAAAACATTGCACATTCGTACATCAAGACACCATACAACGCAATCTCATTTATTTTGAGAACATCTTTGTTTGATATATGCCATGCAACTAACCTTTACCTTTCAGGAAGGATGCAGTCAAATTCTCACAAAATTCAAGCGATGAAGCCTGGACCATGACCAGATAGTGTTTCACTCAACTTTCTCCTTCAACAGCAGTCCATGATTTATTTTCCCCAGCATCAGTTGAAGATACTCCAAGACTTTCGTCTGGCTCAGTTAAATCGATTCTAAGATTGTTCTGATTCTTATCCGGTCAAAGTAATCCAAGACCTTCTCTGGCTCAGTCAGATTGACACTAAGATCTCCCTGATTCTTATTCCAATTGAAGATATCCCAGATTTTGCTGTTTCAGATAAATCTCTCAACGGTTTATTCTGATTCACTTCCAGATTTTGCTGTTTCAGATTCAGTTCAAACTTTCCGTCAACAATCACCTTTGAATGGTATCTTTAAACCCATTTCCATACACAATCTCTACAGCACGTCATTAAGATCCTCAGCGGAGATGAGACTACCAACTACCAATCCTCAGTGGAGTTGAAACTATCAACCACAACGAAAATTATTCGGTTTCTCCAATTCCCCAGCAAGTTATCTTAAAGCCTGAAAATCAACCAGATAACAGTTAACTTTTGTTTTATCCCCAACCAAGGATAATTCCTCAGAAGATTGGCATACTCCCAAGCTCCTGATACCCTTAACAGAATGAAGATTCTCATTCTTGAAACCTCATAAGATTGGCATACACCCAAGCTTCTGATACCCTTAACATAATGAAGATTCTCATTCTTGAAACCTCAGAAGATTGGCATACACCCAAGCTCCTGATACCCTTAACAGAATGAAGATTCTCATTCTTGAAACCTCAGAAGATTGGCATACACCCAAGCTCATGATACCCTTAATAGAATGAAGATTCTCATTCTTGAAACCCTAGAAGATTGGCATACACCCAACCTCCTGACCCAAATGCCTGAATGAAGATTCTCATTCTTGCTTCCCCAGAAGATTGGCATACACCCAACCTCCTAACCCAAACGCCTGCATGAAGATTCTCATTCTTGCTTTCCAAGAAGATTGGCATACACCCAACCTCCTGACCCAAACACCTGAATGAAGATTCTCATTCTTGCTTCCCCAGTAGATTGGCATACCCCCAAGCTCCTGATACCCTCAACAGAATGAAGATTCTCATTCTTGAAACCCCAGAAGAGTGGCATACAACCCGAACTCCTGATATTCCCGATAGAATGAAGATTCTCATTCTCAAAGTGGCATACAACCCGAGTTCCTGATATTCCCGACGAAATGAAGATTCTCATACTCAAAGTGTCATACAACCCGAGTTCCTGATATTCCCGACGGAATGAAGATTCTCATTCTCAAAGTGGCATACCACCTAAACTCCTAAACTTCTTCCAAACAAGAACAAGCTTTTCCCCAGAGTCCTGAGCTTACTCTCCAGCAGGATAACTACTCCCCAACAGTATAGCTATTCCCCACAAAGTTTTTACTCCCCAACAAAATGAAGATTCTCATTCTTGATTCTCCAGTGAAGTTGCCAGAGCCTTCTTTACTCTCAGAATGAATTTGTCAGAATTTTTAATCCCCTGCAGATAGAAGATTCTCGTTCTTGACTCCTTAGCACAAATTCCCCCAGCAGAATGAAGATTCTCATTCTCAATTTCTCATCTTCAGCAGTCAAAGATTTTGAATCTCCAGTAGTAGTCAAGGATTTATTTTCCCTGACAGCAGCCAAAGATTTTATTATCACCAGCTATCAAGGATTTATTTTCCTCAGCAAGACAACTAATTAGCTTACATGCGCATACATTACAATCATATATCATAAACATTGATAAAACACATATATTGCATCATACATTTCATGCAACATAACTTTGTGTTTCAGCTAATATTTTACCCTTTTCAGGATAAGATTAACAAGCTACAAATTCAAGGATCATGAAAACAGTTTACGGATGCTCCAAACATGGATGCTAATCTATCGCTTGTTCAGATTCAACCATGAAAACAGTTTACGGATGCTCCAGACACGGATGCTAATCTATTTCTTATTCAAATTCAAGGATCATGAAAACAGTTTACGGATGCTCCAAACATGGATGCTAATCTATCGCTTGTTCAGATTCAATTTCAGAAAACAGCTCAGAGACGTTCCATACACGGATACCTTTCTGATACTTATTCTTTCGACTTACAACATACAATCCAACAAACATTCTTAGATGGCATCTTTAAGCCTATCTCCAACAATATTCTGTCACATCTCCAAATGGCATATTTAAGCCCATTCCCTCAACTATGCTTTGACGAGTGAAAATTTATGGGCACTCTAGTGTCCAATCATCTTTTACCTTCAAGTCGCGAATGACAAACTCGTCGATCTAACTCTTCAGGTTCAAGAAGATTGAACAGGGGCAGCTGTTGTACCCCAAAATTTGCCCTCCCTTTTTTTTCACAGAAAAAATCACAACCGTAGGGTTTTCTCAAAAATTCAAGACTGGCTCAGGAATCGATCAGACAGATTTTCTCCTATGACGGCTCTCTCAAATTTACCGGAAAAAAGCAGTGTTTGCTTGACCCAAGTTAACCAGATAAATTGTGTATTTTCAAAACATTTGCTCATTTAGGGAATAAACGTTTGCTTTTTTATTGGAATACACAATGCGTTGTTTTGATTGGAATACTGTTACAAGGTTACAAGATTACAGAGTTTTTGGATTACTTGGAGTTTAAGTTATCTGGATTGGAATTATTGGAATGCAGTTCAGTTATTTTGATCAGGGAATCTTAAAGGATTAGTGAAGATGCAAAGAAAGAATTACAAAATACTAACGGTAATGGATTATTTTGGATATCAGATTATCTCATAAAGACTTTCTTTATTTATTTCAGATGTTGTTACAAAAATAATTTATTATTCAAATGCTTTAGGTTTTACAACTTATAGTACTCGAAAAATAAATTATTACAACTGATTGAAAATCTCTCTAAGTTACAAATCTAAGCCTAAGCTTCCATTACTCCCATGCTCGCCACAAAGTCTCCTGCTTCCTCTGCTTTTTCACCATCCAACTTGCGCTCACATGAAAGAAAGACAAAAAAAAATTAGTACAGTTTAATTGAACATAAATAAGAATTTCAAAAAAAAAAGAAAAATTTGCATCATTAAAATTTGCCGTTTGGAATCAGAGGGCTATTTTCATCACGTTTTTATTTTTCTCTTTGCAAATCACTAGAAGATTGCTCTTCTTGGTTCACAAAGAGAAAAATGAAAAATGCAAGCTAAAGAATGAAAGGCAAAGGGTCAACCTGAAAACATATTCCAAACTGAATGTAACAAGGCCAAACAATGCAGCATACGAGACAACTAAACAATGCAGCAAGACAGTAACTCAGCAGGTGTGCAAAGCATTACAAAGCAACCAAACTGGATGCAAGCATTACAAGGCAACTAAACAATGCAGCATACAAGCAAAGCTAGGATAAGTACAATGTAGCAGGACAAGTACAACACAGCAGGCAATTAAAGAATGCAGTATGGTAAACCAAATCATAAGCAAAGCTTGTTGAAAAAGCTTTTTTTCATCATTTTCCAAGAATTTAGGCAAACTTTTCAGAAAAGCAGAGAAAAAGCATAGTTGCTTTTATCATTGAGAAAGGAGAGAGAGAGAGAGAGAGAGAGAGAGAGAGGAGAGAGAGAGAGAGAGAGAGAGAGAGAGAGAGAGAGAGAGAGAGAGAGAGAGAGAGAGAGAGAGAGAGAGAGAGAGAGAGAGAGAGAGAGAGAGAAAAGATAACACCTATCTTGTTGGAATTGTACAGTTTCGCTACCAAGGCCCAGAAACTGTCACAAGTTACAAAACAAAAGAAACCAAGATATAATACCATAAAAAACTGCAAGAAGAAGGAGACAGTTTGGTCAAGCATAAAAAAGGGCTGGAAACTCTCTTCAAAACGGCCTGAAGCTGCAAAAACATTGACAAAGCTGGTAAAACCACAAAAACAACCCAAACCTGTTAAACCAGTTTCAAACAAGCCACAACTGTAACAACAGTTCCAACCACAACAAATACACAAAAATCTGTTCAACAAACCACCAAACCTGTTATCAAACCTAAACATTCAAAAGCCTTCAAACTGCAACAAATACACTAAAACCAGCAAAAACAACCCAAAGACTGCCTAACAATTTCAAACAGCCAAGCCACTAAAACAGTTTCAAAACTGTCAAAAACACCCTCCAACAGTTCAAAGACTTGCAACTGTAACAACAAGCCTAGCCAAAACTTCCAACACATTCCAAAAACTCAAAAACCTGTGAACCAGCTCATAAAACAAACAGTCAAAACCTACACATTCAAGCTGCAAAACATAACAAGCCTGCAAACTCACCAAAATATCCAAAACAAAGAGAAACAACCTTCAATAGTCAAAACCTGCAGAACATTTTTTCAAGCTGTAAAACCAACAGTAACAACAACAAAACAACAAAAAATAGGGCCATCAACCTCCAATCACCATAACCACAAAAAAAAACCCTATAACTCAAAGAACTGTAAGGAGGCATCAGAGTTTCAAACACAACATCAACAATCATCATCATCAAACTAACCAACAAATCAAAGTCAGAAGTGTAACACTATCATCACTCAAGTTCAAGAGAGAGGAAAGAAACAAAACAAAGTTTCAGAAACACCATCATCATTCAAGGTTTAAGGGGGCAAAAAGAGGTTACCAGAGGCGCATGTTCTTCACATCATCATTTCTCCCCCTTCATTCCAGCTACCAAGAAGCATCATCAACCCCATCTCACTGTCCTTTTCCAGTTCGCAAAATCCCCAATGGTACGTTTCCTTTCAAACCCTTTCCTGCACCTCAATAAGCAATAAAATGGATTAACAAACAGAACATGAACAAAACATAAACAATGAAACTGTTAAGTCCAAGAACCGAATCTTACCTCTAAAAAAAACGAAACCATTAACATCTGTTTAGGAAGTGAGAGGAGAGATGCTCCGACAACTTGAGAGTAGAGGGAGAATCAGATTGAACGCGCTTCAAACCCTTTTTGATCATTCCAGAACCTAGGTCTTTCCATAGAAAAGCTTTTCGTTCATGAATCAAAGAGGGACATGGACGATTAGGGGCGATTGAGTGAGTGAGGAAGATGAGTGAGTTAGAAATAGATGTGAGAGGGACGAAGGGTACGACGTCGCTGTAAGCGCAGAACAAACCCTAATTTTCCATAATAAAAAAAAGAACCCTAAACCGAGTTATGTGCATTGGGCCACTCCGTTTCAAGCAACCTTAGGCCCACTTAATGCGTTTCTAGTTCGCACCCCCCCTCTATTCTGGCTTTGTTTCCCTTTTTTTTATTTTCAGCAACAATATGTCTTTGGGCCTAACCTCTTTGATCTTCCCTAAAGCCCATTTTTACCTCTTTTATTTATTTACTTCTTTTTGTTAACAATTTCATAAAAACTCAATACTTTTTTTGTCATCAAATTAAATTAATCTTGAAATTAATTTTCTTTTTCTACTTTTAATTTATCTTTGTTAATTTGTTACACATAATAAATACATTAAAAATTTTAATTTAATTAGTTTGCTTTCTTTAAACTTTTTTTAACTAATTATTAAAAAAATACAAAAGAGTAATAATAAATATCTTTTTTAGTTTAAATCATTTCCTTTTAGAATAAATTTTATTTTCAAGTAAATACATACATTTCATACTTTATCGATTTTATTTCAGTAAATTGTCATAGCTTCATATTGAATCGCACAACAATTCGATTTGGTTGTAATAATTGGACATTGCTATTCTTATGAGATTCATCCCCATTTGTAATAATTGAACCCCCATTCCCGGATACGTTTGTAATAGCTTAGACTTTTAATTCCCGCAATTTATTGCTTTCGATATACTGTGTAGTAATTAGGCATGTATGGTAAGATTCAAAAATCGATCGCTAGATGACCTAATCCAAGAACAAAAAACTTGAAATCAACACACTTCTCACATGTGCACCTCTAGGGTAACCTCGCTTGTTGCCTCGGAAACACAATCATGTCCCTCTAATATACGACACTCTAGCAAATGACCCTTCGATAAACAAAGATCGTAGTCCCTCGATGACCCTCGATGTTGCCTTCGATAAAACGATCTCGTCCCTTACAAAATTGCTAGAGTGTCTCACAAGTTGCTTTCAATGATTGTATACGATGACCCGCGCCTGTCCCGTTTAACATCCAAATACAAGGTTGTTTACCAAATACAATGGTAAAACAACAATGTAAAAGGGTTAAAAAAGTGTAGGAAAGATCTTTGAGTAGATAGGGTAGATGCTCTTAGTTACTTGATCGAACTTGCAAACATCCTTGCTAATTTCAAAACACACAATTTCAAAACATTTTCCCAAATCAAACTTTCAAACATTGAAACATCTTTTCAAAAGACAAACACCTTTGTAAAACATTCAAACAATAATTGTTACAAAGGTTGCCTAGACAAGGCCTCTTTTCAAAACATTTTCAAAAAACCACACACACAAAGCACCATTTCAAACAATTGAAAAGCAAAAGCAAGTGATCTAAACAAGTAACTAAGAGCCCATGGAAAACCATGGATGAAAAGGGTGCTTGCACCTTCCCTTTTCATAATCTACCCCCCGAACCCAAGAAAACATCTAAAAGGTCTTTCCTGTGCTTTTTGACCTTTCCTTTAGATAAAATAAAAAGTCGATGGCGACTCTTGCTAAACCGTACAAGTGCGAACACAAACGCAAACCTCAAGCTAGTTCTCCCACCGTATCACACACATCATTAAGAATTTCTATTACCTCAATCACTAATTTATACTGAAATGATGCTTAATAGCATTTTATTTTCATATCACTTCACAAATTTTTATTACCCATTGAATTCAATTCTTGGGATCTTCATTCTTCTATGTAGGGTTACCATTATGAGTGATTCATTGATATAGTACAAATATTCCCATTATTTGGATATGTTTTGGATTTTCTCTTTAGGTAATCCTTTTGTTAAAAGATTAATTAAGTTTCTATCAGTTCGAATATGATCCACTCTAATAGCTCACTTAGAGGGAAACTCTCTAACAATGCGTGCTTACGACGAATTCTTCATCTCTTATCATTATAGTAACAGTTATCAGTTTTCAATAGCTGGAGTAATATCGCATTGGATCTAAATAGCTTGCATCAATTTTTCCCATAGTGAAATCTCTATTAGAAAGCATATCAAACAAGTTACTTCTTCACTAGATGTGGCAAGTGCTATCATCTCTTATTTCATAGTGGATTGAGTGAAAATAATTTGTTTTTTATACTAACAAGATAACTCTCCTTAAATTATGCTAAAAATGTAACTTGTAAATGCTTTGAAATCATCTGAGAAGGTTTTCCAATCAATATCATTGTACCCCTAAAGGATAAAAAAAACTTTTAATAATGTAATTCGAGATTCATAGTCCATTTTAGGTACCTTATGACTCTTTAAATAACATACCAATGCTCTATACTAAGTTTACTAGAAAACTTGCACAACAATTCTACAAAATAGAAAATGTCAAGTATAGTACAATTGGTGGCATACTTGAGGTTACCAATGATACTTGCATAGTCAAACTGTCTTACATTATTACTAATGTTTATGAATAGTTTAACAGTTGGATCATATAAGGTGCAAGAAGGTTTATTATTAAAGTAATTATATTTAAGTACTATCTTTTAAACTTATGAGACTGATCCAAATCAGTTCCCTTTTCTGATCAAATAATCTAAATACGAAGGATTACACTCACCTCTCCAAGGTTTTTGATATTAAAGTTATTACGTGACAAAGATTTCACATTATTTACGATATGAAAGTTTAAATAAAATATGAGCAAGTCGTCTATATAAAGATATATGATAGTGCAAATGGAATTTTCTGACTTATAGTAAATGCATTTGTCACTTTCATTCTCTTTAAACTAACAATACATATTCTTTCTGATCATTTTTCGAGATCCGTCTTAACCTTGAGACATGTTATTTGACTCTCTAAAGAAAATTCTTTAATCTCATGCCTTAGAATATTTTTTAAATCTTTCCAAGAGGGGCAAAATTTATCAATGATAACAACTACTTGATTTTTTTATCTAAATACATATTGTCAGTGATGACTTCAAGTGCCATCTTTTAAATTTTATGGGGTTGAGTCTCAGCGATTTTTCATCAATCATTTGGATATTGAGGTAGCGGATCACAATTTTTTTTTGCACGAGCCTCCTTAATGTCGTATGTTTTTCCATAGCATTTCAAATATCTTTGATAGTCTCGTAGACACTATAATAATAATCATATACATTATCAATTAGACCCTTCAATACTTAATTTTTGGAGAGAGAGAGAGAGTCATTCTCATATTTTGTTGGAGAGAGAGAGAGAGAGAGAGAGGAGAGAGAGTCATTCTCATACCATAAAATTAATTCTTTAGTCGTTTATCCTTTTCATTTTGATAAGTTATTTCATCCACGACTGACGCATTCTTAATCAATATTGAAATTGACAAGTCAGCATAGACTAAAAAACTTTGAAGATCCTAATAATGGGTCCATTTGTACACCAAAATACATGCAACTCATACTCATTGCTAGGCTTAATCCTTCATACATACCCCATAAATCTACAACATATGTAATAGTTGAATTAAGAGACTTAGCAAAACCACCAATCCATTTATTATTATTCTTCCCATTTAGTCGATACTTTTTCAGACTCTAAGTAAAATCTCTTGAATTTATTCATGGGTTCCTATTTGGTTTACGCACCCTTTTATATTTGGGCATGTAGTTTTACACAAGTTTTTTTCATTTTTATCTAGATTTAGTTTGAATAACCAAGTGTTATTAACATAATAAAACAAAACAAAAATTTAATGGAGGCTATTATGGATCGGCCAAAGGCCCAAATGGATAAGGCTCAATTAATATCAAATTTACTCTATTTGATCCAAGGTACAAAATCAGTTCACATGCAAAGAACATGGTACATTCTCTGGTCTCCACTTTTTACTACATTAATCTTGAATATTAAACTGAGTTGGGCATTAGATTGCTAACCATCATGGTACATTCTCTGGTCTCCACTTTTTACTACATTAATCTTGAATATTAAACTGAGTTGGGCATTAGATTGCTAACCATGAATGTCTACCTGCTCCATCATAAAGGAGATCAACACCACCGTTCAAGATCATTAGTTTTTCAACTACATCCATTTATGGTTCCTAAATGGAACAGTGATGTCATCTATGGGAATAAACTTTTGATTCCTACGATTTTCAAGAATTTACATTCTCTTTGAAAATACATCGTTCACATCCTCCTTAGATCTCAAAATTGAGAATGCTCAGAAGCAAACATGAAGATCTATCACAGTCGATTCAATTGATCCTCATTTCGACTATGATTCTCAAAATTCCAAACCTACGATTCTCTTGAGAACTCTGAAAAGTAACAAAAGGAAGGATCTCATAACAAAATCTAGATCCATACCATATATTGGATGTAATTTACTTAATATCATGCCAAAATTTCATGATCCATCCTCCGATCTGACATCGTCGGTACTACCTGCTGCTAATCTAGTACTGATCGTGACGCCGTCGAAGATACGACGAGTTCATAGTTAATCATGCCAAAATACAACTAGTTCATAGTTAACATTGAGCGTTAATCATATACCAGAGTGCTTCTTATAGGCACCACATGATTTCCACTTGATTCATCGAGGTATCCTCGGGATGGATAAAAAATAGAGGTTCACCAAGCATACCCGAGAGAAGCTACCTGAACTTTGGTTGCAAGGAAACCAATCAATAACAATCTTAGTTTCCTGACTGACATTGATATTCTAAAGGAAAAACTAGACAAGAAAAGTAGTCAGAGCCCCAACCAGAGGTTAAGGGGAAATGTCTTTTAAGGAGCATCATCCATATACAACCATTTTCTTAGGTACCGAAGGAGCCGACCACTAAGCCGAATCGCCTATGACTAAATTTTCGACCCCCTTCTAACCACTTTATATGGATATCCACTCTGGAGTAAGACGAAAGTTGGGAAATTTTGATCCTGATAATAAAGAAGTGCCTCCCCAGAGCATTCAACAAGGGTAACTCTGGGGTCTTAAGGTTTCAAGATCATCCTTAAGCTACATCCTCGATGATGTCGACCATCCAATAACACACCACAAAAGAAATACAAAGTGGGATGCTGTTGACTTACCGTTAGACCAAAGGAATCATCTTAAAGAAGAGAGGTTAATCCCAGAGCCCCATGGGAGGACAAATACTAAAGACTCATAATGATTTATGTCCATGATAAAGTTACCATTGAAGGTTTATCTATCTAGTCATTTCATTATTTCTTTGAAAAGAATTCAATTAATTATTAATAGACCATATTTGTACATCTTATCTTTCTTCCTCTATTTTATGTTTCCTTGTTTTTATTTCTTTTAGAGGTGCTCAAGACATGGGTTGTAGCGGTAGAAATGTTTAAGACTAAGCTATTAGATTGACTAGACTTATACAGATCAAAATAAAAATCGCCACCATGCTTTATTATTTCCAAAGTAATAGGAAAAGAACGAGTAACCCAAAAAGAGGGGGAAAGATTCAAGGTAAGGGGGTTGGTTATGCAAAGGGGAAGGTATTAGCACCCTAAACATCTACGGTACTCCGTAGGAACCTCTTTGTAAATCTGTATATTTTGGGTATAAAATGTTGTATGTAAAATAGATGGTGGAGGTGAGAAAATAAATATATTTTTTATGATTTTTGCACCCGTCGCGGTTGTGAACCTTTAGTGCCTATGTACCACCTTTCATGCAATAGGGGATCGGGGTACACGTAGTTCACCTTTAAAATTTTAAAATACAATTGTGTTGGTTAATTTTATGAGATAGGACATCATCGTCATGTCCGTGTGGAAAACATACTTATCACCCACAATCATGAGAAAAGATAATTTGCATCATCTCAAAGTGGAGGATATAGTTTGAATTTTAAAATCAACAATGCCTCACTTAACAATCAAGTGGAAAATATCTCACTTCACTACATATTGTAGAAGTATAGTTGTTTGTATCACTACAAGGATTGACAAGAGTCCAATCTTTGAGAAAAGTTTTAAAGGTAAAATGCCAAAGTGGAAAAATAGTTTGAATGAGATGGTTGGCTTTTAGTCTTCTCACAAAAATGTCAAGGCATTATTAAGTTAATTGAAGTTTATTTATGAAAATGTTTTGAAAATTCATGGACCTAATTCCAAGTTTATTATGAAAGTTGTTCAAGTTTAGAAACAAGACGAGTTTTCAAAAGGAGGGAGAAGATTTTTGAAATTAAAGAAGATGAGAGGAGATGAAGGGACTATCATAAAGCATAAGGTAAAAGCTAGGGAAGATAACCGTTCTAACCAACAAGAAGCCAACACATGACATTATGGGTCAAGATAAAATTCCCATTCTTTGGATTAAAAACCAAGCAAGCAAAGATACTAGACCTCTTGAGAGACCAAACTTCAGAATGTATTAAGTGCTTCACAAAAATTGGGCAGAGTAACGGCTGTATACGGGTGAATTCCAGATTACAAACAAAGTATGTAATCACAATAACCTGCACACAAAATAAACAAGAAACCCAATGTATTGAGGTAAACCTCAAGAACTCTAGACAAAATATCAATTAAGGTCACAAGGTCTCCAACATGGGACCAGGGTCTCTAATCCTAAGTCCAAGAAGTCCAATACTCCATAATGCCAAGGATAGTAACCAAATAGTCCAAGTGTAATTAAAGTTTTTTTTATGGTTCATGTTGATTATTAAGTATCTTTAAAAGGAAAAGAAAAGCTCAAGTGAGCAAAATAAAAATGACATAAAGTAAATAGTTCAAGTGAGCAAGATGAAATAGCATGAAATTTAAATGCTAAAGTAAGTGGTACATAAAGTAAAGGCAAAAGATAAAAGCATAAAATAAAGTCAATTGTTAGAAGTTAATAGTTAGTTGGATGACCATCTTGAAACATGCATTTGAAACTCATTAGAGAATTGGTAGAACCAAAGCCTCTATACAACAAGTTTCATTTGCTTTTTGTCAAGTATATCATCCATTAATAATCCTCAAGGAAACATTTAATGATCAATGATGTTTAAAGTGATCCGCATTTACCAAAATTGATGAAGATCCATTGGAGGATTGGTAGAACCAAAGCCTCATAAAAATGAATCTCAAGGTTATTGGATCAAAGGGTTTAATTAACATACTTGGGCTTGCAAATATAGGTTTGGGCCACGAAGGATCATTTTTCTCGAATCAAGATAAAATTTAGCCCAATGTTAAGCAATCGTAAGTGGACTATGTAGAAGTCACACTATTTTGAGGCCGGTCAATTACAATCTATGTATTTTATGTTGGATAAATGAATATAGAATCATTATCCCATAACATGTAATACAATAAGAAAGGGGAATAAGATGAAGAGGGAAGGGATTAGAATTTCAAATATCATCAACATCATTTGTCCATTTTAATGGATTTGGTTTATCAACCTATCAACACCCAAGATCCAATGATGTTGAAGAATTTGTCCTAAGATATGCTCCAAGTCAGTACCACATGCTATCTCAAGAACCAAACAAGAATCATGTACAAAAGTTTTCAATTACAAGCATTAATCAAAGGTAAAACCCAAAATGCAATATTAAGTCAAAAATAATTTTAAATATGAAAATGACTTGAAAATTTATGAAATTAAAACCCTAACATCCTAAAGTCTTACAAAAGTCAGAAATAAAATTTATAGTCCTTGGATTGAGGTGGAAATTTTCTTTAGAAATGCAAACTTGGAAACTAGCAAGTTTTAAGCTTAAACTAGATGGTTTTGGAAAATAATTTGTGAAAAATATGAAATCTCACATTTTAAAATTTCAGAAATTATTTGTATTTCCTCAACATATTTAAGCACTCGAAACAACTTCATCTATGATTTTATAGGTATGAGAAGTTAGAACTTTAAATCAATTAATGTGCACGATCAAGCAAAACCCTAAAAGAAGGAAATTAAGTTCACAAATTAATCAATTTGATCCAAAGGTCCAATAAGTTTGATGTAAATAACCTAAATGTCAAGAAAATTAAAAGGATCAGAAAACATATTTTCTTGAATTTATCTCAAAAGGAAAAAAGAAATAGAAAATTATTTACACAAACTAACAAAATTAATGCAAATAAAAGATATTATGTCCAAATGATTTTAAAATGTGACCAAATTTTTTATAAAATGGACAAAAAATATTTTCAAGTAATAAACTCAGAGTGGAGTCCAAAAATATTTTTTATGGAGTTTTTTACTTAATAGAAATAGAAAATAAAATTCAAGATTTAAAAGAAATATTAAAACCCTAATTACTTACATGATTTTATTTAATCAAGAAAAATGATTAAAAAAATGAAATAAAATCGAAATATGAAAATATATTGAAAAAGAAGTCTAAAATAATTTTTTTCATAATTTTTGAAGTGAGGGAAATATTAAAATATAATTTGAGAAAACAAAAGAAGAATTAATATTCAAAGGCTATTACACCTGTTTTTGCCAAAATGCGCTGTAAAAGGAACTGAAACCATGTTCAATTAAAACAAGACACCTCATCATCCCTACCAAAGCCATAATATGCAGATTTTCAGATTCAACACAACACTTTCATGGCACGATATCTTGTTCAATTCTTGATGAAATTCAAAAGTTCCAATACCAAAGTTCAAGATAGAAATTAGTAGAACATGATAGGATAAATTTTTTTATGAAATGATGCCTTTATGAGTGAGAAAATCGCACATGAAGAATGCTAGATGAATACTTTTTTTGATTTACACATGCATCAAACAATTTTGTGATTCACTTTTCTCCTTCAATTCTCCACCAAATTAAACAATCCAAGAATGAAATTGATCAGAAAATGCAAGGATTATGAATATGTAATTGGATTTTTCAAAAGGGTTCATGGATTTAAAAGAAAATGCAAGTTGCTGTAGGTAGAGAAAATGAATTATCTACCTTGCAATGAATTTGGATGAAGCTTGAGCTCAAATAAAGAGCAAGAAAACTTGAGATAAGCTTGCTTGAATGTGTAGAGATAATGAGTAGAGAGAGAGAGAGATGTAAATATGTTTGAAAGTTGTAGAAGCTTGCTTAACAATGGTGGAAGTTTGAAATTCCAAGAGAGAGAGAGAGAGAGAGAGAGAGAGAGAGAGAGAGAGAGAGAGAGAGAGAGAGAGAGAGGAGAGAGAGGAGAGAGAAGAGAGAGAGAGAGAGAGAGAGAGAGAGAGAGAGAGAGGATTTCATGTGAGAGAAGGAGAGAATAGCTTGCTACTGACTTGAAATCTTCCCACCAACGCCCTGTTGAATGTTGAATCAATTGCTTTATATATAGTTTGAAAGAGAGAGTGATGAAAAGAGGAAAATATGAGAGGAATTAGAGGTGTTGTGTTTATGTGATTTGGAGGGTGAAAACGTGCGTTATTGTGTAAGTGAGAGGTGGCTGGGGTGATGAGATGGCAATTGGTCTTGGTTGGTCACAAAAATTTCATGCATGCCCATGCATATTTTATATTTCATGACACCTCTTTGCTCCCTTATATCTCTCTCTATGGTACATGAAACATCATAAACTTTGAATAAAAAATGGAGAGCACACTTCATATTCCAACTTTCATGTTCAATTTTTTCAAATGAGGCTTGAATAAATAAGATATTTGGCCATGAGCATGTGCTTACAAACTGTTTGACAAAATGCCTTTCCTTCCTGGGCTTGATGCGCGTATGACTTTCCTTGCTGGGCAGAAAATTCAGCATGCGTGGTGCCTACTTCTCACAATTATATCTCAAAATGTAGGAAGAATTTGGAGAAACTTTTTGAATCAAAGTTGTTCCTCACATTTAGGGCTTGAACTGTGATGTTGGACATTTTTAAAAATAATTAATATTTCACATAGAAAAGCAATGATGAATGTGCGTCCATAACATGTTTGATGAAATGCCTTGCCTGCCTGGGTTTGCTGCATGCGTGACTTGCCTTGTGCTGGACAAAAATTCAGTTTTCAGCTCAAAATCCTAATCACCATATCTTTCTCTATACTTAACCATTTGAGATGATTCTAGAATGAAAAATGAAGAGAAAACTTCAATATACAACTTTCATGTTTCCAACTTTTTTATTTGAGTCCAAATGGTCATTTAAAAATGGACATGAAGAAGTCAAATGTTTGCATTTTTAACCAAAATTTCACTAAGTGTCAAAATCTTCCAAGCTTCATAACTTTTCTTCCTTTTAATTTTTGGACTTGTGACCACTCCTACAAAGTTGGAGAATTTTTTATCCTATTTCTAGGCATATAAAGTTTGCACATTTTCAATAAAAATTGAGAAAGTTATAGCCAGTCAAAATTCAGCCCTATGGATACTTAGAAAATTTTCAAAACTTCAAATAACTTCCTTGACAAGTTAACTCCAATTCACACTTCCTCTTGATATTTTTGCACTATTGACCATGAAATATGAGAATAGGTATATTTAATTGATGGTTGACCAAAAGTCCACTTGGTCAACAACTGATTTTGACCGTCTTCTGACAAAATGACCATTTTACCCCTTTTCACCAATTGGACCCTTTCAAGCCAAAGTTAATTATCAAACTTCCAATGATAGATGCTCATGACTATGTAGAGAAGTATGGGATCAATAGTTGCCCAAAAATCCAAAGATCTCCTGATTAAACTTCAAACCCTAGTTTTGATCCTCTGTGCTAGGAGATGGTAAGATGAAGGTAACTGTGCCATGACCTACAATATAATATTCCAAAGGACAAAATGCCCATATTTTGAGGTTAGTTAAAAGCATACATATACAAAGTAAACAATTCAAGGCTCTTCAAGGTGATTGGTGATTCCATAGGCAAACCCTAAGACAGGATGCAATAGAAGATAAACCCCAAACCCTAATTTATGATCTGATTGCATTGTGATGGTATGAGATGATAGAGGAATCTTAGGGGAAAAAATTAGGGTACAACAATGGGTAACAAAGTGAAATGCCTGAATGTGTATCCGATACAAACTAAACCCAATTATGCGTATTTGACATGACTGAAGCACATTCCTCATGTGATTTCTGCATATCCGATATAGACTAAATGTATTTCTGCGTAACTGACATGGCTTAAACACATTTATCACGTGATTTTTGTGTATCTGATACAAACTAAACACATTTCTACACATCTAACATGGCTTAAATACACCCCTTACATGACTTCTCATCCTATACATACTACACACATTTTTGCATAGATGGAACACCCTCCCATTTGGGTCTAGCCAATCCAAGGGCGTAAGTGGCGAAGCCAATGGACGTCCACCTCGATACAAGCCAAACCTCAGGGAAGTGACAATAATCCCAACCTTGGATGACGAATAATCCTCTATAACACTGAATGCAGTAGAAATATACGACCACAACATTCTGGTCTCACAGATTCCAAACTTCACATCTCGCAACACAAGTAATTCGCTAAATACAGCGAGGAAACATGACAACTAAAAAAAGTAGCTAACATCATCCATTACGCCATGCCACCAATTTTGAATTATAAAAGCTCTAAGGACACATATGCCGCTTTATGGCAATGATACTATCTTTTTTCTCCTCATAAAAGCAAGCATCACTTCACAGTTGATATGGAGAAGACTCGGGGAAACCATGATGAACACCGTCGATACCGTAGAGACAAATAAACTTTGTATTACATGGATAATAAAAAATCCAAGAGTTTACAACAATTTTCAAACAACTAAAGACATAACATAACAACAATAATAAAATGGATCCAAGTACAAAGCTCAAAGCTAAACAATACCCAAATCATTGAGGTAAAAGCATTTTCATAAATATTAATATATTACACCGAGGCACAAAAGCCTAGGAAGTGTTGTAGGAAATAAAATAATACAAAGAAAAAATAAAATCAAGTTGAAGCTTCTAGAGATGAGGTACCGAGATCCCCCTCCCGAGTCACCCCAGGAGCAGACTGAAATAGTTTCAGTACCTTGGCTAAAATTATGGAAGTAGGGAAAAATGTCTTCGCCTGCTCCACGAATTAATCACAACCCTGAGCATAACCTGTATAGTCCATTAAAGGGAATCATGAAGCACATGCTTCAGACCGACCACTTCATCTTGAGAGCTATCAAGGTCCTAGCATGAGCCTCAGGCTCCTGAAGAATGGTTTTGTGAAGCTCCTCCACCTGAAAAGTCTTTTCCTCAACGACACCAGAAGCATCCTAGTACAATTTCTCCTCCAGTAAAAGGAGAGCCATTAATTTTTGCCTTCTCTTGAAAAGAGTTATTAGCCTTGACTTTCTCATGCAGTTCATCAAGATCCCCTTGAAGAGTAGAGCACCTGAATTCCATAGCTTCATATTTCCCTTTCCTTGGTGGGATTTCCTGGAGCCAAGAAGGGAAAATAGAGAAGAAACCTTGAATATACTATGAGTAATATCATAGAGAGTTCCATCTTCTACCCCTTAGGGAGATTCTGAATTAAGGATAAATTCGACATTAATACAGTAGTAACAACCTCCTCAGGGGTGTGAGCAATTTGCAAAGAGAAGATACCCAACATATGCATGAAGGAAGTTACCTCCCCTGAGGCATCATCCCAAGTGATACGACTTCATTTGGGAGGACCTTTTTTCCGGGGAGATCATTGATTTTCATCCCGAACCCTATTTTTTGAAACTAGAGGCAGGCCTCACAGTTAAAGGGCCGCAATATCCAGAAGTTGATCTACCTCACATGCAGAAGTAAACGTCTCCGTAGCCGGGATAGGAGAAAGGTCTAGAGCAGGAGCAATGGTTTTTAGAGGAACAAATGAAGAAGTAGAAGTCCTAATATTCACCAGGACATGAATACTTGGGCATTTACAAGGTTGTAGAACAAATTCAACTTGTTCACCTTTTGCACGTTACCTACAAAACACAATCATGCATGTAAAAATGTATTTCTCCCTCACCACATATATTTTTCCTCTCCTCCTGGATAACTACACACACAATGGCATAAGTGTCAATTTGCCTTTTATTCTCTTCAATAAGAGGCACCTCACCGAGGAAAAACCCTTATTTGTAATTGTTCTAGACCGGGCCTGCGCTTGGCCTATCGTCAAGCAAGCCTAGTCCAGCGCCTTTACTATGGCTCAATAATGTACGGCCCAAGTCATAAGTTCCCCATGTCTCCACAAAGAAAACGTGGCCAGTGGTTATCCAGAGTTACCATCATCCTGCCCCCCCGAGAATAACGGGCCTATAACTTCTATACTATCTCAGAGCAGTTAACTAGGGAGGAGGCAACATGCTGGTTTCAACTACTCACGTAACCTTGGCAGTCTTTGTTATTGGGCCTAACTATTCGGCCTAGTGCGTAGATCTTGGCCTAACACTGGGGGCTATAAATACTATCTCATACGAGAGGGTAAGGTACATCGATTACTACTCACTTAAACTCTCTGCTTGCATTACTGTTAAGATACTTACTTTAGCATCAGAGCATCTTGCAGGTACCCTCCCCCACTTCACTTTCAACTGCCGTTCATTCCAAGTTTGTGGGTGTAATACGTTGGAAGAATTGGCTTGGGTGTTTTTCATTTTATAACAATTTTTGTAGATAGCAAGATTCTCCACCGACTTTTATTTTATCCAATAAAGGAAAGGGTGAAAAGAACAAGAAATACCTTTTGAAATATTTTCTTGAGTTTGGGGGGTAGGTTATGAAAAGGGAAGGTGTTAGCACCCTTTTCATCCGTAGTTATCTACTGGCTCTTAGTTGCTAGCTCACTTTGACATGCTTTGTAAATATTTTTGTGTTTGGTGTAAGTTTAAAAATATTTTGAAAATTCCTTTGTTTTGGCAAAATTTGCAATAATTCTCGTTTCGGCGAGAATGTATACCAAGTGTTGGTTTTGAAAATAGTTCAAAGAGATGTTTGTTTTTGGAAATATGTTTTGAAAGTGTAAGTGTGTAGATGGTTTTATTTGTGAGCAAACAACTACGAGTGTTATACCTACTTAAAAAGTCTTAGTTCTTTTCCTCCTCCTTTATATAGTGTTATCTTACCATTAGTTAGTAAGCAACCATATCATTGGATGTGAAGGGACCGACATGGATCATCATACAGTCATTGAAGGCAACATTGTAGAATACCTTAGCAATTTGTCGTAAAGGTCTATGATCGTTTACCGAAGGCAACATCAAAGAGTAGTCGAGGGACTACGATCTTATAATTGAGGGTCTTTGCTAAAGTCTCCCAGGTTCGAGGGACATGACTGTTTATTTGAAGGCAACAAGTGGGGTATACCCTAAAGGTGCAAGTGTGAAAAGTGTTTTGATTGCATGCATTTTTGTATTTGAGATTAGGGTTTTCTAAGATTGATTTTATCTTTCCATACAAACCCTAATTACTAGCAATAATAGAAAGTGGTAAATTACGAAATTTAAATGCCCTACGCTATTACAACACTTTAGGGGATGGGGGTATAAGTTTATGAATGGGTATTGAAAGAAAAAAACCTAATTACTATTACAAATTGATAATGATTGAATAATCACAAAATAATTTAAAAGAGTGAATAAATGTGTAAAGATGGGAAAAGGCTAAGTATAAACCCTAAAATAGATTATAAATATTTTAAGAAAGAAAATGTATTTTTTTTTATTTGAGAAAAGATGTTTGAAATTTGAAATGAAAAGAATTTATACTTGATTTTATTTACAAATAAAATAAGATAAAAAAGGTGGAATTAATTAATTATATTTTATGAAAATGAAAATTAAAACTTAAAGTGTTGGAAAATATTTTTGGGTATTTTGTTTAGGAAATATATTTTAATGTATAAAAAGAATAATAAAACCCTAGTCCTAATTGATTTTATCAAACTACTTAAAGATATAAACCTAAGTGTGATTAAAATAAATTAATTTTTATATCAAAAATTAATTTAATTAAACAAAAACCTAAGTCTAATATTTTTATGATTTTATGATTTCTATTTTAATAAAATAAATGATTAAAAAGAAAATGATAAAATTAAAACAACGAAAAATAAAATATAATGGGCCTGAGTTGCAAAAGTAAACAGGGGGGGTGAGAAATTGAAAATCCCAGGCCCAAAGACAAATGGGCCCAGGCGCCTGTTTCTGATCTAGTGAGGGTGGTCCTTTGAAGGTGTATCAAGGGGATGTGTGCTGGAGCGTTAGATCTGCCTTGATGATGATTGGATAATGTTGATTGAGAGGCGCATCATGCATGCTCCCGACTTGTTTGCATTGAACCTGAAAAGAGAAAATATGAAAAATAAAAAGGGTACCACTGGGGCTCGAACCCAGGTCCCTATGGTCACAGGCGCACGCTTCTTACCACTGGAGTGGCTATACATTCAGTGTTATAAACAAAACCAAATATATATATATATATATATATATATATATATATATATATATATATATATATATATATTATAAAACAATTCATGAATATGACTTCATCTTCTTCCTCGCGCTAGAAGTTACAGAACCATTTTTGAAAATGCTATCTCCTTCATTTCTCAACCATTTTAAAAAATGTAAACAAGAAAGTTGTGTATTTTTTCACCACGAATCCAACCATGCCATTAACTTAAGCTAACAATCAAATATTAGAGTGAATTTATGTTGGCACCAAATTGAACCCTAAAATTTCAGAAATTTCATCTCCAAAATTCTCAACACACAGTCAATATAAATGAAAATTGTGGACATGGTTAGCTTTACGGCAATGATATCTACATTTTTACTTCTGAAAATAAATGTAAATGATGCTTGTATCAAGATATCCAGTTCAGAAAACTTACCTCCAAAGTGAGAATCGTGTATGGAGTTTGAGCAACCTTTGAGGTGTCTTAATGATCTGTTTAGCTTGTCTGGACCTCCGTGAGTGTGTTGCAACCCTTACTTTGCTTTGAAAGTCCCTGAATCTCCCTATATCTATGAATTGTACAAATGACTATTTATCCAATGTGATGATTGACAATGGATCTACTTTGAATGTCATACTAAGAAGTACTCTCATGAATCTTAAGTACCAAGGAGTTCCTATGCGCCCTAGTGGCATTATAGTGAAAGCTTTTGATGGTTTAAGAAAGTATGTCATCGAAGAAGTGGACTTACCTATTCACATAGGTCCATGCCTATTCCAAATCACCTTTCAGGTTATGGATATTGTCCTCGCCTACAATTGTTTATTGGGACGACCATGGATCCATGAAGCTGGAGCTGTTACTTCAACCTTGCATCAGAAACTGAAATTTATCCGTGAAGGAACAATAGTCGTTGTGAACAGTGAACAAGCTCTGTTGATATCTCATTTATCTTCCGTTAGCATTGTAGAATCTGATGAAGCCACTTTTAGAACTCAGTTACAAGCTTTGTCCATTGATAATATAAGGAAGAATGAAGATTATATCACCTCATTTAAGGATGTGCAAAAGGTAGTGCAAAAAGGCCCTAGCAAGGTGTGGGGGCAAGTTATTAATCCACCTGTCAACAATAATGGGACTCGTTTGGGTTTCCCCGTGAAGAAGAAAGTTGTGAATCTGAAGTATGCTTTGAGTAAATATCAAGACATCTTTCACAGTGCGGGATATCTTCATCTGACTACTCCTAGGATCAACGCTATTCTCGAAGATGAGTCAGAGCAAGAGATGTCGAACTTTGTGACACATGGAGTCAGAGTCCAGAATTGGATCACTGTTGATGTTCCTTCTTGCATTCACATTTCAAAGTAATTTGTTGTGTTTATATTTTCAAAAGTCTTTCACTCTTCCTAAGGTGGAAGTAATGATTGTATGGGCATGTCTGTTGTTTTGATATTTAAAATCATTAATAAAAGTTATTTTTTTATTTCTAAATTATGTCTTTATTTTCTGTTGTTTCTTGGAAAATGGTAATCAGTAGAAAACCTTTCAAAATAAATAATAACTGTAAATAAATCTACATAATCACTTGTTACATGTGTTAGTTTCTAAAATCAATCATAAATTATATGAGCAGATTAATTAAAAAACTCGATGAGTGCAATGACCCTGCATCCTCTCCCAACTTTGAATATCCTATGTATGTGGCTAAAGAAGAGGAATATGATGAAATCCCAGAAGAGGTTTTACAGTTGCTTGAACACGAGGAAATTAATATTGTCATATAAAGAGCCGTTGGAGACAATTAACTTAGGTTAAGAGGAAGATCCGAAAGAAGTCAAGATTGGGGAACTGCTTCATCCCGAGGTGAAGAGCAGGTTGATTGAGTTGCTGAAAGAGTATGTGGATATCTTTGCTTGGTCTTATCAAGACATGTCTGGTTTGGAGACCAATATTGTGGAACAATATTTGCCACTTAAGCCAGAATATCCACCAATCAAGAGGAAGCTGCGAAGAACTCATCCTAACATGGAAATGAAGATTAAAGAAGAGGTTTTGAAATAGATTGATGTTAGTTTTCTTGTGACATCAGTGTAACCTCAGTGGATTTCCAATATTGTTCCAGTACCAAAGAAAGACAAAAAAGTCCGCATGTGCCTTGATTATAGAGATTTAAACAAGGCCAGTTCGAAAGATGATTTCGCATTACCACATATTGATATGTTGGCTGATAGCACAACAAAATTCAAAGTGTTCTCGTTCATGAATGTATTTTCCAGATACAATCAAATTAGGATGTCTCCTAAGTACATGGAAAAAACAACGTTTATCATACCTGGGGAACATTATATTATAGAGTGGTACCCTTCGGGTTGAAGAACGTTGGTGCAACGTGCCAGAGGGCTATACAAACCCTATTCCATGATATGATGCATAACGAAATTGAGGTTTATGTTAATGATATGATTTCCAAATTTCAGACCGAGGAAGGGCATATAGAAGACTTGTTGAAATTCTTCCAGCATTTGAGGAAGTATCGTCTCTTCTTAAATCCAGATAAGTGTACTTTTGGTGTTCGTTCAGGAAAGTTGCTAGGTTTCATTGTCAGCCATAAAGGAATTGAAGTTGATCCTGATAAAGTTAAGGAAATTCTAGAAATGCCTGCACCAAGGACTGAAAAGAAAGTTAGAGGCTTCCTTGGACATTTAAATTACATTTCCAGATTTATTTCCCATATGACTGCAACATGCGAACCCATCTTCAAGCTATTGAAGAAGGATCAAGGTTGTGTATGAACAGATGATTTCCAAAGGGCATTTGAAAGCATTAAAGAGTATCTACTTGAGCCTCATACCTTACTCCCTCCTGTTGAAGGAAGACCATTGATTATGTATCTGACTGTGTTGGATAATTCTATGGGCTGTATTTTGGGACAACAAGATGAAATAGGAAGAAAAGAATATGCTATTTATTATCTTAACAAGAAGTTCATTGACTACGAGTCACGATATTCTATGCTAGAAAAAACATGTTGTGCTTTGGCCTGGGCAGCAAAGAGATTACGGAAATATATGTAGAATCACACTACTTGGTTGATTTCCAAAATGAACCCAATTAAATATATTTTTGAAAAGCTTGCTCTTACTGGAAGAATTTCCCGTTGGTAGATGCTGTTGTCTGAATATGATATTAAATACCGTACTCAGAAGGCTATAAAAGGAAGTGTGTTGGCAAAGTACCTTTCCCACCAACCGGTAGACGATTATGAGTCTATTAAGTATGATTTTTGAGATGAGGATATGATGTTTTTGAAAGTAAAAGATTATGACGAACCTTTTCCTGAGGAAGGTTCTGATCCTAAATCCCAGTGGGGTATGGTGTTTGATGGAGCTATAAATTCTTATGGAAAAGGAATTGGTGTTGTGATTATCACTCCCCATGGGTAACATACCTCTTTTACTGCAAGGTTGACATTTGATTGTACCAATAACATGGCAGAGTATGAAGCTTGTATCATGGGTCTTGAAGAGGCTATAGATCTCATAATCAAAATTCTTGACGTATACGGTGATTCAGCTTTGGTAATAAATCAGATCAAAGGAGAATGGGAGACTCGTCACATTGGCTTGATTCCCTACAAAGATTATGCAATAAGATTATTACCTTTCTTCAATAAAGTTGAATTCCATCATATTCCCAGAGATGAGAATCAAATGGCAGATGCTTTAGCCACTTTGGCTTCCATGTACTAAGTAAATGCATGGAACGATGTACCTCAGATTACAGTTCGACATCATGATAGACCAACTCATATGTTTGCTAAAGAGGGGACGTCATATGAAAAACCTTGGTATTATAATATCAAACATTTCCTTCAGACTCAAGAATACTTGGTTGGTGCGTCGAACAAAGATAGACAGATATTGAGAAGGTTGGCAGGTAGATTTTTCCTCAATGAAGATGTGTTATACAAGAGAAATTATTACATGGTCTTGCTCAGATGCATGGACAGACACGAAGCAGGCATGTTGATGCATGAGATCCTTGAAGTTTCCTTTGGTACCCATGCTAATGGGCATTCGATGGCAAAAAAATATGCTTAAAGCATGTTACTACTGGCTTACAATGGAATTTGGTTGTTATAAATTTGCGAAGAAGTGCCACAAATTCCAGATTAATGCTAATAAGACTCATGTGCCTCCAATGTTTCTCAATGTTATTTCATCCCCGCAACCTTTTTCTATATGTGGTATTGATATAATTGGAATGATTTAACCCAAGGCATCGAATGGATATTGTTTCATCATAGTGGCAATTGACTACTTCACCAAGTGGGTGGAAACAACTTCTTATGCTAATGTCACCAAGTAGGTGGTAGTGCGCTTTATCAAGAACGATCTTATATGTCGATATGGTGTGCCAAGCAGGATTGTGACTGACAACGGATCAAATTTATATAACAAAATGATGACATAACTTTGTGAAGAATTCAAGATTGTTCATCACAACTCCTCTCCTTACGGGCCTAAGATGAAAGGGGTTGTTGAAGCTGCTAATAAAAATATTAAGAAGATCATCCAGAATATGGTAGTTTCCTATAAGGATTGGCATGAGATTCTCCCTTTTGCTTTACATGGGTATCGTACATCCGTCCGCACTTTAAAATGGGCAACTCCGTTCTCTCTTGTGTTTGGTATGGAAGAAGTGCTTCCTATTGAGGTTGAGATTCCCTTTTTGTGTGTAATAATGGAAACCAAATTGTCTGAGGTTGAATGGGTCCAGAACAGGTTTAACAAGTTGAATTTAATTGAAGAAAAGAGAATGAAAACCTTGTGTCATGGTCAGTTATATCAGAAAAGAATGAAGAGAGCTTTTGATAATAAGGTCAAGCCTCGTGAATTTTGAGAAGGTGACCTCGTGCTCAGAAAGATCATGTCTTTTAACAGTGATTCTAGGGGAAAGTGGACTCCCAATTATGAAGGCCCATATGTTGTCAAGAAAGCCTTCTCTGGCAGTGCACTGATTCTTGAAACTATGGATGGCGAGGAGTTCCCACGTCATATGAATGCTGATGCAATCAAGAAATATTTCTCCTAAATAAATAAAATAACAACTCGCTAAGTTGAAAACCTGAAAGAGCGGCTTAAGAAAAAAAAAGAGTGTCTCGGTAGGATGAAAACCTGAAAGGGCGGTCTAGACAAAAAATTAGAGACACAAAGAGAATAAAATTTTCCTGGAAGGTTGAAAACCTGCGAGGGAAACCTAGGAAAAAGGTAGGGATTTCCTAGCAAGTAACTGCATCCGATAAAACTTGATCATTGAAGCAACTATCTTCTCAAACTCTCATCACACTTCAACTGAAGCCTCCGCTCAAGATTTCAAAGGTTTTAGGGAGAATAGTGGTGATTGTATTTCAATTTATCTTTTCCATATATTTACCATTTTCCAAACTTTATAATCATCCATGGAGTTTCACCATTTACGGACTATCATTCTATTAATAAAGTTTGAGCCTTTGTCCAAATCTTTGTGGTTCTTATTTTATTCTGTTTACGAAAATATCATTTATTATTGATGGTAATTTTCAAAACAAAAAGACTTAATAATAAAAATGATTTTTGAAAATAATTCGCAAATTACTTCAGTTTTTTTGATTCAAGTGGAAAAAAGTAGTGATTCCAAGGATGGACGAACTCCGAAGTTTTGAAAAGATTCCTCAAGAAGGTATCCTGGGATTACTCTTGTTGATTTGCGCATGTTCCACTTGTATTTCATTCTTTAGATAGATGGATTTCATACCAATCAATATATGGTGTGATGTTGGGCCTATAATCCCATTTTCTCCAATTAAGTATTGGTTTAGATTTTTCTCCATGTTGATTATTTGGTTTTGGGTTTGCACGATTTGATACCTTTATCCCAGATTATCCAGTCAGGACTTGACACAGATTTTCCCCAGCTGAGTAGCCAGACAAGGGAAGTATCTTTTCTAAGAAGTGTTGAAACAATTGTCAAACTTTTGGGTTTTCTTTCACCAAGTGTTGAGTTTGATTTAAAATCCCCATAATTTTGACTTCTTGTTGTGTTGTTAACTTCTTAGATCCCCAAATGAAGTGAAGATGATGCTTCTCTCTAAAAGTTGTCATCCCCATGAAGTTTCAGAATTTCTCCCCAAAAAAGTTTGCACAACCATTACTCTTGATATCGAAGATTGTATTTGGGCTCCCCTCGATGATGTGGTGTTGTTTTCCCTACTAAAGTCAGTATGGAATCCCCATTTGAAGTCTAGACGATATGACATTGTCTTCCCTAGCAAAGTCTTATGATATTCCCAGGTGAAACCTGGAGGAGGGTGTTATATCCCTTTAACTTATTGATTTATCGCTATCAAATTGTGTCGTGTTTGTTTTCAAGCCATGTTTCTTCCCAGTAGAGATAAGTCGTGAAGTAGGGATTTGTTTCCTAAATTGGTGCTTATTCTCTTATGGAATCTCATCCTAGATGTGATTTAGCCAAGTGTCGTCCTTATCTAAATTGGTGTTTTCTGGTTATCTCCAGTGCAGTGTGTTTGTTTTTCCAACATATACATGATAACATCCATACATTCATACGTACATCATACATAGATAATTTAATATTCATTGCTCATTTGCATTCATTGATGTTTTTGTTGGCATATTATTCTCTATGCAGAGTTATGTTATCCTCTCTCCAATAGAATGTCAACCTTAAGAAGAAAGTGTATACCCTTTCATTTTCCCCACTGAGTTGCCCCTCGCAGAAGATTTTTGCTTTAACCTTCCTACCCACCTCATTATTTGGATGGAATTTGATCTCCATTTGAGTTTATTCCTAATTGGATGGTGTCTTGATTGACGGTTTTATTCTAGTTAGTTTCTGGTTTGAATTTGTGGTCCCCGAGAGCAATGTTATTTCAACATCTCTAGGCTGTGAGCCTTGGATTTAGAATGTGCATTTATTTTGCACGTGAAGACTTTATCTCCTCAGCATGAATGTATTGGCACTTCCCTAGAAAGTCAAGATTCATTTCCCAACAGGAATGTATAGGCAAGTCTCTTTATTTGAGCAACTTATTCTTCCCCAGTAAGTCTGTAATGCCGAAGAAGATGGTTTCACTCTGATGAATGGTAGTCTCTTTATTAAGGGAGATAGTTCATTGTTGAGATTTGTACTCCAATGGATGGTAGTATCTTCATTAAGGGAGATAGTTTGTTGTTGAGATTTGTACTCTGATGGATGGTAGTCTCTTCTTTAAGGGAGATAGTTCAATGTTGAGATTTTTACTCTGATGGATGGTAGTCTCTTCATTAAGGTAAATAGTTCATTGTTGAGATTTTTACTCTGATGGATGATAGTCTCTTCATTAAGGTAGAATGTTCGTTGTTCATATTTGTACTCCTATGGATGGTAGTCTCTTCTTTAAGGGAGATAGTTCGTTTTTTAGATTTGTACTCTGATGGATGTTAGTCTCTTCTTTAAGGGAGATAAATCGTTGTTAAGATTTGTACTCCAATGGACGGTAGTCTCTTTATTAAGGGAGATAGTTTGTTGTTGATATTTTTACTACGATGGATGGTAGTCTCTTCATTAAGGAAGATAGTTTGTTATTAAGATTTGTACTCCGATGGATGGTAGTCTCTTCATTAAGGGATATAATTCGTTTTTTAGATTTTTTACTCCAATGGATGGTAGTATCTTCATTAAGGGAGATAGTTTGTTGTTGAGATTTGTACTCTGATGGATGGTAGTCTCTTCTTTAAGGGAGATAGTTCGTTGTTGATATTTTTACTCCAGTGGATGGTAGTATCTTCATTAAGGGAGATAGTTCATTGTTGAGATTTGTACTTCGATGGATGGTAGTCTCTTCAATAAGGGAGATAGTTCGTTGTTGATATTTTTACTCCGATGGATGGAAGTCTCTTCATTAAGGGAGATAGTTTGTTGTTGAGATTTTTACCCCGATGGATGGTAGTCTCTTCTTTAAGGGAGATAGTTCGTTGTTGAGATTTTTACTCCGATGGATGACAGTCTCTTCTCTAAGGGAGATAGTTCATTGTTGAGATTCACTTTGCTCTAAAAGGGTTGGTATGTTTCCAGTCATAAGTACTGATGCCAATTATTTGGTACCTACCCTAATATTATCTTTTATTGGTATAATCTTACAACTTCTATTTGCATCCCTCGGGTCTTTAATTTTCAATCCCCTGTGAGTCGATGTTAATCTCTTTTCGCTATCCCCTCTAGGAGTGGGTAGTTCACAGTTATCTGTCGATCATTGTCATCCATTAATTTTTCCTTATTTATTGAGTTAGTGATGCTTTATCTCCTCTTTGGGATTTACCGTTGTAGAGTTAAGGTTTCTTTTCCCTAGCGGAGTTGACTTTCCTCTAATAGAGAAGATTTTCTTTCCCCGGTTAAACCACTATCCCTAGAGTTGTGTTGTTTCCTAGTGATTCCTTTTCCTGGTTGAACTCTCTTTTTCATTGTTTTTGTTTTATTTTATGCTTCCCTAGCGGTGTCCTGTGTCGCCTTTGGAGTTGGTGATTTGCATTCATAATTATAAGCATTGCATGGCATCTTAGGGCAAAAAATAGGGCTTGTTTTATATTTAAATGTTGTACCCCAAAATTTTCCCTCTCATTTTTCTCAAAGCATTATTTTAAAGCTTCTCAAATACTCAAGACACTCTAGAGTTGACCAGTCAATTCACCTCATAAACCAAAGGCCTACAACTAGGGTTTGGAGTTTCTCAAGAAAATTTGGTTTGAAAAGGTCTCAATTGGCTTCTATGGTTCTTCATATGTCCTCAATAAGGTTCATGTCAAGTTTCAAGTCCTGCATCACAAGTTTGTTCAGTCAATGATTCAAATGATTGAAAATCAATTGTATTGGTAAAAAAGTCAATTATGGTCAACATATAGTCAAACTTCAACATTTTTGGTCAACATAAACATTTTGAAGTGATATTCATCATTTTATCATGATTCCTCAAGGAAAGCCCTCAAATCATCAAAAGACAAGAATTGCCAAATTAGGGTTTCCTTAGGAGAAGTCAACTGAACTTTGACAAGGCATAACTTTCACATGCTTCAACAAATTTTCCCCAACCAAAGTTCATTTTGAAGAAAATTCAATTATCTACAACTTTTCTTTTATTCTCAAGTCCAAAAAATAATTCATTTGGAAGATACGAGCTCATACATTATAGGTCATTTTCAAAAGTCAACAAAAGACACTTTTTGTCAAGGTAACTTACATCAATATAATGTATTCAAAACCAAAAATGATCAACATGGAGGTTTTAGAGGACATCTTGGGCTTTCCAAAAAGTCAAATATCACCTTAAAAAGATAAGAATTGAGCAAGTTACGAGTTGCACAAGTTGAAATTGTTTAAAGAAATGCATGAAATGCTAAATGTGCAAACTTGAAATTTTGGACTTATGACCTAACTTTTTGGATTTTAAACATGTCCATGACTTTGAAAAAGACTCTTAAACTCACTCTTACCTTGTATTGTATTTTCTTATTATTTATTTATATTTATTTTGTTTTTATTCAAATAAATGCAAAATAAATTAAATAAAATCACAAAAATCATGTGCTAAAGAATATGGGCTTGGTTTGGCCAGCCTTGAGGCCCAATAATTCGTGGAACCCAGCCAAAAATTGTCTAGGTTCATGCAGAATTCAAAAGAGACAAGCAATATCTCAAAAATGCCAAGTTTTCAATGTGTTGGATTTTTGTTTCATAAGCCATGAGTGCATTGTTTTCTTCCATATTGGTTCACCCTCACCCTCCTATTTCACTCTATAAATACACAATACATATAGAAGCAATGGACCACGAAATTTATACATGCAAAAGCTCTCCAAAATCCCTCTAAAAAATCTCTCCAAAAGCTCTCCAAAAACTCCAAAAAAATCAAAGAATTGGTGCAAGTCATATCTCAAAGTTCCAGCCTCTCTCGATTGAAACCAAGCCTCGAGCCATTCTCCTGAAATCCCCAGGAGTTTTTACAAGGCCCAAGATCAGTCCATCACAAGCCTAGAATGCCCCCATTTGATAACACCGGTTTGGTAAAGTTTAAAATTTTGAATCTTTGATTTTAATCACATTTCATGGCAAGCTAACATTTGTTTGAGTTTATATGATTCTATAGATCAAGTATGAGTGGGAACAAATATGTGAATTATGCACCTCCAGTTCCTGACCACCAGATTTGATCAGGCTAGATCCAAAGCCTCAAAGGCGCGTCCCTGTGATGAACCCCAAGAAGCGTCCCTCACTGAATCTCCAGGCGCATGGGCCCTATTGCTAATAGGACTGAGATTTTTTGCTATTTCACACCCTCTAACTACTTTTTGCAATGTCTGGCCCATTTTATTTTTTGTTTTTTTTTGTTTTTTTATTTATTTAATTTTCCTTAAATCTTTTTTCTTTTCTTTTTATGAATATAAAAAAATCACAAAATCACAAAAAATAGTAGATTTAAGTTTTTATTAATTAAATTAATCAATCATTTAATCACCTTTTTTTAATTAATTAACTAATTAGAATTAGATTCTCATGATTTAATTATTTTTCTAAACAAAAATTAAAAACAACAAAAACATTTTTCTAATCTTAGAATCTTTTAGGGTTTTTCATCCTTTCCCGTTTCATCTCCGCGTGTTATTTATTTATTTCGCATTTTTATTTTCATGAACAATTATGCTACTGTTGAAGAAATGTAATAGTTAAAATTAGGACTCTTAACATTTTTATTTCCACATTTTTTGGTTTTTAATTCCCCCCATCCCGAAGCATTGTAATAGCATAGATTCAAATTCCCGTACTTTATTTTCCGTATTTCTATATATTTAATTGCTAGATGTATGCTTAATAGGCTTGTATGGAAAGACTAAAAACAAACGGTAGAAAACCTAAATGTTTAAGATAAATAACTGAAACATAATACACTCGCACACACGCACCTCTAAGGTGCCTCCACTTGTTGCCTTCGGAAAAACAGTCATGTCCCTCGAACGTGGGACACTTTAGCAAAGACCTCCAATATAAAAGATCGTAGTCCCTCGATGATCCTTTCGATATTGCCTTTAGTAAACAATCTAGTCCCTTACGATACAATTTCTAAAGTGTCTGTTGTACCCCCAAATTTGCCCTCTCATTTCTCAAGAAATCTCTCATAAGATCTCCATTGGTTCAGGACTACACAAGGTTTGATCAACTCAAGACACCTCCTTAACACTGATAACTCAAAATTAGGGTTTGAGTTTTCACAAGGACAATTGAACTTCTAATGCCTTATATTACTTTCATGGATCATTTTGGATCCCCAAGATTGCTCATGTCAAGTTTCAAGCTTTGGATCACAACATTGCTCAGTCATTTGATCAGATGACCTAAAATCAGCTGTATTGGATAAAAAGTCAACTGTGGTCAACCTACAGTCAAACTTCAATATTTTGGATCCATATCAACATCATGAACTCATATATGTCAATTGATCAAGTTTGGATCACAATTCCTCAAGAAATTTGATCAGAAGACCAAAAGGGCAAAATGGTCAAAATTAGGGTTTTGATTGAAGAAGGCTCAGTTCTTGACTTTTGACCAAGAAAATGACTTATTGGTTTAAGACATGATCTCAAGGATTCAAATGAACCATCTTGACCTAATTGCATATTTCAAATCACCTCTCAAGATCATTGGATTGACAGACGAATTTCAGTCAACTGATGAAAAGTCAATTGTATACTATAAAGTCAAACTTTGACTTTTTGATCAAAATCAAGTTTCAAAAATCATATTTCATCAAGACATGTCAAAATATGAAGTTTGTTCATCAAGAAATTGAAAAGTCAAATTTATCTTTGAAAAGTCAAAATTCTAGGACTTAGAAAATTTTTCTAAGTGTTGGAAAGTTAACATTTTTTCATAACTTTGTGCCAAATTTCCACCATGATGCAAGATGATTTAAGGAAAAATTCCAACATGAAAGCTATAGATATCAATGATATCTAAAACATTATAGGGCAAAACTTTTTCTAGAAATGCTTGGATTTCAAGTTATGAATTTATGAAGACATGTCCATGATACTAAAAATACTTAGGGAAATTTTGAGTATTTTAGTCAGGATTTTGACCTAACTTCATGACAACTTTTCACCTAGTTCCAAATTGATTCTTAAAAAATGTCCAACATAAAAGTTGTAGAGGATTTCCCCAGCTTTTCAAAATGTCCAAGAACTTGAAGAGATCATTTTGAGCTAGGAGATTCGAAGACTTGAAGTTGGCCTGATAAACTTGAATTATAAGTCATTTTTGTGATGAACTCATAATTAAATCTCATATCCTTATCATTCAATCTCACTTTTCAGGCCATTTTGCTTCTAAATCTCTCCATAATTAAGTAATTACACATACCCTAAGTGTATTACATAAGGATTTGATGTTTTGTCCAAGTCTTGATACCATTTATGGTTGAAATTGCAAAAAGTAACATATCCATTCTTGTAAAGCAAACTTTTTCACAATGTCAACCCTTCTTGAGCCTCTCAATGGCTCCACCTACACACACTCAACCTAGAAACTCAGAAGAAGCACATTTAAAGTGATTCAACCACTCTACATATCTTGTACCACACATTGGGATTTTGGTTTTCCACTTTGCTTCAAAAACAAGCAAAAATACCATAACATGTGATCTTGGTAATCTGACCATTTCAAGTATCCAAACCTTTTTCCTATATATCAAGACAGTCTTATGCAACTGAGGACACGATTTTACAAGCCCTTAAACCCTCTCATACACTCACAAACCCGAATTGGCCAAAAATCACCATTTTTAAGCTTTTGAAACCTTAACTTCGAAACTCATCACTCTTGCAACTATTGTCCAAACAAATCATCTAAACACTTCATATATATCATATAGAAACTATCCATACCCCTGTTTCCTCACGGTAACATCATTTTCATCATCCACCATTTTCAAAATGCACCATTGCAACTTGACTTGAGTAGACCAATCCAGACACTTTCAAGGCAAAGTAAAAGTTGCAACATACTCACCAAGGTCCTAGGAAGCTAAAGCAATCATCATATTGCTTCTGGAAGTCGTGTAGAGGCCATTGAATTTTTGCATCAAGAGGTAGTTTTTCCAACTTTGAAATCTTGATACAAGCATCATTTGCACTTACTTTCAAAAGATAAAATGTAGATATCATGTCTATGAAGCTAACCATATCCTTAAATTTCATTTTACATGACTGTGGGATGATAATTTCGAAACTGAATTTTTTGGACATTTAGGTTTTTAGTTTGGTACAGGTAGAAATTCGTGAGTTATAATGGGAATAAATAAAAACTAATTACATATTTGAAATCCTTGCGAAATTCTAAGCAAGTTTCATTTTTACATTTTTGAATTTGGTTGAGAAAATATTGTTATTACAGTAACTATTAGCGTGCAAGAGGAAGAAGAAGGAGGGTTTGACTATTTTCAAATTTTTACATCTAAGTTCATTTTATATTTAATGATAGTTGTTTCACTAAAGGATGTAACAGCCACCCCAGTGGAAAGCAGTGCGCGTTTCATATCACTTCTTATCCTAAGGGCGCAGGTTCGAACCATAGTGAATCCCCCTTTTGCATATTTTATGTTATTTTTGTGATTTTTTTGATTTCAGGAAGCAATCTTCTCATATAATATCATGCAAGCACATGGTTAACAAGAAAACACACCTATCCTAGTGGTATTCTTTTGATCCAGCAACCTGAATATCTTGAGTTCAAGCCTTGGCAGGACAAAAACCTTATTTTTATCACTTGACTCATTTTACATTTTTAACAAACTTCAACAATTTATTTAACCCATCAAGTTAACTCCTTTTGAACTAATTTTTTACACACTACTAGTTTGTTAGGTCTATTTTATAAATATATAAAAATCTCACCAAAACTATTTTTATTTTTATTATTCGGGATTTATTCAAAGTAGCATCTTTCAGGGTTTTTTTCTTTATTAAAACTATAAAAAAAAACATTTTTCTTAACAAATTTCTTTTCTTGATTAAATTAATTTTTAACTTAGTTTTTGCTTTAAATTTATTTTTCTAATTAAATCAAATTAGAATTTAGGTATTTTAATTAATTAAATTTTTTCCTTTTATTAGTTTAATTAAATCAAGATTTTTCATAAACAAAAAACAATTTTCTTTTCCTTTCACATTGCTTTTATATTCTTGCACATTTTATCTTGCAATATTCAGTATGGTTGTAATAGTATAATTAGAACTTTATTGCGTTCATCCCCCATTTGTAAATTGTGTCCCCATCCTCAAATGATGTAATATCGTAAAATTTTACATTTCCGCAATTTATCGCTTTCAATATAAATGTTAGTAATTATGGTTTGTATGGCAAGACTAAAATCAACAAGTAGCAAACTCTAATTCAAGATAAACAATGCATGCAAATCAAACACACTTGCACACTTACACCTCTAGGCTTAACTCCACTTGTTGCCTAAAAAATGGTCATGTTATGCATGTGAGACGTCTTAGCGAAAACCATCAAAAATACAAGATCATAGTCCCTCGATGACGCTACGAATGTTGCCTTACAAATGATCTTAGTCCCTCAAAGAGAAATGCTAAGATATCTCATAACATTGCTATCATGACTATACGATGACTCACGCCCTTCCCTTTACATCCAATGATAAGGCTTCTTACCAATAAATGGTAAGATAGCAATATTAAAGGAAAGGATAGAAATGAACAAAAAGACTTTTGAGTAGGGAGAAACGTTCTTAGTTGCTTGCTCACTTTCAAAACAAACACCAAACACTTTCAAATCATGAAATATTTTCAAAAGTCCAACACTTTGTATACGTTCTTACGAAACGAGAACCATTACAAAGTTTTCCTAAACGAAGGCTCATTTTCAAAAATACTTTCAAAAAACACCACAAAGCACATTTTCAAACAAAGCGAGTGATCTAGCAAGCAACTAAAAGCCCATAGAAAACTATGGATGAAAAGGGTGCTAACACCTTCCCTTTTCATAATCTACCCCCCGAACTCAAGAAATAATCTCAAAGGTCTTTCCTGTTCTTTTCCACCTTTACTTTTGGATAAAAGAAAAGTCGGTGACGACTCTTGCTAACCGCAATAATTGCGATCAAACACAAAACATCCCAAGTCAGTTCTCCCACCGTATGTCAATGTCCTACAAGTTGCCTTTATGATTGTACGATGAGTCGTGCCCGTCCCTCAAACATCCAACGATGGGGCTACCTACCGGCTAATAGTAGGATATCATTGTCTAAAGAAAAAGATGAAAAGAACAAAGACCGTTCGAGTAGGTAGACCGCTTATAGTTGCTTGCTCACAAAAACAAACAAAACAAATTTTTCACACATACACAAACTTTTTTTTTCTAAATATTTTCAAAGACAAAAAACACTTTGTATACGTTCTCAATGATACGATAAATATTACAAAGGTTTCCACACTAAGGCGTCTTTTCAAAAATATTTTCAAACACACTTACATAAAAAAACATTTTCAAAGTGATCTAGAAACTAAGAGCCCGTAGATAACTACTGATGGAAATGGTGCTAATACCTTACCTTTCCATAACCTACCCCCTGAACTCAAAATATTTAAAAAGTTATTTCCTGTTCTTTTCACCCTTTCCTTTGTTGGATAAAAGAAAAGTCGGTGGCGACTCTTGCTAACAGTAACATTTACGATAAAAGGCAAAACCAATAAAGTCAGTTCTCCCACCGTATTACAGAACTGGAGACTCTTGGGAAAAATTAAAAGTGGGGTTACGTTAGAGCTAGATCATATTTAAAATGCTTAAATTGTTTGACTTGCTTGCTTTACCTTTCGGGTTTATGATTGGGTTATTCTTAAAGATCCTATACCCGAATCAGGGGCACTTTAGGTAAGTAGAAATAGATTGTGGGGACTATGCGGCATAATACCGACATTGTTGAAGCGATGACTATGTTAGTGTGACACATTTGTTGGTACCTGTATCCCATGAATCTATTCGAGGAGAATACGGGGCCGATTTGTGGTGTCATAAAGCACTAACTGACCGTAGAACCTTAGTTGAACAACTTGGCCATTAGAAATTAGTGAGATAGCCGACTTTTGTGCAAAACTAAAGCTGGTTGATACTCAATACTACACTCATTGAGATCAGACTTTCGGGATATTTTGTTCGCTAATAAAGAAGCTTGTGCTGAAACAACGCCCGAGAGAAAGATCGGTGATATTGATATTCCTTACAACCCGGTTACTTCTTTAGGACAGGTTGAACCAACTAAAACTTCAAGAGGGTACTTACCTACAAACTCCATGCAAGCCTGGACCTAAGGCTACTTATGTGACTTGTTTGCATTCATTATCTAACAACTTGAACTCCTTGCAGGGCTTGTTTGTATTAATTATCTAACGATGTGAATTCATTGCAGGACTTATTTATAGTCATTATCCATTAACCTAGACTTCTTGCAAGACTTGCTTGTTTACGTCACCTTGCACTTTTGTTTGGTGCATAGCATACACATCATGACATCATGCTATATCATTTTCATTAACCATTTCAAGGATCTCAAAGGGCCTGCGATGCAGGTTATGATGAACCAAATGTCTAGCAAGCGGCAGGAGGATTTATTTTCCTCTAGCCAATGCCATCAAAGCACAATGTCTTGAGTCCGAAGATATGACCCACTCGACATGGTGAGCTTGATTCTCGTAGAAGGAAATTCAATGATACGAAGTTCTCCAATCAAAGTTGCAATCAATATTTAAACATCTTCTTGTGTTTACCCCGCGAGATCCTTGAAAACATTGCATGCATGTCATTACATAACAGGTATTCTCAAGACAGGTTTCTCATCTTCTCGCTGTTTATTTCAGCAAGGAAGATGGCTCCCGAACAGAACAACAGAGATCTCTAAGCTCAAGATGTTCAGTTCAAGGAAATGTTCCTGAATCTATCCAAGGGGCAAGATGAATTGAAACACTCTTTGCTAGAAACATGGCCAAGAAAAATCCTGACGAAAACAAGGATGACCAGTTGGAACAATTGCAAGCTGAGATGGAAAGGATGAGAATCCAGATGAATAGTCAGATGGCTCTTATCCAAAGTTTAGCTCGGGGATAAGAAGATTAAGGATTCTCATCAGCAAGCTTCATCAGGACAAATACGACCGTCTGGGGCAAACTACTAGAATTTGGGGCCTAGTCATTGATCAACCTCTCTTGGCAGACATGGAATGGGGTGACATGTTCATGCAGGAACATGTTGAAAATAAACTCAGGAGCAGTGAAATTCAGGGGACTTCATCTTCAATTACTTAGAAGAGATCATACAACGGAACGAAGGAGTCTAGTACCATGTACAACCAGAAGGATCGTAATAAGAGTGATCTCAACCAATCTGTAGGGGTAGTGCAGACCTCTAATCCAGTACCAGTGCGACAATAACGACAAGGTAATCAGCATAAGCAGGACACACCCAAAAGGCAATTCACCAAAATCAACATGTACTCAGCTCGAGTATTGCAACACATGTTGAAGATGCGGTTGATGACATTGAAGGGTCCTCCTCAGAATCCCAACACCGCCTCTCCTTGGTTCAATCCTAATGTGAGTTGCTCTTATCATTCCAATAGTCCTGGGAATGAAAGTAATAGATGTTTTGCATTGAAAAATAATATGCAGGACTTGATCGACAAAGGAGTGTTGGAGTTCACACAAGATGGTCAGACGGAATTCTTCTGCCATCCCTCAAAGGCACACCATCTGAAGTGACAAGTTCAGATAGAGAGGCTTTTTGTTCTTTTGAATTTTCAAATTGTAATTTCTTTTGATTATTCGAACACTTATTTTATGGAAAACTTTGATTATTCCATTAATGCATTGCATATGTTTGGCTTGAAGTAACCCATTCATTTTGAATTTATTTAAACTATGCTTTTACTTCCTCTTTGTGATATTCAACTCTCGATTAAAAGTTGTAAGCCTTTAGAGGGAGGATGACGAAAAAATACCATAATCTCATACAATATGCTTTTGAATAGACCTCACTGACGATGTACATGCGTTCTTTCAAATCCTAAACAGTGGAGTTATAAGGAAGATAATCCGTAGTCAACCCCTTTGAGCCTAAGAAGTAGGAGTTTTCTTTTTCAAACAAATTGAAACTTTAATCATAACGTGGGGCACAATAGTATCTCAGTCAATTCATTGGTGCATTCAAACACAAGCTTTACCCTCATACATGACGAGTAGTGTCGAATATACTCTTCCAAATCAAAAAATAGTGATGGTTCCCCGTAATCACTAAAACAGGCAGTCATTATATCTCAAAATAAAAGCCCTCTAAGTCAAACCCTATGAATGATACTTAAGAAAAAAATGGGGCATCCCGCTCACTGTAATCACCAAAGAAGCAGTTCAGACAAAAGGTAGGGATGATAAAAAGAATTCGCTACAAATCCTCAACAAAAAAGATATATTACAAAAAATGATTGCCTCCTCAAAATAAATTTTCAGTTTCCGAACCAATACCGAAATATCAGGGCCAAAATCCCAGACACAATTGGGATATAAATGCACAATTAACTGAGTATGAGACTGAAGAACATTACGAAGAACGAGTGGGTACAAATAAAGTTTGAGTCTTTATCCTTTGTTTCTTAAACTGTGAACCAGACCATGCTACAACCCTTGAAATTCCTAACTGAAGCATGGGTTAGTTCGAAAGCATACTGTTACAAAAAGGTATCATGACTCCTGTAAGGCTTGCTATAAATCCCTAGTTGATATCACATTCTTGCAAATTTTGTTTTACTAAAAAATTCAGTTTTAAAAACTTCAAGACAGACATAAGCTTTGCATTTTTAAATGTCATTGTTTGCATATGACTAATTGTCCGACAACAGAGAAATTCACACGATGGACATTCAATGAACGGAAATCCTCTCAATGAATAGAATCACCTCAGATGAAAAGACATTTTAAGTAACAGGCCTTTCATAATCTAGGGGGCATGACATGGTGTCTAACTGATCTAGGGAAGCCAAGTAGAGATTCAAAGAATCTCTCAAAAGTGTCGAATATCCAGGGGCAGATCTCCATCTGAATCACTTGGGGCATTGAACATGAGTTCCAGCAAAGGTCCATGTACGATCAAGAAAACATTTTCTGGAAGTTCTACAACACTTACTATTATGGACAATGACAATTCTCCGCACCCTGTGAACACGGACATAGTCGAAAAATACTACGGATGAAAAAACACCCGCTAGGTTGACTGGCCTAGGCAAAAATGAGGGCATCCTGGCGAACCAAAAGAGTTTGAGCAAAAATTATGGATATATAAATAAAACTGTACACCCGGTAAGTCGAAAACCTGAAAAGGCGGCTGGGGCAAAAAAGGGTATCCCGGTGGACTGAAAATCTGAAAGGTCAGTCCAAGAAAAAGTTAGGGATTAAAGCGTACGACTATGTCCCGTCATCTCGTCACTTGTCTATCAGTAGAAGACTTATCACCCTAATCATCATTCACCAAGGGATCTAGAAGTAGAGGTATGTTCAAGTCCCCACGGGTCCCTACAGAGCCACTTCCATGAGATTATCCCCACAGAGTAATCTTCACAAGTTCATACATTCCCCGTAATTGCCACGGCAGATCACTCTGGATTATAAAGGAGTATGATTTTCTCCCCAGAAATATCACCAACCTGCAGAGTTCCAATCAGTACAGTTCATGGAGTTTCTCTTCCCCAGCTGAGCTTGTTCCTCCAAGGTTGTAAAATACCCTTTCAGGCTTCTGTGCTCCAGTAGAGTTCATTTCCTTAACAAGGGTGTTTCCTCAACAAGAGTATTTCCCCAACAGGGTTTATTTATCCAACATTTTATCATCTTCTAGATACAGTTCAGATAAAATCTAGATATAGATTCATTCTGACACTCATTCTAGATTCTCTTATAGATACAGTTCAGATACAATCTAGATATAGATTCATTCTGACACTCATTCCAAGCTCTCTTCTAGATACAGTGCAGATATAATTAAGATACAGATTCATTCTAACACACATTCCAGATCCATTTCTAGATAGAGTTCAGATACATTCTAAATATACATTCATTCCATATCCACTTCTTTATACAGTGTAGATACAATCAAGATACAGATTCATTCTGGCACTCATTCCAGATTTCTCTTCCATATACAATTCAGACACGATCAAGATACAGATTCATTCTGATACTCTTTCAGTACATCTTCCAGATATAGTTCAGATACGATCAAGATACAGATTCATTCTGATACTCATTCAGTACATCTTTCAGATATGGTTCAGATACAGTCCAGATAGGGATATCATTCTGATACCCATTCAATACATCTTCAAATATAATCAAGGCATAGATTTATTCTAACACTCCCTAGCTTAAGTATAATTTTACCATAAATCACCGACTAAAATCCTCTCCCCAGTGAAGTTTCCATTATCCCTAGAGAGTTGTTATAGAACCTGGAATCAATCAAGTACCAGTCAACCTTATCTTCCCTACATAATTCAGAAGGTTATCCATCTCTTCTATTCCCAGTCAGGGTATAAATTCCCCAGTAGAGCAATGAACAACCAATGTTCTTGAATTCTTCTCCCCACGCAGGAATTAATATTCTCAAACATAGTTTCCTCAAACAAAGAGCAAAAATCAATGTTCCACATCGGAGTTTCCTCAAACTAGCAAGCAGGGGCCCCCAGCAGAAACAATCCCCAGAAGATCGAAGATACACATATTCTTCATCCCCAACGACGATTAGGGATTTATTTTCCCCAGACAAAGATGCTGCTCGAGTTTACAAATGCACTTCAAAAACATGTCGCATTCATACATCATTTACCAAATGTCATAGCATATGCATATGAAACACATATAGCACAATCTCATTTATTTTGAGAGCATCATTATATAATGCTTTTCATACATCATGACATTGCATACAACTGACTCTTTTCCTTTTCAGGAAAGATCAATCGACAGACGAACATCATCAACTACTTATATGACCTGACAATCTTCTAGAAGGCTACATCTGACGAAGGGTTATTTCAGCATTTTCCTCATAAGGTCATTCTCAAAAGACATCTGCTGGTTCACTTTAAATCGACCAATGATTTATCCTAATTATTTTTCCAGTAGACTCTTTCTCTGGTTCAGTTAAATTGACCCTAAGATTTATTCTAATTCTTATCCATTTAAAGATAAATCGAGACCTCTGTTGGTTCAGTTTAAATCGACCAATGATTTACCCTGATTCGTTTTCCGGTAGACTCTTTCGCTGGTTCAGTTAAATCGACCCTAAGATTTATTCTGATTCTTATCTAGTTAAAGATAATTCAAGACTTCTGTTGGTTCAGTTTAAATTGACGAATGATTTATTTTGATTCTTTTTCCAGTAGACTCTTTCTCTGGTTCAGTTAAATCGACCCTAATATTTTTCTGATTCGTCTCCAGTTAAAGATAATTCAAGACCTCTGCTGATTCAGTTTAAATCGAACAATGATTTATTCTAATTTGTTTTCTAATAGAATCTTTCTTTGGTTTAGTTAAATCGACCCTAATATTTTTCTGATTCATCTCCAGTTAAAGATAGTTCAAGACCTCTGCTGGTTCAGTTTAAATCGACCAATGATTTATTCTGATTCATTTTTCGGTAAACTCTTTCTTTGGTTCATTTAAATCGACCCTAATATTTTTCCGATTTGTCTCCAATTAAAGATAATGCAAGACCTCTGCTGGTTCAGTTTAAATCAACCAATGATTTATTCTGATTCATTTTCCGATAGAATCTTTCTCTGGTTCAGTTAAATCGACCCTAAGATTTTTCAGATTCGTCTCCAGTTAAAGACAGTTCAAGACCTCTGTTGGTTCAATTTAAATCAACCAATGATTTATCCTGATTCATTTTCCGGTAGATTCTTTCTCTAGTTTAGTTAAATCGACCCTAAGATTTTCCTGATTCTTATCCAGTTAAAGACAGTTCAAGACCTCTACTAGTTCAATTTAAATCGACCAATGATTTATCCTGATTCGTTTTCCGGTAGACTCTTTCTCTAGCTCAGTTAAATCGACCCTAAATTTTTTTATTCTTATCCAGTTAAAGACCTCTGCTGGTTCAATTTAAATCGACTAATGATTTATCCTGATTCATTTTCCGGTAGATTCTTTCTCTGGTTCAGTTAAATCAACCCTAAGGTTTTTCTGATTCTTATCAAGTTAAAGACAGTTCAAGACATATGCTGGTTTAGTTTAAATCGACCAATGATTTATCCTGATTCGTTTTTCGGTATATTCTTTCTCCGGTTCAGTTAAATCGACCCTAAGATTTTTCTGATTCTTATCTAGTTAAAGACTCATATATATTGGGGAAAAAGTCAACCATGGCCAATTTGCAGTAAAAATTCATAATTTTTTATCCACATCAACATTTTAGACTCATATGTATCATCTGATCAAGTTTGGACCATAATTCCTCAAGAAATTTGATCAAATCTCCAAAAGGGCAAAATGGTCAAAATTAGGGTTTTGACTGGGAAAGGGAAATTTCTGATTTTTGACCTAGACAATGGTCAATTGGTTTAAGAAATGATCTCAAAAGTCCAATTGCATCATTTTTACCTAAAGACATGGTTCAAAACATTGCAAATCCATTAGATGGACAAATGAATTTTGCAGTCAACTGATCAAAAGTCAACTATATACTGAAAAGTCAAACTTTGACTTTTTGGTCAAATTCAAGTACCAAAGATCACAATTCATCAAAACATGTCAAAATAGAAAAATTATTCATCAAGAAATCAAGAAATCAAGATTTAATTTTGAAAAGTCAAAATTTCTAAACTTAGAAATTTTTCTAAGTGTCAAAAATTTCTTATTTTTTTATAACTTTGAGCAATTTTTTCATTATGATAGAAGATGATTCAAAGGAAACTTCCAACATGAAAGTTGTATATCTCCATGAAATATACAACTTTGCTTCACAAAACTTCTCCTAAAAGTGCTTGGATCTCGAGTTATATTTTTGTGAATACATGCTCATGAACTAAAAAAGACTTAGTGAAATTTTGCCCTAGTTAAGCAGATTTTTGACCTAACTTCATGGCAATTTTTCACATATTTCCAAGGGGAATATTCAAAATCAATTCAAAGATTAGTTGTAGAGCACATTTCAAGCTTTCCAAAATATCCAAGAACTCTTTGAGATCATTCTTGAGTAGGGAGAATCAAAGAGATGAAGTTGGTGTTTTGTCACTTGAATTATAGGTCATTTTCATGATGAACACAAATGCAAATCAATGTTAGGCTGCATAATATTTGCTTTGCAGACCTCAAACTTGTATGCCACTCCATAATTAATGTATCACACAAACGTTTGAGCTATAATCCAAGTGATTTAAGCTTTATCCAATTCACATTTCCATTTTGGGAAGAAAGCTAACAATGTCATTCTTGTAAAGAAAGCCTTTTGCATAAAATCTACTCTTTAGCCTCTAACTTGTTCCCTCTGATCACACTTCATCTACAAAGTCAGAAGCAAGCGTGTTTAAAGCATAACCACTCTATCTTAGAAAGTACACCAGCATTGAAACTTGTTCTCTAAAAAAATCACATGTTTAGCTTAAGGATGCAAATTTAAATTCCGATCAACAAGTCTCCAAACTTGTTGCTTATAAATAGAAGCACTATTTGTGATCTAGGACACGAGCTAGAAGACCCTGAAACTCACTCAAACTCCCTCTAGCTAGAAATTATCTCAAAGCACCATTGTTGTGAAAGTTCTGACTTTACATACCAAACTCACATTTCCCTCGTGCGTTTCTTGGCCTTTTAGTTTCTAAAGCTTCCATGCATCAAGAGTAAATCATCCTTGTACCTATTTCATTTATATAACATCATTTTCCATGTCTTCCATAACCAAAAACAGAGCATCGTAGTTGGACTTCTCCAGACCATTCCAGCCATCCTCAGCTCAAGCCAGCCATTGCATTAGCTTCCTAGAGGTCCAAGGAAGCTAACCTGATCATCAGCACTGCCTGAAAGAAGCTCATTTGCATTTCACGATTTCCAGTTCTGAGGTATTTTTCTTAAACTTCTATCTCATTATTTAGGCATTGTTAGGCTTGCATTTGTGAAGATAAAATGTAGACCTCATTGACACGAAGCTGTACATATCCATAGTTTGCATTTACATGGCCTGAGCTTAGAGAATTTTAGAGTTGAAGTTTCTGAAATTTTTAGGGTTTAAATTAGGGCCAGAGAAATTCTCATTTATCTTTGACTTTTAGCCTTAGTTATTTACATGGTTAGATTCATGAGGAAGAATGCAACAACATTGATTTTGTCATCTCCCATTTTTGTTGAGAAATGAAGAAGTTACAGGTACACCGACTAGAGGTTGAAGAGGAAGTTATCAAGACTTGTTTTGCCTTACATATTTGTTGTTTTGTTTATATAAACAGATGTATAACCACCCCAGTGGTAAAGTGCGTGCCTGTTCACCCCATGGTCATGGGTTCAAGCCCCAGCATGACCATTTTTACTTTGTTTGGATTTTTTGACATTTTGTGATTTGTTTGCAGGCGCTGGGCCCTTTGGGCCTGGCTATTTTATTTTGTGCTGACTAACTCCCAGCCTACTTGTGGCACCCCCTGACCCATTTATTTTTATTTATTTATTTCATTTTTTGCTTTTAAATATATTTTCTAAAATACTAAAAAAATTATAAAAAATATAAAAATAATAGATTTATGTTTTGACATAATTTAAATATTTTTTCCCACACAAAAAATTATTTTTAGTCATTATACTTTATTTATCTTTACTAATTATCTTGTAAATTAAATTAAAACTAGGTTATTATTTATTTTCTTTTATACTTATAAAAATATATTACTTAAATACCAAAAAAAGACAAAAAATATTTTTAATGCTATAAGTATTTTCAAGATAAAAAATACCAAAAAATGCTTTCCTTAAAAATTATTTTCTTTTGGTTGATTATTTTCTTTTTCTTAATAAATTCAAATTTAATTAACTATCTTCTTTATTTAAATTAGGTTAACACAAAAATCTTTCTTTATGAAAATCAAACAAAATTCTTTTCTTTACATTTTTTATCCTTATACATTTATCCGTCATTATACTTTGGATTTATGTAATTCTTGTACAAATTCAATTTGGTTGTAATAGATTAATTAGGTTTATATTCTTGCAATCCCCATTTACCAATTGTACACCCCCTCCCCTCCCCACAAATGTTGTAATAACGTAGTAATTTTAAATTTCGCAATTTATCGCTTTTACATAACATGCTAGTAATTAGGGTTTGTATGGAAAGAATAAAATCAATCAAGTAGAAAACCCTAATTCAAGACAAAAACAAGCATAAAAACAACAGACTTGTACACAAGCACCCCTAAGGTTATCCCATTTGGTTACCTTATACAAAATGGCCATATTACGCATGCGAGGTATCTTAGCAAAAAAACAAGCAAATACAAGATCATAGTCCCTCGATGACGCTATCTAAGTTGCCTTACAAATGATCTTAGTCCCTCAAAAAGAATGCTAATATACCTTTCAATATTGCTAATCATGGTTATACGATGACCCACGCCCGTCCCGTTTACATCCAAAGATAGGGTTGCTTACCAAATCAATGGTAAGACAACAATGTCAAAGGAAAAGGAAATGAACAAGAAAGACATTTGAGTAGGTAGATTGCTCCTAATTACTTGCTCCATTTCAAAACAAACATCCTTGCTAATTTCAAAACAATCACATACACTTTCAAACATCTTACAAAATTAAAAACATTTTCAAAAGATCAACATCTTTGTATACATTCTTACGAACGAGAATCATTACAAAGATTTCCTAAACAATGACCTCTTTACAAAATACTTTCAAAAACCACACAAAGCATAATTTCAAACAAAAACAAGTGATCTAACAAGTAACTAAGAGACCATGCAAAACCATGAATGAAAAGGGTGCTAATACCTTCCCTTTCCATAATCTACCCCCTGAACTCAAGAAACAATCTCAAAGGTCTTTCATGTGCTTTTTCACCTTTCCTTTTGGATAAAATAAAAGTCGGTGGCGACTCTTGCTCACCGCAACATTTGTGATAAAACACAAAACCTTCAAGTCAGTTCTCCCACCGTATCACAGAACTGGCGACTCTGTTGGGGAAAATTTTAAAAGTGGGGTTACCTTATGGATAGATCACATTTACTTGCTTACATTGTTTGACTTGTATGCTTTACATTCTGGTTCTTTTTGTTTGGGTTTTAATCCTCTACCCGGATTTGGGATATATTATAGGTAAGTAGCAATACGTTATGGAAACTGTGCAGGGTATACCGACATGGTCTAAGAAATAGCTACGTTAGTGCAACATATTTGTGGGTACCGGTAGCTTTTGAGTTAATCAAAGAGAATACGGGGCCGCTGAGTGATGTCATGAAACACTAATGAACTTCTAGAACCTTTACTTGACCAACTTGGCCATTTAGGATGTAGTGAGATGACCGGCTTTGGTGCAATCCGAAGTTGGTAGATACTCGATACTACACTCATTGAGGTTTAGTTTCTTGGGATATTTAGGTCTCCATTAAAGAGGCTTGATTTGAAACAATGACCAAGGAAACAATCCACTGATATTGAGCTCCTTAGAACCCGATTACTATTACTAGGACAGGTTTGAGCCAACTAAACTTTAAGAGGGTACTTACCTATAAAACTCCATGCAAGCCTAAACCTAGGGATTTGTTTTCTTTGTTTGTATATACATACTTATACATAACATCATGAACATCATAACATCATACATATTCACTAACCATTTCAAGGATTTTTTGGATTCATCTTTGTTCTTGTTTTGTAGGATATGGTTTCACTTCGCAGGAAAACTATTCAAGTCAACCTTGTAAGAATCCCTCCACAACTTAAGGAGCTAGTTTCAAGGATTCTTGAAAAATATCCATTTACCGAGAGGCATGGTCGCCTACTCAACTTGGTCACCTCTAACATAGATGAGGACATGATGAAGGTTCTCTTTCAGTTCTTTGATCCTTTACACCATTGCTTCACATTTCCCGACTATCAACTTGTGCCTACTTTGGAAGAATTCTCCCAACTCTTGAGGATTCCCATTCTCAATCAACTACCTTTCAACGGTACAAAAAGAGACCTAAAGCCAGAAGAGAATGCTCAAGCTCTACACTTGCACTCATCTGATGTCACAACTCATTGGGAAACAAGGAGTGGTGTCAAAGGTTTTCTAGCAAAGTTCCTGTTTGAGAAAGCCCAAAGTTGTTGGAATTCATTGGACTTGCAAGCCTTTGAGGAAATTGTGGCTCTCCTCATCTATGGGATGGTTTTGTTTCCAAATCCTGACCAACTCATAGATGTCAATGCTGTCAAAATCTTCATATCCCGCAACCCGGTGCCTACATTGCTAGGAGATATCCTACACTCTTTTCACACTCGCACAATGAGGAAAAGAGGTGTCCTTATGTGTTGCACTATTATCTTGGCAAGATGGTTTATTTTTCATCTTCCCCAATCTGTATTAAAAAATGAGCAAGGTTCAAGGTGGTCACAAAGGTTGATGACGCTCAAACATTCGGACATTCATTGGTGCTCCTGATCCAAAGAGAATGTTATCATTGTCGACCGTTGTGGAGAATTCCCTAATGTCCCTTTTCTTAGAATTAGGGGAGGTATCAACTATAACCCATGCTTAGCCTTAAGACAATTTGGTTACGCCCAAAGGGATGGCCCGCATGAGATGCTGATTCAAGGTTTGGTATTTGACTACGACAACGATGATTAAGGTCTTCGTGAGAGATTTATCCGAGCTTGGAGGATGTTAAACAAGGTGGATAGCAAGACTTTGGGGCACAAGAATTCCATCCCTCTTGAGCCTTACCTCAAATGGGTACGAACTCGTGCTCAGAGTCTTATGATGCCTTATCCCTCCATTCTCTCGGTAATCATTGAGCCTGTCATGGAGGGAGATGTTCCATACACTATCCTACATCCTGACATGCCTACCTCTCTTGAAGACCTACAAAGAGATTGGATACAACTCAAGGGAGAGCGAGATACTTTCGAAGCTCAATTCTACGCAAGCGAGAAGAAGGTTTTGGAACTCACTAGGGTACTTCATGAGGAGCAGACTCTCAATTCCTACATTGCACCAAAGAGGATGCGCACTACCTTTTTATCGTAGAGCTTTTGTATTTCCTTATAAGCCCAAGAGGCATTGATGTACTCAAGATTTAGCTTATTAATATAACGTGTGTTTCCTTTTTGTCTAAAACAAATTTGAATCTTTGAAATCCTTGAAATCATTACACATGCATATACCATTCATCATAACATAAGCAATTCTTTTGCAACAAGTCTCCTCATCTCTCTACTGTTTATTTCAATAAGATGGATCTCGAGCAAACAGTGAAGGACCTCCAAGCTCAGAATACATAGTTTCAATAGTTGCTCTTGACCCTAGCCAAAGGACAAGAAGAGTTGAAGACTTTGTTCGTCGAGGAGAAGAAAAAGAAGACAAAGAAGGTAACCGGAGTCCTGAACATGGAAAGAAGGTTTCATGAGCAGACAAGAAGGAGACAAGAAGGACCTTAAAATTTGCAACGACATCTGGAGAAGGAGACAATCAAGATGGGAAAGGCAAGGGAACAGTTGTCCCGTCAGAATCAGAAGAGGAAGAGGAAGAAGAAGACTATTCTGAAGAACAATACCCTCCAGTTGATGACAAGTATAGACATCTCAAAGAGCGGTTGAGTGCGATGGAAATCCAAAAAGTGCCTGGCTTGGATTTTGAGGAATTGGGTTTAGTGTCAGGGATTGTTATTCCTCCGAAATTCAAAGCACCTTTATTCTCCAAATATGACGGAGTTTCATGCCCTAAAATGCATCTCCGGTCATATGTGAGAAAAATCCAACCCCATACCGCTGACAAAGACTTATGGGTACATTTCTTCCAAGATAGTCTGTCTGGAACTCAACTTGACTGGTTTTACCAACTAGAAAGAGCCAACATTCACAATTGGGAAGATCTTGTTGCAGCCTTCTACAAACAATACCAATACAATGCTGATTTGGCGCTTACCCGTACTCAACTCCAGAGTATGACCATGGTTTCCAATGAAGGTTTCAAGGACTATGCACAAAAATGGAGAGACTTGGCTGGAAGAGTTCAACCCCCTCTATCTGAGAGGGAATTGGTAGACATGTTCTTAGGCACCTTTTCTAGTCCCTTCTTCAATCATTTAATTGGAAGTTCATCTGCAGGCTTTACTGAACTAATATTGACTGGAGAAAGGGTAGAAGCCGGTATAAAGAGTGGAAAGATTCAGAAAGATATATCTTCTTCTGCGGCTGTAAGGAAGCCTTTCATCAGAAAGAAAGGGGTGGTTGCTGTATATCCATAAGAAACCAAGATAGGGCCGAACACCGACCAATGATGGGGGCTGTTATGATTCCTAAACCTGCGCCTGATCAGCAAAGAAATAATCAACCGAGGATGGAAAGACCGGTCAGAAAGTTCACCAAAATTAACATGACTCCGTCTCAGGTATTACCGCATCTACTAAGATCCAATTTGGTGACCTTGAAAGAAGCTCCAAAAAACCCCAATACAACATCTCCTCACTATCATCCCAATGCCCGTTGTGCATACCACTCTGAAAGTCTCGGCCATGACACTAATAATTGTTAGGATCCAAAGAACAAAATACAAGACCTCATTGAAGCAAAAGAGATTGAATTCAATGCGCCCGAAAAGCCAAATGTCATTTCTGCCCCTATGCCCATACATGGCCATAATACCAATGCCATTGAAGAAGGATTGTTTGTTACTTCAGTTGATGAACTTTTGACACCACTTTTGACTATTAAAGTGAACTTGTTGAATGTCAGTGTGTTTCCGGGCTGTGATGAAGTTTTCCATTTCTGTTTGTCCTTACCAACCAGCTGTCATTTGTTGAAAGCAGGTGTTCAGTGCCTAATAGATAACAAAGAAATTTTGTTTGAAAAGACTTCTGTTCCACCTATTCCTTTTGAAGATGTCTCTATCATTACCATTTCCGCCAATTCTTCCAGGGTCTCCACCAAAATACCCGTTAGAATTACATTTGTTCCGAAAGCAACTCCTTTAATAATCACAATGCCTGGACCAGTCCCATATTCGTCAGACAAGACCGTACCATGGAATTATGGAGGCGATGTCTACTACCATGGTATCAAGAAGGACTGGCCAGCCGCCGAAGATTAATGTTTTGAGAAAGTGGATTCCGACGTCAGTAATATTGCAGTAACTAGTAAGATTACCCAAAGTGGTAGAATCTTCTCTCCAGAAATTGCTCCCCCAATGGTTGTTTCTGGACCCGTAATCATTCTTGTTGCTGTTACCCCTCCGAAGGTTATTCCCGGTCCTACAATCATATCCACCAATACTCCAACTGACAAAGCTGTTACAACCCCTGTTATCATTCCTACTGACATTCCTGCTGCCGAGTTAACCAAGACTCGAGGTAAAAGTATTCTGGTTGAGCATGTCCGGACGAAGGCTCGATCATTGGCTATCCCTGAGACCTCCCGGAAAGAGATGGACGAAATTCTGAAGATCATAAAGAGAAGCGACTACGATGTAGTTGAAAAACTGGGGCAAACTCCCTCTAAAATTTCCATGCTGGTATTACTACTATGTTCCGAAGCGCATACAAAAGCTTTGGTAAAATTCCTGAAAATTGCCCATGTACCCCAAGAGACATCTGCCGATCAATTTTAGGACTGCGCAGTTAGCTTGACTGCAGATAATGGCCTAGGTTTTTCGGATGCTGATTTAACACCAAGAGGAAGGAAGCATAATGAGGCATTGCATGTCTAAGTTGAATGTTGGGGCACAACCTTGGCCCATGTTTTTGTGGACACTGGCTCATCTCTGAATGTATTACCTAAAAAATCTCTTGATAGGCTTGACTGTGAGGGATTGACATTGAAGCCAAGTAATATAGTGGTAAGGGCTTTTGACGGCTCGAAAAGAATGGTACATGGGGAGGTAGACATACCCATAAAAGTTGGAACACAAACATTTTATTCAACTTTTTACGTAATGGATATCCGTCCCTCATATTCTTGCTTGCTAGGCCGACCATGGATTCACAATGCTGGCGCTGTCACTTCTACGTTGCACCAAATGCTGAAATATCCAATTCAAGGGAAGATTATCACCGTTCATGGAGAAGAAGAGTATATGATCAGTGTTGTACCCAAAAATTTGTCCTCCCATATTCTCCAAGATCTGTCAAGAATCATCTTCAAATGGTTCAAGATTGTTCAAGGATTGCACAGTTCAAACCACCTCCTAAGCCAGCTGAAATTAGGGTTTTGGTCCTTTCAAGGAATTTGAGGTTCTCAATGGTTCAATCAAGTCTCATAGGCCCATATACATCCTCAAGCACCTACATGCCAAGTTTCAAGACTCACAATGCCAATTTGCACAGTCAAAAGCTCCATTTGATCCACAGTCAACTGCAGGGGCAAAATGGTCATTTTGCAGTCAAAAGTCAGAATTTTTGGTCAACGTCTCATTTTGAGCCCACAATCATCATTTGATCAAGTCTTGATCATGATTCCACAAGCATGGCTCAAAAATCATCAAGATGCAAAAAGTTGCTATTTTTGGACAGTAGAAAAGTCAACTGTATCTTGACCAAGGCATAACTTTTTCATGGTTCATAAGAAAAATCCCATCCAATGCTCATTTTGAAGGGGATGACATTTCCTATAACTCATCTTAACATTCCAAGTCCAAGAAATGCTCTCACAAAAAGTTATCAACTTCTACATTATAGGTCAAATTCAAAAGTCAACAAAAATGCACTTTAAGTCAAAGACCATAACTTGAGATTGGTAAATCCAAAAGACATGGGACCAAAGGCATTGGTTAGAGGACTTCAATACCTTTCCAAAATGTCAAAGAACATGTTCATAGGATCAAAATTGAGCAAGATATGCATTGGAGAAGTTGGCAAATTTTTGTGAATTTGCAAAAGTCAACTTTGCTCAAAACACCTTGTTTTTGCTAATGGGCCTCAAATTTCTTCTTGAAACTTTATCCAAGGCCTATTCACGACCCATCAAGCCTATTTGAATTTATTTTCTTATTTTTTACTAATTAATTGGATTTTTAGTTGATTTTAATTCATTTAATTAATTTAAATTGAAGAAAATACCAAGATTTGATTTTTTCAATCTTTTTGTGAAGCAAAAAAGCTCAAGATATGCTGGAAGTTCGTGTGCAAATCAAAGGGACAAAAATCTACAAGTTTGGCAAGTTTCTTCAATCAAAAAGATTCAAAAATATATGATTGCAAATCAAATATTCAAACCATTATTTCATGGATCTTTGCCCAAGGATTTAACCTAATTCTCTTCCACTATAAGTACACAAGCCAACCCTAATGCATTGGACGTGAATTTGCTGCAGAAAAAGCCATAACCACTTTGAAAAAAATCCATGAAAAGTCAAAACTGTTCTTTGCATTCCATCATGATTCAAAGCATTTTATTGTTTCTAATACATTGCAGGGGTTCCCAGAGACATATTGCAATCAAAACCATACGCTAAAGCTCAAGAAACTACCCAGAACAGTCGCACGGTTTGCATACTTTTTTCAGAATTGAAACTCATATTTCATGCATAATTAACATGCTTTAATCATTGTTTTGTGTTTCTTGAATTCATATGAAGCTAATGGTATTAGTTAATTGCATTATAATGCCCAGAATCATAGGTTACCAAATTTAGGGTTCATGAGTTCTCAAATTGGGGCTTTATTATCCAGGAAAAATTGGAGCCTTTAAGACCCATGGTTGAAACCGTTGCATCCAGACGAATCTAAGGAGACCATCGCGAAATATTTTTGTTGCTCATAGGCCTAATCGCTATTATTCGTGGTTGCAGGTTGTGGGGGTTAAAAACCCCTGCTATCTAACTCTGTTTTTACAGGCAAACGAAGAAGACGAAGGACGTGTAAGTTACTGGTTGGATGATTCAAAAGAACGCGCGTTTTTATGTTTGTGTACATCATATTTAATTGTTTTACATATTATATTTATTCATTATCATAATAACAAATGCAGCGTAATGGCCTAGTGGATAGTGCGTTGTCCAAGAATCATTGGGACCTGGGTTCGAGTCCCAGGTCCACCAAAATTCCTATATTATTTTGTTCAACATGATTGCATGCAGGCTTCAGGCAACGTTCCACCATGTGCCTCCAACCAACAACGCGCCAAGTGGCATTAGGCACAAATCTAATGGCTACAAGAGAAGGAACACCATGCTCCCAATCAACAAGCACTGTGGACGATCTCCAAAAGTCAAACCAAGCTTGAGTTAATGGGCCAGAAATTCCAGGACTCACCTCCTAATGGGCCAACACACCCCCCTGGGTTCTTTTTCTTTCTTTCTTTCTATTTTTTTATTATTTCTTTATTCTAATTATTTGCTATAATTATTTTTATTACTTAAATTAACATAATTAATATTTTTCATAATAAATTCAGAAACCTAAAATATTATTTATTTTTATTATTTATTAATTTCACTATTAATTATTTTTTGTAAATAAATTCTAAATGTAATTAATTTAGTTAATTAGGTTAATTTTGACTTTTTCACAATAAATAAAATCAATCTAGAATTAGGTTTTTTTTCTTTTGACAATTTTAATCCGTTTTATTTTATTTTCATTAAAAACATAAAAAACTTAAAAAACATTTCTTTTAATTAAATAATTAGTTTTAGGTCCAAGATTTAATTAAATGCAAAAAAGGACCAAAATTCATTCTTTTCTCAAAAAGGGGTCAAAACCCTAAGGACTTTTCCAATTCAATTTTTCTTGCGCATATTAATTTTGATTCATATTTATGTATCTGCTCCGAGGATGTAATAGATAATTAGGACTTTTATCGTTTTCTTTAATTTTCTCGCATTTACTTTTCAAGGGTTATGTTTTTGGCGATGTAAATACCCGATGCCTTGTAATAGCGTAAATTTACCTTCCGCAATTTACTTTCCGCACAATTACTAACTGTTAACTATGCATGACAAGACTTGCCTGAAAAATAAAATCAAAATGTAGCTCACCATAATGCATGTGCAAAGATAATTTAAACATGAAACCTGACACACATGCACATGCCACTCCTAGGGTACGCCTCACTTGGTTGCCTCGACGTGGTCATTAAGTACATGGTGTTTTAGAGGTCGCCCTCCTGTCTAAAGATCCAGTTGCCTCGAAACGGTTGCCTCGGATAAAAAGGATCTAGGACATTAGGGTTACCGCTAAGGCGTCCTACTATTGCTTTGGTGACCACACATGTCCCTATAATCGAATTGACCCGAATAACTCCAACGACGGTGCTACCTACTTCTCAATAGTGGGATAGTACTGTCTAAAGGACATTTACACAGCTTAATTTCTTTTGAGTAGGTAGAGGTTCTCAGGTACTTGCTCATTCAAAACAAAAACAATTTTTCGCACTTACACTTTTCTGACAAAAGTTTTCAAACAAACACTTCATGACACTCTTGAGGACTGATACAAGAGTTAACGAAGTTTTTTCAAACAAACTTTTTCAAAACCCACAAAACACAAGAAAAGCAAACATTTTTGAAAACATAGTGAGCAAGTACCTAAGAGCCCGTGGATAACCCCAGATAGAAAGGGTGCTAACACCTTCCCTTTCTATAATCTACCTCCCGAACCGAGAAACATCTCGAAAAGGAATTTTGCTGTGCTTTTGTCCTTTCCTTGTTGGAGAAAATAAAAGACGGTGGCGACTCTTGCTTACCGCGACATTTCGCGAACCAACATTTCAAAACAGTCAGTTTTATTTCCACCGATCACAGAACTGGCGACTCTGCTGGGGAATTACTATATAATTGAGGTGTACCTTAGGATTAGATCATTCTATGTTTTCAATTGTATGCCTTGTTTGCTTTAATATTGTGGGCTTGTATTGGAGTTTTATAGATCCTAACCCGGATCTGGGGGATACCCTTTAGAAGTAGCAACAAACTGTGAGGGAACTGTGCGGGGTATACCGACACGGTTGAAGCAGTTGCTACGTTGATGTGGCACTTTGGTGAGTACCGGTAACCCTTGAGTCAAGTCAAGGAGAGTACGGGGCCGCCGCGTGGTGTCGTGAAGCATCAATTGACCTTAGGAACCTTACTTGACCATCCTGGCCTCTTTAGGGGTAGTGAGATGACCGACTTTGGTGCAGTCTGAAGTTGGTAGATACTCAATACTACACTCATTGAGGGTTGTTTTCTTGGAATATTTTGATCGCCAGTTCAGTGGCTAAATTAAAACAATGAACATAGAAAACAATCTAATGATATTGAGCTCCTTAGAACCCAATTACTTTTAATAGGACAGGTTTTGAGCCCACCAACTTCAAGAGGGTAGTACCTAAACTTCATGCTGGCCTAAACTCTAAGGGATGTCTGGTGTGACTTGTGTGCCTTATCATGTTTGCTTTTTGTGAATACTTGTGGTGTGTCTTTATCATAACATCATAACATCATAAAGCATCATATGCATTTACTAACCACTTCAAGGGTTCGAATCTTCATCTTTGTTCTTGTTTTGTAGGACATGGAAACTATCCGCAGGAAAACAATTCAGGTCAACCTTGTAAGGATCCCTCCTCAGCTTAAGGAGCTTACTTCCAGGATTCCCGAGAACTCTTCCTTCAGTGAAAGACATGGTAGACTACTCAGCTTAGTCAACGCCAACATTGAAGAAGATATGATAAAAGTTCTCTTCGAGTTCTTTGACCCCCTGCACCACTGTTTTACTTTCCCAAATTATCAATTGGTGCCTACTTTGGAAGAGTTTTCTCAAATTCTGAAGGTTCCTATTCTTAGTCAACTACCCTACAACGGTACGGAAAGGGAACCAAAACTTGAAGAGGTTGCTCAAGCATTACGTCTGCAACCATCTGACATCAAGGGGCATTGGGAAATCAGAAGTGGTATCAAAGGATTCTTGGCAAAGTTCCTGTTTGAGAAGGCCCAAGAATGTTGGAATTCTCTTGACCTACAAGCCTTTAAAGAAGTTGTGGCACTCCTTGTCTATGGGTTGGTGTTGTTCCCAAATCCGGATCAACTTATAGATATCAATGCTGTCAAGATTTTTATGTCCAGGAATCCCATACCTACATTGCTTGGGGACATCCTCCCCTCGTGTTACACTCGAACCATGAGAAAGAGAGGTGTTCTCATGTGCTGCACTCCTCTCCTGGCAAGGTGGTTTATTTCGCACCTTCCACAATCAGTTTTGAAGAACGAGCGGGGTTTGAGATGGTCACAACGATTAATGACTCTTACACATTCTGATATACATTGGTGTTCGCGGTCCAGAGAAAATGTCACTATCATTGATCGTTGCAGAGAATTTCCTAATGTTCCTTTACTTGGAATCAGAGGAGGCATTACTTACAACCCCTGTTTGGCTTTGAGACAATTTGGATATGCTCGGAGGGATGGCCCTCATGACATGCTGATTCCTGACATAGTCTTCGACTTCGACAATGATATGCAAGGACTTCGCCAGAGGTTTATCAGAGCTTGGAGGATGCCTAACAGGGTGGATAGTAAGACCCTGGGGCACAAGAATTCCATCCCCCTTGAGCCTTACCTCAAGTGGGTACGAGCCCGCTCCCATAAGCTTGTGATGCCATATCCTCACATTCTCCCCGTGATCAAAGAGCCAGTTATGGAAGGAGAGGTTCCGTACACCATTCAACATCCTGACATGCCAACATCATGGGAGGAAATGCAAAAGAGCTGGATCCAACTCAAGGAAGAGCGGAATTCTCTTGAAACCAGTCTACATGCCAGTGAGAAGAAGGTCGTGGAGCTCACCCGCCTACTTCACGAGGAAAAGACCCTCAACACTTACATCGCTCCAAAGAGGATGCGTAGTATCTTTTGGGATAAGTATTTTGTAATATTTTGCCCATGAGGCATTGATGTACTGAACATATTATTCTTAATATAACGTGTGTTCCTTTTTTGTCTACAACGAATTTGAACTTTCGAACCCTTGAATGCATTGCATAAATAGCATACCATGCATCATATGCATAACAGGTACACTTTTTACAGGTCACTCATCTTCTTCGCTGTTTATTTCAGCAATCATCATGACTGCTGAACCTACTACTGAACAAGCTATCAAGGCCCTCCAGGCCCAGAACGCCTAGTTCCAAGAGTTGGTTATGAGCTTAGCCCAGGGTCAAAAGGAGTTGAAGACTCTGATTCTGAAGAAGAAGAAGAAGAGGACTGTTTTGTTCAACACTAGACGCAGATCTGGGAATGGATTACAGAATGAGGTTGAGTTGACTACCTCATCTGTAGGCAAAGACAGTCCACAAGAGAGAAGGGTTCCTAGTCCCGTGGTCTCCGACAACGAGACGGATTATATTGATGAACAGTACCCTCCTGCTGAGGATAGGTACAAACAGCTGGAGGACCGTTTAAGTGCTATGGAGATTCAGCATGTGCCCGGGTTGGACTTTGGAGACCTAGGCTTATCTTCTGGGGTGGTGATCCCACATAAGTTCAAGGCACCTGCTTTTGCAAAGTACGACAGGGCTTCATGTCCTAAGCTGCATCTCAGATCATATGTAAGGAAGATCCAACCTTACACTGCTGACAAGAACTTATGGATCCATTTCTTCCAGGATAGTCTTTCAGGGACTCAACTCGAATGGTTCTATCAGCTGGATGGAGCCAGTATTCGTAACTGGGAGGACTTGGCTACTGCGTTTTATAAGCAGTATCAGTATAATTCCGACCTCGCTCCTACGCGTACCCAACTCCAGGGTATGTCACTAGGGACGGGTGAAGGATTCAAGGAGTATTCTCAAAAGTGGAGAGACCTGGCTGGAAGGGTGCAGCCACCTTTGACTGACCGTGAGCTTGTTGATATGTTCCTGGGGACCCTGTCTGGTCCGTTCTTCAACCATCTGATTGGAAATTCTTCTGCTGGGTTTACATATCTGATCTTAACTGGTGAGAGAATAGAAGCTGGTATCAAGTCTGGGAAGATACAGAAAGGGGCCTCCTTGAGCACTGAAAAGAAGCCCTTTAAGAAATAATCTAGTGTTGTTTATGGTTCAAGAGGACATAATAGGTCTGAACACCACCAAGATGTCAACGCGGTAGTTATTTCAAAACCGGCCAGTGCTCCTCAACATCGCAACCAACAAAGGGAAGAGAGACCAAGAAGGCAATTCACTCCCCTTAGCATGACCTTGTCCCAGATATTGCCACAGTTGCTGAAGACCAATTTGGTAACTCTAAGGGACCCTCCTAAGAATCCCAACAAGACACCTTCAAGGTATAACCCCAACGCCCGCTGCGCTTATCATTCTGACAGCCCGGGGCATGCTACAGATGATTGTTGGACTTTGAGGAACAAGGTTCAGGACCTAATCGATGCAAAGGAGGTCGAGTTCGAAGCGCCCGAGACTCCCAATGTGATCACTGCTCCCTTGCCAAAACATGGCTAGGATTGAGAGACTTTTGTTCATTTGAATTATGATACTGTATTTTTTCTTTGCTTATTCAAACAATTATCATGTCAAACTCTTTTATTTCATTAATGCATTACACGTGTCTATTTTGAAGTAATTATTCACTATATTCAAATTGCTTTCATTTTTTTGTGATGTTCAACTCTCGATCAAAAATTCTAAACCTTTTGAGGGAGGATGACGAAAACGATACCACGATCTTTACAGTATGCTTTTGAACAAACCCCGCCGATGAAGTACAAGCATTGTTTCAAATCCTAAACAGTGGAGTTATAAGGAAGATAATCCCTCGTCAACCCCTTTGAGCCAAAGAAGTTGGAGTTTTTCTTTTTACAAATTAAAACCCTTAACTATAACCTGGGGCAGGGTAGTTTCCTCAGTTGATCCAGGTGCACAATGAATGGCATCACAGGAGTTCTTCTAAAACAAAAAACGGTGTTGGTTCCGTATAATCATAAGGACAGGCAGTCATTATTTCTCAAAATAAAAGCCCATTAAGTCAAAACCTATGAAGGAGACTTACAAAAAAACTGGGGCATCCCGCTGACTGTAATTACAAAAGAAACAGTTCAGGAAAAAGACAGGGATAATAAAATAAAAAAAAAGAGGTCCTACAGACTCTCAACAAAATGACTGCCTATTCAAAATAAACTATCAGTATCCGAACCATCACTGGAATGTCTGAGCAAAGACTCAAACAAGGTCTGACGCACGATTAGATGAGTTTAGGATTGAAGAACATCACGAAGAACGGGTGGGTATAAATAAATTTTGAGCATTTATCCTTTGTTTCTTAAACCGTGAACCAGGCCACGTTATAACCCTTAAAAGTCCTAGCTGAAGCATGGGTTAGTTCGAAAGCATACTGTTACCAAAGGTATCCTGACTCCTGTAGGGCTTGCTATAAAATCTTGAGTTGACATCACATTTACAAAAAAAATCGCTTGTTTTATTGAAAACTGCATTTTCAAAAACTTCAAGACAGACATAAGCTTTGCATTCTTAAAATAACATTGTTTGCATATGACTATTTGTTCAAACAGCAGAGAAATTCGCACGACGAATAGCTAGTGAACAAAAATCTTCTCAAAGAGTCATCTGAAGTGGAAGAAACATTTCCAATCAAGGGGCAGACATGATCAGTTTCCATCATCTGGGGCAGTCAAGTCAAGATTCAAGGAATCTCTCAAAATGCCAAATAGCCAGGGGCAAATCTCCACCTGAGTCATTTGGGGCATTGGACATGAATTCCAGCAACGAGTCTTGCATGATCAGACATCCCCTGGTGGTATAGCAACACAATGCTACTAACAGTGACAATTCTCTACATCCTGAGAACATGGACATAATCGAAAAAAATACTACGCATAATCAAAGACCCGCTAGGTCGACTGGCCTAGGCAAAAATAAGGGCTTCCCGCGCGAACCAAAAGGGTTCGGGCAAAAATAAGGGATGAAAATGAAAATTTTGTACACCCGATAAGTCGAAAACCTGAAAAGGCGGCTTGGGCAAAAAATGGGTATCCCGGTGGACTGAAAACCCGAAAGGGTGGTCCAGGCAAAAGTTAGGGATCAAGGCGTACGACTATGTCCCGTCATCTCGTCACTTGCCTACCAGAAGAAGATTGGTCAATCGACAGTTATCAACCTCCACAGGTACCTTCTCCCACAGAAGCTGGGGCAATAAGAATTGTCTGAACTGTACGAGTTACTCTGTCCTCCAGGTACAAGGTAGATTCAGCTGAAGAATATGACCAAGATACTTTCACCCCCCGCAGAGTAAGGCAAGATTCAGCAATACTCTCCCCAAACAGAGTTGGTCTCCCCTCAGCCCTAAAAAGGCACAGTATCTCCAGCAAGTCAGCAATACTCTCCCCCAAGCAGGGTTAGTCTACCATCAAGTTGGGTACCCCCAGAAGATCTTAATATGCCCTAGCAGAGTATAAAGATATCCTCAGCAAGCATAAGAGTATCCCCGACAGTCTTAATATTCCTCGACAGAAATATAAGATTGTTCCCCGACGGAATACAGACACCCCAGTGGAGCCACTTCCTCAGTGTAGTCCAAAAGTTCCCCAGGAGAGTTGAACCATCACCCCAGTGGATTCTGGAAGCTTATCCCCTGCAGAGTACAAATATCTCTCCCAGCCATATTCAAAGGTTATCACCCACCAAAGTCTAACTGGGTTATCCTCAGCAAATTGCAACAGAAAGATTGTCCTCGGCGAAGTTCTTCCTATCCCCAGCGGAGTTCATCAAAATTTCCCAACAAAGCTTATCAACAGAATCCCCAGCGGAGTTATCGTTAAAATCTCAGCGAAGCATCTCTTCCCACAGAGTATTTCCCTGCAGAGTAATCTCTTCACCAGGTTTATTCCCCAACAGAGTCATCTTCTCCTACCGGTTTATTCTTGCAATCATCTTCATTCATCATCCCCAACGGAAAAGAAGGACCCTACTCTTCAACATCAGCCCAGGATTTAACGAACTTCCCGGCATTCGTCAAAGATTTATTTTCCCGGACGAAGATACATTCATAAACATCACATTATCATACGTCATGATCCATGCACATACGCAATCATATCATACAATCTCATTTATGATGAGAACATCATTGCTTGATCCATATCATGCATTGCATATGACTGACCTTTATCTTTCAGGAAAGATGCAGTCAAAGTCTCAAATTCAGTCAAAGAAGACAAATCCAGTCAAAGAAGACAAATCCAGTTAAATCGATTCATAAAGTTTTTTCTGACGCTAATCCAGTCAAAGAAGACAAATCCAATTAAATCGGTTCCTAAAGATTTTTCTGATGCAGACCCATCAATGAAGACAACCTGTCAATAAAGGCAACCCGTCAGTGAAGACAATCTGTCAATAAAGACAACCCGTCAGTAAATACAACCCGTCCATGAAGACAACATGTCAATAAAGACAACCTGTCAGTAAAGACAACCCGTCCATGAAGACAACCTGTTAAAAGAGACAACTCGTCAAAGAAGACAAAACCTTCCCTGGTGCAGTTAAATCGATTCCTAAAGATTTTTCTGAGATAACCTGTTAATAGAGACAACCCATCAACCCTTTTGAAGTTCCAGATTCGATACCTGTATCTATCCAGGGCATATCTGTGAGCGAGAGATTGAAGATCAATACCTGTATCTAGCCAGGAAGTCATCTTTCTTTCTCAGGTCAGAGGTCTACACCTGTATCCAGCTAGGAAATCTATCTCGACCAACCTTTTGAAGTTCCAGATTCGATACCTGTATCTAGCCAGGGCATATCTGTGAGCGTTTGATTGTAGATCTATACCTGTATCTAGCCAGGAAAGTTATCTACATGAAGAGTTTGAAGATCAACACCTGTAACAGGCCAGGAAATTATCTTTCATTCTCAGGTCAGAGGTCTACACCTGTATCCAGCCAGGAAAGCTATCTCTACCAACCTTTTGAAGTTCCAGATTCGATACCTGTATCTAGCTAGGGCATATCTGTGGACGATTGATTGTAGATCTATACCTGTATCTAGCCAGGAAAGTATCTGCATGAAGAGTTTGAAGATCAATACCTGTAGCAAGCCAGGAAGTTATCTTTCATTCTCAGGTCAGAGGTCTACACCTGTATCCATCCAGGAAAGCTATCTCTACCAACCTTTTGAAGTTCCAGATTCGATACCTGTATCTAGCCAGGGCATATCTGTGAGCGATTGATTGTAGATCTATACTTGTATCTAGCCAGGAAAGTATCTGCATGAAGAGATTGAAGATCAACCCCTGTAACAGGCCAGGAAATTATCCTTCATTCTCAGGCCATAGGTCTACACCTGTATCCAGCCAGGAAAGCTATCTCGACCAACTTTTGAAGTTCCAGATTCGACACCTGTATCTAGCCAGGGCATATCTGTGAGTGATTGATTGTAGATTTGACACCTGTATCTAGCCAGGAAAGTATCTACATGAAGAGTTTGAAGATCAACACCTGTAACAGGCCAGGAAATTATCTTTCTTTCTCAGGTACGCAAGTTCTCGCTAAGGAATCTCTTACGCGATCAACATCTCCAGATGGCATCTTTAAGCCCATCTCCACAACTCTCCCTTACATCTCCAAATGGCATCCATAAGCCCATTCCCGACAAGATTCTGTCACACCTCCAGATGGCATCTATAAGCCCATCCTCCTATCCATCATCTCTCCAAATGGCATCTATAAGCCCATTCCCACCATCACACTGCTGATACCACACTATGCGAGTGCAAATTTCTGGGCACTCTAGTGTTCAATCATCTTCCACCTTCGGATCACGAAAGGCACGCAAGCCAATCTACATCCTCAGGTTTAAGAAGATTTAACAGGGGCAACTTTTGTACCCCAAAATTTTCCCTCCCATATTCTCCAAGATCTGTCAAGAATCATCTTCAAATGGTTCAAGATTGTTCAAGGATTGCACAGTTCAAACCACCTCCTAAGCCAGCTGAAATTAGGGTTTTGGTCCTTTCAAGGAATTTGAGGTTCTCAATGGTTCAATCAAGTCTCATAGGCCCATATACATCCTCAAGCACCTACATGCCAATTTTCAAGACTCACAATGCCAATTTGCACAGTCAAAAGCTCCATTTGATCCACAGTCAACTGCAGGGGCAAAATGGTCATTTTGCAGTCAAAAGTCAGAATTTTTGGTCAACGTCTCATTTTGAGCCCACAATCATAATTTGATCAAGTCTTGATCATGATTCCACAAGCATGGTTCAAAAATCATCAAGATGCAAAAAGTTGCTATTTTTGGACAACAGAAAAGTCAACTGTATCTTGACCAAGGCATAACGTTTTCATGGTTCATCATAAAAATCCCATCCAATGCTCATTTTGAAGGGGATGACATTTCCTATAAGTCATCTTCACATTCCAAGTCCAAGAAATGCTCTCACAAAAAGTTATCAACTTCTACATTATAGGTCAAATTCAAAAGTCAACAAAAATGCACTTTAAGTCAAAGACCATAACTTGAGATTGGTAAATCCAAAAGACATGGGACCAAAGGCATTAGTTAGAGGACTGCAAGACCTTTCCAAAATGTCCAAGAACATGTTCATAGGATGAAAATTGAGCAAGATATGCATTGGAGAAGTTGGGAAATTTTTGTGAATTTGCAAAAGTCAACTTTGCTCAAAACACCTTGTTTTTGCTAATGGGCCTCAAATTTCTTCTTGAAACTTTATCCAAGGCCTATGCACGACCCATCAAGCCTATTTGAATTTATTTTCTTATTTTTTATTAATTAATTGGATTTTTAATTGATTTTAATTCATTTAGTTAATTTAAATTGAAGAAAATACCAAGATTTGATTTTTTCAATCTTTTTGTGAAGCAAACAAGCTCAAGATATGCTGGCAATTCGTGTGCAAATCAAAGGGACAAAAATCTCCAAGTTTGGCAAGTTTCTTCAATCAAAAAGATTCAAAAATATATGATTGCAAATCAAATATTCAAACCATTATTTCATGGATCTTTGCCCAAGGATTTAACCTAATTCTCTTCCACTATAAGTACACAAGCCAACCCTAATGCATTGGACGTGAATTTGCTGCAGAAAAAGCCATAACCACTTTGAAAAAAATCCAAGAAAAGTCAAAATTGTTCTTTGCATTCCAGCACGATTCAAAGCATTTTATTGTTTCTAATACATTGCAGGGGTTCCAAGAGACATATTGCAATCAAAACCATACGCTAAGGCTCAAGAAACTACCCAGAACAGTCGCACGGTTTGCATACTTTTTTCAGAATCGAAACTCATATTTCATGCATAATTAACATGCTTTAATCATTGTTTTGTGTTGCTTGAATTCATATGAAGCTAATGGTATTAGTTAATTGCATTATAATGCCCAGAATCACAGGTTACCATTGAAGAAATTTAGGGTTCATGAGTTCTCAAATTGAGGCTTTATTATCCAGGAAAAATTGGAGCCTTTAAGACCCATTGTTGAAACCGTTGCATCCAGACGAATATAAGGAGACCATCGCAAAATATTTTTGTTGCTCATAGGCCTAATCGCTATTATTCGTGGTTGCAGGTTGTGGGGGTTAAAAACCCCCGCTATCTAACTCTGTTTTTACAGGCAAACGAAGAAGACGAAGGACGTGTAAGCTGCTGGTTGGATGATTCAAAAGAACACGCGTTTTTATGTTTGTGTACAACATATTTAATTGTTTTACATATTATATTTGTTCATTATCATAATAACAAATGCAGCGTAATGGCCTAGTGGATAGTGCGTTGTCCAAGAATCATTGGGACCTGGGTTCGAGTCCCAGGTCCACCAAAATTCCTATATTATTTTGTTCAACATGATTGCATGCAGGCTTCAGGCAGCATTCCACCATGTGCCTCCAACCAACAATGCGCCAAGTGGCCTTATGCACAGATCTAATGGCTACAAGAGAAGGAACACCATGCTCCCAGTCAACACGCACTGTGGACGATCTCCAAAAGTCAAACCAAGCTTGAGTTAATGGGCCAGAAATTCCAGGACTCACCTCCTAATGGGCCAACACACCCCCCTGGGTTCTTTTTCTTTCTTTCTTTATATTTTTTTATTATTTCTTTATTCTAATTATTTGCTATAATTATTTTTATTACTTAAATTAACATAATTAATATTTTTCATAATAAATTCAGAAACCTAAAATATTATTTATTTTTATTATTTATTAATTTCACTATTAATTATTTTTTGTAAATAAATTCTAAATGTAATTAATTTAGTTAATTAGGTTAATTTTGACTTTTTCACAATAAATAAAATCAATCTAGAATTAGGTTTTTTTTCTTTTGACAATTTTAATCCTTTTTATTTTATTTTCATTAAAAACATAAAAAACTTAAAAAACATTTCTTTTAATTAAATAATTAGTTTTAGGTTCAATATTTAATTAAATGCAAAAAAGGACCAAAATTCATTCTTTTCTCAAAAAGGGGTCAAAACCCTAAGGACTTTTCCAATTCAATTTTTCTTGCGCATATTAATTTTGATTCATATTTATGTATCTGCTCCGAGGATGTAATAGATAATTAGGACTTTTATCGCTTTCTTTAATTTTCTCGCATTTACTTTTCAAGGGTTATGTTTTTGGCGATCTAAATACCCGACGCCTTGTAATAGCGTAGATTTACCTTCTGCAATTTACTTTCCGCACAATTATTAAACTGTTAACTATGCATGACAAGACTTGCCTGAAAAATAAAATCAAAACGTAGCTCACCAGAATACATGTGCAAAGATAATTTAAACATGAAACCTGACACACATGCACATGCCACTCCTAGGGTACGCCTCACTTGGTTGCCTCGACGTGGTCATTAAGTACAGGGTGTTTTAGAGGTCGCCCTCCTGTCTAAAGATCCAGTTGCCTCGAAACGGTTGCCTCGGATAAAAAGGATCTAGGACATTAGGTTTACCGCTAAGGCGTCCTACTATTGCTTTGGTGACCACACATGTCCCTATAATCGAATTGACCCGAATAACTCCAACGACGGTGCTACCTACTTCTCAATAGTGGGATAGTATTGTCTAAAGGACATTTACACAACTTAATTTCTTTTGAGTAGGTAGAGGTTCTCAGGTACTTGCTCTTTCAAAACAAAAAACAATTTTTCGCACTTACACTTTTCTGACAAAAGTTTTCAAATAAACACTTCATGACACTCTTGAGGACTGATACAAGAGTTAACGAAGTTTTTTCAAACAAACTTTTTCAAAACCCACAAAACACAAGAAAAGCAAACATTTTTGAAAACATAGTGAGCAAGTACCTAAGAGCCCGTGGATAACCACGGATAGAAAGGGTGCTAACACCTTCCTTTTCTATAATTTACCTCCCGAACCGAGAAACATCTCGAAAAGGAATTTTGCTGTGCTTTTGTCCTTTCCTTGTTGGAGAAAATAAAAGACGGTGGCGACTCTTGCTTACCGCGACATTTCGCGAACCAGCATTTCAAAACAGTCAGTTCTATTTCCACCGATCACAATCAGCCATCACAATTCCTTCAGATATATGGAATTAGATGGTGAATTTATTGAAACTCCATTTGAACACTTTGAGGAGGTCCCGCAAGATGTGGCAGTAACCAAGGTTGTTCCCAAGATCATAAGGCCTCCGCTCCGGATGTTATCTCTGAAGGATGCCAAAGCAGTGGTAGAAGAAGGTGGGTGCACTATCTGGGGATAACTCTCGGATATCCCATATAAGTCTGACAAGTTTGGCCTAGGTTTCACTTCAAGTGCTCAGAAGGATGTACGCCACGCTCGTGCTGGAGGACCACCCCTGAAGATCAGCAACTATGAAGTCAACACGGTAGAAGATGGTGAAGATGGCTGCAACCTGGAGGATTGGATCTTCCCGACTGTCAGTGGAGGGCTCAGAAATTGGGAGGCTAGAGATTTTGTCCCGATCACTTTTATCCCACAGTAATTTGTCTTTATATTTTGTTGGATCTATAATATTAAAACAATTTGCACTCTTAAAACCTTGTGTCTTATCCGAGGCACAATGGTCCATTTGTAAGGGTTATTATCTCATTTTCATATAACATCAATGAATCATGGACATTTTCGCATACAAACTTTTGTGCTCATTGTTTTTCTTTTACATTTTTATTTTCTTTCAAAGATAGCTATACCCTTACACACACCCACACTCACAATGCAGGTATACATCCAATCGGGATCCCATGGGTAACGATACTGCTATGGCCTTTTGTGACTCTGAGAATTTAATCTACCAAGCCGAAAACGAAGGTGAGGAAGATTGTGAAGTACCAGGGGAACTTTCCAGACTACTACAACAAGAAGAGAGAACCATTCAGCCTCACGAGGAACCCGTGGATACAATCAACCTAGGTACCGAAGAAGACAAAAAAGAGGTAAAGGTGGTTGCCAATCTGGAACCCAGTGTCAAGGAGCGTCTGATTCAGTTGTTGTACGATTATGTCGAAGTCTTTGCCTGGTCGTATGAAGACATGCCAGAACTTGATGCAGATATTGTGGTACATCGTCTGCCTACAAGAGAGGATTATCCGCCAGTAAAGCAAAAGGTTCGCCGCATGAGGCCGGATATGTCAGAAAAGATTAAAGTAGAATTCATGAAGAAATTCAACGCTGGATTCTTGGCTTTCACCTCTTATCCCCAATGGGTTGCCAATGTTGTTCACGTGCCCAAAAAGGACAGCAAGGTGCAAATGTGTGTGGACTATAGAGATTTGAATAGGGAAATCCCTAAGGATGATTTTCCACTCCCCCACATTGATATTCTAGTTGACAATACGGCACAACACAAAGTGTTTTCCTTCATGGATGGATTCTCAGGTTACAATCAAATCAAAATGGCGCCTGAGGACATGGAGAAAACAACGTTTGTCACGCAGTGGGGCACTTTCTGCTATAAGGTGATGCAATTCGGACTAAAAAATGTCGTGACAACCTATCAACGTGCCATGGTAGCTTTATTTCATGACATGATACATCACGAAATAGAGGTATATGTGGACGATATGATAGCCAAATCAGAAACAGAAGAAGAGCATCTTGATCATTTACAAAAACTGTTTGAGAGACTGAAGAAATACAAGCTAAGGTTGAATCCAAAAAATTTCACATTTGGGGTACGGTCTGGTAAACTCCTAGGCTTTATCGTCAGCAACAAAGGTATCGAGGTCGATCCTGCCAAAGTTAAAGTAATACAAGAGATGCATGTTCCTCGTACTGAGAAGGAAGTCAGAGGATTCTTGGGACGTTTAAACTACATTGCCAGATTCATTTCTCACCTGACAGCTACTTGTGAGCCAATCTTCAAACTATTGAAGAAAGATCAAGTAGTCAAATGGAATGATGAATGCCAAGTTGCTTTTGACAAAATCAATGAATACCTGCAAGAGCCTCCTGTATTAATGCCACCAGTGGAGGGAAGACCATTGATCATGTATCTGACTGTTTTAGAAAACTCAATGGGGTGTGTATTGGGGCAGCATGACGAGTCTGGCCGAAAAGAGCATGCTATTTACTACCTGAGCAAAACGTTTACCGACTGTGAAACCAGAAATTCACTTCTCGAGAAAACTTGCTGCGCTCTGGCATGGGCTGCTCGCTGGCTAAGACAGTATATGCTGACTCATACTACCCTGTTGATATCTAAAATGGATCTGATAAAATACATCTTCGAGAAGCCTACTCTCTCTGGGAGAATAGCGAGATGGCAGATGATCCTGACAGAATATGACATACAATATACTACCTAGAAAGCAATAAAGGGCAGTGTATTAGTTGATCACCTTGCTCACCAAGCTGTAGAAGACTACCAGTCCATGAAATTCGAATTTTCGAATGAAGACATCATGACGTTAGACAACTACGCAGAATTCATGCCATATGACAAACTTGAACAAGGATCCTGATGGACCATGTTCTTTTATGGGGCATCCAACACACTTGGCAATGGTATCAGTGTTGTACTCATATCTCCCGAAGGGTGTCATACTCTCTTCACCGCAAGACTCTGCTTCAATTGTACAAACAACATGGCGGAATACGAAGCATGCATCTTTGGTCTCAGAGCTACCATAGACTCGGGGATCAAATCCTTGAATGTATTTGGAGATTCAGCTCTGTTCATCAGTTAGATCAAAGGGGAATGGGACACCAAATACCCTAACCTTATCCCTTATAAAGAACATGTTTTGACATTGCTACCACATTTTAAGAAGATTACCTTCGAGCATTTCCCGCGAGAAGAAAATCAGCTAGCAGATGCACTAGCCACAATGTCGTCTATGTTTAAACTTAATTGGGATAACGAGGCTCCCCAGATCACCATTGAACAAATGGATGAACCGACACACTGTCACAAGATTAATACTGAAGAAGTAGTGGACCAACCTTGGTTTCACGAAGTCAAGAGGTATCTCGAGGCTCAAGAATATCCAGAAGGAGCTTCAATCAATGATAAGAAGTTCTTAAGGAGATTTTCTGCTAAGTTCTTCCTTAGTAACGACATCCTGTACAAACGTAATCATGACTTTGTGTTACTTTGGTGTGTAGATAAGGTTGAAGTTGAAAGGATCATGGTTGAATTGCATGAAGGCACTTTTGGCACCCATTCCAGTGGGCATACGATGGCAAAGAAAATCCTACGGGCAGGCTACTACTGGTCTACCATGGAAGTAGATTGTTATCAACACTCTCGAACCTGCCATAAGTGTCAGATTTATGCTGACAAGGTGCATGTACCTCTGATTCCTCTGAATGTCTTGACGGCTCCTTGGCCCTTATGTGGGGGATTGATATGATTGGGGAAATCAAGTCGACAACCTTCAATGGACACCGCTTCATCTTAGTGGCCATTGACTATTTTACAAAGTGGGTTGAGGCAGCCTCCTTCGCCTCAGTTACCAAGAATGTTGTTGCCCATTTCATCAAGAAAAATCTCATTTGCCAGTACGGTATCCCGAAAAGGATCATCACTGACAATGGTACAAATCTCAACAACACTATGATTACCGCCTTGTGCGAATAATTCAAGATTCAGCATCACAATTCTTCTCCTTACCAGCCAAAGATGAATGGTGTTGTCGAAGCTGCAAATAAGAACATTAAAAAGATCATACATAAAATGACAGTCACATACAAAGACTGGCATGAGATGCTACCATTCGCTCTCCACGGGTATCGTACCACAGCTCACACATCAATTGGGGAAACACCCTATTCTCTGGTTTACGGCATGGAGGTTGTCTTACCTATCGAGGTCCAAATCCCCTCTCTGAGGATTATGAAGGATGCAGGGTTGAACGAAGATGATTGGATCCAGACTCGACTTGATCAACTGAACTTGATTGATGAGAAGAGACTTACTGCTGTTTGCCATGGTCAAATGTATCAAAAACGGATGATCAAGGCTTTCAACAAGAAAGTCAGACGCCAAGTGTATCAAGTTGGGGACCTAGTGATCAAACGCATCATATTGCCACAAGGTGATCCCAGGGGAAAATGGACTCCTACCTATGAAGGACCATTTGTAATCAAAAACATATTATCTTGCGGAGCAATGATCTTGACCACCATGGATGGTAACGACCTGCCGTACCCTGCGAACACAGACATAGTCAAAAGATACTACGCATAAGAGACCCGCTAGGTTGATATACCTAGGCAAAACAAGGGCATCCCGGTGAACCAAAAAGGTTCGGGCAAAAATTAGGGATAAAAAAAAATCTGTACACCCGGCAAGTTGAAAACCCGAAAGGGCGACTTGGGCAAAAAAGGGTTTCCCGGTGGACTGAAAACCCGAAAGGGCGGTCCAGGCAAAAGTTAGGGAATTAAAGCGTATGACTATGTCCTGTTGGATCACCTTACGGACAACCTGCAAACTCAGAAGTTCTGATCAATCCAATCAACTTCGGACAAGGCAACAAATAGACAAGATGCTCAGAGATACAAAGGCTATAGCAGAATGGGAACCCCATGAGATTATTGCACATAAATATCTTTTCTTTGTATCAAAATTTCCTTTTTTTACGGAAGAATTCTCTTACTAGAATGTTTGTTTCATTATACAAAAATACTTACTCAAAGTCAATACAAAGATATCCCTTTGAAAGTGCAAAAACTATCAATTTTTCTTTACGCTTGTGTTTTGTTTACAAAAATGTCCAATGATTCATTGTTGAACATATGCATTTGAACATAATTACTGTTTACAAATAAACAAAATAAAAGACAATCGCTGATGGCTTTAAGAGATAGGGAAATCTCTCTAAGTTTATCTCCATAAAATTCCCCACAGTGTGCAGTTTAATCCCCAGCAGAACAAAGCTTTCAGTTATCAATCCCCAATAGAAGTCATTAAAATTCCCAAGATTTCCCAACAGGATTTTACAAGCAGTACATGGCATTTCCCTTACAACAGAGTTTATTTCTCTAAAGGGAAATTCATCAGCACTTCAACTTCACAAACATGAAGACTTATACTCCATATCCTCAGCAGCAGACAAGGATTTATTTTCCCAATCTGACAGCAATGCAACAAATTAGCTCACATACACATACATTGCATCCATATATCATAAACATTAATAAAACACATGCATTATATCATACATTTCATACAACATGACTTTGCATTTTAGCTAACATTTTACCCTTTTCAGGATAAGATTAACAGTTATCATTAACAATGTTCAGAGTTTTCAGATACAGTTCAGATACGCTCGAGACACGGATGCCATTCTGATACTCATTCAGATTCAACTTTCAGATACAGTTCATATACGCTCTAGACACGGATGCCATTCTGATACTCACTCAGATTCAGTTTTCAGATACAGTTTAGATACGCTCCAGACACGGATGCCATTCTGATACTCATTCAAATTCAACTTTCAGATACAGTTCAGATACACTCCAGACACGGATACCATTCTGATACTCATTCAGATTCAGTTTTCAAATATAGTTCAGACACACTCCAGATACGGATGTCATTCTAATACTCATTCAGATTCAGTCTTCAGATACAATTCAGATACGCTCCAAACACGAATTCCATTCTGATACTCATTCTTTCAGCTTACAAATTACAATTCAACAACCACTTTGGATGGCATCTTTAAGCCCATTCCCTCAACCTTCACATCATCGAGTGCAAATTTCTGGGCACTCTAGTGTCCAATCATCTTCCACCTTCGAGTCACGAATGGTAAAACTCGCCAATCTAACTCTTCAGGTTTAAGAAGATTGAACAAGGGGAAGCTGTTGTACCCCAAAATTTTCCCTCTCATTTATCAAGAATTTGCTCCCAAGATCTCCTTTGGCTCAACACTGCATTAGGGTTTGATCAGCTCAAGACACCTCCTTAAGCACTGATGACCAAAATTAGGGTTTGAGTTTGCACAAGGATTTTTGAACTATCAATGCTTCATATGAATTTCATGGACCATTATGAACCCCCAGTATTACTCATGTCAAGTTTCAAGCTTTGGATCACACTTTTGATCAGTCAATTGAGCAGTTGACCTAAAAATCAGTTATATTGGGGGAAAAGTCAACCATGGTCAATTTGCAGTCAAACTTCATAATTTTTTTATCCATATCAATATTTTAGAATCATATGTATCATCTGATCGAGTTTGGACCGTAATTCCTCAAGAAATTTGATCAAATCTCCAAAAGGGCAAAATGGTTAAAATTAGGGTTTTGACTGGGAAAGGGAAATTTCTAATTTTTGACCTAGCCAATGGTCAATTGGTTTAAGGAATGATCTCAAAAGTACAATTGCATCATTTTGACCAAATTACATGGTTCAAAACATTGCAAATCCATTAGATGGACATATGAATTTTGCAATCAACTGATCAAAAGTCAACTGTATACTGAAAAGTTAAACTTTGACTTTTTGGTCAAATTCAAGTACCAAAGATCGAAATTCATAAAAACATGTCAAATAGGAAACTTATTCATCAAGAAATCAAGATTTAATTTTGAAAAGTAAAACTTTCTAAACTTAGAAATTTTTCTAAGTGTCAAAAATTTCTTATTTTTTCATAACTTTGAGCAATTTTTTCATTATGATGCGAGATGATTCAAAGGAAACTTACAACATGAAAGTTGTAGATCTCCATGAAATATACAAATTTTCTTCACACAACTTCTCCTAAAAGTGCTTGGATCTCGAGTTATAATTTTGTGAATACATGCTCATGAACTAAAAAAGACTTGGTGAAATTTTGCCCTAGTTAGGCAGATTTTTGACCTAACTTCATGGCAATTTTTCACATAGTTCCAAGGGTAATATTCAAAATAAATTAAAAGATGAGTTGTAGAGAACGTTCCAAGATTTCCAAAATATCCAAGAACTCCTTGAGATCATTCTTGAGTAGGGAGAATCAAAGAGATGAAGTTGGTGTTTTGTCACTTGAATTATAGGTCATTTTCATGATGAACACAAATGCAAATCAATGTTAGGATGCACAATATTTGCTTTGAAGGTCTCAAACTTGTATGTCACTCCATAATTAATGGATCACAGAAACGTTTGAGCTATAATCCAAGTGATTTAAGATTTATCCAATTCACATTGCCATTTTGGGAAGAAAGCTAACAATGCCATTCTTGTAAAGCAAGCCTTTTGCATAAAGTCCACTCTTGAGCCTCTAACTTGTTCCCTCTGATCACACTTCATCTACAAAGTCAGAAGAAAATGTGTTTAAATCATAACCACTCTATCTTAGCAAGTACACCAGCATTGAAACTTGTTCTCTCAAAAAATCACATGTTTAGCTTAAGGATGCAAATTCAAATTCTGATCAACAACAAGTCTCCAAACTTGTTACTTATAAATAGAAGCACTATTTGTGAGCTAGGACACGAGCTGAAAGACCCTAAAACTCACTCAAACTCCCTCTAGCCAGAAATTATCTCAAATCACCATTGTTGTGCAAGTTATGACTTTACAAACCAAACTCACATTTCCCTCGTGCATTTCATGGCCTTTTACTTTCTAAAGCTTCCCTGCATCAAGAGTAACTCATCCGTGTACCTGTTTTATTTCTGTAACACCATTTCACTGTCTTCCATAACCAAAAACAGAGCATCACAGTTGGACTTCTCCAGACCATTCCAGCCATCCTCAGCTCAAGCCGGCCATTGCATTAGCTTCCTAGAGGTCCAAGGAAGCTAACCTGATCATCATCACTGCCTGAAACAAGCTCATTTGCATTTCACGATTTCCAGTTCTGAGGTATTTTTCTTGAACTTCTATCTCATTATTTAGGCATTGTTAGGCTTGCATTTGTGAAGATAAAATGTAGACCTCATTGCGAAGAAGTTGTACATATCCATAGTTTGCATTTACATGGCCTGAGCTTAGAGAATTTTAGAGTTGAAGTTTCTGAAATTTTTAGGGTTTAAATTAGGGCCAGAGAAATTCTCATTTATGTTTGAATTTTAGCCTTAGTTATTTACATGGTCAGATTCGTGAGGAAGAATGCAACAACTTTCATTTTGTCATCTCCCATTTTTCTTAAGAAATGAAGAAGTTATAGGTACACCGACTGGAAGTTGAAGATGAAGTTATCAAGATTTGTTTTGCCTTACATATTTATTGCTTTGTTTATATAAACAGATGTATAGCCACCCAGTGCTAAAGCACGCGCCTGTTCACCCCATGGTCCTGGGTTCAAGCCCCAGTGTGACCGTTTTTACTTTTTCTTGACATTTTGTGATTTGTTTGAAGGCGCTGGGCCCTTTGGGCCTGACTTTTTTTTTTTGCTGACTAACTCCCTGCCTACTTGTGGCACCCCCTGGCCCATTTATTTTTATTTATTTATTTATTTCATTTTTTTCTTTTAAATATATTTTCTAAAACACTAAAAATATTATAAAAAATATAAAAATAGTAGATTTATGTTTTGACATAATTTAAATATTTTTTCCCCCACAAAAAAATATTTTTATTCATTATACTTTATTTATCTTTACTAATTATCTTGTAAATTAATTAAAACTAGGTTATTATTTATTTTCTTTTATACTTATAAAAATATATTACTTAAACACCAAAAAAAGACTAAAAATATTTTTAATGCTATAAATATTTTCAAGATAAAAAATGACAAAAAATGCTTTCCTTAAAAATTATTTTCTTTTGGTTGATTAATAGAATTAGGGTTTTTCTTTTAAAATCTTTTTCTTAATAAATTCAAATTTAATTAACTATCTTCTTTATTTAAATTAGGTTAACACAAAAATCTTTCTTTATGAAAATCAAACAAAATTCTTTTCTTTACATTTTTTTATCCTTATACATTTATCCATCATTATACTTTGCATTTATGTAATTCTTGTACAAATTCAATTTGGTTGTAATAGATTAATTAGGTTTATATTCTTGCAATCCCCATTTACCAATTGTACACCCCCCTGCAAATGTTGTAATAGTGTAGTAATTTTAAATTTCGCAATTTATCGCTTTTACATAACATGCTAGTAATTAGGGTTTGTATGGAAAGAATAAAATCAATCAAGTAGAAAACCCTAATTCAATACAAAAACAAGCATGAAAACAACACACTTGTACACAAGCACCCCTAGGGTTATCCCATTTGGTTTCCTTATACAAAATGGCCATATTACGCATGTAAGGTATCTTAGCAAAAAACAAGTAAATACAAGATCATAGTCCCTCGATGACGCTATCTAAGTTACCTTACAAATGATCTTAGTTCCTAAAAAAGAATGCTAAGATACCTTGCAATATTGCTAATCATGGTTATACGATGAACCACGCCCGTCTCGTTTACATCCAAAGATAGCGTTGCTTACCAAATCAATGGTAAGACAACAATGTCAAAGGAAAAGGAAATGAACAAGAAAGACATTTGAGTAGGTAGATTGCACCTAATTACTTGCTCCATTTCAAAACAAACATCCTTGCTATTTTCAAAACAATCACATACACTTTCAAACATCTTACAAAATTGAAAACATTTTCAAAAGATCAACATCTTTGTATACATTCTTACGAACGAGAATCATTACAAAGATTGCCTAAACAATGGCCTCTTTAGAAAATACTTTCAAAAAACACATAAAGCATAATTTCAAACAAAAGCAAGTGATCTAGCAAGTAACTAAGAGCCCATGGAAAACCATGGATGAAAAGGGTGCTAATACCTTCCCTTTTCATGATCTACCCCCCGAACTCAAGAAACAATCTCAAAGGTCTTTCATGTTCTTTTTCACCTTTCCTTTTGGATAAAAGAAAAGTCGGAGGCGACTCTTGCTAACTGCAACATTTGCGATAAAACGCAAAACCTTCAAGTCAGTTCTCCCACCGTATCACACAATCTAACTCTTCAGGTTTAAGAAGATTGAACAGGGACAGTTGTTGTACCCCAAAATTTTCCCTCTCATTTTTCTTAAAGCATTATTTCAAAGCTTCTCAAACACTCAAGACACTCTAGAGTTGACCAGTCAATTCACCTCATAAACCAACGACCTACAACTAGGTTTTGGAGTTTCTCAAGGAAATTTGGTTTGACAAGGTCTCAAGTGGCTTCTATGGTTCTTCATATGTCCTCAATAAGGTTCATGTCAAGTTCAAGTCTTGCATCACAAGTTTGTTCAGTCAATGATTCAAATGATTGAAAATCAACTGTATTGGTCAAAAAGTCAACTATGGTCAACATACAGTCTAACTTCATGATTTTTGGTCAACATCAACATTTTGAAGTGATATTTATCATTTGTTCAAGGGTTGATCATGATCCCTCAAGGAAGCCCCTCAAATCATCAAAAGACAAGAATTGCCAAATTAGGGTTTCCTTAGGAGAAGTCAACTGAATTTTGACCAGGCATAACTTTCATATGCTTCATCAAATTTTCCCCAACCAAAGTCCATTTTGAATAAAATTCAATTATCTACAACTTCGCTTCTATTCTCAAGTCCAAAAAATGCTTCATTTGGAAGATATGAGCTCATACATTATATGTCATTTTCAAAAGTCAATAAAAGACACTTTTTGTCAAGGAAAAATACATCAATATAATATCTTCAAAAGTAAAAATGATCAACATAGAGATTTTTGATGGCATCTTGAGCTTTCCAAAAAGTCCAAGACCACCTTCAAAAGGTAAAAATTGAGCAAGTTACGAGTTGCACAAGTTGGGAAATTTTGAAGAAATGCATGAAATGCTAAATGTGCAAACTTGAAAATTTGGACTTGTGACCTAACTTTTTGAACTTTAAACATGTCCATGACCTTGCAAAATAATCTTAAACTCACTTTTACATTGTCTTGTATTTTCTTATTATTTTATTTATATTTATTTTGTTTTTATTCAAATAAATGCAAAATAAATTAAATAAAATCACAAAAATCATGGGCTAAAGCAGATGGGCTTGGTTTGGATAGAATTGAGGCCCAATAATTCGTGGAACCCAGCCACGACCTTTCCAGGTTCATGCAGAATTCAAAAGAGGCAAGCAATATCTCAAAAATGGCAAGTTTTCAATGTGTTGGATTTTTGTTTCATAAGCCATGAGTGCATTGTTTTCTTCCATATTGGTTCACCCTCGCCCTCCTATTTCACTCTATAAATATACAATATATTTAGAAGCAATGGACCATGAAATTTCTACATGCAAATTCTCTCCAAAAGTTCTCTAAAAAAGCTATCCAAAAACTCTCCAAAAAAATCAAAGAATTGGTGTGTTGTACCCCAAAATTTTCCCTCCCATATTTCTCAAAACATCTCAACAAAAATTCACAAGACCAACCCGGCGCGTCATATTCAGGTATTCTTTCGTCAAGATATCTCTGATAACGTATTCTCAAATTCAGGTTCGGCTCAAGGGTCAATTCTTTAAAGAAGGTATCCGAATGTGTGAGTTTTCTTGAAGAAATATAGTGAAAAAGTGTGCTGAAAGTGCAGTTTTTACGCGCTAAAAAATTCATAACTTGAAGATCGTGACTCATTTTGAACCCGTTTCGGTGGCCAAAATTCCGTCTTGACATTATCTACGTTTTCCTCTCTCACGGCTGGAAGCCAATTTCGATCAGAAGGTCTTCAAAAATGTGGATTTATCAAATATTTTCGTGCATTAAATTTGTGACAGAAGTTTATTTGCGTCATGTTCAAAAAATCATAACTTGGTCGATTTTCATCATATCGAGCTGGTTCCGATGCCAAAATTTCACAAATTGAGTTGGCTACATTTTCACAGAAGGTATTGAGTTCAAACGGTATTCAAAAGGCCTTCGTTTTTTGCTCAGAGTGCGTGACACGCTGAAAATCCTGAATGCTGAATATTATTTCATCTGTGCCGAAACTTCGAAAATTCATAACTCGGTCAATTTTTATCGGATTGGACTCATATTTTTACACAAGGTCACTGACTCATAGATCTACAACTTTGATTCAAAAGTCGAGACCAAATTATGCACCGATCAATACCAGTTGTTTATTGAAGAACGTGTCAGAGTCGACACTGGAGCCCAAAATAAGTTTGTCTGAGCTGAAACTTCAAAAATTCATAACTAATTCACCGTTTATCCTATTGAGTCGATTTTCGGACAGGAGTTAGTTCTCTATGTCGGCTACATTTTGTTTTCACATTTCAACTTCAAAAAATGCACTTAAGTCCCTGCGATTTAGCCTGGAAAGTGACGAATTCAAGTGAATGTTGGAGGCCCAATTGCACATTCAAAGTCCATTTTCTTTACCCTAATTTCCACTATATAATCACCTTATTGTCACACAAAAAAAAAAAAAAAGAGGGGAGAAAAAAAGAAAAAAGGAGGAGAGAAAAAGAGAGAAAAAACCTTGCCACAACACTGTTAGAATATCAAATTCTTTCAAGAACCCTAAAACCTTGAAATCTTTATTACAAATCCCCCTCTCACTACAAAGCCATCTCAGTTACAAACCAACATCTTATTACTTCTTCAGTAAGGGTAAGACTGGCTTGATCTCCATGATCCAAAGGGCATAAAAGCATTCATGTCACTACTTTTCCAGTAAGGGTAAGGTTGATTTGATCTCCATGATCAAAAGGGTATAATCATTCATACATGTCATATTGTGCCTAAACATTAAATTTCTTCATATATTGGTTTTATTTGCATTTTATGATTTTATTTAATGTTTTCATGAGATTCAACACTACAGGTTTAGACAGGATCCCATGCAGGTTCATTAAGGGACGTTGAGGCCAAAAGCCAAATGGCCAAAAGGCCAGAAGCCAAATGGCCGAAACAGAACATTTTACACCTGACACCAATACATGGCGAGGCAGACATTAAGCCAGAGATTAAGGGAACGTTGAAGCCAGAACACAAATGGCCAAAAGCCAAAAGCCAAAAGTCAAATGGCCAAAGTAGAACAACTTATGCATGAAACTCAATCCAATGGCCAAAGAATGCAGACCACGGTACTCAGGAGTCAATACTTCAAAAAACCTCCCCTTGGGCCAGACACCCCCTATGGTTTGCTCAATTTTTAATTTTTATTTGTTTTTCCTTTTTATTCTTTTAATTGTTTTTTTAATTGTTTTCTTTTAATTCCATAAAATAATTTTCATAATAAATATAAAATACAGAAAAATCAAAAAATGTTTATTTTATTAATATTAATTTTACTATTATTATTTTTGTAAATAAACTTTAAACAATTAATTAGATTAATTTAGGTTTCAAAACTTTAATATTTTTCTTAATAAATTAAATATGTAGAAATTAGGTTTTTTTAACTTTTTCATCATTTTTTTTAATAAATAATTTTCTCATCATTATTATTATTATTAATTACTAATTTATTTTGTAAATAAACATGTACATAAATTCTTTAGTAAATTAAGTTAAACTTTAACATTTTTCTCAAATAATTAAAAATAACTTAGAATTAGGGTTTCTTTTAATTTTAATTTTAATTTTCTTATTTCATAAATACAAAAAAACCTAAAAAACACTTCTTTTATTTCAATAAATAATTAATTAATTTTTAATTTCATTTAATTTCTTTAAAGGGTCCAACGCCCTCGAACGTTCTATTTTTATTTCTTTCGCACATTTATTTTCTTTCAAATATTATGTAATTGCTCAAGCCATGTAATTCGGACATTTTATATTTCCCGCATTTTATTTCTTTATTTTATGTCAAATCGGGTCCTGGTTTAATTTGGCGATGTGGACCCGCGCCTTTGTAATAGTTTAGGAATTTTATCTTTCCGCACTTTTTAACTGTTAAATAAATGCATGCAAGAATGAATGACAAAAATAAAAAACAAAACGTTAGATCACCAATAACCTGACAAGACAAAAATAAATGAATCTGACACACAAATCACACACCACCCCTAGGGTACGCCTCACTGTTGCCTTGCCTCGAAAGGTGATCGTCGAGTAGAGGATGTCTTAGTAAGTCCTCATGATCCGGGAACCTGGCATGAGGGTAGCTTCTAAGGTGTCTTCCCATTGCTCTGGTGATCACCATGTCCCGAACCTTCGAATTGACCCGAACACCTCCAACGGTGGTGCTACCTACCTCTCAATGGTGGGATGGCATTACTTTAAAGGACATTTACACAGACGAATTCCTTAGGGTAGGTAGGTTCTCGTAGATACTTGCTCTAATTTCAAAACAAATTCAAAATACTTTTCACACCAACACATTTTCAAAAAAGCTTTCGAAAGCATTTTTCAAACACTCTTGAGGACCGATACAAGAGTCGAACTGGAATTTTCAAAGAAACTTTTTTTAAAACCCACAGTTGAAAAGCAAACAAACCATTTTGAAAACACAAGTGAGCAAGTATCTAAGAGCCCATGGATAACCATGGATAGAAAGGGTGCTAACACCTTCCCTTTCTATAATCTACCTCCCGAACCGAGAGCAATCTCTATAAGGAATTTTTTTGTGCTTTTGTCCTTTCCATTTGGAGAAAATAAAAGACGGTGGCGACTCTTGCTTCCGCGACATTTCGCGAACCAGCGTTAAACAGTCAGTTCCAGATCCACCGATCACAGAACTGGCGACTCTGCTGGGGAAATCTTATAAAGTGAGGTGTACCTTAGGACTAAGATCACTGTGTTTTCAATTGCTTTCCTTGTGTGCTTTAAATTGTGGGTTGCTTGGGAGTTCTATAGATCCTAACCCGGATCTGGGGGATACCTTCTTAGAAAGTAGCAACAAGGCTGTGAGGGAACTGTGCGGGGTATACCGACATGGTTGAAACAGTCTGCTACGTTGATGTGGCACTTTGGTGTGTACCGGTAACCCTTGAGTTCAGTCAAGGAGAGTACGGGGCCTCCGCGTGGTGTCGTGAAGCATCAACAGACCTTAGGAACCTTAATTGAACCATCTTAGCCTCTTTAGGGTAGTGAGATAACTGACTTTGGTGCAGTCCGAGGTTGGTTGATACTCGATACTACACTCAATTGAGGGTTGCTTTCCTGGAATATTTCGGTCGCCAGTTCAGTGGCTAAATCGAAACGATGAACAATGAAAGCAATCCCGTGATATTGGGACCCTTAGAACCCGGTTACTTCTAATAGGACAGGTTGAACCCACCAACTTCAAGAGGGTAATACCCAGACCCCATGCTGGCCTAAACTCTAAGGGTTTCTCTTGTGTGACTTGTGTGCCTTCGTACTTGACTATTTGTATGCTTGTTGTCTGACACTTGAGTTTCTTGCAGGTTTTGTTTGCAGTCCTTAATTAGGACTCGTAACAGGGTTTGCTAAGTTCCTTACAGGTTTTGTTTATAGTCCTTAATTGGGACTCATGACAGGTTTTACTTAAGTTTCTTGCAGGTTTCTGTTTATAGTCCTTAATAAGGGCTCATAACAGGGTTTATTCATAGTACCCCATGCATCATGACATCATATCATTGCATACATCCTAACCCATTTCAAGGATCTCAAGGGCTTGTGATGCAGGTCATGGTGAATCAACTATCCCAGCAAGGGGCAAAGAGGATTTATTTTCCTCTAGCCAAGGTTGTCAGGGGCTATGACCCACTTGATATGGTGAGCTCTGACTCCTGAAGAAGGCTCCCCTAACCAAGGTTGTTTGGAAATCAAAACCAGACATGATGATTAAAGTCAGGGGCTATGACCCACTGGATATGGTGAGCCTTTGATCCTTTGAAGAAGGACTCTCAACAATATGAAGTTTCTTTCAATCAAGCTACCAGATCCAAACGCTAACAAATTTTCTTGTTTACCCCGCGAGGTCCTTGAAAACATTGCATGCATATCATACATATCATTGCATTGCAGGTATCCTTGTTGCAGGTCACTTACCTTTCTCGCTGTTTATTCCAGCAATGGCTTCCCAACAAGACAACCAGGACTTTCTTGCTCAAGAGACCCGGTTCGGGAAAATCCTCCTGAATCTATCCAAGGGGCAGGAAGAGCTAAGGACACTTCTCATGGAGACCTTTGTCAGGAACAGTGCTGAGGATGAAAGGCTGAAACACCTACAAGCTGAGGTGGATGCATTGAAGGTCCAGATGCTGGGGCAGGTGACTGCCATTCAAGGGTTAGCTCAAAGACAAGATGAGCTCTGGTTTCTCGTCAACCAACTGCTTCAGGGTAACCAACTGGGGCAAAAGTCTAAGGGTAAAAAGCCAGTCATCGTTCAACCACCTTTGAGACAAGGAGGTAAGGGGAGAGCTCCTCAAATGGCTCCAGTATCACAAATTCAACATCACAACCAACAAAAGAGCGAGAGAAGGCCGTTCACTCGGCTCAGCATGACCTTATCCCAGATATTGCCACAATTGCTGGAGACCAAGCTGGTAACTCTAAAAGAAGCTCCGAAGAACCAAAATACAACGTCACCGAAGTATAACCCCAACGCCCGCTGCGCTTATCACTCTGACAGCCCGGGGCATACTACAGATGATTGTTGGAGCTTGAAAAATAAGATCCAAGACATGATCGACGCTGGAGAGATTCAGTTTAAAGTACCCAAGACTCCCCACGTGATCACTGCTCCCTTGCCAAAACATGGCTAGGATTGGGAAATTTTTGTTCATTCGAATGTTCAAGTTGCAATTCTCTTTTGTTCAAACATTTACTCATGTTAAACATTATTATTTCATTAATGCATCGCATATGTCTGTTCTAAAACAATATATTCGTATTCACTAAATGCAAACTATTTTCATATTTTTTTCTGATGATCAACTCTCATTAATAATTCTAAGCCTCTTGAGGGAGGATGACGAAAACGATACCACAATCTACAGTATGCTTTGGAACAGACCCCGCTGACGAGGTACAGGCATTGTTTCAATCCCTAAACACTGGAGTTATAAGGATGATAATCCCTCGTCAACCCCTCTGATCCAAAGAAGTAGGAGTTTTTATTTTCAAAAATTAAAACCCTTTATCATAACCCGGGGCAGGGTAGTTCTCTCGGTTGATCCAAGTGCATAACAAATGGCACCAAGGAGGTCCTTACACAAAAAAAGAAAGACAGTGATGGTTCCGAATAATCAATAAAGAAAGGCAGTCATTACTTCTCAAAATAAATAGCCCATCAAGTCAAAACCTATGAAGGAGACTTACCAAACTGGGGCATCCCGCTGACTGTAATTCCAAAAAGGAAACAGCTCAGGCAAAAAAGAAAGGGATAACAAAAAAAATCAGAAAAGAAAGAGGTCTTACAAACCCTCAACAAAAACAAAAATGACTGCTTATTCAGAATAAATCATCAATATCTGAACCATCATTGGAACATCAGGACAAAAACTCAAATAAGGTCTAACGCACGATCAACTGAGTTTAGGTTTGGAGAACATCACGAAGAGCGGGTGGGTACAAATAATTTGAGCCTTTATCCTTTGTTTCTTAAACCGTGAACCAGGCCACATTATAACCCTCAAAAGTCCTAGCTGAAGCATGGGTTAGTTCGAAAGCATACTGTTACGAAAGGTATCCTGACTCCTTAAGGCTTACGGTAAATACGGAGTTGACATCACGTTTTACAAACATTCACTTGTTTTATGAAAAAGAATGCATTTTTAAAAATCTTCAAGACAGACATAGGCTTTGCATTTTTAACATAACTTTGTTTGTATATAACTTTTTGTTTGGACAGCATAGAAGTTCGCACGACGAATGCCTAATGAACAGAAGTACCTCCAATCAAGGGGCAGACCTGACCATGGTCCTTCATCTGGGGCAGTCCAATCAAGATTCGGAGAATCTCTCAAAAGGCCAAAAAGCCTGGGGCAAATCTCTGCCTGAGTCACTTGGGGCACTCCAGCAACGAATCTTGCACGATCAGACACCTTCTGGTAATATGGCAACACAAGCAGCCAGGGGCACCTACCTGCATTCTAAGAGCGTGGACATAGTCAAAAAATACTACGCAAAATCAAAGACCCGCTAGGTTGACACACCTAGGCAAAAATAAGGGCTTCCCGGCGAACCAAAAGGGTTCGGGCAAAATGAAGGGATGAAATGAAAAAATCTGTACACCCGGCAAGTCGAAAACCTGAAAAGGCGGCTTGAGCAAAAAATGGGTATCCCGGTGGACTGAAAACCCGAAAGGGCGGTCCAGGCAAAAGTTAGGGATTAAAGCGTACGACTATGTCCTGCCATCTGTCTACCAGAAGAAGGTTTGTCCATCAACAACTATCAGCACCCCACAAGTGCCTCCCCCATATAAACAGGGGCAATAAAGAGTGGTCTAAGCAATCTGATTGTTCTATCCTCCAAGGTGCCAAGGCAGGTTCGGCTGAAGAACATAACCAGACATCTTAATTCCCCAAAGAGTGAGCCAGCAAGCAGTATACCCTCCTCAAGCCAAGCTATATTATCAACCTTAAGGAAGTTGGGTATCCTCCGGCAGGTCTCAACATTCCCCAACAGCATATATACATGTATTCTTAAACAAGCATCCCCGACAATCTTGGTCTAAAGATTGTTCCCCGGTGGTACATCAACATTCAAAGGAATCACTTCCCCCGCAATTCAAAAACTTCCCCATGAGAGTCCAGTCCAGTTCCCCAGGAAAGTTGGGATCCATCTCCCCAAACATCAAGCTTATCCCCAGTAAATTCTGGAAGCTTATCCTCGCAGAGCACGAACACATCGTCCGGCTTTATTCAAAGAGTTATGCCCTTACCAGGATATAACTGGGTTATCCTCAGCTAAAAGCCACAGAAAGATCGTCGTCGACACAGTCTTCTTACCCCAGCGAAGTCTATCAACACTCCCAATATAACAAAGATATCTCCAGCAAGTTATTATCAATACTCAGCAAAGTATCTCTCTCCCCACAGAGTATCACTCCCCAGCATGGTCGCTAGAGTATTTTTCTCCCCGCAGAATCTTCCATTTGCCAAGTGTATTCCCCAATAGAGTTATCTTCTCCTATCGGAATTCTTGCAACTATCATCCCCGGCGGAAGCAAAACCTATTCTTCAACATCAGCCCAGGAGTGACTTCCCGGCACCCGTCAAGGATTTATTTTCTTAGACAAAAATACATTCATAAACATCACATCTTCATACATTATAGCATGCATATGCATCATACTACACGAATCTCATTAATTTTGAAGACATACAGTTCATGCATCATGATTTTGCATACAATTATGTTTGCCTTTTCAGGAAAAAGATCAATACAAAAATGATTACTATCAACTATCGCAATTCCTTCTAGATATAGTTTCAGATGTAAACCAGAGATGGTGACGTTCTGATGCTGCTTCCAGAGTTCCTCCTAGATATAGTTTCAGATATGACCCAGATATGGTGACGTTCTGATGCTGCTTCCAGATTTCCTTCTAGATATAGTTTCAGATATGACCCAGATATGGCGACGTTCTGATACTGCTTCCAGATATCCTTCTAGATATAGTTTCAGATATGACCCAGATATGGCGACGTTCTGATACTGCTTCCAGATATCCTTCTAGATATAGTTTTAGATATGACCCAGATGTGGTGACGTTCTGATACTGCTTCCAGATTTCCTTCCAGATATAGTCTCAGATGTAAACTAGAGATGGTGACGTTCTGATACTGCTTCCAGATTTCCTTCTAGATATAGTTTCAGATGTAAACCAGATATGGTGACGTTCTGATGCTGCTTCCAGATTTCCTTCCAGATATAGTCCAGATATAAACCAGATATGGCGACGTTCTGACACTTATTCCAGTTGAAGATATTCCAAGACCTTGTCCGGTTCGGTTAAATCGACCCTAAGATTTTCCTGATTCTTATCCAGTCAAAGGCCTTCTCTGGTTCAGTCAGATCGACCCTAAGATCTCCCTGATTCTTATCCCAGTAGAAGACACCCAAGATTCTCTCAGCGTTCCTGTTGGGGTAGTAATCGTCCAAGATTCTCTTACCATTCATGCTAAGGCAGTAACCATCCCTGGTTCATTCATCAGCGTTTGAAGCTCCAAACTCAGCTCCTGTAACCAGTCAGGACACATCTATACCAAGCATCTGAAAACCAGCTCCTGCAACGTGTCAGGTACTCATTTGTTCTTTTGCAGGTATGCAGGTTCTCGCTAAGGAATCTCCTACGCGATCAACATCCAGATGGCATCTATAAGCCCATCATCCTATCCAGCAATCTCCAAATGGCATCTATAAGCCCATTCCCCCATCACACTGCTAACATGTGAGCGCAAATTTCTGGGCACTCTAGTGTTCAATCATCTTCTACCTTCGGATTACGAAAGGCACGTCAGCCAATCTGCATCCTCAGGTCTAAGAAGATTGAACAGGGGCAACTGTTGTACCCCAAAATTTTCCCTCCCATATTTCTCAAAACATCTCAACAAAAATTCACAAGACCAACCCGGCGCGTCATATTCAGGTATTCTTTCGTCAAGATATCTCTGATAACGTATTCTCAAATTCAGGTTCGGCTCAAGGGTCAATTCTTTAAAGAAGGTATCCGAATGTGTGAGTTTTCTTGAAGAAATATAGTGAAAAAGTGTGCTGAAAGTGCAGTTTTTACGCGCTAAAAAATTCATAACTTGAAGATCGTGACTCATTTTGAACCCGTTTCGGTGGCCAAAATTCCGTCTTGACATTATCTACGTTTTCCTCTCTCACGGCTGGAAGCCAATTTCGATCAGAAGGTCTTCAAAAATGTGGATTTATCAAATATTTTCGTGCAGAAAATTTGTGACAGAAGTTTATTTGCGTCATGTTCAAAAAATCATAACTTGGTCGATTTTCATCATATCGAGCTGGTTCCGATGCCAAAATTTCACAAATTGAGTTGGCTACATTTTCACAGAAGGTATTGAGTTCAAACGGTATTCAAAAGGCCTTCGTTTTTTGCTCAGAGTGCGTGACACGCTGAAAATCCTGAATGCTGAATATTATTTCATCTGTGCCGAAACTTCGAAAATTCATAACTCGGTCAATTTTTATCGGATTGGACTCATATTTTTACACAAGGTCACTGACTCATAGATCTACAACTTTGATTCAAAAGTCAAGACCAAATTATGCACCGATCAATACCAGTTTTTTATTGAAGAACGTGTCAGAGTCGACACTGGAGCCCAAAATAAGTTTGTCTGAGCTGAAACTTCAAAAATTCATAACTAATTCACCGTTTATCCGATTGAGTCGATTTTCGGACAGGAGTTAGTTCTCGATGTCGGCTACATTTTGTTTTCACATTTCAACTTCAAAAAATGCACTTAAGTCCCTGCGATTTAGCCTGGAAAGTGACGAATTCAAGTGAATGTTGGAGGCCCAATTGCACATTCAAAGCCCATTTTCTTTACCCTAATTTCCACTATATAATCACCTTCTTGTCACACAAAAAAAAAGAAAAAAGAGGGGAGAAAAAAAGAAAAAAGGAGGAGAGAAAAAGAGAGAAAAAACCTTGCCACAACACTGTTAGAATATCAAATTCTTTCAAGAACCCTAAAACCTTGAAATTTTTATTACAAATCCCCCTCTCACTACAAAGCCATCTCAGTTACAAACCAACATCTTATTACTTCTTCAGTAAGGGTAAGGCTGGCTTGATCTCCATGATCCAAAGGGCATAAAAGCATTCATGTCACTACTTTTCCAGTAAGGGTAAGGTTGATTTGATCTCCATGATCAAAAGGGTATAATCATTCATACATGTCATATTGTGCCTAAACATTAAATTTCTTCATATATTGGCTTTATTTGCATTTTATGATTTTATTTAATGTTTTCATGAGATTCAACACTACAGGTTTAGACAGGATCCCATGCAGGTTCATTAAGGGACGTTGAGGCCAAAAGCCAAATGGCCAAAAGGCCAGAAGCCAAATGGCCAAAACAGAACATTTTACACCTGACACCAATACATGGCGAGGCAGACATTAAGCCAGAGATTAAGGGAACGTTGAAGCCAGAACACAAATGGCCAAAAGCCAAAAGCCAAAAGCCAAATGGCCAAAGTAGAACAACTTATGCATGAAACTCAATCCAATGGCCAAAGAATGCAGACCACGGTACTCAGGAGTCAATACTTCAAAAAACCTCCCCTTGGGCCAGACACCCCCTATGGTTTGCTCAATTTTTAATTTTTATTTGTTTTTCCTTTTTATTCTTTTAATTGTTTTTTTAATTGTTTTCTTTTAATTCCATAAAATAATTTTCATAATAAATATAAAATACAGAAAAATCAAAAAATGTTTATTTTATTAATATTAATTTTACTATTATTATTTTTGTAAATAAACTTTAAACAATTAATTAGATTAATTTAGGTTTCAAAACTTTAATATTTTTCTTAATAAATTAAATATGTAGAAATTAGGTTTTTTTAACTTTTTCATCATTTTTTTAATAAATAATTTTCTCATCATTATTATTATTATTAATTACTAATTTATTTTGTAAATAAACATGTACATAAATTCTTTAGTAAATTAAGTTAAACTTTAACATTTTTCTCAAATAATTAAAAATAACTTAGAATTAGGGTTTCTTTTAATTTTAATTTTAATTTTCTTATTTCATAAATACAAAAAAACCTAAAAAACACTTCTTTTATTTCAATAAATAATTAATTAATTTTTAATTTCATTTAATTTCTTTAAAGGGTCCAACGCCCTCGAACGTTCTATTTTTATTTCTTTCGCACATTTATTTTCTTTCAAATATTATGTAATTGCTCAAGCCATGTAATTCGGACATTTTATATTTCCCGCATTTTATTTCTTTATTTTATGTCAAATCGGGTCCTGGTTTAATTTGGCGATGTGGACCCGCGCCTTTGTAATAGTTTAGGAATTTTATCTTTCCGCACTTTTTAACTGTTAAATAAATGCATGCAAGAATGAATGACAAAAATAAAAAACAAAACGTTAGATCACCAATAACCTGACAAGACAGAAATAAATGAATCTGACACACAAATCACACACCACCCCTAGGGTACGCCTCACTGTTGCCTTGCCTCGAAAGGTGATCGTCGAGTAGAGGATGTCTTAGTAAGTCCTCATGATCCGGGAACCTGGCATGAGGGCAGCTTCTAAGGTGTCTTCCCATTGCTCTGGTGATCACCATGTCCCGAACCTTCGAATTGACCCGAACACCTCCAACGGTGGTGCTACCTACCTCTCAATGGTGGGATGACATTACTTTAAAGGACATTTACACAGACGAATTCCTTAGGGTAGGTAGGTTCTCGTAGATACTTGCTCTAATTTCAAAACAAATTCAAAATACTTTTCACACCAACACATTTTCAAAAAAGCTTTCGAAAGCATTTTTCAAACACTCTTGAGGACCGATACAAGAGTCGAACTGGAATTTTCAAAGAAACTTTTTTTAAAACCCACAGTTGAAAAGCAAACAAACCATTTTGAAAACACAAGTGAGCAAGTATCTAAGAGCCCATGGATAACCATGGATAGAAAGGGTGCTAACACCTTCCCTTTATATAATCTACCTCCCGAACCGAGAGCAATCTCTTTAAGGAATTTTTCTGTGCTTTTGTCCTTTCCATTTGGAGAAAATAAAAGACGGTGGCGACTCTTGCTTCCGCGACATTTCGTGAACCAGCGTTAAACAGTCAGTTCCAGATCCACCGATCACATGGTGCAAGTCATATCTCAAAGTTCCAGCCTCTCTCGATTGAAACCAAGCCTCAAGCCACCCTCCTGAAATCCCTGGGAGTTTTTACAAGGCCCAAGATCAGTCCATCACAAGCCTATAATGCCCCCATTTGATGACACCGGTTTGGTAAAGTTTAAAATTTTGAATCTCTGATTTTAATCACATTTCATGGCATGCTAACATTTGTTTGAGTTTATATGAATCTATAGACCAGGTATGAGTGGGACCAAATATGTGCATCATGCACCTCCAGTTCCTGACCACCAGATTTCATCAGGTTAGATTCAAACCCTCAAAGGCGCGTCCCCATGATGAACCCCAAGAAGCATCCTTCACTGGATCTCTATGCGTCTGGGCCCTATTGCTAATGGGCCTGGGAATTTTTTGCTATTTCATACCCTCTAACTACTTTTTGCAGTGCCTGGCCCATTTTATTTTTTGTTGTTATTTTTTCATTTAATTATCTTTAAATCTTTTTTTTCTTTTTATGAACATAAAAAATCAGAAAATCAGAAAATCACAAAAAATAGTAGATTTACGTTTTTATTAATTAAATTAATCAATCATTTAATTACATTTTTTTAATTAATTAACTAATTAGAATTAGGTTCTCATAGTTTAGTTATTTTTCTAAACAAAAATAAAAAAAACAAAAATATTTTTCTAATCTTAAAATCTTTTAGGGTTTTTCATCCTTTTCCGTTTCATCTCCGTGTGTTATTTATTTCTTTCGCATTTTTATTTTCATGAACAATTATGTAACTGTTGAAGGAATGTAATAGTTAAAATTAGGAATCTTTACATTTTTATTTCCCCATTTTTTTGGTTTGTAATTCCTCATATCCTGAAGCATTGTAATACCGTAGATTCAAACTCCCGCACTTTATTTTCCGTATTTTTATATATTTAACTGCTAGATGTATGCTTAATAGGCTTGTATGGGAAGACTGAAAACAAATGGTAGAAGACCTAAATGTTTAAGATAAATAATTGAAACATAATACACTCGCACATGCGCATCTCTAAGGTACCTCCACTTGTTTCCTTCGAAAAAATAGTCATGTCCCTCGAACATCGGACACTTTAGCAAAGACCTCCAATACAAAAATATCGTAGTCCCTTGATGACCCTTTCGATGTTGCCTTTGGTAAACGATCTAGTTCCTTACGATAAAATTGCTAAAGCGTCATAAAAGTTGCCTTTATGATTATACGATGACTCGCGCCCGTCCCTCAAATATCCAACGATGGGGTTACCTACTGACTAATATTTGGATAGCACTGTCTAAAGAAAAAGATGAAAAGAACAAACACCGTTCGATTATGTAGACCGCTTATAGTTTGTTGCTAACAAAACAAATTTTTCACACATACACAAAATTTGTTTTCTTAAATATTTTCAAAGACAAAAAACACTTTGTATATGTTCTCAATGATACGAGAAACATTACAAAGTTCGCCATATTAAAGCGTCTTTTCAAAAATATTTCAAACACACTTACACAATAAAGCATTTTCAAAGTGAGCTAGCAACTAAGAGCCCGTACATAACTACGGATGGAAATGCTACTAATACTTTCCCTTTCCATAACTTACCCCCTGAACTCAAAATCTTTAAAAAGGTTTTTCAAGTTCTTTTCACCCTTTCCTTTGTTGGATAAAAGAAAAGTCGATGGCGACTCTTGCTAACAGCAACATTTGCGATAAAATGCAAAACCAGTAAAGTCAGTTCTCCCACCATATTACAGTAAGCATCTCTAATCACTTTGAGACGAATATTTTAAGCTTCATATATCCGGATAGAAGACACTTAAATAAGGGCAACTGTTATACCCCAATTTTCCCCCCTAATATTTCTCATCATCTCATTTTTACCAATACATCAAGATCACACATTAGGTATGGTTCTACTTTTCTACTTCATCCTTTCTTTAATTTTGCTCTTGAGGGATCACCAAGCACCTTGATTTGTGTATATTGTACATGTGTTCTTTTAAATAACATCAATATGTGTATATATGTTCCTTTGAATGTTCATATTGTAGGTGATCACAATTGCATTCATCTCACCATCTAATCTAGGGTTTTAGGGGTGATTCTCAATCAAATGGTTTTCTAATGGATTGAAAGAGATAAATATTCAAGGTCATGTCTATGAAATCAAATATTTGTGGTTCAAGAAGCTCTCTCACTTTATTTAAGTCAAGATATTCTCAAAGTTGGTGGTGAAATTCATCAAGAAGATTTATAGGTTCATGTGTTTATTTCCATGACTTCTTGAACAAGCTTCATTGAGACTTAAGCTCCATATTTGAGTGTGATTTAATACAAAATCATTTCAAGGCCTCTTATGATTCATCATGCCTTATTTTTCCAAAAAATATCAAAAGATTCAAGGCTGGCTCAACAAGTTTGACCTAATTGAGCAAATACTATATTCAGTGATCACAAATGCACAACTCTCTCATTTTTCAACATTTTGAGTTGGTTATTTTTTCTAAGGATTATTACATCATCTAAAACAACCTATCTCCACATGAAAAGATCCAATTGTGCAAGAAAAATCATAAAAAGTTGAAAGGGGTTTCAAGTCATTTTGACACTCTCTGAGCTAAGGTTTGTTGACTTCTAAGGACCATTCCTTGCTCATTTTTTGATATTTTTTAGTGACTCCAAAGCCATGATTCTATTTAAAAGGTCCTTAACAATATCTCTTCATAAGTATAAGGCTAATTTTGAATGAAAGTTTATTAAAAGTTAAGAAAGATTACAAGTCTCCTTGAAAGGCCTTTGAATTTTAGGGTTTGACTTCAAATGATCATAACTTGGTCAATTTTTATCACCTTGAGCCCATTATTTTTCCATAGTAATATTTGGTATGTCTAATACAGTTTTGTTTTTATTTTCAAGACTTAAAGATGCTTAGAAAATTGTTGAAGAATTGAAAAGATTATATGTCTTTTGTGATTTTCCCCAAATTTGTTCATCATCTTCCAAATGCCATAACTCTTTCAATTTTTATGATTTTTAAGTGATCTCTATTCCACAATTCATTTCAAAGTGTCTACTTTAAATATCAATATCAAATTTTAAGTGGAAAGTCATGAAATTTTGAAGAACATTATAGGTCATTTTAAAGTTCAACACTTAGAATTTTTCTAAGTACTAAATATTTGTGTGATTTTCACAAATCCAAATGGACATAAATTTTTGCTCAAACATCCAAATGATGTATTTCTTGGTACATTGTGAAGTTTTTTGTGAGATATTTCCTTTGCAAAATGAATGAGATCGTAAAGCTTCCTACATTGTGTGTCCCATGCTCTTGAAGTTGCTTTCATGAAAATGAATTTTTGCTTGCAGTCAGTTTGCAATTTCCATATTGTGGCTTCTGATGACCATTTTGCTGCGCATTTTTTATTTAAACATGTTTAACAAAGTTCCAAAGAATGATTAGAGCATTGAAACACAATAATTAGCTGAGTTTTGAGCAAGTTCAAGTCACACTTTTCTCATTTTCGGGCTTCACTCATTTTCCCTATAAACCTCACTATTTCTTCCAATTCTTTTCACCATTCACTCTCATATAAATAGAGGGACATATTGCACTCATTTCCTCAAGCTTGGATAATCAAAATTACCCTACCACTTTCTCTCTATAATTCACTTTTTTGAGTTTTCTAATTCACTCCTTCTTTGTTTTTCAATTCAATTTATTGTGCTATCCTTATTTAGTGAACTTGTGTGGAGCTTCTCAAACAAAAAGCACGCCAAATCATGCCCTATTCTGTTCAAGCAAAGTAAAGTTTCAGAGCATTTTCAGTGGACTTTGTTCAGGTAGATTAATGCACTAATTCTTTAAACTCGAATTACTGGAGTGATCTATAATGTTTGTTAATGCTTTCTATTAACTTAATTTTGGTGAATCAATGCATTTGATGCTTCTATTTTTCGATTTCAAAATTTTCAAAACTCTTTGGTTTTTTCCAAATCAAGTAAGTTGTGCTTTATATAAATTTGGCGCGAGGATATGGTTGTAACCGTCTTGAAGAGACGCATCCAGTGATACCATCTTGATCTCACCTTAGTTGCAGGGTAGTTGGAGGTCGAAGATGACCTACGTGGCTTCTTCAACCAATGAGAGTGTGACAATTGAAATGTTGTGATTGATCTTTGTGACTTCGGAGCGCACTTGTTGAGCATAGATCACCATACTTTATCACTCTTGAGCCACTAGATGTGTCAGTGTGTTTTAATGAGACAGGTCCAACGTCTCATATTGTTTCTGATTTATTTTATTTTACAAAATTTGTTTTAATTTCAAAAATTCATAACTCTCTTATTTTTTATTCAAAAATTATGAAAAAATATACTAAAATAATTTGAATTATTTCTGAATTTATAAATATTTTTATCACATTTTTATTTTGAAGTTTGATATTTTTTATAATTTTTGTATTGTTTTCCTTATTTTAATAGTTTTAAAAATACTTTTCTTAATTTTAAAATTCTGGAAAAATTCTGGAAGGATCCAATGACCTCTTGACAAATATTGGTGATCTCATCTCTTTTTTTTTTATTTCTGATTTTGCTATTTTTCATACTTTTTGGTTTTTTTTGCTTATTTCTTTAAATTTTAAAAAATAGTTTCTGACTTTAAAAATTCAGAAAAGTTTTATCAACACTTATTGACTCATGTTTGACCTCTGAGTTTTTTTTAGGATTTTTATTTAGTATTTTAATAAACTTTATGTATTTTACCTATTTTTCCCTTTTATTAATCATTTAAATATTTTTTATTTGAATAGTTTTATTTTATTATTTTTGTTTGGTCATGTTGTGGATGTTATTATGGGACAAGTTCCTCAACCTCATTGGATCTTGGGTGTTGATAGTTTGAAAAACCAAATCCACCAAAATGGATGAATGATGTTGATGATATTTGAAACCCTAATTTCATCTGATACATCCCTTCCCTCTTCATTTATCACTTTCTTACTTGTGCTACATGTTGTTGGAGAATAATCTACATACTATTTCTCTAACATGTGGTACATAGATTTCTATTGACCGACCTCAAAATAGGTGTGACTTCTACATAAGTCCACTTACGATTGTTTAACATAGTGCTAAATTTTTTCCGATTCAAAAACGACCATTTGTGGCCCAAACCTATGTTTGCAAGCCCAAGTATGTTTAATTTGAAACCTTTGATACAATAACCTTGAGGTTCATTGTTAGGAGGTTTTGATCTTATCAATCCTCTAATGAAATCTCATGAATTTTGGTCTAAGTGAATCATTTAAGCATCGTTGATCATATGTTCTTGCCTTGGATATTTGAAATGAATGATATACTTGACAAAAAGCAAATGAAACTTGTTGTTGAGAAGCTTTGATTTTATTAATCTTCTAATGGGTTCTCAAATGAAAGTTTTAAGATGGTCATTCAACTATACTCTAACTTTTAATTCATTAACATTTGACTTTTACTTTGTGCTTTTACTTTGTGCCTTTTATTTTATGCCTTTGCTTTTATGCGCCATTTACTTTAGTATTTGCGTTTCATGCTATTTTCATCTTTGTTCACTTGAGCATTTATCTTTATGTCATTTTATCTTTGCTCACTTGAGCATTTATATTTATGTCATTTTTATTTTTCTCACTTGAGCTTTATTTTCCTTTTGAAGACACTTAATAACCAACTTGAACATTAAAGAATCCTTAAGGTTACTTGGACTATTTGGTTACTATCCTTGGCATAATTGAATTGTTGACCTCTTGGACTTAGGATTAGAGTCCTTGCTTACCCTTGGGAACTTGTGACTATTGTTATTTTGTCTCGAATTCTTGGGGTTTACCACAATACATTGTGTTGATTTTCTTTGTGTGCAGGTTATTCTGATTATGTGTTTTGTCTATGATTGAGAATTCCTTTGTATACAGTCGTTACTCTGCCCGATTTTTGTGAAGACTTAATTCATCTAAAGCTTGGTATTCCTAAGAGGTTTAGTATTTTTGCTTTCTTGGTTTCAATCCAAAGGATGACAATTCTACATTGACTTCTTTATGTCAAGTGTCGGCTTCTTGTTGGTTAGATGGTTCTTTTCCTTAGCTTTCTCTTTATGCTTTAGGATAGTCCCTTCATCTCCTCCCATCTTCTTTAATTTAAAAAATATTCTCCCTCTTTTTCAAAACTCTTCTTGTTTTCTAACTTGAACCGCTTTCATAATAAACTTGGACTTAGGTCCGTGCATTTTAAAAAATCCTTTCTTAATCAAATTTTAATCAATATTAATCATAATTTGACTTTTTTTGTGAGAAAACTAAAAGTTATTAACCTTATTTAAACCATTTTGCCACTTTGGCTTCTTACTTTCAAATTTTTATCAAAAGATTAGACTCTTGTCGATTCTTGTAGCGATGCGAGCTACTATACTTCTACAATATGTAGTGAAGTGAGATATTTTCCACTTGGGTGTTGAGTGAGGCTTTGTTGATTTTAAAATCCAAGCTATATCCTCCATGTTGAGATGATGTAAATTATCCTTTCTCATAATCATGGGCAGTAAGTATGTTTTCCACTCGGCTATGATGATGATGTCTCTTCTCATAAAATTAACCAACACATATGTGTTTTAAAAATTTTGAGGTGAACTACGAGTACCCTGATCCCCTATTACACGGAAGGTGGTACGTAGGCACTAAAGATTCACAACCGCGACAGGTGAAAAATTATAAAAAATACTTCTTTTCTCATCACCACCAGCTATTTTTATATACAACATTTATAGCCAAAATACACAAATTTTCAAAGAGGTTCTTGCGGAGTACCGTAGATGTTTAGGATGCTAATACCTTCCCTTTGCATAACCAACCCCCGTACCTAGATTCTCCCCCCCTCTCTCTTTGGATTTATTCTCTCTTTTCTAATTCCTCTGGAAACAAAAAAGAGCGGTGACGATTTTTATTTTATCTATGCAAGTTAAGTCAACCCAATGACTTAGTCTCAATATTTCTACTGCTACAGAAAAATGGCGACTTCATTGGGGACAGATCGACCAAATACTGGTCCATCTCTAAGTGGGTTGAGTCTATCTTTGCTTATTTGTGCATGTGCTTTTATTTGTTGTATATTATGTGCTGTATATATGTTTGTATGGATATTCCTGGTTTTTAGGGTGCTTGGTGATTTCCCATAAGTCCTCTACCCGGACTTGGGCAAAATTAAGATAAGATGGGCGGTATAGTCATGTTAACTTTGAGGGAGGAATCCCAAAAAAGAGACATGATATCCCCTGTTATACGGTGAGAGAACTGACTTTCGAGTTTTGCGTTTGATCGCAAATGTTAAGGATAACAAGAGTCGCCACTGACTTTTCTTTTATCTAATAAAGGAAAGGGTGAAAAGAATAGGAAAGACCTTTTGAGAATTTTTTTGAGTTCGGGGGGTAGGTTATAAAAAGGGAGGGTATTAGCACCCTTTTCATCCATAGTTATCTACGTGCTCTTAATCGTTAGCTCACTTTCAGAATGCTTTGTGTTTGTGTATGTTTTGCAAATATTTTGAAAATGCCTAAATGCGGCAATTTTGTAATGATTCCCGTATCATTGAGAATGTGTACAAAATGTTTATTTGAAAATATTTGTTGAAAGGAAGTGTTAGTTTTGAAAGTGTGAGGTGTGAAAATTGTTTTAGTTTGTGGGCAAGCGAATACGAGCGATCTACCTACTCAAAAAGTCTTTGTTCTTTTCATTTTTTCCTTTAGATAGTGATATCCTACCATTAGTTAGTAGGAAGCCCTATCGTTGGATGTGAGACACATGCGCGGGTCGTCGTACAGTCATAGAAGGCAACTTGTAGGATGCTTTAGCAATTTTTCGTGAGGGACTGAGATCATTTACCGAAGGCAGCACCGAAGGGCCATCGAGGGACTATGATCTTCTTTAATCGAGGGTCTTTGCTAAAGTGTCCCATGTTCGAGGGACATGAATGTTTAAATCAGAGGCAACAAGTGAGGGTCCCCCTAGAGGTGTGCGTGTGCGAAGTGATTGGTTTAAATTATTTATCTTGAGATTAGGTTTTCTAATGTTAGTTCTTTTTGCGTCTTGCCATGCACACCTAATTAATCTAGCAGTTAAATATATACAAGTGCGGAAAAAATATGGGAAATAAATCTACGTTATTACATCACTTCGAGGATGGGGAGTACAAACCATAAAAAATGGGGAGGAAAGCAATAAACCCTAATTATCTATTACAAACTATTGACAATTACAATATTGAAAAATAATGCGAAAAAGTAAATGAGCGCGCGAAGATTGAAAAAGGGGAAAGATATAAGATATAATTAATTTAGAAAAAATATTTTTTAATGTGAAATAAAAATTAAACCTAATTCTAATTAATTTATAATTTAATTATTTAAAATAAAACAAAGTGTGATTAAATTAATTAATTTTTATTTATAAAAATTAAATTAATTTATTAAAACCTAAATCTAAATTTTTTATGATTTTATGATTTTTTTTTCTGATTAAATAAAAAATGAAATTGATTAAAAAAGAAAAGAATTAAATTAAAACAAAAAAAAGAAAATAAATGGGCATGTGTGGTAGAAGAAATTGGGGGGGGGGGGGTGAGTGAATTTGAATTTTGTCAAAGCCCAAACACTTTTGGCTCAGGCGTTGGACGGAGTATCTTCATGATTCTGTGTGGCATTCCCATGGGATATATCATGAGCACATGAATCTGGAACATTTGATCTACATCCATTGAGATCTGCTGGTGTTGATGCGAGTCTACAGGATGCACGCGTATGCCTAGCTTACCCAAGATCTATAAAGAAAATTTTAGAAAATAAAATGCCAGAGGCAGGGATCGAACCGCTTCCCTGACACTCCAAAGCCTTACTCACGCACACGCTTGCCACTGAAGTGGCTGTTTCATCCGGTTATGAAACAACACCCAATAAATATAATCTGAAACAAGTTTGAAATTTTGAAATTGCCAGATCACCATCTTCTTCCTCTTCGCGTGTTGTACAACAACAAAATTCCATGGATGATTTTCGAAAATCTCCATTTCTCAACCAAATTGAAAACATCCAAAACCAAACTTGCTCGATTTTCTACAAGGAACACAACCATATAAATTTCAAAATCTATAGATTAAAGATGAGTGTGAATTTTTTTGGTACCAAACTGAAACCCTAACATTTTAGAAAACTCAGTTCCAAAATTCTCATCACACAGTCAATTATAATGAGATTTAAGGACACGGTTAGCGTCATAGACATGATATCTAAATTTTTCCTTTAGAATGTATATGAAAATGATGCTTAAATAAGGATTTCAAAGTTTGAAAAATGTACGAAGTTGGAGAAAGTCCAATGCTTCTTCAAGCACTTCCAAACGTAAAATGATGATTTCTTTAGCTTGTTGGGATCTTGGTGAATGTATTACAATCCTTACTTTGCTTTGAGAGTGGCTGGAATGCTCTGTCCAAGTCAAGTTGCAAGGGTGGAAATTGAAAATGGTGAATGATGATAATAGAGTTACAAAAGTGTAACAAGTGTTTGAATCACTTCTACACAATGTATATGAAGTGTTTGAATGATTTGTTTGGACAAAAGCTGCAAAGTTTGGGAGATTCAAAGATTTGGACTTCAAAGCTCAAAAGTGGAGTTTTTTAGGCCAATTCGGATTTGGGAGAGTTTGAGAGGGTTTGAGGGCTTGTCCATTGGTGTCTTGGCTTGCAAATGACAATACTATTTATAGGCAAAAGGTTTGAGAAGTTGAAGTAATCTGATTTGCAAGATAACAAGTTATGGCTTGGTTGGAAGTGAAAAATCAAGTTTATGTGAAAATGGTGGTTCCAATGGAGAAGTACAAGTGTGATCTGGAGTTGTTGGGTGCAGGGAGCTTGCTTCTTGATTTTGAGATTGCTTTCACTCAGATGAAACAAGTTGGGAGCTCAAGAAGTTGACTTTGTGATTAAAGCTTGCTTTATGAAAATGGCAATGGTGCCTTTGTGCCATTAATAGAATGGTCACTTGGACAATAGCTTGAACACTTGGATAATACCTAAAAAGAGTGTGTGATATTCTTATTATGGCAATATTTAGGATTTTAGAGGCCTGAAAAGTAAGATCTCTAAGCATGAAATGAGGATTTGGCCTTATGGTTATCATAGAAATGACTTCTAACTCAAGTAAAAATGTCTAACTTCATCTCTGCGAAACTCCTAGCTCAAGCATGAAAAATTTATGCTCTTGGATATTTTGGTAAGCATTAATTAAGATCTTTAACTTTCATGTTGACCAATTTGGTTGAATCAAATGGGAACTTGGTGAAAATTTGCCAAGGAATTGAGATAAAAAACTGACCAAAACTTGTTGAAATTTTTTCTAAATGTTAGATAAAAAATAACACAACTTCATGGGTTCATATCACTTAATCCAAGAAATTTTTTAGGATCATCCCATATTAATAAATTTGTAGAGTTCATTAATCCCTATAACTTTCATGTTGAAAGTTTTCTTTGAATCAGTTTGTATCTTGAGGAAACTTGCTTGTTAAGTTAGGGTTTTCTAAGCACAAAATACTTGATTTTTTTCTAAGTACTTGAAAATCTTCCAACTTTGACTTTTGTTTACTTTCTTGATCTTTGTAATTCTTGATTATAAAACTTGATAATTTTGAATGTTTTGATGGTTCTTGATTTTTGAATTCAAATGTTGACCAAAAAGTCAAAGTTTGACTTTTGTGTGACTGTTGACTTTTTATCAATTGATTCAATTCTTTAACTATCAATCCCTTGTATCTTTGGAAATGTCTTGATACATGTAATTAGGTCAAGATATTGTATTTGAGCCCTTGAGATCATGCTTTAAGCCATTAGGTCATGCATTAGTCCAAAAGTCAATGATCAATTATCTTCAATCAAAACCCTAATTTGGAAATTTTTTGACCTTTAATGATTTGAGGGCTTTCCTTGAGGAATCATGATCAACCCTTGATCAAATTATGAATATCACCTCAAAATGTTGATGTTGACAAAAAATATTGAAGTTTGACTGTATGTTGACCATAGTTGACTTTTTACCCAATACAGTTGACTTCAAATCTTCTGAGCTATTGACTGAGCAAACCTGTGATGCAAGACTTGAAACATGACATAAGTATTATTGAGGACCTATGATGAACCATGAAATTCATTTGAGACCCTTGCAGCCCAATCTTCTTTGAGAAGCACCAAACCCTAGTTGAAGACCCTTTCTTAGGAGAAGGTTTGACCATTCAACTCTTGAGTAGCTTTGAGTATATGCGACCTTTATGAGCATGTTTTTAAAGAAAATGGGAGGGAAAATTTTGGGCTACAACATACCCCACTCAGTGGAGGCCCCATTGAATGTAGTGTTCATTTATCGAGCAATCGGGAAGACGTGCTGCTTTCGATCTGGGAGCATGCTGAAGTTGAGGACAATATGACCCTAACCCATCTTGGCCTTTTAGGTGTAGTGTGGAAACTATGACGGAGCAATACGAAAGTGGTTGTCACGCGATGCTACACTCAGATGGGTTTTTCTTGAGAATATTGCTAATTACCGGGTTAATCGGGACGTTGCCAATATCTGAAGGAAGGATGTAGACTCTGGGAACATTTTAGAACCTTGTTCGGCAGGTGATAAAATTGTAGTCCATACCTTGTGGGTAGTACCTTTTACTTCATGCTCGTGACATCGAACCTATGAACCCCCATGCTTGTGATCTTGTGTGTGATTGTTGCATCATGCATTCATGAACCCATGAGCATTCTTTAAAACAATTGTTTCAAGGGACTCAAAGTTGACTTTTTGCAAATATCTCAGGTACTCTTGACCATGGATTTTGGAAAAAGAAAGACTCAGAAGTACAGTTTCAAGGATCCTAAGATAGAGGAACTGATGAGTCTGATTCCTGAGATTGAGAGTTCTACAAATTTCTGGAAGAAGTATGGATCTGTCGTGCCTCTTATAAAGCTCAAGAAGAAGGAGAGTATTCTTTCTACACTGGTCCTGTTCTATAATCTGTTGTGCCGGTGTTTTAGTTTCCCTGATTATCAGTTGATGCCCACATTGGAAGAGTATTATTATTTACTTGATTTACCTATTATTGATCGTGTTCCTTTCATCGGTTTAGAAGGGGAGCCCAAGTCTCATGATATTTCCACCATAACTCATTTGAAGAAGTCTGAGATTGAGGCTAACATGACTACCAAAGGAGGAATCAAGGGTTTACCTGCTCAATTTTTATTGGAGAAAGCTCGTTATTTCTCCAAAATGAAGAGTACAACTACCTAAAATTGATAAATTTATGGATGTTAATTCCATTAGGACATTTCTGATTGGGAATCCAGTCCCTACATTGTTAGGAAAAATTTATTATTCCATCCATCTTCGGAATTTCTATCAAGGAGGGATTATCATCTGTTGTACACTATTGTTATATCAGTGGTTTATTTCTCACTTAGCTCAGACTATTTCTTTTTGGGATATCAAGAAGGAACCTCGTTAGGCCCCAAAAATTATGGCTCTCACTCATTCTGACATTGATTGGTATCATCAAGCTTTTTATGATGTGTAGATTACTGATATATGTGGTAGTTTCCTTAAGGTTCCTCTTCTTGGTACAAAGGGAGGAATTAACTACAATCTCTTTGTTGTACCCCAAAATTTACCCTCCATTTTATTCAGCGCATGCTCATTAAGGTCCCCAGTTGCTCAAGGTTGACCAGAAATTGATCCGATAAATTCTCCTCCAAAGCAGTGGCCTTTCAACTAATTTCACTTTTCACCAAGATGTGTGAGTTCCGGGGCTTTAAATGATTTTCACGGCACCCTATATGCCTCATCATAATGGCATAGCTGAAAGAAATAAAATAAGTGTGCATGACAAAGTGTATGTCGAAGGCTGAAAGTATGCCTAAGATTTTGGGTCGAAACAGCTTCGACAGCAGTATGCATGCTAATTTGAAGGATCGAAGGAAGGATAGTTCGAAGGAAAATGTGAGGAGGCTTTTAAGAAGTCTTCGATTGGAAGAGCTAATAAGGAGCTTCGAAGGGTTCATTTTCGAACCACTGAAATATAAGCTATTCGAAACATCCAAGGAAGGCTAGATCGAAAGAAAACGTGAGGAGGCTTTTTCTAAAGTCTTCGATTGGAAGAGCTAGTAAAGTCATCGAAGGGTGTTGTTTTGGAATCATGGAAATATAAGCTATTCTAAGCACTACAAGTAAAAACCTTTCGATTGACACGTTATTTGAATGGGCACTTTGAAAACAAGAATATTTTGGAATCAATAAGCTTTTATTTTATCCAAAGAAACACGTGGAAGGCTAATGATTTGAACAACATGCAACCTTCAAACATGGCGTGATCGAAGGATAGCTAGAAACGAGTCAGCCAGATATGAGTCATCTTGTAGTTTTAGGATCAATATGTTTCAGGCATGTGCTTGATAGTACAAGGGAGTTGGGTGATCGAAGGTGCTCATAGGTTATCCTTCGATTAGTGCATACAAGCTGTATTCACCAATCAAAGGTGAACTAAGGATCAATAAGGATGGCCTTGTAAATGAAAAACAAAAGGTAGGATTGGAGTCAAAAATGTGTTCGAAGGGGGTGAACAGAATGAAACTCCAAGAAAAGGAAATCGAAGAGAATAAGAAAGGAGTTCGACTAGGAGAATTTTCCAGGTCAAACAACCAATGCATATGGACTCAATCAAAGAAGCCATGAGGATGAAACCGTGAGCAAATCGAATTGAAGCCCATAGCCATCAAAGGGAGCCACTCAGAGCCATCGAAGAATAAGGTTTGAGGGCATTCGAAAGAGTCAAGATGAGAAACCTGTCCAGGTTCATTCAAAACCCAAAAGGGTAGAAAATCATCAAAAAAGGCAACCTTTTAAGGCTTTCGATTCTTCCGTCAAAGCCATGGTTAATGGATGATTCTTTCCATTTTCATTCACCATTGCTCCCCTATAAATATAGAGATAAAGTGAAAGAAGAAGGACAGATGCATTATCCAAACGAAACACTGCCTCCACAGACGAAAACATTGCCTCCACAGACACACACATTGCCTGAAGAAGCCCTCTCAAAATCATCATTTTTTCAAAGAATTGCAAAAATTCGCAACTCACATTCCAACCCACATTCATCAAGTCTAAGCCTTGTGTTTTACTCCTGAGACCTCCAGGAGTCTATTCCGGTCCATACCCACACCTGAGGTGCCCTGAAATCAGCCAACCGGATCGCTCCACTTTGGTAAAATTTCTATGATTTGAATCTCTTTATACATGCAGTTTAAGCAAATCTAATACATACATCCTTGTTTATACCCTTATGTTGATTTTTTCTAACGTAACACATGAAATATTGGATGCACAATTAAGGTTTTGCCATGTTCAGGGCAAAATCTGGATCGTGTTTTCAAACTGGATGATATAGCCATGATCTGTGGAATCTAAGGCCATATTCGAACTCAAGGTTGAATTTTGTGTGGAATAAGCTTTATTTCTGGATTTAAAACGTTCAAAAATGTAGATTTGGTGATGGACATGGCTGGAGAAGACGATCGGAGATCTGTTCCAGTGTTTTGATCGGCTGACTCCGTTTGGGAGCAGGTGTGGCAATATTGCGTGTTATGATTGGCCCATTTGAAGTTTATGACGCACACATGTGGCTGACTAGGATTCAACGCTGATTTCCCTTATTTTGTTTTTGTTTTGATATAATAACCATTGAACTGCTTGCTCAGATGGTAAAGGAATGTGTGCGTTGGAGAGAGGACCTGGGTTCGAGTCCCAGGTCATGCATTTTCATTTTTCGAACATATTGTTTGTAGATCCAATGCTGGCTTGTCCCACGCGTGCATCATGAACCATCAATATAAGCCATTAAGATCACATCTGATCCAGATCCAATGTACCTAAACGTGCATACCACAATGCATTCTCCAAGGCATTCCTCACTGGATTCACAAGAAACCTAGGCTTCAACAACTTGGGCCTAGCGTATTTTTTCACACCCCCCAGCTTTTGTTTTTACTTTTATCGCTTTTCTTAATTTGTTTTAATTTGTTTAATTAGTATAAAATAAATAAAAATCACAAAAAAAACATTAGGTTAGTATTTTTATTAATTAAGCTAATTTTGTAAATAAATTAATTAATTACTTTAACATTTTGTTTAATTTAAAATCAATAGACTTAAGATTCTAATCAATTTTAGTTCTATTTCTCAAACAAATACCAAAAATATTAGGTTGTATTAGAATTAATTTTTCTAATTAATAATTTTCTTTTAGTTTTATTTTAATCTAATAATTAGACTTAATTTAGTTTAATAAACAAAAAACAACAAAAAGAGTTCTCTTTTTAACTTAGAATGAGTTTAGGATTAGACATCATTTCAATTCACGCACGTTTTTACCTTTCGCATTTTTATTTTCATATTTTCTGTAACTGCCTACTGGGATGTAATAGATAAAAACTAGGACATTTCCTGCTTTTATCTTTCCCCCAAATTTTGGACATAACTCCCCCTCCCCCGAAGCCATGTAATATCGCAGGATTTAATTTCCGCGCTTTATATTTCCTATACATATATTAATTGTTTAGATGTATGGTAATAGGATTGCATGGCAAGAAATTAAAAACAAAATGTTAGCAAACCTAACATCAAGATAAATAACTGAAGAACAATACAATTGCACATGCGCACCTTTAGGATACTCCCACTTTGGTTACCTTCGGAAAATAGTCTCAACTCTCGAAATGTGAGAGATTTTAGTGGCTACCCTCCAATTTAAAAGATCACAAGTCTCTCGATGACCCTCTCGGCGTTGCCTTAGTAAAAATGATCTTAAAACCCTATGGTAGTTACTAAGGTTTCTTGCCCAGTTGCCTTTGTGACTATAAAATGTCCCTTCAAATGTCCCTCAAACATCCAACGATAGGGCTACCTACTCACTAATAGTAGGATAGCACTATTTAAAGGAAAAGAGGAAAAAAAACAACCCTTTCGAGTAAAAGTAAATAGTGTTAGAACAAAGTTTGAATCTACTACCCTAAGTTTAAGTTTTGATGATAACAAAATGAAAGGATATATTAATTATGTGATTCATGTATGAACTATTTGCTACCTAAAATATTACGTTCTGCTTTGCAGAAACTCTGATAGGTATCAGCAAGAGCTCACCTAATCAGCATCAGAATATTGGTTCTTAACATCAGCATCAGAAGTTGCTATATCAGAATACCAGAATCAGAAGAATAACTCACGCGTAGGCTGAAGCTTGATGAACAGAACTGCACTCAACACTCTGATAAAGACAACAACAGTTCATCAGCAGTTAAGCAGAGTCAGAATGAAGCCAAGCCAGAACACGCTTTAAGTAGCAACGGCACTGTGCATTCAAAGCGAATTATTACCAACGGCATCATTCTAGACAAGATCTGCTAAATAAGGAAAGTTTGTTATTGGCATTGAATCAAGAATATTGCTCCAACGTTCAACTATTTCAATGCTATATAAACAAGACTATGAAGATTGAATTGGCTAATGCTCTCCAACATATTACACGCCTAAAAGCTAATCATAATCTTCCTTCTCTCAGTTTGCTAAACGCTACATATCTCCTTACTCAATCATTGTTTAGCAATCTAGTTTCATAAGCTTAAGTTGTGTAACATCACAGTTGTGATACAGTTTTGTAGAAAACATTCACACACCTAGTTTTATCTTCTTTGTAAGAAAAGTGTTTCCTTGACAAACCGGGTTGTGGTTTGCATCAAGAAGGCTTTAGCAGTTGTTAAAGCAGATTGTAATATTCAGTTGAATATAGTGGATTAAGACCTCGTTGGAGAGAGGCGAAATCACTTTGACGGGTGGACTGGAGTAGTTTGAGATCAAACGAACCAGGATAAAAATATCTTGTTCATTGCATTAAGTTTCAGTTTTACAATTCAACCCCCCCTTCTTGTGTTTTTCACTTCTTCAATTGGCATCAGAGCGCCTGGTTCTGAGCTAAAACACTTAACCGTGTCAGTACAAAATCCAGCGTCAGAAAAACACAATGGCAGGAAACTATTCTTACACCAGCAATGACAACCATGAGGACAGAGACAGATTCAGCGGCAAACCTCCAGTCTTTGATGGAGAAAACTTTGATTACTGGAAAGACAGAATTGAAAGCTTCTTTCTGGCACATGATGCTAATCTGTGGGATATGGTGACAGATGGATACACGCACCCTGTGAATGCAAGCGGTCAGAAGATTGATAGAAAAACAATGACTGACCAACAAAAGCGTGACTTCAAGAATCACCACAAGGCCAGAACCATCCTTCTCAGCGCCATATCCTATACTGAATATGAAAAGATCTCCAACAGAGACACAGCAAAGAACATTTTTGACTCACTCAGAATGACGCATGAGGGCAACGTTCAGGTCAAAGAAACTAAAGCTCTGGCGCTCATTCAGAAGTATGGGGTGTTCAAAATGGAAGAATCTGAATCCATTGAAACAATGTTCTCAAGATTCCAGATTCTGGTAGCTGGTCTCAAGGTTCTGGACAAAGGATACTCTATTGCTGACCATGTCAAGAAAATCATCAGAAGCTTACCCAAGCAGTGGAGACCGATGGTTACAGCTCTGAAGCTAGCAAAAGATCTCAACAAAATTACTCTGGAGGAACTTATCAGCTCCCTCAGAAGTCATGAGATAGAGCTAGAAGCTGACGAGCCTCAGAAGCAAGGTAAGCCTTTAGCATTGAAATCTAACAAAAAATATGAGTCTAAAGTTTTGCAGGCAGTTGAAGAAACATCTGATGGATCCTCATCAGAAGAAGACGAACTCTCCCTCCTCTCCAGAAGAGTGAATCAACTGTGGAAGCAGAGGCAAAAGAAGTTCAGGAATCCCAGAAGATCTGATCAGAACGAGTCTTCTTCCAGATACAGAAGGACAGATTCTTCCTCTGGATACAGAAGATCTGAAGGCTCCTCAGGAAGCAGAAAGCCAAACACCAAGGACATCATCTGCTATGAGTGCAATGAGCAAGGACACTACAAGAGTGACTGCCCAAAGCTTCAGAGGGAAAAGCCCAAAAAGAAGTTTGGAAGAGAAAAGAAGAAAAGTCTCATGGCTACATGGGATGACTCTGACTCGTCTGAAGCAGACTCAGAATCAGATGATGAGAGGGCAAACATAGCTCTCATGGCTAACATTTCAGAAGATAGTGAAGCTTCTGAATCAGACTCAGAATCAGATACTGAAGAGGTATTTCCTAACTTTGCTGTTAATTTTACCAAGGCTGAACTTGTTGAAAGCCTTAATGAAATCCTGGAAAGGTATCAGCAGATTAGAGTGAAATTCAGAGACCTGAAAAGGAATCTTGAATCTGACTCTAATGAGACTGAGAGTCTTAAATTGGAGAATTCTGAGATGAGAATTAAAATTTCAAAATTAGAAAATACTTTACAAAACTCTCAGAAGGAACCAATTTCTGAAACTCCCAGCAATGCTGATGAGATCATCAAGGAGTATGATCACAGTTTCCAGAAGTTCCTTGCTAAAAGCATAGATAGAAGAAAAATGGCTTCAATGATCTATGGAGTTAGCAGAAACGGTAGGAAGGGAATATGATACCAAGGTAAGGCTACTACACCAAAGAATGTCATGGACTTAACCATTAAACACACTCCTCTGAATTCACATTTTGCGTATGGTCACACACATGATATTAAATACACTAGCAGTAAGTACTCTGTGAAACCAAAATTCAACCAGAGTTTTGGTAAATCTAACAAATCAGGACCCAAGAAAATCTGGGTACCTAAGGATAAAATAATACATGTTGCAGATATCTTTAGCAGCAAGTCAGAAACACCAGTCATGGTACCTGGACTCTGGCTGCTCGCGACACATGACGGGAAGAAGGCATATGTTCCAAAGCCTGGAACTTAAGCCTGGAGGCCACGTTGGCTTTGGAGGCAATCAGAGGGGAAAGATCATTGGCTCTGGAACTGTAGGTAATGGAAATCTTCCCTCTATTAATAATGTTCTGCTAGTAGATGGATTAATGCATAATCTGTTATCCATAAGTCAATTAAGTGATAACGGTTATGATATAATCTTTAATCAAAAATCATGTAAAGCTGTTAATCAGAAAGATGGGACTATCCTGTTTAATGGAAAGAGGAAAAACAACATTTACAAAATCAAACTTTCTGAACTAAAAAGTCAGAATGTAAAGTGCCTTCTGTCTGTTAACAACGAGCAGTGGATCTGGCACAGAAGATTGGGGCATGTTAGTATGAGAATAATATCTCAGATTAACAAACTCAATCTGGTCAGAGGACTTCCTAATTTGAAGTTCAATTCAGATGCTCTGTGTGAAGCATGTCAGAAAGGCAAGTTTGCAAAACCTTCTTTTAAATCTAAAAATGTTGTTTCTACCTCTAAGCCATTATAACTTTTGCACATTGACTTATTTGGACCAGTTAAAACTGCTTCAGTCAGTGGCAAGAAGTATGGGTTAGTAATCGTAGATGACTATAGCAGATGGACATGGGTAAAGTTCTTAAGACACAAGGACGAGTCACACTCTGTGTTTGTTACCTTCTGTAACCAAGTTCAGAATGAAAAGGATCTTAGAATCGTTAAAGTCAGAAGTGATCATGGTGGAGAATTTGAAAACAAAGATTTTGAGTCATTCTTTAATGACAGAGGCATTCTGCATGATTTCTCTTGTCCTAGAACTCCCCAACAAAATGGATTTGTAGAACGAAAGAACAGAACATTGCAAGAAATGGCCAGAACCATGATCAATGAGACAAACGTTGCTAAGATCTTCTGGGCAGAGGCAATAAACACAGCGTGCTACATTCAGAATAGAATCTCAATAAGACCTATTCTGGAAAAGACTCCATATGAATTGTGGAAGAACAGAAAGCCCAACATTTCATATTTTCATCCATTTGGATGTACCTGTTTTATGTTAAATACAAAGAATTATTTGAACAAGTTTGACTCTAAAGCACAGAAGTGTATTATGTTAGGATACTCTGAACGCTCAAGAGGGTACAAAGTATACAATACAGAAACACAGATTGTGGAAGAATCAATCAGTGTTCGTTTTGATGATAAGCTTGACTCTGAAAAGTCAAAGCAGAATGAAGTTTTTGCAGGTATGGAAATTGAATTTACAGGTTCTGAAGATAAGTCATCAGAAGCTCTCAACACAGACACTCCTTCAACGTCTGAAAGGAGCACTGCTAGCAATCCTACAACAGCTGCTGATCAACCTCAGAAGAGATTACCCAGAAGCAGCTTGGATCACCCAGAAGAGACCATCTTAGGAAGAAAGGAAGATCCAATCAGAACAAGAACAAGCTTCAGAAACTCTGAAGAAACCCTCATGGGACTTGTGTCTCTGATTGAACCTTCTTCTATTGATGAAGCACTTCTGGATAATGACTGGATTCTGGCAATGCAAGAAGAGCTGAATCAATTCACCAGAAATGACGTATGGGATCTTGTTCCCAGACCAAAAGGATTCAACGTCATTGGAACAAAGATGGGTCTTCAGAAACAAGCTAAATGAACAAGGTGAAGTCATCAGAAACAAGGCACGACTGGTAGCACAAGGTTATAGTCAGCAAGAGGGGATAGACTATACAGAAACCTTTGCTCCAGTCGCCAGGTTAGAATCTATCAGACTTTTAATTTCATTTGCTGTTAATAGAGGCATCACTCTGTATCAGATGGATGTCAAGAGTGCATTCTTAAACGGTTATATAGAAGAAGAGGTTTATGTGCACCAACCCCCTGGTTTTGAAAATACAAAACATCCAGAACATGTTTTCAAACTAAAGAAGTCACTATATGGTCTGAAAACAAGCTCCCAGAGCTTGGTATGAAAGGCTAAGTAACTTTCTGTTAGAAAATGAATTCACCAGAGGGAAGGTGGACACTACCTTATTTTGTAAATCAGTTAAGAATGACATCTTAGTCTGTCAAATTTACATTGATGATATTATTTTTGGTTCTACTAATCCTTCTCTTGGAAGAAAATTTGCTAAGTGTATGCAGGCAGAATTTGAGATGAGCCTCATGGGGGAACTGAAATTCTTTCTAGGAATTCAGATCAATCAAACTCCAGAGGGAACTTACATTCATCAGAGCAAATACATCAGAGATCTTCTGAAGAAATTTGACCTCTCAGAATGTAAGTCATCAAAGATTCCAATGCATCCCACGTGCATTCTGGAAAGAGAAGAGGTAAGCAAAAATGTAGAACAGAAAGTCTACAGAGGTATGATTGGTTCTCTCCTTTATCTGACAGCTTCAAGACCTGATATATTATTCAACATTTGTATTTGTGCTAGATTCCAATCAGATCCTAGAGAATCTCACTTAACAGCTGTTAAGCAAATTTTCAAGTATCTGAAAGGTACTACTAATCTGGGTTTGTTTTATAGAAAATCTAGTGAGTATAGTTTAGTAGGCTACCGCGATGCTGACTTTGCTGGAGACAGAGTGGAGCGTAAAAGTACTTCTGGAAGCTGCCAGTTTCTGGGAGAAAATCTGATCTCTTGGTCCAGCAAAAGGCAATCAATAATTGCGCTATCAACAACAGAAGCTGAGTACATAGCAGCAGCAGGATGTAGCATACAAATGCTCTGGATGAAAAGTCAGCTTGAAGACTTCCAAATTTTTGAGAGTAACATTCCTATACTCTGTGATAATACTTCTGCTATTTGCTTAAGTAAGAATCCCATTCTACATTCTAGAGCTAAGCATATAGAAATAAAACATCACTTCATTAGGGACTATATTCAGAAAGGAATTTTGAATTTAAAATTTATAGATACAGACCATCAATGGGCTGATATCTTCACTAAACCCCTTTCTGAAGATAGGTTTAATTTCATTTTGAAACATCTCAACATGAAAATCTGCCCAGAGTGAAAATGTTTTAATTCCATATATTTATCTTCAGAATGTATTTGTTTTACTGTGAACTTCTGATCAGTCTCTTTTCAGAAAGATAGAACATGCAGATTGTATCAGATGCTAGTCTAAAGATCTGAGAGTCTAAGCTCAAAAGACAGACGTGCTGATCACTACATCAAACAAGTGTCATCCAATCATCAGCATATCTCTGAAGCAGAACGCGTGCACGCTTCTGAGAAGGCAAAACGCTGATTGGGTGCATTGAGACACATGTCTGGTAACCGTTTTAAGTATCTTTCTCAAATCCCCCAAAATCAGCAAGCATTAAATGAAAGTAATCATGTTTTTAAAACGTAATCATGATTTTATTTCTCTTTCTTGAAAAACGTTTACAATTTCAAAATATTCTGAAGCCTATTTAAGCATGTTAACCTCTCACTTTAATCTTTTACAGTTTCTCATTATTTCTCAAGTATTCTCTGCATTTTTCTGTGTTCATCTCTCTCAAACCCATTTTCTCAGTTTTTCTCAAAATCCTTAAGTGTGAACATGGCAACCTCCAGCAGTGCTTCTGCAGGTTCTCAGAAGAAAGCATCATCTGAATAGTATCAAGTGCCATTCAGAACACTCCTCACTCCTGTGAAGAATCTTGAAGTGTTATCTGAATTGATCATTGATTTTGGAAGTCTGAAGGAAAACGGTTTTGATTTAACAGAAGAAGTTAGGGCACAGAAATGGGAAAGGTATTTTGACAGGTTGGTTGGACCAACATTCCCAATGTTAGTCAAGGAGTTCTGGATTCATGCAACTGCTTCAACGCATCAAGTCACCTCCTACATTATGGGGAAGAAGATTGTGATCACTGAGGATCACATAGTAAGGTTAATTGGTTACAGTGGCGATGGCGTCCGCTGTATTGATATGGCTGAGAGATGTGCTGACGTGGGCGTCATAGCAGAAAGGATTTTCACCCATGGGGTGCCCAGCAGCAAGATCAGAGATCTGAAGGATCACCATAGAGTTTGGGCGAAGATAATTCTGGGGTGTTTTAATCATAGGAAGCTAACTAGTTCCCCTGATTACATAAATGTAGATCAACAGTTTCTGATCTATTTTATCAATCAGAAGGTAAAAATCAACTTGGCTCATCTTCTGTTTAATCACCTCAAAACAAGCGTGAAGGAAACCAGGGAAGAAGAAAGAACAAAGAGGGATTGGATACCCTTTGGAAGGTTGATATCAGATATTCTGACTGAGAATAGGCCGATAGAGCACCTGATAGAAGCTCAAGAGTTAAGCACCATTGAACCAACGGTTGGGAAGCCTCTGAACGCGAAGAACTTGAAAAAATGAAGTTAATAGAGAATATCAAAAAGGAACCCAACGCTACTCCTATTGCTGATATCACCAGCAGAAGAGTCCCACTGAGTGACTTTCCTTTATTTTCTGAGATAGAATCTAAACCAGTGGTGGTTCTCAGATATCTGGACGCGTGCAAGGCTGATGGTACAGATCCCAATCTGAATATCAAAGATCTGCACCAACCTCAACCAGAAGTGACACTGAAGAAGACGAAGAAAAGGAAGGCACCTTCAGAAGGAACATCCCAACAGACACCCAAGAAAAGAGGTAATTTATCTGCTGCTTCTGTTTTAAATTCTTCTACTATTCCAGCATCAATCCCATCTCAAACTTCTCATAGAATCCCAATCCCCATTCCAACAATAGATGAAACTGAACCAGAAGATGACCCTTCTGAGGCACTACAACTCAGAAGACCCCGAACCAAACATCCCAAACCAACAATCTCAACAACATCAGCAATTGACAAAGTGCTGTCTGACATTGATCAACACACCTCTGATCACCCCTCCAATAATCCAAACTCTGAACCACAAATTGTCCACTCTCCACAACCAGAACAACCTCTCTCACCCATTCCAAAAGAACCACATATCCCTGAACAACCAGAAATTCCAACACTTCTCATCAACCAGCAATTCCTTCTCCCTCTCCTCAACCAAAAATTCATCCACCATCACCTCAACCTGAGTTTCATCATTCTGAAACTCCAACTCCTCCACCTTCTGAACCTCATTCACCTCAATCACCTCAACCATCACCTCTGGCAATCCAGCTGCCATGTGGAACAACAGTCACAATGGCCCAGCTGCCATCCTCGCCTGAAACCACACCACCAAATACTCCCAAAACCCCAAACAGTCCAATCATAATTTCTTACTCCCCCACTCCATCTCCAAAACAAATAGCTCCCAAGCAAACCACCGAAAACCCCAGCAGGACCTTCATAGATTTAACAATCCTTGACCGTCTTGCTGATCTGAAAAATAAAATAGTCATTCCAAAACCAAAACAACCAGATGTTGGCTCTGGTATTATGAATTTGGAAACAGGTTTGCAGCAGTGGATTGCTTCTCTGAAGCAAGTCTGTCCTGGAATGATTGACCCAGCTGCCTCTGACCAGCTATGGTCACAATTCAGAATTTGGGTACGTGCTGAAGCCCTCAAGTTGCAGGATATCAACTATGAGCAGGCACAACAGAACTTCAGCAAGCTGCTGAAGGAAGTTGAAAGTCAGCTGCCACAGGAAGACGTGATCCCTCTGGATAGTGAGCCATGGTCTGAGAAACAGCCAACTTCAAAGGTGCAACCAGAAGAAGACAAGACTATTCAAGCTGAAGCAAGTCAAGCAGAAGATGTTGCAGAAAGCTCTCAGAAGCTCCCTGTTTCTGATGTTTCTCAAGCTGCCTTGGACAGGCAGACTCTGGAAGAGCTGAAGCTGAATGACATGCGTCTGCAGCAAAGGATGGATGAAAATGACCAGAAGATGAAAGAAAGGATGGATGTGCATGATAGCAAGATAGACACAGTTTTCAGCATGGTGCACAAGCAGAATGAGACTGCTGATCAGATCAAAGCCATGCTGGAGAACCTGTTCACACGCCTTCCTCCCCAACCTTAGTTTTTCATTCATGCCATTTTCATGTTTTCTTTGCTTATCTGCTGTACTGTTTTGTTTTATTCTGAACTTTTTAATATGACAAGTTTTTCTGCTCTAAATGTTTTATCACATCACTTACACTTTTTGATTGATGACAAAAAGGGGGAGAACAGGAATGATATTTTAAATAATAACGGATTACTAAGACAAAAAATCTCAAACATTCTAACTCTGATATACTTGAATATGTTTTCTGTTCTTGCTTAAGTCTAACAGGTACAAGAATGCTCTCTGATATTCTGAAGACTAAAGCTCTGATAATCTGACCCAAAGCAAAGCTCTGATAGAAAAGCTCTGATACGCTAATCTGAAGCTCTGCTCTGATATGCTGATCTAAAGCTTCTGATAGTCAAAACTCTGAGAATCTGATGTTCAAAGAAAGGCAATAAAAATCTGATCCTGAAGAACTCTTGGAATTAAAAAGGGAAGCAATAAATTCAGGGGGAGTATCTCTCAACTCTGATATCTCTTTATCCCTTATCTTTGATAACCTCTTACTCTGATACATCTTTTCATTTAGTTATCTCTGATACTCTTTTCACGTTATTTTCAATTAAAAATATCTAGTTTTTGTCATCATCAAAAAGGGGGAGATTGTTAGAACAAAGTTTAAATCTACTACCCTAAGTTTAAGTTTTGATGATAACAAAATGAAAGGATATATTAATTATGTGATTCATGTATGAACTATTTGCTACCTAAAATATTACGTTCTGCTTTGCAGAAACTCTGATAGGTATCAGCAAGAGCACACCTAATCAGCATCGGAATATTGGTTCTTAACATCAGCATCAGAAGTTGCTATATCAGAATACCAGAATCAGAAGAATAACTCACGCGTAGGCTGAAGCTTGATGAACAGAACTGCGCTCAACACTCTGATAAAGACAACAACAGTTCATCAGCAGTTAAGCAGAGTCAGAATGAAGCCAAGCCAGAGCACGCTTTAAGTAGCAACGGCATTGTGCATTCAAGGAGAATTATTACCAACGGCATCATTCCAGACAAGATCTGCTCAATAAGGAAAGTTTGTTATTGGCATTGAATCAAGAATATTGCTCCAACGTTCAACTATTTCAATGCTATATAAACAAGACTATGAAGATTGAATTGGCTAATGCTCTCCAACATATTACACGCCTAAAAGCTAATCATAATCTTCCTTCTCTCAGTTTGCTAAACGCTACATATCTCCTTACTCAATCATTGTTTAGCAATCTAGTTTAATAAGCTTAAGTTGTGTAACATCACAGTTGTGATACAGTTTTGTAGAAAACATTCACACACCTAGTTTTATCTTCTTTGTAAGAAAAGTGTTTCCTTGACAAACCGGGTTGTGGTTTGCATCAAGAAGGCTTTAGCAGTTGTTAAAGCAGATTGTAATATTCAGTTGAATATAGTGGATTAAGACCTCGTTGGAGAGAGGCGAAATCACCTTGACGGGTGGACTGGAGTAGTTTGAGATCAAACGAACCAGGATAAAAATATCTTGTTCATTGCATTAAGTTTCAGTTTTACAATTCAACCCCCCCTTCTTGTGTTTTTCACTTCTTCAAATAGTTGTTAGATGCTTGCTCAAAAATAAACTTTTACACATACACAAAACACTTTCAAAAACATTTTTAAAACGCTTTATCAACACTCTTGAGGACTGATACAAGAGTTATCATAAATCAAATTGCCTCATTATTGGCATTTCAAAATACTTTTCAAAAACACACAAAGCACAAGGTATTTCAAAATGAGCTAAAAATCTAAGAGGCCCATAGATAACTATGGATGGAAAGGGTGCTAACACATTCCCTTTCCATAATCTACCCCTCTTACTCAGAGAACTCTCAAAAGGTATGTTTATATTTTTTTAACCCTTTCCTTTTTTGGATAAAAGAAAAGTCAGTGGTGACTCTTGCTTACCGCAACATTTGCGAGAGCACAAATGCTAAACCAGTATAACAGTCGGTTCTGCCACCGTATCACAGAAATGGCGACTATGCTATGGAATTAAATAAAAATTGGGTTTACCTTAGAGCTTAGTTAATTTTTAAAATTGATTTACATTGTGTGTTTGTATGCTTTATCTTTAAGGGTTTGTTTGGATTTACTTGTAAAGATCCTACACCCGGATCTGGGGCACCTTTTTAGGTAAGCAGCAATAGATCGTGGAGACTGTATGGCGTAATCTGATATGGTTGAAACGATAGCTGCATTAGTGTGACACATTTGTTGGTACCGGTATCCCTTGTGTTAAATCGAGGAGAATATTAGGCCTCTGTGTGGTGTCATAAAGCACTAACGGACCTTAGAACCTTAGTTGAACAAACTTGGCCATTAGAAAGTAGTGAGATGGTCGGCCTTGGTATAAAACTGAGGATTGGTTGATACTTGATGCTACACTCATTGAGATCAGACTTTCGGGATATTCGACCGCGAGAAAAGATCGCCTGAGCTGAAACAATTCCCGATAAAGAAAGATCAGTGATATTGAGACTCCTTAGAACCCAGTTAATTTTCTAAGACAGGTTAAACCAACTATAATTCAAGAGGGTATCTGCCTATAAACCCCATGAAAGCCTAAACCTAAGGTATTGTGTATGTGCTTGTGTGTGATTAAATTGTTCAAACACAACATCATGCATCATAACATCCATATTCATTTCACTAACCATTTCAAGGACCAAGGGAATTTATCTTTGTTCTGTTTTACAGATCATGGCTTCCATTCGTAGAAATACCATCTGAATCAGCTTTGTGAGAATACCTCTCCAACTCAAAGAGCTAGTATCAAGGGTTCCTAAAACTTCCTTGTTCACCAAGAAATATGGTCGACTTCTCAACCTGGTTACCTCAAGCATTAATGAGAAGATGATGGGGGTACTCTTTTAGTTCTTTCACCCCAAATACCATTGCTTCACATTTCTCGATTTTCAGTTGGTACCCACCATGGAAGAGTTCTCTCAATTATTGGGTGTACCCTTTCTGGATCAGATGCCTTTCACTGCTTTAGAGGAGGCTCCAAAACCAGAGGTCATTGCAGCAGCCTTGCATCTGAAACGGTCCGACATTATATCCAATTGGGAAATAAGAAGTGGAGTCAAGGGTTTCCTATTCAAGTTCCTACTAGAAAAGTCTCAATCTTTTTAGGATGATTTATATTTCCAAGCTTTCGAAGAAGTCCTAGATCTTTTAATCTATGGGTTAGTATTGTTCCATAAGCTAGACTTGCTCATAGATGTGAATGTTGTTAAGGTTTTTCTCTCCTGTAATCATGTTCCTACTTTTCTTGGAGATATCTTGCATTCCCTCCATATTCGTACCATGAAGAGAAGAGGGGTTCTTATGTGTTGCATACCATTGTTGTCTAGGTGGTTTATTTCACACCTTCCTCAATCAGTATTAAAGAATGAATAAGGTTTGGTTTGGTAGCAAAGGATAATGTCACTTTCTCACTCGAATATTCTTTGGTACTCCTGGTTTATGGGAGATATTTCTATCATTGGCTGCTGTGGGGAATTCCCTAATGTCACACTCCTTGGCATTAGGGGAGGTATCACTTATAATCCTTCCCTGGCTCTACGACAATTTGATTATGCTCAAAGGGATGGTCCTCATGATATGCTTATCCAAGGCATTATGTTCAACTACGAGAATGACGTTCAAGGGTATCATCAAAGGCTCGTACGAGCTTGGGGCATGGTAAACAAGGTTGATAGCAAGGCTTTGGGGCACAAGAATTCCATCCCTATGGAGCCTTATCTTAGATGGGTACGAGCTCGTGCACAAAACCTTATGATGCCATATACAGACATCTTGCCAGTATTTGTGGAACCTATAACCGAAGAAGATGTTCCTTTTACAGTTCTCCATGCTGGCATGCCCACTGATCTGGAAGAGTTGTAGAGGTCCTGGATTCAGCTGAAGGAAGAACGAGATACCTTTAGAGATCAATTCTACACTAGTGAGAAGAAAGTGTTGGAGCTCACAAAGCAACTTCACAAAGAAGAGAGTCTTAATGTCTACCTCGGCAGGAAGAGGAAGTGCCCATGGGAGATTTGATTCTTAGATTTTAAGAGTTTTTAATTTTCAATTGTAAGCCTAAAAGGAAGTTGTAATTTTAATCTTACTAATGAGATCTTTGTTTCATTTTGGCTCACAAATTTAAATTTCTCGAAGTCCTTGAAAAAATTGCATAAACAATATCATGCATATCATTACATTAAGCAAGCATTTCAAGACAAGTTTCTTATCTTTTTGTTGTTTATTTCAGCAAAAAGAAATGGCTCTTGAAAGGACAGTTAAGGATCTTCAATCTTAAAACACTCAGTTCCAACAAATGTTCCTGGCTCTGGCTAACGGACAAGAAGATCTGAAAGCTCTTATCATCAAGGAGAAGACAAAGAAGGAAAAGAAACCAGCTGGTGTCTTAAATATGGGAAGAAGGTTTAGAGGACTAACCAAGCGAGCTCTAGATTTCGAAACCCCGTCAAATGAGGGGGACAATCAAGAAGAGAAGCCAACAAAAGAAAACAACAACCCAGGGACTGATGAGGAAGAGGCTGGCTACTCTGAGGAACAATATCCTTCTGTTGATGATAAATACAAGCAGTTGGAGCATCGCCTTAATGCTATGGAAATTCAGTGGGTACCTGGTCTGGATTTTGAAGAGTTAGGAATGGTCTCAGGGGTGGTCATCCCACAGAAGTTCAAAGTCCCCACATTTGCTAAGTATGACGGTGTCTCTTGTCCTAAGCTGCACTTAAGGTCATATGTCAGGAAGATTCAACCCCACACTGCTGATAGGAATCTGTGGGTACATTTCTTCCAGGAAAGTTTTTCAGGGACGCAATTGGAATGAGTCTATCAGCTGGAGGGAACCAACATTCGTAATTGGGAAGACCTGGATGTTTCTTTCTACAAGCAGTACCAATATAATGCTTACCTCACTCTAACTCGTACACAACTTCAAAGTATGTCTATGGGTTCCAGTGAGGGTTTCAAAGATTACGCCCAGAAGTGGAGGGATCTTGCGGGAAGGGTCCAGCCTCCTCTGTCTGATAGAGAGCTGGTAGACATGTTCTTGGACACTTTGTCTTGTCCATTTTTCAACCATTTGATTGGAAGCTCTTCAGCTGGGTTTACTGAGCTGATATTGACTAGGGAACAAGTATAAGCGGGTATCAAGAGTGGTAAGATTCAGAGGGAGGCATCTTCAAGTACAATGAAGAAACCCTTCACTGGAAAGAAAGAGGTCAGTGCTGTTTATGGCCAGAGAAATCAAAGCAAAAATGAACACCGTCCAACAGTAGGGGCTGTTATGATCTCCAATCCTACATCAAACCAACAACAAAATAATCAGCGCAGACTGGATGCTCCCAGAAGACAGTTCACCCGGATCAACATGACCTTATCTCAGGTTTTACCACACTTGTTGAAGTCTAATCTGGTCACCCTAAAGGAGGCTTTTAAGAATTCAAATATTGTATCTCCCCGCTACAACCCAAAATGCTCGATGTGCCTACCACTCTGAAATTCTAGGGCATGATACAAATGATTGTTGGGCTCTAAAAAACAAAGTGCAAGATCTTATCGAGGCAAAGGAGATTGAGTTTGACCCTCCAGAGACCCGTAATGTAATAACTGCACCAATGCCCAAACATGGCCAAAGTGTCAATGTGATGATGACCTGTTTCTTTCTTCTTTTGATGAATTAGTTACTCCTCTTTTGATTGTTAAAAAGAATCTGTTGCGAGCCGGTTTATTTCTGGGCTGTGGTGAAGGTTGCCACCTGTGTATGTCTCTACCCACTGGTTGCTTGTTGTTAAAGATGGGTTTCCAGTTCCTGATGATTAACAAAGAAATTTTGTTTGAGAAAGTCCCCCCTGTAAGAAATTTGGGTGAAGATATATCAATAATTACCATTTCCGACAATCCTCCCAGGGTCTCCTCCAAAAGACCCGTCAGGATTACATATGTTCCTCCAATAAAGTTGTTCCTTGGAATTATGGGGCTGGCGTCTACTACCATGGCGTCAAGCAAGACCTATTGGCTATTAAAAATGAAGTTGCTGAAGATATTGATCTTGACATCGACAACATTGTTGGGACCAGTAAAATTACCAGAAGCGGAAGGGTTTTATCTCCTGAAATCTCTTCGAAGACTGTTGCTACTCCTTTGGTTATTCCTGCTGCTACTCATGTTATTACTCCCATTTCTACTCCTACTGTTATCCTTGTTGTTATCCCTACTACTGAGTCAGCTGAGACTCGGGGCAAAGAGGTACTAGTTGAGCCTATCCGGATGAAGGAACATAAAGAAGTCGTTCCTGAAGCTTCTAAAAAGGAAATGGAAGAGATACTGAAGATCATAAAGAAAAGTGATTATAACATTATGGAGCAGTTGGGGCAGACCCCTTCAAAAATCTCAATGATGGCCCATACTGTTATACTCTGAAGCCCATGCTAAGGCTTTGGTAAAATTCCTGAAGTCTGCCCATGTGCCTCAAGAGACCTCCGCCGATCAATTCGATAACTGCGTTGCTAGTTTGACAGGTGACAATGGACTTGGTTTCTCTAATGCAGATTTAACATCCAAGGGAAGAAAGCACAATGATTCCCTGCATGTCTCCATTGAGTGCAGGGGCACTACCCTAGCTCATGTTTTGGTAGACACGGGTTCATCGTTGAATGTCTTACCTAAGAATGCTTTGGATAGATTAGATTGTGAAGGACTCACACTAAAGCCCAGTAATATTGTGGTGAGGGCCTTCGATGGTTCCAAGAGAATGGTGCACAGGGAGGTGGACATCCCTATCAATGTTGGTACTCATACTTTTGACTCCACTTTCTACGTGATGGACATCCTCCCGTCTTACTCCTGCTTATTGGGTCGCCCTTGGATCCATGGGGCCGATGCTGTTACTTCTACTCTGCATCAAATGTTGAAGTACCCAGTTAACGGAAAGATTATCACAGTCCATGGAGAGGAAGAATACATGGTGAGCCACCTGAACACTTTCAGGTATGTTGAGATGGATGGAGAGTTCATTGAGACCCCCTGCCAGAACTTTGAGAAGGTTCCTCAGACAATTTCTACAACCAAGACTACTATCAATGTTCCAAAGATTACCAGACCTCCGCTAAAGATGGCTTCTCTGAGGGATGCCAAAGCAGTAGTGGAAGAAGGCGGGTGTACCATTTGGGGACAACTTCCTGACATCCCCTACAATTATGACAAGTTTGGTTTGGGTTTTATTTCAAGGGCCCAAAGAGATGTTCGACGTGCTCGCGTCGGAGGACCACTATTATGCATCAGCAACCATGGAATCAATGCTCTGGAAGACAGTGATAGTGACTCCGACATGGACAAGTGGATCTTCCCAACTATCAGTGGTGGACTCAACAATTGGGAGGCCAAGGATTTTGCTCATATTACTTTTATTCAAGAGTAATTGTCTTTTTGTTTTTTGGGATATGTAATATTTGAATAATTGAAACTCTAAAGCCTTGTGTCTTACCCGAGACACAATGATCTATTTTGTGAGGGTTATTACTTCATCTTCATATGTCATTAATAAATCATTGGACATTTTGCATACAAATTTTAAGCTCTCTGTCTTTCTTTTATGCTTTTATTTAATCAAAATAGCTATGCTCTCTTACACACACCCACATATCAAAACTGCAGATCCACATCCACTATGAATCCCATTGATAACGGTTCTGCTATTGCCAATTATGACTTTGAAAATATGATCTACCAAGCCGAGGATGAAGGTGAGGAAGATTGCGAAGTACCAGGAGAGCTTGTCAGACTGTTACAGTGGGAGGAAAGGGAAATACAGCCTCATGAAGAGCCGATTGAGACAGTAAACTTGGGTACTGAGGAGGATAAGAAGGAATTCAAGATAGGGGTTGATCTGGAGCATAGTGTCAAAAAGCGGTTAATTTAGATGTTACATGACTACATTGAGATCTTTGCCTGGTCATATGAAGACATGCCGGGACTTGACACTGATATTGTGGCTCATCGTCTACCGACAAAAGAAGACTTCCCTCCAGTCAAACAAAAGGTTTGTTGTATGCGGCCAGAGATGTCAGAAAAGATCAAGGTTGAAGTCATGAAACAGTTCAACACCGATTTCTTAGCTGTTACTTCTTATCCATAATGGGTTGCTAATATTGTTTCGGTGTCTAAGAAGGACAGTAAAGTACGTATGTGTGTGGATTACAGAGACCTGAATAGGGCAAGCCCCAAGGATGACTTTCCGCTTCCCCATATTGATGTTTTGGTTGACAACACTGCACAACATAAGATATTCTCCTTCATGGATGGTTTCTCCAGGTTAAATCAGATCAAAATGGCACCTGAAGATATGGAGAAAACAACCTTCGTCACGCAGTGGGGAACTTTCTTTTACAAAGTTATGCCATTTGGGTTAAAGAACATCGGGGCAACCTATCAGTGTGCCATGGTAGCTGTGTTTCATGATATGATCCATCATGAGATATACGTATATGTCGATGATATAATAGTCAAGTACCAGACAGAAGAGGAACACCTTAATCATCTGCAAAAGCTGTTTGAAAGACTGAAAAAGTAAAAACTGAGGCCAAACCCGAATAAGGGCACTTTTGGGGTAAGATCTGGTAAGCTCTTAGCTTCGTTGTCAGCGGAAAAGGTATTGAAGTAGACCCCACAAAGGTTAAATCCATACAATAAATTCCCACTCCTCGCACTGAGAAGGAGGTTAGGGGGTTCTTGGGACGTCTAAACTATATTTCCAAATTCATTTCCCATCTAACTGCTACTTGTGAGGCAATATTCAAATTATTGAAGAAAGATCAAGCAGTGAAGTGGAATGAAGATTGCCAGACCGCCTTTGACAAAATCAAGGAATATCTTCAAGAGCCTCCAATTTTGATATCGCCAGTCGAAGGAAGACCTATGATCATGTACTTAACAGTGTTAAAGAACTCAATGGGGTGTATGTTGGGGCAGCATGACGAGTCTGATCGAAAAGAGCATTCAATATACTACCTTAGAAAAAAGGTTACCGACTGTGAGACCAGATACTCACTGCTCAAGAAAACTTGTTGCACTTTGGCATGGGTTGCTCTCCGAATGAGACAGTATATGTTGACCCACACTACCTTGTTGATATCTAAAATGGATCCTATCAAATACATCCTTGAGAAGTCTGCTCTCTCCGGAATGATAGCAAGATGGAAAATGATTCTGACCGAATATGATATTCAATACACGACCCAGAAAGCAATCAAGGGAAGTGTACTAGCTGATCATTTGGCTCAACAGGCTGTGGACGACTACCAATCCATGAATGTGAGTTCCCGGATGAGAATATCATGTTAGTGACTGACTGTGAAGAACCTGGACCAGATGAAGGACCTGAAAAAGGATCCCGATGGACTATGGTTTTTGATGGAGCTTCCAACGCACTCGATAATGGCATCAATACTGTGATCATTTCTCCCGAAGGCTGTCATACCCCTTTCACTGCCAGGCTATGTTTCAACTATACCAACAACATGGTTGAATATGAAGCATGCATTATGGGTCTCAAAGCTGCCATCGACTTGAGGATTAAATTCTTGAGTGTATTTGCAGACTCAGCCCTAGAAATTAGTCAAATCAAAGGAGAATGGGACATGAAGCATCCTAATCTCATCCCTTACCAGGAGCATGTGCTGATATTGATTCCACACTTTGAAGAAGTAACCTTTGAGAATTTTCCACAAGAGGAAAATCAACTAGCGGATGCGCTAGCTACTATGTCATCCATGTTCAAGGTCATGTGAGATAATGAATCTCCTCATATCACTATTGAGAGAATGGACGAACTAACATACTGTCATGAGATTGATACTAAAGAAGTAGTAGACAAACATTGGTTCCATGAAGTCAAAAGATATCTCGAAGCCCAAGAGTATCCTGAGGGAGCTTCAGTCAATGATAAGCGTTTCCTCAGTAACAAAATCCTCTATAAGCGCAACCACGATTCTAATTTGCTTCAGTGTGTAGATAAGAGTGAAGTAGAGAAGATTATGCAAGATTTGCACGAAGGTACCTTTGGCACCCATTCCAGTGGGCACACAATGGCTAAAAAGATCCTACGGCAAGGATAATACTGCTTCACTATGGAAGCAGATTGTTATCAGCATTCACGAACTTGTCACAAATGCCAGATCTATGCTGATAAAGTACATGTGCCTTCGGTTCCTCTAAAATTCTTGACTGCTCCGTGGCCATTCACAATGTGGGGTATTCATATGATTGGAGATATTAGACCTACATCTTCTAATGGGCACCGCTTCATCCTGGTTGCCATTGATTACTTCACAAAGTGGGTCGAGGCAGCCTCTTTTGCTTCTGTTACCAAGAACATTGTGGCCCGATTCATCAGACATAACCTTATCTGTCAGTACAATATTCTAGAAAGAATCATTATAGATAATGGTACCAATCTCAATAATACTATGATCACCGAGCTCTACACGTAATTTAATATCCAACATCAACACTCTTCTCCTTACCAGCCGAAGATGAATGGCACTGTAGAGGCAGCTAATAAAAACATCAAGAAGATCATACAGAAGATGACGATGACATACAAAGACTGGCACGAGATGTTACCATTTGCTCTTCATGGTTACCATACCTCAATGCGCACGTCGATAGGGGAAACTCCTTTCTCTCTGGTATACGGTATGGAAGTTGTCCTACCCATTGAAGTCCAGATCCCTTCCTTGAGAATCATGAAAGATGCAGTTTGAATGAAGGTGAATGGGTTCAGACCCGACTTGACCAATTGAACCTGATTGACGAAAAGAGGCTCGCAGCTGTCTGTCATGGTCAGATGTACCAAAAACGTATGATTAAAGCTTTTAACAAGAAGGTCAGAAGTTAGGTATATCAGGATGGTGACCTAGTAATCAAGCGCATTATCCTGCTGCAAGGTGATCCTAGGGGCAAATGGACCCCCACGTACGAAGGGCCATTTATGATCAAGAACATATTTTCTAGTGGAGCCATGATCTTAACCACTATGGACGGTGACGACCTTCCGCACCCTGTAAACATGAACATAGTTAAAAGATACTACACATGAACAAAGACCCGCTAGGTTGACTGGCCTAGTGTTTTCCGTGTTATTCGGTAAACAATCGCTGATCTTCCAAAAAGGGTAATTTTTTGGTTACTCGCAGGATCGATCAGTTTGATCCTAGGACATATGCTAATTTTTGGCGTTGTTTAGACACAAATGCTAATATAAATAAAGAACACACGTTCGACTGAGAAAGGTTAAAGTTTGAAATGAGTTTGAGTGTAGAAAGTAAATAGAAAAGGGGTTGAGAAGAGTTTAAGTGCAGGAATCTGATAAAAAGTGCAAGTAAAGTGAAAGGGACAATAGATGTTTGCGAGCAAGATAAAAAGGGAAGGGGATGTAAAGAGAAATGTAAAAGACTTTGATTAAAAAATGTGGTGTTTCAAACGTACATTTTCAGTATTCTTTCTCACGCAGCAGGTACTCGAATAATATTGAATGACTTGTACAGTTAGTTGAACACACGAAAATCTACATAAACTTCCTATATTTATACTAAAAACTAGGTAATCGTCGAGGAGTTGCTTTGCTCTAGGATGAGGACAAGTGTCTTATGCATATGCTTTGACCTCTATCTTCATGCCACGTTACTTTCCTCAACTGCTAAGTGAAATGCTTTTCCCTCCTTTCTTCAGATTCAAAATCACTTGTTGCTGATATGAGGTTTCCTTTTAGTCGAAGGCCCTAGAGCCCTTTCAGTCGAAGGCTGCAAGAACCTCCTGGTCGAAGATTAATTTTAACTCAGAAATTTCTCTAAGTATTTTTCCAATTTGTCGAAGTATTTCCAGCTTAGACTTGTTCAATCTATTTTTGGCCCATAAGGCCAATTTGTTGTGGGTGTCGAATTTAGGAGCTAACAAATTGCCCCCCAAGAATGTCAATTTTGATGCATGAAGAAGTGATGATTCTTTGAGATTCCCATTCAACACTTGTCTTCTTTTTTACCACAGAAGTCACTCGTGCACTTTTCACCTTCTACCAACCAATGCTGGTACTCGGAGTCATCATTACCTTTTTCAAATACGTCGCTTTCAATCATCCGTTACTACGCTGCCATGATGGCCATTATCCCTACAACCTAGGAAAGTATGGAAAACGTTTCCATTACTTGTACGATAACTGCTTCAACGTTCGCCACGTGCCCCACTAACTCTGCAGCATTAAATGGTCTTGAGGGAAAACACTCTTCCCTGAACACTATAAATAGCCACGAATCCTTTTCTTTGGAATTTTTTATAACTCCTAATACTCTTATTTCCTTGCAAAGAAAAGTCTTAAGAACTTCATCTTCTTTGTTCTCTCACTACCTTCAACCATGGCTTTCCTTTCAAACGCACCAAACAATCCCAAAACTAAGAACATTTCTGACCTACAACGACAACCAGAGGTTTTTCCACTAGCCCTGTTCCTGTTTCGACTGGGGAGCGAAGGGTTGTTTCTGAACCCATGACCAGAGAATTGAGTGAAGCTTATGACTCTCAGTTACTCATTCCCGTTAAATATTTTTGGCACATGTATGCCATGTCTGGCCCATTATCTACATGCTTCGAGAACCCAAAACAAAATAACACCTTCTTCCCAACTCACCCTAGGCTCAAGCCTATAGGTTGCGCGAAGAAACCCAGGAATGACCCTGAGGATGCAACCCCTTCTAACCAGCAACATTCTCAAACGAAGGAATACATTAACATTCAGTTTATGAATAAGGGGAATAAGATCTTTCAATCTTTCCCTAGTCTTACTTCAGAATACTCATAATGGCTGAGTAAGATGGAAAAAGTGCAGGCCCAAATCTGGAAGGATATGGGGATTTATGACTTGATCATGCTGTCGAAGACTGGGTTACCTTATTGCCCTCTCATGTTGGTATCTTCGTTGTATTTATGGGACGGTACGCATTTCACCTTCCATTTGCCATACGGAATGGTAACCCCAACTCTTTTTGAGATAGCCGCCATTACTGGTCTTCGACCAACTGGTGACTATTTCGACCCTGAAGATTTGTCTGAAGATGCTATCGGGTTTTAGGCCACGAAACCCACATACACCATATTCATCAACCACTTTCACGACAAATCTAGTAGCATTGTCTCTGAAGTGGAACACATAGCTTTCCTAGCTTTTTAGTTATCTCGCTTCATTTTCTGCACTAAGTCACTTCAAGTGACTAAGAAGATGCTCACCCTTGCGATACAACTTCATCATGGCTATCCCCTTTGTCTGGCTGAATTGATTTTAGCCAACCTATATGAGTTCATCAGCAATGGTGTGACTCAACTTAAAGTTATTGGAGACAAGGCAAGTTTGCTCCTTTATGGCCCCTTTTGGCTTCTTCAACTTTGACTCAACGCCACTTTTGAATCTTTTCTTCCTCAGAAGAATAAGATTAATGAGAGGGCCCCAGAAGTCCTAAACAGAAGGGTCGAAGGAACTAGATTGGTCCTGTTGACTCCAACTGATGAGGGTCAACAATTCCAGAAAGTGTTTATCAAATTTGCAACGATGTTTACAAAGCGTAAGGAATTTGTTTCGACCATGGCTCCCTTTGCTAGCAGAAAGGTTGGTCCGAAATGGTTTATTCGACCATATCCTTCATCTGATGAAGATGACCATGTGGATAAGTATGTGGCTATCTAGGAGTCGCTTCTTCGCCCAAGAATCATGCCACTGAGAATCAAGAGTTCGAAGAATCAACTCAATTTGATTGCTTATCAACCGAATCTTGTCTCTCGATAATTTGGTATCATCCAGACACTCCCTTCACCAATCTATTCCCAAGAAAAGCTTCTGCTGTTTTATAATGTAGACTATTCAGAGGATGCTGCTACCAAGCATATTGGTAGGTACGTTGGTCGAACCGTACTAACTTTGTTTGACTTCAAACTCAATTTCCTGTGTTTGCCTCTTTTTGAAGACTAGTGGAAGCATTATTATGACGAAGAATTCTTCGACGAAAAAGACTTCGCTGACCACCTTCAAGAGGCGTTTCTGCTGGTCTCTGACAAGATCAAAACAGGTTATCTTTCTTTTCAAAGCAAATGTCTTATCATCTTTGACTTAATCATTTGACATCTAGCTTATACTTGTTTATTTTCTAGCCGTCAAGAGGACCATTACCAAGAAAGTCGCTGAAAGCACAAAGGGAGGAGACCCTTCTGTAAAACCTTCACCAAAGGTAAACACTTTATGCTATATCTTTCTTCTCAACATATTAATATTGATGCTAATACCTTCGACTCCTTTCTTTCTGGGTATTTAAAACCACTCCGCAGAAAAGGAAAGTACAAGAAATTGAAATTTCCAGTGATGAAGAAGAAGAATCTCCTCTTGTCCCTCTTAAGAGGCACAAATTAAATAAACCGGCCCCTATTCCTGAGCCTCGTCCAAAAACCAAGGTCAAGTTTATAGTTATTGGGTCAAGACCTCCTCCAGTCATCATCAAAGAGCCAACAGAACAAGAGATAGATGTTAGGCTGAATAATCCTAGTGAAAGCGATAATTCAAGTCCTGGTGCTGAAGTTTCGCCTAAGGTAATCACTTCAACCATTTAAGATTATTTATCGACTTAGCCTCCTTTTTCCTTTTTCAATAGTTCTGATGATAATCTTATAATACTCAGGACACTTCTAGTACTTCTAAATAGGCCCTTATGCCTGTAGAGAATCTGCCACTTTAATAAACAGTGAGGGTGATCCTACTTATAGGCCTTATTCAGCAAAGGGATCCTTTGTGAGCTCCGCTAGCGAGGTGAACCAAACCTCTGGGCATCAAGATGAAACCATTGGGAAGCAAAATTAAGAAGTTCCTAGTGAGTAACAGGCGAATCTTAGGACTCCACGGGCTATTGGTGATGGGCAGAAGGACAAAGAAGAGGAGGTTGTTGATGATGTAGTCGAAACGGAAAAGGAAGGCACACCAGAGGGAGAGAATCAAACTGAAGATATTACGGCGACTGATGAAAGAGAAAACTTTACAAGGGGAGCAAGAAACTCTGCGCATGTTGAAGGTGCCCCTGTCCAGATATATGTCGGAGCAAATGTGACTCGCGTTGCAAACGAGAGAGTCACTTTGACTGGGTCCTGTACTAAGGAAGATTTGGCATTACTAAAACAGCATAATCCTCTTGGCTACTTGACTGCCATTCTCGAGGGTAAAGAAAGTTCTTCTGATTAGAGTGCTTTGACTGCGTCTGGAAAATCTACTTCAACATCTCCTCTTGAGGAGGCACTTCAAAAGTTTAAGGCGCAAATTTTTAAAAGAGATTTAATGCTGACCTTAGAGGGAGAACCTACTGCTCCTTCATTTCAGAAGACTACTTTAAGAGATGTCGACCTTCTTGCTGCTTCACCTGACATTGCCAATGTTATTTTGGATTTGATTTCCATCATCGATCAGGTCTCAGCTGACTACAATCGTCAAAGGACTCTCAATCGCGAAATTAAGGAGGCCAGTGGTCATGTAGCTACTTTATGGGGTGTTGCTGATGAATCAGCTTCAAAGCTAAAGGAGTTGTCGAAGGCACAAGAGGCTAGGTAGAAAGAAGTAGAAGAACTCGACCAAAATACAGCCAGTATGAAGGCTCAGATCAGAGAGTTAGAGGCTAATATTGCTGCTAATGATAAACGAAAGGAAGAACTTATCGCTATCAGCACTAATTATGAGAGTCAAGAGGAACTCAACGAAGGATTAGAATATGCTGAGAGATCCCAAGCATTAGATGCCAAAATCAAAACTCTTCATCAGCCAAAGGCTTTGTGCGAAAGACGTTTGGAGATGAAGAAGATAAAAGACCTCCAAATCAAATCCAACCTCCCATTTTGATTTTGTATAACTATGTATTTTTTGTAATGACTTTTAGCCATTTTGGATTTTTAATACATTTTCCATCTTGGCTCTTTAACTCGATAGAGATTAAACATTGGTTATTTTAACCTCTTGAAGTACAGGTTTATACTTTTTCAAGTATTTACCATTTACTCTCAAGAGCCTTTGATCTTCATTTAATTCTTCGACCTCATATGCGCCACTAGATAATGTTTGGATGATATTAAAAGGTCCTTCCCGTTTAGGAGACCATTTTCCCATATTCCTATCCTTTCGATCCGTTGGGAGGATTACCTTCCATACCAGGTCCTCAGGCAAGAATGTCTTGGGTTTTACTCTTTTATTCTATGATTTTTCCACTCTTTTCTTTTGTAACCTTAAGATATCCAAAGCTCTCAGTCTTTCTTCGGCCAAATCAACCAATTTGTCTAACATCATATTCCAGTAAGCTTCACAAGGGATGTCTTGATGTTTTTGAATTCTCGTTGACTGTAGACAAATTTCTACTGCCAATACTACGTCATGGCCGTAAGTTAGTCGAAAAGGTGTCGTTCTGGTAGCTTCCTTAGGAGAAGTTTGACAAGCCCATAAAATTTGATCTAAAGTCTTGTGCCAATTCTTTGGCTTCTTTCCTACATGCTTATTTATTAAGCTAATTATTACCTTGTTTTCCGCTTCGACTTGACCATTAGCTTGTGCATAGTAAGGCGTAGATGTTAATAGTTTGAACCCCATTTTTGTAGCAAACTCTTGCATTTTCGACCAATAAAGACTGGCCCTTGATCAGTTGTTATTGTCTCAGAGATTCCAAACCTGTATATAATGTGCTTTTGAACGAATTCAATGACATTTTCCCGGTCTACATTGACTAAAGGAATTGCTTCAATCCATTTAGTAAAATAATCAATGCCCACTGTGATACGGTGGCAGAACCGACTGTTTGACGCTGTTTTGCGTTTATCGTTTTGTGTTCACAAAATGTCGCGGTAAGCAAGAGTCACCACCGACTTTTATTTCATCCAACCGGAAAGGAAAAAAGTACAGAAAAATCCTTTTTTGAGATATTCTGAGTATGGGGGGTAGATTATAGAAAGGGACGGTGTTAGCACCCTTTCTATCCATGGTTTTCCATGGGCTCTTAGGTACTTGCTCATCTTTTTTAAAATTACTTGTGTATGTGCTTTGCTTTTGAAAAGTTTGACTTCGTGATAACCCTTGTATCAGTCCTCAAAGGTGTGACGAAGTTGTTTTGAAAATTTGTTTGAAAAGTGTAAGTGTGAAAAGTTTTGATTTGAGCAAGTACCTACTCGAAAAAAGATCGTTTCTATTCTTGTTTCCTTTAGACAGTGATATCCTACTATTGAGAAATAGTTAGCACCGTCGTTGGAGTTGTAAGGGTCAATTCGAAAGGGACGTACAATCACTAAAGCAATATTAGGACACCCTAGTAATAACCCTAGAGTCTTAAGATCATATTCGAGGCAACATTTTCGAGGCAACATTCAAATGGGACATTTTGATCTTTTTTAGATAGGAGGGCAACCACTAAAGTATCCTATACCTAATGATCGTTTACCGAAGGTAACCGAAGTAAGAGTATATCCTAAGAGTGATATGTGCGAGTGATTTGTTTCAGTTATTTATCTTTGCAAATTAGGGTTTTCTAACCGTATTAATTTGTCATGCATTCTTGCCATACAATCCTATTAGCATACATCTAAATAATTAAATATTTTCGGGAATTAAAAATGCGAGAAAGTAAATCTACGCTATTACAAGGCTTCGGGGAGGGGGATTAATTACATAGCCAAAAACCCGGGGAAAAGCGATAAGTAAAAAACCCTAAATTAACTATTACAAGCCATGAACTGTTACAAAAATATTGACAAAAATAAATAACAAGCGCACGGAGAATCAAATATGAAACGAATAGGGTTTTGACCCTTGACTTAAACTTATTGACGATTTTTGTACCCCAAAATTTGTCCTCCCTTTTCCACAAGAAATTACAACCCCAGGGTTTTTCTCTGATTTTTAAGATTGGTTCGAGAACCGGTCAAACAAACTTTTGTTTATCAGTCAATCCAGAATTAGGGTTTTCTCTGATTTGTTAAGGTTGACTCAAGAATCGATCAGACAGATCTTTCTTTGGTAGTAATCCAGGATTAGGGTTTGTGCTCGCATTTCTCAGAAGAAACTGAATCCTCATAAATTCAGTAGGCTGTTACATTATTTTTATGCTTGTTCAAGATTACTGGTTATTTCTCAAAACCTAATTATCTGGGATAAGAGTTGAGACTTTTGTTTGGAACATTAAGGCATTTGATTGATCAGTGGAGTGAAAGGTTTATGGAATGTTTGTTTATTTAACTGTACAATGCATATGTTATTTGGAATACTACGCATATTGTGATTGATGTATGGTTGCGAGACTGCAAAGTTTGTTGATTATTTATTTCATCTGGATTAAAGTTATTGGGATACATTTCCAGTTATTTTGATTTAAGAGTCTTAAATAATTAAATAGACAATACAAGGAAATATTGGAATATTTGACAATAGAAAATTCTTTTTTGACAAAGACTTTTTATTTATTTCAAATGTTGTTACAAATTTTATTCGAATATTGTAAGATTACAACTTATAGTATTTACAATAATATTTGTTTACAATAAACGGAAAAATAAATCTAAGCCTAATCTCCTAAGATTTTTGACTTCTACTTATACTGCTTCCTCTATCATCCAACTGGTACTCACCTGCAAAAGACAGAAGAAAAAGAAATCAGCACAATTAACTGAAAAGAATTTTCAAGCAGATAAAAAGAAATCATCATTAAAGCTTGCTGGCCGGAATCAGAATGCTATTGGATTCATCATGTTTTTACTTTTTATCTTTGCAAATCACAAGAAGATTTCTCTTCTTGGTTCACAAAGAGAAAAGTAAAAAAATAAATTGCAAGAATACAATTAACTCAAAATGCAAAAACATAGGCAAATTGCAAGGCAAAGCAAAGGGTACTACAAACTGAGTTTCAAACTGCATTAGTCAACCAACAGCAAGGCAAACATGAGAAAGCATGGAAAGCTAACTACAAATGCACTAACCAAGCTGAATGTCAAACTAAGTTGCAAAACTGTCACAGCTAGTACACAAAGCAGAAAGTTGCAAGGCTGTCAAAGAAAGTACACAATGCAGAGATAAACCAAGTTACAAGCCAAAGAGACTTGTCAATTTCATCATCATTTTATGGCCAGCAAGCTTTTCAGAATTATAATTTAATAAGCAATTAAAAGTGCTTTTGAGGGAGAGAGAGAGAAAGAGAGAACCTCAGTGAGAGTTTGCAGTTTTGGCAAAAGCAGGTTTTTTCAAGACAGTAAAAGAAAACAAAAAAAGATATAAAGAGGCTACTGTATAACAATTCAAAGGAGGGAGAAAATATTGCATAACCTCCAAACTGCAAGCTAAAACAAAAACACCACAAACCTGCTTGCAAACAAAAAAACAAATTGCAAACCTGCAAAACTCAAAACAAACTCAGAGTTGCTGTCAAAAAGACAAAACTTCCTAACTGTAACTCAAACAAGCACAAAACTGCCTCCAAAAACACAAAACCTGCATCACAAAACTGCCTCCAAAAACACAAAACCTGCATCACAAAACTGCATCTCAAGAAAAACTTACAATTCAAGCCACAAACTGCAACTTGGTCACAGCCTGCCCAACTACACAACAAACCTGCAAGCCAAACTGATAAATCTGCAGAACTGCTGTCAAAAACCAAAATCAAAAACCTGCTTCCCACATCAAGCAAGCATATACCAAAACCTGCATTACAAGTTTACAAAACTAACAGCACAGTCCAGGCCAACACAAATAGTCTACAAGCACAACAAATCAAACCAGCTTGCTCAAACCTACTAACAAGCTGTAGCAAGTTTAAACAATAAGTTTCAGATCTTTCATCATTAACAAACATCCAGAGGAAGGAAGAGAATCAACAAAAATCATCAAGATCAGTTCAAAAGCTAGTCTTTTCAGAACAAATTCATCATCATTATTCAGTCAACAAAGAGAGAGGAAGAGTTTAGAGGCAAAACAACAAAGAAGTTTCAGAATATAGTTTCATCATCAACGAATCATCAAGCCAACAAAAACATATCAAAAAGGAAGAATTTCAGAAGTATATCCTTCATCATCAACAAGAAACAAAAACAAGCAAAGGTTTCAAGCAAGTTTTCAGACACTCATCATCAAACAATATAAAGAACAACAAAAATACCAGAAACGCCGTCATCTTCATCCTCTGCTCCGGCCACCAGGTAAGTTTGTTCTCATCTTTTTTACTGCATATCAAGCATTAAAAGCCATAAATCAAAATGTGCATGCAAGAATCAAACAAATGAGCAAACTGTAAAAAACCCTAAGGCACAAAAGATAATGATTCATACCTGTTGTACCCCAAAATTTGCCCTCCCATATTCTTCAGGATTTTTCAAGAGTCATCTTCAACTGGTTCAAGACTATTCAAGGGTTGCACAGTCAAACCATCTCCTAAGCCAGTCAAAATTAGGGTTTTGGTTCCTTCAATGAATTTGAGGCTTTCAATGGTCCAATCAAGTCCCATATGCCTATATACATTGTCATGCATCTACATGCCAAGTCTCAAGACTCACAGGGTCAAATTGCAGAGTCAAAAGCTTCATTTGCTTCACAATCAACTGCAGGGGCAAAATGGTCATTTTACAGTCAAAAGCCAGAATTTTTGGTCAACATCTTGTTTTGAGCTCACAATCATCATTGGATCAAGTCTTGATCATGATTCCACAAGCATGGCTCAAAAATCATCAAAGATGCAAAAGTTACTATTTTTGGACAGCTGAAAAGTCAATTGTAACTTGACCAGGGCATAACTTTTTCATGGTTCATCAGAAAAATCCCATCCAATTCTCATTTTGAAGGGGATGACATTTCATACAACTCATCTTCACATTCCAAGTCCAAGAAATGCTCTCACAAAAAGTTATCAATTTCTACATTATAGGTCAATTTCAAAAGTCAACAAAAAGGCATTTTAAGTCAAAGACCATAACTTGAGATTGGTAAATCCAAATGACATGGGATTAAAAGCATTGGTTAGAGGACTTCAAGACCTTTCCAAAATGTCCAAGAACATGTTCATAGGATCAAAATTGAGCAAGATATGCATTGGATAAGTTGGGAAAATTTTGTGAATGTGCAAAAGTCAACTATCCTTGAAACTTCAATTTTTGACAAAAGGGCCCACTTTCTTCCACTTGATTCAGCCTTGTCATGCCACACACGTGTCCCATGATTAATTTCAAGATCAAACATTTATTTTTCCATTTTATTTAATTTTTATTGATTTAATTCATTTTAAATCCATAATAATTCAAATAAAATCTAAAAATTAATGGAATGGCATCTTTGTGATTTGAATAGCTTTTATATGTCATATGCCAGCTAACCAATTTGTTCTAAGCCTTTTTTGTGCATAAAATCCTAGATTTGAGCCAAATATGGAAAGTTCTTCAATGGTGGTCAACCAAATCTCCAAACTTCAATACACCAAGATTGAGGCCCAGCTTTTGACCTAATTCTATTACCATATATGCAGGCAAGCCAACCCTAATGCTATTCACGTGGAAGCTGCTGCAGAAAACCATATGCGATATTGAAAAAAAGCCAAGAAAACTCAAAACTGAATTCCACCTTCCAGGCCCTTTCAAAGCAATTTAAGGATTCTAATACATTGCTAGCATTCCCAGAAGCGTGTAGCAATCAAAAACAAGCCTTAACACTCAAAGAACACGCAAGAACAGTGATACGGTTTGCTTGACTTTTCCATAATCGAAACTCACACTTTATGCATCATTAACATGTTTTAATCATCGTTTTACATTGCTTGAACCTTTACAAAGCTAATGGAATTGGTTAATTGCATTATAGTGTACAGGATCGCAGGTTGCCATTGAAGGGTTCTAGGGTTTATGAGTTCTAGAATTAGGGCTTTCTTGACCAAGCAAAATTAGGACTAATGATGCCCATGGTTGAAACCGTCTGATCAAGACGAACATACTGGACATATCGCGCCATATTTATATAGCATAGAATTCTAATCGCTATTATTCCTCAAGCTACTCTGTGGGGGTTAAAAACCCCCGCTATTTGATTTATTTTGCAGGTATTCAGGGAGGAAGACGAAGGATGTGGAAGCGTGCCATTGGACGGTTCAAATAATCAGCGCGCGTGTTTTGCTTTATGGCATATTGTTTGGTTTCTTATTATAATAATTAATTGCCATTATATTAATAAACGCGTTCAGTTGGCCTAGTGGAAGAGCAGGTGGATGTTGACCATTGGGACCTGGGTTCGATTCCCAGGTCCCCCAAACCTTTGTTTCTATTTTGTTTAACAAGATTATGTGCAGGCTTCCAAGAGAGTTCCACCATGAACCTCACACTTCATCATGCCAAGTGGCCACTAACAACAATCCAATGACCAAAGATGGATGGACACCATGTTCCTGGTCAATACAACGTGCAGACAATTCCAAAAGTCAGAAGGGCTTTGTGCTTAATGGGCCAGACTTGCAACTTTCACCTCCATTATTGGGTCAACACCCCCCTGGTTAAATATTTTTTCTTTTATTTTTCTTTTACTAATTTCTAACTATTATTATTATTATTATTTATTTAACTAACATAATTAATATTATTTTTTTCCGACAATTAAAAAAAATGTAAATATTTTTATTAATATTATTATTTATTAATCCCACTTTATTTTGTAAATAAATTCTAACAAAATTAATTAGGTAATTAGGTTAAATTTAACTTCTTTTCACAATAAATAAAATAAATTAGACTTAGGTTTTTTCTAACTTTTGACTTTTAATTTCTTTTTATTTATTTCGTTAAAACATAAAAACACAAAAAATACTTTTTTCTTTAATTATTTAATTAATTAGTTATTAGGTTTAATATTTAATTTAATTGCAAAAAGGACCAATTCCATTCTTTTCTCAAAAAAGGGTCAAAATCCTAAGGACGTCCCGATTCAAATCTTTCGCGCGCATGTTTATTTTAATTCATTATATTTATGTATCTGCTCCGGAAATGTAATAGTTAATTAGGCTTTTATCGCTTTATTTACTTTTCTCGCATTTATTTTTTTCCAAAGGGTTTGTTTTTGGCGATGTATATACTCGCGCCTTGTAATAGCGTAGATTTACCTTTCCGCACTTTATTTTCCACACTCTTAACTGTTAATATGCATGCAAGACTTGTCTGAAAAATAAAAACAAAGCGTAGCTCACATTGATGCATGTTCAAAGATAAACATTAACATGAAACTTGACACACGTGCACATGCCACTCCTAGGGTACGCCTCACTGGTTGCCTCGACGTGGTCATCAAGTATAGGGTGTTTTAGAGGTCGCCCTCCTGTCTAAAGATCCAGTTGCCTCGAAACGGTTGCCTCGGATAAAAAGGATCTAAGACATTAGGGTTACCGCTAAGGCGTCCTACTATTGCTTTGGTGACCACACATGTCCCTCATAATCGAATTGACCCGAATACCTCCAACAGCGGTGCTACCTACTTCTCAATAGTGAGATAGTACTGTCTAAAGGACTCTTACACAACCTAATTCCTTAGAGTAGGTAGATTTCTCCTGGGTACTTGCTCTTTCAAAAAACAAAAACTTTTCGCATCTACACTTTCAAAAAGTTTTCAAACAAACACTACATACACTCTTGAGGACTGATACAAGAGTTACCTAGAAGTTTTTCAAACGAAACTTTTTCAAAACCCACATACACTTGAAAAGCAAACAATTTTGAAAACATAGAGCAAGTACCTAAGAGCCCATGGATAACCATGGATAGAAAGGGTGCTAAAACCTTCCCTTTCTATAAATCTACCTCCCGAACCGAGAGACATCTCGAAAAAGGAATTTTGTTGTGCTTTTGTCCTTTCCATGTTGGAGAACATAAAAGATGGTGGCGACTCTTGCTTACCGCGACATTTCGCGAACCAGCATTTCCAAAACAGTCCGTTCTATTTCCACCGATAACAGAACTGGCGACTCTGCTGGGGAATCCTTAATAAGTGAGGTGTACCTTAGGATTAGACCACTCTCGTTTTCAATTGCCTGCTTGATTGCTTTAATATTGTGGGCCTATCTTGGAGTTTCATAGATCCTAACCCGGATCTGGGGGATGCCCTTTAGAAGTAGCAACAAACTGTGAGGGAACTGTGTGGGGTATACCGACATGGTTGAAGCAGTTGCTACGTTGATGTGGCACTTTGGTGAGTACCGGTAACCCTTGAGTCAAGTCAAGGAGAGTACGGGGCCGCCGCGTGGTGTCGTGAAGCATCAACTGACCTTAGGAACCTTACTTGACCATCCTGGCCTCTTTAGGGGTAGTGAGATGACCGACTTTGGTGCAGTCCGAAGTTGGTAGATACTCGATACTACACTCATTAAGGGTTGTTTTCTTGGAATATTTTGATCGCCAGTTCAGTGGCTAAATCAAAACAATGAACATAGAAAACAACCCAATGATATTGAGCTCCTTAGAACCCGGTTACTTTTGATAGGACAGGTTTTTGAGCCCACCAACTTCAAGAGAGTAGTACCTAAACTTCATGCTGGCCTAAACTCTAAGGGCTGTCTTGTGTGACTTGTGTGCCTTTAAACTTGACTACTTGCATATTTCTTGTTATCTGATAACACGGGTTCCTTGCAGGTTTTGTTTACAGTCCTTAATCTGGGCTCATAACAGGGTTTACCTACATCACTCCATGCATAGCATAACATCATACCATCATAACATTGCATACATCCTGCATAAGGACTAACCCATTTCAAGGATCTCAAGGGTTTGTGATGCAGGTCATGATGAACCAACTGCCTAGCAAGGGGCAAGGGGATTTATTTTCCTCTAACCAAGGTTGATGACTTGAGTCAGGGGCTATGACCCACTCGATATGGTGAGCTTTGACTCTTGAAGAAGGACTCTCAACAACATGAAGTTCCTTCAATCAAGCTACCGTATTCAACTTCTAACAATTTTCTTGTTTACCCCGCGAGATCCTTGAAAACATTGCATGCATATCATATATATCATTGCATTACAGGTACCCTTTTTACAGGTCACTTATCTTCTTCGCTGTTTATTTCAGCAATCATCATGAATCCTGAATCATCCAATGAACAAGCTATCAAGGCCCTCCAGGCCCAGAATGCCCAATTCCAGGAGTTGGTTATGAGCCTAGCCCAGGGTCAACAGGAGTTGAAGACTCTGATACAGAAGAAGAAGAAGAAGAGGACTGTTTTGTTCAATCCTAGACGCAGATCTGGGAATGGATCACAAAATGAGGCTGATCTGGCTACTTCCTCTGTAGGGAAAGACAGTCCCCAAGGGGGAAGGGCTCCTAGTCCCGTGGTCTCCGACAATGAGACAGATTACAATGATGAGCAGTACCCTCCTGCTAAGGACAGGTACAAGCAACTAGAGGACCGTCTAAGTGTTATGGAGATTCAACACGTGCCTGGGTTGGATTTTGGAGATCTAGGTTTATCTTCTAGGGTGGTGATCCCACACAAATTCAAGGCACCTGCTTTTGCGAAGTACGACGGGGCTTCCTGCCCTAAGTTGTATCTCAGATCATATGTAAGGAAGATCCAACCTTACACTGCAGACAAGAACCTATGGATCCATTTCTTCCAGGATAGCCTTTCAGAGGCTCAACTTAAATGGTTCTATCAGCTGGATGGAACCAGTATTCGAAACTGGGAGGACTTGGCTACTGCATTTTATAAGCAGTATCAGTACAATTCCGACCTCGCTCCCACGCGTACCCAACTCCACGGTATGTCACTAGGGACGGGTGAAGGATTCAAGGAATATGCGCAAAAGTGGAGAGACCTTGCTGGAAGGGTGCAACGACCTCTGACTGACCGTGAACTTGTGGTCATGTTCTTGGGGACCCTGTCTGGTCTGTTCTTCAACCATCTGATTGGGAATTCTTCTGCTGGGTTTACAGATCTGATCTTGACTGGGGAGAGGATTGAAGCAGGTATCAAGTCTGGGAAGATTCCAGAAGCTGCACCTTCTGACACTCAGAAAAAGCCTTACACGGGGAAGAAAGAGTCTAATGCTGCATACAGTCAACAGAGTCGTCGTGACCAACATGCAGGGGCAGTCATGATCTTTGGTTCTGCGTCACGCCGACAACCACAAAAGGGAAATCAGCAAAGGCCAGACGAGCCTAAAAGACAGTTCACCAACATCAACATGCCATGGTCACAAGCATTGCAGCACATGTTGAAGATGAATCTGATTGCGGTGATCAACCCTCCTGCAAATCCCAAGACCTCTTCTCCAAACTACAACCCAGATGCGAGGTGTGCTTATCATTCCGGTAGCCCGGGGCACGATACTGAGGATTGTTGGGCGCTGAAATACAAGATCCAGAATATGATCGATGCTAAGGAGATCGAATTCGAGCCTGCTGAGACTCCTAATGTGATCACTGCTCCCTTGCCAAAACATGGCTAGGATTGAAAAAAACGTTTGTTCATTCGAATGTTCAAGTTATATTTTTCTTTGATTATTCAAACATTTTTATCATGTCAAACTCTCTTATTTCATTAATGCATTACATGTGTCTGTTTTGAAGTAATTGTATTTACTATGCTTAAAATTGCTTTTATTTTTTGATGTTTAACTCTCGATTTAAAAATGCTAAGCCTTTTGAGGGAGGATGACGAAAACGATACCACAATCTACAGTATACTTTTGAACCGACCCCGCTGATGAGGTACAAGCATTGTTTCAAATCCTAAACACTGGATTTATAAGGAAGATAATCCATCGTCAACCCCTTCGAGCCAAAGAAGTAGGAGTTTTTCTTTTCGAAAATTAAAACCCTTAATCATAACCTGGGGCAGGGTAGTTCTCTCAGTTAATCCAGGTGCACGACGAACAGCATCAAATGAGTTCTTCCAAAAAAAAATAAAAAATAAAATAGTGATGGTCCCATATAATCGTAAAGACAGGCAGTCATTATCTCTCAAAATAAAAACCCAATAAGTCAAAACCTATGAAGGAGACTTACAAAACTGGGGCATCCCGCTGACTGTGATCACAAAAGAAACAGTTCAGGCAAAAAGACAGGGATAACGAAATAAAAAAGAAAGAGGTCCTACAAACCCTCAACAACAAAAAAAAGACTGCCTATTCAAAATAAATTGTCAACATCCGAACCATTACTGGAATATCAGGACAAAGACTCAAACAAGGACTAACGCACGATTAGCTGAGTTTAGGATCGAAGAACATCACGAAGAACGGGTGGGTACAAATAAATTTTGAGCCTTTATCCTTTGTTTCTTAAACCATGAACCATGCCACGCTACAACCCTTAAAAGTCCTAGCTGAAGCATGGGTTAGTTCGAAAGCATACTGTTACGAAAGGTATCCTGACTCCTTAAGGCTTGCGGTAAAATAACGAGTTGACATCACAGTTTACAAAATTCACTTGTTTTTATGAAAAAATGCATTTTCAAAAACTTCAAGACATACATAAGCTTTGCATTTTTAATATAACATTGCTTGCATATGACTATTTGTTTGAACAGCCTAGAAGTTCGCACGACGAATGTCTAATGAACAAAAGCACCTCCAATCAAGGGGCATGGCATGATCATTGTCCATCATCTGGGGCAGTTAAGTCAAGATTCGGAGAATCTCTCAAAAGGCCAACCAGCTTGGGGAAAATCTCCATCTGGATCACTTGGGGCATTGTACGATCAGACATCTTCTGGTAGTATGGCAACGCAACACTACTGACAGTGACAACTCCCTGCATTCCGAGAACATGGACATAGTCGGAAAAAATTCTGCGCATAATCAAAGACCCGCTAGGTTGACACACCTAGGCAAAAATAAGGGATGAAAATAGAAAAAAATCTGTACACCCGGCAAGTCGAAAACCTGAAAAGGCGGCTTGGGCAAAAATGGGTATCCCGGTGGACTGAAAACCCGGAAGGGAGGTCCAGGAAAAAATTAGGGATCAAAGCGTACGACTATGTCCCATCATCTCGTCACTTGCCTGTCAGAAGAAGACTTGTCAATCGGCAGTTGTCAAGCACCTTCTCCCACAGAAGCTGGGGCAATAAGAGTTGTCTGAACTGTACAAACTGCTCTGTCAACCAAGGTACCAAGGTAAGTTCAGCTGAAGAACGTGACCAAGATTCCTTCACTCCCCGAGAGTAAGACAAGACTCAGCAATACTCTCCCCAAGCAGAGTTGGTCTCCTATCAGCCCCAAAAGGCACAATATCCCTAGCAAGTCAGCGATACTCTCCCCAAGCAGAGTTAGTCTACTGCCAGCCTTAAGGAAGTTGGATATCCCCAGAAGATCTCAACATTCCCCAGCGGAGTATGCAGATATTCCTCAGCAAGCATCCCCGTCAGTCTTAATATAAGATTGTTCCCCGGTGGAATACAGACATCCAGTGGAGCCATTCCCCCAGTACAGTCTGAAAAGTTTCCCCAGGAAAGTTGAATCAATCTCCCCAGTAAATTCTGGAAGCTTATCCCCAGTAGATTCTGGAAGCTTATCACCTGCAGAGTACATGCATCTCTCCCTGACTATATTCAAAGGTTATTCCCCACCAGAGCTTATAACTGGGTTATCCTCAGCTAATTACCACGGAAAGATAGTCCTCGGCGAAGTTCTTCCTATCCCCCAGCGGAGTTCATCAAATTCCCTCAACAAAATTCATCAACGGAATCCCCAGCGGAGTTATCATCAAAATCTCAGCGAAGTATCTCTCCCCACAGAGTAATTCCCCGCAGAGTAATCTCTTCAACAAGTTTATTCCCCAACGGAGTCATCTTCTCCTACCGGTTTATTCTTGAAACCATTCTCCCCAGCGGAAATGAAGAACTCTACTCTTCAGCATCAGCCTAGGATTCAACAAGTTCCCGGCATTCGTCAAGGATTTATTCTCCTAGAGGAAAATACATTCATAAACATGTCACATTTTATACATCCTGCCTACATACATGATAAAGTGCATACGACACTATCTCATTTATTTTTGAGAACATCATGACATCATGCATTTCATACATCATGACCCTGCATATAACCAATGTTTTGCCTTTTCAGGAAAAGGTCAATCAAAAGATGATTACCATCAACCTTTTCAGTTCCAGATCAACACCTGTAACAAGCCAGGAAAATTCTGTGGACGACTGATCATGGGTTAATACCTGAAACCAGACAGGACGATTATCTACTTGATCATCATGAAGAAACCCTACACCGGTTCCTTCTCCCTTTCAGATGAAGTTTTACACGAACTCATCATCAGGCAACCCTACACCGGTTCCTTCTCAATTTCAGATGAAGTTTTACACGGACTCATCATGAGGAAACCCTACATCGGTTCCTTCTCTATTTCAAATGAAGTTTCACACGAACTCATCCCAAGGCAACCCTACACCGGTTCCTTCTCTTTCCAAGATGAAGTTTTACACTGACTCATCAACAGAAAACCCTACACCGGTTCCTTCTCAACTTCAGATGTAGTTTTACACGAATTTATCTCAAAGTAACCTTACCCCGGTTCCTCCTGAAGTCTTACACGGGCTTATCCTGCAGTAACCTTACCCCGGTTCCTCCAGAAGTTTTACACGAACTTACCCTGCAGTAACCTTACCACGGTTCCTCCAGAAGTCTTACACGGACTTATCCCGAAGTAACCCTACACCGGTTCCTTCTCAATTCAGATGAAGTTTTACACGAACTTATCTCAAAGTAACCTTACCCCGGTTCCTCCTAAAGTCTTACACGGGCTTATCCTGCAGTAACCTTACCCCGGTTCCTCCAGAAGTTTTACACGAACTTACCCTACAGTAACCTTACCCCGGTTCCTCCAGAAGTCTTACACGGGCTTATCTCACAATAACCTTACCCTGGTTCCTCCAGAAGTCTTACACGGGCTTATCTCACAGTAACCTTACCCCGGTTCCTCCAGAAGTCTTACACGGGCTTATCTCAAGATAACCTTACCCCTGTTCATCTTGAAGTTTTATACGAACTTATCCCGAAGAAACCCTACACAGGTTCTCTCTCTCTCCAGACGTAGTTTTACACGGACTTGTCGCCAAGAAACCCTACACAGGTTCTCTCTTTCCAAAGATGAAGTTTTACACGGACTCGTCATCAGTAAACCCTACACAGGTTTCCTTCTCCATTTCAGATGCAGTTTCACATGGACTCATCATCAGTAAACCCTACACAGGTTTCCTTCTCAGCTCCAGATGCAGTTTCACACGGACTCATCATCAGTCAACCCTACACCGATTTCCTTCCTTCCAGATGCAGTCTCACACGGACTCATCATCAGTCAACCCTACACAGGTTTCCTCCCTGCATAGATGCAGTTTCACACAGGCTCATCATCAGGCAATCCTACACAGATTCCCTCTTTCAACTTACAAAATTACAATTCAACAGACAATCTCCAGATGGCATCTATAAGCCCATCCACCTACCAACAGTCTCCAAATGGCATCCATAAGCCCATTCCCGACAAGATTCTGTCACATTTCCAGATGGCATCTATAAGCCCATCCCCCTATCCATCATATCTCCAAATGTCATCTATAAGCCCAATCCCGACATCACACCGCTGATATTCTACTATGCGAGTGCAAATTTCTGGGCACTCTAGTGTTCAATCATCTTCCACCTTCGGATCACGAAAGGCATGCAAGCCAATCTACATCCTCAGGTCTAAGAAGATTGAACAAGGGCAACTGTTGTACCCCAAAATTTGCCCTCCCATATTCTTCAGGATTTTTCAAGAGTCATCTTCAACTGGTTCAAGACTATTCAAGGGTTGCACAGTCAAACCATCTCCTAAGCCAGTCAAAATTAGGGTTTTGGTTCCTTCAATGAATTTGAGGCTTTCAGTGGTCCAATCAAGTCCCATATGCCTATATACATTGTCATGCATCTACATGCCAAGTCTCAAGACTCACAGGGTCAAATTGCACAGTCAAAAGCTTCATTTGCTTCACAATCAACTACAGGGGCAAAATGGTCATTTTACAGTCAAAAGTCAGAATTTTTGGTCAACATCTTGTTTTTAGCTCACAATCATCATTGGATCAAGTCTTGATCATGATTCCACAAGCATGGCTCAAAAATCATCAAAGATGCAAAAGTTACTATTTTTGGACAGTTGAAAAGTCAACTGTAACTTGACCAGGGCATAACTTTTTCATGGTTCATCAGAAAAATCCCATCCAATGCTCATTTTGAAGGGGATGACATTTCCTACAACTCATATTCACATTCCAAGTCCAAGAAATGCTCTCACAAAAAGTTATCAATTTCTACATTATAGGTCAATTTCAAAAGTCAACAAAAAGGCATTTTAAGTCAAAGACCATAACTTGATATTGGTAAATCCAAATGACATGGGATAAAAGGCATTGGTTAGAGGACTTAAAGACCTTTCCAAAATGTCCAAGAACATGTTCATAGGATCAAAATTGAGCAAGATATGCATTGGATAAGTTGGGAAAATTTTGTGAATATGCAAAAGTCAACTATCCTTGAAACTTCAATTTTTGACAAAAGGGCCCACTTTCTTCCACTTGATTCAGCCTTGTCATGCCACACACGTGTCCCATGATTAATTTCAAGATCAAACATTTATTTTTCCATTTTATTTAATTTTTATTGATTTAATTCATTTTAAATCCATAATAATTCAAATAAAATCTAAAAATTAATGGAATGGCATCTTTGTGATTTGAATAGCTTTTATATGTCATATTCCAGCTAACCAATTCGTGCTAAACCTTTTTTGTGCATAAAATCCTAGATTTGAACCAAATATGGAAAGTTCTTCAATGGTGGTCAACCAAATCTCCAAACTTCAATACACCAAGATTGAGGCCCAGCTTTTGACCTAATTCTATTCCCATATATGCAGGCAAGCCAACCCTAATTCTATTCACGTGGAAGCTGCTGCAGAAAACCATATGCGATATTGAAAAAAAGCCAAGAAAACTCAAAACTGAATTCCACCTTCCAGGCCCTTTTAAAGCAATTTAAGGATTCTAATACATTGCTAGCATTCCCAGAAGCGTGTAGCAATCAAAAACAAGCCTTAACACTCAAAGAAAACGCAAGAACAGTGATACGGTTTGCTTGACTTTTCCATATCGAAACTCACATTTTATGCATCATTAACATGTTCTAATCATCGTTTTACATTGCTTGAACCTTTACAAAGCTAATGGAATTGGTTAATTGCATTATATTGTACAGGATCGCAGGTTGCCATTGAAGGGTTCTAGGGTTTATGAGTTCTGGAATTAGGGCTTTCTTGACCAAGCAAAATTAGGACTAATGATGCCCATGGTTGAAACCGTCTGATCAAGACGAACATACTGGACATATCGCGCCATATTTATATAGCATAGAATTCTAATCGCTATTATTCCTCAAGCTACTCTGTGGGGGTTAAAAACCCCCGCTATTTGATTTATTTTGCAGGTATTCAGGGAGGAAGAAGAAGGACGTGGAAGCGTGCCATTGGACGGTTCAAATAATCAGCGTTCAGTTGGCCTAGTGAAAGAGCAGGTGGCTGTTGACCATTGGGACCTGGGTTCGATTCCCAGGTCCCCCAAACCTTTGTTTCTATTTTGTTTAACAAGATTATGTGCAGGCTTCCAAGAGAGTTCCACCATGAACCTCACGCTTCATCAAGCCAAGTGGCCACTAACAGCAATCCAATGGCCAAAGATGGATGGACACCATGTTCCTGGTTAATGCAACGTGCAGACAATTCCAAAAGTCATAAGGGCTTTGTGCTTAATGGGTCAGACTTGCAACTTTCACCTCCATTATTGGGTCAACACCCCCATGGTTAAATATTTTTTCTTTTATTTTTCTTTTACTAATTTCTAACTATTATTATTATTATTATTTATTTAACTAACATAATTAATATTATTTTTTTCAGACAATTAAAAAAAATGTAAATATTTTTATTAATATTATTATTTATTAATCCCACTTTATTTTGTAAATAAATTCTAACAAAATTAATTAGTTAATTAGGTTAAATTTAACTTCTTTTCACAATAAATAAAATAAATTAGACTTAGGTTTTTTCTAACTTTTGACTTTTAATTTCTTTTTATTTATTTCGTTAAAACATGAAAACACAAAAAATACTTTTTTCTTTAATTATTTAATTAATTAGTTATTAGGTTTAATATTTAATTTAATTGCAAAAAGGACCAATTCCATTCTTTTCTCAAAAAAGGGTCAAAACCCTAAGGACTTCCCGATTCAAATCTTTCGCGCGCATGTTTATTTTAATTCATTATATTTATGTATCTGCTCCGGAAATGTAATAGTTAATTAGGCTTTTATCGCTTTATTTACTTTTCTCGCATTTATTTTTTTCCAAAGGGTTTGTTTTTGGCGATGTATATACCCGCGCCTTGTAATAGCGTAGATTTACCTTTCCACACTTTATTTTCCGCACTCTTAATTGTTAATATGCATGCAAGACTTGTCTGAAAAATAAAAACAAAGCGTAGCTCACACTGATGCATGTTCAAAGATAAACATTAACATGAAACTTGACACACGTGCACATGCCACTCCTAAGGTACGCCTCACTGGTTGCCTCGACGTGGTCATCAAGTATAGGGTGTTTTAGAGGTCGCCCTCCTGTCTAAAGATCCAGTTGCCTCGAAACGGTTGCCTCGGATAAAAAGGATCTAAGACATTAGGGTTACCGCTAAGGCGTCCTACTATTGCTTCGGTGACCACACATTGTCCCTATAATCGAATTGACCCGAACAACTCCAATGACGGTGCTACCTACTTCTCAATAGTGGGATAGTACTGTCTAAAGGACTCTTACACAGCCTAATTCCTTAGAGTAGGTAGATTTCTCTTGGGTACTTGCTCTTTCAAAACAAAAATAAAAACAAACTTTTCGCATCTACACTTTCAAAAAGTTTTCAAACAAACACTTCATACACTCTTGAGGATTGATACAAGAGTTACCTAGAAGTTTTTCAAACGAAACTTTTTCAAAACCCCCATACACTTGAAAAGCAAACAATTTTGAAAACATAGAGCAAGTACCTAAGAGCCCATGGATAACCATGGATAGAAAGGGTGCTAACACCTTCCTTTTCTATAAATCTACCTCCCGAATCGAGAGACATCTCGAAAAAGGAATTTTGCTGTGCTTTTGTCCTTTCCATGTTGGAGAACATAAAATACGGTGGCGACTCTTGCTTACCGCGACATTTCGCGAACCAGCATTTCCAAAACAGCCATTTCTATTTCCACCGAGCACAATACCGTTCGAACCCAAAAACGTAGGCCACTGTGAGGAGGAAAAGAGCGAGAGAGGGTGGCGCTTTGGCAGCTTAAGGCTAGAGGAGAATCAGGAGCTCATAGGCTTGGGAAAGATGAAGAGAAACGAAGAAGATGAGAGAAGCGGCGCCGCTGTGGCCAAAAGGTTGCAAACCCTAAATTCTGAGTACACCCAAACATCAACCCTAACAAAATTTGTCACAAAATTTCGTTTGGGCCCGTGCGCCCTAATTTGCTCAAGCCCAATTGACCCACTGAACGCACACCCTCTCCCCTGATTCTTGTTCTTCTTCATATTCTTATCTTGGGCCTAAATCCCATTTTGGCCCATTCTCTTAAAAATTCCTTTCATTAAATTAGCAAACTTTACTTTACTACTTAATCTTAATTAGTTCGTTTTCTTTTTTAGTTAATAATACTAATTAAATTCTATTTTATTTTCTTTTAAGTTAATTTTATTATTTCTTTATAAATCTTGATTAACATAATTAAATACTAAAAAAATAGTTAGTTTGATTTATTTAATTTTGTTTTCATTTAATAAAAATACAAGATGATAGATTTTCTTTCTTTTAAAACTTTTCCTTTACATAATTCATAAAAAATACATAAAATAATAATAAATACTTAAGTCTTTATTAGGTTAATTTTTATTTGTTCATTTGTAAATAAATACATGCATCTCATATATTTTTTTATCTTATAATTTGTTATAATTTTTACATTGAATTGCGACAATTCGATTTGGTTGTAACGCCTAATACTTGGACATTATTATTCTGATAAGACTCATCCCCATTTGTAAATATTTGTACCCCCATCCCTGGATACTCATTTGTAATAACTTAGACTTTAAAATTCCCGCAATTTATTGCTTTCAATATACTGTATAGTAATTAGGGTTTGTATGTGAAGATTCAAAATCAATCGCTAGATGACCTAATACAAGATAAATGCATGAAAATCAATACACAAATCACACTTGCACCTCTAGGGTAACCTCATTCGTTGCTTCGGAAAATGCAATCATGTCCCTCGAGTATGAGACACTTTAACAAATCCCCCTTCGATAAACAAAGATCGTAGTCCCACGATGACCCTCGATGTTGCCTTCGATAAAACAATCTCGTCCCCTTACAAAAATTATTAGAGTGTCTCACGAGTTGCTTTCAATGATTGTATACGATGACCCGCTCCTGTCCCGTTTAACATCCTAACGCAAAGTTGTTCACCAAATACAATGGTGAAATAACACTGTTAAAAGGGTTAAAAACATAAGAAAGATCTTTGAGTAAAATAGGGTAGACAACTCTTAGTTACTTGATCAAAAATCTTGCAAAACATCCTTGCCATTTTCAAACACACTTCACAACACAACTTCAAAACAATTTCAAAACAACTTTCAAAATATTGAAATATCTTTTCAAAAAGACACACACCTTTGTATATATTCAAACAAGAATTATTACAAAGGTTGCCTAGACAAGGCTTCTTTTTCAAAGCATTTTCAAAAACCACACACAAAGCACCATTTCAAACAATTGAAAAGCAAAGGCAAGTGATCTAAAACAAGTAACTAAGAGCCCATGGATGGAAAGGGTGCTAGCACCTTCCCTTTTCATAATCTACCCCCCGAACCCAAGAAAACATCTCAAAGGTCTTTCCTGTGCTTTTTGACCTTTCCTTAGGATAAAATAAAAAGTCGGTGGAGACTCTTGCTAAACCGAACAAGTGCGAATACAAACGCAAAACCTCAAGTCAGTTCTCCCACCGTATCACAACGATTGATTAAAAAATGATGTTTTTGTCATGTTTTGTTATTTAAGAAAAGAATGAAACAATTAAATAAAAAATACCTAATTACTAATTAGTTTTAATTAAGAAAAATAAATTAATTCACTCTAAAAACCTATTTTTGTATTTTTATTTATTTGAGAAAAAATAAAAGAATTAAATCAAGAATTTAACCTAATTTCTATTTAAATTTATTTAAAAAAAACAAGTTAAAATTGCCCTAAGTTAAACTAGATTAAATTAAATTTGATAATAAAAAACTAATTCTAATTTTTTATGATTTCTCGATTTCATGATTTTTTATGAAAAATAATTAATTTGTTAATTAAAATGATTAAAAGAAAAATTAAAAGAATTAAAGAGAAGAAATAAAAAAAGTTAGAGATGGCCTGATTGCTAGCAATTATGGGGGTATATTGTTGAAATTCTGGGCCCAAATAATCCAAGCATGTTTGACCTTGCTGGTTCCCATGCAACGTTGACCTTGAGGTGTATGGTGGTCCCTCAATGCTGGCACATTAGATCTAGCTTGTTGATGAATTTGATGGCCAGATATTGATGGCATATGGTGGGCGCTTGAGGCTGCAGTGTACCTGATATCATGAAACAAAATAATATGAACAAAGGTTGGGACTTGGGGATCGAACCCAGGTCCTTATGCACGTGTCCAGTACCTGCTTACCAACTGAGCTGTGACATTTAGTTGTACATATAACACTGACAAAGCATAATATAATAAAATCAATCATGGTTTTCAAATATGCGCGAAAATTCAAATGGACAAATCACATGTTGCCACGCCTCATCTTCTTCCTCTCTCCGTCGCTTTAGCACATTAGGCCTTTACCTACAGTCGTTTGTTGTAGGTATAACCTTGTCGATCTCCAAAATTGCATATGCTCAAGATAAATGACAGTGACTGGTACCAATCAACTCGTCTCATCCTCACGAGCATCATGGTACCATAATCAATGGCCAATTTTACCTGCATTGAAAACCCCTAAACAAGAGCACAAAACCCTAACTATGGCAATATCACATACATGCATCAAAAATGCAATTAAATAGAATGATTAACTTGCAAACACGGCGATAAACATGAGTATAACAATCAAAAGTGCTAGAGATGCGTGAATTAGTGAAATCAAAATAGTGTTTTTGGGCAAACTGTGGGAGACGTAGAGCACGATTTTGGGCGTTTCAAGACCTGGGAGTGATTGGAATAGCTTCCTAGGATGTTTGGGAAGGGATTGGTGCTCTTGAAATGCTTTGAAACTCCCTGTAGATTGAAAACCGATTCCCACTTTTTCTTGAATTTTTCAGTTTTGTTCTTGGCTATGCACGACCTCTAACCCTCTTTTCTTGCCTTGTTTTTGTTCATTATATATCCCTCAATGAATTAGGGTTGCAAAACAGATCCAATCTTTAAGCTTTGATGATATTTGATTAGATTTTTTAACCATATGATATCTTTCTATTTTCATGCCAATCATGCTCTTTTTGTACCAATTACCATTGACTCGAATTGATCTTGCAAGCTCAGCATCTTGGTTGCTAACCGCTCAAAAAAACCAATCAAATCAAATCTTTGATAATTTTCATCATTTATTTGATTTAATTCACTTTTTAATCAATGAAAAATCAAAATAAATTGAAAAATGGAGCAAATAATTTGTGGATAAGTATTTGAGTCGTGTACCACATTATAATTGAGTTGCAAGCATAAAAAGTTGGGACCATTTAGCAAAAAATGCAAATTTGAGCACATTTGACTTTTGGCAATTTTACAAAAATGGTCAACTTGGCCAATGCATAACTCTCTCAATTTTGACCCTAGAGAGGTGTTCTTGGACTTTTTAGAAATCTTAGGATGTCCTCTAAGAAACCCTTTTTGTCTCATCTCAATTGAGTCTTCCATGTTCATGTATGAAGCTTTGACCCAAAAGGTGTCTGTTGTTGACTTTCCAAAATGACGTATAATGTAAAAATTCAAATCTTTTTGTGAGTGAATATTTTGAACTTGGGAGATGAATATGAATTGTATATAATTGCATCTTATTCAAAATTAGCTTTGGATGGGTCATTTCTGATAAAGTATGAGAAAGTTATGCTTGGTCAAAGTTGAGTTGACTTTTCCTATAAAACCCTAATTTAGCAACTTTTGGGTTTTGATGAATTGTGAGCAATCCTTGAAGAATCATGATAAACCCTTGATCAAATGATGAATAATACTTCAAAATGAGGATTTTGACCAAAAATCTTGAAGTTGACTGTATGTGGGCCATAGTTGACTTTTGACCTAGCATAATTGATTTTCAGGCATTTGAGCAATTGACTGAGCAAACTTTTTCTGCAAGGCTTGAAACTTGACATGGATGATCTTGAGAACACATTAGGAAAATGTTGAGAATTTGAGTCCTTTGTGGTTCACACATCTTGATGAAAATAGAAACCCTAATTTGAGATATACTGCCTTAGGAGAGAGTTTGTCTGGTCAACTCTTGAACTTCCTTGAGCAATTTGGGGACCTCACTTGCCACGTGTTAAGAAATATGAGAGGGAAAATTTTGGGGTACAACAGCTGCCCCTGTTCAATCTTCTTAAACCTGAGGATGTAGATTGGCTCGTCTACCTTTCGTGATCTGAAGGTGGAAGATGATTGAACACTAGAGTGCCCAGAAATTTGCACTCGCATAAAGTGATACTTGATTTGTGATATCAGGAATGGGCTTATAGATGCCATTTGGTAGTTGCTAGAGAATTTTCGGAGATGGGCTTAAATATGCCATCCGAAGAAGTGTCGATTGCATAAGAGATTGCTTTGCGAGAATCTGTATACCTGTTGTTGAGGAGGACTTCGCTAGGGAATGATGGTCTTTGTCTTGAGAGAAATAGAGTTTTAGGAGCTTCAGTTGTCCATTACTCTATTGGGGAAATAACTCCTGCTTGAGGAAGTGAAAGTGAACTGCATATTTGGTCAGGGTATATGCTGCACCGCGACTTTTTTGGGGAAATGTGAAATTGATTGTGTTTGATCGGGTCCCGATCTTACAGTGTTATGGACTGTTGTCTGGGGATAAGAGAGGAAGAACCTGGATCGTGAGGTTATGAGAAGGAACCTGGATGGTAGGGTTACTTAGAAATGAAAGCCTAGATAGTAGGGTTGTGAGAAGGAACCTAGATAGTAGGGTTACTTCGAGATGAAAGCCTGGATAGTAGGGTTGTGAGAAGGAACCTGGATAGTAGGGTTACTTCGAGATGAAAGCCTGGATGGTAGGGCTATGATAAGGAACCTGGATAGTAGGGCTACTTCGGGATGAAAACCTGGATAGTAGGGCTGTGAGAAGGAACCTGGATAGTAGGGTTACTTCGATATGAAAGCCTGGATAGTAGGGCTGTGAGAAGGAACCTGGATAGTAGGGTTACTTCGATATGAAAGTATGGATAGTAGGGCTGTGAGAAGGAACTTGGATGATAGGGTTACTTCGATATGAAAGCCTGGATAGTAGGGCTGTGAGAAGGAACCTGGATAGTAGGGTTACTTCGATATGAGAGCCTGGATAGTAGGGCTGTGAGAAGGAACCTGGATGGTAGGGTAACTTCGATATGAAAGCCTAGATAGTAGGGCTGTGAGAAGGAACCTGGATAGTAGGTTTACTTCGATATGAAATCCTGGATAGTAGGGCTATGAGAAGGAACCTGGATAGTAGGGTTACTTCAGAATGAGTTTGGGTAAAACTATAGAGGGAACCTGGGTAAGGTTGCTTTTGTCGCACCGATAATTACTCTGTTTAGCTTCGAGTATTGATCATGGACCTGCTGGAAATTGTTGATAATAACTATCTTTCCTGAAAGAAATACAGGGTTAGTTATGTGCGATGCATGAGATGCATTGTATGATGACGTTCTCAAAATAACTGAGATTGTGTTATATGTAATGTACGCATATGTCATGATGTATGAATATGAAATGTTGACGTAATAATCTGAGTCCGGGAAAATAAATCCCTGGCTGCTGTTTGGAGAGTATGAGAAATGGTATTCTTGACAGCTGTAAAAAAATGATAGTTCCTCTACTTATGTTGGGGATGGTGAACAAAGATGATTGTGCTGGGGATTTGCCACTCGGCTGGCAAATATTCTGCCGGAAGAGACCCTATCTGAGGATAGCTCTGCGGAGAATAACTCTGTTGGAGAGGAGATAATCTATTGATAGATCTGCTGTCTTGAAGAAATAACTCAACTGGGGATGAATTTCCGTTGCTGGTGATGATGAATTCTGTTGGAGATTGAATTTCTGCTTGTGAGAGAAATAAACTCTGCTTGGGGAAAAAATTACCAACTCACTCGCGTTTGTGCACCTTAGCTGGGGAAAGTTATGTCCCGTTCAGGAAAGCTAACATCACTGTCTTTGGATACTTTTTACTCTGTGGGGAGTGTACGTACCACCACTTATGTTCTCAAGCTGGCTCCATCCCGACTCCTAATGGGCAGAGTAACTGTAAGGTTCAGGCACTTCTTGTTTTCCATGTTCCTGGAATTACGAGTAATTGTCTTTTGTATTTTATGTAAATATTTATGAGCAGCAATTATTTTCAAATTCATAAATCAAAAATGAATCATTGGACGTTCTTGAAAAACAAAACGGAAAAATAAAAATAAATTGAAATTTCTTGTGAAAATGAATTGTATTGGTTTTGAAGTTGGCCTGTAATAGGCGTTTTGTACAAAGAGGCTGACACTCTAGTAAGAGAACACCGCCGAAGGATAGAAATTACAATTTTTGTAAAAGAAATAAAATAGCTATGTGAAACAATCTCATTGGGTTCCAACTCTGATATTGCCTTTATATCTTCAAGCATCTCATCACTTTACTGCTTGGTCGAAGGTGGATCAGATTGATTGGCATCGTCCGAGCTTGATAGTCGATATCGAAGTCTGGTTGCAAGATGATCCAATGAGGCATAGTGTTACACTTTGATCCCTAATTTTTTCCTGGACTGCCATTTCGGGTTTTCATTCCACTGGGATACCCTTTTTTACCCAAGCCGCCTTTTTAGGTTTTCGACTTGCCGGGTGTACAGTTTTTTTCATTTTTATCCCTTACTTTTGCCCGAACCCTTTTGGTTTGCCGGGAAGCCCTTATTTTTTCCTAGGCCAGTCAACCTAGCGAGTATTTGATTATGCATCGTATCTTTTCACTATGTCTGCATTGACGGGGTGAGGAAGGTCGTCACCATCCATGGTGGTTAGAATCATAGCTCCTCCCGAGAAAATGTTCTTAACCACAAATGGCCCTTCATATGTAGAGTTCCATTTGCCCCTGGGATCACCTTACGGTAGTATGATGCATTTGATCACCAGATCCCCGACTCGATATTCTTGACGTCTGACTTTCTTGTTAAAAGCCTTGATCATTCGCTTTTGATACGTCTGACCATGACAGATAGCAGTAAGTCTCTTTTCATCTATTAGATTCAGCTGATCAAGTCGGGTTTGGATCCAGTCGTCTTTGTTCAAACCCGCATCCTTCATAATCCTGAGAGAGGGTATCTGGACTTTGATGGGTAAGACTGCCTCCATGCCATACACCAAAGAGTAGGGTGTTGCCACTGTCGACGTTCACGCTGAGGTACGGTACCTATGAAGAGCGAATGGTAACATCTCGTGCCAGTCTTTGTATGTCACCGTCATCTTCTGCACAATCTTTTTGATATTCTTGTTAGCCGCTTCGACAGCTCCATTCATCTTCGGCCGGTAGGGAGAAGAGTTATGATGTTGTATCTTGAACTGTTTGCAGATATTGGTGATCATCGTGTTATTGAGATTTGTACCATTGTCAGTAATAATCCTCTCTGGTACACCATATCGACATATCATATTGTGTCGGATAAACCGCGCCACGACGTTCTTGGTTACTGTAGCGAAGGAAGCTGCCTCAACCCACTTGGTGAAGTAATCAATGGCTACCATAATGAAGCGATTCCCGTTAGACGCAGTAGGTCTGATCTCTCCGATCATGTCGATGCCCCATATTGCAAAGGGCCAAGGAGCTGTCAAAACATTCAGGGGAACCGGAGGTAAATGCACCTTATCAGCATAGACTTGACACTTATGATAGGTTTGAGAATGCTGATAACAATAAGCTTCCATAATGGACCAGTAATATCCTTCCCGTAGGATTTTATTTTCCATGGTGTGTCCACTGGAATGAGTTCCGAAGGTACCTTTATGAAACTCTACCATGATCCTTTCAAGCATTTGAGCAATTGACTGAGCAAACTTTTTCTGTAAGGCTTGAAACTTGACATGGATGATCTTGAGAACACATTAGGAAAAAGGTGAGCATTTGAGTCCTTTGTGGTTCACACATCTTGATGAAAATAGAAACCCTAATTTGAGATATACTGCCATAGGAGAGAGTTTGTCTGGTCAACTCTTGAACTTCCTTGAGCAATTTGGGGACCTCACTTTCCATGTGTTGAGAAATATGAGAGGTCAAATTTTGGGGTACAACACCCACCAATATGTATTTTTGGATTTTAGATGATGCTGGTCGAATCTCTCCAATAAGATCCAAAGCCCATCCCCTGAAAGGCCAAGGTTTCACAACTGAGTGAAGTTCGCTTGCAGGTACGTGTTGGATACCTGTATGTACTTGACATTCCTGACATCCTTTTGCAAACTCAACACAATCTTTCAACATAGTGGGCAAATATAGTCCTTGTCAAAACAATAACCATTTCATTTTATGGCCTACTTGATGTGCTTCATATGCTCTAGCATGTGTAGTTGAAAGGGCTATGTATGCCTCTGTTTCACTTAGGCATTTTAGTAACACCCCTTCAGGCGTCTTTTTAAATAACCTGTTTCCCATTAGAGTATAACTTAGCGCCCTATAATTTATTTTTTGTTCTGTCGAAGCTACTGGATTCTGCAAATAATCCATTATAGGCTTTCTCCAATCTTGTTCTGTTAGATTATCTATGAACGAAATTTTGAAGTTTTCGTGGTCAGTGTACCCCAGTTTTGTTGTTTTCAAATCTATTATAGACAACTTAGTTAATGTTACTCTTCCTATAACTTCGATTACTTGTTGTAATTTCTCTTTTGAAATTTTATACCCAGATGCAATTTGTGCTAAGTCATTAGCAACTTGACTTTCCAGTCTTGGTATATGTCGAATGTTGATCTTTTCAAAGTTTTTCAACAAATGATTGACTATTACGAAATACATGATAAGATTTTCTCTTATGCATTTGTATTCTTTTGTAACTTGATTTATAACTAACTCTGAGTCTCTCATTATTTCGACTCAAGTTGCCCCCAATTCCAACAAAATTTCAAGGCCTACGATTAGAGCATCATATTCAGCCTCATTGTTCGAACAAGAACCTTCGATCTTGTACTTGAGTGTTGTTGGAAATTGATTTGGATAAATAATCAGAACTCCTACTCCAGATCCATCTTTATGACTAGAACCGTCGAAGTATAACTTCCAGGGTTCGATCTCCAGGTAGTTGATTGATTTTTCAGTTATTGAGTGGTCAACTATAAAGTCTGCTACCACTTGACCTTTTACAGCCTTAAGAGGCATAAAGGTTAATGAATACTCAGTTAATGCAAGTGCCCATTTGCCAATTTGACTGTGCAAGATGGGTTTCAACAACATATATTTGAAAACATCAAAATGAGACAAAACATAAACATCAATTGGTTTAATATATTGCTTGATTTTGTACACGAGAAGTAAAGACATAAACATAGTTTTTCAGTTTTGCTATATCTAGTTTCTGCATCGTTTAAAACTCTACTAAGGTAATAAATGGCTCTTTCGACACCATTCTCATCCTCTTGAGCTAACATGCTTCCTAAAGTTTTATCAGATGCAGCTATGTACAATCTCATACTCTTATTTCTACAAGGAGGTACCATAATAGGTGGCTTGGAGAGGTATTCTTTGATCTTGTCGAAAGCCTCTTATTGTTCTTGTCTCCACTCGAATCCTCCTTTTTTGAGTCGAAGTAGTGGTGAGAAGGCTTGCGTTTTTCCACTTAAGTTGGATATAAATCTCCTCAAGAAATTTATCTTGCCAAGTAGAGATTGCAACTCCTTCTTGCTAGTTGGCGCTTTCGCTTCCAAAATGGATTTAGTCTTGTTCTGGTTTACTTCAATTCCCTTCTTGTGGACCACAAAGCCTAATAAGTCCCCCGCTCTTACACCGAAAGCGCATTTAGGGGGATTTATTTTCAGACCATAGTGTCTCATCCTTTCAAAGGATTGTCGAAGATGGTCCATATGATTCTTCCCTGAAACAGATTTGACAACAATATCATCAATATAAATCTGCATAAAAGTTTCAATAAAATCATGGAAGATAGAATTCATTTCTCTTTGATATGTTGCCCCTGCATTTTTTAGGCCAAAAGGAATCACTACCCATTCGTAAGTTCCTAAAGCCCTAGGGCGTCGAAATGCTATTTTCGACACGTCCTCTTTAGCAATGAAAATTTGATTATACCCTAAGTATCCATCAAGCATACTCATGTATTTGAAGCTAGCGGAAGAATCGACAAGCATTTCCACCACAGGCATTGGATATTCATCTTTGGATGTTGCAGCATTTAAATCTCTAAAATCGATGCACACCCTTAAGGTACAATTTTTCTTTATAACAGGTACTATATTTGCAATCCATTCGACATACCTGCTTGTTTGGATGAACTTGCATCTCAACACTCTTTCGACTTTCGTCTTGATCTTCAACAAGACCTCTGGTGCAAAATGCCTTGGAGTTTACTTGACAGGCTTTTTTCCAGGCTTTATTGGTAGTTAAAGCTCTACCACTTTTCTGTCGAGACCAGGCATTTTATCATAATCCCATGCAAAGCAGTCTTTGAACTCCTTCAACAATTGGATTATTTCGATCCTGAGCTATGGATCTATCTTCGCACTAATGTATGTTGGTCTTTTCACCAAACCTTTGCCCAGGTCTATTTCTTCCAGAGGATCTTGCGCTAGCATTTTAACACTGTTTGCCAACAGATCCTTTTTAAAACCCAAAGGCTCATCATCATAGATGGCATCTAGCCTCTGTTTTTGCATTTCTTCCTCTTTTGAGTCTGGTGGTTCCAGTTCAAAGTATTTCCCAAGACCTTCTGGAAGAAATACTTGCTCATTGGCTTCAAGAGCCATGTACTTGACTTCATCCTCTAAGGCCGCTATCATTCTACTTTTGGCTATATATGCTGAAATATTTTGTAAAGCTTGTGATTCAATCATCATCACCAAATTCACTTCCCTGGCCTGTTGGACGTATGTCATCAACTCCTCCATAGTCAATGTTGAATAAATCTTCTCTATCCCACTGGAAACCATGGTCGGAATGCAGGTAGAGGGAGAAAATGGCATTTGGTGTTGGTTCCAAATCGAAGTCAGGAGGATTGCATGGCCCTATGTGAGCCAAGTTTCTGTTGAAGCTATTTTTTCCGACATTGTTAACTTCACCCAAGAAATAACTTTGGTCGGCTTCGATATTCTCCACGATGCCATCAGGGTGCCAAATTGTAACTCGTTGATGCATCGAAGATGGCACCGCACCTATGTCATGTATCCATTCTCTACCTAAGATTAGATTATAGTTTGGCTCCACTGAAATGACCATGAACATAGTTGGTCGAAGTATAGTTCCCATCTTGAGGTCTAATTGTATCACCCCCATAGTAGTTCCAATACCTCCCTCATAGTTCGATAGAACCATATTGTGGGGTTTGATATCTCCATCTCCCTTGCCCATTTTCCTCAGCATAAATTAGGGAATTATATTTATTGTAGCCCCACAATCAACCAGAATCTTGTTGACGATTATTTCCCCTATCTTTGCCCTTATGAACAAGGGTTTAAAGTGATTTTTCATCGCCTCAGTAGGTGGCTCGAAGAAAGCATTTTGCTCTACGATGCAACCATTGTTCATCACATAATAACATTCTGGCATATGTTTGGCCATTTCCTGTTCGACCTCCCAGTCAGTCTATTCGACTTCGACTTGGCGGTCGTACTCCATGGGTAGTATTGATACTACATTCACCATAATATCTAAATTAGCATCAGATTCAGAATTACCTTCTTCACCTGATTCACCTATTTTTGGCCACTCCAATCTTCTAGCAATTAGTTTCCTTTACAAAGGCTTTCTTTTTTTGCCTTTGTCCATTCTTTATGGTACGTTGGTGCTTGATTCTGGTTTTGGATCCTTTGTAGCCTCTCTCTCTGCTTTTCGCCGTCTTTAATATCTTCTCCACTGGGAGCGAGACATGGGTTTTTTCCCCTTGTAGTTGCTCGACACATGAGCCACTTTATTTGTTGTTGTAGTTTGGAACTCCTTCCTATATTCCAAGGATGATCCTCTTGGCACATCGAATGTTCTCCATTTCTCCTCACTTGGCCTTTTACTGTTTGTTGTTTTTAGCCAAGTGTCCACGGGGATATTTGTTGGAGGCCTGAAAGTTGATGGCCTCTTCGCCTAGTTCATTGGTCCTTTCTGATATCCTCTTCTTGGATCATATCTAACCTTAGAAACCATTTTGGGTTGGGAATTGGTGGCCCATTTCTCCTTTGCTTCCCTTATACCATGTATGTGTTTTGCAGCCTTTTTGTCGAAGATGGAGCTGCACCTTAGACACGGCATAACTTCAGACTTCTTTTTCTGGCATCATTGCAGAAATCTTCCAGATTCTCATTCTCTTTAGGAAATGCAGTTTTATTCACTTCCTCTTGTCTGATGGCCTCTTCTAAAGCATTTTCCTTAGATACTTCGACCATATTGACTTCTACGTTGCTCTTGGAAGCAAAATTCATCTTTTACATTTTGGCTTCAAGGTCCTCTGTCGAACCCTTGACGGCATCCAAGTAAGAACCTACAGTAGTCCTTTTGTTTGAGTCTTCAGTAACTCCTTTGCTTAGGCCTTCAGTAGCCCCTTTATTTAGGCCTCCAGTAGCCCTTCTCACCCCTTCGACAATCTTTCTGGAGATGTTCCCAGTGAAACTGCCAAAAACCGGCTTATTGACGAAGTCTTCAGAAACTTTGACCATGTTGATGCCTGCTGGTTCAACATAGTGGACATCAGCTCACAATGGGTTTGCATCGATTTTCATTGGAGGTTTGTCAGCAAATTTGAGTTTGCCTTCTTTGATCGCTCCTTGAACGAGATCCCTAAAAAGAAAACATTGTGAAGTTTTTTGGCCCAAAAATTATGATACTTACAAAAACCTCTTTTCTTTCTTTGTTCTAACGGAGGCATTTTTTCCCCTGGGGGTACTATCATTTGGCCATCTTTAACTAACAAGTCAAATATCTCGTCACATTTTGTGACGTCGAAACTATATGTTTTCTTTGGGAATCTATCATTGTTCTTTTCAGACTCAGTAGGATTCTTCCCATCTGAGGGCACTAACAACCTACAAGAGTATGGTGGCCCTTTCTTTAACTCTGCTAAATCTATTTCGCTTTCTTCGATAGCTATAGGATCACTAGATGTCTCTGGATCGTCATCATCCATTTAGACATAGGCTACCCTTTCTCTTCGATGAGTCTTAGTTGCTTTAGCTTTTTCAATTTTAAGGCGTTCTACTTTTCGAACTCTATCGGCCAATTGGGCCATATCCCTCAGGTATTGGGTATCTAATTTTTTTCCTAATAGAGTAATCTAGGCCCCTACTTCTATTTCGACCAATTCATGCTCAGGAACTTATGTAAAGCATCTGGATTTGAGCAGTCGAAATCTATTTAGATATTCATCTATTGGCTTGGTGAATCTCCTTTTTACGCTAGCCAGTTCTTTCAGACTTATTTTGGTTTGTCCCATGTAAAATTGTTCATAGAACAATCTCTCCAATTGATTCCAATTGTGGATTGAATTGGCTGGGAGGATGGTAAACCAAGTAAAAGGATTTTTAGTTAGAGAACTTGGGAAGTACTTAATCCTAAGGATCTCGTTATTTGATATTTCCCCAGCTTCTATCAAATATCTTGCTACATGTTCGACAGTGGACTCCATCGTATCCCTTGAAAACTTAGTGAACTTTGGAACTTTCCACCTAGGGGGTAAATCAGTTTGAAAGATATACTCTGACAATGGGGATGTAAAGTTTGGCCTATGAGAGCCCATGTTCATTCCATTTTGTATCATGATTCTTTTGATCATGGTTGTCAGATTATTATTTGTTCCATAATTATGGTGTCGAACATGTTGTATCAGTTCGTCAACATTTTGGTTTCTATTTACCACCATTACAACTTGATCGTCGTCTCTAGGGATCTGTGGGAGGAATCTGGGTATTTCGAACCTAGGTTGTTCGATTTCCACTTTGTGGTTCCTCCTACCTAGTTGTGGATTTTGGTTAATGGTTACATCTTCTTCTAAGACTATACCTTGATTCTCTCTCATTGGTGCTCTTTGGGGTTGTCGAATAGGTTGGGGAACCCCAAAAAATTTAGCCATGCGCGTCATTTGTGCTGACATTTGTTGGTTCGACTGAGTGGTGTTTTGTATTAGAGGGTTAAACACTGTACATAGAGTTTGGGCCAACATTTGTATCATATCATGGTTGCTTTCATCCATCTATTGCCTCAAAATTATCGTGGAAGCATTTGTGAGGCTTGGTATTGCATGGGACGCCCCTCCTAAGAGTTGGTTTCTACCCAAATTCGCCATACCAGTTCCAGATCCCTGTAATGGCGAAGACGCACTTACCAAAGGTTCTGAAAATGTAGACACAACATTCATAAGACTAGCCATTTCAGTAGTTGGCATGCCATAAGGTTGGTCTCGACCCATCCAAGTTGTTGAAAATCCTAGGGGAATGTCTGGTCGAGATCTTGGGTTCACCTTTGGTGAGGGTGTTCTTGATGGACCTCCGGGACCTGCATACGAAAGTATTGGTCCTGTTTGAGCTGCTGTTAATGTTGGTGTCGAACCAACGGTTGACGATGTAGTTTCACTAAAGGTTGGTATAACCGTTGTTCCCATAGTAATTGGTGGAGGTATTTCTCCATTATTTGGCTGATTAGCCATTTCACTTTCACTATGTCTCCTTCTAGTTGTACACTCGTTGGTGATTAATTTACCACTTCTTAATAGCATACAAGACTTTGTAAAAGGAAGGAAATTATGCAAAGCATTTATGTTAATATAAACAAGCAAAACAAAACTAAAAATTAGCAGCGTCCCGCAGGGTGTGCCAATTTTTTGCCGTGTTATTCGGTAAACAACCGCTGATCTTCCAAAAAGGGTAATTTTTTGGTTACTCGCATGGTGATCAGCTTGATCCTAGGACATATGCTAATTTTTGGCATTGTTTGGACACAAATTCTAATATAAATAAAGAACACACGTTCGACTGAGAAAGGTTGAAGTTTGAAATGAGTTTGAGTGTAGAAAGGAAAAAAGAAAAGGGGGTTGAGAAGAGTTTAAGTGCAGGAATCTAATAAAAAAGTGCAAGTAAAGTGCAAGGGAAAATATATGTTTGAAAGAAAGATAAAAAGGGCAGGGAATGTAAAGAGAAATGTAAAAGACTTTGATTATAAAATGTGGTGTTTCAAACATACATTTTCAGTATTCTTTCTCACGCAGCGGATACTCGAATAGTATTGAATGACTTGTACAGTTAGTTGAACACACGAAAATATACATAAAATTCCTATATTTATACTAAAAACTAGGTAACCGTCGAGGAGTTGCTTTGCTCTATGATGAGGACAAGTGTCTTCTGCATATGCTTTGACCTCTATCTTCATGCCACGTTACTTTCCTCAACTGCTAAGTGAACTGCTTTTCCCTCTTTTCTTCATATTCAAAATCACCTGTTGGTGATACGAGGTTTCCTTTTAGTCGAAGGCCCTGGAGCCCTTTCAGTCGAAGGTCGCAAGAACCTTCGGGTCGAAGATTAACTTTAACTCAGAAATTTCTCTAAGTATTTTTCCAATCTGTCGAAGTATTTCTAGCTTAGATTTATTCAATCTATTTTTGGCCCATAAGGCCAATTTGTTGTGGGTGTCGAATTTAGGAGCTAACACCTAGGAAAAAATAAGGGCATCCCGGCGAACCAAAAGGGTTCGGGCAAAAATTAGGGATATACATATGGAAAAATCTATACACCTGGCAAGTTGAAAACCTGAAAAGGCGGCTTGGGCAAAAAAGGGTATCCCGGTGGACTGAAAACCCGAAAGGGCGGTCCAGGAAAAAGTTAGGGATTTAAAGCATATAACTATGTCCTGTTGGATCATCTTACAGCTAATCTTCGGTAACAACTATCAAGCTCAAATGGTACTAATGAATCCAGTCAGCTTCGGATAAGCAGCAAAAAAGATGAGACGCTTAAAGACATAAAGGCCATAGCAGAATGGGAAACTAGTGGGATTATTTCACATAACTGTTTTTCTTTGTATACTATTTTTGTATAGTTTTCATTCTTACAACTAAATTCTCTTACTAGGATGTATGTTTCCTTGTACAAAAACGCTTATTCAGTTTAATACATAAAAAAACTACCTCTTTGAAAGTGCAAAACTATTTGTTTTTTATCTTTCTATTTTTTTTGCAAAAACGTCCAGTGATTAGTTTTGAACATATGCGTTTGAATGTGATTACCGTTTACAAATACACGCATAAAAAAGAGAAAGACAATTATTATGGGCTTTAAGAAACAGGACAATGTCTAAAGGCCCTCTACAAATCCCTGCAGATACTTTCTCCAGCAGGTACAGAGGCAGGGGCATCCTACCATAAAGTCACTGCCATATCCTCAGCATGCAGCCTAATGATGTTAGGTGTTCTTATATCCTCGGTGGAGCAAAAACTTCCAATTACTTACCCGACATCTCAAAGAATTCTTTAGCCTGGTTCACAAGCTTCTTGGGTTTCCCAATAGGGGTTTCATAAAAATCCCCAAGCGGTTTACAGAGTTTCCCTTCCCCAACAGAGTTTATTTCTCTAACAATGGAAATCTGTCTCGCAGCATTTCAACTTCAACAAAATTTGAAGACTTACACTCTTCATCCCCAGCAACAATCAGGGATTTATTGTCCCTAGCTCAACAACACTGCAATAGAACAATTGATACGTTCATACATTTCATTCATACATCATTCTACAAACATCACAGCATATGCAGCACAAATGCATATATCACAATCTCATTTATTTTGAGAACATCATTACCCGGTGCATTTCATGCATCATGATATTGCATACATCTGAATCTTTACCTTTTTCAGGAAAGTTAGCAAGTAGACAAATATCATCACCAATTTTCAATAGTTCAGATTAATTCCTGAAACCAGATAGGGCAACTATCTGTGAACGACTGAGTGTAGATTAATTCCTAAAACAAGACGGGGCGGCTATCTACAAGACCAGGTCAAAGATTAATTCATGAAACAAGACAAGGCAACTATCTCAACGACCAACAAAAACAAGTTCTGGATTAATACCTGAAACAAGATAGGACAACTATCCGTGAATGAATGATTATAGATTAATACCTGGAACCAGATAAGACAACTATCTACATGAGTAGATTGAAGATTAACTCCTGAAACAAGATGGGGAAACTATCTTTCTTTCTCTAAGGTTAGAGATTAATTTCTGAAACCAGACAGGAGGCTAAGAAGTAGATTGAGAAGGCTAGGTGCCATATTCATAGAAAAGGTAGAAAGGATTCGGAACCAAGAAGGGATGTTTCATTAAAACCTCATCTCCGTTGGGTACAAGCAAGGGAAATTCAGTTGAAGATGCCTTATTCTCGTGAAGAACCTTTACCCGATATGTTTATGAGGACTACTACTCCTCTCTTAGATGATGTGGAATAAATTTTGCTGCCCTGGTTAGGATGCAGCAAGAGAAGGAAGCATGGAAGAACAAGTACCAGACTTTAGAGGTGTCATACTCAATAGAATTAAAAGAAAAGGATGACTTGATCGAGATTCTTGAGAGTAGTTCCATGGAGATGATGGAGAAGCAAGAGGATTTATTTTCCTCTAGAGCTCAGCAAGGTCCCGATCACTCATTTTTTGATCCTGATGGTTGGAAAGAATTCACTGACATGTATGCAGAATAGAATAAGCAGTTGAAGGTTCAAATTGCAAGACTCAAGGGAAAGCGTCAGTGTGTGGAGAGATCTTCATCAGCTTTGGATCCTTAGGATTTGTAAACTCTATCTTTATTCTCATGTACTTAGGATTATTGAAACTTGTACTAAATGTTGTAATCCAGTTCGAAGTTATTATAAAAATGAAATTTTATATATTTTCAAATGTGTTATTGCTTTAATATATGCAATTGTCTATAATTCTTCGAGTTCTTGAAATAATAATAATAATAATAAATCATATGCGTTGCATATCATGCATTATTTTGCATATATTTTTTTTGCATTTCTGTTCATACCCATGTGTCTTCTTGTGTTTCTCTACTTCATTCAGTCGATAAGTTGTCTCATCACTACAATACTCGTGCTAATTCTAGGAAGATGATGGAAAATATTGAACAAGAGAATTACGAGCTGCACAAAGAAGTTACTGCTTTGAGGGCTGGTATTGCCAATTTGACTGCTTAGGTGGAATCATTGGTGGTTGCTCAGAATCAACCACCACCTTCTCCTCTATTTCCTCATGTTACTCAGCTATAACAGATGACTGTTATTTACGAGGTTTCTTCGGTTCCCATTTTTGTTACTCCAGTTACCGCTTCTCAATACTGTATGCCTCACGGTTACCCATGGGGAATGCCTGAGAATTTCATGCCAGAAGTTGCTCCATTTACTAAAATTGTTGTTGTTTCTGCACTTCTCGTGGTGCATGATATGCCTGTTGTTAATTATGAAGTTTATCATCATACTCCTCCACCAAGTGAAATTTTGGGCTTTTATGGCCGATTGGATGACTTTTTAGGATCAATTAAATGAAATGCAGAAAGAAGTGAATGCTCTCCGAGGGTAAGAGTTATTCGGATAGAATGTCAGTGACATCTATTTGGTTCCTAATGTAAAAGTACCAGCAAAGTTTAAGGTGCCAGAATTTGAGAATTACAAGGGAAACTCATGCCTCTGTGACCACCTGATGATGTATAACAGAAGGATGTCCATTCATAATGATGAAAAACACTTGCTTATTCATTTCTTCCAGGATAGTTTAACTGGTGCTGCTTTGAAATGGTATATGGGATTAGACAGTAACAACATCCACACTTTTAATGACTTGGGTGAAGCTTTCGTCAAGCAGTATAAGTACAACATGTTTATGTCACCTGACCGTGACTAGCTAAGAGCAATGGCTCAGAAGGATAAATAATAGTTTGAAGATTATGCGCAATGTTCATGCAAAGTTGTTACCCAAGTGGTACCCCCGATGGGAGAACAAGAAATGACTAAGGTATTCCTAAAAACCCTTGGTTCATTTTATTATGAAAGGATGGTTGCAAGTGCATCGAGTGATTTCACTGAAATGGTGAGTATGGGTATTCGTCTGGAAAAAGCTGTCAGGGAAGGACGATTGACAAAGGACGAAGGTTCTAGTGGAACAAAGAAATCATCATATGGGTTTTATAGAAAGAAATAAAGTGAAACAAATACTGTTGTTGAAGAAAGAAAGGTTAAACCCCATAGAAGATGTCATCAGTACTAACAACAAGTTGCTTCAGTGACTCCAGTCGTCAATGTAGCTCTGACTATTGTGACCTATCAGAGAGCACCTCCTCAAAGTAATCAAGGGCAAGAGAGAAGCTTTTGATCTTATTCTAATGAGTTATACAAAGTTATTTTCGGCTTTGATTCAGAAGAAATTGGTACAAACTAATCCTCCCCCTACTATACCTTCACCTTTACCATGGTATTACAAGGCGGATCATACTTGTGCTTTTCATCAAGGAGCCCTAGGGCACAACATTGAAAACCATTATCCCTTGAATTCTGAAGTCCAGAAGATGGTAAGATCTGGTCTCCTGTCATTTAAAGACGTTTGTCCCAATGTGAAGGATAATCCACTACCCAAACATGCAGGTGGAAAGGTTGTAACTATGGTTGCTGGTTGTCTTGGGGACTTCAGGATTTTTGGTATTGACCTGGTCAGAGGTGATTTAGTGAAGATACATGCTGATCTTTGTGAATTCAACTATTATACACACTATCATGCGGGTTGTAGTATTTGCAGTTAAGATATCCATGGATGTGATAAAGTGACGGTTGATCTTCAAGAAATGATGGATGAAGGTCTCATCCACATAAACAGACCAAGGGCTCAATATGAAGAAGATGTGAATATGGTTTACGGATGTCCTAGTGAATTCCGGATTTTTTATATGACTTACATGAATGATGATATGGTGCAGCTGCACGCCATATTTTTTCACATGGATGGCCAAGAGATAAATCAGTATGGGTCTTGTCAGATATCCTGTAGAGATTCCCTTGTTTGTTATGTTGTAAGGAGAAGTATTCAATTATTATTAGATAATAGTACTATTAGAGTCACAAGTAACAAAAATTATTACAATAGAGTTAATATGATTGAAGATTACTCAGCTGAGGCCATGTCTGATGAAGAATATGTTTCTGTTGATGAGTTCTTTTCTTTTGATGAAGGTATTTTTTCTGATAATGATTCTGCGATGCCTGAGTATTCTGAAGATGTGGGGGTGAATGTTATTGTACCATGTTTTGGTGATCCCGCTCCTGTAGTGATTTAGTACCATAGCAAGCCTGATGTTGCTCCTGTGGTTATTTGTGTGCCTAGTTATATCCCATATGAATCAGATGAAGTTGTGCCTTATAAGTACAATGCAACTATCCTAGAAGATGGTGTGGAAATTCCTATCCAACCTTTGTCCCATGTTGAGAATATTGCTGAAACTAGTCGGGTAACTCATAGTGGACGTGGTTTCGCCCCTACCTTTCAAGGATATGTTAATCCTGGCAAAAAGATTATTGAGACTTATGTTGAGCCTAAGAAAGTTGTAGGAGAATCTAGTGGCGCTACCTTGGAAAAAGATGTTGATTATCTGTTGAAAATCATCAAGATGAGTGATTACAAGATTGTGGATCAATTTTTGCAAGCTTTGTCTAAGATTTCCATTCTATCCTTGTTGATGAACTCTTATGCTCATCGGGAATCTTTGATGAGGGTGTTAGATCAGGCTTTTGTTGAAAGTGATATGTCTCTAGATCAGTTCAACAGTGTTGTGGGTAATATTACATCTTGTAACAATCTGAGCTTTTGTAATGACGAGTTTCCCGATGAAGGAAGAAATCATAACCTGGCTCTACATATATCTATGAATTGTAAGAGTTACTCTTTATCCAATGTGATGATTGATAATGGATCTGCTTTGAATCTGATACTGAGAAGTACTCTCATGAAGCTTAACTACCAAGGAGTTCCTATGTGCCCTAATGGCATTATAGTGAAAGGTTTTGATGGTTCGAGAAAGTCTATCATCGGAGAAGTGGATTTACCTATTCACATAGGTCGGCGCCTATTCCAAATCACCTTTCAGGTTATGGATATTGTCTCCACCTACAATTGTTTATTGGGACGACCATGGATCCATGAAGCTGGAGTTGTTACTTCAACCTTGCATCGGAAACTGAAATTTTCTCGTGAAGGAAAAGTAGTCATTGTGAATGGTGAACAAGTTCTGTTGATATCTCATATGTCTTCCTTTAGCATTGTAGAAGCTGATGAAGCCGCTTTTGGAACTCAGTTCAAATCTTTGTCCATTAATAATATAAGGAAGAATGAAGATTCTATCACCTCATTTAAGGATGTGCAACAGGTAATGCAAAAAGGTGTTAGCAAGGTGTGGGGGCGGGTTATTAGTCCACCTGTGAATATGAATAGGACTGGTTTGGGTTTCGACATGAAGAAGGAAGTTGTGAAGTAGAAGTCTACTTTGAGTAAATATCAAGACATCTTTCACAGTGCAAGGTATCTTCATCTGACTACTCCTAGGATCAATGCTATTCTCGAAGATGAGTCAAAGCAAGAGATGCCAAACTTTGTGACACATGGAGTCAGAGTCCAGAATTGGATCAGTGTTGATGTTCCTTCTTGAATTCACACTTTAAAGTAATTTGTTGTGTTTATCTTTTCAAAAGTATTTCACTCTGCCCAAGATGGAAGTAATGATTGTATGGGCATGTCTATTGTTTTGATCTTTAAAATCATTAATAAAGGTTTTTTTTTTAATTTCTAAACTATGTCTTTATTTTCCACTGTTTCTTGGAAAATAGTAATCAGAAAAAAAAACCTTTCAAAATAAATAATAACTGTAAATAAATCTACATAATCACGTGTTACATGTGTCAGTTTCTAAAATCAATCATAAATCATATGTGCAGAAAACCTGTTGAGTGCAATGACCCTGCATCCTCTCCCAACTTTGAATATCCTGTGTATATGGCTAAAGAAGAGGAATATGATGAAATCCCATAAGAGGTTTCACGGTTTCTTGAACACGAGGAAAATACTACCCAACCGTATAAACAGCCGTTGGAGACGATTAACTTAGGTTCAGAGGAAGATTCGAAAGAAGTAAATATTGGGATACTGCTTCATCCTAAGGTGAAGAGGAGGTTGATTGAGTTGTTGAAAGAGTATCTGGATATATTTTCTTGGTCTTATCAAGACATGTCTAGTTTGGATACCGATATTATGGAACACTATTTTCCACTTAAGCCAGAATGTCCACCAATCAAGCAGAAGTTGCGAAGAACTCATCCTGACATGGCAATAAAGATTAAAGAAGAGGTTTTGAAACAAATTGATGCTAATTTTCTTGTGACATTAGTGTAACCTTAGTGGATTGCCAATATTGTTCTAGTACCAAATAAATACGGAAAAGTCCGCATGTGTGTTGATTATAGAGATTTAATTAAAGCCAATCCAAAAAATGATTTCCCATTACCACATATTGATATGTTGATCGATAGTACATCAAAATTCAAAGTGATCTCGTTCATGGATGGATTTTCTGGATACAATCAAATTAGGATGGTGTTGTACCCCAAAATTTTCCCTCTCATTTATCAAGATTATTCTCACAAGACTTCTTTGACTCAAGACTGAATTAGGGTTTGACCAGCTCAAGACCTCTCATCATGCACTGATCACCCAAAATTAGGGTTTGAGATTGCACAAGGATTTTTGGACTATAAATACTTCATATGACTTTTAAACATCATTATGGACCCCTAAGATTACTCATGACAAGTTTCAAGCCTTGAACCACATTTTTTATCAGTCAATTGGACAGTTGACCTAAAAATCAGATGTATTGGGGAAAAAGTCAACCATGGCAAATTTACAGTCAAAATTCATAATTTTTGATCCACATAAACATTTTAGACTCATATGTATCATTTGATCAAGTTTGAATCATAATTCCTTAAGAAATTTGATCAAATCATCAAAAGGGCAAAATGGTCAAAATTAGGGTTTTGATTGAGAAAGGTAATTTCTGATTTTTGACCTAGAAAATGACAAATTGAGTTAAATCATGGTTCCAAGGATTCAATTGCATCATCTTGACCTAATTATATGGTTCAAAACATTGCAAATCCATTGGATAGACAGATGAAATTTGCAGTCAACTGATCAAAAGTCAACTGTATACTGAAAAGTCAAACTTTGACTTTTTGGTCAAAATCAAGTGCCAAGGGTCACAATTCATCAAAACATGTCAAAATTTGAAACTTGTTCATCAAGAAATCAAGGATTGAAGATTAGGTTTTAAAATTGGAAATTTTCTTAACTTAGAAATTTTTCTAAGTATAGAAAACTTCTTATTTTTTCTCAACTTTAAGCCATTTTTTCACCATGATACAAGATGATTCAAGGAAAGTTCCCAACATGAAAGTTGTAGACCTTCATGAAATCTACAACTTTTCTTCATACACTTTTCCCTAAATATGCTTGGATCTCAAGATATAATTTTATGAATACATGCTCATGAACTAGATAACTTAGTGAAATTTTGTCCTAATTTAGGCAGATTTTGGACCCAACTTCATGGAAATTTTTCACCTAGTTCCAAGAGGATTCTTGAAATTAATTTCAAATATGAGTTATAAAGAACATTGCAAGCTTTCCAAAATGTTCAATAACTCCTCAAGATCATTTTTGAGTAGGGAGAATCGAAGAGATGAAGTTGGCAATTTTTCACTTTGAATTCAAGCCATCTCATGAAGAACAAAATTCAAATTTGAACCTATGCTGCCTAATTCATGCTTTACAGGTCCCTAACTTGTTTCTCACTTCATAATTTAATGCTTACTCAATTTACAAAGCTTTAATTCAAGCTCAAGAGCCTTTGTCCAAGTTGTAATTCCATAAATGGCATAAAGTGGCAATTGCCATTTTGAAAAAGCTTCACTTTTGCAACTTTACAAATCTTGAGCATTGGACCTGTCTTCTCTTCACACACAAATCTTCCAGGCCTAAGGCAACTTGTATAGAGCATATACCAACTGTGATACGGTGGGAGAACTGACTTGGGTTTTGCGTTTGTTTTCGCAAATGTTTCGGTTGAGCAAGAGTCGCCACCGACTTTTTTATTTTATCCTAAGGAAAGGTTAAAAAGCATAGCAAAAAACCTTTGAGATGTTTTCTTGGGTTCGGGGAGTAGATTATAGAAAGGGAATGTATTAGCACCCTTTCTATCCATGGTTATCCATGGGCTCTTAGTTACTTGCTTAGATCACTTTGCCTTGCATTTTCAATTGTTTGAAATGGTGCTTTCAATTGTTTGAAATGGTGCTTTGTGTGTGGGTTTGAAAATGTTTTGAAAAAGATGCCTTGTCTAGGCAACCCTTGTAACAATTCTTTACTCGAATGTTTTACGAAAGGTGTTTGTCTTTTTGAAAAGATGTTTCAAGGTTTTTGAAAGTTGTTTTGAAAGTGTAGTGATGTGTGGTTTGAAAAATAGGCAAGTGTTTTTGTTTTGCAAGTTGACAAGTAACCAAGAGCTATCTACCCTAAAGTTCTCAAAGATCTTTGCTATGTTTTAACCCTTTTAACAATTTTATTCCACCATTGTATTTGGTGGACAATCTTGTGTTAGGATGTGAATGGGACGGGCGCGGGTCATCGTTAGACCATGATTGCAATGGTGCCAAGTATCTTTGGGCAATTTTCTTTTGAGGGACTTGATCATTTTTAGGCAACTTTCGAAAGCATCATCGAGGGACTATGATCATTTGATTGTTTTGTTTTTGCCCAAAGATACCTAACATTCAATATGGCCCATTATTGAAGGCAACAAGTGGAGTACCCTAGGGATGCAAGTATGATTAGTGTTGTCCATTTTCATGCTTGTTTATCTTGAAGTTAGGTCAAACTATTTTTGGTTAATTGATTTGCATACAAACCCTAATTCTAACATGGCATAGTTAGAAAGCTTTTAAATGCGAAAAATAAAAGGTCCTAACTTATTACAACACAATATATGGGATGGGGGGTACAAATGTTCAAATGGGGGTATTTTGACAAGAAAATAAATTCTAACTATTACATCCAAAATTGAAATTCCACAAGGGATTTAATTGCACAAGTATTAATAAAATAAAAATAAATATGCAAAATGCAAAAATGGTTTTCATATGTATGTAAAAAAAGTGTTTATCATGTATCAAATAAACAAAAATAAAATTAATTAATTTTTGGTATTTTTAAGTATTTAGGATAAAACCCTAATTTTACTAAATAAAATGTATGAATTATTTAATATGTGCAATATTTATTAATTATATATAAAAATAAATAAAAGAAGGTATATTGTAAAAAAAGTATTTTTGAGGTCAAAATATTAATAAAAATAAAATGTATTAATTCTTTGTATTTTCCCTAAATATATTAACAAATATATATGTATTTACATTATTTATTGAATATTTATTATATGTACACAAATGATATATTTAATATTATAATAAAAAAAGCATATTTTATGTAAAATGTTTTCAAGAGATAATATAAAATAAAAAATCAGAAATAAAACAAGTTTGTATTATTTTTTGTATTATAAAATAATAGTATATTTAGGTTTACTTATATACAAAACTAAATAAAGCCTAATAAATATCAAAATAAATGCAAAAAATATGGGAAAAATGATTTTAATATTTTTTCATACTTAAATAAAAATATGGAAATAAAATCAAAAGGCAAAAATGGAAAATGACAAGTAAAAATCAAAATGGGCCAGGGGGGGTGCATATGAAATGCAAGGTTGTGAAAAGGAAATAAATCTCAGGCCCAGCCCAAGACCTTGTCTTCTTCAACCTCCAACATCTTTGTACAACCAAAAAACGCGCCTGCTATCTCAAGATTCTTGGACTTTTAGCACAAACTCACAACATGAAAAATCTTAAGCATCAAGCCACGATTCCATACATATAAAAAACTTAACCTAACTCTCAGAAATGAGAGAGAATTTCTCCATCCCTAATTCTTAACCTAAGTTTTTATCAATGTTCAGACCTTAAATTCTCTCAACACATGCAAAATAAATGGAAAGTAAAGATATGTATAGCTTCAGGGACATGAATAGAACATTTTTCATTCACAAACTTAGAGCTAACTCTTCCTATATTGAGAGATAGAAGTCCATGAACTTACCTGTTCAGCATGGATCGTGTCTGACAATCGTGGCACTTTCAAGGCAAAGTGAGTATTGGTACAACTTGCTTGAAGGTCAGGGATGCTTCTCCAACCTTTACTTTACTTTGAAACCAAGTGAATCGAGCTATAGCAATCCACCTGCAAAACAGAAAATGTAAAAATGGTGAAGTTGGTTAGAGGTGATACAGTCTGCTTCCAAGGCTTGGGACAGTTTGTATGGATGGTAGGGAATGTGTTTGAACTGGTTTGAATGAAAATGCACGAGTGAATTGAGCTATGGGATTCAAACTGCAGCTTATGCCCTGTTTTTGCAGTTTTACGGTGTTTCTGTGAATGGGATGATATTGAAGGTGATGGGCTCGTGTTTCAACTCAGTTATGTTATTTTGAAGGTGTACAACAACTTTGCTTAAGCTTGTCTTGGCTGAAATGAGAGTTGGTCTTAGTTATGCCAAGTTACTTCACACTTAAGCAAGAAAAATCAACTTGGTTCTCTAGACTTGTACAGGCCCCTCTAATGTGCTGCAAACATCCCCCTTAATCAGTGTGATATGCTTCTGAACTTGTGCCCAAAGATATGGCCTTGTACTTCTTGATTTTCAAACTTGACATAAAGTTCCACTTTTCAAAAATGGATATATCACTTTTTCTAATTATAGCTTAATCTTGTATGCAATGCTTAAACACATAATGTAAGGCTTGAACATAAGGGGTTTGCATTAAATTTATGAGTGTGAATGAGATAAAGGGCCTGTAATTCATCTTAGAACATGCTGAGTTCAAAATGCAAACTTATGGACATGTGAATTGGCCATGCATAAAGTGAGTTTTGCCTATATTGCCAAATTCGATTCTCCCTAACCATGAGGTTGTTTGATGAGTTCTTGGACATTTTGGAAAGCTTGGAATGTGTACTACAATCCATCTTTGTAATGAAAATTGAAATTCCAAGTGGAAGCATGTGAAAAGTGGTCATGAAGTTAGGCAAAAATCCTGCCTAGAATAGGTCAAAAATTTTCTAAGTTAAGGATGTTTTGCACCCTTGTTCCAAAAATCATAACTTGACCTACAAGCTTCTTTTGAAGAAACTTTGTGAATCAAAGTTGTAGATTTTGCAATGGACTACAACTTTCATGTTTTGACTTTTGTTTGAATCCAAATGCATCTTGATGAAAAAGTGGGACAAAGTTAGGAAAAAAATTAGGGATTTTCATAACTTAGAAAAATTCTAAGTTATGAAAATTCTTCATTTTAAACCCTAATTTGCAATTTTGGGTTTCTTGATGAACAAGTTTCATATTTTGACATGTTTTGATGAAAAATGAATCTTGACACTTGATTTTGACCAAAAAGTCAAAGTTTGACTTTTCAGTGTACAGTAAAAAATTGATCAATTGACTGGAAAATTCATCTGTCAACCTTGTGCAATTGGGATCTTTTGAATTTGTTGAACATGTCAAGACAAATCCATGGGGTCCTTGAGTCCATATATGAGCTTGGTTTGCCATTGGCTAGGTCAAACAGTCAAAAATTGCCTTTGTGCAGTCAAAACCCTAAAAATGACCATTTTGCCCTTTTGGTGATCTGATCAAACTTCTTGTAGAATTATGATTCAAACTTGATCAAATGGTCCATATGAGTTCATAATGTTGATGTGGGTCATAAATCATGAGGTTTGACTGTCAATTGGCCACAGTTGACTTTTTCCCCAATACAGTTGATTTCTAGGTCAACTGTCCAATTGACTGGGCAAAGATTGGAATCAAGGCTTGAAACTTGGTATGGATAAACTTGTGAGTCTAACATGAATCATGAAAGTCACTTTGGTAATTTTAGGTTAAAACATCTTTGTGCAAACCCAAACCCTAGTTTGGGTCAACAGTGCAAGGAGAAGTCTTGAGCTGAGGAAACCCTAACTTGATCTTGAGTTCCAAGAGTATTGTGGTGAGAAAATATTGATGAAATGAGAGGGAAAATTTTAGGGTACAACAGTTGCCCCTGTTCAATCTTCTTGCACCTGAAGAGTTAGATTGGCAGGTTTTCCTTTCGCGTCTTGAAGGTAAAAGGAGATTGGACATTAGAGTGCCCTTAAATTTGTACTCGTCAAAGCAATGGATGTGGGAATGGGCTTAGAGATGCCATTTGGAGATGGGCTTAAATATGCCATCTAGAGGGGTGACAGAATCTTGTCGGGGATGGGCTTAAAGATGCCATCTGGAATGAGTATCAGAAAGGTGTCCAAGTTTTGAAACACCTCTGAACTGGGGTTTTTGAATAAGAAATGGATTGATATCCGTGTTTGGAGAATCCATAAACTGTTTTCAAGAGTTGGAGAAGAATCTGAACAAGCGATAGGTTAACATCCGTTACTGGAGAACCCGTGAACTGTTTTCAGAAGTCTTGGAGTTGAATAAGCAATAGAGCAACATCCGTTGATGGGAAGCATCCGTAAACTGTTTTCAAAAGTTGCATCTGAACAAGCGATAGATTAACATCCATTGTTGGGAAGAATCCGTAAATTGTTTTCAAAAATTGCATCTGAACAAGCGATAGATTAACATCCGTTGTTGGGAAGAATCCGTAAACTGTTTTCGAAAATTGCATCTGAACAAGCGATAGATTAACATCCGTTGTTGGGAAGAATCCTTAAACTATTTTTCAGAAATCTTGAAATTGAATAAGCAATAGAGCGGCATCCGTTGTTGGGAAGCGTCCGTAAACTGTTTTCAAAAGTTGCATCTGAACAAGCGATAGATTAACATCCGTTGTTGGGAAGAATCTGTAAACTGTTTTCAGAGGTTGAAGAAGAATCTGAACAAGCGATAGGTTAACATCCATTACTGGAGAACCCGTGAACTGTTTTCAGAAGTCTTGAAGTGGAGGAGGAACCGGTGTAGGGTTTCCTGATGATGAGTTCGTGTAAAACTGCATCCGGATGAATCTGGAATAAGTATCAGAATGTCGCCGTGTCTGGATCACATCTGAACTATTTATGAGTGAATCTGGAAAGATGATGACTTTTATCTGTCGACTGGTCTTACCTGAAAAGGTAAAGAGTTAGTTGTATGCAATGTCTTGATGCATGATGCAATGTATGTTATATCGATGTTTATGATATGAACGTGATGAATGCGCATGTAAGCCGACGAGCTATCTTGCAGAGGATAGATGAACCCTAAATGGTTGAAGATAAAAGAATCTTGACTGCCGCCGGGGAGAATAATTCCTTGGTTGCTGTCGGGGAGGGCAGGAATCTTTTGATTGCTGAGGATGAGACATCCTTGTTGACTACTTCTTGGAGAATTAGGAGCTTCGGTTGTATACCAATCCTCTGGGGATTCTTGTCTTGAGAAAAACTTCATTGGAGAGCATCTGATTATCTTGTGGGGAACTGAGAATGAGAGTCCTCATTCTGCTTGGGGAATACCAGATCTTCAATCGTTGGGGGACGTTAGGACTACTGCGGGGAATTGGAATTTCCTTGGCGACTTGCAGGGTAAGAGAATTTCTGATGATCTCTACTGGGGAGTTCGGAGCCTGATAGACTCGTGTTGGAGAGGTAAGATTGAGCATCCTCAGCTTGGTGGGAAGTAACTCTGTGGGGAAAAGGTTCACTAGCCTGGTTCAGCTGGGGATTGATGGTTGGAAATTTTAGTTCCGCTAGGGATACTGAAACTTAACTTTGAGGGGAATCGAGTTCTGGAAGGCTCTTTGGCTGGAGAAATCAGTATTGGGAAAGCTTTTTCTGAAGTCTAACTTTGTTTAGGGACTTAAGTTCTGACTGAGGAATTTGGATTTCAAATCTGCTCGGGATTTCCTTTGAAAGGGCATCAAGATATCTATCTGCACCTTCAACTTATCAGTGATCACCTTCCTTGATTCATAAGGAAATGATTGTGTTCAAATGCATATGCCTATTTAACAAAACATTGGACGTTTCTCAAATAAAACAATAGTGCAAAAGAAAAGAGAAAAGGAAAACGACGCAAATTTCTGGAAAAGTATATGTATTAACTTTCTATGAGTATATTTGTACAAAGGAGACAATCATCCTAGTAAGAGGATGTCGTCGTAAATATTGAAAAGAATTTATACAAAAGAAAGATGGCTATGTGAAACAATTCCATGGGATTCCATTCTGCTATAGCCTTCGCAACTCTGAATATCTGTCCATTCAATGCTTCGTCTGCCGATGACTGGATTGATCAGAAGCTTGGAACTGGTTGATGATGAGATTGTCCTTAAAGTGATCCGACGTGACATAGTCATACGCTTTAATTCCCTAACTTTTGCCTGAATCGCCCTTTCGGGTTTTCGATCCACCGGGAAACCCCTTTTTGCCCAAGCCGCCCTTTCGGGTTTTCAACTTGCCGGGTGTATAATTTTTTTTTGCTTTTATCCCTAATTTTTGCCTGAACCGCCCTTTCGGGTTTTCGGTCTACCGGGATACCCATTTTTGCTCAAGCCGCCCTTTCGCGTTTTCGACTTGCCGGGTTATTTATGCGTAGTATCTTTTGACTATGTCTGCGTTTGCAGGGTGCGGAAAATCGTCGCCGTCCATGGTGGTCAGAATCATTGCACCACCAGAGAATATACTCTTGATCACAAATAGTCCTTCGTATGTAGCAGTCCATTTGCCCCTGGGATCACTTTGCGGCAAGATAATCCGCTTGATCACAAGATCTCCGACTTGATATACTTGTCGTCTGACTTTCTTGTTGAAAGCCTTGATCATCCGTTTTTGATACGTTGGACCATGGCAGACAGCAGCGAGTCGCTTCTCATCGATCAAATTGAGTTGATCAAGTCGGGTCTGAATCTAATCATCTTCATTCAAACCTGCGTCCTTCATAATCCTTAGAGAAGGAATCTAAACTTCCATAGGCAGGACAGCTTCCATGCCATACACCAAAGAAAATGGGGTTGCCCCGGTTGAAGTACGTGTCGTCGTACGGTATCCATGCAGAACAAACGGTAACATCTCATGCCAGTCTTTGTAAGTGACTGTCATTTTCTGAATGATCTTCTTAATGTTTTTGTTCGCAGCTTCAACAGCACCGTTCATCTTCGGCCGATAGGGAGATGAATTGTGATGATAAATCTTGAACTGTACGCACAACGCGGTGATCATAGTGTTATTCAGATTTGTACCGTTGTCTGTGATGATCCTGTCTGGAACACCATACCGGCATATGATATTTTGCTTGATGAAGCGGGCAACCACATTTTTAGTAACAGAGGCGAAGGAAGCTGCTTCGACCCATTTGGTGAAATAGTCAATGGCAACCAGGATGAAACGATGTCCGTTGGATGCCGTGGGCTTGATCTCTCCAATCATGTCAATGCCCCACATTGCAAATGGCCACGGAGTAGTCAGAATGTTGAGAGGAACCGGAGGGATATGAACCTTGTCAGCGTAGACTTGACACTTGTGGCAAGTACGGGAATGTTGATGGCAGTCAGCTTCCATGGTAGACCAGTAATAGCCTGCCCTTAGGATCTTTTTAGCCATTGTATGCCTGCTCAAGTGAGTGCCAAATGTGCCGCTGTGTATCTCGGTCATGATTAACTCTGCTTCAGCTTTGTCTATGCATCAGAGTAAAACACAATCATGGCTTCGTTTGTAGAGGATGTTGTTGCTCAGGAAGAACTTGGCAGCAAATTTCCTTAAGAACTTCTTGTCATTTACGGAAGCTCCTTCGGGATAATCTCTAGTCTGGAGATACCTTTTGATTTCATGGAACCAGGGTTGTTCCACTACTTCTTCGGTGTTAATCTCGTGACAATGTGCAGGTTCATCCATTCGCTCAATGGTGATTTGGGGAGCCTCGTTATCCCAGTTGAGTTTAAACATGGAAGACATTGTAGCCAGAGCATCTGCTAGCTGATTCTCTTCTTGCGGGAAATGCTCGAAGATAATTTGCTCGAAATGAGGCAACAATGTCAAGACATGTTCTTTGTATGGGATAAGATTAGGATGCTTGGTATCCCACTCTCCTTTGATTTGACTGATAACCAAAGCCGAGTCCCAGAATACGATCAAAGATTTGATCCCCAAGTCTATAGCAGCCTTGAGACGAAAGATGCAAGCTTCATATTCAGCCATGTTGTTTGTGCAGCTGAAGCAAAGTCGGGCCGTGAAAGGTGTGTGACAACCTTCCGGGGAAATGAGTACCGCACCGATACAGTTTCCAAGTGCATTTGAAGCACCATCAAAGTACAGGGTCCATCGGGATCCCTTTTCAGGTCCGTCATACGGTCCGTTACCTTCAATGTTGTCCAAATTCATGATGTCCTCGTCTGGGAAGTCAAATCTCATGGGTTTATAATCTTCGATAGCTTGGTGAGCCAGATGATCAGCTAGTACACTCCCTTTTATAGATTTTTGAGTGGTGTACTGGATGTCATACTCAGTTAGGATCATTTTCCATCTAGCTATTCTTCCAGATAAAGCAGGCTTCTCGAAGATATACTTGATAGGATCCATTTTGGAAATCAACAAGGTAGTATGAGTCAATATATACTGCCTTAGTCGACGAGCAGCCCATACCAAAGTGCAGCAAGTTTTCTCGAGCAGTGAGTAGCGAGTCTCACAGTCGGTAAACTTTTTGCTAAGGTAATAAATAGCATGCTCTTTTCGACCAGACTCGTCATGCTGGCCCAAAACACACCCCATTGAGTTATCCAAGACGGTCAGATACATGATCAATGGTCTTCCTTCGACGAGTGGCATTAGAATAGGAGGTTTTAGCAAATACTCCTTGATCTTATCAAAAGCAACTTGGCAATCGTCGTTCCATTCGACTACCTGATCTTTCTTTAATAGTTTGAAAATTGGCTCACAGGTAGAAGTCAGATGAGAGATGAATCTGGAAATATAGTTCAAGCGCCCCAAGAACCCTCTAACCTCCTTTTCAGTACGGGGAGCAGGCATATCTTGTATTGCTTTCACTTTTGCTGGATCGACTTCAATGCCTTTGTTGCTTACAATGAATCCTAGAAGTTTACCAGACCTAACTCCAAAAGTACACTTACTTGGATTCAGCCTGAGTTTGTATTCTTTCAACCTGGCAAACAGCTTTTCTAGATGTTCAAGGTGCTCCTCCTCTGTTTGTGACCGAGCTATCATATCGTCTACGTAAACTTGGATTTCATGATGTATCATATCATGAAATAAAGCTACCATGGCACGTTGATAAGTTGCCCCTGCGTTCTTCAGTCCGAACGACATCACTTTGTAACAGAAAGTACCCCATGGTGTAACAAAGGTTGTTTTCTCCATGTCTTCGGGGGCCATTTTGATTTGATTGTAACCCGAGAATCCATCCATGAAGGAAAACACTTTATGCTGAGCTGTATTGTCGATTAAAATGTCAATGTGTGGTAGCGGAAAATCATCTTTGGGGCTGGCCCTATTCAAATCCCGGTAGTCCACACACATTCTGACTTTGCCATCTTTTTTAGGTACTGGCACGATGTTGGCAACCCATTGTAGATAGGATGTAACAGCCAGAAAGCCAGCATCAAATTGCTTCATCACTTCTGCTTTGATCTTCTCAGACATGTCAGGCCTCATTCGGCGGACTTTTTGTTTGATCGGCGGACAATCCTCTCTTGTAGGGAGACGGTGAACCACAATGTCTGTGTCTAAACCCGGCATGTCTTCATAAGACCAGGCGAAGATTTCAACGTACTCATTTAACAACTGTATCAGGCGCTCCTTGATACCTGGTTCCAGATTGGCACCCACTTGTACCTCCTTCCGGTCTTCCTCGGTTCCTAAGTTGACAGTTTCCAACAACTCTTCATGAGGTAAGATGGCCCTTTCCTCTTGCTGTAGAAGTCTGGCTAATTCCCCTGGTACTTCACAACCTTCGTCATCTTCATACTCGGCTTGATTGGCTAGATCTTCAGAGTTATTGAAGGACATAGCAGAATAGTCACCCATGGAATCCAGAGTGGATGGGTACCTGTATTTGTGAGTGTGGGTGTGTGTAAGGGATAGCCATCCTTAAATAAAAATGCAAAAGGAAAGAAAATGAACACAGCAGTTTATCAATGAAAAACGTCCAATGAATCATTAAACATGGCATATGGATATGAAGATAATCAAAACCCTTACAAATGGACCTACATGCCCTGGGCAAGGCATGAGGTGAAAAAGTAGTGTACGGATTGTTCAAAAGTAATTATTATAGATCACAGGAAATGTTTGACAGATAATTACTGATTAATAAAAGTAATGGGGACAAAGTCCTTTGCCTCCCAGTTGCATAGACCTCCTTTGATAGTTGGGTAGATCCACTCTTCAATGTTGTCCTCTTCGTCTTCACCCTCCAAAGCGTTGATTTCGTAAGGAGAAATCTTGATTGGCGCTCTCTCAATCTTTGAGCGGCGCATAGCTTTCTGTCCTGCAGCCGTGAATCCTAAACCAAACTTGTCTGTTTTGTGTGGAATATCAGGCAACTGCCCCCATGTTGAATTCTTCCCTTCCTTCACTGCGGCCTTCGCGTCTTTTAGAGATGCCATCCTGGCCATCTGCTTTGGTACCTCAGCTACCATTTTTGATACTGTTATTTCAGGAGAGACTTCTTCGAAGTGCTGGAATGGTGTCTCAATGAATTCACCCTCTACCTCTACATACCGAAAGGAGTTCAGGTGGCTGATCATATATTCCTCTCCACCGTGGACGGTTATGATCTTTCCCTTGACAGGGTACTTCAACATTTGATGTAAGGAGGAGGTGACTGCCCCGGCATTGTGTATCCATGGCCTCCCCAGTAAGCAAGAGTATGACGGACGGATGTCCATCACATAGAAAGTTAAGGGGAACACTTCCGTGCCAACCTTAATGGGAATGTCCACCTCCCCATGTACCATTCTCTTTGACCCGTCAAATGCACTTACAATGATATTGCTTGGTTTTAACTCCAAGCCTTCACAGTCTAAACGGTCGAGAGCCTTCTTGGGCAGCACGTTCAGAGAAGAACCAGTGTCGACTAGAACATGGGCCAGAGTAGTTCCTTGGCATTCCACTGACACATGTAATGCGTTGTTGTGCTTTCTTACTTTTGGGGTCAGGTCGGCATCAGAGAAACCTAAACCATTGTCTGCAGTAAGACTGGCTACACAGTCTTGGAATTGGTCGGCAGAGGTTTCCTGGGGCACATGGGATGTCTTCAGGAATTTTATCAGTGCCTTGGCGTGCGCTTCTGAGCAAAGTAGTAATGCTAACATGGAGATCTTCGAGGGGGTTTGCCCCAGTTGTTCTACCACGTCGTAATCACTCTTCTTAATTATCTTCAGGATCTCCTCTATCTCTTTCTTGGAGGTTTCCGGGATGACCAAAGGTTGAGCCCTCGTCCTGACGAGCTCATCTTGGGTTCCCTTACCCTTATCAGCAGAGGTAGGAGGGACAATACTAGGAACAATAGCTTCTTCAATCAATGGGGTTCTAGCGGAGAGTTTTATTGGTGCAGGAATAACTTTGGCAGCAGATGAGGGTCCAAAGATTGCTTTTGGGGGGGGAATCTCTGGAGAAAATATTCTCCCACTTCGGGTGATCTTGCTTGTTCCTGTAATGTTTCCAATGCTGGCCTCTTCTTCATCAGAGCTTCCTTCGGTTACTTCAACTTGTTTAATACCATGGTAGTAGACGTCACCACCGTAATTCCATGGTATTGACTTTTCAGAAATGTAGGGGACAGACCCTGGCATTATTATCTTCAGAGGAACAGACTTTGTAGTATGGCATCTATAAGCCCATAATCCTATTCATCAAACCTCCAAATGGCATCTATAAGCCCATTCTCCATCACACTACTACTATGTGAGCGCAAATTTCTGGGCACTCTAGTGTTCAATCATCTTCCACCTTCGGATTACGAAAGGCACGTCAGCCAATCTGCATCCTCAGGTCTAAGAAGATTGAACAGGGGCAACTGTTGTACCCCAAAATTTGCCCTCCCATATTCTCCAAGAATTGCCAAGTCAATGCTTCAAAGTTCCCCAAGGGTTGCACAGTTCAAGGGCCTCCTAACAGTCAAAAATTAGGGTTTTGGTTCTGACAAAGAAAATGAAGTTTCCAAAGTTCCAATCAAGTCCCACATGCCTACAAACATGGTCAAGCATCCTCATATCAAGTTTCAAGACTTACAGCACAAAATTGCACAGTCAAAAACCCTAATTGCCCTACAGTCAACTGTAGGGGCAAAATGGTCATTTGACAGTCAAAAGTCCAAATTTTTGGTAAACATCTCATTTTGAAGCCACAAACATCATTTGATCAATGCTTGATCATGATTCTCAAAGCTTGGCTAAAAAAGTCTCAAGATGCAAAAGTTTCCATATTTGGACAGTTGAAAAAGTCAACTGTAAATTGACCAGGGCATAACTTCCACATGGATTATTAGAAAAATTCCATCCAAAGCTCATTTTGAAGAGAAAGACATTTCCTACAACTCCTCTTCACACTTCAAATCCAAGAAATGCTCTCACAAAAAGTTATCAATTTCAACATTATAGGTCATTTTCAAAAGTCAACAAAAAGGGACTTTAAGTCAAAGGCCATAACTTGAGATTGGTAAATCAAAATGACATGGGACCAAATACATTGGTTAGAGGACTCAAAGACCTTTCCAAAATGTCCAAGAACATGAGCAAAGCTTAAATATTGAGCAAGATATGCCTTGTGGAAGTTGGGAAATTTTTGGATATTTTGAAAAGTCAACATTGCTCCAAATGACCTAAAAATGCTAATGGTCCTCTTTTTCTTCCACAATTCATCATCCAAGGCATGTGCACGACCATTTGGCCCAAAGAGAAGTTTTTTATCATTTTTATTTATTTGTTTGGATTTTTTATTATTAATAATTCATTTAATTAATTAAAATACATGAAAAATACCAAACCAATGCAATCAAATCTTTTTGTGCATGGAATAGGTTTAAAATTTCGTGCATGATCATATATGGAAGGAATTGAAGTGATTGGCCATGATTTGTACCAAATAGGCATGAAAAAATATTTGAAAAGATCCTTGAAAATCAAATCTTGAAAATCATGAATGCAAAGGTTTTTGTTTGATTTCTTTGACCTAAAACCTTCACACATACATATATAGTGCAACCCTAATGCATAGAGGCTCCCAGCTGCGCCATAGACCAAGAACCACACTTGAGTTTTTTGCCTAAAAATTGAAAACTGAAAACTAGGTTTTAGGTTTTTTCAAGATCAAACAACTATTCCATTGGCTTGCTGAGGCTTCAGGGAAGGAATTGGAATCAAAACCATAAGCTTCAACACCCAGAAACGTGAGAACGAACGCACCCTGTACAGAAAATTTCTTGCATTCTTATATCATGAATCATACGTTTTTAACAATTTTTAACATTTGATTTATATTCATTGTTCAATTCTAAAGCTAACTGTGTGGTTTGATTAAGTTTTCGTGCACCATTGAAGGATTCACCATTAAAGATATTTAGGGTTACCAAGCTTTTGATTTGGGCGTTTCCAGATACTGTAAAATTAGGACATGCCAACACCATGAATGAATTCAGCACGCTTGGACGAAGACAAATCAACCCTCGCGCCTAATTTATGTACTACCATGGCTTAATCGCTATTATCAGAAAATGCCTATTTTGGGGGGGTTCAAAACCCCCGCTAATCACCTTTTATATTTCAGGAAAAGAGCCAAGCGAAGAAGATGATGAAGTGTCAAAGCGTGATAGGGCAATTTGAATTTTCGCGTTGAATTTATGCACTAACCATTATCTTGTTTCATATTATTTATTGATTATCATATATACAAAGCGCGTTGGATAGCTCAGTGGTGAAGCGTAGCATTAGTCATCTTCAGGACCTGGGTTCGAGCCCCAGGTCCCCACTCCCTTTCAATATTTTTTCTATAAAACTAATTCTATGCAGTTTCAACACTAAGGAACACCATACAACCCCTGGGTCTAACAATGCCACGCGCCACTGAGATTGATCCACTGGCTCTGATCAGAGGAGCACCATGTTCGTTGGTCAATACACAGGCATGCTAGTCAAAAGGTCAACAAGGCCAAAACCTTAATGGGCTTAAAATGCTAACAATTCACCTCCAACTGGGGACAGAACCCCCCAAGGTTTGCAAGTTTCTTTTATATTTTTTTCATTTTTTATTTTGATTCAATTATTATTTTTTATTTAGTTCTTTAATTTAATTATTTTCATAAAAAACATAGAAACAATAAAAATCAGAAAAAGGCAAAAAATAAATATTTTATTTTTTTAATATTTTGTAAATAAATAACATTAATTGATTTTAGTTTTAATTTAGGTTGAAATCTTAATATTTTTCTAATAAATTTAAAATTGGTAGAATTAGGGTTTGTAATAATTTTTTTTTATCCTTTTCTTTTCTTTTCACAAATAATTAAATATTATTTATTTTTGTAATTAAATTACCATGTAATTAATTAGGCTAACTTAGGTTTAACTTTTAATATTTTTTCTTAATAAATAAAACTAGAATTAGGGTTAATATTCTTTTCATTTATTTCTCATTAAAATCATAAAATACAAGAATACCAAAAATAATTTCTTTTTATTTTAATTTAATTAATTTGCTCAATATAATTTAATTTCATTAAAAAGGGTCCAATGCCCTCGCTTTCGACTATTAATTTGTTTCGCGCATTTTTATTTTATTTCTTATCATATTTATGTACCTCTCCCAAAGCCGTGTAAAAACTTATCTTTCGCACTTTACTTTATTTCTTTATTTTTCTGTCAAATCGGGTCCTGGAAATTTTGGCGATGTGGACCCGCGCCCTTTGTAATAGCTTAGAACCTTTACATTTCTCGCAATTTTTAACTGCTAAATAAATGCATGCAAGAATGAATGACAATAAATAAAAACAAACGCGTAGATCGCCCATGATATGACAAAAGACAAAAATAAATGAATCTGACACACAAATCACACACCACCCCTAGGGTACGCCTCACTGTTGCCTTGCCTCGAAAGGTGATCGTCGAGTAGAGGATGTCTTAGTAAGTCCTCATGATCCGGGAACCTGGCATGAGGGTAGCTTCTAAGGTGTCTTCCCATTGCTCCGGTGATCACCATGTCCCGAACCTCGAATTGACCCGAACAACTCCAACGGTGGTGCTACCTGCCCCTCAATGGTGGGATGGCACTACTTTAAAGGACATTTACACAGACGAATTCCTTAGGGTAGGTAGACGACTCGTGGATACTTGCTCTAATTCAAAACAAAACAAATCAAAAATACTTTTCACACCGAAACCTTTTCAAAAAGCTTTCGAAAGCAATTTTTCAAACACTCTTGAGGACCGATACAAGAGTCGAACTGGAATTTTCAAAGAAACTTTTTTAAAAACCCACAGTTGAAAAGCAAACAAACCATTTTGAAAACACAAGTGAGCAAGTATCTAAGAGCCCATGGATAACCATGGATAGAAAGGGTGCTAATACCTTCCCTTTCTATAATCTACCTCCCGAACCGAGAGCAATCTCTTTAAGGAATTTTTCTGTGCTTTTGTCCTTTCCATTTGGAGAAAATAAAAAACGGTGGCGACTCTTGCTTCCGCGACATTTCGCGAACCAGCGTTAAACATTCAGTTCCAGATCCACCGATCACAGAACTGGCGACTCTACTAGGGAGACCTAAACTTAAAGTGAGGTGTACCTTAGGGTTAGTTCATAACTGTGTTTTCAATTGTATTGACTTGTCTGCTTTAAATTTGTGGGTTGCATGGGAGTTACATAGATCCTAACCCGGATCTGGGGATACCCTGTTTAGGTAGCATAAGCTGTGAGGGACCTGTCAGGAGTATACCGACATGGGTGAAGCAGTGGCTACGTTGGTGTGGCGCCTTGGTCTGTACCGATATCCCTCGTGTTGAAACGGGGAGAATATGGGTCTTCCAAGGAGTCATTAAGCACCAACCGACCTTAGAACCTTAAATGACACAACTTGGCCATTAGAACAGTAGCAGTATGCTACGCCCATTGAGGCTAAACTCTCGTGATGGTTCTGGCCGCAAGAAAAGATTGCGATGCTGGAGTTATGACCGATTGAGGGTAGTCAATGATATTGGGATCCTCTAAGAACCCGGTTACTTCTAATAGGACAGGTTGAGCCCACCAACTTCAAGAGGGTACTACCCAGACCCCATGCTGGCCTTAAACCCTAAGGGCTTGTCTTGTGTGACTTGTGTGCTTTCCAACTTGACTATTTGCATGCTTGTTATCTGACACTTGAGTTTCCCTTGCAGGTTTTGTTTATAGTCCTTAATAGGGACTCATAACAGGGTATACTAAGTTTCTTACAGGTTTTGGTTTGCAGTCTTTAATTAGGACTCATAACAGGGTTTACCGAGTTTCTTGCAGGTTTTGTTTTTAGTCCTTAATTGGGACTTATGACAGGTTTTACTTGAGTTTCTTGCAGGTTTCTGTTTATAGTCCTTAATAAGGGATCATAACAGGGTTTATTCATATTACCCCATGCATCATGACATCATATCATTGCATACATCCTAACCCATTTCAAGGATCTCAAAGGCTTGTGATGCAGGTCATGATGAATCAAACATCTAGCAAGGGGCAAAGAGGATTTATTTTCCTCTAGCCAAAGTTGTCAGAGGCTATGACCCACTTGATATGGTGAGCTTTGACTCCTGAAGAAGGTTCCCCTAGCCAAGGTTGTTTGGAAAGCAAAATAAGGGTGGTGACTTGAGTCAGGGGCTATGACCCACTTGATATGGTGAGCTTTGACACTTGAAGAAGTTTCCCCTATACAAAGTTGTCAGGGGCTATGACCCACTGGATATGGCGAGCCTTTGACCCTTGAAGAAGAACTCTCCACAACATGGGTTTCCTTCAATCAAGCTACAAATTCCAATGCTAACTATCTTTCTTGTCTACCCTGCGAGGTCCTTGAAAACAATGCATGCATATCATATATATCATTGCATTGCAGGTACCCTTTTGACAGGTTGCTTACCCTCTTCGCTGTTTATTTTAGCCGATCGTCATGAATCCTGAATCATCAACAGAGCAGTCCATCAAGGCCCTCCAGGCTCAGAATGCCCAGTTCCAAGAGATGATCATGAATTTGGCCCAGGGGCAACAAGACCTGAAGACTCTGCTCTTGAAAAAGAAGAAGAAGAGGATTGTGTGGTTCAACCCTAGACGCAAACCTGGGAATGGCACACAAAATGAAGCTGAGAGGACCACTCCATCTGTTGGGGAAGGCAGTCATCAGGAGGAAAGGGTTCCCAGTCCAGTTGTCTCCGACAACGAGACAGATTTCAACGACGAACAATACCCTCCTGCTGAAGACAAGTACAAGCAGTTGGAAGACCGTCTGAATGCAATGGAAATTCAACAAGTACCTGGTTTGGATTTCGGGGATCTGGGTCTGACTTCTGGGGTGGTGATCCCACACAAATTCAAAGCACCCTCTTTTGCTAAGTACGATGGGGCATCCTGTCCCAGGCTGCATCTCAGGTCTTATGTGCGGAAGATTCAACCGTATACTATGGACAAGAACTTGTGGATCCACTTCTTCCAGGAAAGTCTTTCAGGGACTCATCTCGAATGGTTCTATCAGCTGGATGGAACCAAGGTTCGTAACTGGGAGGAGTTGGCTACTGCTTTTTACAAGCAGTATCAGTACAATGCCGACCTCGCTCCTACGCGTACCCAACTCCAGGGTATGTCGCTAGGATCGGGAGAAGGTTTTAAGGAGTATGCGCAGAAATGGAGAGACCTGGCCGGTAGGGTACAACCACCGCTGACTGACCGTGAACTTGTGGACATGTTCCTGGGGACCCTGTCTGGTCCATTCTATAACCATCTGATTGGGAATTCATCTGCTGGATTCACAGATCTTATCTTGACTGGAGAGCGAATAGAAGCTGGCATCAGGTCTGGGAAGATTCAAGAGGCTGCACCTTCTGATAAAAAGCCTCATCAGGGAAAGAAAGAGTCCAATGCTGTGCACGGTAAAAAGAGTCGTCATGAGGTAGGGATAACCCAGATCTCCAATCCTGGACCTGCTCAACAAGGACAGGGGCAGCAGCGCAAGGAGAAACGACAGTCCACCAAGATCAACATGTCGCTGGATCAAGCACTACAACAAATGTTGAAGGCAGGGCTGATCACCTTAAGGGCTCCTCTTCGGAATCCGAACACTTCTGCTCCTAACTATCATCCCAACGATAGGTGCGCCTATCATTCTGATAGCCCGGGGCATACTACGGACAACTGCTGGCCTCTCAAAAACAAGATTCAAGACATGATCGACGCCGGAGAGATTCAGTTTGAAGTGCCTAAGACTCCAAACATAATCACTGCTCCGTTGCCCAATCATTGAAGACCTTTTGTTTATTTGAATTTCCGAGTTGTATTTTTCTTTGCTCATACAAACAATTAATGTCATAGCAAACCCTTTTGTTCTATCAATGCATCGCATATGTCTGTTTTGGGAATTAATACAATTGTTTTCATTATATTCAAAATTCTTTTCATTTTTCTGTGATGATCAACTCTCGGTTAATAATTCTAATCCTCTTGAGGGAGGATGACAAAAACGATATCATGACACTTACAGTATGCTTTTGAACAGACCCCGCTGATGAGGTACAGGCATTGTTTCAATCCCTAAACACTGGAGTTATAAGGATGATAATCCCTCGTCAACCCCTCTGAGCCAAAGAAGTAGGAGTTTTTCTTTTCGAAAATTGAAACCCTTTATCATAACCTGGGGCAGGGTAGTCTCTCAGTTGATCCAAGTGCATAACGAATGGCACCAAAGAGGTCCTTACAAAAAAAAAAGGAAGACAATGATGATTCTGAATAATCATAAGGATAGGCAGTCATTATATCCCAAAAATAAAAACCCAATAAGTCAAAACCTATGAAGGGGACTTACAAAACTGGGGCATCCCGCTGACTGTGATTCCAAAAAAGGAAACAGTTCAGGCAAAAAAAGAAAGGGATAACCAAAATCAAAAAAAGAAAGAGGTCCTACAAACCCTCAGCAAAAAAGGAGATGACTTCCTATTCAAATAAACGTTCAATATCCGAATCATCACTAGTATATCAAAGCAAAGACTCAAACAAGGTCTAACGTATGATCAACTGAGTTTAGGTTTGGAGAACATCACGAAGAGTGGGTGGGTACAAATAATTTGAGCCGTTATCCTTTGTTTCTTAAACCGTGAACCAGGCCACGTTATAACCCTTAAAAGTCCTAGCTGAAGCATGGGTTAGTTCGAAAGCATATTGTTACGAAAGGTATCCGGACTCCTTAAGGCTTACGGTAAATACGGAGTTGACATCACGTTTTACAAACATTCACTTGTTTTATGAAAAAGAATGCATTTTTAAAATCCTCAAGACAGACATGAGATTTGCATTTTTAACATAACTTCGTTTGCATATGACTTTTTGTTTGAACAGCATAGAAACTCGCACGACGAATGCCTAATGAACAGAAGTACTTCCAATCAAGGGGCATGGCATGACTATTGTCTATTATCTGGGGCAATTCAGTCAAGATTCGGAGAATCTTTCAAAATGCCAAGATAACCAGGGGCAAATCTCCGCCTGAGTCACTTAGGGCACTCCAATGACGAATCTTGCCTGATCAAACATCTTCTGGTGGCGTGGCAAAATACTTCCAACAGGGGCAACTCCCCACATTCCCTGAACATGGACATAGTCGAAAAAATACTACGCATAATCAAAGACCCGCTAGGTTGACATGCCTAGGCAAAAATTAGGGCTTCCCGGCGAACCAATAGGGTTCGGGCAAAATGAAGGGATGAAATGAAAAATCTGTACACCCGGCAAGTCGAAAACCTGAAAAGGCGGCTTGGGCAAAAATGGGTATCCCGGTGGACTGAAAACCTGAAAGGGCGGTCCAGGCAAAAGTTAGGGATCAAAGCGTACAACTATGTCCTGTCATCTTGTCACCTGCCTACCTGAAGAAGGTTTGACCCTCAACAATTATCAGCATCCCACAGGTGCCTCCCCCATAGAAATAGGGGCAATAACGGGTGGTCTAAGCAATCTGATTGTTTCTGTCCTCCAAGGTATCAAGGTAGGTTCCGTGGAAGAACATAACCAATACAGTTCAATACTTCCCCAGGAGAGTCCAATCCAGTTCCCTAAGAAAGTTGGAATTCATCTCCCCAAGCAGAAGCTTATCCCCAGTAGATTCTGGAAGCTTACCCTCGCAGAGCGCGAACGCGTCTCCCGGCTTTATTCAAAGAGTTATTTCCTTATTAGGATGTAACTGGGTTATCCTCAGCCAAAAGCCACGGAAAGAGCGTCCTCGATGGAGTTTTCTTATCCCCAGCGAAGTCCATTAACACTTCCAATATAACGTTGGTATCCCCAGCAAGTTATTATCGACAACTCAGCAAAGTATCTCTCTCCCCACAGAGTATTGCTTCCCAGCAAGATCATTAGAGTACTTTTCTCCCCGCAGAGTAATCTATTCGCCAAGGTCATTCCCCAACGGAGTTATCTTCTCCTACCGGTATTCTTGCAACTATCATCCCCAGCGGAGGCAAAAATCTATTCTTCAACATCAGCCCAGGAGTGACTTCCCGGCACCCGTCAAGGATTTATTTTCCTAGACGAAAAAATACATTCATGAACATTACATCTTCATACATTACAGCATGCATATGCATCATACTACACGAATCTCATCAATTTTTAGGACATCCTGAAATCATGCAGTTCATACATCATGATCTTGCATGCAACTGATGCTTTATCTTTTCAGGAAAGGTCAATACAAAAATGATTACTATCAACTATCGCAACTCTTTCTAGATATAGTTCAGATGTGAACCAGATATGGCGACATTCTGATACTGCTTCCAGATTTCCTTCTAGATATAGTTCAGATGTGAACCAGATATGGCGACGTTCTGATACTTCTTCCAGATTTCCTTCTAGATATAGTTCAGATGTGAACCAGATATGGCGACGTTCTGATACTGCTTCCAGACTTCCTTCTAGATATAGTTCAGATGTGAACCAGATATGGCGACGTTCTGATACTGCTTCCAGAGTTCCTCCTAGATATAGTTCAGATGTGAACCAGATATGGCGACGTTCTGATACTTCTTCCAGATTTTCTTCTAGATATGGTTCGGATGTGACCCAGGCATGGCGACGTTCTGACACTTATTCCAGTTGAAGATTTCAAGACCTAGACCAGTTCAGTTAATCGACCCTAAGATTTTCTGTTTCTTATCCAGTCCAAGGCCTTCTCTAGTCCAGTTAAATCGACCCCAAACAGATTTTCCTGATAAAGACTCAGTAGAAGTTATCCAAGATTCTCTCAATGATTGCTGTTGAGGTTGTAGTCGCCTGTGGTTCTCTCCCCGATCCTGCGGAGGTAGTAATCATCCCAAGATTCGCTCAACGATTGCTGTTGAAGTTGAAGTTATCCAAGATTCTCTCAATGATTGCTATTGAGGTTGTAATCGCTTATGGTTCTCTCCCCGATCCTGCGGAGGTAGTAATCATCCCAAGATTCGCTCAACGATTGCTGTTGAAGTTGAAGTTATCCAAGATTCTCTCAATGATTGCTGTTGAGGTTGTAGTCGCCTGTGGTTCTCTCCCCGATCCTGCGGAGGTAGTAATCATCCCAAGATTCGCTCAACGATTGCTGTTGAAGTTGAAGTTATCCAAGATTCTCTCAATGATTGCTATTGAGGTTGTTGTCGCCTATGGTTCTCTCCCCGATCCTGCGGAGGTAGTAATCATCCCTAGATTCGCTCAATGATTGCTATTGAGGTTGTAGTCGCCTAAGGTTCTCTCAGCGTTCCTGTTGAGGTAGTAACCATCCCTGGTTCATTCATCACCATTAGAAGCTCCAGATTCAGCTCCTGTAACCAGTCAGGGCACATCTATACAAAGAGTTTGAAGACCAGCTCCTGTAACAGGTCAGGTAATCATTTTTTTCTTTTGCAGGTACGCAAGTTCTCGCTAAGGAATCTCTTACACGATCGATAACCAGATGGCATCTATAAGCCCATCCACCTATCCATCATCTCTTAGCATGGCATCTATAAGCCCATCATCCTATTCATCAAACCTCCAAATGGCATCTATAAGCCCATTCTCCATCACACTACTACTATGTGAGCGCAAATTTCTGGGCACTCTAGTGTTCAATCATCTTCCACCTTCGGATTACGAAAGGCACGTCAGCCAATCTGCATCCTCAGGTCTAAGAAGATTGAACAGGGGCAACTGTTGTACCCCAAAATTTGCCCTCCCATATTCTCCAAGAATTGCCAAGTCAATGCTTCAAAGTTCCCCAAGGGTTGCACAGTTCAAGGGCCTCCTAACAGTCAAAAATTAGGGTTTTGGTTCTGACAAAGAAAATGAAGTTTCCAAAGTTCCAATCAAGTCCCACATGCCTACAAACATGGTCAAGCATCCTCATATCAAGTTTCAAGACTTACAGCACAAAATTGCACAGTCAAAAACCCTAATTGCCCTACAGTCAACTGTAGGGGCAAAATGGTCATTTGACAGTCAAAAGTCCAAATTTTTGGTAAACATCTCATTTTGAATCCACAAACATCATTTGATCAATGCTTGATCATGATTCTCAAAGCTTGGCTCAAAAAGTCTCAAGATGCAAAAGTTTCCATATTTGGATAGTTGAAAAAGTCAACTGTAAATTGACCAGGGCATAACTTCCACATGGATTATCAGAAAAATTCCATCCAAAGCTCATTTTGAAGAGAAAGACATTTCCTACAACTCCTCTTCACACTTCAAGTCCAAGAAATTCTCTCACAAAAAGTTATCAATTTCAACATTATAGGTCATTTTCAAAAGTCAACAAAAAGGGACTTTAAGTCAAAGGCCATAACTTGAGATTGGTAAATCAAAATGACATGGGACCAAATACATTGGTTAGAGGACTCAAAGACCTTTCCAAAATGTCCAAGAACATGAGCAAATCTTAAAAAATGAGCAAGATATGCCTTGTGGAAGTTGGGAAATTTTTGGATATTTTGAAAAGTCAACATTGCTCCAAATGACCTAAAAATGCTAATGGGCCTCTTTTTCTTCCACAATTCATCATCCAAGGCATGTGCACGACCATTTGGCCCAAAGGGAAGTTTTTTATCATTTTTATTTATTTATTTGGATTTTTTATTATTAATAATTCATTTAATTAATTAAAATACATGAAAAATACCAAACCAATGCAATCAAATCTTTTTGTGCATGGAATAGGTTTAAAATTTCGTGCATGATCATATATGGAAGGAATTGAAGTGATTGGCCATGATTTGTACCAAATAGGCATGAAAAAATATTTGAAAAGATCCTTGAAAATCAAATCTTGAAAATCATGAATGCAAAGGTTTTTGTTTGATTTCTTTGACCTAAAACCTTCACACATACATATATAGTGCAACCCTAATGCATAGAGGCTCCCAGCTGCGCCATAGACCAAGAACCACACTTGAGTTTTTTGCCTAAAAATTGAAAACTGAAAACTAGGTTTTAGGTTTTTTCAAGATCAAACAACTATTCCATTGGCTTGCTGAGGCTTCAGGGAAGGAATTGGAATCAAAACCATAAGCTTCAACACCCAGAAATGTGAGAACGAATGCACCCTGTACAGAAAATTTCTTGCATTCTTATATCATGAATCATACGTTTTTAACAATTTTTAACATTTGATTTATATTCATTGTTCAATTCTAAAGCTAACTGTGTGGTTTGATTAAGTTTTCGTGCACCATTGAAGGATTCACCATTAAAGATATTTAGGGTTACCAAGCTTTTGATTTGGGCGTTTCCAGATACTGTAAAATTAGGACATGCCAACACCATGAATGAATTCAGCACGCTTGGACGAAGACAAATCAACCCTCGCGCCTAATTTATGTACTACCATGGCTTAATCGCTATTATCAGAAAATGCCTATTTTGGGGGGGTTCAAAACCCCCGCTAATCACCTTTTATATTTCAGGAAAAGAGCCAAGCGAAGAAGATGATGAAGTGTCAAAGCGTGATAGGGCAATTTGAATTTTCGCGCTGAATTTATGCACTAACCATTATCTTGTTTCATATTATTTATTGATTATCATATATACAAAGCGCGTTGGATAGCTCAGTGGTGAAGCGTAGCATTAGTCATCTTCAGGACCTGGGTTCGAGCCCCAGGTCCCCACTCCCTTTCAATATTTTTTCTATAAAACTAATTCTATGCAGTTTCAACACTAAGGAACACCATACAACCCCTGGGTCTAACAATGCCACGCGCCACTGAGATTGATCCACTGGCTCTGATCAGAGGAGCACCATGTTTGTTGGTCAATACACAGGCATGCTAGTCAAAAGGTCAACAAGGCCAAAACCTTAATGGGCTTAAAATGCTAACAATTCACCTCCAACTGGGGACAGAACCCCCCAAGGTTTGCAAGTTTCTTTTATATTTTTTTCATTTTTTATTTTGATTCAATTATTATTTTTTATTTAGTTCTTTAATTTAATTATTTTCATAAAAAACATAGAAACAATAAAAATCAGAAAAAGGCAAAAAATAAATATTTTATTTTTTTAATATTTTGTAAATAAATAACATTAATTGATTTTAGTTTTAATTTAGGTTGAAATCTTAATATTTTTCTAATAAATTTAAAATTGGTAGAATTAGGGTTTGTAATAATTTTTTTTTTATCCTTTTCTTTTCTTTTCACAAATAATTAAATATTATTTATTTTTGTAATTAAATTACCATGTAATTAATTAGGCTAACTTAGGTTTAACTTTTAATATTTTTTCTTAATAAATAAAACTAGAATTAGGGTTAATATTCTTTTCATTTATTTCTCATTAAAATCATAAAATACAAGAATACCAAAAATAATTTCTTTTTATTTTAATTTAATTAATTTTCTCAATATAATTTAATTTCATTAAAAAGGGTCCAATGCCCTCGCTTTCGACTATTAATTTGTTTCGCGCATTTTTATTTTATTTCTTATCATATTTATGTACCTCTCCCAAAGCCGTGTAAAAACTTATCTTTCGCACTTTACTTTATTTCTTTATTTTTCTGTCAAATCGGGTCCTGGAAATTTTGGCGATGTGGACCCGCGCCCTTTGTAATAGCTTAGAACCTTTACATTTCTCGCAATTTTTAACTGCTAAATAAATGCATGCAAGAATGAATGACAATAAATAAAAACAAACGCATAGATCGCCCATGATATGACAAAAGACAAAAATAAATGAATCTGACACACAAATCACACACCACCCCTAGGGTACGCCTCACTGTTGCCTTGCCTCGAAAGGTGATCGTCGAGTAGAGGATGTCTTAGTAAGTCCTCATGATCCGGGAACCTGGCATGAGGGTAGCTTCTAAGGTGTCTTCCCATTGCTCCGGTGATCACCATGTCCCGAACCTCGAATTGACCCGAACAACTCCAACGGTGGTGCTACCTGCCCCTCAATGGTGGGATGGCACTACTTTAAAGGACATTTACACAGACGAATTCCTTAGGGTAGGTAGACGACTCGTGGATACTTGCTCTAATTCAAAACAAAACAAATCAAAAATACTTTTCACACCGACACCTTTTCAAAAAGCTTTCGAAAGCAATTTTTCAAACACTCTTGAGGACCGATACAAGAGTCGAACTGGAATTTTCAAAGAAACTTTTTTAAAAACCCACAGTTGAAAAGCAAAGAAACCATTTTGAAAACACAAGTGAGCAAGTATCTAAGAGCCCATGGATAACCATGGATAGAAAGGGTGCTAATACCTTCCCTTTCTATAATCTACCTCCCGAACCGAGAGCAATCTCTTTAAGGAATTTTTCTGTGCTTTTGTCCTTTCCATTTGGAGAAAATAAAAGACGGTGGTGACTCTTGCTTCCGCGACATTTCGCGAACCAGCGTTAAACAGTCAGTTCCAGATCCACCGATCACAGACGGCCTTGGAAAGATTGGCGTGAATGGTGATAATTGAGACATCTTCAGTAGGGGTTAGAATAGCAGAAACTTTTTCAAACAGAATTTGTTGACTATTCATTAGGCCTTGGATTCCTTTCTTCAGTAACGGACAGTTAAACGGAAAAGAGTAACAACAGTAGCAGTCTTCTTTGCAACCCGGGAAAATCCCGGCCTTTAACAGATTTAACTTGATGGTTAACAGCGGAGTCAACAGATCATTGACATCAGAAACATACGAATATTCTTCAATAGCATTGACATTTCGACCATGCTTCGGCATCGTAGCGGATATCACGTTTGGCTTCTCCAGAGCATCGAACTCCACCTCTTTCGCCTCTATCAAGTCTTGAATTTTATGCTTGAGTGCCCAACAATCGTTGGTGTCGTGCCCGACACTGTCAGAATGGTAGGCGCATTTAGCATTAGGATGGTAATGCAGAGAGGATGTATTCACATTTTTTGGTGCCTCTTTGATAGTGGCGAGATTCAACTTTAACAGATTGGGAAGAACTTGCGCTGGCGTCATATTAATGCGGGTGAACTACCGTTGTGGCCGTTCCACCCGTTGTTGATTTGGTCTGGACTGGTTATAGCGAGACTGATCACTTGATGGATTTTGGATCATTACGACCCCCACAGTCGGCCGGCGCTCAGTCTTCCCTGCTCTTCTCTGAGAGTACACAACAACCATTTTCTTCTTGAAAGGCTTCTTCTCAATACTTGCAGCGGCACCCTTCTGTATCTTCCCTGACTTGATACCAGCTTCTATCCTCTCACCAGTTAAGATCAAATCTGTAAACCCAGCGGAAGAATTACCAATCAGGTGGTTGAAGAATGGACCAGACAGGGTCCCTAGGAACATGTCAACAAGTTCACGGTCAGTCAAAGGTGGCTGCACCCTGCCAGCCAAGTCTCTCCACTTTTACGCATACTCCTTGAATCCTTCGCCCGTCCCCAGTGACATACCCTGAAGTTGGGTACGCGTAGGAGCGAGGTCAGAATTGTACTGATATTGCTTATAAAATGCGGTGGCCAAGTCTTCCCAGTTTCGGATACTGGATCCATCCAACTGATAGAACCACTCGAGTTGAGCCCCAGAAAGGCTATCCTGAAAGAAATGGATCCAAAGGTTCTTGTCTGCAGTGTAAGGTTGGATCTTCCTTACATATGATCTGAGATGCATCTTTGGGCAGGATAGCCCGTCATTTCTCGCAAAAGCTGGCACTTTGAACTTCGGGGGGATCACAATTCCAGCAACCAATCCCAAGTCTTCGAAATCTAAACCCGGAACTCTCTGCAGCTCCATAGCTGCCAACCTGTCTTCCAAAACTTTGTACTTATCATCGGCGGGCGGGTATTGTTGATCAGAGTAGTCTTCGTCCTCTTCAGCCTCCTCTTCTTCCATATCGGACTCGGAAGGTACTGCAGCCGCATTCCCTTTACTGGTTCCCTCCTCAGAAGTAGGGGGAAATTCAAGCACTCTTCTGGCTTCTCCTTCAAACCTTCTTCCTAAAGTAGCCACCCCGAGTCTCTTTTTCTTCTTTTTCACTTGGTCTTTGTTCCCCAGCTGGGCCTTTAGATCCTCCTGACCGTTAGCCAAGGTCATCAGGAGTTGTTGAAACTGTGCGTTTTGAGACTGCAAGTCCTTGACCATTTGCTCGAGATCCATCTTACTGAAATAAACAACAGAAAGATAAGGAAACCTGGTGTGGAGACCTGCTTATGCACATGATGAATGGTATGCTTATGTATGCAATGCATTCAAGGATTTAGAATATTCAAAATTGTTGCAAACAAAAGAGAACGCACGTCATATTAATAAGAAGAAATTTGTCAGTACATAAATGCCCCATGGGCCAAATATTACAAAACTTCTCAAGGTAAAAAGACGTTACGCATCCTTTTTGGTGCGATGTAGGTGTTGAGGGTCTCTTCCTCATGGAGTCGGCGGGTAAGCTCTAGAACCTTCTTCTCACTGGCGTAGAAGCTGGCTTCAAAAGTGTTTCGTTCCTCCTTGAGTTGAATCCAACTCTTCTGCATCTCCTCCCACGATGTAGGCATGTCAGGATATAGGATGGTGTAGGGAACCTCTCCTTCCGTAACGGGCTCTTTAATCACAGGGAGAACATGAGGATATGGCATCAATAGACTCTGGGCTCGGGCTCGTACCCATTTGAGGTAAGGCTCAAGAAGGATGGAGTTCTTGTGCCCCAGTGTCTTGCTGTCAACCTTATTAGGCATCCTCCAAGCTCTGATGAATCTTTGGCGAAGTCCTTGCGCATCGTTGTCGAAGTCAAAAACTAGTTCAGGAATCAACATGTCGTGAGGGCCATCCCTCCGTGCATATCCAAATTGCCTCAAAGCTAAACAAGGGTTGTAGGTAATGCCCCCTCTAATGCCAAGTAATGGAACATTAGGGAACTCTCCACAATGATCTACGATGATGACATTTTCTCTGGACCGAGAACACCAATGTACATCAGAGTGAGTAAGAGTCATCAACCGTTGGGACCACCTTGAGCCTTGGTCATTCTTCAAGACAGATTGTGGAAGGTGCGAAATAAACCACCTTGCAAGGAGAGGAGTACAGCACATGAGAACACCCCTCTTTCTCATTGTTCGTGTGTAAAATGAGTGAAGAATGTCCCCAAGTAATGTTGGTATTGGATTTCTGGATAAGAAGATCTTGACGGCGTTGACATCTACAAGCTGGTCAGGATTTGGGAACAAGACCAACCCATAGATAAAGAGTGCCACAATTTCTTCAAAGGCTTGTAGGTCCAATGAATTCCAACATTCTTGTGCCTTCTCAAACAAGAATTTTGCTAAGAAACCTTTGACACCGCTTCTAGTTTCCCAATGCCCCTTGATGTCAGATGGCTGTAGATGTAGTGCTCGAGCAACATCTTCGGGATTTGGTTCCTTTTCCGTACCGTTGTAGGGTAGTTGATTAAGGATAGGGACTCTCAGGAGTTGAGAAAATTCCTCCAAAGTGGGCACCAACTGGTAGTCAGGGAAAGTGAAGCAGTGGTGAAGAGGGTCAAAGAACTGGAACAACACCTTCATCATGTCCTCTTCAATGTTGGTGTTGACTAAGCTGAGCAGTCTACCATGTCTCTCACTGAAAGGAGAGATTTCTGGAATCCTTGAGGTGAGCTCCTTGAGTTGAGTAGGGATTCTCACAAGGTTGACTTGGATGGTTTTTCTTCGAAGAATTTCCATGACCTACAAAACAAGAACAAAGATGAGGATCTAAACCCTTGAAATGGTTAGTGAATGCATATGATGCTTTATGATGTTTATGATGTATGCACAAACATATGTACAAGCAAATCACACCAAACCCTAGTTTCAGGCTTGCATGAGGTTTCATAGGTAAGTACCCTCTTGAGTGTAGTTGGCTTAAAAACCTGTCCTATAAATAGTAACCGGGTTCTAAGGAGCTCAATATCATTAGATTGTTTTCATTGTTCATTGTTTTGGTTTATCCACTTAACTAGCGACCAAAATATTCCAAGAAAACAACCCTCAATGAGTGTAGTATCGAGTATCTACCAACTTCGGACTGCACCAAAGCCGGTCATCTCACTACCCCTAATAAAAGGCCAAGATGGTCAAGTAAGGTTCTAGGTCATTAGTGCTTAGTGACATCACTCAGCGGCCCCGTACTCTCCTTGATTGAACTCAAGGGTTACCGGTACTTACAAATATGTCGCACTAATATAGCTATTGCTTCAACCGTGTCGGTATACCCCGCACAGTTTCCACAACGTATTGCTATCTATGAATGTTTCCCCAAATCCGGGTGTAGGATTGCAAACCCAAACAAGAGAGCCAAGATATAAAGCAATCAAATCAAACAATTAGTCATGTAAGAGGGTGATATAAGCCCTAAGGTTACTCCATTTTTAAAAATTTCCCCAGCAGAGTCGCCAGTTCTGTGATACGGTGGGAGAACTGACTTGGGTTTTGCGTTTGTTTTCGCAAATGTTTCGGTTGAGCAAGAGTCGCCACCGACTTTTTTATTTTATCCTAAGGAAAGGTTAAAAAGCACAGCAAAAAACCTTTGAGATGTTTTCTTGGGTTCGGGGAGTAGATTATAAAAAGGGAAGGTATTAGCACCCTTTCTATCCATGGTTATCCATGGGCTCTTAGTTACTTGCTTAGATCACTTTGCCTTGCATTTTCAATTGTTTGAAATGGTGCTTTCAATTGTTTGAAATGGTGCTTTGTGTGTGGGTTTGAAAATGTTTTGAAAAAGATGCCTTGTCTAGGCAACCCTTGTAACAATTCTTTACTCGAATGTTTTACGAAAGGTGTTTGTCTTTTTGAAAAGATGTTTCAAGGTTTTTGAAAGTTGTTTTGAAAGTGTAGTGATGTGTGGTTTGAAAAATAGGCAAGTGTTTTTGTTTTGCAAGTTGACAAGTAACCAAGAGCTATCTACCCTAAAGTTCTCAAAGATCTTTGCTATGTTTTAACCCTTTTAACAATTTTGTTCCACCATTGTATTTGGTGGACAATCTTGTGTTAGGATGTGAACAGGACGGGCGCGGGTCATCGTTAGACCATGATTGCAATGGTGCCAAGTATCTTTGGGCAGTTTTCTTTTGAGGGACTTGATCATTTTTAGGCAACTTTCGAAAGCGTCATCGATGGACTATGATTATTTGATTGTTTTGTTTTTGCCCAAAGATACCTAACATGCAATATGGCCCATTATTGAAGGCAACAAGTGGAGTACCCTAGGGGTGCAAGTGTGATTAGTGTTGTCCATTTTCATGCTTGTTTATCTTGAAGTTAGGTCAAACTATTTTTGGTTAATTGATTTGCATACAAACCCTAATTCTAACATGGCATAGTTAGAAAGCTTTTAAATGCGAAAAATAAAAGGTCCTAAGTTATTACAACATAATATATGGGATGGGGGGTACAAATGTTCAAATGGGGGTATTTTGACAAGAAAATAAATTCTAACTATTACATCCAAAATTGAAATTCCACAAGGGATTTAATTGCACAAGTATTAATAAAATAAAAATAAATATGCAAAATGCAAAAATGGTTTTCATATGTATGTAAAAAAAGTGTTTATCATGTATCAAATAAACAAAAACAAAATAAATTAATTTTTGGTATTTTTAAGTATTTAGGATAAAACCCTAATTTTACTAAATAAAATGTATGAATTATTTAATATGTGCAATATTTATTAATTATATATAAAAATAAATAAAAGAAGGTATATTGTAAAAAAAGTATTTTTGAGGTCAAAATATTAATAAAAATAAAATGTATTAATTCTTTGTATTTTTCCTAAATATATTAACAAATATATATGTATTTACATTATTTATTGAATATTTATTATATGTACAAAAATGATATATTTAATATTATAATAAAAAAAAGCATATTTTATGTAAAATGTTTTCAAGAGATAATATAAAATAAAAATCAGAAATAAAACAAGTTTGTATTATTTTTTGTATTATAAAATAATAGTATATTTAGGTTTACTTATATACAAAACTAAATAAAGCCTAATAAATATCAAAATAAATGCAAAAAATGTGGAAAAAATGATTTTAATATTTTTTCATACTTAAATAAAAATATGGAAATAAAATCAAAAGGAAAAAATGGAAAATGACAAGTAAAAATCAAAATGGGCCAGGGGGGGTGCATGTGAAATGCAAGGTTGTGAAAAGGATATAAATCTCAGGCCCAGCCCAAGACCCTGTCTTCTTCAACCTCCAGCATCTTTGTACAACCAAAACACGTGCCTGCTATCTCAAGATTCTTGGACTTTTAGCACAAACTCACAACATGAAAAATGTTAAGCATCAAGCCACGATTCCATACATATAAAAAACTTAACCTAACTCTCAAAAATAAGAGAGAATTTCTCCATCCCTAATTCTTAATCTAAGTTTTTATCAATGTTCAAACCTTAAATTCTCTCAGCACATGCAAAATAAATGGAAAGTAAAGATATGTATAGCTTCAGGGACATGAATAGAACATTTTTCATTCACAAACTTAGAGCTAACTCTTCCTATATTGAGAGATAGAAGTCCATGAACTTACCTGTTCAGCTTGGATCGTGTCTGACAATGGAGGCACTTTCAAGGCAAAGTGAGTATTGGTACAGCTTGCTTGAAGGTCAGGGATGCTTCTCCAACCTTTACTTTGCTTTGAAACCAAGTGAATCGAGCTATAGCAATCCACCTGCAAAACAGAAAATGTAAAAATGGTGAAGTTGGTTAGAGGAGTTACAGTCTGCTTCCAAGGCTTGGGACAATTTGTATGGATGGTAGGGAATGTGTTTGAACTGGTTTGGATGAAAATGCACGAGTGAATTGAGCTATGGGATTCAAATTGCAGCTTATGCCCTGTTTTTGCAGTTTTATGGTGTTTCTGTGAATGGGATGATATTGAAGGTGATGGGCTCATGTTTCAACTCAGTTATGTTATTTTGAAGGTGTACAACAACTTTGCTTAAGCCTGTCTTGGCTGAAATGAGAGTTGGTCTTAGTTATGCCAAGTTACTTCACACTTAAGCAAGAAAAATCAACTTGGTTCTCTAGACTTGTACAGGCCCCTCTAATGTGCTGCAAACATCCCCCTTGATCAGTGTGATATGCTTCTGAACTTGTGCCCAAAGATATGGCCTTGTACTTCTTGATTTTCAAACTTGACATAAAGTTCCACTTTTCAAAAATGGATATATCACTTTTTCTAATTATAGCTTAATCTTGTATGCAATGCTTAAACACATAATGTAAGGCTTGAACACAAGGGATTTGCATTAAATTTATGAGTGTGAATAAGATAAAGGACCTGTAATTCATCTTAGAACATGCTGAGTTCAAAATGCAAAGTTATGGACATGTGAATTGGCCATGCACAAAGTGAGTTTTGCCTATATTGCCAAATTCGATTCTCCCTAACCATGAGGTTGTTTGATGAGTTCTTGGACATTTTGGAAATCTTGGAATGTGTACTACAATCCATATTTGTAATGAAAATTGAAATTCCAAGTGGAAGCATGTGAAAAGTGGTCATGAAGTTAGGCAAAAATCCTGCCTAGAATAGGTCAAAATTTTTCTAAGTTAAGGATGTTTTGCACCCTTGTTCCAAAAATCATAACTTGAGATACAAGCTTCTTTTGAAGAAACTTTGTGAATAAAAGTTGTATATTTTGCAATGGACTACAACTTTCATGTTTTGACTTTTGTTTGAATCCAAATGCATATTGATGAAAAAGTGGGACAAAGTTAGGAAAAAAATTAGGGATTTTCATAACTTAGAAAAATTCTAAGTTATGAAAATTCTTCATTTTAAACCCTAATTTGCAATTTTGGGTTTCTTGATGAACAAGTTTCATATTTTGACATGTTTTGATGAAAAATGAATCTTGACACTTGATTTTGACCAAAAAGTCAAAGTTTGACTTTTCAGTGTACAGTCAAAAATTGATCAATTGACTGGAAAATTCATCTGTCAACCTTGTGCAATTGGGATCTTTTGAATTTGTTGAACATGTCAAGACAAATCCATGGGGTCCTTGAGTCCATATATGAGCTTGTTTTGCCATTGGCTAGGTCAAACAGTCAAAAATTGCCTTTGTGCAGTCAAAACCCTAAAAATGACCATTTTGCCCTTTTGGTGATCTGATCAAACTTCTTGTGGAATTGTGATTCAAACTTGATCAAATGGTCCATATGAGTTCATAATGTTGATGTGGGTCACAAATCATGAGGTTTGACTGTCAATTGGCCACAGTTGACTTTTTCCCCAATACAGCTGATTTCTAGGTCAACTGTCCAATTGACTGGGCAAAGATTGGAATCAAGGCTTGAAACTTGGTATGGATAAACTTGTGAGTCTAACATGAAGCATGAAAGTAACTTTGGGCATTTTAGGTCAAAACATCTTTGTGCAAACCCAAACCCTAGTTTGGGTCAACAGTGCAAGGAGAAGTCTTGAGTTGAGGAAACCCTAACTTGATCTTGAGTTCCAAGAGTATTGTGGTGAGAAAATATTGATGAAATGAGAGTGCAAATTTTAGGGTACAACACCAACCCTAATCAATCCAGTACAAGCATGTGAAGACTTGTCCCTTCACGTTGCTTCAAAAGCAAGAAAGTGTGCCAAAAGGCTAGAACTCACAAATCTGTTGGAGAGCTGACTTGAAACCTATCCCATACTAATACACAAACAAATTACAACAGAAACACGATTGAAAGAGTCCTGAAACATTCAAACACTCCATATCACCAAAAAACTGTCAAAACTTGCAGTTTTTGCATAAGCATTGCAATCCATCATTTGGCTCGTGCGTTTCAAGTTTCAATCATCCAAACACTTTACCTACTTGATATCTAAGTGATCCAGACCATCATCCATGCACTGTAACTCCTTCTCCATCATCTGCCATTTTTGTTTTCAAAGCTTGCAGGTTAACTTGGATAGAGAGTTCCAGGAACTTCCAAAGCAAGGCAAGGGTTGGAACACACTCAGGGAGGTTCAAGCAAGCTCAAGCAATCATCAGGCCTTCATAAAACTCACTCAAACTCCATTCACGATTTCAACTGAAAGAGGTAAAAATCTCAACTTCTATCTCTTCATACAAGCATCCATTGGCCATGATTTGTGAATAAACAATATAGACCTCATTGCTACGAAGCTGTACATATCTATAACTTGCATTTATTTGGCCTGAGTTAAGAGAACTTTGAACTTGAAGTTCCTAGAAAATTAGGTTTAAATTTAGGGTTTTTAAAATTAGTTTTGATATTTGATTGTTAGCTTACATGATTTACATGGTTGGAATCGTGAGACAAAATGCTACAACATTTATGCTATCAGTTTCCATTTTTATTGAGAGATGAGAAAGTTACAGAGCTTATGGCCAGCTTGGGGAAGAAGATGAAGTGCAGGGCAAGGACCTTATTTGTGTTATGTTTTTGTTGTTTCACATAAATCAACGGATGTATAGCCACCCTAGTGGCAAGGTAGCGTGCTGGTAAGGCCCAGGTCATGGGTTCGAACCTTGGCGCTACCTTTTGTTTTTTCCATATTTTTCCAAGTTTCATTTTTTTTTGCTGTTTGCAGGATGGGCCTCCATATTTGGGCCATAGCGTTTTTTGCTAACATATTGTCCCCAGTTTGCTTGCTACACCCCTTGGCCCAATCTTTTATTATTTCTTTTCTTTTCTTTTTTTTTTTGTTTTATTAAATATTTTCTTAAATACATAAAATCATGAAAAATATAAAACTTGACAAATATTGCATTTTGTTTATTTTATTTTACTTTCACATAAAAAATATTTTTATTAAACTATATATATTAATTATTTTTCTTAAACAAACTTGTAAATATAATAGATTTAGGTTAATTATTTTATCCTTTTTTTATTTTATTCATACTTGTAAAATATTTATTTTTGACATATAAAAATTAAATATTTTCATAAAATATCATTCATTATTTTAATACAAAAAATACATAAAAATAATACATAAGGACTTTATTTTCTTTTAAACTAGAAATTAGGGTTAACTTTGTTTTTTAAGAATTAATTTCTTTTTCTTAAAATTATTAGGATTAGGTAAAAACTTTTTTTCATATAAAAACAAAACAAAATATTCTTTGCATATACATATATCATTGCATCTTTTATTTAAATATTGTACATTGTTTTTTCCAATATTTGTACAAATTCGATTTGGTTGTAATAGCTTAATTAGATTTACATTCTTGCAAATCCCCATTTATAATTTGTATCCCACCTCCCATAAATTGTTGTAATAGCGTAGTAATCTTTACATTACGCAATTTACTGCTTTATATACCATGCTAGTAATTAGGGTTTGTATGGCAAGATAAAAACAAATCAAATAGAAAACCCTAATACAAGATAAACAAAACATGAAAATAACACACTTGCACACAAGAACCCTTAGGGTTTCTCCAGTTGGTTGCCTTATACAAAAATGACCATATTACGCATGCGAAGTATCTTGGCAAAACAAAAAAATATAAGATCATAGTCCCTCGATGACGCTATTCTAAGTTGCCTTACAAAATGATCTTGGTCCCTCAAAATGCTAAGATACTTTGCAATATTGCTAATCATGGTTATACGATGACCCATGCCCGCCCCGTTTACATCCAAAGATAGGGTTGCTTACCAAATCAATGGCAAGACAACAATGTCAAAGGAATAGGAAATGCACAAGAAATACATTTGAGTAGGTAGATTACTTCTAGTTACTTGCTCTATTTTCAAACAACTATCCTTGCTATTTTCAAAACAAACACACACATTTCCAAACATTGAAAATATTTTCAAAAAGACAAACAACTTTGTATACATTCTTACGAATGATAATCATTACAGAGATTGCCAAAACAATGGCCTCTTTTACAAAATACTTTCAAAACCACACCAAACACATTTTCAAACAACAAAAGCAAATGATCTAGCAAGTAACTAAGAGCCCATGGAAAACCATGGATGAAAAGGGTGCTAATACCTTCCCTTTTCATAATCAAACCCCCAAACTCAAGAAAATATCTCAAAGGTCTTTCCTGTGCTTTTTTACCTTTCCTTTTGGATAAAAGAAAAGTCAGCGGTGACTCTTGCTAACCGCAACATTTGCGATAAAATGCAAAACCCTCAAGTCAGTTCTCCCACCGTATCACAAAACTGGAGACTCTGCTGGGGAATTAAATAAAAGTTGGGTTACCTTAGGGATATATCACATTTATTTGCTTACATTGTTTGACTTGTTTTCTTTACATTATGGTTTTTTGTTTGGGTTCGAATCCTCCACCCGGATTTGGGAAACATTATAGGTAAATATCAATACGTTGTGGAAACTGTGCAGGGTATACCGACATGGTCTAAGCAATAGTTATGTTAGTGTGACATATTTGTGGGTACCAGTAGCCTTTGAGTCAATCAAAGAGAATACGGGGCGGCTGAGTGATGTCATGAAGCACTAATGAACTTCTAGAACCCTTTACTTGACCAACTTGGCCTTTAGGATGTAGTGAGATGACCGGCTTTGGTGCAGTCCGAAGTTGGTAGATACTCGATACTACACTCATTGAGGGTTGGTTTCTTGGGATATTTTGGTCACCATTAAAGAGGCTTGAGCTGAAACAATGACCAAGGAAACATTCCAGTGATATTGAGCTCCTTAGAACCCGGTTACTATTACTAGGACAGATTTAAGCCGACTAAACTTCAAGAGGGTACTTACCTATAAAACCCCATGCAAGCCTAAACTAAGAACTTGTTTGTCTTGCTTGTATATGCATACTTGTGCATAACATCATGGACATCATGAACATCATATGCATTAACTAACCATTTCAAAGATTTTGGAGATTCATCTTTTTTCTTATTTTGTAGGATATGGATTCACTCCGCAGGAAAACTATCCAAGTCAACCTTGTAAAAATTCCTCCACAACTTAAGGAGATAGCTTCAAGGATCCCTGAGAACTCTCCATTCACCGAGAGGCATGGTCGTCTACTCAACTTGGTCACCTCCAACACAGAGGAGGATATGGTGAAGGTGCCTTTCCAGTTCTTTGATCCTTTGCACCATTGCTTCACATTTCCCGACTATCAGCTTGTGCCTACTTTGGAAGAATTATCTCAACTCTTTAGGATTACCATTCTCAATCAACTACCTTTCAACGGTACGGAAAGAGACCCAAAGCCAGAAGAGATTGCTCAAGCTCTGCACTTGCACTCATCTGATGTCACAACTCATTGGGAAACTAGAAGTGGTTTCAAAGTCTTCTTAGCAAAGTTCCTGTTTGAGAAATCCCAAAGCTGTTGGAATTCCTTAGACTTGCAAGCTTTTGAGGAAATTGTGGCTCTTCTTATCTAGGGGGTGGTCTTGTTTCCCAATCCTGACCAACTCATAGATGTGAGTGCCGTCAAAATCTTCATGTCACGCAATCCGGTGCCTACATTGCTAGGGGATATCCTGCACTCTTTTCACACTCGTACAATGAGGAAAAGAGGTGCCCTTATGTGTTGCACTCCTCTCCTGGAAAGATGGTTTATTTCTCATCTTCCCCAATCAGTTTTAAAGAATGAGCAAGGTTCTAGGTGGTCACAAAGGTTAATGACTCTCAAACATTCAGATATTCATTGGTGCTCTCGATCCAAAGAGAATGTTATCATTGTTGACCGTTATGGGGAATTCCCTAATGTCCCTCTACTTGGCATTAGTGGAGGCATCACCTATAACCCATGTTTAGCTTTAAGACTGTTTGGTTATGCCCGAAGGGATGTCTCGCATGAGATGTTGATTCAAGGCTTAGTATTCGACTACGACAACAACAATCAAGGTCTTCGCCAGAGATTCATCCGAGTTTGGAGGATGCTAAACAAGGTGGATAACAAGACTTTTGGACACAAGAATTCCATCCATCTTGAGCCTTACCTCAAGTGGGTACGAACTTGCGCTCAAAGTCTTATGATGCCTTATCCTTCCATCCTTTCGGTGATCATTGAGCCTGTTAAGGAGGGAGAAGTTCCATACACTATCCTACATCCTGACATGCCCACATCTCTTGAAGACCTACAAAGTGATTGGATATAGCTCAAAGGAGAGTGAGATACTTTCGAAGCCCAATTCTACGCAAGCGAGAAGAAGGTTTTGGAACTCACTAGGCTACTTCATGAGGAGCAGACTCTAAATGCCTACATAGCACCAAAGAGGATGCGCACTACTTTTTTATCTTAGAGTTATGTATTATTTTGCCCAAGGGGCATTGATGTACTCAAACTCTATTTTATTAATATAACATGTGTTTCTTTTTGTATAAAATGAACTTGAATCTTTAAAATCCTTGAAAACATTGCATGTGTACATATCATTCATCATAACAAAAACAGGTCTTTTGCAACGAGTTTCCTCATCTCTCTACTGTTTATTTCAGTAAGATTGATCTCGAACAAACAGTCAAAGATCTTCAAGTTCAAAACACGCAGTTTCAATAGTTACTCACAACCCTGGACAAAGGACAAGAGGAGTTGAAGACTCTGTTGGCCAAGGGGAAGAAGAAGAAAGAGAAGAAACCAATCGGTGTTGTAATAATGGGGATAAGGTTTCAAGGACAAACTAGAAGAACCTTGAATTTCGCAACAACATCTGATGAAGGAGAAGGAAAAGGAAAAGAAACAGCGGTTCCATAAGAATCTGAAGAGGATGATGAAGAGGAAGATTACTCCGAGGAACAGTATCCTCCAGCAGATGATAAGTACAGACATCTTGAAGAGCGTCTGAGCGCTATGGAAATACAGAGGGTGCCAGGTCTAGACTTTGAAGAATTGGGACTAGTGTCAGGAATTGTGATCCCACCAAAGTTCAAGGTGTCGTTGTTTGCAAAATATGATGGGGTGTCAAGTCCTAAGATACACCTCTGATCATATGTGAGAAAGATCCATCCTCACTTCGCCGATAAAGACCTGTGGGTCCATTTTTTCCAAGATAGCCTATCTGGAACACAACTCGATTGGTTTTACCAATTGGAAAGGGCCGACGTCCACAACTGGGAAGATCTGGCCGCAACTTTCTATAAGAAATACCAGTATAATGCAGATTTGGCGCCTACCCGTACTCAACTTCAAAGTATGGCTATAGCTTCAAATGAGGGTTTCAAAGATTACACGCAGAAATGGAGAGATCTAGCTGGGAGAGTACAACCCCCTCTGTCTGAAAGGGAGTTGGTGGATATGTTCTTAGGCACTCTATCGGGCCCTTTCTTCAACCATCTGATTGGAAGCTCATCCGCAAGATTTACTGAGTTAATACTAACCAGAGAGAGGGTGGAAGCTGGCATAAAAAGTGGAAAGATTCAGAAGGATTCATCTGCCTATACAGCTGTGAGAAAGCCTTTCACTGGGAAGAATGAGGTATCTGCTGTTTATCCATAAAGGAACCAAGGGAGAGCTGAACACCGACCAATGGTAGGAGCTGTTATGATCCCAAAGCCTACATCTGATCAATCAAGAAGTAATCAACCGAGGGTGGAAAGGCCAGTCCGGTAATTCACCAGAATTAATATGACTCTAGCCCAGGTTTTACCACATCTTCTGAAATCTAATTTGACAACTCTGAAGGAAGCTCCAAAGAACCCCAACACTGCGTCCCTTCATTATCACCCAAATGCCAGATGCACATATTATTCCGAAAGTCCGGGTCATGACATTAACAACTGTTGGCCCCTGAAAAACAAAATTCAAGACCTTATAGATGCAAAAGAGATTGAGTTTGATGCGCCCGAGAAGCCAAACGTCATTTATGCTCCTATACCTAGGCATGGTCACAACATCAATGAAATAGAAGAAGATTTGTTTATTACCACAGTTGATGAACTCTTGACTCCACTCCCAATCATTAAGATAAACTTGTTGAAAGCAGGTGTATTCTAGGGTTGTAATGAAGACTTCCATATTTTCTTATCCTCACTGTTGTACCCCAAAATTTGCCCTCTCATATTTCTCAAAACATTGCAAGAAAAATCTCCAAGTTGCTCAAGTTTGCTCAAGAGTTGGACAGATAAGCTATCTCCTAAGGCAGTCAACCCCAAATTAGGGTTTTGTGTTGCATCAAGATCCTTGAGACCAAATGACCTCAAGTGCTCCCCAATGTCCTAATATGTTCTCAAGGTCATCCATGTCAAGTTTAAAGCCTTGCAGAGGAAGTTTGCTTAGTCAATTGCTCAAAGGGTCCCAAAATCGACTGTGCTAGGGCAAAAGTCAACTGTGACCTATAAACAGTCAAACTTCAAGATTTTTTGTCAACATTCTCATTTGGAAGGATATTTCATCATTTGATCAAGGTTTGATCATTATTCATCAAGGATTGCTCAAAATTCATCAAGACTCAAAAGTTGCTAAATTAGGGTTTTGCCTAAAAAGTCAACTCAACTTTGACCAAGCATAACATTCTCATACTTTATGATAAATGACCCATCCAAAGCTCATTTTGAAGATGATGCAATTTCCTACAATACATCTTCATACCCCAAGATCATAAAATACACTCACAAGAAGTTATAAATTTGGACATTATAGGTCATTTTTGAAAGTCAACAAAAACACATTTTTTTCCAAAGCTTATAACTTGAGCATGGAACATCAAAATAAGATGAGACAAAAAGGGTTGGTTAGAGGACATCTCAAGATTTCTAAAAAGTCCAAGAACACTTCCAAAAGTTCAAAATTGAAGAAGTTATGAATTGTTGAAGTTGGACATTTTTGTAAAATTGCCAAAAGTCAACTATACCCAAAACTTCAAATTTTGTCAAATGGGCCCATTCTTTTCCACTTGATTTGAGCTTGCACCATTGCATACATGTCCTAGCTTCAGCCTTGAGATCATATTTCTCTTTTATTATTTTATTTGATTTTTTATTGAATTATTTCATTTTAAATCAAATTAAATCATATAAAATCCAAATATTGATTACTTAAGATCTTTTTGGTTGTTTCAGGTCTTAATCATCATCATGATCATCATCAAATTCGCATCTCACCATATCATGTACAAAAAGATGGAGATTTGATAAATTTGGCAAGCTTTAAAGGGTGAATCAAATCAAATCATAAGGCATTTATTTAGAGGGATTCCATCCAAATTTCTTACCCTAGCACTTTCCATAATACATAAAGAAGCCAAAGGACATGAATTAGAGGTTAGAGGCTGCAAGCATAGAGAGAACAGAACTTGAAAAAGTGGTAAAAAGCTTGAGATCAAAATCGTGCCTAGAGGTGTTTTCAGAAGCCAAGAAGCATCCCAATCGATTCTTGGACGTCCATTGAGGCGAAACCAATCCAAAGTAGGCTACCATACACGCCCAAACACATTGTAAGCATCACGTTACCTAGCTCTGCATTTGAATTCGTAAATCATTATTCTTGCATCCTTTGTACAAATTACTTGCATATTCATAATCCTCACCGTGTTTCTAAGCTTTTTGCATTATTCAATTTTGTTTTTATGACCTATACTGTGAGATGCCATAGCTAGGGTTTCTTGGTTGTTTTTAGGCGTTTTTATTTCAAGGATAATTGGCCACCGAGAAGGGCATGGTTAGGACCGGGAGGTCAAGACGAGCATGACCATGCCCTTGAATTGCATTTTTGTGGCTCGTAGCAAGTTTTGGAGATGGCCTGGCTTATAGCTACGGACTGTTGTCTGTTGGTATAGGTTTGGAGTGTTTTAGCCACGGTCCAACGACAGGGACGATGGTGTGTCATTCTCCAATTCGCCTGTTCAAACCAAGCGCGCTTCTTTTTGCTTTGCTGGCATATTGACTGGTTTTACTTCATTATGTTTCTTTTGTATATTATTATCAAATGAACAAAGTGGCCTAGTGGTCAGCGTGTCCAATTCCAAGGCGTTGATAGCTGGAGGTCAGGGGTTCGATCCCTGCCTCCAGCGCTTTGCATTTTCTCCTCGTTTTTCATGTAATCAGGTACAGATCCAGGCTTGCAGCATACCATACGCCTTCACACATCCAACAGTCAGATGGCCAAAGGCCATATCTGGTGATCCAGGCTGAGAGCCACCATGGAGTCAAGTCCAAGTGCGCACATGGAATCCTAAAAGTCAAACCAGGCCAACACAATTGAGCCTTCAGCTTGCTATTCAGACACCCTTTTCAGGCCCAAACCTCTTCTCTCTATTTCTTTTATTTAATATTTGTTTTATTGATTTAATTATTTTTATTATTTTCTAACCAATCAAATTTTTTCCTTTATAAAATTAAAACCACAAAAAATATTTTCTTTATCAAATTAAATTTTAGTGTTTTATTTTTTATTAACAAATCTATTAATTAATTTAGGCTATTAATTAGAAATAACTTTAATATATTTTTGTAAATAATTAAAATTAACTAGACTTAATTAGGTTTTTACTAACATTAATTAATTTTTACTTCTTTCTTAAAATACCAAAAACCCAAAAATAACTTTTTTTATTTAACTAATTAATTAATTTAATTTAATTTAGTAATTAATTTAGGATAGTTTTCTTTCTTAATTAAAACAAAAAACAAAAAAATATTTTCTTTAACAAAAAGGGTCAAAACCCTAAACTTTGCGCTCGATTTAATTTCCCGCACGTGATTTATTTATTTTATCCAAATAATGTACTTGCTCCCGGATTGTAATAGTTTAATAGGAATTTTATTTATTTATCGCTTTATTTATTTTTAAAGGGTTTGTCTTTGGCAATATAAATACCCGACGCCTTGTAATTTAAATTTCACAATTTATTTTCCACAAATTATAACTGTTAGATGTTTGATAATAGGAATGCATGACAAGACTGAATGTTTTAACCTAAAATCAACATAGATCACCTTTAACATGTACAAAGACAAAAATAATTGAAAACGACACACTCGCACATGCGCACTCTTAGGGTACATCCCACTTGGTTTCCTTCTACGCGGTCATTGAGTATATGTCACTTTAGAGGTCGTCCTCTTGTCCAAAGATCATAGTTGCCTCGAAACGGTTGCCTCGGATATGATTGCCTCAAAACAAATGATCTAAGACATTAGGGTTACCGCTAAGGCATTCTAACATTGCTTTGGTGACCGTAAGTCCCTAAATTCGAATTGACCCTTAAACTCCAACGACGGTGCTACCTACTCATCAATAGTAGGATAGCATTGTCTAAAGGAAATTAGCATAGAACGATTCCTTTTTCGAGTAGGTAGATGGTTCTTAAGTACTTGCTCTTTCAAAAAACAAAATCTTTTTCACACTTACACTTTTTCGAACAAAGTTTTCAAAAACACTTCATACGCTCTTGAGGACAGAAGCAAGAGTTAAATCGAAGTTTTCAAACGAACTTTTTCAAACCCACAAGCACAAAAGAAAACAATTTTGAAAACATTTGAGCAAGTACCTAAGAGCCCGTGGATAACCACAGATAGAAAGGGTGCTAACATCTTCCCTTTCTATAATCTACCCTCTGAACCCGAGAAATATCTCGAAAAAGGAATTTTTCTGTGCTTTTTTCCTTTCCTTGTTGGATAAAATAAAAGTCGGTGGCGACTCTTGCTTACCGCGACATTTTGCGAATACAAACGCAAAACGCAAACCAGCATTCCAAAAAACAGTAAGTTCTTTCCCACCATATCACAGAACTGGCGACTCTGCTGGGGAGTTAATAAGTGGGGTGTACCTTAGGAATAGTTCATAATGTTTTCAATTGCCTGATTTGTATGATTTATCTTTGTGGGTTTGAATCGGTTACTATAGATCCTAACCCGGATCTGGGGGATACCCTTTAGGTAAGTAGCAATAAACTGTGAGGGAACTGTACGGCATAGACCGATACGGTTGAAGCAGTAGCTACGTTGGTGTGGCACTTTACGGCAACGAGGAGAATATGGGTCTGCTAAGGGGTTATTAAGCACAAACTGACCTTATAACCTTTAAATTGACCAACTTGGCCATAGAACAGTAGCAGTATGCTACACTCATTGAGAATAAACTCTCGCGATGATTCCGGCCGCAAGAAAAGGTTGCTAAATTGGAATTATGACCGATTGAGGGTAGTCAGTGATATTGAGATCCTCTAGAACCCGATTACTATTTTTAGAACAGGTTTGAACCAACTGAACTGAAAGAGTGTAGTACCTAAACTCCTTGCCAGTCTGAAATCTAAGGGCTCTCTGTGTGACTTGTGTGCCTTTACCATGTTTGCTATTTGTGGATACTTGTGGTGTGTTTTCTATCATGACATCATGACATTGCATGCATCTTGCATTGGACTAACCCATTTCAAAGACAGGATGGATTCATCTTTGTTCTGTTTTGTAGGTCATGGCACCCATGCGTAGAAACACCATCCGGATCAACTTTGTCCAAGTTCCCACTCTGCTTAAAGAATTGGTTGCAAAGATGTCAGATACTACCTCCTTCATCAGAAGACATGGGCATCTTCTTGATTTGGTCACTTCCAAATTGGACGAGCAGATGATGAGTGTCTTAGTCCAGTTCTTTGATCCATTGTACCATTGCTTTACCTTTCCGGACTACCAGTTGGTCCCCACCTTGGAAGAGTTCTATGATCTGCTTGGTATCTCTACTCTGGAGCAGACCCCGTTCACAGGTTGGGAGAAGATCCTTAGTCCAGAAGAGATTGCTTCAGCCTTCCATCTGACAAAGGCTGAGGTAATGTCTAATTGGGAAACTCGTAGTGGAGCAAAGGGCTTTTTGACTAAATTCTTGGTTGGTAAAGCTAATCAGTTCTGGGACGGTCTAGACTTCCAGGCATTTGAAGACATTCTGGCTTTGCTCATATATGGCTTGGTGCTGTTTCCTAACTCAGATGCTTTCGTCGACGTGAATGCGGTGAAGATTTTCATATCCAGTAATCCTGTGCCCACTCTCTTTGGGAGACATTCTTCATTCTCTTTATGCCCGTACTGCTCAGAGGCGGGGAACCCTTATGTGCTATGCTCCGTTGTTGGCAAGGTGGTTTATTTCTCACCTCCCCAAATCAGTTTTGAAGAACAAAGAAGGCATGGGCTGGGCCTACAGGATTATGTCTCTCTCTCTCATAATGACATCATTTGGACTATCAACGGTATGGACGAGGTGGCTATTATTGATCGCTGTGGGGAATACCCCAATGTTCTGCTGATAGGAACCAATGGAGGGATCACTTATAATCTGTGCTTGGCCTTACGTCAGTTTGGGCAAGCTAGAAGGGAAGGACCTCATGAGTTGCTAATGCCTAGTATTGTATTTGACTTCCAAGGAGATAGTGATGAGCAACGTCGCAGATTCATAAGAGTTTGGGATAGGGTACACAGGTCTGATTCGCACGAGCAAGGTGCGAAGACTTCTCTTCCGATGGAGTCATATCTCTGATGGGTTCGTATCCGTGCCCAAAAGATGGGAATACCCTACGAAGCCGTCTTGCCTATAATTATTGAAGTTGTTGATGAAGAAGGGGTTCCTCCTACCATCCTACACCCTTACATGCCTATGGACATTGGGGCATTAAAGAGATCATGGATGCAGCTGAGAGAAGAGCGGGATACTTACCGAGAAAAGTATCACGAGCAGGAGCTGAAGATTCAGAAGTTGACAAGGCAGCTAGAGAACGAGCGGATCCTCAATGACTATGTCCGCACCGACAAGAAACGACCATGGGAGCACTGATTGTCTTTTGTTTATTTCTAGTTTTGATTTACTTTTCAGTTTTTCTTTCTTGTAACGCCTTAAAGGCATCTGTTGAACAATTGAATTTCAAGTTTATCTAATAAAAGTGTGTTTCATTTTTGGTTTACGAATTTGAATCTCTGGACGTCTTTGAAATCATGTCATACGCATTTCATTCCATGCACCTCATAATAGGTACCCTTACAGGTTTTTCTCATCTTCTTCACTGTTTATTTCAGCATCATGTCTTTTGAACCATCAACTGAACAAGCAATCAAGGCTCTACAGGCTCAAAACGCCCAGTTCCAGGAATTGTTCATGAGTTTGGCTAAGGGTCAGCAAGATCTGAAGACCCTTATCCTGAAAGAGAAGAAGAAGAAGAAGAAGAAGAAGAAGAAGAAGACGGTCCTATTTAATATGGGTCGCGGATTCGTAAATGATTTGCGAGAAGAGGTTGATTTGACCCCCTCATCTGTAGGGAAAGATAGTCAGGAAGAAAGGAGGGCTCCTATCCCTGTGGTTTCAGACAACGAGACAGACTTTGACGAAGACCAGTATCCTCCGGCTGAGGATAGATACAAGCAACTGGAAGACCGGTTGAGTGCAATGGAAGTACAGAAAGTGCCTGGTCTGGACTTTGGTGATTTGGGTCTGTCATCTGGGGTGGTGATTCCCCACAAGTTCAAAGCACCGACCTTTGCTAAGTACGACGGAGTTTCTTGTCCAAAACTGCACCTCCGTTTGTATGTTAGGAAGATTCAGCCGTACACCGCTGACAAGAACCTATGGGTCCACTTATTTCAAGACAGTCTTTCAGGGACTCAGCTTGAATTGTTTTACCAGTTGGAAGGAACTAGCATCCGTAATTGGGAGGATTTGGTTGTTTCTTTCTACAAGCAGTACCAATACAATGCCGACCTCGCTCCCATGCGTACCCAGCTCCAGGGTATGTCAATGGGTGCGGGCGAAGGTTTTAAAGATTATGCTCAGAAGTTGAGGGACCTTGCTGGAAGAGTGCAACCACCCTTGGCTGATAGGGAGCTTGTGGATATGTTTCCGGGGACCTTATTTGGTCCGTATTTCAACCATCTGATTGGAAGTTCATCATCCGGGTTTACAGAGCTGATCATGACCTAGGAAAGGATTGAGGCTGGTATCAAATCCGGTAAAATACAGAAGGGTGCTTCGTCGAGCACCGAGAAGAAACTTTTTAAGAAGGAATCCAGCGCTGTTTACAGTTTCAAAAGCCATAATAGACCTGAACGCCGCCAAGCTGTTAATGCGGTTGTTATTTCAAGATCTGCTGGTGCTCCTCAGCACAACAATCAGCCAAGGACCAAGAGACCTCGAAGACAGTTCACTCAGCTCAACATGACTTTATCCCAAATTCTGTCGCAGTTATTGAAAACCAACTTAGTGATTCCAAGGGAAGCCTCGAAGAATCCAAATACAACATCACTGAAGTACAACCCTAATGCCCACTGTGCTTTTCACTCTGATAGCCCGGAGCATGATACGGATGATTGTTGGGTTTTGAAGAACAAAGTACAGGACTTAATTGATGCGAAGGAGATTGAGTTCGAAGCACCTGAAAGACCTAATGTTGTGACTGCTCCTATGCCCAAGCATGGAGTGAATGCTATAGATGAAGACTCATTTGTGGTTTCTGTGAACAACATTGTTACCCCTTTGATGACTGTGAAGAAGAACCTTTTGTTAGCCGGTTTATTTTCGGGCTGTGACGAAGGTTGCCGTATGTGTTCTGTCCTACCTACCGGTTGCCATCTTTTTAAGTCAGGTGTCCAATGCCTGATGGATAATAAAGAAATTTTGTTTGAGAAGACTTTTGTTCCTTTGGTTCCTACTGAAGAAGTTGCTATAATCACCATTTTCGACAATTCTTCCAAGGCTTCCTCGAGAAAGCCTGTTAGAATTACATCTGTTCCAAGAATCACACCGTTGATCATCACTGTTCTTGGGCCTATCCCCTATACATCCAATAAAGTTGTCCCTTGGAATTACGGGGCTGACGTATATTATCACGGAGTTAAACAAGATTTGGATGTTGATACTGATGTCAGCAATATTGTTGGACCTGCTAAAGTCACCCGCAACGGAAGACTTTTCTCCCATGATATCTCTCCACCAACTTCCCGGAAACCTGTTGTTATTACACCTGCCAATGTACCTGCTACTGTTCCTGTTTAAGTTCCAATTCTTACCCCTGTTGCCGAGACATATGACACTCGGGGCAAAGGGACCACTGATGAGCCTGCCCAGACGGAGGCATCAAGGAAGATTACTGTTGAAGCCTTTAGACAAGAGATGGAGGAAATTTTGAAGATCATCAAAAAGAGCGACTACAATGTAGTCGAGAAACTGGGGCAAACCCCGTCCAAAATCTCTATGTTGTCATTGTTGCTATGCTCAGAAGCCCATGCCAAGGCTCTGATTGCTTTCTTGAAGACTGCACGCGTACCGCAAGAAACATCAGTTGATCAGTTTAAAGATTGCGTGGCTAGTCTGACTGCTGATAATGGGTTAGGTTTCTCTGACGCTGACTTGACTGTTAAGGGGAAGAATCACAATGACGCCATGCATGTCTCCATTGATTGTTAATAGTAATAAAAACCTAATTATTTCTAATTAATTTTAATATTGAGAAAAATCTAATAAATTAATAAATAAATAAATAAATAAATAAAAATATGTGAAAAAATTAATTACTAACTAGAAAACCTAATCCAAATTTGTAATAGTTTTGAAATAAATTTAGGTTTGTTAATGCTTAATTAGAAAGTAATTAATTAAGGAAATATAATGAAAATTATGTTAGAAAATAAGGAAAACAAAAATGCATGGGGTGGGACTTGAACTCATGCCCTCAGCCTCACAGGCACGCCTTCCTAACACTACACCATGGTGTTATTTGTGATTGAGAATAGGAACCAATCAACATATTATGAACCTGCGTGTTGTCCTGAAAAACAAAATAATTTTGACAAAAGCTGGGATCGAACCCACGCCCTTTGCAATATTGGTCATCACTCTTACCACTTGTTCACTTGTTGTTGCGCGTTCATCATCCAATCAACAAACCATATAAGATAAACAAATAATTAGAAGTATCAATCAAATAAAATGTGCATCCAGGTGGGCCCTTATGACTTTGAATGGACCAATGAATGAAGAGGGACTGGTCGTGCAGCTTCTGACCACCGCCTGGAGAAGTCAAACCACCATCCACGACTGTCAGCCTCATCTTCTCTGGTGAGGAGATTTTTGAAAACCTGCAAAAATGGATGAAAACGAAAGATCTAATAACTTAGATCCACTAGTTAGCATGTTGCAAGTTCAATGGCATGGTTTGGTTGGCCTAAAAACGCCTGTAGTTGTAGATTCGAAGCTTTGAGACCTTCATGCCCGAGCAATGGTGAAATCCTATTCATGCGCTATACCTCACAAGTAATGGATCAAAACAGTTCCAAACATCATCATGAACATACATGTATGCATCAAATTCATTTAAATTGCATGAATTAAAAGTTTGAAATTTAAGAAAGTTACCAAACCGGTGATACTTGGTTGCAACGATCTGGGATGCTACGAGCTTCAAGGATGATTGGAATGAGTTCCTAGAGTCTTCAGGAAGCTTGCTTGATGCTTGAAATGGACTGAGAATGACTAGAGATAAGAGTTTGAGTTTTCCCTAGTTTCTTGAAAATTTGAAGAATTTATGGTTCTTCTTGAGAGGCAGCATGCGTATTTTTTTATGTCTGAAGGTGTTTATTATATATAGAAGAGAAGATTAGGTCAAGTGGTAGGCTTAGACATCTCATGAAATCATATCTTTGATTTTGTTTGAAATTAAGTTGAAATCTTCCAAAACTAATGAATATTTGTTTCAAACATAGGCCACACGGTTTCTCCAGCTTCAAGATAGATTTTTGGGCCTCTAACATGATTATAACAAAAGTCCACATGCCGTGTATCATTTATTTGGTATTTTATTTGATTTATTTTGCTTTTAATTGAATAAAATCAAAATCAAAATAAATAAAAACCAAAACAATATATGAATGGATTTAGATGTCTAATATGAGGTCATGAACATGTTTGAGCCTAAAAACTTAGGCCCATTAACCCAAGAATTCAATTTTGCTCAATTTAGGTTTGATGCATTTTCCCAAAATTTCTCAACTTGCATCAATCATAACTCTCTCAATTTTTGTCATATGAAGATGATCTTGGACTTTTTGGAAACCTCAACATGTCCCCTACAACTTTCATGTTGGTCATTTTTTCATTTTAAGTCTTTAACTTGATGTAAATTGCATTGAAAAAATGTCTTTTTGTTGACTTTTAAAATGACCTGTAATGTTTTGGCCCATATCTCTCAAATGAAGCATTTTTGGCCTTGAGCTTAGAGAGACAAAGTTATAGAGAATTGAATTTCCTTCAAAATGATATTTGGTTGAGGAATTTATGATGAAGTGTGTGATATTTATGCTTGGTCAAAGTTCAGTTGACTTCTCCTTAAGAAAACCCTAATTTAGTAACTTTTGAATTTTGATGAATCTTGAGTTTTCTTGATGAATCATAATCAACCCTTGATCAAATGATGAATATGACTTAAAAATCTTTATGTTGACCAAAAATCTTGAAGTTTGATTGTATATTAGTGAAAGTTGACTTTTCGTCCAATATAGTTGATTTTCAATCATTTGGTTAATTAACTGCGCAAACTTGTGTTGCAAGGCTTGAAATTTGGCATGACGATATCTTGGTACATATGAGAAACCATGACATCCGCTTGAGGAATTATAAGTCCAATTTATTTTGATATAAGAAAAACCCTAGTTATAGATCAATTGCTTAGGAGGAGAGTTCATCTGATCAATCCTTGATAAGTCTTGAGCAATTGAGACTCCTATGAGCATGAGGGAGTGTCTTGAATCACTTTGTATCAAAGATGGAGGGGAATTTTGGGGTACAACACAAATCTTACAGGAAAAATTGCCCATTGGCAGATGGTGTTGTCTAAATATGATATTGAATACTGTACTTAGAAGGCTATAAAAGGAAGTGTGTTGGTGGACTACCTTGCCCACCAACTGATAGACACTTATCAGTTTGTTAAGTATGATTTCCCAAATGAGGATGTGATGTTTTTGAAGGTAAAAGATTGTTATGAACCTTTTCCTGAGGAAGGTCCTGATCCGAAATCTCGGTGGGGTATGGTGTTTGACGGAGCAGTAAATGCTTATGGAAAAGGAATTGGTGTTGTGATTATCACTCCCCATAGGTCACATACCCCTTTTACTGCAAGGTTGACATTTGATTATACCACTAACATGGCAGAGTATGAAGCTTGTATCATGGGTCTTGAAGAGGCTATAGATCTCAGAATCAAAATTCTTGATGTATATGGTGATTTAGCTTTGGTAATAAATCAAATCAAAGGAGAATAGGTGACTCATCACATTGGCTTGATCCCCTACAAAGATTATGAAAGAAGATTATTACCTTTCTTTAATAAAGTTGAATTCCATCATATTCCCATAGATGAGAATCATATGGTAGATGCTTTAGCCACTTTGGCTTCCATGTACCAAGCAAATGCTTGGAATGATATACCTCAGGTTACAGTTCGACGTCTTGATAGACCAGCTCAAGTGTTTGCTCTAGAGAGGACATCAGATGAAAAACCTTGGTATTATGATATCAAACATTTCCTCCAGACTTAAGAATACCCGGTTGGTGCGTCGAACAAAGATAGGAAGACATTAAGAACGTTAATAGGTACCTTTTCCCTCAATGAAGATGTGTTATATAAGAGAAATTATAACATGGTCTTACTTAAATACGTGGATAGACACAAAGAAGACATGTTGATGCATGAGATCCATGAAGGTTCCTTTGGTACCCATGCCAATGGGCATTTGATGGCAAAGAAGATGCTTAGAGCAGATTACTACTGGCTGACAATGGAATTTGATTCTCATAAATTTGCAAAGAAGTGCCACAAATTCCAGATTTATGCTAACAAGATTCATGTGCCTCTAGTGCTTCTCAATATTATTTCTTCCCTGTGTCCTTTTTCTATGCGGGGTATTGATATGATTGGAATGATTGAACCCAAGGCGTCAAATGGACATCGTTTCATCTTATTGGCAATTGACTACTTCACCAAGTGGGTGGAAGCAGCTTCTTATGCTAACGTCACCAAACAGGTGGTAGTGCGCTTTATCAAGAATAATCTTATATGTCGATATGGTGTGCCAAACAAGATTATGACTGACAACGGCTCAAATTTGAATAACAAAATGATGATAGAACATTAAGAAGATGAATGGGGTTGTTAAAGCTGAAAATAAAAACATTAAGAAGATCATCCAGAAGATAGTAGTTACCTATAAGCATTGGCATGAGATGCTCCCTTTTGCTTTACATGGGTATCGTACATCCGTCCGCACTTCAACAAGGGCAACCCTATTCTCTCTTGCGTATGGTATGGAAGAAGTGCAACCCGTTGAGGTTGAGATTCCATTTTTGTGTGTAATAATGGAAACTAAATTGTCTGAGGTTGAATGGGACTAGAACAGGTTTGACCAATTGAATCCAATTGATGAAAAGAGAATGACAACCTTGTGTCATGGATAGTTATATAAGAAAATAATGAAGAAAGCTTTTGATAAGAAGGTCAAGCCTCGTGAATTTAGAGAGGGAGACCTCATGCTCATAAAGAGCATGTTTTTTAACACTGATTCTAGGGGCAAGTGGACTCCCAATTATGAAGGCTCATATGTTGTCAAGAAAGCCTTCTCTGGTGGTGCATTGATTCTTGAAACTATGGATGGCGAGGAGTTCCCACGTCCTATGAATGCTGATGCAATCTAGAAATACTACGCCTAAATAAATAAAAGAACAACTCGCTAAGTTGAAAACATGAAAGGGAGGCTTAGGAAAAAAAAAGAGAGCATCTCGGTAGGCTGAAAACCCGAAAGGGTGGTCTAGGCAACAAATTAGAGACACAAACTGAATAAAATTTTCCTGGTAGGTTAAAAACCCGCAAGGGCAGTCTAGGAAAACGGTATGGATTTCATGGCAAGTAACTGCATCCGACAAGACTTGATTATTGAAGCAACAATTTTCTCAGACTCTCATCACACTTTAACTAAAGCCTCTTCTCAGGAGTTCAAAGGTTTTAGGGAGAATAGTGGTCATTGTATTTCAATGTGTCTTTTCCATATATTTACCATTTTCCAAACTTTGTAATCATTCATGGAGTCTCGCCATTTACGAACTATCATTCTATTAATAAAGTTTAAGCCTTTATCCAATTCTTTGTGGTTCTTATTTTATTATGTTTACAAAAATTTCATTTATTATTGATGGTAACTTTGAAAATAAAAAGACTTAATAATAAAAATGTTTTTTTTAAAAGAATTCGCAAATTACTTCAGATTTTGTGATTCAAGTGGAACAAAAGTAGTGATTCCAAGGATGGACGAACTCCGGAGTTTTGAAAATATTCCCCAAGAAGGTATCCCAAGATTACTCTTGCTGGTGTGCGCATGTTCCACTTGTATTTCATTCTTTGGATAGTTGGATTTCATACCAATCAATATATGGTGCGATGTTGGGCCTATAATCCCATTTTCCCCAATTAAGTCTTGGTTCCGATTTTTCTCCAGGTTGATTATTTGGTTTTGGGTTTGCAAAGTTTGATACCTCTATCCCAGATTTTCTAGTCTGGACTTGACACATATTTTTTCCAGCTGAGTATCCAGACAAGGGAAATATCTTTTCTAAGAAGTGTTGAAACAACTATCAAACTTTTTGGTTTTCTTTCACAAGTGTTGATTTTGATTTAAAATCCCCATAATTTTGACTTCTTGATATGTTGTTAACTTCTTAGATCCCCAAACAAAGCAAAGATGATGCTTATCTCTAAAAGTTGTTATCCCCATGAAGTTTCATAATTTCTCCCCAAAGAAGTTCGCAGAACCATTACTCTTGATATCGATTATATTTGGGCTCCCCTCGATGATGTGGTGTTGTTTTCCCTAGTAAAGTCAGTATGGAATACCCATTTTAAGTATAGATGATATGAAATTGTCTTCCCAAGCAAAGTCTGGAGGATATTCCCCGGTGAAACCTGGAGGAGGATGTTATATCACTGTAACTATATTGGTTTATTGCTATCAGATTGCGTCGTGTTTGTTTTCAAGCCACGTTTCTTCCTAATAGAGATCGTGAAGTAGAGATTTGTTTCCTCAATTGGTGCTTATTTTCTTACGGAATCTTTATCCTGGATGTGATTTAGCCGAGTTTCGTCCTTATCAAAATTGGTGTTTTCTGGTTATCCCCAATGCAGTATGTTTGCTTTTCCAGCATATACATGATAACATTCACACATTTATACATACATCATGCATAGATAATTTAAATGGCATTGCTCATTTGGGTTCATTGATGTTTTTGTTGGCATATTATTCTCTTTGCAGAGTTATGTTATCCTCTCTTCAATAGAGTGTCAACCTTAAGCAGAAAGTGTATATCCTTTCATTTTCTCCACTGAGTTATCCCTCACGGAATATTTTTGATTTAGCCTTCCTACCCAACTCATTATCTGGATGGAATTTGATCCCCATTTGAGTTTATTCCTCGTTGCATGGTATTTTAATTGACTGTTTCACTCCAGTTAGTTTCTGGTTTGAATTTGTGGTCCCCGGGAGCAATGTTATTTCCACCTCTCTAGGTTGTGAGCTCTGGATTGAAAATGTGCATTTATCTTGAACGTGAAGACTTTATCTCCTCAGTAGGAATGTATTAACACTTCCCCATAAACTCAATATTCATTTCCCAACAGCGTTATCGCAATCCTCTTCATGAACAGCAAGTGGCAGGTCTCTTTATTTGAGCAACTTGTTCTTTCCCAGTAAGTCTGTAATGCCGAAGAAGATGGTTTCACTCTGATGGATGATAGTCTCTTTATTAAGGGAGATAGTTTGTTGTTGAGATTTGTACTCCAATGGATGGTAGTCTCTTCATTAAGGGAGATAGTTCATTTGTGAGATTTGTACTTCGATGAATGATTGTATCTTCTTTAAGGGAGACAGTTCGTTGTTGATATTTGTACTCCAATGGATGGTAGTCTCTTCTTTAAGGGAGATAGTTCATTGTTGAGATTTGTACTCTGATGGATGGTAGTCTCTTCTTTAAGGGATATAGTTCGTTGTTGAGATTTTTACTCTAATGGGTGGTAGTCTCTTCTTTAAAGGAGATAGTTCGTTGATAAGATTTGTATTTCGATGGATGGTAGTCTCTTAATTAAGGGAGATAGTTCATTGTTCATATTTTTACTCTGATGGATGGTAGTTTCTTCATTAAGGGAGATAGTTCATTGTTGAGATTTGTACTCTGATGGATTGTAGTCTCTTCATTAAGGGATATAGTTCATTGTTGATATTTTTACTCTGATGGATGGTAGTCTCTTTGTGATACGGTGGGAGAACTGACTGTGGTTTTGCGTTTGTTTTCGCAAATGTTTCGGTTGAGCAAGAGTCGCCACCGACTTTTTATTTTATCCTAAGGAAAGGTTTAAAAAGCACAGCAAAAACCTTTGAGATATTTTCTTGGGTTCGGGGAGTAGATTATAGAAAGGGAAGGTATTAGCACCCTTTCTATCCATGGTTATCCATGGGCTCTTAGGTACTTGCTTAGATCAACTTGCCTTGGTTTTCAATTGTTTGAAATGGTGCTTTGTGTGTGGTTTTAAAAATGTTTTGAAAAAGATGTCTTGTCTAGGCTACCCTTGTAACAATTCTTTACTCGAATGTTTTACAAAAGGTGTTTGTCTTTTTGAAAAGATGTTTCAAGGTTCTTTGAAAATTTGTTTTGAAGTGTTTGAGAAGCGTGGTTTGAAAAATAGGCAAGTGTTTTGTTTTGCAAGTTGACAAGTACTTAAGAGCTATCTACCCTAAAGTTCTCAAAGATTTTTGTTATGTTTTAACCCTTTTAACAATTTTGTTCCACCATTGCATTTGGTGGACAATCTTGTGTTAGGAGGTGAAAGGGACGGGCGCGGGTCATCGTTTAGACCATAATTGCAATAGTGCTAAGTATCTTTGGGCAATTTTTCTTTGAAAGGGACTTGATCATTTTAGGCAACTTTTCGAAAGCGTCATCGAGGGACTATGATCATTTGAATTGTTTGCTTTGTTTTTGCCCAAAGAGACCTAACATGCAATATGGCCCATTATTGAAGGCAACAAGTGGAATACCCTAGGGGTGCAAGTGTGATATGTGTTGTTCATTTTCATGCTTTGATTATCTTGAAATTATATCAAACTATTTTGTTCTTTTTATTTGCATACAAACCCTAATTCTAACATGGTATATTTAGAAAGCATTAAAGTGCGAAAAATAAAGTTCTACACTATTACAACACCATATATGGGAAAGGGGGTACAAATGTTCAAATGGGGGGATATTTAGACAAGGAATTTAAACCTAGCTATTACATCAATTTTGGAATATTTACAAGATAATTAATTGCATAAATTAAATGGAAAATAAAATAAAGATGCAAAATGCAAAAAGGGTTTTTATATGTATATAAAAAAGGTATTTTTTATGTCAAATAAACAAAATAAAAAAAGTATTATTTTTGGAGTTTTTGTGTTCTAAGGGCAAAACCCTAATTTTATTAAGTAAATATATTAACTATTTAATATGTATAATATTTATCAATTATATATGAAACAAAAATAAAAATGAAGTATATTTGTCAAAATGGTATTTTTACTATTAAATATTAATAAAAATAAAATGTATATATTTTTTGTATTATTTACTAAATATTCTAATAAAATATATATATATATATATATATATATATATATATATATATATATATATATATATATATATATATATATATATATATATATATATATATATATATATATATATATATATATATATATATATATATATATATATATATATATATATATATATATTAATTTCTAAATATGTATTATATATATAAAAATAATAATATTTAATATTTATAAAAAAAAAGTATATTTTATACAAAATATTTTAAGAAGATAAAACAAAATAAAAATGAAAATAAAATGTGTTTACATTATTTTCTAGTATTTTAAATAAAAAGTGTTTGTTTATTTATTTATGTACAAATAACTAATCTAAACAAATAAATGCCTATAAATTCAAAAATGGTGTAAAAAATTATTTTTATATTTTTAATATCATGAGGAAAAATAAATAAACCAGAATGAAAAAAGAAAAGTCAAAAAATCAATAAAACAAACAAAATGGGCTCAGGGGGTGTAAAACCAAAAACAAGGTGTGAAAAGAAATATCAAAGCAGGCCCAGCCCATGTGGCTTCTTCTTCAACCTCTAGACAGAAAGATGTTCAAAAACGCGCGCCTGAACACCAATTCAAACATCTGGATTCCTTGATCTTTTGCACAAACTTACAACATAAGAAATGTTAAGCATTGAATCACGATTCTAAATATGTAAAGAACTCATCCTAACTCTCAGAAATGAGAGAGAATTTCATCATTCCCAAATCTTGACCTAACTTTTCTTCCATATTCAGACCTTAAATTCTCATAGCTCAGGCGAAATAAATGAAAAGTAAAAGTATGTACAGATTCAGGGGCATGAGTAGAACACTTCTTATTCACAAACCTAGAGCTAACAATGCCTACATTAAGAGTTAGAAGTTCAAGATACCTTTTCAGTTGAAGTTGTATCTGGCAATGGGGGAGCTTTCAGGGTAAGATGATGATCTGTACAGCTTGCCTGAAGTGTAGTGATGCTATTCCAATGTTTACTTTGCTTTGAAACACCTTGAATCGAGCTATGGACCTTCAATTGCAAAACAAGAAAGTGAAAATGGTGGAACTGATTAGAGGAGTTACAGGTCGTGTTTTATGTTTTGGTTAGCTTCAAGTGATGCTAGGGAATGTGTTTGATGAGCTTTTAGCAAGAATGCATGAAAGGAATGAGAGTTGGCACTCGAACTGCAGTAGGAGCTCTGTTTGGGCAGTTTGAGGGTGGTTCTGTATTCTAGAGGGCAATGGAGGTGTTGGAGTCGTGTGCTAGCTCAGTTAAGGTGTCTTGAATGTGTACAAAATAATTGCTTAAGGGTTCTATTGCTGAGATGAAAGTTGTGTTCAGTTATGCCATATTTCTTACACTTTAAGCAACCAAAAGCCAAGTTGGTGTTTAGACAGGTAGAGGCCCCATAACATGCTGCAAACCTTGGCATTGATCAGTGTGATTAGTCCATAAACTTGTGCCAAGGGGATTTGATCTGTACTTCTTGGATTTTCATTTTGACATAAAGCTTACTTTTGCAAAAATGGTTAAAGTGCTTTATCTAAAAATGGATTAAACCACTATGCAATGCTTGAACACATAGAACATGGTCTTGGCACAATGAGTTTGCATTAAATTTATGAGTGTTGAATGGTTTAGAGGCCTGTAATCAAGTTGCATGCTGATTTGAGAAGTTTGCACAAGTTATGAACATGGAAATTGGCCAATTCAAAAGTGAGTTTTTGCCATATTGCAAAATTCGATTCTCTCAAGTCATGAGGTTGTTTGATGAGTTCTTGGACATTTTGGAAAGCTTGGAAAGTATGTGAAAAATGGTCTTGAAGTTAGGTAAAAACCTTGCCAAAATAGATCAAATTTTCACTAAGTTAAGAATGGTTTAGTACCCTTATTCCAAAAATTGTAACTTGAGATACAAGCCTCTTTTGGGAAAACTTTGTGAATCAAAGTTGTAGATCATGCAATAGGCTACAACTTTCATGTTTTGACTTTTGCTTGAATCCAAATAAATCTTGGTGAGAAAGTGGGGCAAAGTTGGGAAAAAATTAGGGTTTTTCATAACTTAGAAAAATTCTAAGTTATGAAAAATTCTCATTTCAAACCCTAATTTGCAATTTTTGATTTCTTGGTGAACAAGTTTCATGATTTGGTATGTTTTGATGAAAAATGAATCTTGACTCTTGATTTTGACCAAAAAGTCAAAGTTTGACTTTTCAGTACACAGTCAAAATTGATCAATTGATTGGGAAATTCAACTGTCAATCTTGTGTACTTGGGATCTTTTGAACTTGTTGAGCATGTCAAGATAATTCCATGGGGTCCTTGAGTCCATATGTGAGCTTGGTTTGCCATTGGCTAGGTCAAACAATCAAAAATTGCCTTTGTGCAGTCAAAACCCTAAAAATGACCATTTTGCCCTTTTGGTGATCTGATCAAATTTCTTGTGGAATTATGATCCAAACTTGATCAAATGGTCCATGTGAGTTTATGATGTTGATGTGGGTCAATTTTCATGAGGTTTGACTGTCAATTGGCCACAGTTGACTTTTTCCCCAATACAGTTGATTTTTAGGTCAACTGCCCAATTGACTGGGCAAAACTTGGAATCAAAGCTTGAAACTTGATATGGATAAACTTGGGAGTCCAATATGAAGCAATAAAGTCATCTTAGGCATTTTAGGTAAAAACATTTTTGTGCAAACACAAACCCTAACTTGGGTCAATAGTGCAAGGAGAAGTCTTGAGCAGATGAAACCCTAACTGGATCTTGATCTCTAAGGGCTTGGTGATGAGAAATGTTGAGAAAATGGGAGGGCAAATTTTGGGGTACAACACTCTTCATTGAGGGAGATAGTTCGTTGTTGAGATTTGAACCCTGATGGATGGTAGTCTCTTCTTTAAGGGAGATAGTTCGTTGTTGGTATTTTTACTCTGATGGATGGTAGTCTCTTCATTAAGAGAGATAGTTCATTGGTGAGATTTGTACTCCGATGGATGGTAGTCTCTTCATTAAGGGAGATAGTTCATTGTTGAGATTTTTACTCCGATGGATGGTAGTCTTTTCATTAAGGGAGATAGTTCGTTGTTAATATTTTTACTTTGATGGATGGTAGTATCTTCTTTAAGGGATATAGTTCGTTGTTGATATTTGTACTCTGATGGATGGTGGTCTCTTCTCTAATGGAGATAGTTCATTGTTAAGATTCACTTTTCTCTAAAAGAGTTGATATGATTCCAGTTATAAGTACTGATGCCAGTCATTTGGTACCTACCCTAATATTGTCATTTATCGGTGTCATCTTACTGATTCTATTTGCATCCTTCGGGTCGTTAATTTTTGATCCCCTGTGAGTCAATGTTAATCTCTTTTTGCTATCCCCTCTAGGAGTGGGTAGTTCACTGTTATATGTAGATCATTGTCATCCATTACTTTTTTCTCATTTATTGAGTTAGTGATGCTTTGTCTCCTCTTTGGGCTTTACCCCAGTAGAGTTAAAGTTTCTTTTCCCCAACGGAGTTGACTTTCCTCCAATTGGGCTGAGTTTCTTTCCCTAGTTGAACCATTATCCCCAGAGTCATGTTGTTCCTCAGTGATTTATTTTCTTGGTTGAAATCTCTCTTTGATTCTTTGTTTTATTTTCTTCTTCCCCAATGGTGTACTGTGTCGCCTTTGGAGTTGGTCATTTGCTTTCACAATCATAAGCATTGCATGGCATCTTAGGGCCAAAAATATGACTTGTTTTATATTTAAGTATCTTAAATCATGTCGAAACAAAGATTTTAACCTTTGTATCTTCAGATAGAAGACACTTAAATAAGGGCAGCTGTTATACCCCAATTTTTGCCACTAATATTTCTCATCATCTCATTTTTACCAATACATCAAGATCACACATTAGGGATGGTTCTACCTTTCTACTTCATCCTATCTTTAAGTTTTCTCTGGAGGGATCACCAAGCACCTTGATTTGTGTATCTTAGACATGTGTTCTTTTAACTAACATCAATATGTGTATATATGTTCCTTTGAATGTTCATATTGTAGATGATCACAATTGCATTCATCTCACCATCTAATCTAGGGTTTGAGGGGTGATTCTTAATCAAATGGTTCTCTAATGGATTTCAAGAGCTCAATCTTCAAGTTCATGTCTATGGCATGAAATATTTTTGGTTTAATAAGCTCTCTCACTTTATTTAAGTCAAGATCTCCTCAAAGTTGGTGGTGAAATTCATCAAGAAGATTCATATGTTCATGTGTTTATTCCATGCCTTCTTCAACAAGATTCATTGAGACTTAAGCTCCATATTTGAGTGTTACTAAATAGAACATCATTTCAAGGCCTCTTATGATTCATAATTCCTTATTTTTCCTAGAAATATCAAAAGATTCAAGGTTGACTCAACAAGTTTGACCTAATTGAGCAAATACTAGATTCAGTGATCAGAAATGCATAACTCTCTCAATTTTCAAAATTTTGAGTTGGTTATTTTTTAAATGGATTCTTATCATCATCTAAAACAAGATATATTCACATGACAAGATCCAATTGTGTATGAAAAATCATCAAAAGTTGAAAGGGGTTTCAAGTCATTTTGACACTCTTTGAGCTAAGGTTTGTTGACTTCTAAGGACCATATGTTGCTCATTTTTTGATATATTTGAGTGAATCCAAAGCCATGATTCTCTTAAAAGGTTCCTTTACAAGATCTCTTCAGAATAATAAGGCTAATTTTGAATTAAAGATCATTAAAAGTTGAGAAAGATTATAAGTCTCCTTGAAAGGCCTTTGAATTCTAAAGGTTTGACTTCAAATGATAATAACTTGGTCAATTTTGATCACCTTGAGCCCATTCTTTTTCCAAAATATTATTAGGGATGTATACTACAACTTATTTTTATATTCAAGACTTAAATATGCTTGTAAAGTTATTTAACAATTGAAAAGATTATAGGTCTTTTGTGAATTTCCCCAAATTTGTCCATCGTCTTCCAAATACCATAACTCTTTCAATTTTTATGATTTTCGAGTGATCTCAATTCCACAATTAAATTAAAATGGTCTATTTCATACCATATTTAGATATCAATATAAAATTTTAAGTGGAAAGTCATGAAAATTTGAAGAACATTATAGGTCATTTTGAAGTTCAACACTTAGATTTTTCTAAGTACAAAATATTTGTGTGTTTTTCACAAATCCAAATGGACATAAATTTTTGCTCAAACATCCAAATGATGTATTTCTTGGCACATTGTGAATTTTGTTGTGAGATATTTCCATTGCAAAAAGAGTGAGATCATAAAGCCTCCTACATTGTGTGCCCCATGATGTTGAAGTTGCTTTCATGAAACTGGATTTTTGCTTGCAATCAGTTTGCAATTTCCATATTATGGCTTCTAATGACCATTTTACTGCACGTTTTTTATTTAAACATGTTTAACAAAGTTCCAAAGCATGATTAGAGCATTGAAACACAAGAATTAGCTGAGTTTTGAGCAAGTTTAAGTCACACTTTTCTCATTTGCGGGTTTCACTCAATTTCCCTCCAAACCTCACTATTTCTTTCAATTATTTTCACCATTCACTCTCCTATAAATAGAGGGATGTAGCGATAGAAATGTTTAAGACTAAGCCATTGGATTTACTAGACTTGTACAGATCAAAATAAGAATCGCCATCGCGCTTTATTGTTTCCAAAGGAATGGGAAAAGAGCGAATAACCCAAAAAAGAGGGAAAGATTCAATGTAAGGGGGTTGGTTATGCAAAGGGAAGGTATTAGCACCCTAAACATCTACGGTACTCCGCATGAACCTCTTTGTCAAATCTTATATTTTGGCAATAAAATATTGTATAAAAATAGACGGTGGAGATGAGAAAAGAAATATTTTTTTGTGATTTTTGTATCTGTCGCGGTTGCGAACCTTTAGTTCCTACATACCACCTTTTGTGCAATAGGGGATCAGGGCACACGTAGTTCCTATTTTAAAAATTTTAAAATACAAGTGTGTTGGTTAATTTTATGAGATAAGACATCATTATCATTGTCCGTATGGAAAACATACTTACTACCCACAATCATGAGAAAGGAGTATTTGCATCATCTCAAAGTGGAGGATATGGCTTGGATTTTAAAATCAACAATTTCTCACTCAACACCCAAGTGGAAAATATCTCACTTCACTTTATATTGTAGAAGTATAGTTGTTTTCATCACTACAAGGATTGACAAGAGTCCAATCTTTTGAGAAATTTTTTAAAGGTAAAATGCCAAAATGACAAAATGGTTTGAATGAGATTGATTGACTTTTAGTCTTCTCACAAAAATGTTAAGGTATTATTAAGTTGATTGAAGTTTATTTATGGAAATGTTTTGAAAATGCATGGACCTAAGTCCAAGTTTATTATGAAAGTGGTTCAAGTTTAGAAACAAGAAGAGTTTTCAAAAGGAGGGAGAAGATTTTTGAAATTAAAGAAGATGGGAGGAGATGAAGGGACTATCTTAAAGCATAAGGTAAAAGCTAGGGAGAAGAACCATCTAACCAACAAGAATTCAATACTTAACATTATGATTCACAATAGAATTATCATTCTTTGGATTGAAACCAAGCAAGCAAAGATACTAGACCTCTTGAGAGAACTAAACTTAAAGTGTATTAAGTCTTCACAAAAATCGGGCAGAGTAACGGTTTTATACAGATGAATTCCAGATTACAGACAAAGTACGTAATCACAATAACCTGTACATAAAACAAACACACAACCCAATATATTGAGGTAAACCTCAAGAACTCCAGAAAAAAAATATCGATTAAGTTCACAAGGTCTCTGACATAGATCATGGTTTCTATTCCTAAGTCCAAGAAGTCCAATACTCCATAATTCCAAGGATAGTAACCAAATAGTCCAAGTATCATTAATGTTTTTTATGTTTCATGTTGATTATTAAGTATCTTTAAAAGGAAAAGAAAAGATCCAGTGAGAAAAATACAAATTACATAAAAGTAAATGCTCAAGTGATCAAAGATGAAAATAGCATGAAATATAAATGCTAAAGTAAATGGTACATAAGGTAAAAGCATAAAATAAAGTCAATTGTTAGAAGTTAATGGTTAGTTGGATGACCATCTTGAAACTTGCATTTGGAACTCATTAGAGGATTGGTAGAACCAAAGCCTCTCAACAACAAGTTGCATTTGCTTTTTGTAAAGTATATCATCCATTTAAGAATCCTCAAGACAACATTTAATGATCAATGATGTTTAAGTGATCCGCATTGACCAAAATTGATAAAGATCCATTGGAGAATTCGTAGAACCAAATCCTCATAACAATGAATCTCAAGGTTATTGGATCAAAGGGTTCAAATTAACATACTTGGGCTTGCAAACATAGGTTTAGGCCACGACTGATCATTTTCTCAAATTGGGACAAAATTTAGCGCTATGTTAAGCAATCGTAATTGGACTTATGTAGAAGTCGCGCCTATTTTGAGGCTGATCAATAGCAATATATGTAATTCATATTTTGGAAAATGATATAGAGATCATCATCCCATAACATATAATACAATAAGAAAGGGGGATAATATGAAGAGGGAAGGGATTAGAGTTTCAAATATCATCAACATCATTCGTCCATTTTAGTGGATTTAGTTTATTAACCTATCAACACCCAAGGCTCAATGATGTTGAAGAATTTGTTTCAAAATAAGCCTCAAGCCAGTATCACATGCTATTTCAAGAGTTAAACAAGAATCATGTACAAGAGTTTTCAATTACAAGCATTAATCAAAGGTAAAACCCTAAATGCACATCTAAGTCAAAAATTAGTTTTAAAATATGAAAGTGACTTGAAAAATTACGAAATTAAAACCCTAACTTATTAAAGTCCTATAAAAGTCAAATAAAATTTGGAGTCCTTGGATTGAGGTGGAAATTTTCTTTAGAAATGCAAACTTTGAAACTCGCAAGTATGAGCCTTAAACTAGATTGTTTTGGGAAATAATTTGTGAAATATATGAAATCACATTGTAAAATTCCAGAAAAATGTTTTTTAAGACCACAACATGTTCAAGCACTCTAAACAACTCTATCGCTGATTTTATAGGCATGGGAAGTTAGAACTTTTAATCAATTAGTGTGAATGATCAAGCAAAAACCATAAAAAAGGAAAATAAGTTCAAAATTAATCAATTAAATCTAAAGTTCAAATAAATTTGATGTGAAAAAACCTAAATGTCAATAAAACTCTAAGTATCAGAAAGCATATTTTTATTGAATTTTATCTCAAAAGGAAAAATTAGATGGACATTATTTACACAATTCAACAAAAATATTACAAATAAAAGATGATATGTCCAAATAATTTTAGTGAATAATTCCAAAGTTTTATAAAATAGGACAAAAAATATTTTCAAGTAATAAACTCTGAGAGAAGCCCAAAAAATATTTTTTAGATATTTTTTGATTTAATAGAAATAGGAAAATAAAATACAAGATTTAAAAGAATATTAAAACCCTAATTATTTACATAAATTTATTTAATCAAGAAAAATGATTAAAAAAATGAAATAAAAATCAAAATATGAAAATATATTGAAAAAGAAGTTTAAAATATTTTTTCAGATTTTTTGAAGTGAAGAAATATATTAAAAGAAAATATGAGAAGAAAAATAATAAAAAATAAAATTCAAAGGCTATTACCTGTTATTAGAAAAGAGCGCGGTAAAATGTATAAAAAATTCTTGATGAAATTCAAAAATTCTAATACCAAAATTCAAGAGGGAAATTAGTAGAACATGCTAGGACCAAAAACTTCATGAAATGATGCCTTGATGATTGAGAAAAATGCGCGCGAAAGATGATGCAAGAACACGGTTTTGTTTTGAGCATTTTAACAAACAGTTTTATGATTTACATATCTCCTTCAATTCTCCACCAAATTACACGATTCAAAAATGAAAATTGATCACAAAAATGCAAGGATTATGAATATGCTCTTGGATTTTTCAAAAGATTCATGAATTTAAATAACACGCAAAGCTGTAGTAAGAGGGAGAAAAATAGATCATCTACCCATGAAATGAATTTGATGATGCTTAAACTCAAATAAAGAGCAAGAAATAGAGACAAGCTTGTTTGAATATGCAGAGATAATAAATGGAGAGAGATGCGAAGAAACTTTGAAAATGGAGAAAGCTTGCTTAACAATGGTAGATGTGAAGCTTGAGATTTGAAGAGAGAGAAGAGAGCTTTATGTGAGAGAGAGATGCTTGCTTTCTGACTTTCTTCTTCCAACCCCTTTGATTGAAACAAGCTTGGCCTTTTATAGAATGAAGAATGAAAGAGTGGGAGAAATGAGAAATATGAGAGGAATGAGTGAGGTGTTGTGTTTTGTGTTGTTTTGGGAGTGAAACTCGTGTGTTTTGAGTAAGTGAGAAGGGCTGGGGTGTGAGCTAGTAATTTGAACTTGGTTGCACAAAGTTTTCCATGCATTCCCATGCACATTTTTTCTATTTCACACATGTATCTTTGCTCCCTTATATCTCTCTCCACAATGCATAAAATGTCACGAAGTTTGAATAAAAAATGGAGAGAACACTTCATACTCTAACTTTCATGTTCAAAAATTTTCAAAATGAAGCTTCAATCAATGAGATATTTGGCCATGAACACGTGCTCACAAACTGTTTGATAAAATGCCAAGCCTGACTGGGCATCCTGCGCATGCATGGTACCTTGTGCTGGGTAAAAATTCAGCTTGCATGATGCCTTTTTCTTTCAATTATATCTCAAATGTAGGGAGAATTTGGAGAAACTTTCTGAAGCAAAATTGTTCCTCACATTTAGGGCTTGATCTTTGATGTTGGTCATTTTTCAAAATAAGGAATATTTCACATAGAAATGTGATGATTAATGCACACCCACAACATGTTTAATGAAATACCTTGCCTAGTGCGTGCGTGACTTGCCTTATGCTGGGCAAAATGACACTTTTCAGCTCAAAATCCTAATTACCATATTTTTATCTAAACTTAACCATTTGAGATGATTCTTGAATGAAAAATGAAGAGAAAACTCTTTCATGTTTCCAACTTTTTGATTTGAGTCCAAATGGTCATTCAAAAATGGACATGAAGGAGTCTGATTTTTGCATTTTTAATCAAAATTTCACTAAGTGTCCAAAACTTCCAAGCTTCGTAACTTTTTTTCCTTTCATTTTTTGCAATTGTGGCCTATCATACAAAGGTGGAGAATTTTTCATCCTATTTCTAGGAATATAAAGTTTGCACATTTTCAATAAAAATTGAGAAAGTTGTGGCCAATTAAAATTCAGCCCTATGGATGCTTAGAAAATGTTCAAAACTTCAAATAACTTCCTTGACAAGTTATCTCCAATTCACACTTCTTCTTGATATTTTTCCATTATTGACCATGAAATGTGAGAATAGGGATATTGAATTTATAGTTGACCAAAAGTCCACTTGGTTAACAACTGATTTTGACTGTCTTCTGACAAAATGACCATTTTACCCCCTTTCATCAATTGAACATTTTCAAACCAAAGTTGATGATCAATCTTCCAATGATACATGCTCATGACCATGTAGAGAAGTATGGGATCAAGTATTTCCGAAAAATCCAAAGACTTCCTGATTAAAATTCAAACCCTAGTTTTGATCCTCTGTGCTAGGAGATGGTGAGATGAAGACAATTGTGCCATTACCTACAATATGATATTCCAAGAAACAAAATATACACATCTTGAGGTAAGTTGAAAACATACATGTACAAAGATACACAATTCAAGGTGCTTCAAGGTGTTTGGTGATTCCCATAGGCAAACTGTGATACGGTGGGAGAACTGACTTGAGTTTTGCGTTTGTATTCGCACTTGTTCGGTTTAGCAAGAGTCGCCACCGACTTTTTATTTTATCCTAAAGGAAAGGTTAAAAAGCACAGGAAAAAACCTTTGAGATGTTTTCGTGGGTTCGGGGGGTAGATTATGAAAAGGGGAGGTGCTAGCACCCTTTTCATCCATGGTTATCCATGGGCTCTTAGTTACTTGTTTTAGATCACTTGCCTTTGATTTTCAATTGCTGAAATGGTGCTTTGTGTGTGTGGTTTTGAAAATGTTTTGAAAAAGATGCCTTGTCTAGGCAACCATTGTAACAATTCTTTACTCGAATGTTTTACAAAAGTGTTTGTCTTTTTGAAAAGATATTTCAATGTTTTTGAAAGTTGTTTTTGAAAGTTGTGTTTTGAAAGTTGTTGTGGAGTGTGTTTTGAAAGTAGGCAAGTGTGTTTTGCAAGTTTGACCAAGTAACTAAGAGTTTTCTACCCCTAAATTTACACAAAGATCTTTCTTATGTTTTAACCCTTTTAACAGTGTTGTTTCACCATTGTATTTGGTGAACAACCTTGTGTTAGGATGTTAACGGGACGGGCGCGGGTCACCATATAGACCATGAAAGCAATAGTGTCAAGTATCTTTGGCAATTTTCTTGAAGGGACTATGATAATTTTATTTAGGCAACTTCGAAAGCGTCATCGAGGGACTATGATCATTTGATTTGTTTTTGTTTTGCCAAAGTACTTGACATGCAAACATGGCCCATTTTTGAAGGCAACAAGCGGGATTACCCTAGGGGTGCAAGTGTGAATTGTGTATTGATTGTCATGCATTTGTCTTGTATTAGGTTATCTAGCGGTTGATTTTGAATCTTCGCATACAAACCCTAATTACTATACAGTATATAGAAAACGATAAATTGCGGGAATTTAAAGTCCTAAATTATTACAAATAAGTATCCGGGGATGGGGGTACAAATGTTTACAAATAGAGATGAGACTTATCGGAATAGTAGCGTCCAAATATATTTACAACCAAATCGAATCGCATTCTCAATGTAAAATATAACAAAGTATAAGACTCAAAGAGAAAAAAAAAGTTTTGTGCAATGTATGTGATTATTTACAAATGATGCAAATGTTAACCTAATGTATTATTAAGTACTTATTTATTTTTATGTTTTTTGTTAATTATATATAAACAAAAGGTTTAATAAAAAAGGAAATATAAGAAAATTATTTAACCTAGTAAACTCTATTTTTATGTATTTTATTTGAAATGTTTTTAGAAATTTATATATAATAAAAAGGTGATTTACTAAACAAAAAGTTTTAAAGCCCAAAATATATTATCTTCTTAAAAGGAAATGGGAATTAGTTTTAAAAATAAATAAAAAGAAGAATATTAGTTTATAAACAAAGAAAAGAAATAAAAAATGGGCTCTAAGGGGAGTTGCTTGGACCAAACAAAAACAGACAGGATTAGGAAAGGGGGGGTAAGGCGCCAGGATATTTGGGCTTAGGCAGTTTTATGGGCAGAAGCCCAACTACGCGTTTTGACATTTTTCTTTAGGGTTTTCAATTGTTGTTTCAGAATAGGGTTTACAGGGGCTTAGAGCGGCGCCGTTCCCTTCATCGTCTTCTTCGTCTTTCTCGTTCTCAAGCAAAAGCCAATGATACTCCTCCCCTCGCCTCAGCTTCCAGACGCTATCTCCATCTCCCTCTCTCCATGTCTTGCTCAAGGCGATGATTCAAAAGGTAACAAATTCGTTTTATCACGTTTTAAGGTTCTGGATTCATGTATGTTGTTAACCTTGGACAAGTTTTTTTGATTTTCTGTGTTCATTGTTTATATTTGTGCGAGATATTAGAATAAAGGGAAAGAGGGACAATACCTTTGGAGAGGAGACGGAGGAGGACGGGAGGCGTCTTAGGCGGCTGGGCGGAGGGAGTATGATGGCGAGGCTTGCTGACTTCCCTGGTACTTTGTATCTTGCTTTAGTTTAATGATGATAGCTTTGCTTTTGAAAACCCTAGCTTTTAGTTCTCTCTTCTTCTTCTGTTTGCTGGCCCGTTTGTTGTTGCTTTTTCCTCAGTATGTTGCTTTTGATGATTATGATATCTGAGATGATTGTCGCTTCAGTTGTTGTTTGCTTGATGATGTTGATGGACTTTTTGTTCTGATGTTGATGACTTTGATGTTGTTGCTTCTGAGATACTTTCACAATCTTCTTCTCTTTTGCCTGGTTAGCTTAGCCTATGATGAATATGTTCTGAGGCGCTTTGGTTTGAATGCTTTGTTCTGAGTTGCTTACTAGGCTTGTTGATATTGATATGTTGATGTTGAAGGCTTTCTGAAATTGTGTTTCAGTTGTGGCCTATGATGAACCTTAGTTCTGAGGCATTTTGTTGGAGTTTTTGTTTGGATAAAGGCTTGAGGTTACAGGCTCTTAGGCAGGCTGAAACAGGCTTGTGATTGTAGGCAGGCTTATTGTGCAGTTTGACAGTTTTCTTTTAGGCTTGTGGGCTTGAAACAGGCTTGAGATAGTTTGGAATTTTGTTTGAGGTTTATGCAGGTTTGAGCTTTGAACACAGGTTTGTGTTTTGATGCAGGCTATGGTTTGAACACAGGTTTGTGTTGGTTTGGAAGTTACAGGCCTGAGCAGTTTGAAATAGGCTTGTGCTTGACAGGCTTGCTGTGTTTTGAGGCTTTTTTTGTTTGTTAGAGGCTTGCTTTGTAACAGGTTTAAAGCTTGAGGCTTGAACAGGTTAAGGCAAGTTTTTCAAGGCTTGAGTTTTAGCTTTGTGTAATTTTTTTTCTATGTGGTTCTGCCCTCTCTTTACAATGTTGATTCTGTTTGTTTTATATCTCTTAAGCCTGCCTCAACAAACTGTAAGCCTATACTTCTTTTACTCTCTTTCTCTCTCTATCAGAAAAGCCTATTTTAATGCTTTACTGTCTTTTTTTTTCTGAAAAAGTGATGGCCTGGAAAATGATGATATTTGAAATAAGTTGCTTGCAATGTTAGCTTTGCTTTGTGTACTTTCTTCTTTCTTCAGATTTTCTGCATTTTGTGTACTTGTTGATATCTCTTTGACAGCCTTTTGATAGTTTCTTTGGGTAGCTTGGTTGACATCTCTTTTGGACAGTTTGACAGCTTTGCATTTCCTTGGACAACTTAGTTTGCCCTTGTGCATTGTTTGTTCAGTTTGAACTTTATAATTTGTTTGGCATATTCAGTTTGTCCATTTGCAGCTTGTTTGAATTTTGAACTGTGCAGCTTTGTATTTTAATTAATTCCAATGCTTGCAAGATAATTTTCTTTCCCTCTTTGTGAACCAAGAGTCTTCTTGTGATTTGCAGAGAGGGCGAACAAACTGATTCCGACCAACACTTTTAATGATGAGTTTCTGATTAACTGTCTGAAAATGCCTTTAATTTATCTGTACTGATTTCTTCCTTTTTTGTCTTTGCAGATAAATATCAGTTGAGCAATGGGGAGCAGCAGTAGAAGATGAAGATTTAGGATATCTAGGATATAGTTTTATTTTATTTTAATCATTTGTAATAAATATTATTATAAATACTGTAAATGTATTCAAATAACACTTGTACCAATAATTGAAAATAAATAAAAGATCCTTTGTCAGTTAATTCTTTAATTCTTCTGCCTTTATTTATTTAATTACTTAAATTTCTTGAATTATAATAATTGGAAGTTATCCAATAATTTTAACTTATAAATTATAAATAATTAACAAACGTCGCAGTCTCACTGTCTTGCATTAATCAATAATAAACTCGGCGTTCCAATTAACCATAGCAATGCACAGTCAATCAAAATAAATGTCCATACGCCTTTCATTTCACTAATTAGACCAATACTTCCAACTCTCAATCAGAAGCCTCAGCCCATGTCCCAGATGTTTAGACCTTGAGAAACAAACAGAAATCTTGAGCAAACGTTAAAGCAGTGTAACAGCCAATTAAGACACTGTGGATTCAAATTCTTCTGAGAATGCGCGTGCAAACCCTGATTCTTGATTTATTGTCAAAGAAACGTCCGCCTGATCAAACCCTGAGCCAAACTCAACCAAACCCTAACAATCTGCTTGAACTGATCCAAAAGTCAATGGAAACCCTAATTTTGTCTGACTGATGAGAAAAGTCTGTTTGACTGATTCTTAAGCCAATCTGAAAAATCAGGAAAAGCCCGAAGCTGTGATTTCTTGTGGAAAAGAGGAGGGCAAATTTTGGGGTACAACAGTTTCCCCTGTTCAATCTTCTTGAACCTGAAGAGTTAGATTGGCAAGTTTGCCGTTCGCGAATCGAAGGTAAAAGGAGATTGGACACTAGAGTGCCCGAAAAATTTGCACTCGTCAAAGTGTAGTTTGAGGGAATAGGCTTAAAGATGCCATCTGGAGACGTGACAGGATCTTGTCGGGGGATGGGCTTAAAGATGCCATCTGGAAATTGCTGGTAGGAGTATGGGCTTAGAGAAGCCATCTAGAAATGTTTGTCGAACTGTATGTCGTTGGTGAGTGGGTGAGTATCAGAAAGGTATCCATGCTTTGGAACATCTCTGAACTGGGGGTCTGAATAAGCAATGAATTGACATCTGTATCTGGAAGCATCCGTAAACTGTCTTCCGTAGTTGCATCTGAACAAGTGATAGATTAACATCCGTGTTTGGAGAATCCGTAAATTGTTTTCAGAAGTCTTGAATCTGAACAAGCGATAGGTTAACATCGGTGTCTGGAGAACCCGTAAATTGTTTTCAGAAGTCTTGAAGAATCTGAACAAGCGATAGGTTAACATCGGTGTCTGGAGAACCCGTAAACTGTTTTCAGAAGTCTTGGAGATGAATAAGCAATAGATCAGCATCCATGTTGGGAAGCGTCTGTAAACTGTTTTCAAAAGTTGAAGAATCTGAACAAGCGATAGGTTAACATCCGTGTCTGGAGAACCCGTAAACTGTTTTCAGAAGTTGAAGAATCTGAACAAGCGATAGGTTAACATCCGTGTCTGGAGAACCCGTAAACTGTTTTCAGAAGTCTTGGAGATGAATAAGCAATAGATCAGCATCCATGTTGGGAAGCGTCCGTAAACTGTTTTCAAAAGTTGAAGAATCTGAACAAGCGATAGGTTAACATCCGTGTCTGGAGAACCTGTAAACTGTTTTCAGAAGTTGAAGAATCTGAACAAGCGATAGGTTAACATCCGTGTCTGGAGAACCCGTAAACTGTTTTCAGAAGTCTTGGAGATGAATAAGCAATAGATCAGCATCCATGTTAGGAAGCGTCCATAAACTGTTTTCAAAAGTTGCATCTGAACAAGCGATAGATTAACATCCGTGTTTGGAGAATCCGTAAACTGTTTTCAGAAGTTAAAGAATCTGAACAAGCGATAGGTTAACATCCGTGTCTGGAGCACCCGTAAACTATTTTCAGAAGTCTTGGAATGGAGAAGGAACCGGTGTATGGTTTCCTGATGATGAGTCCGTGTAAAACTGCATCTTAAATTGAGAAGGAACCGGTGTAGGGTTGCCTCATGATGAGTCCGTGTAGAACTGCATCTTGGATAATTGTTAACGATAACCTTTTATTCTTATCCTGAAAAGGACAAAATGTTAGCTAAACACAAAGTTATGTTGCATGAAATGTATGATGCAATATATGTTATATCAATGTTTATGATATGAATGTAATGAATGCACATGTAAGCTGATGAGTTGTCTTGCTAAGGATAGATGAATCCTGGATGGCTGGAGATAAAAGAGTCTTGATTGCTGCCGTGGAAAGTGAATCCTTGACTGCTGCAGGGGATTGCAAGAATCTCTGATTGCTGAAGATGAGAAATCCTTGGACCATTTTTGGGGAATCAGGAGCTTGGGTTGTATGCCAATCTACTGGGGAATCCTGTCTTGAGGAGATCTTCACTGGAGAATATTTGAATACTCTGTGAGGAACTGAGAATGAGAGTCTTCATTCTGCTTGGGGATTGATAGTTGGAAGTTTTAGCTCCGCTGGGGATTGCAAGAATCTTTTAATTGCTGCAGGTATTGATGTTGGATAAGTATCGGAATGTCGCCAAATCTGGGTCACATCTGAACTATCTCTAGAAGGGAATCTGGAAAAAGTATCGGAATATCGCCATGTCTGGGTCACATCTGAACTATCTCTAGAAGGAAATCTGGAATAAGTATCGGAATGTCGCCAAATCTGGGTCACATCTGAACTATCTCTAGAAGGAAATCTGGAATAATTATCGGAATATCGCTAAATCTGGGTCACATCTGAACTATCTCTAGAAGGAAATCTGGAATAAGTATCGGAATATCGCCAAATCTAGGTCACATCTGAACTATCTCTAGAAGGAAATCTGGAATAAGTATCGGAATGTCGCCATGTCTGGGTCACATCTGAACTATTTCTAGAAGGAATCTCAGAAGATGTTGATCTTGATTTTGTTAAGGGTCAGAAATTGGGAGTATACCAATCTTCTGAGGTTTTAAGGATGAGAGTCTTCATTCTTGAGGGTCAGAAACTGGGAGTATACCAATCTTCTGAGGTGATGAGAACCTTCATTCTGTTAACGGTCAGAAACTGGGAGTATACCAATCTTCTGAGGTTTTAAGAATGAGAGTCTTCATTCTTGAGAGAAACAAATTTTTAGGAGCTCCAATTGTCCGTTATTCTGTTGGTGGTTGTAACTTCCAGCAGGTGATGAAGGAAATTTTGAACGACCTTGGTTTTGACATTAGAATGCCCCAAGTGATGGTGAGGGAGACTTGCCCCAAGTTAATCTGTAATTGAGAGATTTGTTGAAATCTTGACTGGACTGCCCCCGGTTAACTGAACTTTGAAAGCTCTGTTGAAACCTTGACTGGACTGCTCCAGGTTAATTGAGCTTTGAAATATTTTGTTGAAATCTTGACTGGACTGCCCTAGGTTAACTGGATAGTGACATGTCATGCCCCCTTGTTGATAGGAGATTTGTCAATGGAAGTGTCATCCTTCTGGAAGTGACTTTACTCACTGAGAGAGTTTTCGTTCCTCCGAACATTCGCTGTATGAATTTCTTCGCTGTTAAACAAATAAATCATGTGCAAACAATGATATTCAAATAATGCAAAGTTTATGCTTGTCTCGAAGTTTTGAAGAATTCGTTTTTTAGCAGAAAACTTTTTATAAAACAAATTCAACACAAGATTTAGGACAAAGCCTTACAGGAGTCAGGATACCTTTTGAACAGTATCTTTCGAACTAAACTAGGCTTCAATTAGGACTTTTGAAGGGTTGTAACGTGGCTTGGTTCACGGTTTAAGAAACAAAGGATAAAGGCTCAAAGTATATTTGTAACCACCCGCTCTTCGTGATGTCCTTCAATCCTAGACTCAGTTAATTGTGCGTCGAACTCTGTTCGAATTTGGAACGACTTTTTGGTGATGGTTCACACCAACTGAATTTTATGGGAAGGCAGTCATTTTTGCAACATTTTTCATGTTGTTTGAGGATCTGTAGTGACCTCGTTCTTTTGATCTATTATCCCTAACTTTTGCCTGACTGTTCCTGTTTTCGAGATTACAGTCAGCGGGACGCCCCAGCTTTCTTAAGCCTCCTTTGTAGGTTTTGACTTAATGGGCTTTTTCTTTTTTGAGAGATAATGACTGCCTATGAGATAAGGGACCATCACTTTCTTTTTATTCCAAAGGAATGTCTTTCTTCTTTTTTTTTGATGTTGTTCGTTGTATTACGAACTGAGAGTTTGCGACTTCAATGCGCACCCTTTTTTTTTTGAATTAACTGAGAGACTACACTGCCCCAAGTTTAAATCAAAGGTTTCAATTTGTTTAGAACAGAAAACTCCTACTTCTTTGGCTCGAAGGGGTTGACTAGGGATTATCTTCCTTATAACTCCAGTGTTTGGGATTTGAAAGAAATGTCTGTACATCATCAGCAAGGTCTGTTCAAAAGCATACTGTATGAGATTATGGTATTGTTTTGTCATCCTCCCTCTAAAGGCTTGCAGCTTTTTATCAAGAGTTAAATATCATAAAGAAAGCATAAGAGTAGTGAAAATGAATGGATGAATTCAAGACAAATATATGCAATGCATTAATGAAACAAAGTTTGACATTAATAGATAATTGTTTGAATCACAAAAGAAATTACAACTTTGAAAATTCAAATGGAACAAAAGTCTCTCAGTTCGAGCTTTGTCATTTCAGGTGGAGAAACCCTTAACGGAAGATTTTCATCTCGCCATCTGGCATGAATCTCAGCACTCCAATGTCAATCAGATCTTGAATCTTGTTCTTCAAGGCCCAACAGTCGTCGGTGTCATGTCCCGGACTATAGGAGTGGTATATACAAAATGCGTCGGGATGATAGCTAGGAGCGGAGGTATTGGGCTTCCGAATAGGATCCCTCAAAGCAGTCAGATTGACCTCCAACAAGCGCTCCAGTATTAGAGATGACGGTATGTCAGTCTCAGTGAACTGTCTTCCAGACGTAGTTTGCTTACGCCAATTACCCCATTGACGCCGACGAGGTTGTTGATGGGCTTGTGACTCTGAAGCAAGTAGAGGAGCCTTTCCCCTGTCTTCTTGTCTCAAAGGGGGTTGAATGATGACTTGCTCTTCAACCTCAGAGGTTTTCCCCGCTTGGTTGTCCCGAAGCAGTTGGTTGACGAGAACCCTGAGCTTTTCTTGTCTTTGAGCCAGGTCCTGGATGAGAGCCATCTGGCCCACCAGTTGTCCCATCATTTGGATCCTCATTGCAGTCATCTCGGACTGTAGTTCCTCCAACTGATCACTCCTGGCATTGCTTGAATTCCCCTGGACCATCCCCCTTGTGAGGAGAGCTTTCACTTCTTCTTGCCCCTGGGACAGGTTCAAGAATAATTCTTGAAGTTGAGCATTTTGGTCCTGGATATCCTTGACAGTCCTCTCTAGAGCCATCTCTACTGAAATAAACAGTAGGAGAATAAGGAAACCTGAAAAGGAAAAACTGTTATGATGCAATGCATGATATGTGAATGCATGTTTTCAAGGATCTCTTGGGGTAAACACAAGAAAATGTTAGAGGTTGAACTTTGATCAACATCTTTGATTTGAGAACTTTGCACCGGCATATGTCTTTCCACTAGAATCAAGCTCACCATGTCAAGTGGGTCATAGCCCCTGATTCAAGTTGTTGCACTTGATCTTTGATGGCATTTGTTTAGAGGAAAACCTCTTGCCCCTTGGTAGACGTCTGGTTCAACGTGACCCTGCATCAAAAGACCCTCGAGATCCTTGAAATGGTTATGGAAAATGCCATGGTATGATGTCATGATGTTATGTACATGTATGCAAAAGCAAGTAAGTGTATATACAGGTAATCATATTCACCCAAAGCAAACAAGTCCTTAGGTTTAGGCTTGCATGGGGTTTGTAGGTAAGTACCCTCTTGAAGTTAGTTGGCTCATCCTGTCCTAAAATAGAAACCGGGTTCTTAGGAGCTCAATATCATTGGATTATTTTCTGTGTTCATTGTTTTGGTTTAGCCACTTAACCGGCGACCAAAATATTCCAAGAAAACAACCCTCAATGAGTGTAGTATCGAGTATCTACCAACTTCGGACTGCACCAAAGTCGGTCATCTCACTACCCCTAAAAAGGCTAAGATGGTCAATTAAGGTTCTAAGAGTTCGTTAGTGCTTCATGACATCACTCAGCGGCCCCGTACTCTCCTTGATTGTACTCAAGGGTTACCGGTACTCACAAATATGTCGCACTAACATAGTTTACTGCTTCAACCATGTCGGTATACCCCGCACAGTTCCCTCACAGTTTTATTGCTATTTACCTAAAAAAGGTGCCCCCAAATCTGGGTGTAGGATTTACAACAAACCCAAACAAGGACCCAAAAAGTAAAGCAATCAAAGCAAGTATGTAAAGGTGATCTAAAACCCTAAGGTAACCCCACTTTTAAATGAGTCCCCAGCAGAGTCGCCAGTTCTGTGATACGGTGGGAGAACTGACTTGAGTTTTGCGTTTGTATTCGCACTTGTTCGGTTTAGCAAGAGTCGCCACCGACTTTTTATTTTATCCTAAAGGAAAGGTTAAAAAGCACAGGAAAAAACCTTTGAGATGTTTCCGTGGATTCGGGGGGTAGATTATGAAAAGGGGAGGTGCTAGCACCCTTTTCATCCATGGTTATCCATGGGCTCTTAGTTACTTGTTTTAGATCACTTGCCTTTGATTTTCAATTGCTGAAATGGTGCTTTGTGTGTGTGGTTTTGAAAATGTTTTGAAAAAGATGCCTTGTCTAGGCAACCATTGTAACAATTCTTTACTCGAATGCTTTACAAAAGTGTTTGTCTTTTTGAAAAGATATTTCAATGTTTTTGAAAGTTGTGTTTTGAAAGTTGTTGTGGAGTGTGTTTTGAAAGTAGGCAAGTGTGTTTTGCAAGTTTGATCAAGTAACTAAGAGTTGTCTACCCCTAAATTTACTCAAAGATCTTTCTCATGTTTTAACCCTTTTAACAGTGTTGTTTCACCATTGTATTTGGTGAACAACCTTGTGTTAGGATGTTAACGGGACGGGCGCGGGTCATCGTATAGACCATGAAAGCAATAGTGTCAAGTATCTTTGGCAATTTGCTTGAAGGGACTATGATCATTTTATTTAGGCAACTTCGAAAGCGTCATCGAGGGACTATGATCATTTGATTTGTTTTTGTTTTGCCAAAGTACTTGACATGCAAACATGGCCCATTTTTGAAGGCAACAAGTGGGATTACCCTAGGGGTGCAAGTGTAAATTGTGTATTGATTGTCATGCATTTGTCTTGTATTAGGTTATCTAGCTGTTGATTTTGAATCTTCGCATACAAACCCTAATTACTATACAGTATATAGAAAGTGATAAATTGCGGGAATTTAAAGTCCTAAATTATTACAAATAAGTATCCGGGGATGGGGGTACAAATGTTTACAAATGGGGATGAGACTTATCGAAATAGTAGCGTCCAAATATATTTACAACCAAATCGAATCGCATTCTCAATGTAAAATATAGCAAAGTATAAGACTCAAAGAGAAAAAAAAGTAGTGTGCAATGTATGTGATTATTTACAAATGATGCAAATGTTAACCTAATGTATTATTAAGTACTTATTTATTTTTATGTTTTTTGTTAATTATATATAAACAAAAGGTTTAATAAAAAAGGAAATATAAGAAAATTATTTAACTTAGTAAACTCTATTTTTATGTATTTTATTTGAAATGTTTTTAGAAATTTATATATAAAAAAAAGGTGATTTACTAAACAAAAAGTTTTAAAGCCCAAAATATATTATCTTCTTAAAAGGAAATATGAATTAGTTTTAAAAAGAAATAAAAAGAAGAATATTAGTTTATAAACAAAGAAAAGAAATAAAAAATGGGCTCTAAGGGGATTTGCTTGGCCCAAACAAAAACAGACAGGATTAGGAAAAGGGGGGGGTAAGGCGCCAGGATATTTGGGCTTAGGCAGTTTTATGGGCAGAAGCCCAACTACGCATTTTGACATTTTTCTTTAGGGTTTTCAATTGTTGTTTCAGAATAGGGTTTACAGTGGCTTAGAGCAGCGTCATTCCCTTCATCGTCTTCTTCGTCTTTCTCGTTCTCAAGCAAAAGCCAATGATACTCCTCCCCTCGCCTCAGCTGCCAGACGTTATCTCCATCTCCCTCTCTCCATGTCTTGCTCAAGGCGATGATTCAAAAGGTAACAAATTTGTTTTATCACGTTTTAAGGTTCTGGATTCATGTATGTTGTTAACCTTGGACAAGTTTTTTTGATTTTCTGTGTTCATTGTTTATATTTGTGCGAGATATTAGAAAAAAGGGAAAGAGGGACAATACCTTTGTAGAGGAGACAGAGGAGGATGGGAGGCGTCTTAGGCGGCCGGGCGGAGGGAGTATGATGACGAGGCTTGCTGACATCCCTGGTACTTTGTATCTTGCTTTAGTTTAATGATGATAGCTTTGCTTCTGAAAACCCTAGCTTTTAGTTCTCTCTTCTTCTTCTGTTTGCTGGCCCGTTTGTTGTTGCTTTTGCCTCAGTACGTTGCTTTTGATGATTATGATATCTGAGATGATTGTCGCTTCAGTTGTTGTTTGCTTGATGATGTTGATGGACTTTTTGTTCTGATGTTGATGACTTTGATGTTGTTGCTTCTGAGATACTTTCACAATCTTCTTCTCTTTTGCCTGGTTAGCTTAGCCTATGATGAATACGTTCTGAGGCGCTTTGGTTTGAATGCTTTGTTCTGAGTTGCTTACTAGGCTTGTTGATATTGATATGTTGATGTTGAAGGCTTTCTGAAATTGTGTTTCAGTTGTGGCCTATGATGAACCTTAGTTCTGAGGCATTTTGTTGGAGTTTTTGTTTGGATAAAGGCTTGAGGTTACAGGCTCTTAGGCAGGCTGAAACAGGCTTGTGATTGTAGGCAGGCTTATTGTGCAGTTTGACAGTTTTCTTTTAGGCTTGTGGGCTTGAAACAGGCTTGAGATAGTTTGGAATTTTGTTTGAGGTTTATGCAGGTTTGAGCTTTGAACACAGGTTTGTGTTTTGATGCAGGCTATGGTTTGAACACATGTTTGTGTTGGTTTGGAAGTTACAGGCCTGAGCAGTTTGAAACAGGCTTGTGCTTGACAGGCTTGCTGTGTTTTGAGGCTTTTTTGTTTGTAACAGGATTGCTTTGTAACAGGTTTAAAGCTTGAGGCTTGAACAGGTTAAGGCAATTTTTTCAAGGCTTGAGTTTTAGCTTTGTCTAATTTTTTTTTCTATGTGGTTCTGCCCTCTCTTTACATTGTTGATTCTGTTTGTTTTATATCTCTTAAGCCTGCCTCAACAAACTGTAATCCTATACTTCTTTTACTCTCTTTCTCTCTCTATCAGAAAAGCCTATTTTAATGCTTTACTGTCTTTTTTTTCTGAAAAAGTGATGGCCTGGAAAATGATGATATTTGAAATAAGTTGCTTGCAATGTTAGCTTTGCTCTGTGTACTTTCTTCTTTCTTCAGATTTTCTGCATTTTGTGTACTTGTTGATATCTCTTTGACAGCCTTTTGATAGTTTCTTTGGGTAGCTTGGTTGACATCTCTTTTGGACAGTTTGACAGCTTTGCATTTCCTTGGACAGCTTAGTTTGCCCTTGTGCATTGTTTGTTCAGTTTGAACTTTATAATTTGTTTGGCATATTCAGTTTGTCCATTTGCAGCTTGTTTGAATTTTGAACTGTGCAGCTTTGTATTTTAATTAATTCCAATGCTTGCAAGATAATTTTCTTTCCCTCTTTGTGAACCAAGAGTCTTCTTGTGATTTGCAGAGAGGGCGAACAAACTGATTCCATCCAACACTTTTAATGATGAGTTTCTGATTAACTGTCTGAAAATGCCTTTAATTTATCTGTACTGATTTCTTCCTTTTTTGTCTTTGCAGATAAATATCAGTTGAGCAATGGGGAGCAGCAGTAGAAGATGAAGATTTAGGATATCTAGGATAGTTTTATTTTATTTTAATCATTTGTAATAAATATTATTATAAATACTGTAAATGTATTCAAATAACACTTGTACCAATAATTGAAAATAAATAAAAGATCCTTTGTCAGTTAATTCTTTAATTCTTCTGCCTTTATTTATTTAATTACTTAAATTTCTTGAATTATAATAATTGGAAGTTATCCAATAATTTTAACTTAGAAATTATAAATAATTAACAAACGTCGCAGTCTCACTGTCTTGCATTAATCAATAATAAACTCGGCGTTCCAATTAACCATAGCAATGCACAGTCAATCAAAACAAATGTCCATACGCCTTTCATTTCACTAATTAGACCAATACTTCCAACTCTCAATCAGAAGCCTCAGCCCATGTCCCAGATGTTTAGACCTTGAGAAACAAACAGAAATCTTGAGCAAACGCCAAAGCAGTGTAACATCCAATTAAGACACTGTGGATTCAAATTCTTCCGAGAATGCGCGTGCAAACCCTAATTCTTGATTTATTGTCAAAGAAACGTCCGCCTGATCAAACCCTGAGCCAAACTCAACCAAACCCTAACAATCTGCTTGAACTGATCCAAAAGTCAATGGAAACCCTAATTTTGTCTGACTGATGAGAAAAGTCTGTTTGACTGATTCTTAAGCCAATCTGAAAAATCAGGAAAAGCCCGAAGCTGTGATTTCTTGTGGAAAAGAGGAGGGCAAATTTTGGGGTACAACACAAACCTAAAGACAGGATGCAGTAGGAGAAAAACCCCAAACCCTAGTTTGTGATCTGGTTGCATTGTGATGGTATGAGATGATAGAGGAATATTAGGGGCAAAAATTAGGGTACAACAGCTACCATTATTTAAGTTTCTTCTATCCGCAGATACGAAGGTTAAAAATCTCTGTGTCGACGTGATCGAAGATACTTAAATATAAAACAAACCCTATTTTTATCCTTAAAATGCCACGCAATGCTTATGAGTATGAATGCATATGAATAAATTCAAAAGGACGCAAGACACCACTAGGGATGTGGAAAAGGAAACAAAATCAAAAAGAAACCCAACCAGGAAAAGAAATCACTGGTGAACAAAAGACCCGACTCTATTGGGGGGAGAGCCCAAAGAGGGGATAAGGCATCATCAACTCAAAAACTGAGGAAATAATAAAGGATGATAGTGATCGAAAAATAATTGTGAACTACCAACTCAATAGTCGAAGGTAGCAGATCAAAAATATACCAACTCATAGATGACGGTAAACTATCAAAGGATACACCAACTTTTACTGAAGGTGAAACTACCAATGTTCACTGAAGGTGGAAAGAAAAGAATAATCACCAACGTTCACTGAAGGTGAACTACCAACGTTCACTGAAGGTAGAGAGAGAAAAATAATCACCAACGTTCACTGAAGGTGAACTACCAACGTTCATTGAAGGTAGAGAGAAAAGAAAAATCACCAACATTCACTGAAGGTGAAGTGCCAACGTTCACTGAAAGTGAACTACCAACGTTCACTGAAGGTAGAAAGAAAAATAATCACCAATGTTTACTGAAGGTGAACTACCAACATTCACTGAAGGTAGAGAGAAAAGAAAAATCACCAACGTTCATTGAAGGTGAACTACCAACGTTCATTGAAGGTAGAGAGAAAAGATGACACCATCGTTCACTGAAGGTGAACTACTAACGTTCACTGAAGGTAGAAAAAATGACACCAACATTCACTGAAGGTGAAACTACCGACATTCACTGAAGGTAGAGAGTGAAAACATAACACCAACGTTCACTGAAGGTGAACTACTAATGTTCACTGAAGTTAGAGAGAAGATAAAAATCACCAATGTTCACTAAAGGTGAACTACCAATGTTCACTGAAGGTAGAGAGAGAAAAATAATCACCAAATTTCACTGAAGGTGAACTACCAACATTCACTGAAGGTAGAGAGAAAAGAAAAATCATCAAAGTTCACTGAAGGTGAAATACCAATGTTCACTGAAGGTAGAGAGAAAATATGACACCACCGTTCACTGAAGGTAGAAAAAACGAAACCAACATTCACTGAAGGTTAAACTACCGACGTTCACTGAAGGTTGAGAGAGAAAACATAACACCAACGTTCACTGAAGGTGAACTACCAACATTCACTGAAGGTGAACTACCAACGTTCACTGAAGGTGGAGAGAAAAGAAAAATCACCAACGTTCATTGAAGGTGAACTACCAACATTCAATGAAGGTAGAAATAAAAGATTAATCACCAACGTTAACTGAAGGTGAACTACCAATGTTCACTGAAGGTAGAGCGAAAATAAAAATCACCAACGTTCACTGAAGGTGAACTACCAACGTTCACTGAAGGTAGAGCAAAAAGAAAAATCACCAACATTCACTGAAGTTGAACTACCAACGTTCATTGAAGGTAGAGAGGAACGTATTGATAATAACAAGTTTTCCTAAACTTCTGACGTTTCACTTAGAACGGGTCTCAAATTCTTCTTTAACCAAGGCATTCCACCTGGAAAGGGTAATATATAAGTTGTCTCAAATAAAGAGACTGCCACTTGTAAAGATTTCTCAATGAACTGTCTCTGTCATATTGAAAAGACTTTCCATCCATTGGAGTGATTTGACAATGAACTGTAAACTATCCACTCATAGAGAAGATAGCAAAAAAGTAAAATCGGCTTTTATGGGGAAGTACAAGTTGCTCAAATAAAGAGACATGCTACTTGCTGTTATGGGAAAGATTGTAAAAATGACTTCCTGGGGAAAGGAATATAGCTTCCTGGGGGAAATACCAACATATTCCTGCTGAGGAGCTAGAGTCTTATCATGCCAAAATAAATGCACATTCTCAAACCAAGGTTATAAGCTTGCAGAAATCCAAAGTAATAATATTGTCGAGGATCAAAGATTCAAACCAGAAATAAACTGGAATGAAACAGTCAACCAAAATACATCCTTTGAGAAATAAACTCAAGAGGGAAACCCGAATCATCCAGACAAAGAGTTGTACAGGAAGGCTAAAGAAAAAATCTTCCACGAGGGATAGCTCAGTGGGGAAATTGAAGGAATATACACTTTCTGCTTAAGGTTGGAACTCTATTGGAGAGAGGATAACACAACTCTACAAAACAGGGTAATATGTCAAAAAAATATTAATGAATGCGAATGAGCAATGATTTTCTAAATTCAAATATGCATGATGTATGTATGAATGTATGAGTGTTATTATGTATATTCTGACAAAACAGACATATAACACTGGGGATAACCAGACAAAACCAACTTGGGTACAATCAATACTCGGTTAAATCACATCCAAGATGAAGACCCCACAAAAAAGTAAGCACCAACTGAGGAAACAAAATCCTATTACGCGGCTTAACTTCAATGGGAAGGAACATAATCTGAAAATAATCACATCATATCAATAAATCAGTACAGGTACAGGGATATAACATCCTCCTCCAGGCTTCACTGGGAAATATCACACAGACTTCAACAGGGAAAACAAATGTTTTACAGTCTATATTTCTACTGGGAATTGCAATACTGATTTCAAATAAGGAAGATGAAAACCATATCGTCAAAATATCAACTGAGGATCTCGTGCTGACTTCATTGGGGAAATATCATGCAGACTTCACTAAGGGAGATAGTGCCTCATCGTTGGGATATCAACTGGAGACCTCATGATGGCTTTATTGGGGAGGAAAACACCACATTGTCGAGGGGACACCAAGATATATTCTTCAATATTGATAGTAAGTATTGCACCAACTTCTCTGGGGAGAAAGTATGAAACCTCATGGGGACAAAAACTTGGGGAGTTAAGAAGTCAAATAAAACATCAAGAAATCACACTTATGGGGATTTTAAATCAAATCCAGCACTTGGCGGGTGAAAACCCAAAAAGTTGGCAACTGTCTCAACACTTCTTAGAAAAGATATTGCACTGGCCTAGTTTTTTGGGAAACAGACAACAACAATAATGCTAGCACTGCAAAAGGGAGATGTGTTTGCAAATAGTTCCATCTCGGCATACAAAGAGAGATGCAACTTTCGTCATATGAGTGAATACCTCACCGGGGAATCTGGGATAGAGACTTCAGACAATACAAACCCAAAATAAAAAATGCACCAAGACTTGACTAGGGACAATGGGATTATAAACTCGATACCGAACTTACGCCAATTGGTACCATCTCTAACTATCTGAGAAACACAAGAAGATCATACGTATACCAGCAAAAGTGACTTGGGAGAACCTTCCTGGGGAAAACAGAACTTTCCAAAATTACTAGAGTTCGTCCATTCCTGGGATCACCACTTTTGTTTTCCTCTTGAATCATAAAATCTAAAGGAAAAATAATTTGTAAATTCTTTTCGAGAAACAATTTTGTTATTTAATCTGTTTGCTTTGAAAATTACTATCAATAATAAATGGAGTCTTTGTAAGAAGAATAAAATAAGAATTATAAAGAATTGGATAAAAGCTCAAACTTTATTAATAGAATGGTAGTCTGCGAATAGTGAGAATCCATTGATTATTACAAAGTTCATAAAATGGTAATATATAATGGAAAAGATACATTGAAATCCTGAGCAGCAGCTTCTGTCGAAGTATGATGAGGATCTGTTGTACCCCAAAATTTGCCCTCCTCTTTTCCACAAGAAATCACAGCTTCGGGCTTTTCCTGATTTTTCAGATTGGCGTAAGAATCAGTCAAACAGACTTTTCTTATCAGTCAGACAAAATTAGGGTTTTCATTGATTTTAAAGCAGTTCAGGCAGATTGCTAAGGTTTGGTTGAGTTGGCTCAGGTTTTGATCAGGCGGACGCTTCTTTGGCATTTGATCAAGAATCAGGGTTTTTTATGCGCGTATTTCTCAGAAAGAATTAATTATGCATTCCTTTTCAAATTACTCCGAGATATGGACTGAGGCTGCTGATTGAGAATTTGCAGTGTTTGGATTTAATCAGTGAAAAAAGGACATATGGACGTTTTTTGTTTAGCTGTGCAATGCTTTGATTATTCGGAACGCCAGTTGTTTATTGATTATTTATTTGTTCTAAATTAGAATAGTTGGGATAAATTCCAGTTATTATAATTTAAGAAAATATGAATAATTAAATAAATAATGGAAGAAGAATTAAAAGGAACATCAACAAAAAGGCTTTTATTCATTTTAATTATTTGTACAATTGTTATTTAAATACAGTAACTATTTACAAGTATTTATAATAATAATGGTTACAATGATTAAAATTGAAATAAAATTGAATCCTAAATTTCCTAAATTTCCTAAATCTTCATTCTTCTACTGATTCTCTTTTGCTCCATTGATTTTATCTGCAAAACAAAGAAAAAGAAAAAGTCAAAAGCAGATAAAATAAAAGACGGACAGTTAATTCAGAAATCATCATTAAAAGCGACTGGCCGGAATCAGTTTTCCCTCTCTGCAAATCACAAGATTTCTCTTGGTTCACAAAGAGGGATGGAATGTCTTGCAATTAAAGAATGAAATGCACAAATTTACAAATTGCACAAATTCAAAGTTTGTCAAACATACTGCATAAATCCAAAATTCCAAACCAAGGATAAAAGGCAAACTGAACTAGGCCTAACCAAATCAAAAAGGCAAACTGAAAGTTGCAATTTCAAACTATCCAAAGCTGTCAAAAAAAACTGTCAAAGGTACAAAAGCCACCAAAAAGGCTATCCAAAAAGCTGTCAAAGAGATATAGAAAGATATCAGGAAGTACAAAGTATGCAGAGGAAAATATGCATTGCAAGCAAGGTTCAAATCATCACTTTCCAGCCAAGTTGCTTTTTCAGAATAGTATATCATAAGCAATAAAAAATGCTTAAAACTGTAGAGAGAGAAGAGAAAAAGGAAAAGAGGCTTACAGGCTTTAGGCTTGAGGAATATAAAAACAAAACTGTAATAGAACAGTAGAGGAGGCAGAAAATACAAAAGCAACACAAGCTGTAAAAACATCTCAAGACTGCCTCCAACCTGCCTCAAACAACACAGGTCATGTCCAACTATTCTCCAAAACTGAAACCTAAGCTGAGTTTCAAAAAACAAACACATCAACCTATAAAGACAAAGCTGCTTCAAGCTTGCCAAAAGCCAAGCCTGCTAACCTGCATTCCTAAAACTCAGTTTCATTCCAAAAGCCTAAACAAGCCTCAAACCATAAAATAACACAAAATGTCAAACAAGCTTACAGCCTGCTGAAGCCCAAGCCTCCAAGTTCACCAAGCCTAAAACCTGTCACTGCAACTTAACAAAAGGCACTAAACTAGAAAAAAAAAAGCCACAAACTGTGTCAAGCCATCATCCTGCCTATGACCAATTTCAAAACACAAACTAAAGCTCAAATCTGCAGCAAGCCTTAAGCCATACATAGCATAACAAGCTCTAAAACTGCAATCAGCCTGTCATCAAAACCAGAAAAGGCGTAAAACACTCAAATCAACAAAGCTCTCAGAACTAGGAAAGTTCATCATCGAGCATCTAAAGCCAGCACAAAGCCAAGAGAGGGGAAGCTAGTCAAAACTGATATTTCAACAATAGCAACTCAGAAGCATTCAATCCCAAAGGCCCTCATAGGTAACCTCATCACAGGGCACAACATACCAAATACCTCAACACATCATCAAGTATCTCATACAGAAGCAAATAGGAGCAAGCAAGCAAAGCAACTAAGAAATCTCAGGGCCCAACATCAGAACAAAAGAAAACATTCCAACATCAACGTCATCATTAAGCAAGGGTTTCATACAAGTATACAAGCATACTGAAGCAAACACCCAAACGAAATTCTCAGAACCAAAAGGGTTCATCAGTGAAAACATATCAAGCAACGTATACAGGCAAAGAAACAGAAGAGGAAAAGAAGATCATCCAAGGGTTTTCAGCATGCATCATTAAACCACAAAAGGCAAAGGTACTGTGATCGGTGGATTTGGAACTGACTGTTTTAAAGCTGGTTCGCGAAATGTCGCGGAAGCAAGAGTCGCCACCGTCTTTTATTTTCTCCAAATGGAAAGGACAAAAGCACAGAAAAATTCCTTTAAAGAGATTGCTCTCGGTTCGGGAGGTAGGTTATAGAAAGGGAAGGTGTTAGCACCCTTTCTATCCATGGTTATCCATGGGCTCTTAGGTACTTGCTCAATGTGTTTTCAAAAATTGTTTGCTTGCTTTTCAATGTGGGTTTCAAAAATATTCTTTGAAAAGTTTCAGTTCAACTCGTACGTCAGAGTGTGTGAAAAGTTTGTTTTGAAAGTTTTTGAAAGTGTGTCGGTGTGAAAAGATGTTTTGATTTGTTTGAAATTAGAGCAAGTATCCTTGAGAACCTACCTACCCTAAGGAATTCGTCTGTGTAAATGTCCTTTAAAGTAGTGCTATCCCACCATTGAGAGGTAGGTAGCACTACCGTTGGAGGTGTTCGGGTCAATTCGAGTTTGTAGGGACATGGTGATCACCGGAGCAACAGTAGGACACCTTAGAAGCTACCCTTATGCCATTGATCCTTTATTTTCCGAGGCAACCGTTTCGAGGCAACTGGATCATGTCATGGACATAAGGACTTACTAAAACGTCCTATACTCGACGACCACCTTTCGAAAGGCAACAGTGAGGCGTACCCTAGGGGTGGTGTGTGCGAATTGTGTGTCATTTTCAGTTTATTGTTTGTCTTGTCATGCATTGGTGATCTAACGATTCGATTTTGTTTTTGGGCATTCATTCTTTCATGTCATTGTTTAACAGTTAAATGTGCGGGAATTTAAAGTGCGGAAAAGATAAAAGTTCTACGCTATTACAAAGGCGAGGGTCTACAACGCCAAATTAATCCAGACCCATTTTAAAATAAATTGCAGAAAAGAAATTTCTAATAGTTATTACATGGCTTTGGTACAAGTACATTATTATTTACAAAAGAAATAAATGAAACGCGCGAAAAAAGAAAATAATCAAATGCGAGGGCGTTGAACCCTTTAAAGGAATTAAAATAATTAAGTTATCTAAAATTAAAATTAAATGAAAAATGGTATTTTTGTGTTTTTTAGATTTAAAAGAAAAAAGAAAAATTAATTAAAATTAAAATCCTAGTTCTGATGTCTTTTAAGTTTATTATGAAAACATTGACTTTTAACCTAATTTAATTCTAAATTAATTTATGTACATTTTTAAATTTATGAAAATAAATAAATAATATTATTATTCTGAAAAAAGGAAAATTAAAAAAAATAAAATAAAAAGTTATTAAACCTAAACTCTATTTTTTTTGGATTTTAGTTATTAAAAGAATTAAAATCTAACCTAAAATGAAACCCTAGTTTAATTATGAAAAGCACTAATACTATGGCAAAAAACAAGGAAAGTTAAAAGGAAAAAGTCATTAACCTAATTCTATGTTTTTGTTTTGATTTTTATTAAAAGGAATTAAAGTTGAAAACCTAATTAAAACTAAATATTTACATGTTTATTTGAAAATAATCATAATAAAATAAATATTATATTTTTTTATATTTTTTTTTTGATTATTATGTATTTTTATATTTTGTTAAAAAAAAAATAATTAATTAAATAAACATAATTAAGTAAAAGTAATAAAAAAGAAAAAAAAATTAAAGAAAGAATAAAAAATAAAAAATGATAAAGCAAACCAGGGGGTGTAGCCCCAAATTTGTGAGGTGCAGGCCTGAAAAGCCTGGCCCATTTGCTGGCAATTTGTTGACTTTTCCACTCAGGTGTGGCATGTTGACTGGCGTCCATGATGTGCCTTTGTTCTGGACCCTTTGATAGACCTCTTGGGACGCGTGGATGAGCTGATGTTGAAGTGTATGGTAGGCCTCAATGTTAGCGCTGCATGTGAACTCAAATTGAAAAATAATATGAGAATTATTCAGACCTGGGACTCGAACCCAGGTCTTAGGCAATGCAAGAGTAACATCTGTACCACTGAAGCACTTGAGTTTCAATTAATATATAATGATTAATAAATAACAAAAACTAAAACCAACGCGTATTGGAGAGGGCGCGCGAAATTTTAAACCTCCCAATCCCTGCATGCCACCACATCATCATCTTCGTTCTTCTTTTATTTTTTCTGAAACATAAGCATACAGCAACGGTTTTAACCCGTTGCATTAGGCCAGTTTACAAAAAATAACGATTAGCTCGTTTCTCAACATAAATTAGGCGCGAGGTAACATTCTTCTTCGTCTCCATGCCCTGAATACAACCATGGTGTTGGGAACGTTCAATTTTGCTTATTTTAGGAACCCCTAATTTTGAATCCTGAAAACCTAGAAATTCAACAATGGTAAAAGCGCATATATGATACAAAAACGTAATTGAACATATTGGTTAGCATGGAAACATCACTGTGAGCAAGAATCCACAAAGAAAAATGCAAAAGAATGCTTGGATTATGCTATGCGATTTGAGATTTTTTGCTTCACAGTTGGACTTGTAGCTACCGTTTCAGGGTGTTTTGATTGATGTTAGGGATGGAGATGCGCTCAGAATTGCCTCAGGATGCTATTGGTATATGAATCAAGGCTTAAAAAACTCCCTAGTAGTGATTTCAGTTTTGCATTATATGGCCAAAATTTCAAATTGTCCAATGGCTTTTGAGCGAGCCTTTTGCTATCTTCTAGTTAGGGTTGGACTCAGTGATCCTCATGGAATGGAATTGGCTTGTTCTTTGGCCTTAATTCATGCTTAGGAATGAACAAGTCTTAGGGTTTTCACTCTTAACCATTTTTCCTCTTTTTTAGCCAAAACCTAGACCTAGTGTGCAAATGAACCCTAGCCTGATTTCTTGAGTAGGTTCATGATACATAGAAATTGTCCAAGTTCACAAGACACTATTCCATTGGTTTTTAAATTTTATTTGAATTTTCAAAGAATTAAAATGAATTAAATCATCAAAAATTAAATAAAATAAAAAAATCAATATTTGGTCTTGAAATTAACCATGGGACACGTGTGTGGCATGACAAGGATGGACCAAGTGGAAAAAATGGGGGCCTTTTGTCAAAAATTGGATTTTCAAGGATAGTTGACTTTTGCCATTTCACAAAAATTTCCCAATTTCTACAAGGCATAACTTGCTCAATTTTTAAGCTTTTCACATGTTCTTGGACATTTTGGAAAGGTCTTTGAGTCCTTTAACCAATGCCTTTGGTACCATGTCATTTTGATTTACCAATCTCAAGTTATGGCCTTTGACTTAAAGTCCCTTTTTGTTGACTTTTGAAAATGACCTGTAATGTTGAAATTGATAACTTTTTGTGAGAGCATTTCTTGGACTTGAAATATGAAGATGAGTTGTAGGAAATGTCTTTCTCTTCAAAATGAGCTTTGGATGGAATTTTTCTGATAATCCATGTGAAAGTTATGCCCTGGTCAATTTCAGTTGACTTTTTCAGCTGTCCAAATATAGCAACTTTTGCATCTTTGATGATTTCTGAGCCAAATTTTGAGAATCATGATCAAGCATTGATCAAATGATGTTTGTGGCTTCAAAATGATATGTTGACCAAAAATTTGAACTTTTGACTGTCAAATGACCATTTTGCCCCTACAGTTGACTGCAGTGCAATTTAGGGTTTTGACTGTACAATCTTGAGCTGAATGCCTTGAAACTTGATATGAGGATGCTTGACCATGTTTGTAAGCATATGAGACTTGATTGAGCCTTTGAAAACTTCCTTTTCTTGATCAACACACAAACCCTAGTTTTGACTGTATGGAGGCCTTTGCATTGTGCAATTCTTGGGGAATTTTGTAGCTTGGCTTGGCAGTTTATTGGAGAATATGGGAGGGCAAATTTCGGGGTACAACAGGTACAGATACCAGTATTTCCAAGCTAGCTCAGCATCGCACATCATCTCTCCTCGTCTCCGGCCGCCTGAAGCACCTCCGGTCCGCCTCCTCCTCCGTCTCCAAAAGGTATAAATTTCTCTCCTTTCTTTAAAACACCTCACGAGACAAATAACAAAAATAATAATCAGAACATGAACGAACTAAAGCAAGGGATGTAAATGGAAAATTTCCTACCTCTGCTTGTCACTACTTGAACAACCCATGAAGGGAGAAGAAGTGGAAGTTGCGCTTGACGGCCATAGACGGAGAGGCGTTCAGAGGATAGGGCGTGAGAAGGATGAAGACGAAGCAAACACGAAGTAAACGGCGCCTCTGTGTTCTTGCCAAACCCTTTTCCAAATGAAACAAATAATGCAACCCTAAGAAAATTGTTCAAAAGCCTTGGGCCTTGCCCTGTCCAACAATGCCTAAGCCCTTTTCAGAATTGGCACCCCCCTTTTTTATTATTTTGATTATTCAGTTTGGGCCAAGTTCCCCTTAGCCCATTTAATTTCTAAACTAATCCCTTTTTTTTACATATATCATATCCTATCTTTTTTTGTTAAACAAATTAACATACTATTTTTTACATTAAATTTTTATACTAATACTATCGTATTTTCTTTATAATATAAGTTGTTTCTTTTGTAAATAAAAACACTTTCACCTTTTTTACACATATACAAAATTTTCTAGGATAGTTTATATTTTATTTTTGAAACAATTAAAAATACATAAGAACTTAGTTCTATTAAGTTTAGCTTTTTGTTTATTTTGTACATAATTAACTAATCAAAATACATTAATATTAATACATAAAAAAATAGAATTTAAAACACTTTCTTTTCTTTTATTAAATTTTCTTGTTTGTACATAATTAACAAAAATACAAAAAAGGAATAAAATACTTAGTTATACATTAAGTTGACACTTGTAATTAAATCATACACTTACACAAATACATTGATACATTCACATTGCTTTATTCTTGTACATTACATATTACATTTGCGATTGATTCGATTTGGTTGTAATTTATTTAGACACTACTCTCCTAATAAGTCTCATCCCCATTTGTAAACATTTGTACCCCCACTCCCGGATACTTATTTGTAATAGCGTAGACTTTAAATTCCCGCAATTTATCACTTTCAAATATACCATGGTTAGACCTAGGGTTTGTATGTACATAAAATCAAATGCTAGATAACCTAATACAAGACAAATACATGAAATCAATACACAATTCACACTTGCACCCCTAGGATAATCCCGCTTGTTGCCTTCCAAAATGGGCCATGCTTGCATGTCGAGTATCTTTGGCAAAACAAAACGAATCAAATGATCATAGTCCCTCACTTTCTAGTTTTCGACTTAGCGAGTTGTTCTTTTATTTCTTTAGGAGAAGTATTTCTTGACTGCATCAACATTCATGGGACGTGGGAACTCCTCGCCATCCATAGTTTCAAGAATTAATGCACCGCCAGAGAAGGCTTTCTTGACAACATATTGGCCTTCAAAATTGGGAGTCCACTTACCCCTAGAAACAGTGTTAAAAGACATGATCTTTCTGAGCACGAGATCACCTTCTCTAAATTCACGAGGTTTGACCTTCTTATCAAATTATTTATTCATTCTCTTCTGATATAACTGCCCATGACACAAAGCCTTCATTCTCTTCTCTTCAATCAAATTCAATTGGTCAAACCTGTTCTGGACCCATTCAACCTCTAACAACTTGGTTTCCATTATCGCACATAAAGAGGGAATCTCAACCTCGATTGGGAGCACTGCTTCCATGCCATACACAAGGGAGAACGGAGTTGCTCCTGTTGAAGTGCAAACATATGTCTGATATCCATGTAAAACAAAGGGGAGCATTTCATGCCAATCCTTATAAGTAACAACCATCTTATGGATGATCTTATTGATATTCTTATTAGCAGCTTCAACAACCTCATTCATCTTTGGCCTGTACGGAGATGAATTGTGATGGACGATCTTGAATTCTTCACAAAGTTATGTCATCATCTTGTTATTTAGATTCGAGCCATTATCCGTGATAATTCGGCTTGGCACACCATATCGACATATGCGATTATTCTTAATGAAGCACACTACCACCTTCTTAGTAACATTAGCATATGAAGAAGCCTCCACCCATTTGGTGAAGTAATCAATTGCCACCAAGATAAAACAATGTCCATTTGAAGCTTTAGGTTCAATCATTCTAATCATGTCAATACCCCACATAGATAAAGGCCTCAGGGAAGAAATAACATTGAGAAGTGTCGGAGGCACGTGAATTTTGTCCACATAAATCTGGCATTTATGGCACTTCTTTGCAAATTTGTAACAGTCAGATTCCATTGTCAGCAAATAGTAACCTGCCCTTAGCATCTTCTTAGCCATCGAATATCCATTGGCATGAGTGCCAAAGGAACCTTCATGAATCTCATGCATCAACATGTCTGCTTCATGTCTATCCACGCATCTGAGCAAGACCATGTCATGATTTCTCTTGTACAACACATTTTCACTGAGGAAGAAGTCGTCATCCAATCTTCTCAATGTCTTTCTATTCTTATTTGATGCACCAATCAGATAATCCTGTGTCTGGAGAAAATGTTTGATATCATAATACCAAGGTTTCTCATTTGCTACTTCCTCTGTTGTAAATACATGAGCAGGCCTATCCAGTCGGTGAACTATAATTCAAGGTATATCATTCCAAGTATTCACTTGATACATAGAAGCCAGAGTTGCCAAAGCATCTGCCATTTGATTTTCATCTCTGGGGATGTGATGGAATTAAACCTTATTAAAGAAGGGTAACAATCTTCTAACATAATCTTTGTAAGGGATCAAACCAGAGTGACGAGTATCCCAGTCTCCTTTAATCTAATTCACTACCAAATATGAATCACCATACACATCTAGAATTTTAATTCTGAGATCCATAGCTTCTTCGAGACCCATGATGCAAGCCTCATACTCTGCCATATTATTGGTGCAATCGAATGTCAACCTTGCAGTAAAAGGTATATGTGATCCATGAGGAGTGACAATCACATCACCAATTCCTTTACCATAAGCATTCACAGCTCTATCAAATATCATGCTCCAATGAGACTCAGGATCAGGACCTTCCTCAGGAAATGGTTCATCATAATATTTTACTTTCAGAAACATCACATCCTCATCGGGGAAATCATACTTCACGGACTTGTAATTATCAACTGGTTGGTGAGTAAGATAATCTGCCAACATGCTGCTTTTAATAGCTTTTTGAGTGCGGTATTCAATGTCATATTCAGATAACAGCATCTGCCAACAGGAAATTCTCCCAGTAAGAGCAGGCTTTTCAAAAATGTACTTGATTGGATCCATTTTGGAGATCAACCAAGTGGTGTGATTCAACATATACTGCCGCAAACGTTTTACCGCCCAGGCCAGAGCACAACATGTCTTTTCCAGCATAGAATACCGCGACTCACAATCAGTAAACTTTTACTGAGATAATAAATGGTATACTCTTTCTTTCCTGTTTCATCTTGTTGTCCCAGAATACCCATGGAATTATCTAATACTTCCAGATACATAATCAATGGTCTTCCTTCAACGGGAGGGAGCAAGATAGGAGGTTCAAGTAGATATTATTTAATACTTTCAAATTCCCTTTAGCAGTCATTTGTCCACCCACAACCTTGAGCTTTCTTTAACAACTTAAAGATCGGTTCACATGTTGCAGTCATGTGGGAAATGAATCTAGAGATGTAATTCAAATGCCCGAGGAAACCTCTGACTTGCTTTTCAGTTCCGAGCGCTAGCATTTCTTGAATTTCTTTGACTTTATCAGGGTCGACTTTAATCCCTCTTTGGCTAACAATGAAACCCAACAATTTCTCTGATCAAACACTGAAGGTGCATTTATTTGGATTCAAGCGGAGACAATACTTCCTCAAACGCTGAAATAATTTCAACAAATCTTCTACATGCCCTTATTCAGTATGGGATTTAGCAATCATTTCATCAATATATACCTTAATTTCCTTGTGCATCAAATCATGGAATAGGGTTGTCATAGCCCTCTTGTACGTTGCACCAATGTTCTTCAACCCGAAGGGCATCACTCTGTAACAGAATGTTCCCCAGGGTGTGATAAACTTTGTTTTTTCCATGTCCTCAGAGCCATCCTTATTTGATTATATCCGAAAAATCCGTCCATGAACGAGAAAACTTTGAATTTTGCTGTGCTATCCACTATCATATCAATGTGTGGCAATGTAAAATCATATTTTGGACTAGCTTTATTTAGATCTCTGTAATCTATGCACATGCGAACTTTTCCGTCTTTCTTCGGTACTGAGACAATATTGGAAATCCACTGAGGGTACACTGATGTCACAAGAAAACCGACATTAATCTGCTTTAGAACTTCTTCCTTGATTTTTACTTCCATATCCGGGTGGGTTCTTTGCAATTTTTATTTTATTGGCGGACACTTTACCTTCAACGGTAAATGGTGCTCTACAATATATGTACCCAAACCAGGCATATCTTAGTAATACCAAGCAAAAATGTCCACATATTCTTTCAACATCTCAATTAACCTTCTCTTCACATCAGGATGCAACAATGCTCCAATCTTGACATCCTTCGGATCTTCTTCTGAACCCAAATTGATTACTTCCAATGGCTTTTTATATGGCTGAATGGAATTCTCCTCACGCTCAAGCGACCGTGAGACCTCTTCCAGAATCTCATCATAGTCTTCTTCTTCGGCCCCATACATGGGACATCAAAGTTGGGAGAGGGTGCAGGGTCATTGTATTTAACGGGTTTTTTAATTAATATGCACATATGATTTATGATTGCTTTTAGAAACTGACACATATAACAAGTGATTATGCATATTCAATTTCAGTTATTATTTATTTTGAATGGTTTTTTTTATGATTACCATTTTCCAAGAAAAAGCAGAAAATAAAAGACACAATTTAGGAAACAAAGACAACTTTTATTATTGATTTTAAAGATCAAAGCAAATAGATAAGCCTATACAATATCAATACTTTCACCTTGGGCAGAGTGAAAGCTTTTCGAAAATATTAACAAAAACAACTTACTTTGAGACATGTATGCAAGAGGGAACATCAATGGTGATCCAGTTTTGAACCCTAACTTCGTGCGTCACATAATTTTTAATTTTTGGATCTGCTTCATCTTCCATAATGGCATTAATCCCTGAAACAGTTCGATGAAGATAACCCCCACTATGAAAGATATCCTGATACTTGCCTGCAGCAGACTTCGACTTTATGTTCTTACCTTTATCATTCTTCATAGAATCCCAAGCCAACACTATTCTTGTTTATAGGTGGATAACAATATGTCCCCATACTTAACTATGGCCATTACGCATAACCTGTTGCGCATCCTTGAACGAAGCTATAGAATTCTCATTTTCTCTTATATTATCAATGGATAAAGCTTGGAACTAGGTTCCAACAGCAGCTTCATCCGCCTCCACAATACTGAAAGAGGATAAGTGAGATATCAATAATGCTTGTTCTCCATTTATAATTACCATTTTTCCTTCATGTACAAACTTCAACTTCTGGTGTAAAGTTGAAGTGACATCCCATTCCTCATGTATCCATGGTCGTCCCAGCAAACATCTGTAAGCGGGTATAATATCCATGACCTGGAAAGTAGTCTAAAACAAATGTGGGCCTATATAAATAGGCAAGTCCACTTCACCAATAACAGATTTCCTTGATCCGTCAAACGCTTTCACAATAATGCCACTCGGGCGCATGGGCGTTCCTTGATATTTCAACTTCATAAGTGTGCTCCTCGGTATAGCGTTCAATGCGGATCCATTATCAATTAATACATTGGATAATGAATCATTCTTGCAGTTCATAGAGATGTGGAGGGCCAAATTGTGATTCCTTCCTTCATCGGGAAATTCATCATTGCAGATACTCAGGTTATTACATGATGTAATGTTCCCTACCACACTGATGAATTGGTCTACTAGCATATCACTTTCTATGAAATCTTGGTCCAATACCCTCATCAAAGATTCTCTGTGAGCAGAGGAGTTCATAAGCAAGGCCAGAATAGATATTTTTGACAGAGTCTGCAACAACTGATCTATGATCCTGTAGTCGCTCATCTTTGTAATCTTCAAAATATCATCCACCTCTTTTTCTAGCGTAGCTCCACTAGATTCCCCTACTGCCTTCTTAGGTGCAACCTCTTCAACAATTTTATTATCAGCATCAACATTTCTTCTAATGACAGGCACGAACACACGAACATTGCGGGTCACTCGGCTGGCCTCAACAATATTTCTAACATTAGACATAGGCTGGATGGGAACTTCCACACCATCTTCTAAAATTGTAGCATTAAACTTGTAGGGTACAGCCTTGTCTGACTTGTAAGGGACATGACCCGACAAGCTAATCACCAATGGAGTAATAGCTGGCTTGCCATGATATTTAACTTCAAAAGGGGTAGGATCACCAAAACAAGGCACAATAACATTTACTCCCTCTTCAACATATTCAGTCATTAGAGTCATCTCTGGAAAACATATCTTCATCTGAGGAGAAATACTCATTTGCAGAGGCATACTCATCATCTGACGTAATCCCATCCAAACAATCTTCAATCATATTAACATAATCATCTCTATTTCCTGAAACCTTGATGGTACTGTTGTCCAACAATAACTGAATACCTTTTCTCACGATGGAACAACCACGCGAATCTCTGTAACAAATCCGACAAGATCCATAATGGTGCCTTTCTTGACCTTCCATATGGAAGAAGGTAGCATGCAACTGCAACAAATCATCGTTCATATATTCCACATCAAAGATTCCTAACTCTCCAGGACATCCAGAAACCATGTTTACTTTCTCCTCATACTCTGCCCTATGCCTGATTATATAGATGAGGCCCTCATCCACCATCTCTTGCAAATCAACATTTATCTTGTCACAACCATGTATATATGTGCTATAAATACCACAACTAGCATGGTCATGCGTATAGTAAATAAACTCGCAGAGGTCAGCATGCATTTTTACCAAATCTCCTCTCACCAATTTAATATCGAAAATTCGAAAGTCACCTGGACAACCATCAACCATATTCACAACATTTTCTCCTCCATGCTTTGGCAGAGGATTATCTTTCATGTTAGGGCCAACATCTTTAAAGGATAAGATACCAGTCCTCACCAATTTTTGTACTTCGGTTTTCAAAGGATAACAGTTATCAACATTGTTCCCTGGTGCTCCCTGATGAAAAGCACACGTTTGGTCTGCCTTATAATACCTAGGCAACGATGATGGTATAGCGGGAGGTGGTCTGGTCTGAACCAACTTCTTTTGAATTATGTATTGCTCATAGGGATAGGGTCATAATTCTCTCTCCTCTGATTATACCCTTGATTCCCCTGATGAGGTGGTCTCTGATAAGCAAATATAGTTAGAGTTATACCAACAACTGAGTCACTAAGGTGACCTGTTGATGACACTGATAATTTCTTCTAGGGGATTAGCCATTCTCTCTTGCATAACATCATTTGTATCTCCTTCCTTATTTTTGGAAAACCCTTAGGGTGGCTTCTTCGTACTTCCGAAACTTCTGCTTTTCGTTAGACGACCCTCTCTTACAACCTCTTCCAAACGGATACCAATGCCCACCATTTCAGCAAAGTCACTTGGCGCACTTGTTACCATCCTCTCATTGTAGAAATCACTTAGAGTCTTCAGGAAAATCTTAGTCATCTCCTTTTCTTCCATTGGAGGAATTACTTGGGCAGCTACCTCACGCCATCTCTGTGCATATTCTTTGAATTATTCCCTGTTCTTATGGACCATGGCCCTGAGTTGACCATGATCAGGTTCCATGTCCATATTTTATTTGTATTGTCTGATAATGCTTCTCCCAAGTTGTTGAAAGTATGAACATCGGCACTATCCAAACTCATTTACCACTTCAATGCAGCACCAGTCAAACTATCTTGAAAAAAGTGAATCAGCAAATGCTGATCATCAGTGTGGGTAGACATTCTTCTTACATACATCACAAGATGAGCACGAGGACAAGTATTGCCCTTGTACTTCTCAAATTCCAAAACTTTAAACTTTGCAGGTATCTTGACATTCGGGATCAAGCATAAATCATCCACATTCTTCCCGAACAATTCCTTTCCTCTGAGGGCCTTCATCTCCATCTGCATCTTGTCAAACTGATCTTGAAAATCATCCATTCGATCATAGAGACCTAAGCCTTCACTCAATGGAAGAAAAGGATGATAAGCTTCGTCATTAGCAAAAGGCACAACATTCACCGAAGGAGTTGTAGTAGGAGTAACATGCACCATATGAGGTGCATGAGTAACAGTGGTTTGAACAACTGGAGTAACTTGAGGACAAATATTAAAACCTTCAGGCATAAATTTCTCTGTCATTCCCCATGAATAACCTTGAGGCATGCGATTCTGAACAACAGCTGGAATAGCAGACATAACAACAGTCGAAGCATCAGTAGTAACCATTGTTTGTTGAGGTTGAGCAATCGGTGGATGATTCTGAGCAGCCACCAAAGATTCCATCAGAGCAGTAAGATTGGCCATACTAGCCTTCAGAGCAGAAACCTCGTCGCACAGCTCGTGATTCTCTTGTTCTAAGTTGTCCATCTTCCTTCTGAAATTAGATCGGGTATTGTAATGGTGAGACAGCTTGCTGAACAAAGTAAAGAAGCTCAGTAATACACCTGGATATGCACAAAAAATGCAAGAAATGTGTACAATATGATACATGATGTGCAATGCACATGATTTATTTTATTATTAATATTTCAAGGGACTTAAAGATTTATAGACAATTTCAAATATCAAAGTAATAACACATTTGAAATACTGATATTTTTATTATAATAACTTCAAAATGGATTACAAGTTTCAACAATCCTAAGTACAAGATGAAAATAAAGTCTAAAACCCTAAGAAGTAAAGCTGGTGGAGATCACTCTATACGATGGCGCTTGCCTGTAAGTCTGGCAATATGAGCCTTCAACCTCTGGTTTTATTCCGCATATCTGGTGGCAACCTCCTTCCAATCACCTGAATCAGGAAGTGAGCAACTAGCATCTCCATCGTCTCTATAGCCTGACTCTCAAGAATCTCAATCAAGTCATCTTTCTCCTTCAAGTCTGCTGTGTAGGAAATCTCTAGAGTTTGGAACTTATTCTTCCAAGCTTCCTTTTCCTACTACATCCTGACTAAAGAAATATGTAGCTCTTCCATATCATCCAATAAGGGAGGAGTGGTCTTCACAAACAAATTAGTCATAGGTGCTTCCCGAGAATACGACATCTTCAACTGAACAGCTCTCGCTTGGATCCACTGGAGATAAGGCTCCAAAAAAACAACCCCTCTAGGTCCCAAGTTTTTCCTACTCTTCCTGTGAATGTGACGCTAGGCCTTCTCAATATGCTCCCTAGCTTCCTTATGGTCTTCTCCCTCTTTCAGAAAGAAACTACTCAAATGAATACTATTTTTTTATCCCTCATCGAATAACCAAGTTATCATCATGCAAGAACAGGGTTGTAGTTAATTCATCCCTTTGTACCAAGAAGAGGTACATTGGGGAAAATACCACAACTGTCGATAATCTCCACATCATGGTAAGCCTGATGATACCAAACAATATCTGAGTGAGTAAGTGCCATGATCTTAGGAGCCCAACATGGTTCCTTTCTGATATCCCAGGAAGCATCAGACTGAGGCAAATGAGAAGTAAGCCATCGGTATAACATAGGTGTGCAACAGATAAGCATCCCCCCATGATAATAATCCTGAAGATGAATAGAGTGATAATTATCATCCAACAATGTAGGAATTGGGTTTCCCATCATGAAGATTCTGATAGCATTAATGTTAACAAATTTGTCCATATTAGGAAATAAGAATAACCCGTAAGCAAGTAGAGCAAAAATGGCCTCAAAAGCGATTGTGCTCTTCATCCTGGAAAAGTAACGAGCTTTCTCTAACAAGAACTGAGATGCTAATCCTCTAATCCCTCCTTTAGTATTCATGTGGGCTTCAACCTCAGACTTCCCCAAATGGATCAAAGCAGCAATCTCATGTGGTTTTGGCTCACCCTCTAAACCAGTAAAAGGAATATGATCAATAATAAGCAAACCCAGCAGATAAGAATACTCCTCTAGTGTAGGAATCAATCGATAGTCAGGGAAAGTAAAGCAATGATACATTGGATCATAGAACTGGTCCAAGGTCGAGAGAATACTCTCCTTCATCCTAAGCTTCATGAGAGAAATGATGGACCCATACTTCCTCCAAAAATCTGCAGAATACTCAATCTCCGGAATCAGACTCACCAACTCATCTATCTTGGAATCTTTGAAACTATACTTTCCGATCTTTATTTTTCCAAAATCCATAGTAAAAAAGCACCTGAGATATTCACAAATGGTCAACTTTTAAGTCCCTTGAAATAAAATCTCTTTAAAAGATGCTTATGACTGCATGAATGCATGATGCAACAATCACACACAGGATAACAAACATAGGGTTCATAGGTTCAACATCACGAGCATAAGGTCGAAGGTACTACCCATAAGGTATTGGTCTAAGAGTTATCACCTGCCGAACAAGGTTCTAGAGGTTCCCAGAGTCTACATCCTTCCTTCGAATATTACCAACTCCCCGATTAACTCGGTAATTAGTAATATTCTCAAGAAAAACTCGTCCGAGCATAGTATCGCGTGACAACTATTTATGGATTACTCTGTCATATCTTCTTCACCTAAAAGGAAAAGATGGGTTAGGTATTCTATGGTCCTCAGTTTCAGAAGGCTCCCAGGTCGAAATTAGTACGTCTTCTCGATTACTCGGTAAACGACACTACAGTCAAAGGGGCCTCCACTGAGTGAGGGATCTCATGTCTCCTTTTTTGGGATTACTCCCTCAAAGTTAACATGACTATACCGCCTGTCCTATCTTAAGTTTGCCAAAGTCCGGGTATAGGACTCATGAGTAATCACCAAGCACCCTGAAAACCAGGAAAATCCAGACAAACATATATACAACATATAGCATATAAACAACAATAACACATATACAGATATAACAAAGATAGACTCAACCCACTTAGGGATAGACTAGCAAGAGGTCAATCTATCCCCAGTAAAGTCTCCATTTTTTTCTGTAGCGGTAGAAATGTTTAAGACTAAGCCACTGAATTGACTAGACTTGTACGGATCAAAATAAGAATCACCACCACGCTTTATTGTTTCCAAAGGAATGGGAAAAGAGTGAATAACCCAAAAAAGGGGTAAATATTCAAGGTAAGGGGGTTGGTTATGCAAAGGGAAGGTATTAACACCCTAAACATCTAAGGTACTCTGCAGGAACCTCTTTGTCAAATCTGTATATTTTGGCTATAAAATGTTGTATAAAAATAGATGGTGGAGATGAGAAAAGAAATATTTTTTATGATTTTTGCACTCTCCACGGTTACGAACCTTTAGTGCCTACGTACCACCTTCCGTGCAATAGGGGATCAGGGTACACGTAGTTACTTTTTAAAAAAATTTAAAACACAAGTGTGTTGGTTAATTTTATGAGATAAGACATCATCGTCATTGTCTGTGTGGAAAACATAATTACTACGTACAATCATGAGAAAAGAGTATTTGCATCATCTCAAAGTGGAGGATATGGCTTGGATTTTAAAATCAACAATGCCTCACTCAACACCCAAGTGGAAAATATCTCACTTCACTACATATTGTAGAAGTATAGTTGTTTGTATCACTACAAGAATTGACAAGAGTCCAATCTTTTGAGAAAAGTTTTAAAGGTAAAATGCCAAAATGGCAAAATGGTTTGAATGAGATTGATTGACTTTTAGTCTTCTCACAAAAATGTCAAGGTATTATTAAGTTGATTGAAGTTTATTTATTAAAATGTTTTGAAAATGCATGGATCTAAGTCCAAGTTTATTATGAAAGTGGTTCAAGTTTAGAAGCAAGAAGAGTTTTCAAAAGGAGGGAGCAGATTTTTTAAATTAAAGAAGATGGGAGGAGATGAAGGGACTATCCTAAAGCATAAGGTAAAATCTAGGGAGAGGAACCATCTAACTAACAAGAAGCCAATACTTGACATTATGAGTCAAAATAGAATTCCAATTCTTTGGATTGAAACCAAGCAAGCAAATATAACCAAACTTCAAGTGTATTAAGTCTTCACAAAAATTAGGCAGAGTAAAGGTTGTATATAGATGAATTCCAGATTACAGACAAAGTATGTAATCACAATAACTTGCACACAAAACAAACAAACAACCCAATGTCTTGAGGTAAACCTCAAGAACTCCAAACAAAATATCAATTAAGGTCACAAGGTCTCTGACATAGGCCAAGGTTTCTATTCCTAAGTCCAAGAAGTCCAATACTCCATAATGCCAAGGATAGTAACCAAATAGTCCAAGCATCATTAATGTTTTTTATCGTTCATGTTGATTATTAAGTATCTTTAAAAGGAAAAGAAAAGCTCAAGTGAGCAAAATAAAAATGACATAAAAGTAAATACTCAAGTGAGAAAAGATGAAAATAGTATGAAATGTAAATGCTAAAGTAAATGGTACATAAGGTAAAAGCATAAAATAAAAGCATAAAACAAAGTCAATTGTTAGAAGTTAATGGTTAGTTGAATGACGATCTTGAAACTTACATTTGTAACTCATTAGAGGATTGGTAGAACCAAAGCCTCTCAACAACAAGTTGCATTTGCTTTATATCAATTATATCATCCATTTAAGAATCCTCAAGGAAACATTTAATGATCAATGATGTTTAAGTGATCAGCGTTAACCAAAATTGATTAAGATCCATTAGAGGATTGGTAGAACCAAAGACTCTTAACAATAAATCTCAAGGTTATTAGATCAAAGGGTTCAAATTAACATACTTGGGCTTACAAACATAGGTTTTGGCCATAAATGATCATTTTCTCAAATCGAGACAAAATTTAGCGCTATTTTAAGCAATCGTAAGTGGACTTATATAGAAGTCGCACCTATTTTGAGGCCAGTCAGTAGCAATATGTGCACTTCATGTTTGGATAAATGATATAGAGATCATCATCCCATAACATGTAATATAATAATAAAGGGGGATAAGATGAAGAGGGAAGGGATTAGAGTTTCAAATATCATCAACATTATTCGCCCATTTTAGTGGATTTGGTTTATTAACCTATCAACACCCAAGGCCCAATTATATTGAAGAATTTGTTTCAAAATAAGTCTCAAGTCAGTATCACATGCTATTTCAAGAGTTAAACAAGAGTCATGTACAAGAGTTTTCAACTACAAGCATTAATCAAAGGTAAAACCCTAAATGCACACCTAAGTCAAATATTAGTTTTAAAATATGAAAATGACTTGAAATATTATGAAATTAAAACTCTAACTTCCTAAAGTCCTACAAAAGTCATAAGTAAAATTTGGAGTCCCTGGATTGACGTGGAAATTTGCTTTAGAAATGAAAACTTTGAAACTAGCAAGTATAAGCCTTAAACTAGATTGGTTTGGGAAATAATTTGTGAAAAATATGAAATCACATTGTAAAATTCCAGAAAAATGTGTTTTATGACCTCAACATATTCAAGCACTCTAAACAACTTCATCTCTGATTTTATAGGCATGGGAAGTTAGAACTTTTAATCAATTAGTATGAATGATCAAGCAAGAACCCTAAAAAGGAAAATAAGCTCAAAATTAATCAATTAGATCTAAAGTTCAAATAAATTTTATGTAAAAAAAACCTAAATGTCAATAAAACTCTAAGGATCATCAAGTATATTTTTCTTGAATTTTATCTCAAAAGGAAAAATTAGATGGAAATTATTTACACAATTCAACTAAAATAATACAAATAAAAAATGATATGTCCAGATGATTTTAATGAATAATCCCAAAGTTTTATAAAATAGAACACAAAATATTTTCAAGTAATAAACTCAGAGAGGAGCCCAAAAAATATTTTTTTGAGATTTTTTGATTTAATAGAAATAGGAAAATAAAATTCAAGATTTAAAAGAATATTAAAACCCTAATTATTTACATGAATTTATTTAATCAAGGAAAATGAAATAAAAATCAAAATATGAAAATATATTGAAAAAAGAGTTTAAAATATTTTTATGATAATTTTTGAAGTAAAGAAAATATTAAAAGAAAATATGAGAAGAAAAATAAAAAATAAAAAAAATTCAAAGGCTATTACACCTGTTATCAGAAAAGAGGGTTGTAAAATGTATCAAGAACATGTTCAATCAGAGACTGCCATGCAGTCACCCCTACCAACAGCCATAATATCCAGTTTTGAAACACTACTTTCATGTCACGATATCTCATGCAATTCTTGATGAAATTCAAAAATTCCAACACCAAAATTCAAGAGGAAAATTAGTAGAACATGATAGGACCAAAAACTTCATGAAATGATGCCTTGATGATTGATAAAAATGCGCGCGAAGGATGATGCATGAACACGGTTTTGCTTTAAGCATTTTAACAAACAGTTTTATGATTCACATATCTCCTTCAATTCTCCACCAAATTACACGATCCAAAAATGAAAATTGATCACAAAAATGCAAGTATTATGAATATGCTCTTGGATTTTTCAAAAGATTCATGAATTTAAACAACACGCAAACCTGTAGTAAGAGAGAGAAAAATGGATCATCTACCTTTGAAATGAATTTGATGATGCTTGAGCTCAAATAAAGAGAAAAAGATGGAGAGAAGCTTGCTTGAATGTGAAGAGATGATAAATGGAGAGAGATGCGAAGAAACTTTGAAAATGGAGAAGCCTTGCTTAACAATGGTGGATGTGAAGCTTGAGATTTGAAGAGAGAGAGAGAGAAGAGAGCTTCATGTGAGAGAGAGAGAGAGATTCTTGCTTTCTGACTTTCTTCTTCCAACCCCTTTGATTAAAACAAGCTTAGACTTTTATATAATGAAGAATGAAAGAGTGAGAGAAATGAGAAATATGAGAGGAATGAGTGAGGTGCTGTGTTTTGTGTTGTTTTGGGAGTGCAACTCGTGCGTTTTGAGTAAGTGAGAAGGGTTGGGATGTGAGCTGGCAATTTGAACTTGGTTGCAAAAAGTTTTCCATTCATTCTTATGCATATTTTTGCTATTTCATCAATGTATCTTTTCTCCCTTATATCTCTCTCCACAATGCATGAAATGTCACGAAGTCTGAATAAAAAATGGAGAGGACACTTCATACTCTAACTTTCATGTTCAAAATTTTTCAAAATGAAGCTTGAGTCAATGAGATATTTGGCCATGAACACGTGCTCACAAACTTTTTGATAAAATGCCAAGCCTGACTGGGCATCCTGCACGCGCATGGTGCCTTGTGCTGGGTAAAAATTCAGCTTGCATGATGCCTTCTTCTTTCCATTATATCTCAAATGTAGGGAGAATTTAGAGAAACTTTTTGAAGCAAAATTGTTCCTCATATTTAGGGCTTGATCTTTGATGTTGGAAAATTTTCAAAATAAGGAATATTTCACATATAAAAGTGATGATTAATGCACGCTCACAACATATTCGATGAAATGCCTTGTCTAGTGCGCGTGACTTGCCTTGTGTTGGGAAAAATGACACTTTTCAGCTCAAAATCCTAATCATCATATCTTTCTCTACATTTAACCATTTGTTGGCTCCTAAATTCGACACCCTTGTTTTTATTAAGCCATTAAGCATGAAGGATGGTTTCGACCAGCTGGTTCTGTCGAAATGCTCATCAGAAGATGGCAATGTACTTAGAGAATTTCTTCCAAGGAAGAATCTTGTTGCCTTCGACGTCGAAGGTGCTTCTCGACAAAGGTGTTTGATGCTCAGAAGTGGAACGGTTTGAGATTCAAATGTTTGGAGGGAAAACGGTTCCCAGCGGTTACCAAGTACAACGTGCCAAGATCTGGAGCGTCGAACGATGTGAACGTGCCAAGTGGAGTCATCTCGAAGCAGCGTAACTGCCCGACGGTTACCTGAGATGTGTTTAGTATAAATATTAGTAGTTCACGCAGTTTTTCGTGTGTGTTCACAATTATATACAAGTCACTCATATAGATTCAAGTACCCAGTGTGAGCGAAAGAATTGTTGAGAATGTATGTGTGAAACACCACTTTAATTAATCAAAGTCATTTACTTTCCAGAACTTTATTGCTCTTCATTTACTTTTCCAGTCGAAGTCTTCATTTCAAGCCTTCCTTTATTCTATCAAGTTTTCTTCTTCATGCAATTTACATAAAGCTTCTTTATTTTCTTGTCATTTAACCATTATCAAACTTAGTCAAAACTCCAAAATCAACCATGTCCTAGGATCAATCTGATCGATCCTGCGAGTCACCAAATAAGTAACCTTTTGGAACAAATTGGCACACCCGGTGGGACTTTGTGTTGATTTTGAAGTTTAACCTTTTTATACAGAATTTCATCTTTTCGAGAAGTATTGCATGTTATTGAGAAGTGGTAGAATATACACTAACAATACCAATACTGCCAAAAGAAGAGAAGCGATGGCGAATCCGCCAAACAATAACGAAATCCCACAACCGAATGTGGGAACAACGGTTATCCCAACCGTAAGTGAAGCGCTAACCGCTGGTTCAACACCAGCAGTAACGGTCACAACAACGGGGCCATTACCTCTGTTCACTGGCCCCAGAGTGCCTTTAGGAACTCCCCCACCAAGGGGAAATCCAGGAACAAGGCCTTATGTTCCTCCAGGATTTATGACAAACGGTCCAAATCGAGAACCACTCTATGGCATGCCAACGTCTGAATTGGCTAGCCTGACGAACGCTGCGTCCACTTTTTCAGACCCTTTAGTGAGTGCCTCTTCGCCACTCCAAGGTTATGGAGTTGGTATGGCGAACAAAAATAGGACCCAACTCTTAGGAGGAACGTCCCAAGTAGCGCATGGCCTTACAAATGCCTCGACAGCAGTCTTGAGGCAACAAATGGACGAAAGCAACCATGATATGGTTCAAATGTTGGCACAAACTTTAAGTACAATGTTGAATCCTCTAATACAAAACACCACCCAGTCGAATCAGCAGATGATAGCGCAAATGACGCGTTTGGATGATTTCTTTGGGGTACCCCAACCTATTCGACAGCCCCAAAGGGCGCAAATAAGGGGAAACCAAGGTATACTTTTAGGGGAAGAAACCACTATCAACCAAGTCCAGCAGCCTGTCGAAGAAAACCTTAGGGCACGATTGGAGCAGCCTGTCGAAGAACCTAGGGTCGTAGCACCAGAGGTAAGGATAGTCAACAGAAACCAAAATGCTGACGAAGTAGTTCAGCATATCCAATACCAAAACATGGGTTTGGAAAACAATCTGGCACCCATGATCGAAAGAATCATGACGCAAAATGGGATGAATATGGGCTTTCGTAGGCCCAATTTCACATTCCCACTGTGATCGGTGGATCTGGAACTGACTGTTTAAAGCTGGTTCGCGAAATGTCGCGGAAGCAAGAGTCGCCACTGTCTTTTATTTTCTCCAAATGGAAAGGACAAAAGCACAGAAAAATTCCTTTTAGAGATTGCTCTCGGTTCGGGAGGTAGATTATAGAAAGGGAAGGTGTTAGCACCCTTTCTATCCATGGTTATCCATGGGCTCTTAGATACTTGCTCATTGTGTTTTCAAAATGGTTTGTTTGTTTTTCAACTGTGGGTTTAAAAAGTTTCTTTGAAAATTTCAGTTCGACTCTTGTATCGGTCCTCAAGAGTGTTTGAAAAGTTGCTTTCGAAAGCTTTTGAAAAGTGTCGGTGTGAAAAGTATTTTTGATTTGTTTTGAAATTAGAGCAAGTATCTAGAGTCGTCTACCTACCCTAAGGAATTCGTCTGTGTAAATGTCCTTAAAGTAGTGTCATCCCACCATTGAGAGGTAGGTAGCACCACCGTTGGAGGTGTTCGGGTCAATTCGAGGGTTCGGGACATGGTGATCACCGGAACAATAGGAAGACACCTTAGAAGCTACCCTCATGCCATGTTCATGGACATGAGGACTTACTAAAACGTCCTCTACTCGACGACCACCTTTCGAGGGGCAAGGCAACAGTGAGGCGTACCCTAGGGGTGGTGTGTGATTTGTGTGTCGTTTTCAGATATTTTTGTCTTGTCATGTATTGGTGATCTACGCGTTGTTTTTATTTTTGACATTCATTCTTTCATGTAATAGTTAACAGTTTAAAGTTGCGGGAATATAAAAGTCCTACGCTATTACAAAGGCGCGGGGGTCCACATCGTCAAATTAATCCAGGACCCGATTTAAAATAAAATAAGGAAATGCGGAAAGATAAATGCCTAATTAATCTATTACATAGCTTTGGGAGAATTACATTATGTTCACAAAAAGAAATAAAAATGCGAAGAGAATTAAAGTCGGGAATGCGAGGGCGTTGGACCCTTTTTAGGAAATTAAATTACGATTAACAAATTAATTAAGTTAAATAAAAGAAAATTATTTTTTGAGTTTTTTGCATTTATGGATTTTTAGTGAGAATTAATGGAATTAAAACCTAATTCTAAACTATTTTTAATTTATTAAAAATGTTTTTAGTTTGACCTAATTTTAATTAATTATTTACATGGCAAATTTTATTTACAAAAATAATATTTAATAATTAATTATGGTGAAAGAAAAGAAAAAGAATAAAAAAATACTTAAAACCCTAATTCTACATTTTTTAGTTTATTAAGAAAAATATTAGAATTAAACCTAGATTTAAAAAGCTAAATTAATTAATAAGATTTATTTACAAAATAATATTTAAATAAAATATATTTTTATTTTATGACTTTCTGATTTTTTTTTATTATTTTTATGTTATGAAAGTATTAATTTAAAGAATTAAATTAAAACTAAATAAAACAAATAAAATAGAAAATAAATAAAAAGAATGAAAGAAAGCAAACTCAATGGGGGGTGTTGACCCCAATTTGGAGGTTAGGTTGTAGCAATCAGGCCCAATGATTTGAGGCCCCTTTGACTTTTGGTGGTCACGTGCGTATGCATTGACTGAATTATTCCATAGGCTTTGGATCTGGACCATTGGATTGACGCTATGGGACGTGTGGCACGTCAGATTATGGGGTTGCATGGTAGGCCTCAGGAAGCAAGCTATACAGAATCACGTTAGGAAGAAAAATATGAAACAAAGTAGGGGGACCTGGGGTTCGAACCCAGGTCCCAAGGCTTACCAATGCTTTCCTCCACCAACTGAGTTGCGCGTTCATTCATAAATATAATGGGATAGTATGATTATATGTGAAAAAGCACGCTTATTGGTAAAAACACAAAAGCACGCTAAAATATTTGAATGATCCAATGAACGCTAGCCACGCATGCTTCTTCCCCACTCGTTCTTCACTTTTGCCTGAAAAAAGAAACTAGATAGCGGGGGTTTTAAACCCCCACAATCTGAAATACAGAAAATAGCGAATAGGAATTAAGCAAAAATAAAAAGGGCGCGACTAGTGATTCTGGATCGTCTAAGTGTGCTGAGTTCAATGGTGTAGGTCTCATGTCTCAATTTTTCCAGAATTAGGAAGCCCTAATTCAAGGTTCCTGAAATCCTAGGCATCGTTCATGGCAACTCTCCATATATGCAAGCATTCTTCAATTAAACTATACTATTAGCTTCGGAATCAACACATTAGTACAAAGCAATAATGAAAATGCATTGATATGGCGTGTAGATTCGAATACGATTAAGGAAAAATTCGTGTACAGGATAACTGTGTTCTACCGTTTCTTTGCGTTAGAAGCAGTGGTTTTGATCCAGGAACGTCCCTTGAGGCCTTTGCAAGCTAATGGAATCAATGTTTTGCCTTGAAACGCTTTGGAATGGTGTTTTCAGTTTTGAAATTTTCTTGAAAAAGTGCAAAGTTCATAAGAGGTTTTGGGCGCAGCTTGGAGATTGTGTGCATTAGGTTTAGCTTCTGACTTATATGAGGGATGAATTAGGGTTGAATTTTGAGTCCAAGGATCCTTGCATTGATGTATGAGATATTTGATTTTCCATGCATATTTTTTCAAATCTTTTCCATGTGATTTTGATTCCAATCATGGCCAATCTTTCCAATTTGGGTTGTGCACGAATCTTGAGTCTTTAAGGAGAGCAAATGCTGCATAAAAAGATTCAAATGCATTGGTTTAGTATTTTTTTCATATTTTATTTAATTAAATGAATTAATGGTGATTAAAAATTCAAATAAAATAATAAAAATGATGAAATAAATCCCCTTTGGGCCAAATGGTCGTGCATAGCCTTTGGATGATGAATCTTGGAAGAAAATGTGGCCCATTAGCAATTTTGAGGCATTTGAAGCAAAGTTGACTTTTCAAAATTCCCAAAAATTTCCCAACTTCCACAAGGCATATCTTGCTCAATTTTTAAGCTTTGATCATTTTCTTGGACATTTTGGAAAGGTCTTGAAGTCCTATAACCAATGCCTTTGGTCCCATGTCATTTTGATTTACCAATCTCAAGTTATGGTCCTTGACTTAAAGTCCCTTTTTGTTGACTTTTGAAAATGACCTATAATGTTGAAATTCATAACTTTTTGTGAGAGCATTTCTTGGACTTGAAGTGTGAAGAGGAGTTGTAGGAAATGTCTTTCTCTTCAAAATGAGATTTGGATGGAATTTTTCTGATAAACCATGTGGAAGTTATGTCCTAGTCAAGTTACAGTTGACTTTTTCAACTGTCCAAATATGGAAACTTTTGCATCTTTAGACTTTTTGAGCCATGCCTTGAGAATCATGATCAAGAATTGATCAAATGATGTTTGTGGCTTCAAAAATGAGATGTTGACCAAAAATTTAGACTTTTGACTGTCAAATGACCATTTTGCCCCTGTAGTTGACTGTTGAGCAATTAGGGTTTTTGACTGTGCAATTTTGTGCTGTGAGTCTTGAAACTTGTCATGAAGATGCTTGACCATGTTTATAGGCATGTGGGACTTGATTGGACCCTTGGAAACTTCATTTTCTTTGTCAGAACCAAAACCCTAATTTTGACTGTTAGAAGGCCCTTGAACTGTGCAATCCTTGGGGAGATTTTGAAGCATGCTCTTTGCAATTCTTGAAGAATATGGGAGGGCAAATTTTGGGGTACAACAGTTGCCCCTGTTCAATCTTCTTAGACCTGAGGATGTAGATTGGCTGACGTGCCTTTCGTAATCCGAAGGTGGAAGATGATTGAACACTAGAGTGCCCAGAAATTTGCGCTCACATAGTAGTGTGATGGTGGGAATGGGTGTTGTACCCCAAAATTTGCCCTCCCATATTCTTCAAGAAATTTCCAAGACAAGTCTCAAAATTCCCCAAGGGTTGCACAGCGCAAGGGCCTCCTAAGCAGTCAAAATTAGGGTTTTGGTTCTGATCAAGAAAATGAAGTTTCCAAGGGCCCAATCAAGTCTCACATGCCTACAAATATGGTCAAGCATCCTCATATCAAGTTTCAAGACTTTCAGCATAAAATTGCACAGTCAAAAACCCTAATTGCACTACAGTCAACTATAGGGGCAAAATGGTCATTTGGCAGTCAAAAGTTCAAATTTTTGGTCAACATCTCATTTTGAAGTCACAAACATCATTTGATCAATGCTTGATCATGATTCTCAAAGCTTGGCTCAAAAATCATCAAGATGCAAAAGTTTCCTTATTTGGACAGCTGAAAAAGTCAACTATAAATTGACCAGGGCATAACTTTCACATAGATTATCAGAAAAATTCCATCCAAAGCTCATTTTAAATAGAAAGACATTTCCTACAACTCATCTTCATACTCCAAGTCCAAGAAATGCTCTCACAAAAAGTTATCAATTTCAACGTTATAGGTCATTTTCAAAAGTCAACAAAAATAGACTTTAAGTCAAAGGACATAACTTGAGATTGGTAAATACAAATGACATGGGACCAAAGACATTGGTTAGAGGACTCAAAGACCTTTCCAAAATGTCCAAGAACATGAGCAAAGCTTAAAAATTGAGCAAGTTATGCCTTGTGGAAGTTGGGAAATTTTTGGATATTTTGAAAAGTCAATATTGATTCAAATGACCTAAAATTGCTAATGGGCCTAGTCTTCTTCCATAATTCATTATTCCAAGCATGTGCACGACCACTTGGCCCAAAGGGAAGTTTTTATTCATTTTTTATTTATTTATTTATTTGGATTTTTATTAATAATAATTCATTTAAATTAAAATAAATACATGAAAAATGCTTAACCTAGTTTTTCAATCTTTTTGTGCACATTATATCATCAAGATTTCGTGCCTAGCTAAATAGGGAAAGAACCAATGCAATTGGATGTGATTTGGTAGCAAAAGCATGTGAAAAAAGATTTGAAAATCATGGTGGAAAAATCAAATATTGCATTCTTTAATTCATGGATTCTAATCAAGTTTTTCAACCCTAATTGGTTTCATACATAAGCACAAGCAAGACCTAATGCCTAAGAACCACTAAGCTGCGCAGAACATAGAAAACAAAGCTTGAAATTTTCTTTGAAAACTCATATTCTGAAAACAGGTTTGCAGGTCGTTTCAAGCCACGAGACTCATCCTATTGCCTTCCAAGGACCTCAAGCAATCTTCCTGGATCAAAAACATCAATCATAACCCTTTGAATCACTGTACAGAAGTCCAAATTTTCTCACTTTTTTTCATAATCGTGCTTTACAATTTATGCATATTCATGGCATTTTGTTTATAGATTCATGATCAGTGATGTGTTTTAAAGCTAACCATGTTATTTGATTGGATTTTTATGCGCTATACAAGAAATTGCCATGGTCGTATTTTAGGGTTTTCAGAACCTCAAATTGGGGGTTTTGAAATAAGGAAAAATTGAAGAATCACGATGCCATGGTTGCAACCAGCGTATTTGGACGAAGAGTTTGAGACCCTCGCGCTCAATTTATGAGGCCTTATGGCCTATTCGCTATTTTCTTATATGGCATCTATGGCAACGTTTGAAAACCGTTGCTAGTTTGTTCTTGTTTCAGAAAAAAATAAACAAACGAAGAAGACGCTTAGGTGGCGAGGTCTGACTGGTTCATTTGAATTTTTGCGTGCAAAATCCACTAACGCGTTGTTTCATATTATAATATTTGTTGGTTATCTAATATATTGAAAGTGCGTTTGGAGCAGTTGGCAAGGCATTGGAGTGGTGACATTCAGGACCTGGGTTCGATCCCAGGTCCCCACTCTTTCATATTATTTTTCTGTCAACCATTATCCTATGCAGGTTCACTATGAAGGAACATCATGTATCCACAAGATCTGGCTTGCCACGCATGCACTAAGATCAATCCAAAGGACATGATTTGAATACCATCATGAATATTAGTCAAGGGAGGTACACGCTGCCTGGAAAAAGTCAAAAGGGCCAATTGCTAATGGGCCAGATTACTGAAAAAAAACCTCCATGTTGGGGACTGCAACCCCCCTTGGTTTGCAAATTTTCTTAACTTTCTTTATTTTTATAATTTTTATTTTCTTTTAATTATTGTTTGTTTAATTAATTTAATGTTTTCATAAAAACCAAAAACACCTAAAAATCAGAAAAGAAAAAAATAATAAATATTTTATTTTAGTATGTATATTTTAAATAAATTTGCATGTAAATTAATTAGTTTTAAATTAGGGTTTAATTTAATATTTTCATAATAAAAATCTAAAAAAACATAGAATTAGGGTTAATTAATTTTCATCTTCTTTCATTTTTCTTTCATAAATAATTAAATAATTGAATATTTATTTTTGTGATTAAAATTGTATGTAAATTAATTAGGGTTAATTTTAGGGTAAAACTTTAATCTTCCTTTTTTAAATAAATTAAAATAACTAGAATTAGGGTTAGCATTTATCTTAATTAATTCTTTTTTTTTCATTAAAATCCAAAATACCAAAAAATACCAAAAAAACAATTTCTTTTCCTTTTAATTTTAATTAATTCATCGTTTAATTTAATTTTGCAAAAAGGGTCCAACGCCCTCGTTTTTAATTCGCATATTTATTTTATTTCTTATAATATTTATGTATCTCTCCCGAAGCCATGTAATTAATTTCTTGCACTTTTAATTTTTTACTTTCTTTACTTTCTTTATTTTTCTGTCAAATCGGGTTCAAGAAATTTTGGCGATGTGGACCCGCGCCTTTTGTAATAGCTTAGAATCTTATTTTTCTCGCAATTTTTAACTGTAAATAATGGCATGAAAGAATGTATGAATAAAATTAAAAACAAACGCTAGATCACCAATAACATGACAAAAGACAAAATAACTGAAAATGACACACAATTCACACACCACCCCTAGGGTACGCCTCACTGTTGCCTTGCCTCGAAAGGTGATCGTCGAGTAGAGGATGTCTTAGTAAGTCCTCATGATCCGGGAACCTGGCATGAGGGTAGCTTCTAAGGTGTCTTCCTATTGCTCCGGTGATCACCATGTCCCGAACCTCGAATTGACCCGAACACCTCCAACGGTGGTGCTACCTACCTCTCAATGGTGGGATGGCACTACTTTAAAGGACATCTACACAGACGAATTCCTTAGGGTAGGTAGACGACTCTTGATACTTGCTCTAAATTCAAAACAAATTCAAAAACTCTTTTCACACCGACACCTTTTCAAAAAGCTTTCGAAAGCAATTTTTCAAACACTCTTGAGGACCGATACAAGAGTCGAACTGGAATTTTCAAAGAAACTTTTTTTAAACCCGCAATTGAAAAGCAAACAAACCATTTTTGAAAACACAATGAGCAAGTATCTAAGAGCCCATGGATAACCATGGATAGAAAGGGTGCTAACACCTTCCCTTTCTATAACCTACCTCCCGAACCGAGAGCAATCTCTTTAAGGAATTTTTCTGTGCTTTTGTCCTTTCCATTTGGAGAAAATAAAAGACGGTGGCGACTCTTGCTTCCACGACATTTCGCGAACCAGCGTTAGACAGTCAGTTCAAGATCCACCAATCACAGAACTGGCGACTCTGCTGGGGATACTCTTAAAGTGAGGTGTACCTTAGGGCTAGTTCATAACTGTGTTTTCACTTGTATTGATTTGTGTGCTTTAAATTGTGGGTTGCTTGGGAGTTCTATAGATCCTAACCCGGATCTGGGGGATACCTTCTTAGAAAGTAGCAACAAGGCTGTGAGGGAACGGTGCGGGGTATACCGACATGGTTGAAACAGTCTGCTACGTTGATGTGGCACTTTGGTGTGTACCGGTAACCCTTGAGTTCAGTCAAGGAGAGTACGAGGCCTCCGCGTGGTGTCGTGAAGCATCAACAGACCTTAGGAACCTTAATTGAACTATCTTGGCCTCTTTAGGGTAGTGAGATAACTGACTTTGGTACAGTCCGAGGTTGGTTGATACTCGATACTACACTCAATTGAGGGTTGCTTTCCTGGAATATTTCGGTCGCCAGTTCAGTGGCTAAATCGAAACGATGAACAATGAAAGCAATCCCGTGATATTGGGACCCTTAGAACCCGGTTACTTTGATAGGACAGGTTGAACCCACCAACTTCAAGAGGGTACTACCCAGACCCCATGCTGGCCTTAAACCCTAAGGTCTTGTCTTGTGTGCCTTGTATGCCTTACATGTTTGTCTTTGTAAATATCTGTGGTGTGTTTAATCATAGCATCATGACATCATCCAGCATCATATGCATTGACTAACCATTTCAGGGGTTCGAATTTTCATCTTTGTTCTTGTTTTGTAGGACATGGAAACTGTTCGTAGAAAGACAATTCAAGTCAGTCTTGTAAGGATCCCTCCTCGGCTTAAGGAGCTTATATCCAGGATTCTCGAGAACTCTTCATTCAGTGAAAGACATGGAAGTCTCATCAGCTTGGTCAATACCAACATTAATGAAGATATGATAAAGGTCCTGTTCCAATTCTTTGACCCTCTGCATCATTGTTTCACCTTCTTGGATTATCAGTTGGTACCTACATTGGAGGAGTTCTCCCGGCTCCTGAAGATCCCTATCCTTGATCAGCTACCCTTCAACGGTACGGAAAAGGAACCTAAGCTTGAAGAGATTGCTAAAGCCTTGCACCTACAGTCATCTGACCTCAAGGGACATTGGGAAGTTAGAAGTGGTATCAAAGGGTTCTTAGCCAGGTTTCTGTTTGAAAAGGCCCATAAATGTTGGAACTCCCTTGACTTGCAAGCTTTTGAAGAGGTTGTGGCCCTCCTTGTCTATGGTTTGGTGTTGTTCCCTAACCCAGATCAGCTTATTGATGTCAGTGCTGTCCAGATCTTTATGTCCAGGAATCCTATACCTACGTTGTTGGGGGACATCCTTCACTCATGTTACACTCGAACCATGAGAAAAAGAGGTGTCCTTATGTGTTGCACTCCTCTCCTGGGAAGGTGGTTTATTTCGCACCTTCCACAATCAGTTTCGAAGAATGAGCGGGGTTTGAGGTGGTCACAACGGTTGATGACTCTTACACATGCAGATATACATTGGTGCCCTCGGTCCAGAGAAGACGTCACTATCATTGATCGTTGCGGGGAGTACCCTAATGTTCCGTTACTTGGAATCAGAGGAGGTATTACTTACAGCCCATTCCTGGCTTGGAGACAGTTTGGTTATGCTCTGAGGGATGGTCCTCATGACATGTTAATTCCTGACATAGTTTTTAACTTCGACAACGATACTCAAGGACTTCGCCAGAGGTTTATCAGAGCTTGGAGGATGCCCAGTAGGATAGACAGCAAGACACTGGGGCACAGGAACTCCATCCCGTTGGAACCTTATCTCAAGTGGGTACGCGCCCGCTCCCAGAAGTTAGTGATGCCTTATCCCTATATGCTCCCTGTGATCAAAGAGCCAGTCGTGGAAGGAGAAGTGTCCTACACTATTCAGCACCCTGATATGCCCACATCCTGGGAAGAGATGCAGAAGAGCTGGATCCAGCTTAAGGAAGAACGGAATTCTCTTGAGACCAGTCTACATGCCAGTGAAAAGAAGGTCTTGGAGCTCACCCGCCTGTTGCATGAGGAGAGGAATCTCAACACTTACATAGCTCCAAAGAGGATGCGTAGTGTATTTTGGGATTGATTTGCCTTTGTATTATTTTACCCATGAGGCTTTGATGTACTTGAACAATTATTTCCTTAATGATAACGTGTGTTCCTTTTTGTCTACAACAAATTTGAACTTTCGAACCCTTGAATGCATTGCATAAACACATATCATTCATCATGTGCATAGCAGGTTTTTCCTCTTTTCAGGTTGCTTACATTTCTTCGCTGTTTATTTCAGCATCATGAATCCTGACTCGTCATCAACTGAGACATCCATCAAAGCTCTTCAGGCGCAGAATGCACAATTTCAGGAATTAATCAAGGGTTTGGCTCAAGGCCAAGAAGAGCTGAAGGCTATGCTCCTGAAGAAGGAGAAGAAGAAGAAGAGAAGAACTGTTTTGTTCAACTCGGGCCGAAGGTTTGGCAATACCTTGCAGAATGAAGAGGCTGGTTCTTCTGTTGGCAAGGGCACTCCTCAAGAGACAAGGGTTCCTAGTCCGGTAGTCTCCGATAACGAGACTGATTTTGATGAAGAGCAGTATCCTCCTGCAGAAGACCGTTACAAGCAACTGGAGGATAGGTTGAATGCCATGGAGATACAACAGGTACCTGGGCTAGATTTCGGAGATCTGGGTTTGTCTACTGGTGTGATTATTCCTCATAAGTTCAAAGCACCATCTTTCTCTAAATATGACGGGGCGTCTTGTCCCAAGCTACATCTCAGGTCCTATGTTCGGAAGATCCAACCGTACTCAGCGGATAAGAATTTGTGGATCCACTTCTTCCAGGAGAGTCTTTCAGGGACTCATCTCGAATGGTTCTATCAGCTGGATGGGACCAAGGTTCGTAACTGGGAGGAGTTGGCTACTGCTTTCTATAAGCAGTATCAATATAATGCCGACCTTGCCCCTACACGTACCCAACTCCAGGGTATGTCGTTAGGTTCAAGTGAAGGTTTTAAAGAGTACGCTCAGAAGTGGAGAGACCTGGCTGGCAGGGTGCAGCCTCCGATGACTGATCAGGAGTTGGTAGACATGTTCTTGGGGACCCTATCTGGGCCATTTTTCAACCATCTTATCGGGAATTCGTCTGCAGGGTTCACTGATCTGATTCTGACTGGAGAGAGAATTGAGGTTGGGTTGAAGTCTGGAAAGATTCCGAAGGGTGCATCGTCTAGTTCCGAGAAGAAACCCTTCAAAAAGGAGGCTAGTGCTGTATATGGCTCCCGGAGATCAGAAAGATTTGAGCGCCGCCAATCTGTCAGTGCAGTAACAATTGCCAAGCCTGCTGCCGCTCCTCGGCCGACCAATCCTCAAAGGGCTGAAAGACCCCGGAGAGAGTTTACCCGGTTAAACATGACCCTATCCCAAATCTTACCACAGTTGCTCTCAACCAACCTAGTGACTGTCAGAGAGGCGCCGAAGTTTCCAAATACTGCATCTCCTAAGTACAACCCGAATGCTCGTTGTGCTTACCATTCTGATAGCCCGGGGCATTCCACTGATGACTGTTGGGCATTAAGGAGCAAGCTGCAAGATCTTATTGATGCCAAGGAGGTACAGTTTGAGGCATCTGAGAAGCCTAATGTAATGACAGCTCCCCTGCCTGCTCATGGAGTGAATGCTATTGGGGACGAAGATGAAGTGGATGAAGCTGAGTTTGATAGCTGGATCTACCCGGCAACCGACAGTGGACTTAACAATTGGAGTGCAAAGGACAATCTATCTGTTTCTCTTGTTACTAAGTAATGAATTCCTATGTTTTTGGTATCTGTAATAAACAATAAATAAACTCTATGGCCCGGTGTCTTACCCGAGGCACCGTGGTTCTATTTGTGAGGGCATATAAATTGTCATTTCATACATCATGAATGAAAATCTTGGACGTTTTCTCGCATTGCAAATCTTATGCTCCTTTTCTGTCTTTCTTTCCTTTACATATTTTTCAAAACAGTTGTATTTACACACACACTCACTCATACAGGTTTCAATCCACTCTGGATCTTACTGGTAACGACTCTGCTACTGCCAGTTATGACTTCGAAAATCCGATCAACTTAGCCGAAGACGAAGGTGAAGATGATTGCGAAGTGCCTGGTGAGCTTGCAAGACTGTTGCTCCAGGAAGAGAGGGCAATTCAACCCCATGAAGAGCCAGTGGAAACAATAAACCTGGGTACTGAAGAAGACAGGAAAGAGGTAAAGATTGGTGCCAACCTAGAGCTCAGCGTGAAGCAACGGTTGACTCAGATGTTACATGATTATATGGAGATCTTCGCCTGGTCCTACGAAGACATGCCCGGGTTGGATACCGATATTGTGGTCCATCACTTGCCAACTAAGGAAGATTGCCCTCCGGTTAAGCAAAAGGTCTGTCGTATGCGCCCAGAGATGTCTGAGAAGATTAAAGCCGAGGTTATGAAACAGTTTGACATCGGGTTTCTTGCAATGACTTCTTATCCTCAGTGGGTTGCTAATGTGGTGCCGGTACCAAAGAAGGACGGTAAGGTCAGAATGTGTGTCGATTACAGGGATCTGAACAGGGCCAGCCCCAAGGATGATTTCCCCCTACCTCACATTGATGTCCTTGTTGATAATACTGCTCAGCACAAGGTGTTCTCTTTCATGGATGGCTTTTCAGGTTACAATCAGATCAAGATGGCCCCTGAAGACATGGAAAAGACTACCTTTGTTACTCAGTGGGGCACCTTCTGCTACAAGGTCATGCCATTCGGGTTGAAGAACGCTGGGGCAACCTACCAACGTGCCATGGTTGCTTTATTTCATGACATGATCCATCATGAGATAGAAGTGTATGTTGACGACATGATCGCAAGGTCCCAGACTGAGGAAGAGCACCTAGATCATCTGCAAAAGTTGTTTGACCGGTTGAAACTGTACAAGCTGAGGTTGAATCCGAACAAGTGCACCTTCGGGGTAAGATCTGGAAAGTTGCTAGGCTTCGTGGTAAGTGATAAAGGTATTCAAGTGGACCCTGCCAAGGTTAAAGCTATTCAAGAGATGCCAGTTCCTAGGACAGAGAAAGAGGTCAGAGGCTTTCTAGGACGCCTGAATTACATTGCTCGGTTCATCTCACACCTAACTGCTACCTGTGAGCCAATCTTCAAGCTGCTGAAGAAAGATCAGGTAGTACGTTGGAATGATGAATGTCAGGCTGCTTTTGACAGAATCAAGGAGTATCTCCAAGAACCACCCATCCTTATGCCACCGGTTGAAGGGAGACCTCTGATATTATACCTGACAGTGCTTGACAATTCAATGGGGTGTGTGCTGGGGCAGCATGACGAGTCTGGCCGAAAAGAGCATGCCATTTATTACCTTAGCAAAAAGTTTACCGACTGTGAGACCCGATACTCACTGCTTGAGAAAACTTGCTGCGCTTTGGTATGGGCTGCTCGCCGGCTGAGACAGTATATGCTGACTCATACCACCTTGTTGATCTCAAAGATGGATCCTATAAAGTACATATTCGAAAAGCCTGCTCTGTCTGGGAGAATTGCAAGATGGCATATGATCTTGACGGAATACGACATTCAGTACACAACCCATAAAGCCATCAAGGGGAGTGTATTGGCAGACCACTTGGCACATCAAGCAGTCGATGACTATCAGTCAATGAACTTCGAGTTTCCGGATGAAAGCATCATGATAGTAACTGATTGTGAAGTACCTGGACCGGATGAAGGACCTGAGGAAGGATCCCGATGGTCTATGCACTTTGACGGAGCCTCCAACGCTTTGGGAAACGGTATCGGCGCTATAATCGTATCACCTCAAGGTACTCATACTCCACTCACGGCCCGGCTATGTTTCAACTGTACCAACAACATGGCGGAGTATGAGGCGAGCATCATGGGTCTTCAAGCTGCGATCGATCTAAGGATCAGGTTTCTGAGTGTCTTCGGAGATTCCGCTCTTGTGATCAATCAGATCAAAGGAGAGTGGGATACGAAACATCCAAACCTGATTCCTTACAGAGAATGTGTGTTGACCCTGATCCCCCACTTCACAGAGATAACCTTTGAGCACTTTCCAAGAGAAGAGAATCAGCTGGCGGACGCGTTAGCTACAATGGCTTCTATGTTCAAAGTTAAATGGGATAATAAGGCTCCCCGGATCATCATCTGGAAACTGGACGAACCGGCATACTGTTGCGATCTCGAGACTGAATTGGTGACTGAGAAGCCTTGGTACCATGAGGTGAAGAGATATTTGGAAGCTCAGGAATACCCTGAAGGTGCATCTGTCAATGATAAGAAGTTCCTGAGAAGGTTCGCAGCAAAGTTCTTCCTTAGCAACGACATCTTATACAAGCGAAACCATGATTCAACCTTACTGCGCTGTGTGGATAAAACTGAAGCAGAAAGGATCATGGAAGAGCTACACGAAGGGACCTTTGGTACACATTCCAGTGGGCACACTATGGCTAAAAAGATCCTTCGGGCAGGGTATTACTGGTCCACAATGGAAGCTGACTGCTACCAACATTCCAGGACATGCCATAAGTGCCAGATTTATGCAGACAAGGTGCATGTTCCTCCAGTCCCTCTGAATATTCTGACTGCACTTTGGCCGTTTGCAATGTGGGGTATAGACATGATTGGTGAGATCAAACCTACGGCATCCAATGGGCATCGCTTCATCCTAGTGGCGATTGATTATTTCACGAAGTGGGTCGAAGCAGCATCCTATGCTACGGTAACCAAGACTGTTGTGGCACGGTTCATTCGGCACAACCTGATCTGTCGGTACGGCGTCCCAGAGAGAATAATTACAGACAACGGTACCAATCTGAATAATTAGATGATCACTGAGCTCTGCGAGCAGTTCAAGATACAACACCACAATTCTTCTCCTTACAGACCGAAGATGAATGGGGCTGTAGAAGCAGCAAATAAAAATATCAAGAAGATCATGCAGAAGATGACAGTGACTTATAAAGATTGGCACGAGATGTTACCATTCGCTCTACATGGGTACCGTACCTCAGCTAGGACGTCAACCGGGGCAACTCCTTTCTCTCTGGTCTATGGTATGGAGGCAGTCTTATCGATCGAAGTACAAATACCCTCTCTCCGGATAATGAAGGATGCAAATCTGAACGAGGATGATTGGATCCAGACACGACTTGATCAGCTCAACCTTATTGACGAAAAGAGACTTGCTGCTATCTGTCATGGTCAGACGTATCAGAAACGAATGATCAGAGCATTTAACAAAAAGGTCAGACCACAGGAATATCAAGTTGGGGATCTGGTACTCAAGCGAATCATCCTTCCTCAGAGTGATCCAAGGGGCAAATGGACCCCTACGTACGAAGGGCCATTTGTGGTTAAGCATGTGTTCTCAGGAGGAGCCATGATTCTAACCAACATGGATGGTGACGACCTTCCTCACCCCGCCAATGCAGACATAGTAAAAAGATACTACGCATGAAAAAAGACCCGCTAGGCTGACATGCCTAGGCAAAAATTAGGGCTTCCCGGCGAACCAAAAGGGTTCGGGCAAAATGAAGGGATGAAATGAAAAAATCTGTACACCCGGCAAGTCGAAAACCTGAAAAGGCGGCTTGGGCAAAAATGGGTATCCCGGTGGACTGAAAACCCGAAAGGGCGGTCCAGGCAAAAGTTAAGGATAAAAGCGTAATACTATGTCTCATTGGATCACTTTGCATCCAGAATCCGGTATCGGCATCAAGTTCAAACGGCATCGATCAGTCAGCTTCACCTTCAACCAAGGTCATCAAGTGATGAGACGCTCGAAGTTATAAAGGCAATAGCAGAGTTGAAACCCAGTGGGATCATATTTCACACAGCTGTTTTATTTTCTTTTGTACAAAATTTGTATAAACTCTTTTGTTCGGCGGCGTTCTCTTACTAGGACGTCAGCCTCTTGTACACAAAACGCCTATTTTCAGGCCATTCAAAAATCAATGCAAATATATCTTTCAGTTTAAAGTGCCAAATGTTTTCCTTTTTGTTTTGTTTTGCGAAGAACGTCCAAGGTTCAATTTGTGATATATGCATTGACAATAATTTGCTAACTCATAAATATTTACATACGAAACAAAGAATTAACTACAGGTAACATTAAAAACAGGGGCAATAAAGAGTTGTATGCGCAATCTAATTGTTCTGTCCTCCAAGGTACCAAGGTAGGTTCGGCTAAAGAACATAACCAGATATCCTTAATTCCCCAGAGAGTGCGGCAGCAAGTCAGTACACTCTCCTCAAGCGAAGCTACTATCAAACAAAAGGAAGTTGAGTATCCTCCAACAGATCTCAACATTCTCCAGCAGCATACAACCTTAACAAGCATCCCCGGCAGTCTTGATTTAAGATTGTTCCCCGGCGGTATATCAAACATTCAAAGGAATCACTTCCCCCGCAGTTTAAAACTTCCCCAAGAGAGCCCAATCCAGTTCCCCAGGAAAGTTGGGACCCATCTCCCCAAGCAGTAAGCTTATCCCCAGTAGATTCTGGAAGCTTATCCCTCGCAAAGCATGAACGCGTCGTCCGGCTTTATTCAAAGAGTTATTTCCTTAACAGGATATAACTGGGTTATCCTCAGCCAAAAGCCACGGAAAGGTCGTCGTCAACACAAGTTCTTTCTTATCCCCAGCGAAGTCTATTACACTTCCAACACAACAAAGATATCCCCAGCAAGTTATTTTCAACGCACAGCAAAGTACCTCTTTCCCCACAGAGTATTGCTTCCCAGCAAGATTACTAGAGTACTTTCCTCCCCGCAGAGTTATTCCATTCGCCAAGTTTATTCCCCAAACGGAGTTATCTTCTCCTATCGGTATTCTTGCAGCTATCATCCCTAGCGGAAGCGAAATCTATTCTTCAACATCAGCCCAGGAGTGACTTCCCGGCACCCGTCAAGGATTTACTTTCCTAGACAAAAAAACACATTCATAAAACATCACATACATCATTATAGCATGCATAGACGCATCATATCATACAAATCTCATTTATGTTGAGAACATCATTGCTTGATCCATATCATGCATTGCATATGACTGACCTTTACCTTTCAGGAAAGATTCAGCTAAATTCTCCATCATATTTCAAGACCTAGACGGGTTCAGTTAATCGACTCCAAAGATTTCGTATCCAGTCCAAGGCCTTCTCTAGTCCAGCTAAATCGACTCCCAACAGATTTTTCTGATGAAGACTCAGTAGAAGTTATCAGGTTTTTCTCAAACGTCCGCTTTTGAGATTATAATTTCCTATGGTTCTCTCCCCGACGGTGCGTGAGATGATAATTCCATTCCAGGTTTTTCTCAGACGTCCGCTTTTGAGATTATAATTTCCTATGATTCTCTCCCCAGCGGTGCGGAGATGATAATTCCATTCCAGGTTTTTCTCAAACGTCCGCTTTTGAGATTATAATTTCCTATGGTTCTCTCCCCGACGGTGCGTGAGATGATAATTCCATCCCAGGTTTTTCTCAAACGTCCGCTTTTGAGATTATAATTTCCTATGGTTCTCTCCCCGACGGTGCGTCAGATGATAATTCCATTCCAGGTTTTTCTCAGACGTCCGCTTTTGAGATTATAATTTCCTATGGTTCTCTCCCCGACGGTGCGTGAGATGATAATTCCATCCCAGGTTTTTCTCAAACGTCCGCTTTTGAGATTATAATTTCCTATGGTTCTCTCCCCAGCGGTGCGGAGATGATAATTCCATTCCAGGTTTTTCTCAAACGTCCGCTTTTGAGATTATAATTGCCTATTGGTTTTCTTCCCGATACGGCGAAGATGGTAATTCCCACCAAGATTTTCTCAACGAGCGTTGTTGAAGTTAAAGTCACCCAAGGTTCTCTCACCGTTCATGCTGAGGTAGTAACCATCCCTGGTTCATTCATCATCTTTTGAAGCTCCAGATCCAGCTCCTGTAACCAGTCAGGACATATCTATATCAAGCATCTGAAAACCAGCTCCTGCAACGTGTCAGGTACTCATTTTTCTTTTGCAGGTATGCAGGTTCCCGCTAAGGAATCTCTTATACGATCAACATCCAGATGGCATCTATAAGCCCATCATCCTATTCATCAATCTCCAAATGGCATCTATAAGCCCATTCCATCGTCACTGCTACTATGTGAGCGCAAATTTCTGGGCACTCTAGTGTTCAATCATCTTCTACCCTCGGATTACGAAAGGCACGTCAGCCAATCTGCATCCTCAGGTCTAAGAAGATTGAACAGGGGCAACTGTTGTACCCCCAAATTTTCCCTCCCATATTCTTCAAGAAATTGCCAAGACAAGTCTCAAAATTCCCCAAGGGTTGCACAGCGCAAGGGCCTCCTAAGCAGTCAAAATTAGGGTTTTGGTTCTGATCAAGAAAATGAAGTTTCCAAGGGCCCAATCAAGTCTCACATGCCTACAAATATGGTCAAGCATCCTCATATCAAGTTTCAAGACTTTCAGCATAAAATTGCACAGTCAAAAACCCTAATTGCACTACAGTCAACTGTAGGGGCAAAATGGTCATTTGGCAGTCAAAAGTTCAAATTTTTGGTCAACATCTCATTTTGAAGTCACAAACATCATTTGATCAATGCTTGATCATGATTCTCAAAGCTTGGCTCAAAAATCATCAAGATGCAAAAGTTTCCTTATTTGGACAGTTGAAAAAGTCAACTGTAAATTGACCAGGGCATAACTTTCACATAGATTATCAGAAAAATTCCATCCAAAGCTCATTTTAAAGAGAAAGAAATTTCCTACAACTCATCTTCATACTCCAAGTCCAAGAAATGCTCTCACAAAAAGTTATCAATTTCAACGTTATAGGTCATTTTCAAAAGTCAACAAAAAGGGACTTTAAGTCAAAGGCCATAACTTGAGATTGGTAAATCAAAATGACATGGGACCAACGAAATTGGTTAGAGGACTCAAAGACCTTTCCAAAATGTCCAAGAACATGAGCAAAGCTTAAAAATTGAGCAAGTTATGCCTTGTGGAAGTTGGGAAATTTTTGGATATTTTAAAAAGTCAATATTGATTCAAATGACCTAAAATTGCTAATGGGCCTAGTCTTCTTCCATAATTCATTATTCCAAGCATGTGCACGACCACTTGGCCCAAAGGGAAGTTTTTATTCATTTTTTATTTATTTATTTGGATTTTTATTAATAATAATTCATTTAAATTAAAATAAATACATGAAAAATGCTTAACCTAGTTTTTCAATCTTTTTGTGCACATTATATCATCAAGATTTCGTGCCTAGCTAAATAGGGAAAGAACCAATGCAATTGGATGTGATTTGGTAGCAAAAGCATGTGAAAAAAGATTTGAAAATCATGGTGGAAAAATCAAATATTGCATTCTTTAATTCATGGATTCTAATCAAGTTTTTCAACCCTAATTGGTTTCATACATAAGCACAAGCAAGACCTAATGCCTAAGAACCACTAAGCTGCGCAGAACATAGAAAACAAAGCTTGAAATTTTCTTTGAAAACTCATATTCTGAAAACAGGTTTGCAGGTCGTTTCAAGCCACGAGACTCATCCTATTGCCTTCCAAGGACCTCAAGCAATCTTCCTGGATCAAAAACATCAATCATAACCCTTTGAATCACTGTACAGAAGTCCAAATTTTCTCACTTTTTTTCATAATCGTGCTTTACAATTTACGCATATTCATGGCATTTTGTTTATAGATTCATGATCAGTGATGTGTTTTAAAGCTAACCATGTTATTTGATTGGATTTTTATGCGATATACAAGAAATTGCCATGGTCGTATTTTAGGGTTTTCAGAACCTCAAATTGGGGGTTTTGAAATAAGGAAAAATTGAAGAATCACGATGCCATGGTTGCAACCAGCGTATTTGGACGAAGAGTTTGAGACCCTCGCACTCAATTTATGAGGCCTTATGGCCTATTCGCTATTTTCTTATATGGCATCTATGGCAACGTTTGAAAACCGTTGCTAGTTTGTTCTTGTTTCAGAAAAAAAATAAACAAACGAAGAAGACGCTTAGGTGGCGAGGTCTGACTGGTTCATTTGAATTTTTGCGCGCAAAATCCACTAACGCGTTGTTTCATATTATAATATTTGTTGGTTATCTAATATATTGAAAGCGCGTTTGGAGCAGTTGGCAAGGCATTGGAGTGGTGACATTCAGGACCTGGGTTCGATCCCAGGTCCCCACTCTTTCATATTATTTTTCTTTCAACCATTATCCTATGCAGGTTCACTATGAAGGAACATCATGTATCCACAAGATCTGGCTTGCCACGCATGCACTAAGATCAATCCAAAGGACATGATTTGAAGACCATCATGAATATTAGTCAAGGGAGGTACACGCTGCCTGGAAAAAGTCAAAAGGGCCAATTGCTAATGGGCCAGATTACTGAAAAAAAACCTCCATGTTGGGGACTACAACCCCCCTTGGTTTGCAAATTTTCTTAACTTTCTTTATTTTTATAATTTTTATTTTCTTTTAATTATTGTTTGTTTAATTAATTTAATGTTTTCATAAAAACCAAAAACACCTAAAAATCAGAAAAGAAAAAAATAATAAATATTTTATTTTAGTATGTATATTTTAAATAAATTTGCATGTAAATTAATTAGTTTTAAATTAGGGTTTAATTTAATATTTTCATAATAAAAATCTAAAAAAACATAGAATTAGGGTTAATTAATTTTCATCTTCTTTCATTTTTCTTTCATAAATAATTAAATAATTGAATATTTATTTTTGTGATTAAAATTGTATGTAAATTAATTAGGGTTAATTTTAGGGTAAAACTTTAATCTTCCTTTTTTAAATAAATTAAAATAACTAGAATTAGGGTTAGCATTTATCTTAATTAATTCTTTTTTTTCATTAAAATCCAAAATACCAAAAAATACCAAAAAAACAATTTCTTTTCCTTTTAATTTTAATTAATTCATCGTTTAATTTAATTTTGCAAAAAGGGTCCAACGCCCTCGTTTTTAATTCGCATATTTATTTTATTTCTTATAATATTTATGTATCTCTCCCGAAGCCATGTAATTAATTTCTTGCACTTTTAATTTTTTACTTTCTTTACTTTCTTTATTTTTCTGTCAAATCGGGTTCGAGAAATTTTGGCGATGTGGACCCGCGCCTTTTGTAATAGCTTAGAATCTTATTTTTCTCGCAATTTTTAACTGTAAATAATGGCATGAAAGAATGTATGAATAAAATTAAAAACAAACGCTAGATCACCAATAACATGACAAAAGACAAAATAACTGAAAAGGACACACAATTCACACACCACCCCTAGGGTACGCCTCACTGTTGCCTTGCCTCGAAAGGTGATCGTTGAGTAGAGGATGTCTTAGTAAGTCCTCATGATCCGAGAACCTGGCATGAGGGTAGCTTCTAAGGTGTCTTCCTATTGCTCCGGTGATCACCATGTCCCGAACCTCGAATTGACCCGAACACCTCCAACGGTGGTGCTACCTACCTCTCAATGGTGGGATGGCACTACTTTAAAGGAAATCTACACAGACGAATTCCTTAGGGTAGGTAGACGACTCTTGATACTTGCTCTAAATTCAAAACAAATTCAAAAACTCTTTTCACACCGACACCTTTTCAAAAAGCTTTCGAAAGCAATTTTTCAAACACTCTTGAGGACCGATACAAGAGTCGAACTGGAATTTTCAAAGAAACTTTTTTTAAACCCGCAATTGAAAAGCAAACAAACCATTTTTGAAAACACAATGAGAAAGTATCTAAGAGCCCATGGATAACCATGGATAAAAAGGGTGCTAACACCTTCCCTTTCTATAACCTACCTCCCGAACCGAGAGCAATCTCTTTAAGGAATTTTTCTGTGCTTTTGTCCTTTCCATTTGGAGAAAATAAAAGACGGTGGCGACTCTTGCTTCCGCGATATTTCGCGAACCAGCGTTAGACAGTCAGTTCCAGATCCACCGATCACAATGGGCTTACAGATGCCATTTGGAGATTGATGGATAGGATGATGGGCTTATAGATGCCATGCTGAGAGATGATGGAAGGTGGATGGGCTTATAGATGCCATCTGGGTGTTGATCGCGTAAGAGATTCCTTAGCGAGAACTTGCGTACCTCAACAGGACGGTGAGAGAACCTTGGACGATTACTACCTCAATAGGAACGCTGAGAGAATCTTGGGCGACTTCAACCTCAACAGTAACGTTGAGAGAATCTTGGGTGTCTTCAACCTCAACAGTAACGCTGAGAGAATCTTGGGCGACTTCAACCTCAACAGTAACACTGAGAGAATCCTGGGTGTCTTCAACTGGATAAGAAACAGGGAGATCTTATGGGCGATCTGACTGAACCAGAGAAGGCCTTTGACTGGATAAGAAACAGGAAAATCTTAGGGTCGATTTAACTGAACCGGTCTAGGTCTTGAAATCTTCAACTAGATAAGAAATAGGGAGATCTTAGGGTCGATCGGACTGAACCAGAGAAGGCCTTTGACTGGATAAGAATCAGGAAAATCTTAGAGTCGATTTAACTGAACTGGACAAGGTCTTGAAATCTTCAACTGGATAAGAAACAGGGAGATCTTAGGGGCGATCTGACTGAACCAGAGAAGGCCTTTGACTGGATAAGAAACAGGAAAATCTTAGGGTCATTTTAACTGAACCGGACAAGGTCTTGAAATCTTCAACTGGATAAGAATCAGGGAGATCTTAGGGTCGATCTGACTGAACCAGAGAAGGCCTTTGACTGGATAAGAAACAGGAAAATCTTAGGGTCGATTTAACTGAACCGGACAAGGTCTTGAAATCTTCAACTGGATAAGAATCAGGGAGATCTTAGGGTCGATCTGACTGAACCAGAGAAGGCCTTTGACTGGATAAGAAACAGGAAAATCTTAGGGTCGATTTAACTGAACCGGTCTAGGTCTTGAAATCTATCTGAGAACTTAACTGGATCTTTCCTGAAAGGTAAAGGTCAGTCATATGTAAGGCATGATATGAATCAAGCGATGATGTTCTCAACATAAATGAGATTTGTAAGATATGATGCGTATATGCATGCTATAATGTATGAAAATGTGATGTTTATGAATGTATCTTTTTGTCTTAGGAAAATAAATCCTTGACGGGTGTCGGGAAATCACTCCTGGGCTGATGTTGAAGAATAGATCTTTGCTTCCCTGGGGATGATAGTTGCAAGCATACCGGTAGGAGAAGATAACTCCGTTGGGGAATAAACTTGGCAAACGGATTACTCTGCGGGGAGAAAAGTACTCTAGCGATCTTGCTGGGAAACAATACTCTGTGGGGGAGAGAGGTACTTTGCTGAAATGTTGATGGTAACTTCGCTGGGGGTACCATTGTTGTGTTGGAAGTGTTAGTAGACTTCGCTGGGGATAAGAAGACTTTGCCGAGGACGATCTTCTCGTGGCTTTTGGCTGAGGATAACCCAGTTATATCCTGGTAGGGAAATAACCTTTGAACAAAGCCGGGAGACGCGTCCGTGCCCTACGGGGATAAGCTTCCAGAATCTACTGGGGATAAGCTTACTGCTTGGGGAGATGGGTTCCAACTTTCCTGGGGAAACTGGATTGGACTCTCCTGGGAAAATTTGAACTGTATTGGGGAAGTGACTCCATTGAATGTCTGATATACCGCCAGGGAGCAATCTTTAGGTCAAGACTGCCGGGGATACTTGTTAAGAATGTATGTATATTACTGAGGAATGCTGAGATCTGCGGGAGGACACCCAACTTCCTTAAGGCTGATATTTTAACTTTGCTTGGGGAGAGCGTATTGACTTGCTGACACACTCTCTGGGGAACTAAGATATCTGGTTGTGTTCTTCAGCTGAACCCACTTTGGTACCTTGGTGGACAGAACAATTAGATCGCTTAGACAACTCATTATTGCCCCTGTTTCTACTGTTACCTGTAATTAATCCATTGTTTCGTATGCAAATATTCATGAGTTAGCAAATTATTGTCAATGCATATATCACAAATTGAACCTTGGACGTTCTTCGCAAGACAAAACAAAAAAGAAAAAATAATTGGCAATTTTAACTGAAAAGTATATTTTTGTATTGATTTTTTTGAATTTGCCTGTAAATAGGCGTTTTATGTACAAGAGGCTGACGTCCTAGTAAGAGAATGCCGCCGAACAAACGAGTTTATACAAATTTGTACAAAAGAAAGTAAAACAGCTGTGTGAAATGAATGATCCACTGGGTTCCCACTCTGCTATTGCCTTTATATCTCTGAGCGTCTCATCACTTGATGACCTTAGTTGAAGATGAAGCTGGCTGATCGATGCCGTTTGAACTTGATGCTGATACCAGATTCTGGATGCAAGGTGATCCAATGAGACATAGTATTACGCTTTATCCATAACTTTTGCCTGGACCGCCCTTTCGGGTTTTCAGTCCACCGGGATACCCATTTTTGCCCAAGCCGCCTTTTCAGGTTTTCGACTTGCCGGGTGTACAGATTTTTTCATTTCATCCCTTCATTTTGCCCGAACCCTTTTGGTTCGCCGGGAAGCCCTAATTTTTGCCTAGGTATGTCAACCTAGCGGGTCTTTTTTATGCGTAGTATCTTTTTACTATGTCTGCATTAGCGGGGTGAGGAAGGTCGTCACCATCCATGGTGGTTAGAATCATGGCTCCTCCTGAGAACACATGTTTAACCACAAATGGCCCTTCGTACGTAGGGGTCCATTTTCCCCTTGGATCTCTCTGAGGAAGGATGATTCGCTTGATTACCAGATCCCCAACTTGATACTCTTGTGGTCTGACCTTTTTGTTAAATGCCCTGATCATCCGTTTCTGATACGTCTGACCATGGCAGATAGCAGCAAGTCTCTTTTCGTCAATTAAGTTTAACTGATCAAGTCGTGTCTGGATCCAATCATCTTCGTTCAGATCTGCATCCTTCATTATCCGGAGAGAGGGTATTTGCACTTCGATCGGTAAGACTGCCTCCATACCATAAACCAAGGAGAAAGGAGTTGCCCCGGTTGATGTCCTGGCTGAGGTACGGTACCCATGTAGAGCGAACGGTAACATCTCGTGCCAATCTTTATAAGTCACTGTCATCTTCTGCACGATTTTCTTAATGTTTTTATTCGCTGCTTCTACAGCCCCATTCATCTTCGGTCTGTAAGGAGAAGAGTTGTGGTGTTGTATCTTAAACTGCTCGCAGAGCTCAGTGATCATCTTGTTATTAAGATTGGTACCGTTGTCTGTAATAATTCTTTCTGGGACGCTGTACCGACAGATCAGGTTATGCCGAATGAACCGTGCCACAACAGTCTTGGTTACCGTAGCGTACGATGCTGCTTTGACCCACTTCGTGAAGTAATCAATTGCTACCAGAATGAAACGATGCCCATTGGATGCCGTTGGTTTAATTTCACCGATCATGTCTATGCCACACATTGCAAACGGCCAAGGCGCAGTCAGAACATTTAGAGGCACTGGAGGGACATGCACCTTGTCTGCATAAATCTGGCATTTGTGACATGTCCGAGAATGTTGGTAGCAGTCCGCTTCCATGGTGGACCAGAAATACCCTGCCCGAAGGATTTTCTTTGCCATAGTGTGTCCACTGGAATGTGTTCCGAAGGTCCCTTCATGTAGCTCTTCCATAATCCTTTCTGCTTCTGTCTTGTCCACACAATGCAGTAAGGTCGAATCATGGTTTCGCTTGTACAGGATGCCGTTGCTAAGGAAGAACTTCGCTACGAACCTTCTCAGAAACTTCTTATCATTGACAGATGCACCTTCAGGGTATTCCTGAGCTTCCAAATATCTTTTCACCTCATGGTACCAAGGCTTCTCAGTCACCAATTCAGTCTCGAGATCACAACAGTATGCCGGTTCGTCCAGTTTCCAGATAATGATCCGGGGAGCCTCATTGTCCCATTTGACCTTGAACATAGAATACATCGTAGCTAACGCGTCCGCCAACTGATTCTCCTCTCTTGGGAAATGTTCAAAGGTTATCTCTGTGAAGTGGGGGATCAAGGTCAACACACATTCTTTGTAAGGAATAAGATTCGGATGTTTCGTATCCCACTCTCCTTTGATCTGATTGATCACGAGAGCGGAATCTCCGAAGACACTCAGAAACTTGATCCTTAAGTCAATCGCAGCTTGGAGACCCATGATGCATGCCTCATACTCTGCCATGTTGTTGGTACAGTTGAAACATAGTCGGGCAGTGAGCGGAGTATGAGTGCCTTGAGGGCATATGATCACAGCGCCGATACCGTTACCCAAAGCATTGGAGGCTCCATCAAAGTGCATAGACCATCGGGATCCTTCCTCAGGTCCTTCATCTGGTCCAGGTACTTCACAATCAGTCACAATCATGATGCTCTCGTCTGGAAACTCAAAGTTCATTGACTGATAGTCGTCTACTGCCTGATGTGCCAAGTGGTCTGCCAATACACTCCCTTTGATAGCTTTCTGGGTCGTGTACTGGATGTCGTATTCTGTCAAGATCATTTGCCATCTTGCTATTCTCCCAGACAAAGCAGGCTTTTCAAATATATACTTTATAGGATCCATCTTTGAGATCAACAAGGTAGTGTGAGTCAGCATATACTGTCTCAGCCGGCGAGCAGCCCATACCAAAGCGCAACAAGTTTTCTCAAGCAGTGAGTATCGGGTCTCACAGTCGGTAAACTTTTTGCTAAGGTAATAAATGGCATGCTCTTTTCGGCCAGACTCGTCATGCTGCCCCAGCACACACCCCATTGAGTTGTCAAGTACTGTCAGGTATAATATCAGAGGTCTCCCCTTAACCGGTGGCATAAGAATGGGTGGTTCTTGGAGATACTCTTTGATTCTGTCAAAAGCAGCCTGACACTCATCATTCCAACGTACTACCTGATCTTTCTTCAGCAGCTTGAAGATTGGCTCACAGGTAGCAGTTAGGTGCGAGATGAATCGAGCAATGTAATTCATACGTCCTAGAAAGCCTCTGACCTCTTTCTCTGTCTTAGGAACTGGCATCTCTTGAATAGCTTTAACCTTGGCAGGGTCCACTTGAATACCCTTATCACTTACAACGAAGCCTAGTAACCTTCCAGATCTTACCCCGAAGGTGCACTTGTTCGGGTTCAACCTCAGCTTGTACAACTTCAGTCGATCAAACAATTTCTGCAGATGATCTAGGTGTTCCTCCTCAGTCTGGGACCTTGCGATCATGTTGTCAACATACACTTCTATCTCATGATGGATCATGTCATGAAATAAAGCAACCATGGCACGTTGGTAGGTTGCCCCAGCATTTTTTAGTCCAAAAGGCATGACCTTGTAGCAGAAGGTGCCCCACTGAGTAACAAATGTAGTCTTTTCCATGTCTTCCGGAGCCATCTTGATCTGATTATAACTTGAAAAACCATCCATGAAAGAGAACACCTTATGCTGAGCAGTATTGTCAACCAGGACATCAATGTGAGGTAGGGGAAGTCATCTTTGGGGTTGGCCCTGTTCAGATCCCTGTAATCGACACACATTCTGACCTTTCCATCTTTCTTAGGTACCGGCACCACATTAGCAACCCACTGAGGGTAAGAAGTCACTGCAAGGAAACCGGCGTCAAACTGTTTCATAACCTCGGCTTTGATCTTCTCAGACATCTCTGGACGCATACGGCGGACCTTTTTCTTGACCGGAGGGCAGTCTTCCTTGGTAGGCAAGTGATGGACCACAATGTCGGTATCCAACCCGGGCATGTCTTCGTAGGACCAGGCAAATATCTCCACATAATCGTGTAATATCTGAGTCAACCGTTGCTTCATGCTGAGCTCTAGGTTGGCACCAATCTTTACCTCCTTTTGTCTGTATCAGTACCCAGGTTTATGGTTTCCACTGGCTCTTCGTGTGGTTGAATTGCCCTCTCTTCCTGGAGTAACAGTCTTGCAAGCTCGCCAGGCACTTCGCAATCATCTTCACCTTCGTCTTCGGCTAAGTTGATCGGATTTTCGAAGTCATAACTGGAAGTAGCAGAGTCGTTACCAGTGAGATCCAGAGTGGATTGAAACCTGTATGAGTGTGTGTGTGTGTAAATACAGCTGTTTTGCAATATAATGAAAGGAAAGAAAGAAAAGGAGCATAAGATTTGAAATGCGAGAAAACGTCCAAGATCTTTATTCATGAAATATGAAATGACAATTTATATGCCCTCACAAATGAAGCCAACGGTGCCTCGGGTAAGACACCGGGCCATAGAGTTTTAATTATTTATTACAAATACCAAAACAGAAGAATTCATTACTCAGTAACAAGAGAAACAAGTAGGTTGTCCTTTGCAATCCAATTGCTAGGTCCACTGTCAGTCGCCGGGTAAATCCAACTGTCGAACTCAGCTTCATCCACTTCATCATCCTCTCTGATAGCATTTACCCCATGGTTAGGCATGGGAGAAGTCACCACATTAGGCTTCTCCGGTGCCTCAAACTGTACCTCCTTGGCGTCAATAAGATCCTGCAATTTATTCCTTAAGGCCCAACAGTCATCAGTGGAATGCCCCGGGCTATCGGAGTGATAAGCACAACGGGCATTTGGATTGTATTTTGGAGAGGCAGTATTCACAACTTTCGGGGCCTCCCTGACAGTCACTAAGTTGGTGGACAACAACTGCGGCAAGATTTGTGATAGATTCATACTCAGCCGGGTAAACTCTCTCCTGGGTCTTTCAGCCCTTTGAGGATTGGTTTGCCGAGGAGCGGCAGCAGGCTTAGCAATCATCACCGCGTTGACAGATTGGCGGCGCTCAGGTTTCTCTTGTCTTCTAGACCCATATACAGCATTGGCCTCCTTCTTAAAGGGCTTCTTCTCAGAACTTGCAGATGCACCCTTCTGAATTTTGCCAGACTTCATCCCAGCCTCTATTCTCTCTCCAGTCAGAATAAGATCAGTAAACCCTGCAGATGAGTTACCGATAAGATGATTGAAAAATGGCCCAGATAGGGTCCCCAAGAACATTTCTACCAACTCCCGGTCGGTTAACGGAGGCTGCACCCTGCCATCCAGATCCCTCCACTTCTGTGCATACTCTTTAAAACCTTCGCTTGACCCTAGCGACATACCCTGGAGTTGGGTACGTGTAGGGGCAAGGTCGGCATTATATTGATACTGCTTATAAAAAGCAGTAGCCAACTCCTCCCAGTTATGAACCTTGGTCCCATCCAGCTGATAGAACCATTCGAGATGAGTCCCTGAAAGACTCTCCTGGAAGAAGTGGATCCACAAGTTCTTGTCCACTGAGTACGGTTGAATCTTCCGCACATACGATCTGAGGTGTAACTTGGGACAAGACGCCCCGTCATACTTGGTGAAAGATGGTGCCTTAAACTTGTGAGGAATAATCACACCAGTAGATAAGCCCAAGTCTCTGAAATCCAGCCCAGGCACTTGTTGGATCTCCATAGCATTCAGTCTGTCTTCCAACTGCTTATACCGGTCTTCAGCCGGAGGATACTGTTCCTCATTGAAGTCAGTCTCGTTGTCAGAGACTACTGGACTAGGACCTTTTCCCCCTTGGGGACTACTCTTGCCTATAGAAGAACCAGCCTCTTCATTCTGCAGAGTGTTGCCAAACCTTCGGCCTGAGTTGAAAAGAACAGTTCTCTTCTTCTTCTTCTTCTTCTCCTTCTTCAGGAGCAAAGCCTTCAGCTCTTCTTGGCCTTGAGCCAAACCCATGATCAGTTCCTGAAATTGCACGTTCTGCGCCTGAAGAGCCTTGATAGACATCTCGGTTGATGATGAGTCAGGATTCATGATGCTGAAATAAACAGCGAAGAACAGTAAGCAACCTGAAAAGAAGAAAACCTGCTATGCACATGATGAATGGAATGCGTATGATTTATGTTTTCTAAGACAATCGGGAATCAACTTTGTAAACAAAAAGGAACACATTTCATTAGATTCAACTTTGAAAATTTAAATTGTTCAACAGGTTGCCCTTAGGCGTTACATGAAAGGGAATACTGAAAAGGAAATAGAACTGTAAAAGAACATCCAGAGCCCCTTATTGATCCCATGGTCTCCTCTTCTCAGCACGGATGTAATCATTCAGAGCTCGCTCATTTTCCAACTGCTTTGTCAGCTTCTGGATCTTCAATTCCTGCTCATTGAACTTTTCCCGATAAGAATCCCGCTCTTCTCGCAGTTGCGACCAAGACCTCTTTAATGTCTCATAATCAGTAGGTATCTGAGGAGGGAGGACAGTTGGTGGAACCCCATCTTTGTCAGGATACTCAAGAATGACAGGTCTGACAGCTTCATATGGCATACCTAACTTCTGAGCACGGATGCGAACCCATTGGTAGTAGGCTTCCATAGGTAGAGAGGTCTTTGGCCCTAACTCTTGTGGGTCAGCTTTATGAACTTTGTCCCACGCCTTGATGAACCTACGACGCAGCTCGTCACTATCCACCTGAAACTCAAAACTGATGTGAGGCACCAACATCTCATGAGGTCCTGCTCTTCTGGCTCTTCCAAACTGACGGAGAGCTAGACATGGATTGTAAGAGATCCCTCCTTGGGTACCAATCAAAGGAACATTAGGGTATTCCCCGCATCGATCAATAACAGCTATCTCATCCAAACCCCTGAGAGTCCAAATGATGTCCTTATCAGTGAGAGCCATTAACCTATGAGCCCAACCTCTTCCTTCTTGGTTCTTCAGTGCGAACTTAGGGAGGTGCGAAATAAACCACCTCACCAACAAAGGGATACAACACCACAGAGTTCCTCGTCTTCGGGAAGTACGAGCATAAAGTTGTTGCAGGATGTCACCCAAGAGAGTGGGCACAGGATTTTGAGACATGAAGATCCTTATGGCAGTGACATTGATGAAGTTGTCAGGATTAGGAAACAAGACTAGCCCATAGATTAAGAGAGCCAGGATGTCTTCATATGCCCTAAAGTCCAAGTCATTCCAGAAACTGTTAGCTTTACCAATCAGAAACTTGGCCAAGAAACCCTTAACTCCGCTTCTAGTCACCCAGTTGTCCATTACTTCTTGATGTGTCAAAGGAAGAGCTGCAACAACCTCCTCAAGCCTGTGGGTCTTTTCCCAACCATTGTAAGGAGTCTGATCCAAGATAGGGATGCCAAGCAAATCAGAGAACTCTTCCAGGGTAGGGACCAGCTGGAAGTCTTGAAAGGTGAAACACTGGTACAGAGGGTCATAGAACTGGGTCAGGACACTCATCAACTGTTGATCCCGCTTTGCAGTGACTAAACTGAGAAGAGAACCATGCCTCTGGATGAAGGAAGTGGTGTTTGGAATTCTGCTAACCAACTCTTCAAGTAACTCAGGGGGGTGAACAAAGTTGAACCGGATAGTATTCCTTCGCATAGGCATCATGATGTCCTACAAAACAGAGCAAAGGTGAAACCCTCTTGTCTTTGAAATGGTCAGTCCTTATGCAGGATGCATGCAATGCTCATGATGTTATGATGTTATGATAAAGCACACCACAAATAGATACAAAGGCAAACATGGTAAGGCACACAAGGCACACAAGACAAGCCCCTAAAGTTTAGGCCAGCATGAGGTCTAGGTATTACCCTCTTTCAGTTTGTTGGTTCATACCTGTCCTATCAAAGTAACCGGGTTCTTAGGGGATCCCAATATCATTGACTACCCTCAATCGATCATAACTCCAGCATCGCAATCTTTTCTTGCGCCCAGAACCATCACGAGAGTTTAGCCTCAATGGGCGTAGCATACTGCTACTGTTCTAATGGCCAAGTTGTGTCTTTTAAGGTTCTAAGGTTATTGGTGCTTAATGACTCCTCAGAAGACCCATACTCTCCTCGTTGCGACACAAGGGATATCGGTACAGACCAAGGTGCCACACCAACGTAGCCATTGCTTCACCCGTGTCGGTCTACGCCGGACAGGTCCCTCACAGCTTATGCTACCTAAACAGGGTATCCCCAGATCCGGGTTAGGATCTATGTAACTCCCATGCAACCCACAATTTAAAGCAAGCAAATCAATACAATTGAAAACACAGTTATGAACTATCCTAAGGTACACCTCACTTTAAGTTTAGGTCCCCAACAGAGTCGCCAGTTCTGTGATCGGTGGATCTCGAACTGACTGTTTAAAGCTGGTTCGCGAAATGTCGCGGAAGCAAGAGACGCCACTGTCTTTTATTTTCTCCAAATGGAAAGGACAAAAGCACAGAAAAATTCCTTATAGAGATTGCTCTCGGTTCGGGAGGTAGATTATAGAAAGGGAAGATGTGAGCACCCTTTCTATCCATGGTTATCCATGGGCTCTTAGATACTTGCTCATTGTGTTTTCAAAATGGTTTGTTTGCTTTTCAACTGTGGGTTTAAAAAGTTTCTTTGAAAATTTCAGTTCGACTCTTGTATCGGTCCTCAAGAGTGTTTGAAAAGTTGCTTTCGAAAGCTTTTGAAAAGTGTCGGTGTGAAAAGTATTTTTGATTTGTTTTGAAATTAGAGCAAGTATCTAGAGTCGTCTACCTACCCTAAGGAATTCGTCTGTGTAAATGTCCTTAAAGTAGTGCCATCCCACCATTGAGAGGTAGGTAGCACAACCGTTGGAGGTGTTCGGGTCAATTCGAGGGTTCGGGACATGGTGATCACCGGAGCAATAGGAAGACACCTTAGAAGCTACCCTCATGCCATGTTCATGGACATGAGGACTTACTAAAATGTCCTCTACTCGACGACCACCTTTCGAGGGGCAAGGCAACAGTGAGGCGTACCCTAGGGGTGGTGTGTGATTTGTGTGTCGTTTTCAGATATTTTTGTCTTGTCATGTATTGGTGATCTACGCGTTGTTTTTATTTTTGACATTCATTCTTTCATGTAATAGTTAACAGTTAAAAGTTGCGGGAATATAAAAGTCCTACGCTATTACAAAGGCGCGGGTCCACATCGCCAAATTAATCCAGGACCCGATTTAAAATAAAAAAAGGAAATGCAGAAAGATAAATGCCTAATTAATCTATTACATAGCTTTGGGAGAATTTCATTATGTTCACAAAAAGAAATAAAAATGCGAAGAGAATTAAAGTCGGGAATGCGAGGGCGTTGGACCCTTTTTAGGAAATTAAATTATGATTAACAAATTAATTAAGTTAAATAAAAGAAAATTATTTTTTTAGTTTTTTGCATTTATGGATTTTTAGTGAGAATTAATGGAATTAAAACCTAATTCTAAACTATTTTTAATTTATTAAAAATGTTTTTAGTTTGACCTAATTTTAATTAATTATTTACATGGCAAATTTTATTTACAAAAATAATATTTAATAATTAATTATGGTGAAAGAAAAGAAAAAGAATAAAAAATACTTAAAACCCTAATTCTACATTTTTTAGTTTATTAAGAAAAATATTAGAATTAAACCTAGATTTAAAAAGCTAAATTAATTAATAAGATTTATTTACAAAATAACATTTAAATAAAATATATTTTTATTTTGTGACTTTCTGATTTTTTTTTATTATTTTTATGTTATGAAAATATTAATTTAAAGAATTAAATTAAAACTAAATAAAACAAATAAAATAGAAAATAAATAAAAAGAATGAAAGAAAGCAAACTCAATGGGGGGTGTTGACCCCAATTTGGAGGTTAGGTTGTAGCAATCAGGCCCAATGATTTGAGGCCCCTTTGACTTTTGGTGGTCACGTGCGTATGCATTGACTGAATCATTCCATAGGCTTTGGATCTGGACCATTGGATTGACGCTATGGGACGTGTGGCACGTCAGATTATGGGGTTGCATGGTAGGCCTCAGGAAGCAAGCTATACAGAATCGCGTTAGGAAGAAAAATATGAAACAAAGTAGGGGGACCTGGGGTTCGAACCCAGGTCCCAAGGCTTACCAATGCTTTCCTCCACCAACTGAGCTGCGCGTTCATTCATAAATATAATGGGATAGTATGATTATATGTGAAAAAACACGCTTATTGGTAAAAACACAAAAACACGCTAAAATATTTGAATGATCCAATGAACGCTAGCCACGCATGCTTCTTCCCCACTCGTTCTTCACTTTTGCCTGAAAAAAGAAACTAGATAGCGGGGGTTTTAAACCCCCACAATCTGAAATACAGAAAATAGCGAATAGGAATTAAGCAAAAATAAAAAGGGTGCGACTAGTGATTCTGGATCGTCTAAGTGTGCTGAGTTCAATGGTGTAGGTCTCATGTCTCAATTTTTCCAGAATAAGGAAGCCCCAATTCAAGGTTCCTGAAACCCTAGGCATCGTTCATGGCAACTCTCCATATATGCAAGCATTCTTCAATTAAACTATACTATTAGCTTCGGAATCAACACATTAGTACAAAACAATAATGAAAATGCATTCATATGGCGTGTAGATTCGAATACGATTAAGGAAAAATTCGTGTACAAGATAACTGTGTTCTACCGTTTCTTTGCGTTAGAAGCAGTGGTTTTGATCCAGGAACGTCCCTTGAGGCCTTTGCAAGCTAATGGAATCAATGTTTTACCTTGAAACGCTTTGGAATGGTGTTTTCAGTTTTGAAATTTTCTTGAAAAAGTGCAAAGTTCATAAGAGGTTTTGGGCGCAGCTTGGAGATTGTGTGCATTAGGTTTAGCTTCTGACTTATATGAGGGATGAATTAGGGTTGAATTTTGAGTCCAAGGATCCTTGCATTGATGTATGAGATATTTTATTTTCCATGCATATTTTTTCAAATCTTTTCCATGTGATTTTGATTCCAATCATGGCCAATCTTTCCAATTTGGGTTGTGCACGAATCTTGAGTCTTTAAGGAGAGCAAATGCTGCATAAAAAGATTCAAATGCATTGGTTTAGTATTTTTTTCATATTTTATTTAATTAAATGAATTAATGGTGATTAAAAATTCAAATAAAATAATAAAAATGATGAAATAAATCCCCTTTGGGCCAAATGGTCGTGCATAGCCTTTGGATGATGAATCTTGGAAGAAAATGTGGCCCATTAGCAATTTTGAGGCATTTGAAGCAAAGTTGGCTTTTCAAAATTCCCAAAAATTTCCCAACTTCTACAAGGCATATCTTGCTTAATTTTTAAGCTTTGATCATGTTCTTGGACATTTTGGAAAGGTATTGAAGTCCTCTAACCAATGCCTTTGGTCCCATGTCATTTTGATTTACCAATCTCAAGTTATGGTCCTTGACTTAAAGTCCCTTTTTGTTGACTTTTGAAAATGACCTATAATGTTGAAATTCATAACTTTTTGTGAGAGCATTTCTTGGACTTGAAGTGTGAAGATGAGTTGTAGGAAATGTCTTTCTCTTCAAAATGAGCTTTGGATGGAATTTTTCTGATAAACCATGTGGAAGTTATGTCCTGGTCAAGTTACAGTTGACTTTTTCAACTGTCCAAATATGGAAACTTTTGCATCTTTAGACTTTTTGAGCCATGCCTTGAGAATCATGATCAAGAATTGATCAAATGATGTTTGTGGCTTCAAAAATGAGATGTTGACCAAAAATTTAGACTTTTGACTGTCAAATGACCATTTTGCCCCTGTAGTTGACTGTTGAGCAATTAGGGTTTTTGACTGTGCAATTTTGTGCTGTGAGTCTTGAAACTTGTCATGAAGATGCTTGACCATGTTTATAGGCATGTGGGACTTGATTGGACCCTTGGAAACTTCATTTTCTTTGTCAGAACCAAAACCCTAATTTTGACTGTTAGGAGGCCCTTGAACTGTGCAATCCTTGGGGAGATTTTGAAGCATGCTCTTTGCAATTCTTGAAGAATATGGGAGGGCAAATTCTGGGGTACAACACCCACTGTCGGAATATGTGTTACAAACAGACTTACCTCCTAGATGTAAAGTCCCTAAGTTCACTAAATTCTCTGGGGACACGACAGAATCTATTGTCGAACATGTGGCGAGATACTTGATCGAAGCAGGAGATATTTCAAACAACGAAAACCTGAGGATTAAGTACTTCCCAAGTTCTTTAACAAAGAACGCGTTTACTTGGTTTACAACTCTCCCCCCCAATTCGATCCATCATTGGACCCAGTTGGAGAGATTGTTCCACGAGCAATTCTACATGGGACAAACCAAGATAAGCCTGAAAGAATTGGCCAGTGTAAAGAGACGTTTCACTGAACCTATAGACGAATATCTGAATAGGTTTAGGTTGCTCAAAGCAAGATGCTTTACGCAAGTGCCAGAACATGAGTTAGTCGAAATAGCCGCAGGCGGCTTAGATTATTCCATTAGGAAGATGTTAAACACTCAATACCTGAGAGACATGGCCCAATTGGCCGATAGAGTTCGACAGGTAGAACGCCTTAAGGCTGAAAAAGCCAAGGCGACAAAAACTCATAAAAGAGAGAGGATAACGTATGTCGAAATGGATGATGAAGATCCAGAAACCTTCGACGAAACTATAATCGTCGAAGAAGGCGAGGTCGATTTAGCGGAACTGAAACAAGGGCCACCATACTCTTGCAAACTGTTAGTCCCCTCAAGTGGAAAAAATTCCACTGGTCCGGAAAGGACCAACGATAGGTTCCCCAAAAAGACTTATAGTTTTGATATTACAAAATGTGATGAAATCTTTGACTTACTTGTAAAAGATGGCCAAATGATAGTACCCCCAGGGGTAAAAGTGCCTCCTCTTGATCAAAGAAAGAAAAGAGGCTTTTGTAAATATCATAATTTTCTGGGCCATAAAACGTCTCAATGTTTTCTTTTCAGGAATCTGGTGCAAGACGCTATCGAAGAAGGGAGGTTGAAATTTGCTGACAAGATCCCCATGATTGTGGACGCTAACCCCTTGCAGGCTGAAGCCCATTATGCTGAACCTTCAGAGGTGAACGTGATCGAGGCATCCAGAAGCCAGTCGAAGAGGCCAGGAATCACAATGGTCGAAGTCACAAAGGACCATGTCAACATGCCAATCTTTGGCAGTTTTTCTGGGAATCTATCCAGAAAGACAATTGAAGCTGTCCAAAAGGCGGTCGAAAGCCCGAAGCTGGAGACAGTTGGAGCCCAAAAATCTGGAACAAAACCCAGTTCTTACTTGGATGCAGTTCAAGGCCAGACAGAGGACTTGGAGATTCATATGAAGCAGTTGACTCTTGCCACCAAAGACACCATGAATGTTAACATGGTCGAAGTCTCTGAACCAAAAGCATCAGAGGAGGCCATTAGGCAAGAACAAGCCAACAAAACTGCTTTCCCTCGGGAAAATGAAAATCTGGCAGATTTCCTGCAAAGGTGCCAGAAAAAGAAGTCAGAAGTGATGTTATGTCCTCGATGCAGTTCGATCTTCGACAAAAAATTTGTTGAACATATTCAAGGTGTAAGAGCAGCAAACAGAAAAAGGGAAAGTGTTGATACTCGACATGACCCCAGAAGAACCCACCAAAAGGGTTCAAATCAAGAAAAGAGGCCACTGACTTTCAGGCCTCCAACTAATGTGTCAGTAGATACATGGTACAAAACATCTGGTCGAAAGAGGCCAAGCGAGGAAAGATGGCACTCCTTCGAAGTGCCAAGAGGTTCATCTTTTACACATAAGAAAGAACCTCAGGTTGCTACCCCTAAAGTGACCCAGGTATCAAGCAACTACAAAGGGAAGAATCCCATGTCTCGATCTCAATGGAGGAGATACCATAGGCGACGAAAAGCTGAGAGGGAAGCTGATAATGAACCAAAGGCAGAATCAAGTTCAAATGTTCCTCAGAGAAAGCAGAGGAAACCTCTGGAAAGATAACTAGTGACCAATAGGCTAGTCTGGCCTAACCAGGGTGAAGTTGATAACGAAGATGGCTCTGAGTCTGATGACACCCTAGATATCATGGTGAACATAGTCTCAGTTTTGCCAAGAGAGTTCAACCGCCAGGTGGAGGTCGAAACAAGCGATTGGGAAGTTGAACAAGAAATGGCCAAGCATAGGCCAGTGTGCTATTTTGTCATGGATAATGGCGCTACTGAAGAGCAGAATGGGTTCTTCGAACCTCCTACAGAGGCGATGAAAAATCACCTCAAGCCTTTATTTATAAGGGCTAAACTCGAAGAAACCACAGTAAATAAGATCTTGGTGGATTGTGGGGCAACCATCAACATCATCCCTCACTTTATGCTAAGAAAAATAGGCAAAAGCGATGAGAACATCAAGCCTCACAACATGCTCCTGTCGAATTATGAAGGCGGCATAGGGACCACTATGGGTGTGATCCAACTGGACATCAAGGTGGGATCTATCCTTCGACCAACTATGTTTATGGTCATATCGGCCAAACCTAACTATAATCTTTTGTTGGGTCGTGAATGGATACATGGTGTTGGAGTTGTACCATCATCAATGCACCAGAGGTTGCTACTATGGCGTCCTGATGGAATGGTCGAAAACATAGAAGCGGATCAAAGCTATTACCTGGGCGAAGTAAATCACCTAGGGCTGGCAGACTTCGACAAGAACATGGCTCACATTGGGCCATGCCCAACACCTGACTTCGACTTGGCGCCAGCGCCAAATACTTTTTGTTCCTTATACCTGCACCCTGAGCATGGTTTTCAATGGGACAGAGAAGACTTGTCCCACATTGACTTTAGTGGGCTAACTGATATCCAACCAACAGGTTGGGGAAGTGAATTCAGTGACAATGACTGAGTCACAATCATTGCAGCAAATTTCGGCTTACGTAGCCGAAACAAGGTTGATAACGGCTCTCGAAGCCGAAGTAAAATATATGGCCACACAAGCCAATGATCAAGAGTTACCTTCTGCAGGTCCTGGAAAGGATTTCGATCCAGAACCTCCTGATATCATGCCAGAAGGAATGCAGGAACAAAGGCTCGATGCTATCTACGACGATGAGCCTTTGGGATTCGAAAAGGACCCCTTAGCGAACAACATCAAAATGTTAGCGCATGATCCTTTAGAAGAAATCAACTTGGGCGAAGGGTTAGAGAAAAAGCCAACTTACATTAGCGCAAAAATAGACCCAGAACTCAGGTTGGAAGTGATCCATTTGTTAAAGGAGTTCAAAGACTGATTTGCATGGGATTACGACGAAATGCCTGGTCTCGACAGAGGATTGGTAGAACTTCAGTTGCCAATCAAACCTGGGAAGAAGCCAGTCAAGCAAAGTCCAAGACGCTTCGCTCCAGAAATACTGTCGAAGATCAAAATGGAAGTCGAAAGACTGCTGAAGTGCAATTTCATACGAGCTACGAGGTATGTCGAATGGATTGCAAACATTGTGCCAGTGATTAAGAAAAATGGTACATTGAGGGTGTGCATAGATTTCAGAGATTTGAATGCTGCTACACCCAAAGATGAATATCCTATGCCTGTGGCGGAAATGCTAGTCGATTCTGCCGCTGGCTATGAGTACCTGAGTATGCTCGATGGTTATTCAGGATATAATCAAATATTCATTGCTGAAGAAGATGTGTCGAAAACAGCTTTTCGATGCCCTGGGGCTTTAGGCACTTACGAATGGGTAGTGATGCCTTTTGGCCTAAAGAACGCTGGGGCAACATATCAGCGAGCAATGAATTCTATCTTCCATGATTTTATTAACACTTTTATGCAAGTATATATTGATGACATTGTTGTAAAATCTGTTTCCAGGAAGAACCATATAGACCACCTTCGACAATCATTCGAAAGAATGAGAGAACATGGTCTGAAAATGAACCCTTTGAAGTCTGCATTCTGTGTAAAAGCTGGAGATTTCTTGGGCTTCGTCGTCCACAAGAAAGGAATCGAAATCAACCAGAACAAGACGAAGGCAATTCTGGAAGCGAAAGCGCCAGCGAACAAAAAGGAACTGCAATCTCTGCTAGGCAAGATAAATTTCTTGAGGAGATTCATATCTAACCTAAGTGGGAAAGCTCAAGCCTTTTCACCCTTACTTCGATTGAATAAAGAAAGATTCGAATGGGGGCAAGAGCAACAAGAAGCCTTTGACAAAATCAAAGGGTATCTCACAAAGCCACCTATTTTGGTGCCTCCTTGCAGCAACAGGAGTATGAGATTGTACATAGCTGCATCCGACAAAACTTTGGGAAGCATGTTAGCCCAAGAAGATGAAAATGGAGTCGAAAGACCCATTTACTATCTTAGTAGAGTTTTGAACGATGCAGAAACTAGATATAGCGAAGTTGAAAAATTATGTCTATGTCTTTATTTCTCTTGTACAAAGCTCAAACAATATATAAAACCAGTTGATGTGTATGTTTCGTCTCATTTTGATGTTTTCAAGTACATGTTGTCGAAACCCATCCTGCACAGCCGAATTGGCAAGTGGGCGCTAGCATTAACTGAATACTCCTTGACCTTTATGCCTCTTAAGGCAGTGAAAGGGCAAGTGGTGGCAGACTTTATAGTCGACCACTCAATCCAAGTTGAGAGTATAAATTATGTGGAGATAGAGCCTTGGAAACTCTACTTCGATGGTTCCAGCCATAAAGATGGAACAGGAGTAGGGGGCTTGATTATTTCTCCAGAAAAAATTCCAACAACATTCAAGTACAAGATATCAGGTACTTGTTCGAACAATGAGGCTGAGTACGAAGCTCTAATTACTGGCCTTGAGATATTGTTGGAATTGGGGGCAACTCGAGTCGAAATAATGGGAGACTCAGAGTTAGTCATTAAGCAAGTCACAAAAGAATATAAGTGCATAAGAGAAAATCTCATTATGTACTTTGTGATAGCAAATCGTTTATTGAAAAAATTCGAAATGGTCAACATTCGACACATACCCAGATTGGAAAATCAAATAGCCAACGATTTAGCACAAATTGCATCTGGGTACAAAATTTAAAAAACGAGATTACAAAGAGCAATCGAAGTTCGAGAAAAGATAAAAGCAACTTGTCTGTCACCAACAGATTTGAAATCGACAAGACTAGGGTATGCTGATCAAAGCAACTTCGAAATTTCATTCATAGACAATTTGTCAGAGCAAGATTTAAGGAAACCCATTGTGGATTATCTACAAAATCCAGTAGCTTCGACAGAACGAAAAATAAAATATAGGGCGTTGAGTTACGTACTCATGGGTAATGAGCTATTTAAAAAGACGCCTGAAGGGGTATTGCTAAAGTGTTTAAGTGAAACTGAAGCATACATAGCCCTTTCGACTATGCACGCTGGAGCATGTGGGGCTCACCAAGTAGGCCATAAGATGAAATGGTTGTTGTTTCGACAAGGACTATACTGGCCTACCATCTTGAAAGATTGTGTCGAGTTCGCCAAGGGTTGCCAAGAATGTCAAGTCCATACAGGCATCCAGCATGTACCAGCAAGCGAACTTCACTCAATAGTGAAACCTTGGCCCTTTAGAGGATGGGCGTTGGACCTTATTGGAGAGATTCGACCAGCATCATCAAAGAGCCAGAAGTATATATTGGTAGGCATTGATTATTTCAGTAAGTGGATCGAAGCTATTCCTTTAGTCAATGTAGACCAAGAAAATGTCATTGAATTTATTCAAAAGAACATTATCTTTAGATTTGGAATCCCTGAAACTATAAACACTGATCAAGGATCAGTTTTCACCGGTCGAAAGATGCAGGAATTCGCTCAAGAAACAGGCTTTAGACTCCTAACATCAACGCCTTATTATGCACAGGCAAACGGTTAAGTCGAAGCAGCGAATAAAATAGTGATTGGCTTGATAAAAAAGCATGTTGGGAAGAAGCCAAAAAATTGGCATAAGACGTTAGACCAGATCTTGTGGGCCTGTCGAACATCCCCAAAAGAAGCCATAGGTACAACACCGTATCGGCTAACTTTTGGTCATGACGCAGTGTTGCCAGCGGAAATTTGTCTTCAATCTGCAAGGGTTCAGAGACACCATGATATCCCCTCTGAAGTTTATTGGGATATGATGTTAGACGAACTAGTAGATTTAGACGAAGAAAGACTGCGCGCTCTCGACCTACTAAGGATTCAGAAGAAAAGAGTAGAAGACTCTTACAATAAAAAAGTGAAACCTAAGGCATTCTCGCCTGGAGAATTAGTTTGGAAGGTGATTCTCCCCATGGATCAAAGGGATCGAAGCATGGGAAAATGGTCACCCAAATGGGAAGGACCATTCAGAATTATCCAAACTTTTCTGGTGGAGCTTATGAAGTCGAAGAGTTAGGTGAAGATAAAAGGCTCTTGAGAGTAAACGGAAAATATTTGAAAAAGTATAAACCCATGCTCCAAGAGATCAAAATAAATAGCAAGTAATGACTAAATTAACCATAAATAGCCAAGATGGAAAATTTTATAAGAATTAGCCAAAATGGCTACATTGTCAAATACATATTACAATACATGGTTGAATAGCTGAGTAATTTAGAAGGGGATAGAATCTCTGAGTCGAAGGTACTTGGCCTGCTGCAACTCCAGTCTTTTGTTGCACAAGGCATTCGCCTGGGCTAGCTTGGCAATTTGGTCATCGAAGGCTTGGGCTTTCTCAGCAAACTCTAGGCCTCGTGTAACTTCATCTTGGCTCTCTGTGTCTGAAACAGTCGAGAGAAGCTCCTCCTTGCGCTTAGTATTAGCATTCATCTTGGCCTCCAGCTCTTCGATTTGCGCCTTTATGGAGGCATTGTCTCGATCTATGGCGTCAATTTCTTCTTGCTTGGATGCCTTTTGCTTCGACAACTCTGCAATTCGAGAAGTCGTCTTAGCTACTGCAGTCTAGGCAGAAGAACTTTTGCCATGTAACGCTTCGAGCTGGCTGTTGAAGCCCCTCTAACGTCGATAGTCTGCTGAGACTTGATCAACAATGGAGTATAACTCCATGATAAAGCTCGAAACCTCTGGGGTCACAGCAAGCAAGTCGACTGCATTCAAAACAGCTCCCAAACACGACGGAGCAGTAGGGTCCCCCTCCAAAGCCTTCATCAAATCTTTCTTGAAGAACTGAGCCTTGACCTTCATCAAAGCCTCATCGAGAGGAGAAGTCGAAGTGGACTTCCCCGATCGAGTAGAAGCATCCTGACTAAGGTTAGATGAACTTCCCCTACTCTCGATAATGGCATTCAAGTAGCCAATGGGATCAGTTTGCTTGAAGAGTGCTAAGTCTTCTTTAGACTTATGCTTTGTCGAGGTGGTAAACTTTACAGCAGCGTTGTCTTGGGGTTGAAGTTGTTGAGTAGCGTTTGCATCGACATGACTCTCTTCGACCTGTAGTTCAGCAGTGCCAGCATCAGCGTGATCCCCTTCGTCATGTTGTTCCTCTGACAGATCGACCACTTGAATCTCCTTTGGTTGTTGTTCTTCTGTTTCGGCGTTGGCTTCATCGTTCGCCAACTCCTTCTCTTGTGGCCTACTGTGTTCAGCAGAGTCTAGTGTTTCAGAAGTCTTTGGTGCTGAACTTTCAGTGGTCTCCTGAAAATAGAAGAGGAAGAATCTTCTAGTTTAGAAAGAGACACAATCGAACGTGAGTATCGACACCTGAGTTAAAAATGGTCAGAGAAACTACCTGCAGAGGAACTTCAGCCCCAGGGCTGGAATTATCACTTTCGACGGGTTTATTGAGCAAAACATTTAGCTCCCCCTCCGTTGGCTCTTCGATAATTACTGGAGGTGGCCTGGGTCTTCTCCCAGCAACCTTTATTCTGATCGTGGGTCGAGACTCAGGAGAAGGAGCATCTTTCTTCAGTTTTCTCCGTTTAAGAGGAGCGGGGGGAGATTCGTCCTCTTCGTCACTCCCAGATTCGACCGTCAGTGCAGGTCGTTTCTTGGGTGAAGGTGCCTGAAAACCAATTGGATTTCGATTTAGAACGCTACATCGAAAATCAGAATGTTAAAACCAGAAGGAAATATTAAGAGTTTGGTTACCGGTGCTGAATATTTTATCGAAGGACCTTCCCCCTGATGGCTTGTTGTAGTTTTCGCCGGTGCTGGAGGTTTTGTCAAGGGACCTCCTCCCTGTTGGCCTTCTGCGGCTTTCTTTGCTGCAGGCTTTCGAACAACTGAAAGAAGACAAGTTATAATTAACAAGTTACCAGTCGAAATGGAAAGACAATAATTTGAAGAGTGAACGTACATTTCTTTATTTTGTCAAGGACTAGAACGAAAGACTTCTGAAGTTCGTCCACAAAATCTTTCTCGTCGAAGAACTCTTCAGCATAGTAACTCTTCCACCAGTCTTCGAAGGATGGTGAACAGAGAAAGTTAAGTTGATAGTCGAACAGTGAAAGGACTGTTCGACCAGCATACCTGCCAATATGCTTGGTGGCAGCATCTTCAGTATAGTCGTTGCAAAAATATAACATGGACTTCTCCTTAGGAAAAATAGGAGAAGGAAGTGATTGAATGATACCAAACTGTCGAGAAACCAAGTTTGGTTGGTAAGCGATCAAGCTCAGGTGAGTCTTGGAGCTCTTGAAGTGCAGGGGAATTATTCTAGGTGTGAGAAATGCTTCCCACATTATTGTGTGTTCTTCGACATGAGGGTCACTTGACGACTTGGGATGGGGCCTGGTGAACCATTCTGGACCAACCTTTCGACGAGCGAAAGGAGCCATGGTCGAAGTGAATTCTTTTCTTTTTGCAAAAATCAAGACGAAGTTTGCAAAAGTCTGTTGAAGCTCCAGCCCATCTTCAGTCGGGGTCAGTAGAGCTAATCTGGTGCCTTCGATACGCCTATTTGCTATCTCAGGAGCTTGCTCATTTATTTGAGTTTTCTGAGGTAAGAAAGACTCAAAAGTGGCATTGAGCCACAGTTGAAGTAGCCAAAAGGGTCCCGCAAGCAACAGACTGGCTCTATTCTCGATGACCTTCAACAGATTCTCTCCGCTGCTGATCGACTCATACAGATTCGCCAAGATTAATTCTGCCAAACAAATATTTTGGCCATGGTGAAGCTGGGTGGCGAGGGTGACCATCTTCTTTGTCACCTGTAAAGACTTTGTACAGAACACAAAGCGTGACAGCCAAAGGGCTAGAAACGCAATATGCTCTACATCTGTCACAGTGGCTGTCGACCTATCATGGTAATGGTTGATATAGGTGGTATAGGTGGGTTTCGTAGCTGAGAATCCAATCTGATCCTCCGACATTTCCTCTGGGTCGAGATAATCCCCAGTGGGTCGAAGGCCGGTGATGGCAGCCACGTCGAAAAGCGTGGGTGTTAGCATTCCACAAGGAAGGTGGAAAGTGAAATGAGTGTAATCCCAGAAAAGCAAAGAGGCTATCAGCATCTCAGGGGAGTAGTTGAGACCCGTCTTCGACAGCATAACTAGGTCGTATATTCCCAGGTTCTTCCAGATCAAAGTCTGGCTTTTTTCCATCTTCTCTAGCCAAGCGCTGTAGTCAGGTGTGAGGCTAGGGCTAGACCTAAAAGCCCTAACACCCCTATTGAAGAAGCGAAGATCTATCTTCTCCTTAGCGGGATCTTCGTTGTCATCTGTAGCTTTTTTAGAGCACCCAACAGGTTTGAGCGCCTCAAACACTGGAAAGAAGTTCTTGATCTTCGTGGATTCATCAATGCATGGGGATAACGGGCCAGACATGGCGAAGATTTGGTTGGAGTATCCAACCGGAATCATTAGTTGGTGTGAATAAGCTTCACGCTCAGCAGTTTCCAGGGGTTCAGGAACCCTTCGCTGGCCTGTAGGGGTAACTGTTGGAACAGTTGAGAAGATGTTGGGTTTAGCATTTCTGGAAGGGATGTTAGAACTAGGAGCGTTAGAGGAACCTGAGGCCATTGTTGAGTTAAGGTTGAAGGTGGAGTGAAGAACAAAGTGTTTGCAAGTTTGCAGAGATTTTGTGTTCAGCAATGAGGTTTTGAATGCAGATAGCGTGAAAAAGTCCCACAAAGGGTACCTAGCGCTATTTATAGTGGTTGGGAAATCACAAAATTCGAGGCCATTTAATGTTGCAGAAGATAGTGGGACACGTGGCGTTCCTTCGCTGACATAGTCGTTCTGCAGAAACGAAAAGGTGCAGCGTGCGTCCTCGTTTTTGGGAAATTGTCATGATGACAATTTATGAAAAGACATTGGGCACGCTAAACGCCGTACTGAGGTGACGTCTTAGGTATAGATGGAATGATGGTTTTTTCTTGGGATTGTCAGTGGTTGGTAGAAGACAAAAAGTGCACAGGTTAATTGGTGGCTAAGGATGAAAGACAGGTGTCGAATGGAATCTCAAAGAATGCCTTTTTCTTTTCAGCGTCGAAATAAGGCATTCTTGGGGGGCAATTTGTTGGCTCCTAAATTCGACACCCTTGTTTTTATTAAGCCATTAAGCATGAAGGATGGTTTCGACCAGCTGGTTCTGTCGAAATGCTCATCAGAAGATGGCAATGTACTTAGAGAATTTCTTCCAAGGAAGAATCTTGTTGCCTTCGACGTCGAAGGTGCTTCTCGACAAAGGTGTTTGATGCTCAGAAGTGGAACGGTTTGAGATTCAAATGTTTGGAGGGAAAACGGTTCCCAGCGGTTACCAAGTACAACGTGCCAAGATCTGGAGCGTCGAACGCTGTGAACGTGCCAAGTGGAGTCATCTCGAAGCAGCGTAACTGCCCGACGGTTACCTGAGATGTGTTTAGTATAAATATTAGTAGTTCACGCAGTTTTTCGTGTGTGTTCACAATTATATACAAGTCACTCGTATAGATTCAAGTACCCAGTGTGAGCGAAAGAATTGTTGAGAATGTATATGTGAAACACCACTTTAATTAATCAAAGTCATTTATTTTCCAGAACTTTATTGCTCTTCATTTACTTTTCCAGTCGAAGTCTTCATTTCAAGCCTTCCTTTATTCTATCAAGTTTTCTTCTTCATGCAATTTACATAAAGCTTCTTTATTTTCTTGTCATTTAACCATTATCAAACTTAGTCAAAACTCCCAAAATCAACCATGTCTTAGGATCAATCTGATCGATCCTGCGAGTTACCAAATAAGTAACCTTTTGGAAGATCAGCGGTTGTTTACCAATTCCCACGGTAAACACCATTTGAGATTATTCTTGAATGAAAAATGAAGAGAAAACTTCAATCTTCAACTTTCATGTTTCCAACTTTTTTATTTGAGTCCAAATGGTCATTCAAAAATGGACATGAAGGAGTCAGATTTTTGAATTTTTAATCAAAATTTCACTAAGTGTCAAAAACTTACAAGCTTCTTAACTTTTGTTCCTTTCATTTTTTAGACTTGTGGCCTCTCCTAAAAAGTTGGAGAATTTTTCATCCTCTTTCTAGGCATATAAAGTTTGCACATTTTCAATAAAATTGAGAAAGTTGTGGCCAATCAAAATTCAGCCCTATGGATGCTTAGGAAAATTTCAAAACTTCAAATAACTTCCTTGACAAGTTATCTCCAATTCAAACTTCTTATTGATATTTTTGCACTATTGACCATTAAATGTGAGAATAGGGATATTGAATTGATAGTTGACCAAAAGTCCACTTGGTCAACAACTGATTTTGACTGTCTTTTGATAAAATGACCATTTTACCCCCTTTCATCAATTGAACATTTTAAAACCAAAGTTGATGATCAATCATCCAATGATAGATGCTCATGACCATGTAGAGAAGTATGGGATCAAGTATTGCCCAAAAATCAAAAGACTTCCTGATTTAAATCCAAACCCTAGTTTTGGTCCTCTGTGCTAGGAGATGGTGAGATGAAGACAATTGTGCCATTACTTGTAATATGATATTCCAAGAGACAAAATATACATATCTTGAGGTTAGTTGAAAACATACATGTACAAAGATACACAATTCAAGGTGCTTCAAGGTGCTTGGTGATTCCCATAGGCAAACCTAAAGACAGGATGCAGTATGAGAAAAACCCCAAACCCTAGTTTGTGATCTGGTGGCATTGTGATGGTATGAGATGATAGATGAATCTTAGGGGTAAATTGGGGTACAAAAGGGACATATTGCACTCATTTCCTCAAGCTTGGATAGCCAAAATTACCATGTCCCTTTCTCTCCATAACTCACTTTGCTGAGTTTTTGAATTCACTCCTTCTTTGTTTTTCAATTCAACTTCTTGTGCTTTTCTTCTTTAGTGAACTTGTGTGGAGCTTCTCAAACAAAATGCAAGCCAAATCGTGCCCTAATCTGTTCAAGCAAAGTCAAGTTTCGCAGCAATTTCAGTGGACTTTGTTCAGGTAGATTAAGGCACCTATTCTTCTAATCAAATGACTAGAGTAATCTATGATGTTCGTTAATGCTTTCTATCAACTTAATTTTGGTGAATCAATGCATTTGATGCTTCTGTTTTTGATTTCAAAATTTTCAAAACTCTCTGGTTTTTTCCAAATCGAGTAAGTTGTGCTTTATATAAATTTGGCGTGGGGATATGGTTGTGATCTTCTTGAAGAGACGCATCCAATGATATCAACATGAGCGTCAAAATTTACAGATTTAAGAATCTTGATCTCTCCCTATATGCAAGGAAGCTGGAGGTTGAAGATGACCTACGTGTCTTCTTCAACCAATGAGAGCGTGACAATTAAAATATTGTGATTGGTCTGACTTTTGTAACTTCAGTGCATGCTTTTAGATCACCATACATTATCACTCCTGAGCCATTAGATGTGCCATCGTGTTTTAATGAGCCAGATCCAACGCCTCATATTATTTTACAAAATTTGTTTTAAAATTTGTTTTAATTTCAAAAAATTGATAACTCTCTTATTTTTTATTCAAAAATTATGAGGAAAAAATATAAAAATACTTTGAGTTATTTCTTACTTTTTGATTATTTTTTCATATTTTTATTTTGATGTTTGATATTTTTTTATAATTTTTGTATTGTTTGCCTTAATTTAATTGTTTTAAAAATACTTTTCTTGATTTTAAAATTTTGGAAAAATTATGGAAGGATCCAATGACCTCTTGAAAAATATTAGTGACTTTATCTCTTCTTTTATTTCTTATTTTTCTATTTTTCACAATTTTTGGTTTATTTTGCTTATTTCTTTAAATTTTAAAAAATAGTTTCTGACTTTAAAAAATTCTGAAAAGTTTTGTACACACTTATTGACTCAACTTTAATCTCTGACTTTTTTTTACAATTTTTATTTAGTATTTTAATATACTTTGTATATTTTACCAATTATTTCTCTTTTATTAATCATTTAAGTATTGTTTATTTGAATATTATTTTATTATTTTTGTTTGGTCCTGATTTGGATGTTATTTTGGGATAAGTTCCTCAACCTTATTGGATCTTGGGTGTTGATAAGTTGAAAAACCAAATCCACCAAAATGGATGAATGATGTTGATGATATTTGAAACCCTAATTTCATCTGATACATTCCTGCCCTCTTCATTCTATCTCTTTCTTACTTGTGCTATATGTTGTTGGAGAATAATCTACATATCATTTCTCTAACATGAGGTACATAGATTGCTATTGATCGGCCTCAAAATAGGTGTGACTTCTACATAAGTCCACTTACGATTGCTTAACATAGCGCTAAATTTGTCCCGATTCAAAAAATGATCATTCGTCGCCCAAACCTATGTTTGAAAGCCCAAGTATATTTAATTTGAAACATTTGATCCAATAACCTCGAGGGTCATTGTTAGGAGGCTTTGATCTTATCAATACTCTGATGAACTCTCATAAATTTTGGTCTAAGTGAATCATTTAAACATCGTTGATCATATGTGCTTGCCTTGGGTATTTAAAATGAACGATATACTTGACAAAAAGCAAATGAAACTTATTATTGAGAATATTTTATTTTATCAATCTTCTAATGGGTTTTCAAATTCAAGTTTTAAGATGGTCATTCAACTAACCTCTAAGTTTTAATTCATTAACATTTGACTTTTACTTTGTGCTTTTACTTTGTGCCATTTATTTTATCCCTTTACTTTTATGCACCATTACCTTTAGCATTTACATTTCATGCTATTTTTATCTTTGCTCACTTGAGAATTTATCTTCTTGTTATTTTCATCTTTACTCACTTGAGTATTTATCTTTATGTCATTTTATCTTTTCTCACTTGAGCATTTATCTTTATGTCATTTTTATTTTGCTCACTTGAGCTTTATTTTCTTTTTGAAGACACTTAATAACAAACTTGAACATTAAAAAAGCCTTAAGGTTACTTGGACTATTTGGTTACTATCCTTGGAATAATGGAGTTGTGAACCTCTTGGACTTAGGATTAGAAGCCTTGATTATCCTTAGGACCTTGTGACTTTGTTGTTATTTTTTCTGGAGTTCTTGGGGCTTACCCCAAGACATTGGGTTGATTTTCTTTATGTGTAGGTTATTCTGATTATGTGCTTTGTATGTGATTGAGAATTCCTCTGTATACAACCGTTACTCTGCCCAATTTTTGCTTGCTTGGTTTCAATCCAAAGGATGGGAATTCTATATTGACTTCTTTATGTCAAGTGTTGGCTTGTTGTTGGTTAGATGGCTCTTTTCCTTAGCTTTTACTTTAGGCTTTAGGATAGTCCCTTCATATCCTCCTTTTTTTTTTTAATTTAAAAAGTCCTCTCCCTCCTTTTCAAGACTTTTCTTATTTTCTAACTTGAATCGCTTTTATAATAAACTTGGACTTAGGTCCATTCATTTTCAAAAATCCTTTCTTAATCAAATTTTAATCAATATTAATCATACTTTGACATTTTTTGTGAGAAGACTAGAATTCATTAACCTCATTCAAACCATTTTTCCAATTTGGCTTCTTACTTTAAAAAATTTATCAAAAGATTAGACTCTTGTTGATTCTTGTAGTGGCGCGAGCTACTATACTTTTATGATATATAAAGAAGTGAGATATTTTCCACTTGGGTATTGAGTGAGTCTTTGTTGATTTTTAAAATCCAATTTATATCCTCCACTTTGAGATGATACAAATTCCCCTTTCTCATAATCGTGGGCAGTAAGTATGTTTTCCACTCGGATATGACGATGATGTCTCTTCTCTTAAATAACCAATACATACGTGTTTTAAAATTTTTCAAGTGAACTACGAGTACCCTGATCCCCTATTAAATGGAAGGTGGTACGTAGGCACTAAAGTTTCACAACCATGGCAGGTGCAAAATTGTAAATAAAAAAAATACTTTTTTTCTCATCACCACCATTTATTTTTGTATACAATATTTATAGTCAAAATACACAATTTTTCAAAGAGGTTCCTGCGGAGTACCGTGGATGTTTAGGGTGCTAATACCTTCCCTTTGCATAACCAACCCCTATACCTAGATTCTATCCCCCTATATTTTTGGTTTTATTCTCTCTTTTCCCATTCCTCTGGAAACAATAAAGCGCAGTGGCAATTTGTATTTGATATGTGCGAGTTAAGTCAATCCAATGGCTTAGTATCAACATTTTTACCACTACATATATGTTCAGTGATCTAACCATATATATCAATCATTGATCCAACATAATCTAATCTCGTAGAATATCCTATCAGGATTTCCCACAATGACCAGCAGCCATTATCTTCTTGAGATCATACCTTCACTCAGTCTCTCAAGGAACTAATCAACAACAGTTTATGGCGTTTCTTGTGCTTACATGAATGCTTCTTCTAAGCAGATACACAAGTGTTTTAAGCACATATTATTTTATACTTCTTCGAGCAATAACTCAAGTGTTAAAATAATTTACATGAAGAGATATGAACATAAACACTATCCGAGCAACAACTCTAGTGTTCATTATAATGTTCTACAAAGATGTATGTGATCAGAAGTTAAGTATCATCTTGTAGTGTTCTTCTTCATCTTCTTGTTGAGAAAGCTACGAGAAACAACTTCTTGATTCTTCTGAGATCTACCAAGATATATGTGATTAGAAGTTTAATAACATCTTGTAGTCTTCTTCTTTCTTTTCTCTCTTCTTTTAGTGGTCTTAAGTATGTATAGCATTATAGCTTTAACATCTCCATAGTCCACTGATTTCCTTCCACATGATGAACCTTGTTGGCCAATGGAAATGGTTAGACCACTAACCAACAATTTATCTTTGAATCTTTGATCTTCTTTTATTTCCGTTGACAGAGAGAGACGTTATGAGGATAGAACAGTCTTTTCCTGAACCAACAGTTAGTTCCCAACGGATAAAATAAGGTGTAAGAGTATATACAATATAAAATAAAATTTCCCCCTTTTCCTCTAAATAATATTTTTCTATTGAGCTTGTAAACAGAGATTCGTTAAGTAAAGAAAGATAGCTTTAAATTCAGTTGTTTGTTCCACACGGTCACAATGAGAGTTGTTGTCAATATAATATAAAGGAATGTCCTTACGCCACCCTAGAGGGTAGATATCATAGACACTTTATGCACCTTTTGCACAACATCACATGTTAACCATTTGAACTTTCTTCTTATCTTCAGAGGCTTCGGATATTTGAATGTTGAACATTGAAGCTCGTTGTAGAAGAATATTTCTTATGAGCCTTAGAACCTAAGTCTTGAAGTCATTAGAACTTGTCACATAGAACCTTGTTCTTCAGAGTCTTCAGCACTTGGTTGTAAGAACTTGCTTTTCTCCAGAACATCAAAACTTGTTCAACAGAACCTCGTCTTCATAATCTTCAGAACTTGTAACACATAAGTAAAGCTTTAGAAGGCCACCAAAGCTAAACCACAAAGCCACAATCAGAACTTCTTATACTAACGTTCCTAAGACACGTTGCAGAAGATCAGTTCAGAACCTTGACTTTACCGAAACATGTAACCACGTGTTTTCTTCCAGAGTGTATGTTCAGAACTTGATGTCGTCACACGTCTTGTACCAGAGTCAGAACATTATAGCAGAAACTACACATTATATGAAACCATTATTGTATAAAATTTGTCTCTAGGATAACATGTAAAGTTATCATCAAAATATCAAGGCCATATGTAGGAAATAATTCTTGTTCTTACAACATTTGGCAAGGGTGAAACTCCTGACATAGGCCACTAGTTTATCATCAATAAGCTTGTCCTGGGTGTCCAGCTCCTTGGGTTTTACTATATAATGTTTTGACCCCTGCTTGAAGTGCTTCTACTGCCACTCAAGGGGAAATTTCTCCCTTAGCCTCGTCACTTCCTGGCCATCCTTAAGCTCAAATGAATGATCGTAGAAGAAGTCCATGGCCGCCTCTGGAATAGGATTCACAACAAAGTACATGTCCTTGAAATGTCGGACAGATTCCAGGTATGGTCGGAACAATTTTTCGAACTATTTGAATGACACCCATGCCTGAAGGCCTTCAATAGTCTGCTACTGGAGATGGAAGATTCAGAAGAACAGGATCAAGGTAGCACCAATCTTAAGATATTAGCAAATAAGCTCAAATGCCCGCATAAATGCGAGCACATTCGGGTGGAGTTTAGAAGGTGTCAGGTCTCTAACCATTTGAAAACCCCCACCTGGAAATTCATAAAGGGCAGGCACATCCCCACATCCCTAAAGGAAAACTCGTACATGGGGAAGTGCGTGCCCGGGAAATCCGAGCAGATCCTCTTGTCTTTGTGCGGCCTGAGAACCGACCAGGAGGTGGAGGCCCCATCTTCTAAATCCTCGATAACATTAAATGCATCAGAGGAATCATGAAAAAACCGAGACATCGTGTTTATGGGTTTGGGCGCGACCCAATCTAGGTTGTTGCACGTGCTTACATTTTCCTCGTTGTTTTAGTCGAGCAAAATAGCTTCTTTAACCGTGTGAGCCATCTTACCTGAAAAGTAGGGGGAAACAGCGAATTCGACATCATCAAATTCATCCTTCCACTGTAAGTCAAGTGAAAGGGTGAGGAGCGCCTCGAGGGTAAGCCCTCGACTCAAGCCCTTGATGGCAAACACGAAAGGAAGCGACATCCTCGAACAGGGATAAAATCACACTCAGATGTTTCCCCGATGAAGCGACTTACTCGAATATCTCCAGTTAACGGTGAAGACGACCCTGACATAAGCCCAGATGAAGTTCACTCGAAGTTCACGAGTCTTCATTCGAAACTCATAAACCCAGATGAAGCTCATGGATATTCTTAGAAATTAATGAATCTTCATCTAAAACTCATGAACTTCATCGGAAAGTTTATCCGTCCGTCGTGAGGTTCGTCAGAAACTTCATATCCACCCGAAATTTCATAAGTTCAATCTAAAATCCTAAGATGAATTAACACGCATTAAGAGAATCACTTACTTGAAAAAGGATGAATGATGGAAAATTCTACGGTATCGGCGGCAACGGCGGAGTAGCTAGTGAATGGAGAAGAGATGGCGCGAGAGTAAAGTTAAAAATGTATTAAATGAATTTCGTCACCCGTTTTTATAGCTACTCCCCACCACACGAGGTAGCGTGCGAGGGGTCATCATTGCTTAGACCCCTAGACTGTCCTAGGCAATAATTGTGCTTTAAATAGCCGCCACGTGTGACATGTGAATTGATGTGTCACTCTGACCTCAAAAATCTCACGCATGAAACCACGCGCTGACACCATTTCAAATCTTCGTTGACAAGTACATGCTCGACCTCATTATGGTGCCTTTTCTACAGGCACATCGTGAATATAAGCCCGTGGAAAAAATCTGTGTTGGTTTCCTTCGCGAATGCAAATCCCAAACGAACACCCGCATCAAGACGGGTAGCTAACAAATCGACTGAGGAAAGTCCTTCAGAACAAATCGGTCGCGGTACGCGCATACCGACATGATTGCGCGATCATAGAAAGTGGACAACGAAATCGATAATTTGGACGACCACATCATCCCCGACCGAAACACGGTGATTATTCTGATTAGGTTTTCGACCTTGAGTGTCGATGGCAACCCCGACGAATGTTAACAGTACCTTTGTTGGATAACCCCTCCTCGACAATTAAGCTGGTTTTAAATCATCGCTCTTTCGCCTAAGAGAAATAACTTGGAGGACTCCTGTTCTGGATTGGGCCTGCGCTTGGTCTACCGTCGAGCAAGTCCAATCCAACACCTTTACTATGGCCCAATAACGTACGACCCAAGTCGGCAACCATTGGGAAGTTCCCCACATGTCCACCAAGGAGAGGTAGCCAACGGTTATCCGAAAATACCATCATTCTGCCCACCGAGAATAATGGGTCCATAATTTCCCTACTATCTCGAAGCAGTTGACCAGGGAGGAGGCCACGTGCTGGTTTCCACTACTCACGTAACTCTGGTAGTCTTTGTTATTGGGCCTAACTATCCGGCCCAGTGCGTAGATCTTGGTCCAACACTGGGGGCTATAAATATCCTATCATACGAGAGGGTCAGGTACATTGGATACTACTCACTTAATGTTCATATACTTACTTGAGCATCGGAGCATCCTACAGGTACCCTTCTCACTTCATTTTCATCTGTCGTTCAGTCTAAGCTTGTGGGCCATCGACGATCCCTTTTGATCAGGTACGATCAGTAACCAAGTCTATCGAACCAAGATAAAGCCTTTGGGACAACTGTTATACGCTAGCCAAAGACCCAAATGACTAAGACACAATTCATCTTAAATCCACTCCATTTGACCTAAGATAAATTCTCTGATCTCCACTTTTCACTATATTCATTTTAAATTTTAAACTGACTTAAATATTAAAATATTAACTGTTCTGGACTGGGCCCGACAGGCCCAATAGCATTGCTAAGGCCCAATCCAAATGGACTTGCTGAGGACCATGCCAACCAAAGGGTCAAAGTCGTGCCCGACGTACTCCCTAAGGTCATGTGCTCGACCTCTACATCTCCAGCTCGACATCTTGCTGTCCAGCTCGACATCACCTCGAGCACCCCCAACTAGGGAAGACTCAGTCCACTGCACTCCCAACGAGACCCCGAAAAGACCGCGTCTCCGTCCGCCCGCACTTCACGCAGAACATCCAGGAAGGGGACCACGTGCGGGTCCCCACTACGCACGTAGAACCTGGCAGTTCCTCCATTGGGCCAAACCTGCCCGGCCCAAGGAAGGAACCTTGGCCCAGCGCTGGGGGCTATAAATACCCTCTGTTTCCAGAGGGTCAGGTATTCATCATTCTACCCATACACTTATTATTGCCTGCTCGTGCTTCTACTTACTTCAGCATCGGAGTGCCTTGCAGGTACCCCCCCCCCACCTCATTCAAAAAGCTTTCAGCTCGGAGCCAGCCGTGACGGTCCATTTCTGATCAGGTCAGATCAGTGGCGCCGTCTGTGGGAACCTAGCTTCCCCGTCTTACAAACAACTCAAAAGACCAAAGCTCAAAATTCAACTACTTGTCATGGCTGATCAAGCTCGCGATGAGCAGAACATCCGTGTCGCCGACACCAATAACGACACGGCGGACAAAAACGGACATCTCGACAACGTCGGCAATCCCGGCCACAACACCGCTCCTACAACAACCGTCCTCGGAACTTCCTCACACAGGGACGGAGCCACAGCATCATCCTCCTCGCTCCCACCACCACTCGAGGACGACCCGGCGGTCCTCGCCCACTACAGAGTCGTCCGGTTTCAGGAAGTCCCCGTCCCCCCCGGGGCGGATGCCACCACACAAGCGATGTTCGCAGCAATTAACCAAACGAACTATCTCATCTTCGCCCAAGGAGAGAGATTAAAGGCGCTTGAAGACGAGCGAAGACCCTTGAAGAGGCATCGGAGACCATATACTCCCCCTCCTCGGGTGACTGAAGTTCGACACCCTTCTCCCCCGCGGAGACACTACAGGGAAAACTCCAGAAGCCCTTCTCCCCGGCCAAAGCAGAGGCGACCATATTTGGAGAGAGATCCCATCATCCCCGCCGGAGAACCCAGTCGCGACCCGGCGAGGCACGACAAGAGACACGCCGGGGACGGGCGTGTAACATTCAACCAGCGAGCATCACGCTCGAGGGAGACTCAGCACGACCACCGTGCCAGACAATACTACAGGCCCCCATCTCTGTCTCCGGAGAGGAGCGACGAGGACGACCCCCGCGGTCCCCTGTCGCAGGCCATCATGGATGCACCCATCCCCCCGGGCATGGAGAAGCCCCCACATCTGAAGGAGTATGACGGAGTTGCGGACCCGGTCGACCATATTGACGGGTTCGAGGCCATGCTCCATTATCATAATGTCGGGGGGCCCATCAAGTGCCGTCTTTTCCCCACGACTCTCAGGAAGGCGGCCATGGACTGGTACAAAGGGCTCGCCCCGGGCTCAATCACCTCGTGGCGGAACCTAAAGAACCAGTTCATCAGTTCCTTCACCGCTTCTCGACGCCATCCAAAGACCGAGGCGACGCTCGAGGCCATCATCCAAAGACAGGATGAGACCTTGAGGGAGTTCATCAACCGCTTCAACCGAGAAGCGATACAGGTCCCCTGCATGGACCACATGAAGAGATATCTGCTGGAGAGGGGGCTCCTCCCCGGCACAGAATTCAGAAAAGTCGTGGGAATCGAGCCGCCCAGGTCTTTCGACGCCCTCCTCGATAAAGCTCGAGCATACATGGATTACGAGGAGAGGGAAGCTGCCAACAGGGCCCGAGACTCCAGGGCTCGGGGACCCAACAACAGCAGCAGTTCACGCCAAGAGGCTCCTCCCCGAAGAATCGGGGAGAAAAGGAAAGAAGACCGACCCCGGGAAGTCCAGGAACAAAGGGGCCCCTCGAACCGTTTCACCGAGTACACTCCGCTCACTACTTCCCGCGAGCGTATCCTGGCGGAGTGTGCCAGTACAGACTTCAAGGACGGCGGCGTCAAGCGTCCCCGACCTGCTCCCGCCAAGCCAGGGGCGGACAAAAATAAATATTGTCAATACCATAGGAGTCATGGTCATCTGACAGAGGACTGCGTCCACCTCAAGGACGCCATTGAAACCCTCATCAAGGGAGGGAGGCTCGCGCAGTACAGGCGAAACGACGCTCCTCGTCGTGATGCCCATGAAGCCAAGGAGCCAGAAGAAGACGCCCGACCATCAGACGAGTCGGTGCCTATCCAGACCGCCTTCTCGGTGACCAGGCCCGAGGATTTCGACATTCCCGAGCACCTGCAGGAGCCGCTGACAACGCACAGCAGGTGGGAATACTTTCCCTCCGCCATGGTCATTAATGGGGGCGGGTTCAACGACCTCACCATCAATTCAGCTAAGAGGAAGTTGGACGAGCTGGTCGACGCGGCTCCCCCGCAAACAGTAACGTTCGAAAGGGTGAAGGGCAGGTCAGAGCCCATCACCTTCTACCTAGAAGAACTCCCCGGTGGAGCCCCGAACGCGGTCATCCCCTTACTGATAAGGGCAAGAATGGCCAATTTTGACGTGCATCGCATCCTGGTCGACGAAGGGAGTTCCGTCGACGTGATGTACAGCCAGCTGTTCCGAACCCTGCAGCTGGACGATTCACATCTCTCTCCGTATGTGGGGTCAGATCTACAAGGCTTCAACGGCTCGACTTCTAAACCTTGGGGTTATGTCGAGCTCCTGGTTACGTTCGGTGAAGGAACGGCTACGAGACAAGTTAAAGTCCGTTTCCTCGTCATTGACTGCCCGTCTCTATACAATTGCATCTTGGGGAGACCGACACTGGCAGAGCTAACAGCGGTGCCCTCGACCGTCCATCTGAAGATGAAGTTCTACACCAGGAGGGCACGGGTAACCACCATCCAAGGAGACCTAGCCGCTGCCCGTAGGTGCTTCAACGTTGCTTCTAAGGGACGGGATACCGTCGACATAGGGACCAGACCCGCTAAAAGAACAAAACAGGAGCCCGACAGGAAAGCATCCCCCGAGGAAGAAGTCCAGAAAGCTCCACTAAAGGTCGACTACATAGCCCTCGACACCCGCTTCGATCAGGACGAGCCATCCAGCAGCGAGCAAATCCCACTCCGACCAATACCGGACGGGGATTTTGAACTCGTTCCCCTCGGTACGGACCCGACCAAGGGAGTGAAGATTGGCAAAGACCTCCCCGACTTGGCCAGGAAGCAAATCAAGGCCTGTCTGCGCGAGAATGCTGATCTCTTCGCCTGGAGCGCTGCGGAGACGCCCGGACTCGACCCTGAGGTCGCCTGTCACCACCTCGCCATTGATCCAGCCGCCAAGGCCGTAGTACAACGTAGGCGTAGGCAGTCTCCAGAAAAAACGGAGGCTGCTGAAAAAGCTGTAAAAGACCTCCTAGAGGCAAATTTTATTTCTGAAGCCCGGTATTCCACCTGGATGTCAAATGTTGTACTCGTGAAAAAGAATAATGGAAAATGGAGAATGTGCGTTGATTATACTGATCTCAACCGGGCTTGCCCGAAAGATGCTTTTCCCTTGCCTAACATAGATATGTTGGTCGACAACTCGGCCGGCTACAAAACTTTATCGTTCATGGACACCTATTCGGGATATAACCAAATCCCAATGGCCCTGGGCGACAAACACTGCACGGCATTCATGACTAGCTCGGGCAACTATTACTACAACGTAATGCCCTTCGGACTGAAAAATGCCGGAGCAACTTACCAACGCATGATGAACAGAGTTTTTAATAAACAGATCGGCGACATGCTCGAGGTATATATGGACGACATGATCGTCAAATCCCGAGCAGACGCCGACCATGCAGCTCATCTCAAGACAGTCTTTGCCCAAGCAAGGCAATGTAAAATGAGGTTCAACCCCGAGAAATGTACGTTCGGGGTTAAGGCAGGAAAATTCCTTGGATTCTATCTAACAGAACGGGGAATCGAAGCCAACCCCGACAAATGCCGGGCATTCTCCGACCTCCCAACACCGACGTCGAAGAAATCGATACAAATCATGAACGGCATGCTCACGTCGCTGTCCCGCTTCGTCGCGAAGTCCGCTCAGCACGCCCTCCCCTTCTTCAAACTCCTTCCAAAGGAAGCAGCCTTCGAATGGAATGAGGAATGCGAGCAGGCACTACGCCACCTAAAGCAAAGTCTGTCTCAGCCGCCCGTGCTATCCCGACCAGACGACGGGGAACTGCTGTACTTATACTTGGCCGTTTCGAACGAAGCCATCAGCGCAGCTCTTGTCCGCGAGACCCCCGACGGGCAGAAACCCGTCTACTTCACGAGCAAGGCCTTACAGGGGCCCGAAAGAAGATACCAACAGATAGAAAAGGTTGCTCTGGCCCTCGTCAACGCTGCGAGGAGGCTCAGACACTACTTTCTAGCCCACACCATCATCGTGCGAACCGACCAACCGGTGAGGCAACTCCTGGGTCGCCCAGATATGGCGGGCAGGATGCTGAAGTGGTCCTTGGAACTCTCCGAATTCGACATTCAGTACGAAAGCAGGAAAGCCCTGAAAGCACAGGCCTTGGCCGACTTTGTCGCGGAAATGACCACTCACGACCCTCCCCCGGGGAAAGAACACAAGTGGACCATCTTCGTCGACGGAGCATCCAGCTCGTCCGGAAGCGGCGCAGGAATCCTCCTGGAAAACGAGGAAGGCGTAGTAATCGAGAACTCCTTAGCTCTCTCCTTCCCGAGGTCAAACAACCAGGAAGAATACGAAGCCCTGCTCGCAGGGCTGAGACTGGCCGAGGACCTGGGAGCCCGCGAGGTACAGATCTACACCGACTCCCAGCTCGTCGCCTCTCAGGTACAGGGGAGCTACCAGGCCAAAAACGACAACCTCATCGAGTATTTGAACTTAGTCAAAAAACACATGACAAAGTTCGTACGAGCAGAAATTTCACATGTTCCCCACGAGCAAAACACGAGGGCGAACATATTGTCCAAACTCGCGAGCACACAAAAGAAGGGCGGGAACAAATCCGTCATCCAGGAATCTCTAGCGCGTCCAAGTATCGAACGACCCTCGACTACAGTCGAGATCCATGCCATCGGGGATGCTACGTCCTGGATGACCCCGGTTTATAATTTCCTGACAAAAGGAGAACTCCCGTCAAACCAGGCAGAAGCTACCGTCACCAAGCGACGAGCATGTTCGTACGTGGTTCTCGAGCAGAAACTGTACCGAAGAGGATTCTCCATCCCCCTCCTGAAATGCATCGACGAGTCCACCGTCCCCAAAGTACTGCGGGAGATACACGAAGGGATCAACACCCAGCACATGGGCGGTAAATCCTTAGCAAGGAAAGCCCTTCGAGCAGGATACTACTGGCCGACGATGCAGCAGGATGCCAAGGAACACGTCAAAAAATGTGATAAGTGCCAGAAACATGGGGACATGCACCTCGCCCCTCCGCACGAGCTGAGCATACTGTCGTCCCCATGGCCGTTCGCCTGGTGGGGTATGGACATCCTCGGGCCCTTCGTGCAAGGAACCTATCAGAACAAATTCCTCATCGTCGCCGTGGATTAATTCACGAAGTGGATCGAGGCCGAGGCCCTCGCAAAAATCACCTCGCACAATATCCTCCGTTTCTACAAAAGAAACATCCTCGCCAGATTCGGAATTCCGCGGGCCCTGGTGACCGACAACGGTACCCAGTTCACCGACCACGGGTTTCAAGACTTCGTCACCAAACTAGGTACAAAGCAACATTTCACGTCGGTCGAACACCCTCAGACCAACGGGCAAGCCGAAGCCGCGAACAGAGTCATCCTCCGAGGACTCAAACGTCGACTCGGCGAGGCCAAGAGGGGATGGGTTGAGGATCTCCACAGCGTCTTGTGGGCATACCGAACCACGCCCCACTCAACGACGGGCGAGACCCCATTTCGGTTGACGTATGGCACTGAGGCCGTTATCCCAATTGAAATCATGGAACCTTCCAGACGAACAGAGAACCCCCTCGACGAAGAAATGAACGACGAGGCGCTAAGGGACGAACTCGACCTAGTCGAGGAAATCCGATCGGGTGCAGCCCTGCGCGAAGCCACCCTAAAACAACGAGTGGCTCTACGCCACAACGACAAGGTCATCAAGCGCGAGTTCGAAATCGGCAGCCTGGTATTACGTAGGAACCAGAAGGATTCCCGCGAAGGGAAGCTGGCCGCGAACTGGGAAGGACCTTATCGCGTCCACGACACCACTGGTACCGGGGCATACTATCTCGAGCAATTAGACGGAGAGCCATTACCACGACCCTGGAACGCTGCTAAGCTAAAGCAGTACTATAGTTAAAAACTACCAACACCTAGGACCCTCGACCATCGGCACCCGCGCCCAGTCGACGAGGAAAAACGTCCGACTCCGTATAGAGGCTGAGGTACAAGCCCGACATATGGCTAAATCACACAACATCGCTCGACAAACGAGACCGATTGACAGTGCCCGACGTGGACAGCTACACCGAGCACCACCGTCGTAGTACCCATAAGGCAGAACACCCAGCTCGCGATGGGCAGTTCACGCCAAGGGCGAATAGTCCCTACCGGGCTTCGCGCCCGACTGAGCAACTTCGCTCCATATACCCGACAAGTCGTCAAGAATGACGGGCCATCTAAAAGGGTCAAAGGGAAGTCTCTCCCCTCGAGCGCAACACTTAGGTGACTCTGGCCAGCGAAAGAAGGCCGGGCACATATACAAATGGAAGACGGACAGATTCGCCCGCTAAATCACAGTCACTTACGGGCACTCCTCGGGCCCATGACTTAGGCTAAATTTTATGCAAATATATAAGATTTCAAGCACGGGCAAAACATTCAAATGTAAAACAGCATTCATTCAAATAAAAATGCCCAAAGGCGACAAAGCAAACAATTATAAACCGACCAAGAAGGCCGACGATGTTCATAACGTACAACCGACGGGCACGCAGGCCCAAAAAAAAAATACAAATATCAAAGGCACGCAGGCCCGCTATCCTACGATCAGGCTTCCCCGGAACCATCAGCATCGACGACTGGAGAGTCAGGCGTGGGCACGATCGCGCCATCCACTATCTGATGTGTGTAGCCCGTCCCCTCAGTGACCAGACCGGGGTTTAACAAGGAAAGCTGGCCGACTGCAGAGTCGAACCCCTCCTCCAGAGCACCGACGCAATCTGCCTCGAGTAGCCGGATATGGGCGACCAGCTCCGATCGACTCTTCAAAGGTGCTATGTCCTCCGGCTCGTCCTCGGCAGGCAGCATGGCAACTTTCATGTCCTCGATCTGTTGGGTCAAGCGCCCGACATCGGTCTCCAGACGATCCCTGTCCGCGCGGAGAAGCTCTCCCTCCTCGGCCAGCTTCCCCGACCTTTCTTTCTCCAGGACCAGCATCTCCCTCTCAGCATCCAGCAGCGATGCCTGCTCACGGAACATCTCCTCGGAGCGTTCCAGGGAAGTCCTCAACTTCCGCGAGCTCGAGGAGAGAGCCGCTTTCTCCTGCTCAAGTTCTTCAATACGGACAGGATCCCCCCCTTCCTCGGACAACACCAGGGCCATTTCGGCCATTTTCACCAGCCCGTCCATGTTGGCGGCCAGATGCCTCTTCCGATCCTCCTTACTCATCCTCTTGATAGTCTCAGCCTCGTCGGCAACCACTGACAGAGGGAATCTCTCGAAGAAACCCTCCTCTTTGAAACAAGGGGGGAACCCGAAAGACCGGACGGCGCTGGTGTCCTCGCTGACAGCCGGACCGTTTTCCACCCGGGTCCTCTTTCTTTGTATCAGGTCGGCATTAGGATCGACCTCTTAAACCTCTGGGATCTCGTCCGACGCGGCCCCCGAGTTGGGCGACGAATCCACCCTCACCACCTGAGGAGCACCCGGACTATGTGGCGGGCCCATCCTCGTCGCCTGGGGAGCCTTCACGACCCTCCTGCCTCGCTTCTGGTCGCAAGACAGCTTCAAAAGTCTTTCCCTTCGACCGGCCATTGAACCTGCACAAAATAAAAGACGGGTTAGTGTCGAGCAAGTTCATAAATAAATGACGAGCAAAGAAATTCAAGCAATAAACGACCTAGCAGACGAGCAGCCTGCCTGAACGTCTGACACTCCACGAGTGCCTTAGTATCAATCGGCCGGGACTCAAATGTCAGATAACCCTCTGCATCCAAGACATCTTCTCCTTCCCTCGTGGCCCACCAGGCAGGGTGGAAGCTGTCGACGAACCGACAAAGAGTGGCGTACGCCTCCTCGTCCTCCGAACACATGTCGCCTGCAGCAGTATGATAGTATCCAGTCTCGTGCTCGTAGTGCCTGAACATCCAATGCACAGGGAACTTGGCTGTACGGGCCATCACAGGATACCCATCGTTGCCTAAGACCGCCTCCCCGTCATCATCGCTTATGGGCGCCTCCTCCTCGTACAGGGATCCTAAAGCAGACGTGGTAACTGACCGCACGACATACCACTTGTCTTTAAAACCCCTTACGGAGTCCATGTACATTTTGAATAGTCTCCTCGACTGTTTTAAGGAGACCCAGCTGTGTTTCCCTCCTCGGGACTAGCGCTGCAGATGAAAAATTCTAAAGAAGAGCGGTATGGTCGCCCCGATCCTTAGAAAGCGACATGTTAGCTCAAACGCCCGGATAAAGGCGAGTGAGTTCGGGTGCAGTTGCGACGGGGCTAACTCCAGATGGGCGAAGACCCCGGTCTGAAAGTCACTGAAGGGCAGCTGCAGCCCAAGATCTTTGAACGCGATCTCGTACATCGGGAAGCTATACTCTGGGTACACCGAGCAGATCCGGGCACGGGAGGTCGGACGCGTGACAACGAAATTCTTTTGGAAATCAGGCTGGCCCTGGCCCGCTTCGAGGACAGCATATGGCTTTCGATCACGCCGGCTATATATCGACGCGATTCCTCGGGGCTCGGCGCCCACCCAATCCAGCAAAGGGTCGTCGACAGTATCAATCAAACTCACCGCCTCATCGGCACTTTGTTCCTCATGTTCGTGGCGTCCAGAGGAGCACGGCTCGTCCGCCATGGTTACCTGCAGAGCACGGGAAACCAGTCAATTGGGCACGAAACCATACGCTCGACTTAGCGGACCGAGTGTAGTGTACGACAAACCACGTCGTCCCATGCACGACCACAAAAGTTAGTTCGCAACAAGTAGTCGCCTCCCCGACATCCAGATAACTCGATGTGTCCTTCTCCAAACCGACTACGCGGCCACTCTCCAACATGTCGACCCAAGGTATGAACATGGCGAGCAACATCATGAAACCTACGGCCAGGACCATGAACATACCGGGCACGATCATGAATCAGGCGCCCTGGATCATGAAGACCCCGGGCAGCGCTGCTGATTATTACCTAAAACTATGAATCTACCGGCCCGAGCATGTGTTTGTCGGTCCTAAGCATGAATATGTCGAGCTAAGCATGAGTTTATCGGGCTAGTCCCACGCGCACAGTCCCTAAAACGTCTACAACGCTGTAAATCATGCATTACAACAGGAAAATAAAGAAGATAAGTCACTTACTTGAATCAAAAAGTGGATTCGGCTACGGAGGAAAAGAATCTGTAACAGAAGATCGCAGCTATGAAAAATCTGGAAGAACAGCAGCAGTAGGAGCGCAAAGAGTAGAAACGTGTTATGGGGCCCAAGGTTCCTATTTATAGTGATGACGTGGAATACCAAACGTCACCTCGGGCAACCGCAGAGTTTCTATCCTCGACGCACTGCTTCCAACGCAATGATGACCCTATCTTCATAGGGTGGCGGCACAGTTCCCAAAAGATACCTCGTGTGCTCGACAGACACGCGCCGGCAAGGATCCTCCGAGCATCCACCGCGAAAGATTTGTCTCCGAGCACGACACGGAGAGGCCCTCGAGGGCCTGCATCTCTGACCCGGGCGCGAGACCCCAAAGCGGAAACGACCTGAGATCAAGCCATGGCTCCTAACAAAGGAACCACGACTTGGGGGGCTCCTGTTCTGGACTGGGCCCGACAGGCCCAATAGCATTGCTAAGGCCCAATCCAAATGGACTTGCTGTGGACCACGCCGACCAAAGGGTCAAAGTCGTGCCCGACGTACTCCCTAAGGTCACGTGCTCGACCTCTACATCTCCAGCTCGACATCTTGCTGTCCAGCTCGACATCACCTCGAGCACCCCCAACTAGAGAAGACTCAGTCCACTGCACTCCCAACGAGACCCCGAAAAGACCGCGTCTCCGTCCGCCCGCACTTCACGCAGAACATCCAGGAAGGGGACCACGTGCGGGTCCCCACTACGCACGTAGAACCTGGCAGTTCCTCAATTGGGCCAAACCTGTCCGGCCCAAGGAAGGAACCTTGGCCCAGCGTTGGGGGCTATAAATACCCTCTGTTTCCAGAGGGTCAGGTATTCATCATTCTACCCATACACTTATTATTGCCTGCTCGTGCTTCTACTTACTTCAGCATCGGAGTGCCTTGCAGGTACCCCCCACCTCGTTCAAAAAGCTTTCAGATCGGAGCCAGCCGTGACGGTCCATTTCTGATCAGGTCAGATCATTAACCATACAAGTTATCCTTGCACCATCATGAAAGAGATCAACACCACCACTTAAAATAATCAATTTTTAACTGCATTCATTTCTCCATCCTGAACGCAACAAAAACATTATACAATTTTTTTCTTGATACATAAGAAACCTACCACACAGAGGAGACTTATCATGTGCAATAAAATATAATTTTTAGAAAAGAAGAATCAAATATGTAATGATTAGGAGGCTGAAAGTGATTACTGATCGAAGAAAGTGGATTATTGTAAATTACACTTCAACTAACTGTACTGTTTTCAAACTTTCTTGCATTCGTTAAAGTTGGCAATTTTTTAATTTAATTGCTTAAAAAGTAAAAAAAAAAAAAAAAGAAGGAAAAAAAGTCAATTCCACCATAAATTACTGAAGAAATAATCAAGTCAAATAGTGCTGTCAAAAGGCAAGTCAATTGATTCTTTCACGTTCCTAAAATTAGTCCTGGTTTTAAGAGTTATATATACAAGCAAGATTGATAATTTATTGTAATCTGTTGGTTTACTCAAAACAGTCAGCATATATTCAAAAATAACATATTTATGCTATTTAAAAACAAGTGGTTTTTCTACTCTCAAAATAAAAAAGAAGTGCTTGTGTAAAAAAATGGTTGAATTAAAATGGTCAATGAATTTCAGTTAAAATCGAATGAATGATTTGGAGCTTATGTTTATTTTCCTTTGTTTTACGTAAATGTGTTTGTTATATTCAATTCTGAATCCGCCTGTTTTAATTTTAAAATAATTATTTTTATTTTTATTTAAAAAAATACTAAAATAATTAAACTCATTTTTTATAAGTTAAAAAATAAATTTTGACATTCAATATCATAAATATACATTGTTAAAAATTAAAATCACGTAATTTCTCAAAAAGAAATATCTAAATAATAATTTTTATGAAAAGTTATTCAAATAACTTTAAATTTAGGTGTTTTTTTTTTTTATTTTGATATAAAAAAATTATAACAAAATGGTGAAATATATTAAATAATATTCTATGAAAAACTACTTAAACTAAATTTTTGTTTAATTTTTATTAAACTTTGTAAAAATAAAATAAAAGTGAAAGTCTATAAAAATCATTTTTGAAAAAAAGATGAAACAAACAAGTCATTTCAATAGTATAGTGATTAAACAAAACTCAATTATTTAGATAGGAGTTTTTTTTTCAATTATATCTAATATAACTATGAAATTTTATCAATTGAGTGAATAATATTTTATTTTAATTCATTGTATGGATTGTTCCAAACTCTTGATTCCAATCATATATAATGATATTATAATTAGTTTAGGTAAATCAAACACAATCTTTAGCATTATGATGTTACATTTATTCATCACACCTTACTAATATAGAACATGCACGTCGCAGTAGACGAAACTTTTATTGTTCGATACTAGTCTCGATGAGGGAATTTGTAATTAAACTGATCTCACCAACTTATTTATCATAAATTGTCTATCGTGCATCAACATACATTGAAAATAAAATGATATTATTATGGCCTCATAACACAATTGTCCCCTCAAGAAAATGAGAGAATCTTGATTAAGTCTAAGAATGATCTTTGCTTCTCTAAGATGGACCTCCAAGGTTGTCCTCCTTTGATCTTTTCTTCATCTTTTTCTTTATTATATTACATAAAAAAATACTTATTTTACATACAAGTGAATGAGATGTGAAAAGAAGTTACATATAAAGTATTAAGAGAAAGGCAAAACACACAAGTCGTATTTAAATCATTCCCAAGATAAAATGAAAGACTAAAATCATAACTGTTCACCACAAGACAACAATAATAAACATATTTTATAATTGATCACACTATGTAGAGTTTGGCGGGGGTTCCGCTGAACAAACAAGGGACAAAGGGGACACCTCCCCAGAAGCTAACTATAAATGAACAATTCACTTTGAATCGATATTATATTTTACATCAACACTTGACACCTTTTTGCAAAACTTAATCGTATAAGTCGTTCATAGACACACAACTCATATGCCTCTATAATTCCCAATGTAACATGTTTGTACCATCAAAAGCATAAAGATCACTTAGTAAATATGAGTGATTGAAGTATCGCTTCTTCACATTACAAATGTCGATTATGAAGCAGTGTCAATATTGATCATTCAAATATATAACAGTCACTTTTACTAATTAAATGGACTATACAAAACCAGTATATTAAATATACTAATGTTGCACCAGACTTAGTGATATCATATATAAAATTGATTAACATACATTTGTAAGTATGGATGATTGAAGTATCAGTGCTTTATAATAATAATTACATTTATAAACAAACTGATTGGTTTTCTTTTAGTATATGACATATGTTATTAAAACTATTAAAGTTAGTATTAGATTAATCCACTTTATTATTTGAAACTCTTTGATTACCTTGAAGAAGATTCAATTTGTCTCTTCCTTTATTGAATTTATCAAGTATGTTTTCTACATCACCACTTTTATATTTCAAAATGTTACATTGATCATACTTGGTATATTCAACTAAGACTTTGTGAGAAGAGGATTTTTTGAATTAAAATGCATACACACACACATACACACACACACTATCTCTCTATATCTCTCTCCCTCCCTCTCTCTCTCTCACACACACACATACTTTCTATTCCTTCCAATAGGTGTTTATTTTCAAATTAAAATGAAAAATGGTTTTAAAGGTGGAAATAAGATGTACTGATTTATATTTAACTTATTGCAAATGTGAAATAAATCATGATAAGAGAAATGTGAAGTTACCTATTCTTCATCATGATCTGCCATGGGAAATATGTTATCCTCTTCGTCATCTTAGGATTCCATGTCATTGTCGTCTCAAGAAATGTAGACTTTCATTGCTTCTTTTTAAGGCTTCTTAAACTTTCTCTAATTTCTGGTTTCTTATTTGATTCTGAGGAAACTTTAACCTTATGTGCCATTTATTTATGCATTGAAACATCAAGTTCGTATCTTCATCACTTCTACTTTGGCATTCTTGATCTTCTGACTACATGTTTTTTTATATTTATAATTTTCAAATAATAAATTTTCTTCTTCTTCTTCTTCTTCTTGTCACTTTCCTCGTTATTTACAAGCCTTTTCAAATCCATCTCATGTTCCTACAATTTACCAAAAAGAGTAGCCAAGTCCATGAATGACAAGTCCTTATTAGAACAAGATTTAGATGTGTGTTTAAATCTCTATATTTTGATGATAACAATGTATATGTTTTACGTAGAAAATTTTAGTTCTAATGGTTTCATTGAGTATGCAAATATTAGAATTCTGGATAGTCTTAATCAAGATATAATCAGAATCACTTTAATACTCAGAAAGAAAACCATTTAGTTCGTTTTTAATGAAACATCAGTAGTTCTGTGGAATGTGTCGTAACCGGCAAAAAATAACTAGTCGCCACTATTAATTTTTGTCCTAACGACGGGTGAATAATGGAATAACCCTAATTGTACAAAGATTCTAAGTTCTTGATTCACTTTAGACAAAAGAAAGGTGTTAGGCACCACTCATATACATTGTTCACAAGGATACTAGAGTTTCAGTTTAGAGATTTAAGAATAGGGATTTAATTATACTAGGGGAACTCGCCATGATTTTTAAATCATATGCCTATGTATCCTCTTATAAGGAATCAGGGTCTCAATTCATAGTTCGTAGTGTTTCGTTAGTTTTTTTATGGATTGTAGAAATATCTCGAATTCTCCTTGAACCAAGTCTGAGTTTGTGGATAGCGGAATCGTAGACGTGGTTCACAGTCGATAAAAGAAGTTTTCACAATCCTTTTTGAAAATAAATATAAATTTGAATTATGTTAGTAGAAAATTGTTAGTAATTGATTGGTTAGATATTTTAGATGTGCTATGCAATATGAGAAAACAAATTTGAATGAGAAAAAATGTTTAATGCAATTAAAATAGGGTTGGTGTTTTAGAAAATATTTAATTAATAAATAATTATTTTCTTAATTATTAAAAATATGTTAAATATTTCTAATAAAAATATAATAACTATTTATTAATAATTATGATAAAATATATTTAATGCAAAAATGTTGATGATAATAAATAAATCAAACAAAACAAATAAATTAATTAATAAAATAAAATAATCAATTAAAACAAAGGGGTGTAAATTGTAGTTTTTTGGTAAAACATAGAGGTTTAAGTAGTAAGGGTTGAGGCCTAACAATTCAGTTCAAGTCCAATAAGACCGGGAGTGTAAATTGACTTTAGGTGGCAAAACTGGGGGGTCTGGAGAGTAAGGGTCCAAGTTCAGATATTGAACTGGGCCCAAAATGCGCAGGGGTGCGTCTTGTATTTTAGAATAGTAAAGAAAAGGGACTGGGGTGCATTTAGAAAGGGCCAGACCCAAAACATCATTTGCTTGAGACTCGCGTGGATCCAATGTGGCGTGCGTACACGTGTTATGGTGGAGGTGAGCGATCTAAGAGGTTTGATTTGATCACAAGAGTGGAGATTGAGGGTGCAGGATAAAAGAAGTGCATGGAATCACGGATAGAGTATATTTAAGTGAACATCAGAGCCAATGGCTCATTTTCTTCTCCTCTTTCTCTCTCTACGCCTTTATCCAAACAAAACAAAACTTTTAGATAGAGAAGCTCTCGCTTCTCTCTGGGAGATCAGAAATCGCCCCGCCGGCTTGAAATCGCTTCTGCCGGCAATTCCACACTTAGCCGTCGTAGGACCACCACCTATTCCAGATCTCCGGTTGAAGCTCAACCAGGATCTTCAAACCCTCATCCAAGTCGCCATGAAGGAAACCCAGAACCATCGTGATTCTTCATCCTTAACCCAAATCCTCGCATGAACCATAGTAATTTATAACCCAACCCTTAGAACCCTAAGGAGAACTAACCTAACCCTAGGGTTCTGGATGAACCCTAGCGACATAAACCATAACCCTATGAAGCTAAATCCTAGATTAAAATAAACCATAAATCAAATTTCCAAAAATCACGAGATCAACACAATAACTACAAATGTTCAACAATTGTAACCAACCCTAAGCTAAGTGAATCTGAGGGTTACCTTTCCTATAGTGAATTTTATCGTATGCTTTTCTTACTTGATTCCCTAGTTCTCTCCTTCTAACCTATTTCTCTTTCTTTGATTTGCATGTATAAGGTGCAGCAGAGATAATAGAAGCGACATCGCTTGAAGATCTTAGGGTTTCTATTCACAAACCCTAGATCGGTGTTGGTGGTTTCGTGATGGCGGATTTAAGCCACTCTTCTTCTACTCCTTCTTTGGCTTCAAATTTTTCCCGGTCCCTTTCTCTTAGAAATTATGGTTTTTATAGTGTTTTAGAGTTAGATAAATTAGGAAAAACTGTGTCAATTGTCATTATGTTTTAGGTTTATTTAGAAATTAGGTTTTAGATTAGATTTTGTTTAGAAATTAGAGATTTGATTTGTAAAGATTGAAATCTGATATTTTGTAATTGATACAATTTCTGTGTAAATCCAATGAATTTTGATTTTGTTAATATCTGATTCGTATAGTGACAGTTATCTTTGGGTTTGAACTTGATATGGATATCTTATCAAGGAAGAAGACCTTCCTCCATTTGTAGATTAGCGATTAGGGTTTTTGGCCCTCTTTTGATTTAGTCAAAATAGTTTAAAAAATAAAATAAAATATTTTAAACTATAATAATAATTGAATAATAATAATAATAATAATAATAATAGTTAATAATAAATAATAATAATAACTATATTATTAATAATAATAATCATATAACCAAAAAGTCAGAAATTGACTTCTGGTTTACCCTAATTCAATGGGCCTCTAAGACTGGGCCAATCTGATATATCACTTAATTGGGCTATCAATTCTAAACACATACCCCTTTCATTATTGTTCAAAATGATTCACCAATCCTTAATGGGCCATCAGACTTTGATAGTCCACTTGAAGCAAGACACCCCTATTTTATAAAAATGCACCTCCCTCCTCTTATTATTCGAAGTGAGTAAAAACCCTTAATGGACCATCAGACATTGATGGTCCATTTTGAAGAAAACACCCCTCTTATGAATTTAAACTCCCCATAAAATATTAAAATAAACAAATTGAACGATATTGTAATACAGTGGGAGAAATGACTTTTCAGTTTCATCGTAAATGTTGCGGTTAGCAGGAGTCGCCACCGACTTTTCTTTTATCCAACAATTAGGAAAGGTGAAAATAATAGGAAAGAACTTTGATAGATTTTGAGTTTGATGGGTAAGTTATGAAAAGAGAAGGTGTTAATACCCTTTTCATCCGTAGTTATCTATAGGCTCTTAATTGCTTAACTCACTTTTAAAACTTGCTTTGTGTGTGTGTGATTTGTTTGAAAATATTTTGAAATGCCAATGTAAGGCTAACTTTTTTATAATTCTTGTATCAGTCCTCAAGAATGTATGTAAAGTGTTTTTGAAAATATCTTGTTTGAAAGTGATGTGTAAAAATATTTTGTTTGTGAGCAAGCATTCAAGAGTCATACCCACTAAGTCTTTCTTGTTATTTTCCTTCCCCTTTGGAGATAGTATTATCCATACCACTAGTTGGTAGGTAATCCTATTTATTGGATGTGAAGGGACAGGCGTAGGGTCATCGCATGGTCATCGAAGGCAACATGTAAGGGTACTTTAGCAATTTTATCGGAGGGACTATCATCATTTTTCTTGTAAGATCATCGAAGGGACTAGATCATTTCGTAGGAAACTCAGAGGGTCATCGGGGGATTATGATCTTTATTCAAAAGGGACTATGATGATATTGTATATCGTGGGTCTTTTGCTAAAGTATCCCTATTTTCGAGGGACATGACCAATAATATCACAAGGCAACAAGAGAGGTTACCCTAGAGGTGCAAATGTGCGAAGTATGTATTTTCAGTTATTTTATCTTGAAAATTAGGGTTATCTATGTTTGCTTTTAGTCTTGACGTACAAACCCTATTTTATTAGCAGTTAAATATGTACAGAAAATTAAAGTGCGGAATGTAAAGTGCAGAAAATTAAACCTATGCTATTACATCCTGTCAACAATAACATAATAGGAAAAATGTGAGAAAAGACAAATCTACGCTATTACATTGAAGAGTTGTGACCTATACAATCGTCTAGGAAATGAAATAGCAATAAGAAAAAGAATGTTAGAAAAATGTTTAAATGTTTTTTTTGTGTTTTTTAGAAAATGATTTAGGGTTAGGGATGATAATTAAAACCTAATAACTAATTAAGTTAATTAAAAAATCTAAAACCCTAATTAGAAACCCTAACATCTAATTAATTAAGAAGAATTATTTGGCTAAAACCCTAAAACTAATTAATTTTTATTAAAACCTAAAGTCTAATTAATTAATTAATTAAATTCCAAACCCTAATTCTAGTTAATTAAAAAAACTAAGCCTAATTTGTTATGGGTTAATGTTTTTTAGTGGTTAATTGGAAAATAATTAGAAAATTAGAGTAAAAACTAGGGTTAGAAAATAAGGAAAACAAAATGCATGGGATGGGACTTAAACGCACACCCTCAATCTCAAAGAATGCACTGCTTGCCACTAGGCCATGCATTGTGTTTGTGATTGTGAATAGCCACTGATCCATTTGTAACAAACTCGTGTGAAATCCTGAAAAAGTAAAAAAATTTGCAAAACATAGGGATCGAACCCATGCCTCTCATATCACAAGTCTCTGTCTCCAACTATCTGAGCTACGCTGGTTTTATGTTATTCAAACACGTATCAAACATTATATAATAAAATAGTTGGATCAGAGAAGCGCTGGAGCCCTAGCTCTGGTCATCTTCTCTAGTGAGCCAAAAACCTTAACCTACAAAAACACATGAGTTAGATCATAACAGGGACCCTGCCCCCCTAATTTGACTCTTACGAATCCAATGGTAGCATTAGTTTGACCAAAAAATGCCTGTAGAGTGAGTTTCAAAGAAAATATTTCAAACTGCCCTAACAATGGCAGATCTTTATTCATGCGTCAAAGCTTACAAACGATACGTTAAAACAGTTCCACACATCAATATGAACATGAATGTATGCATCAAATTAATTTAAATTGCATGAATTAAAAGTTTGAAATTCAAGAATGTTACCAAACCGGTGCAGTCGAGGGAGAGAGTTCTGGCGTGCTTCAAGCTTGAGTAAGGGCTAAAATGGCTTCCTGGGAACCTCAGGAGTGTGATAGAATGCTTGGAATTGATTGATAAAGGTCGGAGATAAGGGCTTCGAGTTGCCCTATTTTCTTAAAAAAATTGGAATTTTAAGGTTTGTTCTTGAGGCAACCTTCTTGTTTTTTCCTTGGTCTGAATGTTGTGTATTTATAGAGAATAATTTTAGGTTAACAAAATTGAATCAAATTTTTGTAATTTATGGTGTAATATTTGATTTGGAATTTGCATGAAAAACTTCTATTTTAAGCTCAATCTTGTGCCAATCATCCTCACACGGTTTTTGCTAGTTGGTTGTGATATTTTGGGGTTCAAATCTGATCCAAAACAAAAGCCTTGTGTCTTAATCCATTAGTTTTATATTTTATTTGATTTAATTTGCATCTAAATAAAAGAAATAAAAATCATAAAAAAATATGTGAATGGATTTAGGGGTCTAATATGAGGTCATGAACATGTTTGAGCCTAAAAACATTGGCTCATTAGCCCAAAAATTCAAGTTTCCTTAATTTGAACTTCATGCATTTTCTCAAAATTGCTCAACTTGCACCAATCATAACTCTCTCAAATTTTGTCATATGAAGATGATCTTGGACCTTTTGGAAACCTCAAGATGTCTCCTACAACTTTCATGTTGGTCATTTTTTCATTTGAAGTTTTAACTTGATGTAATTTGCTTTGACAAAAGATGTCTTTTTGATGACTTTCAAAATGACCTGTAATGTTTTGGCTCATATCTCTCAAATGAAGCATTTTTTGTCCTTGAGCTTAGAGAGAAAAAGTTGTAGAGAATTGAATTTCCTTTATGGTAGGCTTTGGTTGAGGAATTTCTGATGAATTATGTGAAAGTTGTGTTTGGTCAAAGTGTTGTTGACTTCTCCTCAAGAAAACCCTAATTTAGTAACTTTTGAATTTTGATGAATCTTGAGTTTTCTTGATGAATCATGATCAACCCTTGATCAAATGATGAACGTGACTTCAAAATGTTGATGTTGACCAAAAATCTTGAAGTTTGACTATAGATTGATCAAAGTTGACTTTTTGTCCAACACAGTTGATTTTCAATCATCTGACTAATTGATTGAGAAAACTTGTGATGTAAGGCTTGAAACTTGGTATGAGGATTCTTTGAAGCCCGTGGGATAGAATGAAGTCCATTTGAGGAATTAGAAACTCAATTTTCTTTTAGATAAGAAAAACCTTAGTTGTAGGTCAATTGTTTAGGAGAAGAGTCCATCTGATCAATCTTTGAGTAGTCTTGAGTGTTTGAGACCTTCATGAGGATGTGTCTTGAATTAATTTGCTCAAAGATAGGAGGGAAAATTTTGGGGTACGACAACTGCCCATGTTCAATCTTCTTAAACCTGAAGAGTTAGATTGGCATGCCTGCCTTTTTTGATCTGAAGGTGGAAGAGGATTGAATACTTAAGTACCCAAAAATTTTCACTCACATGTGCACGAAGTAACGCTGCGGATTGATTGTATCAAGAATGGGTTTATAGATTCCATTTGGTAAGGTGATACAATGTTGTCAAAGATAGGCATATAGATGCCATCTTAAGTAAATGGTGATAGGAGTATCAGAATTAGTCTATGCTCGAATGTATCTGAAAAATTATACTAGAATGAGTTTGTGTCTGATTGTATATAGGAGACATGATAGGGAGTGTCAGAATGAATCTTATGTTTAGATTGTATCTGAATGATGTTCTAAAGTTATTCTATGTCTTGACGGTATCTATAAGAGGATCAGAATGAGTCTTCGCCCGACTGTATCTGAGCAATGTATTGGAATAAGTTTACGCCCGACTATATCTGAAAGAGTATCAGAATGAATATATGCCCAATTGTATCCAAACAATGTATTGGAATGAGTATCAGAATGAATGTATATCTTGATCTTATCTGAACTGTATCTAGAAGATGTACTGGAATGAGTATTAGAATGAATCTATATCTCGATCGTATCTGAACTGTATATAGAAGAGAATCTAGAGTAAATCTTCAACTAATTATATTTGAAAGACATGCATATCAGAATGAACACTTGTCTGATTGTATCTGAAAAGTGATAAACTGTTGGCAATGTTTGAGAACTAACCTGAAAAGGCAAAGTTAGTTTTATGAAACATTATGATGTATGTAATGCATTGTGTAATGATGCTCTCAAAATAAATGAGAATATTATATGCATTTCGTATGCGCATGTTATGATATTTTGTAAATGATGTATGGATGCAATATGTTGTTGGAGCGTATTGGTAGCTTCTTGTAACAACGTCTAGCTGGGGAAAATAAATCTATGACTATTGTTGGGGGTGAAGAAAGTAATTCTTCAATTTTGTTTAGAATGACTTTACTGGAGATTCCTGATTTCTGTTTGAGGACACTCCACTAGGGATCGTCGACTTCTGCTTGGGGATGGAAGCATTCAAGGAGAGTCGGTCATTCATCATTTTTTTCTATTGAAGGATTTAATTCTTATGTAATCTGACTGGGGATGAAAGAGATGGATATTCCTCTAATGCGCTATCTGACCAGGTTTCAAATATGGGTATCAACTCTTATGGGGAGAACAATGTTGAATGACATTTGGCTGGAGAATAGAATTTTGTCGAGGAAATTGCAGTATTGGAGAAATAAACTTCGTTGGGGAATTAAATCTGGTAGAATGTGTTAAGGAAATAATCTCTGATGGGGATTGGAATTTCATAGGCTCCGCTGAGAAAGTTTCCACGATATGTTGGGGAAATGATCAAACTTCTTTATCCGCTAGGGGACTGTTGTACCCCAAAATTTGCCCTCCCATTTTTCATACAAGATACAATCCTAGGGTTTCTAGGATATTCAAGATTGGCTCAGAAATCGATCAGACAGATTCTCTTCCGAGGCGGTAAAATTAGCAATTAGGGTTTCGCATTTCTCAAAAGAAAATGAGTTTTCAAAGTTTCAAACGGTCTTTATGGTCCTTCATGTGTTATCGGAGATGTTTGTGCCAATTTTCAAGCCTCGCATCGTGAGTTTGCTCAGTCAGTGGTTCAGACGACTGAAAATGACTCCAGTAACCCAAAAGATGACCTTTTGCGACATGAAGTTCAAGTGACTGTAACTTCTTCGTTATTCGATATTTTTGGGCGTTTCTTTTGCGTATGACTCTCCTTGACGTCATCTCTATTTTCTCTTCACAAGTCAAGATTTGATTATGTGCGAAAGATCATCAGAAAATCCGAATGCTTTAAAGGTCATTTTGCAAATTTGACCTAATCACAAGAAACTCTTGTCCAATTTTCGAGGCTCACAACTTCTTCAATTTTCAATATCATGAAGTGATTCTTTTTGCAAAGTATCACAAATATCATTGTCTATGAGATTACTTCAACGATCAAAGTCAAAGTGCGCTTGGAAGACCATGAAATTTATTAAAATTTTACAAGACATTCATTAATACTTTCAAGTCCATTTGTTTCTCATGCATTCATTTCAAATTCAATGTGCTAAATCCATGGATTCAAAGTCAATTTCAAATGATTCAAGTTTGCAATACATAATCAATTTGTTCATAAACTTCATTCAAAGTCTCATTATCCATTCAAGTTCAAAAGTTCTACATGTGAATCAAGTTCACATTGATTCTACATATTACAAGACAAGGTTTATTCCAAGTTTCCATTCTCAATTTTAAGTCCAAATCTTATTCCAAATTTAACTTTTCAAGGCTATATTCAAAAATCAACTCATCATTCTTCAAAGGAATTTGCAAAGCTTATGTTGATCACTCTTGAAGACTTTGAACAAGAAAAAGACTTCATTAAAATTTCATGAGAAGCTTACAAGACTAAAAAGTAACTTTTAAATACCTAAGTCCTCACCATTATCATTCAATTTCCTTTTGGTACAAGGCTTACGTTCAATCTATCATCCAAAGTGTTGTTCAAGATCAAAGAATGTTCAATTGTTAAAGTTTTTTACAAGCTTGCAATTACAACAAAAAATATGTTACAAAATTCCTAACAAAGCACTAAACTACAAAGGAGTTTTCTTCATCATCAAGCTTTCTTCAAGTGCTTCAAGTCACTCTTTGCCAATTCTCCCTATCATCCAATGGGCCCGTACATGTAAACAAAAGAAGAGCATTAGTTAGCAAAATTCATGTTGGAATAAGATTGGAAAATTTCAAAGAAATCTCTATATTTTCATCATTAGGGATTGGTAAAAAGAATCAGAAATAAGGGGACAACGTTTCGTCCGTGTTTGGTCCATTGCAAATCGCAATTTTCAATTGGTTCACAGAGGAAAAAATAAGGAGAAATGCAAGTCAAAATCAATAATTTCATCATGGTTTCAAATGCTGCAAAAATAGTTTACATCACAATGAAAAAAGAACAATCACAAAAAGCCAAAATGCTGTCAAAAATGGACTGCATTGCAGCCCTCCATATGCTGTCCATAAGAGGCCAAAATCTGCCCAAATAGCTGCAAACATACAACCTAAAATTGCACATAAATAGGCTAAGTCAAAACTGCAACAAAAAGGAGAAAAACAGCATAACACAAATGTTCAAACCCAATTGCTTTTTCCCCCCAAAAGTTTTGTTTTTCATAAGAAGAGTGAAGCATATAACAAGGCCATTCGGGACAAGGAGAGAAACAGATATTCATTATTAAAAAAAAAAACCAGCAGCATACAACAGCATAACAAAGCATACCAAAACCCCAAAAATATCATCATCATTTTCTTAAAGACCACCCTTCATAAAGGAAGAGAATACAGAAAAAAGGATAGAAATCAACTTCCCTGTCAAGCAAAAGCCAACAACAAAGTAAGTTTTCATCACTCCTCTGCTTATATCATGAAACCTTTCATCTGCATATTTTCTGTTTTTTGTTAAATAGTCAGTTAAGGAAGAAAACGAAAAAACCAGCAATAGATAGAACCAATAAACGTGTAAAAAATAAGAAAACCATAACAAACCAACAAACCTGTAAAAGCATCCAAAAACCAGAACAAACCAACAAACCAATGATAGAAATAACAAACCAGAAGCATAGTAGTATCTCTCTTTTCCATCCATCACATACTCTTCTCATTTCACCCACTGTTAACTCTCTTTCCCCTTTCATTACAACCAGCATCATCATCCCAGTAAGAACCCATCTCTCCATTCAATCCATCCTTCTCATGCAAACAACATCTCTCTTCTTCAATTTCCGTCAAACACCCCTCAATTACAACCTTCACCGTGAATCAACTGTATCCATCGACCACTATCACATACCTGAGTAGCCATATACACAGGAGCTCTCTAGCCTTTCATTCTCCACCACCATCGATTCCGCCATCGACGGTCTTCCGTCGTGTTAGCTCTTCCATTTTTTTTCTATTTTTCTTCTCCAATTTTCATCAATTAACGTAAATTCTGAGATTCATTTTGTTGCTGAGATTCAGTTAGCAAATCATGTTGTGAGATTTAGTGCAGAAGAAAGGGAAAGGAAATCGTATGAGAGAGAGGGAGTTTGTTCCATTTTTACAGTATTTTTTTAGAATAAAGAAGAAAACAAAAAAGGGTCTTTGGAACTAACAATAATAATGCTGTAATTTTTTCCTCTTCCCTAGGGACAACGCCGGCGGCGCCCTTTGTTCTACTTTAGGGTTTATTTTTTTCTTTTTCCTCTTAGCACAAACCGGGTTTGGGCCTGTTTGTTTGGCCCAGCCCGTTTCATAATTTTGGCTTATCAACTAATGGAAACTCAAAAATGCATGAATGAATAAGCAGTGGGTTGGTTAAGGTGTTGTCATTTGAAGGTAAAGTCCCGGGTTCGAGACACCCCCCCCCCCCCCCCCCCGGGACATTTTTTTATTTTTTTTTCTGGTTTTCTTTTCTTTCTTTTTGGTAAACAAACAAAAATTCTTGGGCCCTAAATCCCATTCAAAAAATATATAAAACAACACACACCCTAAACGGCCTTACACCCCTTATTTTAAATGTCAAATTTAATTTTTATATCTTTTATTAATTCTTCTAGGTTAACTTTCTTTAAAAATTAGTTGAATTGTCTTAATTAGTTTAGTTAGGGATTTTATTTGTGAATAATTTTGTTAATTAATCTTTCATTAGGTTTTAAATTATTTTGTTTAAATTCTTCATAATAAAATACCAAAAGACAAAACATATATAAACGATTTAATTTCTTTTAGTCAATTATTTTATTTTTAGAATAGGTTTTACTTTCTTCCTTTCAAGTAAATACTTAAAATTTTATTTCCATATTTTGTTGGTTAGTTTTATTTCGTAGATTATTGTAGCTTTAATTAATCGCTCAAAATTCGATTTGGTTGTATTGTTTGCTATTTGGACCTTTTAATCGCATTTGACGCATCCCCATTTGTAAAAATTGTACCCCCATTCCCGAACACTTTGTAATAGCGTAGAATTTCAATTCTCGCAATTTACTGTTTTCCTTATACTGTATAGTAATTAGGCGTGTATGGCAAGATTCAAAAATCAATCGCTAGATAACCTAATCAAAGAACAAAATAACTTGAAACAAACACACTTTTTCACACACGCACCTCTAGGGTAACCTCGCTCGTTGCCTCAGAAATACAGTCATGTGCCTCGAATATGGGACGCCTTAGTAATGACCCTTCGATAAAAAAGATCGTAGTCCCTCGATGACCCTCAATGTTGCCTTCGATAAAACGATCTCGTCCCTTACGAAAATTGCTAAAGTGTCTCATAAGTTGCCTTCGATGACTGTAAAATTGACCCACGCTTGTCCCTTCATATCCAACTATGGGGCTTCTTACCAAATTAATGGTAAGATAGCAACATTAAAAGGAGGAAGAAAAGAACAATTGAAAATCTTTCGAGTAGATAGATTCGCTCCTAGTTACTCGCTTGCTCACGATAAAAACATTTTTTCACCTTCACTTTCATTTCAAAACATTTTCAAAAGACAAAAACATTTTGTATACGTTCTTATAGAGACGAGAACCATTGCAAAACATATTTTCAAAAACCACTTTCCGAAACACAGTCCACAAACACATCTTTGAACCATTTTTCAAAACAAAACTTTGTACGCGTTCTTATAGAAACGAGAACCATTACGAAGAGATTTTTCAAAACATTTTCAAAGCCCACACCACAAGCACACTGTCAAATGAAAGCAAATTATCTAAACGAGTAACTAAGAGCCCATGGAAAACCATGGATGAAAAGGGTGCTAATACCTTCCCTTTTCATAATCTACCCCCCGAACCCCGAGAAATAATCTCGAAAGGTCTTTCCTGTTCTTTTTTACCTTTCCTTTTGGATAAAATAAAAGTCGGTGGTGACTCTTGCTATCCGCACAAATGCAATCGAAACGCAAAAACACTCAAGTCAGTTCTCCCACCTTATCACAGGAACCTATTGGGAAAGACGATCATGTCAAACTATCCATCAGGGATATGGAGATGAATTGCTAGAAGATACCCCAATTTCTGTCTGAGGATATATTAGACTTGCTGGGGAATATATCTTTGTTGGGGATGAGCTTGCAAAGATAGCTCTATAGAGATAGTTTGATGGAGATTGCTTTGTGGGGATTTGTAGATAACTTTAAACATTACCCAACCTCCTAGGGTATTTAGTAAATGCTAATCCTATTTTCATGGATATATTTTGTAAACAGTAATCATATTCAAATGCATATGTTTATTCAACGTAATCATTGGACGTTTTTGCAAACAAAATAGAGAAAGTGAAAATAATTTTGAATTTTGAAATATATTGATTCTGAAAGTTTGCCTATAAGAGGGAAGTTTTATACAAAAGACATAAATCCTAGTAAGAGGAAATCTTCGTAAAATTGAAAAAGGGGTACAAAGTGATAAATAAAGAAAAACAACTATGTGGAAAGGATCCCATCGAGTTTCAACTCTGCTATTGCCCCTATGTCTTCAAGTATCTCATGACTTGCTATCAAAAGAAGATGATTGAATTGATCTATACCATTTGAACTTAACGCTAGTAATAAAGCTGGTTGTAAGTAGATGGGTGATCCAACGAGACATAGTCGTGCGCTTTAATATATCCTTTTTTTCCTGAGCCGCCTTTTCAGGTTATCGACTTGCTAGATGTATAATTTATATATATATATATATATATATATATATATATATATATATATATATATATATATATATATATATATATATATATATATATATATATATATATATATCCTTAATTTTTGCCCGAACCCTTTTGGTTCGTCGGGATGCCCTTATTTTTGTCTAGGCCTGTCAACCTAGCAGGTCTCTTTTATGCGTAGTATTTTTTGACTATGTCCGCGTTTACAGGGTTCGGAAAATATTCACCGTCCATGGTGGTAAGTATCATAGTGCCACCAAAAAAATATCTTTTTGATCACAAATGTCCCTTCGTATGTGGGATTCCATTTTCCCCTGGGATCACCTTCTGGTAGAATGATGAGCTTTATTACGAAATCACCAGCCTGGTACACCTGATGTTTGACTTTCTTGTTAAAGGCTTTGATCATGCGTTTCTGATACATCTGACCATGACAAACAGCTGCAAGCCCTTTTTCATCAATCAAATTCATCTAGTCAAGTCGAGTCTGAATCCATTCGTCTTCATTTAAACCCGTGTCTTTCATAATCCTTAGGGAAGGAATCTGGACTTCAACTGGTAAGACAACCTCTATACCGTAGACGAGGGAGAATAGGGTTGCTCCCGTTGATGTATATACTGAAGTGCGGTAACCATGAAAAGCGAATGGTAGCATCTCATGCCAATCTTTGTATGTCACCGTCATCTTCTACAAGATCTTCTTGATATTCTTGTTTGCGGCTTCCACTGTGCCATTCATCTTTGGTCGGTACGGAGACCAATTGTGATGCTTAATTTTGAACTATGTGCAGAGTTCGGGTATCATAATATTGTTAAGATTGGTACTATTGTCCGTGATGATCCTTTCAGGGATTCCATACCGATAAATAAGGTTATACTTAATGAACCGAGCCACAACATTCTTGGTAACAGAAAAAAAAACCAAGTTGCCTCTACCCACTTCATGAAGTAATCAATAGCGACAAGGATGAAACGATGCCCATTGGAAGTAGTAGGCTTAATATCTCCAATCATATCAATTCCCCACATTACAAACGGCCAAGTATAAGTAAAGACATTCAAAGGAACTAGAGGCACATGTACTTTGTCAGCATAAATCTGACACTTGTGGCAAGTTCTGGAATGATGATGGGAATCGGTTTCCATGGTAGACCAATAATAACCTGCTCTTAGAATCTTCTTAGCCATTGTATATCCACTGGAGTGAGTACCAAAGACACCTTCATGCATATCTTCCATAATTTTCTCAACTTCCTTATTGTCTACACAACGAAGCAAAGTCGAACCATGGTTGCGCTTGTACAAGATTTCGTTACTCAGAAAGAATTTGGCAGAGAACCTCCTTAGAAATTTCTTATCATTGATAAATGCCCCTTCATGATATTCTTGAGTTTCGAGGTATCTTTTTACTTCATGGTACCAAGGCTTTTCCCCTACTCCATCAATATCAACTTTGTAGCAATGCGCCGGTTCATCTAGTCTCTCAATAGTAATTTAAGGAGCTTCATTATCTCATATGACTTTGAACATAGATGACATGGTAGCTAGTGCGTCTTCCAATTGATTCTCTTCTCGTGGAATGTGTTCAAAAATGATTTCTTCGAAGTATGGAATTAATGTCAACACATTCTCTTGATAAGGATTGAGATTTGGATGCTTCGTGTCTCATTCTCCCTTAATCTGATTGATCACTAGGGTTGAGTCCCCATATACATTCAAGAGTTTAATTCTCATATCGATGGCAGCTTTGATACCCATGATGCATGCTTCGTACTCGGCTATATTGTTGGTACGGTCAAAACACAATCTGGCGGTAAAGAGCGTATGGAAACCCTTATGAGAGACAATCATAACACCAATTCCATTACCAAGGGCATTGGAGGCTCCATCAAAAACCATAGTCTATCGGGATCCCGATTCAGGTCCTTCATATGGTCCAGGTTCTTCATAATCAGTAACTAACATGATATTCTCACATGGGAACTCAAAATTCATAGATTGATAGTCATCTACAGCTTGATGAGCCAAATGATATGCCATTACACTTCCTTTGATTTCCTTCTGAGTAGTGTACTGAATATTGTATTTTGTCAAGACCATTTTCCATCTTGCTATTCTTTCCGAGAGAGCAGGTTTCTCGAATATGTAATTTATTGGATCTAGCTTAGAGATCAACAAAGTAGTATGAGTCAACATATATTGTCTTAGTCGGCGAGCAGCCCATGTCAAAGTGCAACAAGTTTTCTCGAGCAGTGAGTATCTTGTTTCATAATTGGTAAACTTTTTTCTAAGGTAGTATATTGCATGTTGTTGCCCCAATATGCACCCCATTTAGTTCTCTAATACTTTCAAGTACATGATCAGAGGCCTTCCTTCAATAGGTGGCATCAAAATTGGAGGTTCCTGAATGTACTCCTTGATTTTGTGGAAGGCTATCTGAAAATCGTTGTTCCACTTCACTACATTATCTTTCTTCATTAACTTGAAGATTTTCTCACAAGTAGCGCTCAAATGGGAAATAAATCTGGTAATGCAGTTCAATCGTCCCAAGAAACCTCTAACTTCCTTCCCAGTTTAGGGATCTGGCATTTCTTGAATAGCTTTAACCTTGGCATGATCAACTTCAATACCTTTACCACTGACGATGGAACCTAGGAGTTTACTGGATCTTACCCCAAAGATGCACTTGTTTGGATTCAACCTCAGCTTTTACTTCTTCAATCTCTCAAACTACTTGTGCAGGTGGTCGAGATGTTCTTCTTCAGTCTGAGACTTGGCTATCATGTCATCAACGTAAACTTCTATCTCATAATGGATCATATCATTGAACAAAGCTACCATATCATATTGATATGTTGCACCAGTGTTATTCAAACCAAAAGGCATAACTTTATAACAAAAAGTGTCCCATTGTGTGACAAAAGTAGTCTTCTCCATGTCTTCAGGTGCCATCTTGATTTGATTATAGCCAGAGAAACCATCCATGAAGGAAAATACTTTGTGCTGAGCGGTGTTGTCAACCAGAACATCAATATGCATAAGCGGAAAATCAGCTTTGGGGCTTACCCTATTCAAATACTTGTAGTCTATACACATATGCACCTTACCGTCCTTCTTAGGTACTGGCACCATATTTGTAACCCACTAAGGATAGGACGTAACAACTAAGAAACCTGCATTGAACTGCTTCATGACCCCAACTTTGATCTTTTCATACATCTTAGGATGCATATGATGAACCTTTTGCTTTTATAGGAGGACAACCTTCCTTCATCGGTTTACGGCGAACCACAATGTCAGTATCAAGCCCTGGCATGTCTTCATAAGACCAAACAAAGATCTCAACAGAGTAACGTAACATCTGGATTAACCTCTTTTTGACAATGTCTTCTTGGTTGGCACCTATCTTGATTTATTTCTTGTCCTCTTTAGTAACCAAGTTCACAACCTCGCCTGGCTCTTCATACGGTTGTATGGCTCTTTATTACTACTCTAACAGTTTAGCAAGCTCTCTAGGTGCTTCATAATCTTCCTCACCTTCGTCCTCGGCTTGGTAGATCGTATTTTCGAAGTCATAATTGGAAATAGCAGAATTGTTATCAATAGGGCCCTGGGTGGATGGGGATCTGCAATTTATTATGTGGGTGTATGTAAAAACACATAGCTATTTTGAAATCAATAAAGTAAAATAAAGACAAAGAGCGCAAAATTTGAATGCAAACTTCCAATGATTTATTAAACGAAAATATATGGATGAAAAATGACAACCCTAACAAAGGACCGTTGTGCCCCGGGTAAAGCACGAGGTTTAAAATTATTGTTCAAATTACATAACCAAAAACTTGAAAGCAAGAAAATAGAAAATATCATTTACTCCTTACTAAAGGAGATTGGTATAAAGTCTTCAGCCTTCCAATTGTTGAGCCCATTGCTGATAGTAGGGAAAATCCAATTGTCTATGTCACAATCGCCATCGGCGTCTTCCATAGTGTTGACTTGATTTTTGTGAACTCCATTGTTGTTGATGCAGAATGGTGGTCTCCCAGAGTTAGCATGAGCATGACAGAAATCCCTCTGAGCCTCTAAGGTGAAACCTATACCAAATTTGCGGACTTGTAAGGAATGTTGGAAAGCTGACCCCAAATAGTGCCACCACCTTCTTCTACCACGGCCTTAGCGTCTTCCTGAGAAGCCATTCTTGGTGGAATCCTGGTAACCTTAGTAACAGTAGAAGCAGCTTTAGCAACAGGGGTTGTCTGAGGAATAACTTCAAAGGTCTGGAAAGGAGTCTCGAGGAATTCACCATACATCTCAACATACTTGAAGGAGTTCAAATGGCTCACCATGTATTCTTCTTCGCCACAAACTATAATGATTTTTACTTTTACGGGATACTTTAAATTTTGGTGTAAAGTAGAAGTAACAGCGCCTACCCCATGAATCCAAGGGCGTCTAATTAAACAAGAGTAGGATGGACGAATGTCCATCACATAGAAAGTAGAGTGGAAGAACTGGGAATCCACTTTGATTGGAAGATCAACTTCTCCATGCACCATTCTTTTTGAACTATCAAAAGCTCTCACCACAATGCCACTGGGTTTTAGCACAACCCCTTCATACTCAAGTTTGTCTAAAACAAATTTTGGCAATACATTCAATGAAGAACTTGTATCCACCAACACATGAGATAAGGTAGTGCACCTACACTCAATAGAGACATGCAGGGCCTTATTATGGTTCCTTCCTGCGGGGGTTAAATCAACATCAGAAAATCCTAGCCCATTATCAGTTGTCAGGTTAGCAACATAATTTTTGAACTGATCAACGGAGATATCCTATGGTACATGAGCACATTTCAGAAACTTTACCAAAGCATGAGCATGAGCTTCAGAGCACAACAACAGAGATAGCATATATATTTTGGAGGGGGTCTGCCCCAACTGTTCAACAATCTTATAGTCACTCTTTCGAATAATTTTCAATACTTCCTCCATCTCTTACTTGGAGGTATCTTCAATAGTAACCTTTTTCGATGCCTCAGTCTGGGCAGGCTCAGTCATCTATTATTTTCCTCGAGTCTCAGTAGTTGATTCAGTAGCAGTGATATGAACTGGTGTAGTAACATCCTTTGGAGAGATCTATGGAGAGAAAACTCTTCCACTTCTGGTGACCTTACTAGTCCCAACAATATTTCCAACATTGGGATCAATAACTTCATTATTTTCATCTTCGCTAGCCAATGGTTCTTGCTTGACACCATGGTAGTAGACATCGGCTCCATAATTCTAAGGGATAGCCTTGTCAGAGGAATATGGAATTGGCCCCAGTGCAGTAATGATTAGAGGAGCAACCCTAAGCTCAGCAGTAATCTTCACAAGACCCTTAGAAGTGATCCTTACAGGAGTATTAGAAATTGTAATCACGGACAAATCTTCAAGCTTCGGGCCTTGAGACATACTTCTACATAAGCTCTCCACAAAAGGAATCTTATCAAACAAAACTACACGGTCATCTATCAAACGATGAATACCTTCTTTTAGCAATATACAACCATTGGATTAGGACGCACAATAGTAGCAGTTTTCAATGCAACCCAGAAATAAACTGGCTTGGAACAACTTCTTCTTAACAATCATCAGAGGAGTAGTCAGGTCAATCACAGCAGAAACATCATCAATAGCATTAACGCCTTTGTCATGATTAGGCATAGGTGCAGTGATTACATTAGGAGTCTCAGGAGGATCAAATTCAATCTCTTTAGAGTCAATCATATCTTAAATCTTATTTTTCAGAGCCCAACAGCTATTAGTGTCATGTCCAGGACTGTTGGAGTAATATGCACACCTTGCATTGGGATTGTAACTAAGAGAAGAAGTATTAGGATTTTGAGGAGGATCCTTGAATGTAATCAGCTCTGACTTCAACATATGTTGCAATGCTTGAGACAACGACATGTTGATTTTTGTGAACTATCTCCTGGGTGCGACTTACCTACACTGATTATTTTGTTGTTGTTGTACCGGCGCGGGATTAGAGATCAGAACTGCCCCCACAGATTGGTTATGGTCACTTATTATGACCCTTCTGGCCGTACACAACATTGGATTATTTCTTACCATTGTATGAATTCTCCGCAGTATTCAAAGATGTAGCCACTTGAATTTTACCACTTCTGATTCCATTCTCAACATGTTCTCCTGTCAATATCAGTTCAGTGAAACCGACTGAAGAACTTCCAAGTAGGTGATTATAAAAAGGACATGTTAGCATACTCATGAACATGTCAACCAATTCCCTATCAGCCAAAGAAGGTTGAACTCTACTTGCAAGATGTCTCCATTTCTATACGTATTCTTTAAAGCCTTCCTCAGAACCCATGGACATACTTTATAGTTGCATGCAGGTTAGTGCCAAATCAGAATTATATTGATATTGTCTATAGAAAGCTGCAACCAAATCTTCCCAAGTATGGACATTTTTACCTTCGAGTTGATAATACCATTCCAATTGTGTTCTAGACATACTTTCTTGAAATAAATGCAACCACAATTTCTTTTCAGCAGTGTGTGATTGAATTTTCCGAACACATGATCTCAAATGCAGCTTCGGGCAAGAAACGCCATCATACTTAACAAAGGTAGGAGTTTTGAACTTAGGAGGAGTGACGACTCTTGAGACTAAACTCAATTCTTCAAAGTTCAAGCCAGACACCTTTTGGATCTCCATAACTTTTAGACGTTCTTCTAACAACTTATACTTTTCACCAGCAAGGGGATATTATTCATCCAAATAATCCTATTCCTCTTCATCAGAACATTTGTCAGATCCATGATTGCTTTTTTCAGTTTTAACACTCTTAGCATCTTCATCTCATTCGTTATCTTCGTCCGATGGGATATCAAGATCTTGAGCTTGCTTGACCGGACCTATAAACTTTCTCCCCATGTTAAGGATGTCAATTGATTTCTTTGTATTCTTATTCTTCTCGTTGATGAGCGCCTTCAGTTCTTCTTGCCCATTGGCTAAACTTAGGAACATCTCTTGCAACTGAGTATTCTGAGCCTGGAGTTCTTTGACTGTCATTTCGAAAGCCATTTTTTGCTGAAATAAACAACAAGAAGATGAGAAACCTATTTTGGAAACCTGATATGCAATGATATGCATGGCATGTAGATGTATATGCAATGTTTTCAAGGACCTCGTGGGATTTAAATTTGTTAATCAAAAGGGAACAGAAACAAAGACTCTTACTAATAAGTTCAAATTATGACTGCCTCTTAGGCTTACAATGAAAACAAAAAAAATATGAACTCCTAAGACCTAAGACTCAATTCTCCCATGGACGTTTCCTCTTTATGTTGACATATGCATTAAGGCTCTGCTCTTCGTGAAGTTGTTTTGTCAGCTCCAACACTTTCTTCTCACAAGCATAAAATTGAGTCTCAAAGGTGTCCCTTTCTTCTTTCAATTGAATCCAAGACTTCTGTATCTCTTCAAGGTCAGTAGGCATATCTGGATGGAAAATGGTATGAGGAATATCTCCTTTAACAACATGCTCCATAATTACTGGTAGGACAACATGATGTGGCATTATAAGATTTTGAGAACGAGATCGCACCCATCTGAGGTAGAGCTCAAAGGGATGGAGTTTTTCTGTCCCAAAGTCTTTCTATCAATCTTATTTACCATGCCCTAATAACATATAAAATTTTGACGGTAACCTTGAGGATCGTTATTGTAATCGAATACAATACCCTGGATAAGCATATCATGAGGACCGTCTCTTCGAGCATAACCAAATTGACGTAGAGATAGAGAAAGGTTGTAAGTGATACCTCTCCTTATACCAAGGAGTGGTACATTAGGGAATTCCCCACAGTTCTCAATAATAGTGATGTCCTCCTGAGATCGGGAACACCAATAGATATCTGAATGAGAGAGTGACGTCATCCTTCAAGACCACTTCAAACCTTGTTCATTCTTCATCACTGATCGGGGAAGTGCGAAATAAAACACCTGGATAGTAAAGGTATGCAACATATGAGAGTCCCTCGCTCTCTCATAGTACGAGTGTGAAGAGAGTGCAAAATATCTCTAAGCAAAGTAGGCACGGGATTATGAGTAAGAAATATTTTGATGGCGTTCACATCTATGAGTTGGTCTGGATTAGGAAATAATGCCAAACCATAGATCAACAGAGCCAAGATCTCCTCAAAATCATGAAAGATCATAGCATCTAGAAACAACTGAGCCTTCTCAATGAGAAATTTAGCAAGAAGACATTTAACTCCACTTCTTGTTTCCCAATTAGACATAATGTCTGACCGCTTCAGACGTAAGGCTGCTGCGATAACTTCAGGTTTTAGAACTTTCTCTAAATCGGTGAAGGGTGTCTAATCAAGAATAGGTACTCCAAGTAGCTTAGAAAACTCTTCCATTATGGGCACCAACTGATAATCTCTTGGTGAATTGAGAGTTTTAGGGAACCTTTGATACTAACTCCTTAAGCTTGGAAGGTATCTTCACAAAGTTGATCCGAATTATATTTCTACGAGCGGAGGCCATAACCTGCAACAAGGAACAAAGATAAATCCCTAGGTCCTTGAAATGGTTAGTAAAAATGTTATGTCATGATGTTATGGTGTTATGTTCATGTTAAGTAAGTAGAAAACACAAACAAGTCATACAAGAGCCTTAGGTTTAAAGGCTTTCATGAAGTCCATAGGTAAATACCGTTCCCCACTGAAGTTAAGTTGGCTCAACCTGTCCTAAAATAGTAAATAGGTTCTAAGAATCTCATATCACGGACCTTTCTCGCAGGCTTTATTTTAGCACGGCAACCGACTTGCCACCAAAACATCCTGAAAGTCGAATCTCAATGAGCGTAGTCTCGAGTATCAACCAATTTTGGACTGCACTAAAGCAAGTTATCTCACTACTTTCTAATGGCCAAGATGGGTCAATTAAGGTTCTAAAAGTAACTTAGTGTTAACAACACCACACGGAAGCCTAAAGTTATCCTTGACTGACTCAAGAAACATCAGTATAAACCTAAGTGTCACACTAACTGTAGCTATCATGTTAACCATATTGATATACATCGTACAATCTTTATGATCTATTGCTACTTACCTAAGGAATCACTAGATCCGGGTGTAGGATCTTACAAGCAATACCCAAACAAGCTCTTAAATTTAAAGCAAATAATTCAAACAATTAAAGCAAATAAAAGTGATCTAAACTCTAAGGTAACCCCTCTTTTTCAAGTAACTCCTAGCAGAGTATCCAGTTCTATAATACGGTGGGAGAACTAACTTTTTAGTTTTATCGTAAATGTTGCGGTTAGCAAGAGTCGCCATCGACTTTTCTTTTATCCAACAATTAGGAAAGGTGAAAAGAACATGAAAGAGCTTTGATAGATTTTGAGTTTGGGGGGTAAGTTATGAAAAGGAAAGGTGTTAGCATCCTTTTCATCCGTAGTTATCTACGGGCTCTTAATTGCTTAAATCACTTTTAAAACTTGCTTTGTGTGTGTGTGATTTGCTTGAAAATATTTTGAAATGCCAATGTAAGGCTAACTTTGTAATAATTCTTGTATCAATCCTCAATAATGTATGCAAAGTGTTTTTTGAAAATATCTTGTTTGAAAGTGATGTGTAAAAATGTTTTGTTTGTGAGCAAGCATTCAAGAGTCCTACCCACTAAGTTTTTCTTGTTATTTTCCTTCTTCTTTAGAGATAATATTATCCATACCATTTGTTGGTAGGTAATCCTATTTATTGGATGTGAATGGGACATGCATAGGATCATTGTATGATCATTGAAGGCAACATGTAAGGATACTTTAGCAATTGTATTGGAGGGACTATTAGCATTTTGCTTGTAGGGTCATCGAAGGGACTAGATCATTTCATAGGCAACTTGGAGGGTCATCGGGGGATTATGATCTTTATTCTAAAGGGACTATGATGATATTGTATATCGCGGGTCTTTTGCTAAAGTATCCCTACTTTCGAGGGACGTGACTAATAGTATCGTAAGGCAACAAGAGAGGTTACCCTAGAGGCGCAAGTAGGCAAAGTGTGTATTTTCAGTTATTTTATCTTGAAAATTAGGGTTATCTATGTTTGCTTTTAGTCTTGCCATACAAACCCTTGTTTACTAGCAGTTAAATATGTACAGAAAATTAAAGTGTGGAATGTAAAGTGCAGAACATTAAACCTGAGCTATTACATATTGTGAGCAGTTACATAATAAGAAAAATGCGAGAAAAGATAAATCTACGTTATTACATTGAAGAGTTTCGACCTATAAAATCGTCTTGGAAATTAAATAGCAATAAGAAAAAGAATGTTAGAAAAATGTTTAAATGTTTTTCGTGTTTTTTTTAAGAAAATGATTTAGGGTTAGGGGTGATAATTAAAACCTAATAACTAATTAATTAAGTTAATTAAAAAATCTAAAACCCTAACGTCTAATTAATTAAGAAGAATTATTTGGCTAAAACCCTAAAACTAATTAATTTTGATTAAAACCTAAGGTCTTATTAATTAATTAATTAATTAAAAGCCAAACCCTAATTATAGTTAATTAAAAAAAAGTAATCCTAATTTGTCAAGGGTTAATGTTTGTTAGTGGTTAATTGGAAAATAAATAGAAAAATAGAGTGAAAACTAGGGTTAGAAAATAAGGAAAACAAAATGCATGGGTGGGACTTGAACCCACGCCCTCAGTCTCATAGAATGCACTGCTTGCCACTAGGTCATGCATTGCGTTCGTGATTGTGAATAGCCATTGATCCGTTTGTAACAAACTCATGCGAAATCCTGAAAAAGTAAAAAAAAAACAATTATAAAATGTAGGGATCGAACCCACGTCTCTCATGTCACAGGTCTTTGTCTCCAACCATCTGAGCTATGCTGGTTTTATGTTATTCAAACACGAATCAAACATTATATAATAAAATAGCTGGATCAAAGAAGTGTCGGAGCCCTAGCTCCGGTAATCTTCTCCCGTGAGCCCAAAACCTTAACCTGCAAAAACACGTGAGTTAGATCATAACAGGGACCCTGAACCCCTAATTTGACCCTTGCGAATCGAATGGTAGCATTGGTTTGACCTGAAAATGCCTGTAGAGTGAGTTTCAAAGAAAATATTTCAAACTGCCCTAACAATGGCAGATCTTCATTCATGCATCAAAGCTTGCAAACGATACGTCAAAACAGTTCCACACATCAATATGAACATGAATGTATGCATCAAATTCATTTAAATTGCATGAATTAAAAGTTTGAAATTCAAGAATGTTACCAAACCGGTGCAGTCGAGAGAGAGAGAGAGAGAGAGAGAGAGAGAGAGAGAGAGAGAGAGAGAGAGAGAGAGAGAGAGAGAGAGAGAGAGAGAGAGAGAGTTTTGGCGTGCTTCAAGCTTGAGTAAGGGATGGAATGGCTTCCTGGGAACCTTATGAGTGTGATAGAATGCTTGGAATTGATTGATAAAGGATAGAGATAAGGGTTTCAATTTTCCCTAGTTTCTTGAAAATTTTGGAATTTTAGGGTTTGTTCTTGAGGTAACCTTCGTGTTTTTTCCGTGGTCTTAATGTTGTGTATTTATAAAGAAGAATTTTAGGTCAACAAAATTGAATAAAATCTTTGTAATTCATGGTGTAATATTTGATTTGGAATTTGCATGAAAAACTTCTATTTTAAGCTCAATCTTGTGCCAATCATCCTCACACGGTTTTTGCTAGCTGGTTGAGAGCATTTTGGGCTTCAAATCTGATCCAAAACAAAACCTTGTGCCTTAATCCATTAGTTTTATATTTTTATTTGATTTAATTTGCATTTAAATGAATAAAATCCAAATAAAAGAAATAAAAATCTTAAAAAATATGAGAATGTATTTAAGGGTCTAATATGAGGTCATGAACACGTTTAAGCCTAAAAACGTAGGCCCATTATCCCAAAAATTCAAGTTTGCTCAATTTGAACTTTATGCATTTTCTCAAAATTGCTCAACTTGCACCAATCATAACTTACTCAATTTTTGTCATATGAAGATGATCTTGGACTTTTTGGAAACCTCGAGATGTCTCCTATAACTTTAATGTTACTAATTTTTTTTTTTTTGAAATCTTTAACTTGATGGAAATTTCTTTGACAAAAGATGTCTTTTGTTGACTTTCAAAATGACCTGTAATGTTTTGGCTCATATCTCTCAAATGAAGCATTTTTTTGCCTTGAGCTTAGAGAGACAAAGTTGTACAGAATTGAATTTCGTTTAAGGTAGGATTTGGTTAAGGAATTTCTGATGAAGTATGTGAAAGTTGTGCTTGGTCAAAGTGCAGTTGACTTCTTCTAAAGAAAACCCTAATTTAGTAACTTTTGACTTTTGATGAATCTTGAGTTTTCTTGATGAATCATGATCAACCCTTGATCAAATGGTGAACGTGACTTAAAAATTTTGATGTTGACGAAAAATATTGAAGTTTGATTGCAGATTGATCATAGTTGACTTTTTATCCAATACAGTTGATTTTCAATCATCTGACTAATTGACTGAGCAAACTTGTGATGTAAGGCTTAAAACTTGGTATGAGGATTCTTTGAAGCCCGTGGGATACCATGAACTCCACTTGAGGCATTAAAAACTGAATTTCCTTTTAGAGAAGAAAAACCTTAGTTGTAGGTCAATTCCTTAGGAGGAGAGTCTATCTGATCAATCTTTGAGTAGTCTTGAGTGTTTGAGACCTTCACGAGGATGTGTCTTGAATTAATTTGTCTCAAAGATAGGAGGGAAAATTTTAGGGTACAACAGATATGGTTAGAGATTTAGAAAATAGTAACATTGAATAATATGACCATTGAAACTGATGGGGGCAAATTTTGGGTATGACAGCTGCCCCTATTTAATTACTCTTCGATTGAAGGTGCAAGAATATATAGGTCTCGCACATTTGAATTGAAGGGTTATTTAAATAATGGAAGACCCCAAGATTTAACCATATAAAAATAAATGATACATTGTAAAGCATACTGTTGTACCCCAAAATTTGCCCTCCCATATTCTTCAAGAAATTTCCAAGTCAAGCTTCAAAATCCCCCAAGGGTTGCACAGTTCAAGGGCCTCATGAACAGTCAAAATTAGGGTTTTGATTCTGATCAAGAAGATGAAGTTTCCAAGGGTCCAATCAAGTCTCACATGCCTACAAATATGGCCAAGCATCCTCATATCAAGTTTCAAGACTTTCAGCACAAAATTGCACAGTCAAAAACCCTAATTGCACTACAGTCAACTGTAGGGGCAAAATGGTCATTTGACAGTCAAAAGTTCAAATTTTTGGTCAACATCTCATTTTGAAGCCACAAACATCATTTGATCAATGCTTGATCATGATTCTCAAAGCTTGGCTCAAAAAATCATCAAGATGCAAAAGTTTCCTTATTTGGACAGTTGAAAAAGTCAACTGTAAATTGACCAGAGCATAACTTTCACATGGATTATCAGAAAAATTCCATCCAAAGCTCATTTTGAATAGAAAGACATTTCCTACAACTCATCTTCATATTTCAAGTCCAAGAAATGCTCTCACAAAAAGTTATCAATTTCAACATTATAGGTCATTTTCAAAAGTCAACAAAAAGGGACTTTAAGTCAAAGGCCATAACTTGAGATTGGTAAATCAAAATGACATGGGACCAAATACATTGGTTAGAGGACTCAAAGACCTTTCCAAAATGTCCAAGAACATGAGCAAAGCTTAAAAATTGAGCAAGTTATGCCTTGTGGAAGTAGGGAAATTTTTGGATATTTTGAAAAGTCAACATTGCTTCAAATGACCTAAAATTGCTAATGGGCCTATTTTTCTTCCACAATTCATTATCCAAGGCATGTGCACGACCATTTGGCCCAAAGGGAAGTTTTTCTTCATTTTTTATTTATTTATTTGAATTTTTATTAATAATAATTCATTTAAATCAATTAAATACATGAAAAATACTTAACCTAAGTTTTTCAATCTTTTTGTGCATAATATATACTCAAGATTTCGTGCCTAACCATATATGGAAAGAATCAATTGGATTGGTCATGATTTGGTAGCAAAAGCATGTGAAAAAGATTTGAAAATCATGTTTAAAAATCAAATATCATATTCATGAATGCAAGAGATTTGGATCAAGTTTTCTAACCCTAATCATTCCTACATATACAAGCAAGCAAGACCTAATGCATTTGACCAAGAAGCTGCGCTAGAGACCAAGACACAAACTTGAAAATTTGGCTTAAAAACTCAAAACTGAAAATAGGGTTAGGGGTCGATTCAGAGCACAAGACCAATTGCAAAAGCTTCCTCGTGTCTCACTGAAGCTAACTGGATAACTTTCCAACCTTTACACGCCCAGAATTGGTACAAGGGGTTCAAACTGTTTCAAATAATATGCATAATCGTGCTTCCATATTTAGGCATTTTCATTGCGTTTTTTTGATGCATTCATACTAATTGACATGTTCTGAAGCTAACCATCTACCTTGATTGAGTTTTTGTATGCTATATACGATTATGCCATTGTTGTTCATTAGGGTTCATGAAGCTCCGAATTGGGGGTTTTTGAATGAGGAAAAATTGGAGTGTGAAACCAAGGCCATTCAATTCAGTGCGTTTGGACGATCAGGAATCCACCCTCGCGCTCAATTTATGAGCATCACTGAGCTATTCGTTATTTTCCAACAGCATGCCTAAAAGAACGTTTGCAAAACCGTTGCCCATTGTTTTTATTTCAGGAACGAGGGAGAAGACGACTAGGTGGCAGGCGATGGTTGGCTGGTTTGAAAATTCGCGCGAAAGCCAAGCACTAACGCATATTTGTTTTATTATGTTTATTCATTATTTTATTTACAGATAAGCAAGATAGCCTGGTTGGTGAAGCGCGTGAGTGGTAATGTTCAGGACCTGGGTTCGATCCCAGGTCCCCACCCTTTCCATATATTTTTTTTTCCAATTGATATTCATGTGCAGGATCAATGTTGTGGCCCATGATACACCCTCAAAATCAAACATCCACGCGTACCTGGGCATCAAATCAAAGGCCATGATCTGGAGAGTACAGTGGACCCTAGTCAACGCGTGTACACGCGTCATGGAAAGGTCAACAAGGCCTCCAAATGGGCCAGAATTATTGGACTTTCACCTCCACTTTGGGGACAGATACCCCCCTAGGTTTGCATTTTTTACATTCTTTCTTTTTTTTGTTTTTTCTTTCTTTTAATTATTGTTCTTTTTTAATTAATTATTTTTTCCATAAAAACACAAAACAATAAAAAAAATCAGAAAAGATAAAAATAAAATAATAAATATTTTATTTAACAGTATTTTGTAAATAAATAACTTTAATTGATTAGTTTTAAATTTAGGTTTTAATTTTAACTCTTTGAATAAAAATATAAAAAATATAGAATTAGGGTTTAATTAATGTTCATCTTTTTTCTTTTATTCCATAATAATTAAATATTAGATATTTATTTTTATAATTAAATTGTATATAAGATAATTAGGGTTAATTTTAGGTCAAAATTTAATCTTTTCTTAACAAATAAAAAGTTGTAGAATTAGGTTTAATTTTAATTAATTCTTTTTCATTAAAATCTTAAAATACTAAAAAATACCAAAACATTTCCTTTTCTTTTTTTATTAATTAATCAATTTCATCATTTAATTTAATTTTGCAAAAGGGTCCAACGCCCTCGTTTTAATTCTTATTCAATTCGCATGTCTATTTTATTTCTTATAATTTTGATGTATCTCTCCCAAGGCCATGTAATCTTTATCTTTCGCATTTTAATTCTTTATTTTTCTGTCAAATCGGGTTCAAGAAATTTTGGCGATGTGGACCCGCGCCTTTTGTAATAGCTTAGAATCTTTTACTTTCCGCAATTTTTTTAACTGTTAATCAAGACATGAAAGAATGTATGGACAAAAATAAAAAAAAACAAACGCTAGACCACCAATAACATGACAAAAGACAAAATATCTGAAAACGACACACGAATCGCACACACCACCCCTAGGGTACGCCTCACTGTTGCCTTGCCTCGAAAGGTGATCGTCGAGTAGAGGATGTCTTAGTAAGTCCTCATGATCCGGGAACCTGGCATGAGGGTAGCTTCTAAGGTGTCTTCCCATTGCTCTGGTGATCACCATGTCCCGAACCTCGAATTGACCCGAACACCTCCAACGGTGGTGCTACCTACCTCTCAATGGTGGGATGGCACTACTTTAAAGGACATTTACACAGACGAATTCCTTAGGGTAGGTAGACGACTCTAGATACTTGCTCTAATTTCAAAACAAATTCAAAAGATACTTTTCACACCGACACCTTTTCAAAAAGCTTTCGAAAGCAATTTTTCAAATACTCTTGAGGACCGATACAAGAGTCGAACTGGAATTTTCAAAGAAACTTTTTTAAAACCCACAATTGAAAAGCAAACAAACCATTTTTGAAAACACAAATGAGCAAGTATCTAAGAGCCCATGGATAACCATGGATAGAAAGGGTGCTAATACCTTCCCTTTCTATAATCTACCTCCCGAACCGAGAGCAATCTCTTTAAGGAATTTTTCTGTGCTTTTGTCCTTTCCATTTGGAGAAAATAAAAGACGGTGGCGACTCTTGCTTCCACGACATTCCGCGAACCAGCGTTAAACAGTCAGTTCCAGATCCACCGATCACACATACCCAAGTGAACGAAGAGATAGGCAAAGATGATGATGATGATGATGTATCATCCTACCAGAGTTTGAATAAAGAGTATAATTGATTTACATATGACGATGCGAATAATTCACCAACACCTAGAAAAGAGACCATAGATTTTTGCATATTTACCATAACCTAGGAGATAAATAGCACAAGTTTGAAAGTTGACTTACTAACGCTCTGAGACTAACATAGTAAGCTTATAACAAATATTTTGTCTATTCATCACAGCTTAGGGGATGAATAAAATAGAGTTGATAATCTATTGTTGCATGGAGACTTAACACAATGAGTTATATCAACTTCAGAGAAGCTTTCGCCTATAACGACAAGACTTATTTCGCAGATAAGTTGTTGCTTATATATTTGAAGACAAGAATCCGCTAATGAAAGATTATGAAATGAAACATCTTCTCACTTAATTTTCATCTCTCAGATCAGATAATATATAAGCCTTCAAGACTAGTTCTAAGATCAGAAGTCAAGCTTCATCTTTCAGAAAATTTGTTGCTATTATTTCTGAAGACAAGTCATAGTTATGACAACTCTGATGTTCCTATTCTATAATAACAAAGTAGTTTCTTAACTACTCATCAATATTCATCATAAGAACAAAGACAAAGTAATTGATCTCTTCCAAGCTTAATACTTCATAATCATAAGTACATCATCAGAAGATAAAGATCAAGAAACTTAGTTAAGAAGAATACAATACAAATAATACACCACAAATTCCACTATCATGATATTGGTTGTAATATTCACAGAAGTTGTCTCCCATGTTCTTATGCTAACAACTACAAGCAACAAGCTAAGGAAAGTGACATTTTGTAATGTTCCAAACCTTTCTTGAATATATCCATTGGGAATCAACTATTGGAAGGAGAAAGGACTTTTCTACCCTTACAACGACTCTTTTTGAAAGCTATATAAGAAGATCAATGGACTAATTACAATTTGACGAAGTCGACGATATTGACACCGATGAAGTCCACAAACACAAAGAGAGAGAGAGAGGGGGAGTAAGAAAAATGTGAAAATAAAGAAGATGAATAAATCTACAAGATGTTGCACTAAAACTTATATTATATTCATCTTTGTAGAATTATGTAAAAGCAAGGAATTTTTGCTCATGTCTTGCTAAACACTTTTGTGTTTTATCATGTAGTTAAACTAGGAGTAATCTGCTTGTTAAGAAGCATTCTTGTAATCTCCAGAATCGGTGATGCCTCAAGGGATTGAGTGAAGATCTGTATACTTGAGAAGACTTTGAGAGCTGGTCATTGTAGATGAAATCCTTTCTAAGGAACCAAGTAGGTTAGAATCCTTGAGGGTTCAGTGATCGTTATATCTCTTAGAGGGTCGGGTAGGTCATAATTCTTAAGGGATCACCAATTATTTGATCATTGTTGTTGTTAGTCACCGGCGAGTAGCCCATGCATCTGTAATATGTTGAGATAAGTGGATTGAGTCCTTGTCTAAGGCAAAATCATCCAAGAAGGGTGGACAAGATGTAGCCTTATTGAAGGTGAAATTGGATAAACTGAATGTGTCTCTTTATATTTATAGCATTCTATATTCTTTCATAGTTTTATCAAATAGTTTTTCAAAAGGGAAAATATTTGAAAACCCAATTCAACCCCCCCCCCCCCCCCTCTCTTGTGTTTTTCTCTACCTTCAGTCCTTAGATTCATATATCTTTGAGACTTTGGGTTACGATCATAGTTTAAGAATCTAATGACTTTTATAATCAAGTCCTAGATTTGAAACACTTTTCCAAGATTTCTCATGTGATTTACAACGTAGATAAAGTGTTTCTGCATATCATAAATATTTTATTCAAGTATCATTATAAAGAGTTCATATTTATGAGGTAATTTGTTCATCCTTGACTTTTTTACCTTTGTTGTACCTTCATGGATAACAAGAAGAATATTGCATATTTATTTAGCAGTATCACAATTATAAACACTCACAAAATCATCAATGTTGAGAATGGTGGTGGTGATAGTCTTTGCTTTCAAACTGTGTTAAAGTTTGGTCCAATCATTTTCTTTTTTGCTTAACATAACATCATTAACTTGATGTATAAGAACAAAAGGAACATTCTTTATGGACTTCCAAATATCAAAATGCACCTCTTCCATAAATATTAGCATATGCTTTTTCCACAAAGCATACTCTTTTCCTGTAAAGAGTGTGTGTTTGTTTAGTGAAATATTTGAAGTCATTCCTTTCTCCTGAGACGATTAGTCTTAAAACTGAAGTTAGAATTTTATGCAATTTGTTGCACAAGTGATTCCAAATATAAGATGAGCAGTGGGGTGGGGGATTTGTGATTATTAGAAATCGAGACTAATTTTTTTAAAAATATTTTCTTGAAAACAATTTATGTTATTTCAACAATTAAATAGTGATAAAGAAGCTAAAAAATAGAAAATAAATAATTAGAGAGGAGAGAAAAATAAATATAAAAAATTAAAGAGATATGGTTAAAGAGATTGCACTAGAATTTATAGAGGTTAGACCTACCACTTATCCTTTTCATGTCCCCAAAAAATTGATTTCAAATAATAAAATGTCTTGAGCTTTTAAGGGTATGGCAACATGTTAGACAATGTGATCGATCTAGAAGGGGAGGTTGAATAGATCGTTTAAAATAATTTGTGCTTTTTAAAATTGCTTTTCAAAAAAATATACAAAAGCTTCCGGGAATATCCAATCGTCTAAACGATCCTCTATTGAAAAGATCGGATATGTGTAACCGTATGGGATATAATGACAAAGTAAGAATCAATGTGTTTTACTCAATTTATCAATCACTTATACACCTTCAATGAATATTAATTACTTCTAATGAGTTGAATGAGATAAGAATATGCACAATGAACAATTTTTGGATTAGTCAATTTGTCAAACACCTTGTGAGAAAAGCACCTTAGGTTTGATTTTAATAAATTTTAGTGGTAAGTTTTCTTAGGTATCAATCAAAAGGATTGGTACCAATGTTTTGAAATGAACTCAACACACTACAATTTCAATAAATGCATATTTGACAAATTAATTTTTGCACAGTATAGTAATCAAGTATAGAGATAAAGAAAAAGCAGAAGAACACACGATTTGTTAAGGCAGTTCCCCTTGTCGTCCTCGTGTAGGGTACGTCTGCCCCCAATTCTATAATCTAGAATTGAGATATTTGATATTAAGTAGCAAATGATACAAGATAAGAGATAGTTCACAATACAAACAACCCAATGTTGCTGATGTAACAGTCTTCTTCCCTTTCCTTGGTTTGAGAAAAACCAAGTTCCAAATTCTTCTAACAAACGTCCGGTTACCGCTACTTGATTAAGCAAACCCACCGTTTCTTAATCCTTTCACTCGGCTGATTTCGATCGCAAGCAATTTGACCACAAATCAATCTTCATAATCCTCTGGTTACCGCTACTTGATTAAGCAAACCCACCGTTTCTTAATCCTTTCACTCGGCTGTATTTAATGAAGCAAAGTGTTGTACCCCAAAATTTTCCCTCTCATTTATCAAGACATTTCTCAAAAGATCTCTTTGACTCAAGACTGGATTAGGGTTTGACCAACTCAAGACATCTCATCATGCACTGATAACCCCAAATTAGGGTTTAGGATTGCACAAGGATTTTTGGACTATCAATGCTTCATATGACTTTCAAGAATCATTATGGACCCCTAATATTATTCATGTCAAGTTTCAAGCCTTGGATCATACTTTTGATCAGTCAATTGGACAGTTGACCTAAAAATCAGTTGTATTGGGGAAAAAGTCAACCATGGCCAATTTACAGTCAAACTTCATAATTTTTTATCCACATCAATATTTTAGACTCACATGTATCATTTGATCAATTTTGGACCACAATTCCTCAAGAAATTTGATCAAATCATCAAAAGGGCAAAATGATCAAAATTAGGGTTTTGACTGAGAAAGGGAAATTTCTGATTTTTAACCTAGCAAATGACCAATTGATTTGAAGCATGATTTCAAGGGTTAAATTGCATAATATTGACCTAATGACATGGTTCAAAACATTTCAATTCCATTGGATTGACAGATGAAATTTGCAGTCAACTAATCAAAAGTCAACTATACACTGAAAAGTCAAACTTTGACTTTTTGGTCAAAATCAAATTCCAAGGATCACAATTCATCAAAACATGTCAAAATGTGAAACTTGTTCACCAATAAATCAAATATTGAAGATTTTGTTTCGAAATTTGAAATCTTTTTAACTTAGAAATTTTTCAAAGTATAGAAAATTTCTTATTTTTTCTCAACTTTAAGCCAAATTTTCACCATGATACAAGATGATTCAAAGAAAGTTATCAACATGAAAGTTGTAGATCTCCATGAAATATACAAATTTTCTTCACACATTTATTCCTAAAGATTCTTGGATCTCAAGATATAATTTTGTGAATACATGCCCATGAACTAAAATAACTTAGTGAAATTTTGCCCTAATTTAGGCAGGTTTTTGACCTAACTTCATGGCACTTTTTCACCTAGTTCCAAAAGGAATCTTGAAAAGAATTAGAAATATGGGTTATAGAGAAAATTTCAAGCTTTCCAAAATTTCCAATAAATCCTTGAGATCATTCTTGAGTAGGGAGAATCGAAGAGATGGAGTTGGCAATTTCTCACTATGATTTCAAGCCATTTCATGATGAACCAAAATTCAAATCCAAACCTAGGCTGCATAATCCTTGCTTTACAGATCTCAAACTTTTTTCTCACTCCATAATTTAATTCTTACACAGTTGTGTTGGCTGAAGATTTTGATAGTATTATTAGAAGCAAAGTAAATGGAACGTTTCGATTGAAATGAAACGAAACGTCATGTTTCGAAATGATAGAAGCGGTGCTTCGAATGGGCATATCAAAGCTTGGAGCTTCAAGTGACAATTATGAGAATATATCCAAAGAAGTATCGAAATGACAACAAGGCTGTGTCTAAGAAGTGCGTTCGAAGCGAAGAAGTACCAAAACATTTGAAATTCAAATGCAAGCGGGATGTTCGAAATTTGAAATATATGCGCTGGAGCATTCGAAGTTACGTGGAAGCAAGAGAGAGGCATTGCTCTGCATGTTCTGAACGTGGCAGAATCTTATAGTAAGACTGTTATGGTCGAAGTAGTATAAATAGAAGTCTTAGCATTAGGATTTCGTGTGTCATATCTATTGTACAAAAAAACTCAGTAAACATTCAAATTACCACATGGCTAGGGAAACGAATGCAAGAGCAATGTACGTATGATAGCACCACATGTTTATGATTTAATGAAAACCCTTTATCATTTCCAGTACTTTCCTTTATCTTTATATCAATACCATTTACAAGTTTTTGCATCTAAAGTCTTTTTATTCGAAATCTTTTTATTGATGCCTTACATTTAATTGCTTTCCTTCCATTTCAAATACTTTATATTTCAGAAACTGTTATACATTTTATGCCTTTATCTTCAAGTTTTTATCCTTTGAACACCTTTTTTACTTAAAGCAATTTTACAGTTTTCTTGCATTAAACGATTTCTTCACATTTTGAATCTTTTACATTAACTGTGTTTTTTACGTTTCGAAGTCATTTACTTGTCTTTTATGCAGTTTTTATATGTCTTTACAATTGACCTTTATTCATGCAATTTAGTTTCGCGCACATATATTTTGATTACACCTTTAGATCTTTAAGAGAGAAATCGAAATAAGTCAAACACCTACACAACATTCTAAATACCAACCATGAATACCTGTTCGATCATGAGAGTTGCCCTAATGACCAACACGTCCTAGGATCAATCTAGTCGATCCTCCGAGTTACCAGAGAAATTGAATAACAGTCAGTAAGTTTATTCGATAGTTTGGAAGACTAGCGGTTGTTTACCAGAAATCACTGTAAACAAATTAGCACACCTGGTGGGACACATCGTTGGACGTTACGGAATTTAGAACAGAAATAAAGATTGTTGAGACGTAACCATTATAAAAGACCCTCTGAGTGATAAGTTTGCTGTTTTATGAACCTAAGAAGTGGTAAAATAACCAACAACAACCAACCCTTATCCAGAAGGAAACGTTTGAACAAGATGTCTAACTCTGACAATCAACAAGGGGAGCAAAATTCCCCACATACAACAGGCACTAACGTGTCCGCTTCGATGGGAACATCTAATGTGATCCCTTCGAATGCACAGTCTGTTGCATCTTCTACCAGTAATATAGCCACTAATGGAGTAAGTGGCATATCAACTAATAGTTTGATCTTAGGGAATACTGGAACCATTGGTTATCCTGGGGGATTTGTTCCACCATCAGGGACACAAACTCATTTCGCCACTCCACTAACTAGACCACCCGGTTTCGATGGTAATAGAACCAGAAATTCCTCTTATGGAATGCCAACATCTTTTATGGCAGGTTTACACAATTCCACATCGAATTCATCACCACAATTAGGGTCTGGGTCTGGGGCGAATCAGTTTATGACAAATAACCAAGGGTCAGTGGGTTATAGCACAATGCCTATTTTAACCACAGAAAACCAGTTGGCTTTTAGGCAATTGATGGATGACAGTAACCATAATATGATAGGGGTATTAACACAAACTATGCAGGAAATATTTGCCCCAATAGTACAAAATGTGACTGTGATAAACAGAGAAAACACAGATAACATGAGTCGAATAGCAGATTTCTTTGCTCCCCCAGATAGGCGTAGGCAGAATCAGGCGGGAGTTCGAGCAAACATACCTATTATGGAACAAGATGCTAACAACCCAACTTATAGACCACCTAGAGAAGAAATTAACTTGGGGGCAAGGGCACAAAGGCTAGAAGCCCCAATGATCCCAGGCCCACAGAGAGAAATTATGGAACCAGGGGCAAGGGTCGAAAGGCTGGAAGTCCCAGAGTTTCGAGAAGAACAACCTAGGGGGGTTGTCATGGTGGGTCGAAATCAAGATGCTGATGCTGTCGTTCATAGAATTCGAAACGATAACATCTTGGCAGAGAACAATTTAACCACCATGATAGAGAGAGTCATGGCCCAGAATGGCCTCAACACAGGAATTAGAAGGCCAAATTATGCTTCTCCTATATTAGATTGCATAATGCATACTGATTTACCAAGGGGATATAAAGTCCCTAAGTTTACAAAGTTCGCTGGGGATACCAATGAGTCAACAGTCGAACATATAGCCAGATATCTAACTGAAGCGGGAGATATAGCCAATAATAAAGACCTCAGGATCAAATACTTCCCAAGTTCCCTGACTAAAAACGCCTTCACATGGTTCACCACTTTGCCTCCTGGGTCCATTGATACTTGGGCTCTTTTGGAGAGATTATTCCATGAACAGTTTTACATGGGACAGTCAAAAATAAGCTTGAAGGAATTAGCCAGTGTCAAGAGAAAGTTCACTGAACCCATAGATGATTATCTGAATAGATTTAGGCTTTTGAAATCCAGATGTTACACAGTGGTGCCTGAACATGAGTTAGTCGAAATGGCCGCTGGTGGCTTGGATTACTCTATTCGAAAGAAACTAGACACTCAATATTTGAGGGACATGGCTCAGTTAGCCGACAGGGTTCGACAGGTCGAAAGGCTAAAGTCCGAAAAGGCCAAAGTCTTTAAAAATAATAAGAAGGAAAGGATCTCCTATGTTGGAACTGAGGAAGCAGAAGATTATCCTGAATTCGAATTCGAAGAGGTCGAAATCGACCTCGCTGAATTAAAACAGGCACCACCTTACTCCTGCAAATTATTGGTTCCCACAAAAGGGAAAGAGATTGTTGAAAATGAGAAAAGTGACAAATTCCCAAAGAAGGTTTATACCTTCGATGTCACTAAATGTGACGAGATTTTTGATTTACTTGTCAAAGATGGCCAACTCATTGTGCCATCAAATGTCAAAATACCTCCTTTAGATCAAAGAAAGAAGAGAGGATTTTGCAAATATCATAGTTTCCTAGGCCACAAAACCTCACAGTATTTTCTTTTCAGGGACCTAATTCAGAATGCAATCAAAGATGGCAGACTGAAGTTTGCTGATAAAGCAAAGATGAAAGTGGACGAAGATCCTTTGGACGTGGCAGACACCAATTACTCCGAGCCTGCATGCATTGGAGAGATTAACATGGTGGAAGCTGACCAAAGTGATGCCCCAATAGGAGAGAAAGGTACTGAAAACGAAAGTTGGGTGATAGTCGAAGTCGATAAGGAGGTCACTGAAGACGTCCAGAAGCTACCAGAGACTTCGATTGAAGCAGCACCTTTAGCTGTTGCAAAAGTAATCCAGGCTACTGAAGGCCAGGAAAATCAAAACCAAGAATTGACACAGGTCACTGAAGGCCTGAGGCTGGAATTGGAGAAAGTCCAAATCACGAAGCCAACTTCCCCTCAGAAAGAAATATGGGACACTTTAGGGGAACCCAGTGGAAAATTTGACTATTTGGTCAAATATTCTGCCCCAGAAAGTTCAAAAGTCCACATCGAGGACATAAAACCCACAGGATGGGGAGATGATGAAGCTAAGGGGGAAGATGTTGAGGTAAACATGGTGGATATGGAGAGGCCTCGCTCTGAGATGGAGGAGGTAGAAAGATACTTAGAAAAAGAGAAGTATAAAATGGAGGATAATCATGCTGGAGATGCTAGTCTCAAGGATTACCTCATGACATGCCACAAGGGAGATACAGGCATGATACTATGCCCTAGGTGCAGCATCCTCTGCAATCAGAGAATCGCTGCGAACTTCGAGAGGGTACAAAGGGCTCGAACTGGCAACAATTGGCGCCAGGATAACCAACTATTCAGGTGTTATCCTAAGGTTGGAGAAAGTTTGCTGGAATTTGTGTTTCGTTGCTACAAAGGGGTAACCAAGTGCTTGATATGCCCAAGGTGTTCTGCTGTGTATGATCAAAGCATGGCCAGAGCCTTTGAAACGATTCCCTTCGCCCCTTGCTGGAACCATCAAGAAACTGTGCAGATGGGCCCACGTTTCGATAACAGACACAAACAACAAAGGCCTGATAGTCCTCATCCCAAGGCTACTCGAAGAGTGACGTTCAAACTCCCTACTGAAGTGCCAACCGACAGATGGCTGCAAGTCAGAAATGACAAAGGCAAAGATAGATGGAGAAATACCGAACGAAATGCACGCCATGCTATGACATACAGGAGGCAATTTAACATAGCAAAAAGGGAAGAGGTAAGATTAGAGAACTACAAAGGGAGGAACCCCATGTCGAGATCCCAGTGGCGAAGGCAACAGAGGATTCGAAAGGCTGAGAGGGAAGCTGTGGCAAATAAAGGGGCAACCTCAACAAAGAACCAAGGTGAATCTAGCACCAATAAACCCACACCAAAAAATCAAACTGAAGACAAACCCCCAGTTAATAGGAGGCTTTTCTCTGAAGTACAACTAGATGAACCATAGGAATACACTCCAGGCCCAGAAGAAGACGAAGATATGATAACTGATAACTTCGAATCGGAGGGGGAGTCTTCGTTCAACCTAAACTGCAACGTGGTATATGTGCTTCCCTGTGAATTTGGACAGGAAACTGAAATTGATGAATATGAGGAGGAAGATACCATAGATTTGATGAAGCATAGGCCTATGTGCTACTATGTGATGGACAATGGGGCTGTCGAGGAGCAAAATGCGTTCTTCGAACGTCCAGAACCAGCTATGAAGAACCATCTTAAGCCACTATTTATTCGGGCAAAAGTTGGTGCCCATGGCGTGAATAAGGTTCTAGTGGATGGGGGTGTTGCAGTCAATTTGATACCCCACTTCATGCTGAAAAGATTAGAGATCCGCGAAGGAGACATCAAGCCCCACAATATGGTTCTATCCAATTATGAAGGGAAAGTGGGCAAAACACTGGGAGTGGTTCAGTTGGACTTGACAATAGGCTCAAGCTGTAGGCCCACCATTTTTATGGTGATCGAAGCCAAGGCCAACTACAACTTATTGCAGGGAAAGGAGTGGATCCATGGCGTAGGGGCAGTTCCTTCGTCAATGCATCAACGTTTAGTTCTATGGAGAGAAGATGGGATCGTGGAAAACATTGAAGCAGACCAGAGTTACTTCATGTCAACAGTCAATTTAGTTGACAAAAGGAATTATGACAAACATCTGGCAAAGATTGCTCCGTGTGTTCCAAATGATGAGATCAACGAAACCAGAAACGCCCACTACTACATGACCCTTCGCCATGATGGCCTATACTGGGATAGAAGAATAATCAGTGAAGAAGAGGGAGTCGAAAGTACTATACAAAGACGGCCAGCAGGCTGGGACTTCGACAACCTTATCCATGACTGAGTCCACCTTTTTTGAAAGGATTTCGGCCTATATGGCTGAGAACGAATCAAAAGCGGCCTTAGAGGCTGAAATAAATAAATTAGCTGTAAAGATGAACGAAATAAGTGGGGATGGCTCGAAATGCTCACCCTTTAAAGAACTTGAGATGGATCAAAGGTTGGACGCCATCTATGATAAAGAACCCTTAGGCTTCGAAAGGGACCCCATAGACTCAGGTGCCAAAATGTTGGCACAGGATCCACTCGAAGAAGTCAACTTAGGGGATGAAAACACGAAAAGAATAACCTACATAAGTGAAAAACTTAGCCCAGGCCTCAAGCAGGAAGTGATCGAGGTCCTCAAGAAAAATAAAGATTGCTTCGCATGGGATTAAGACGAAATGCCTGGTTTAAAGAGGGAGTTAGTTGAACACAGACTGCCAATCAAAGATGGCAAGAAGCCCATCAAACAAACTCCCAGAAGATTCGCACCAGCGGTTCTCACAAAGATTAAAGCTGAGATCGAAAGGTTGTTGCGTTGCAAATTCATCAGAACCACAAGGTACGTCGAATGGTTAGCAAATATAGTACCTGTTATTAAGAAAAATGGTTCTTTAAGAATTTGCATAGATTTTAGGGATTTAAACACTGCAACCCCTAAAGATGAGTACTCTATGCCTGTGGCAGAAATGCTAGTAGATTCTGTTGCAGGGTTTGAATACTTGAGTATGTTAGATGGATACTCTGGGTATAATCAGATTTTTATTGCTGAAGAAGATGTTGCCAAGACAGCATTTCGTTGCCCAGGAGCCTTAGGCACCTACGAATGGGTGGTGATGCCTTTTGGTTTAAAGAACGCTGGGGCAACTTATCAAAGGGCAATGAATTCGATTTTTCATGATTTCATTGAAACCTTTATGCAGGTGTATATTGATGATATAGTCATCAAATCTATATCTACAGAAACACATTTGCATCATTTGAGCCAATCATTCGAACGAATGAGAAAACGTGGCTTAAAGATGAATCCCCTTAAATGTGCATTTTTTGTGCAGGCTGGAGATTTCCTTGGTTTTGTGGTTCACAAGAAAGGGATTGAGATCAACCAGAACAAAACCAAAGCCATAATGGAGACGAAAGAACCTACGTAAAAAAGGGGGCTGCAATCTCTGCTAGGGAAGATTAACTTCCTCAGAAGATTCATTTCGAATCTGAGTGGAAGAACCCAAGCTTTCTCTCTGTTGCTTCGTCTAAAGCAAGGCCAAGCCTTCGAATGGAACGAAGCCCATCAGGAGGCATTTGACAGGATAAAAAGATACCTCTCTCAGCCTCCTATCTTGTCTCCACCTTCATGGGGGAAGCCCATGAGATTGTACATATCTGCCTCTGAAGTTAGTATAGGTAGTATGTTAGCACAAGAAGATAGCAATGGTATTGAAAGAGACATATACTATTTAAGTAGAGTACTAAATGATGCAGAGACCAGATATAGCAATTTAGAAAAGCTATGTCTCTGTTTGTATTTCTCTTGTATGAAACTCAAGTATTATATAAATCCTGTTGATGTTTATGTTTCATCTCATTTCGATGTTATTAAACACATGCTTTCAAAACCAATAATGCATAGCAGAGTTGGTAAATGGGCTTTAGCCTTAACAGAATATTCTTTGACTTTCATGCCTTTAAAAGCTGTGAAAGGCCAAGTGATTTCTGATTTTATTGTGGACCATTCATTGGTTGAGCAGACTGTCATGAGTTACGTTGAAATGCAACCATGGAAATTATACTTTGATGGTTCAACCCACAAGAATGGAAGTGGTGTTGGAGTCCTTCTAATTTCTCCTGAAGGAATTCCAACAAAATTCAAGTATAAATTAGATGGTCCTCGTTGCTCGAACAACGAAGCTGAGTATGAAGCGCTCATTGTTGGACTTGAAGCTTTGTTGGGATTGGGGGCAACTAGAGTCGAAATTAAAGGAGACTCAGAATTTGTGGTCAAGCAAATAACAAAGGAGTATAAATGCATAAAGGAAAACTTGATGATATACTTCGTCATAGTCAACAGGCTACTTAGGAAATTTGAATACATGGATATTCAACACATACCAAGAATATAGAACCAAGAAGCAAATGAATTAGCACAGTTGGCTTCGGGTTATAAAGTTTCTGTCAGGAACTTTGAGGATTTAGTCGAATTAAGGGGTAGAGTTATGGCCACTAGATACACACCATCAGATCTAGAAAGTCTGAAATTGGGATATGCTGAGAAACAGGGATTCGAAATATTAGCCATAAACACTTTATCAGATGCAGATTGGCGAAGTCCACTGGTGAGTTATTTAGCAAACCCAACTCTGAATGTGGATAGAAAGACAAAATACAGAGCATTATCATATCTCCTCATGGGGAACGAATTGTTCAAAAAGACCCAAGAGGGCGTATTATTGAAATGCCTAGGAGAAAGTGAGGCATACTTAGCATTGTCAGAAGTCCACAATGGGGCATGTGGGGCACATCAAGCAGGTCATAAAATGAAATAGTTGTTATTTCGATATGGCATGTATTGGCCTAGCATGCTCAAAGATTGTATAGACTTTGCTAAAGGATGTGAGGAATGTCAGAAGCATGCAGGGATTCAACATGCCCCTGCAAGTGAGTTGCATTCAATCATCAAACCATGGCCATTTAGAGGATGGGCATTGGATTTGATAGGAGAAATAAATCCTGCTTTGTCTAAAGGACATAAATATATCTTGGTAGGAATAGATTATTTTACCAAGTGGATCGAAGCTATACCATTAATAGTTGCTGATCAAGAGGCTATTATTGAGTTTATACAGAAGCACATTATCTATAGGTTCGGATTGCCAGAGAGCATAACCACAGACCAAGGCTCTGTGTTTACAGGTAGAAAGATGCAAGAATTTGCCCAAGAAATGGGGTTTAGATTACTAACATCAACGCCATATTATGCTCAAGCAAATGGTCAAGTCGAAGCGGCCAATAAAGTAATAATAGGGTTAGTCAAGAAACATATTGGTAAAAAGCCAAGAAACTGGCACAAAACTTTGGACCAAATACTATGGGCCTGTAGAACATCTCCTAAGGAAGCTACTAACACTACGCCTTTCCAACTCACATTTGGTCATGATGCAGTGCTGCCAGTAGAAATTCATCTACAATCAGTTCGAATTCAAAGACAAAACGAAATCCCAGCTGCATTATATTGGGAGATGATGATGAATGAATTAGTTGAGTTGGACGAAGTTAGATTACATGCATTGGAAATCTTGATGAGACAAAAAGAAAGAGTGGCCAAGACATATAACAAAAGGGTGAAAAGAAAAGCATTCATTATTAATGACTTAGTCTGGAAAGTCATATTGCCCATGGACAAGAAAAATAAAACATTAGGTAAATGGTCACCTCATTGGGAAGGGCCTTTTCGAATACTAAAGGTATTCTCAAACAACGCATATGAAATCGAAGAGCTGATGGATGATAAGCGTATCCTAAAGGTTAATGGGAAATATTTAAAGAAATATAAGCCACGCCTGCAGGAGATTCGGATAGTAACAACGTAACCAAAATATTATAGAAATGCCAAAATGGCAAGATGAGATGCCAAAATGGCGTTGTTCGAATATTACATATAAAAAACCAAATTGTAATCAAATAAACACTGAAATTTAGAAATAAGAATTATTCTTCAATCTGTTGAAGGTACTTCGAAAAGATTCAAGTCTCTGTTGAGCAAAACGTCTGGCTCCTTCCAAGGTTGCCACTTCTCCCTTGAGTTGTTCTGCAGTTTCCATTTCTGCAAGCCCCTGGTTGAGAAGCTCTTCGAATTGGTTACCAGCAGTATTGGTTTCGAAGGCTATTTGTTGTTCTTTAGCCTCTTTAACCTTCTGTTGAAGCTCCTGAATCTGCCTTTCCCAGAGAAGGATGGACTCAGCTCGAGCCTCATAATCAGTTTTTGCTTGCTTTAGATGCATAGCTTGATCCTCAGCTTCTTGAGAGAGTTTCGAAGCTTGTTCATAAGCAGCATCCATTGCAGTGCGTTTTTCTTGAACCTTTCTGGCAGCAGATTCATCTTGGAGAAGGTAACCAGTTACGTTGTCCAGCAAAGATTGAAGATCAAACAAGATAGTACTAACTGGCAAGGAGCAGGTAGCAAGGTTGACTTTTGTAAGCAACTCCTTCATAGTGTAGCAAGCAGTGCTATCCTGTTTGAGCACTTCGAATATATCCACATTAAGAATTGTTTTCCTGATCCTGTTAAGAAGTACAATTCTTTCATCTGTGGGAAGAGGATAGCTAGTCGAACTTGTGCCAGCCCTAGTAAGTGGAATGTCCCTTTGAGCCAGCTTCGCCTTCATGTACCCAATAGGGTCATTTCGTCTCAGGAGTGCAAGCTCCTCGTCAGTCATTCGAGACAAAGACGGTTGAGGGAGTTCCACATGTAGGGGAGTCACGTCCATTTCGACTTCCATGGGTTTGTTGGTTGTGTCACCATCCCCTTCATTCGTTTCATGCTCATTATCGTCTTCATCGTCATCCAAATCCACCACTTCGATATCTTCTTTTTCGCTGCTATTTGCATTGGACTCTGTCCCAACAGTCGAACCATCATTGGCATCCTCCTCTTCAGACTCTTCTTTTGCAGATTCTTCGTTTCTTTGACCAGAATCAGCTTTCTCTCCTTCAGCGTGAGTATCCTTTGGGTCCTCTTGAAGGGTTTCAAGAGGAGACTTTTGAAGAGAAGTTCTTTGCAAAGCCTCTGCAGATTCATGAAGTGGTGTTTCACTTGTCTCTTTTAGAGGAGGGGAAGTACTCTGATCATCCTGCTGCTCAGAAGTCCCAGCCAGAACCGCCATATTGGAGGAACCTTTATTCTGTACAAGGTTGTTGGAGTCTCCTTGAGGAGAGGAGTTGAGCGGAGCAGCAGCTTTTGATGGTGAGGTCGAAGTGGTAGAAGCTGGATTTAAGATATTCTGCAAGGAGCGAAAGAGTATTAAAAGCATGTACCAAGGTAATGAGAAATTATTTCCAAAAGTTTAAAGTTCAATTTACCTGTGGACTCTTGGAAGAGAGGTTGCTAGCTATGCGTTCCAACATTACGTTGGAGGTCGAAGATGGAATTTTGGATTTGGGTGAGGGAGAAGCATCCCTGGAATCGAGTCCAGAGACACTAGTTGGTACAACGCTCTTTGAAATATCCTTCTTCTGCTTCTTCTTCGAAGCAGCTGGTAAGTTTCCTCCAGCCTTGGGGTCTTCCCCAGTGGTGTTTGATTTTCGCTTCTTTGGAGTGGTAGGCGGAAGTTTGTTAGTCTGAAAAGATTTAAACAAAGAGTTAGATGCAAATCATGAAACATTAGTGAATTCAAAACATCAAGGCTAAGTGATTACCTGTGGAGTTGGAACACTGGTTGTTGTTGGTATTATTGTTGTTGTTGTTGCAGCAATGGTTGTTGTTTCGGATGGAGTTACATTGTTAGTGGTTTCGATAGAGGCTTGAGAGGCGCTCCCTTCTTTCGACTTTGAAGCAGCTGTCTTTATCCTGATGGCTGAAAATCGAAACAATTAAGGCAAAAGTTAAAGATATGGAAAATGAAAAATGTTTGGGATTTTTCCCAAGCATTCGCACCTGTGCCTTGATCAGATTTAATCGACATGGCAGAAAGGTCATAGCGAAGATGTCCTGGGAAATCGTGGAGCCAGTGTCGAGCCCATGTCACAGTCTCAGATGGCTTTGGTTTCTTTTGAAGATGTTTGAACATTTCTTTCCAAGTGAACCACCAAGGGTATGGAGGAAACCAAGCCAGAGCCAGTTCTGAGGTAGGTAATCTAGGAAATTTAGGTGGATGCATTTCGAATGCCAACCTATACCTATCCTCAGGTGACAACCCTGAAGGAAGTTTTAACTTAGAAACTTTTTGTTTGAATTTTTCCTTCAAGGTCTCAGCCGCTTGATGCACAGTGGATTCCAAGTGTGTGGGGTCATAAGTAGTTTCAAAATAATTTTGAAAAGCTTTAATCTCTTTGGCATGAGTGAACATACCTTTCTTGGATGGTACCTGCACATCGAAGGCATCAGTTAGTTTCTGCTGAATAGTAAGAGTATCGAACATATAAGTCTGATAAAACTTTGTCCACCATTCCAGAAACCCCTTTGCTGTAAGATGGGTAGGTTCGAAAGTTATTAGCTCAAACTGGGCAAAGCCTTGGTATTGTTCTTGCTGTCGCTTGGCTTCCCGTGCCTTGAAGGTTCGCCCAGAGGTAATGGCACTCTCAGTTTGAAATAAGGGTTCAGGAATTAGTTGGCATAGGCCAAACTGTCTCGAAACAAAGTTTGGCTGGTAAGCGAAAAGGAAAATCTGATTCTTGGCAGGAGTTATTCTTGAAGAGATTAGTCTGGGTAGCAAAAAGGCTCTCCATACATCTTGAATCTCTTTGCTCTTGACAGCTTCTGAGAGAGCCATGGTGAACCATGAAGGTCCATGAGCCCTTGAAGCAAAAGGCACCATGGTCTCTTCGAACTTATGCCTCTTGGAGAATATCATGATGTATTTGGAGAATAGGACTTTGAAGTCATCCTTATCACCGTTTGGAGTTAGTCTTTGCAGCCTAGTGCCTTCGATCATTCTATCCATTATTTCAGGGTCTTGTTCAGCAATGGTGTTGGCAGTTGACAATGAAGGTTCGAACATGGCATTTAGCCATAACTGAAGCAACCAAAAAGGGCCAGCTAGCAGGATATTCTTGGAGGTATGAGATTTTAGACTCGAAACAGCTGACCTTAGGCTTTCATAAAGATCAACTAGTAGCAATTTGCTCAAGCACACTCTTCGATTCTCGTGCAAATCTCTAGCTAGAGGAATAAACCTACTGGCTACCTGTAGGGATCTACTGCAAAAGACATATCTTGACAGCCATAAGGTAAGGAAAGCAATGTGTTCTACATCAGACACACTGTCTCCTTCAGCATGGTAGTGGCTGATAAACTTTGAAAAGCTTGCTAGTTTGACTTCGAAGTCGATTATACTCGAATGTTCTTCGTTGTCAGGGATATATGTTTCTCCTACTGGTGATAGCCCAATGATGGCCGCTATGTCAAAGAAGGTAGGGGTAATCATTCCACCAGGGAGATGGAAAGTATTATAAGTACTGTCCCAGAAATATAGGGACGCGAATAACAATGGGTGGCTGTAAGTAAAACCTGGCTTCGACAGCTTAATCAAGTTATAGATACCTAATTCTTCCCATTGCTGGGATTTCTTAGCTTCTACCTTATTGAACCAGTTATGATAAGTAGTGTCGGAGGTGGGGCAAGATCGAAACGGTTTAAAGTTACTCTTTACATAGTCTAATACAAAAGGGTCCTTAGGAGGAACAATTGGATTTTCCATGGTGTTTGAGCCAGAAGATTCTATTGCCTTAGGGGCGTCCATTTTATTAAACAGGGGTTTGAAATTATAGCAAACTGGGAAAATTTTCCTGGTGTCTTTTAAAATTTCAAAAACTGTAAGAGGGCCCATTAAAGCTAACCTCTTGCCAGCAGCGGTGGTAGGAATAAGTACCTGGGATGCATAAAGCATTTCTTTCTCCTTTGAGATCATCTGGGGAATAAGAACAAATTGACCTTGGTGAGTGACAACTTTGCTTTCCGTTGTAGTTCCTGCGGTCTTTCCTTTCTTTTTGGAAACCTTTTTTAGTTGGGATGAAGTAGAAGAAGACATTGTTGGAAGAATGTTGATAGCTTAGGGTTTCGGTGAGAAAAGAATGAGAAAAGATTCAGAATGTGGAAAGAAAAGAAAAAGACTAAGTTGATGGTTTTTATAATGTGGAAGTTTAAGCATCCACTGAATAAGGTTGTGATACGTGGTAATCATGGGTTGGTTTGATGAAGAGGTGGCATAAAGTTAACATTGGTAATAGGCGTGATTAAAGATAATCATTATTTTGTAACTGCACCATACTGTGAAGTGGTTCAAGGCGGTTAAGGAATCTAAAAAGTGTTATGATTGACGTGACTGGAGTCAAATGCAATAAATGTTACGATGATTCGAAGGTCGCATCAAAATCTTGTGTATATGTTTAAAATAAGTATTTCTCGAAGGAATCGAAATACATATTTTAAAGGGGCATTTTGTTGGCTGAAGATTTTGATAGTATTATTAGAAGCAAAGTAAATGGAATGTTTCGATTGAAATGAAATGAAACGTCATGTTTCGAAATGATAGAAGCAGTGCTTCGAATGGGCATATCAAAGCTTGGAGCTTCGAGTGACAATTATGAGAATATATCCAAAGAAGTCTCGAAATGACAACAAGGCTGTGTCTAAGAAGTGCGTTCGAAGTGAAGAAGTACCAAAACATTTGAAATTCAAATGCAAGCGGGATGTTCGAAATTTGAAATATATACGCTGGAGCATTCGAAGACACGTGGAAGCAAGAGAGAGGCATTGCTCTGCATGTTCTGAACGTGGCAGAATCTTATAGTAAGACCGTTATGGTCGAAGTAGTATAAATAGAAGTCTTAGCATTAAGATTTCGTGTGTCATATCTATTGTACAAAAAAACTCAGTAAACATTCAAATTACCACATGGCTAGGGAAACGAATGCAAGAGCAATGTACGTATGATAGCACCACATGTTTATGATTTAATGAAAACCCTTTATCATTTCCAGTACTTTCCTTTATCTTTATATCAATACCATTTACAAGTTTTTGCATCTAAAGTCTTTTTATTCGAAATCTTTTTATTGATGCCTTACATTTAATTGCTTTCCTTCCATTTCAAATACTTTACATTTCAGAAACTGTTATACATTTTATGCCTTTATCTTCAAGTTTTTATCCTTTGAACACCTTTTTTACTTAAAGCAATTTTACAGTTTTCTTGCATTAAACGCTTTCTTCACATTTCGAATCTTTTACATTAACTGTGTTTTTTACGTTTCGAAGTCATTTACTTGTCTTTTATGCAGTTTTTACATGTCTTTACAATTGACCTTTATTCATGCAATTTAGTTTCGCGCACATATATTTTGATTACACCTTTAGATCTTTAAGAGAGAAATCGAAATAAGTCAAACACCTACACAACATTCTAAATGCCAACCATGAATACATGTTCGATCATGAGAGTTACCCTAATGACCAACACGTCCTAGGATCAATCTAGTCGATCCTGCGAGTTACCAGAGAAATTGAATAACAGTCAGTAAGTTTATTCGATAGTTTGGAAGACTAGCAGTTGTTTACCAGAAATCACTGTAAACAAATTGGCACACCTGGTGGGACACATCGTTGGAAGTTACGGAATTTAGAACAGAAATAAAGATTGTTGAGACGTAACCATTATAAAAGACCCTCTGAGTGATAAGTTTGTTGTTTTATGAACCTAAGAAGTGGTAAAATAACCAACAGCAACCAACCCTTATCCAGAAGGAAACGTTTGAACAAGATGTCTAACTCTGACAATCAACAAGGGGAGCAAAATGCCCCACATACAACAGGCACTAACGTGTCCGCTTCGATGGGAACATCTAATGTGATCCCTTCGAATGCACAGTCTGTTGCGTCTTCTACCAGTAATATAGCCACTAATGGAGTAAGTGGCATATCAACTAATAGTTCGATCTTAGGGAATACTGGAACCATTGGTTATCCTGGGGGATTTGTTCCACCATCAGGGACACAAACCCATTTCGCCACTCCACTAATTAGACCACCCGGTTTCGATGGTAATAGAACCAGAAATTCCTCTTATGGAATGCCAACATATTTTATGGCAGGTTTACACAATTCCACATCGAATTCATCACCACAATTAGGGTCTGGGTCTGGGGCGAATCAGTTTATGACAAATAACCAAGGGTCAGTGGGTTATAGCATAATGCCTATTTTAACCACAGAAAACCAGTTGGCTTTTAGGCAATTGATGGATGACAGTAACCATAATATGATAGGGGTATTAGCACAAACTATGCAGGAAATATTTGCCCCAATAGTACAAAATGTGACTGTGACAAACAGAGAAAACGCAGATAACATGAGTCGAATAGCAGATTTCTTTGCTCCCGCAGATAGGCGTAGGCAGAATCAGGCGGGAGTTCGAGCAAACATACCTATTATGGAACAAGTTGCTAACGACCCAACTTATAGACCACCTAGAGAAGAAATTAACTTGGGGGCAAGGGCACAAAGGCTAGAAGCCCCAATGATCCCAGGCCCACAGAGAGAAATTATGGAACCAGGGGCAAGGGTCGAAAGGCTGGAAGTCCCAGAGTTTCGAGAAGAACAACCTAGGGGGGTTGTCATGGTGGGTCGAAATCAAGATGCTGATGCAGTCGTTCATAGAATTCGAAACGATAACACCTTGGCAGAGAACAATTTAACCACCATGATAGAGAGAGTCATGGCCCAGAATGGCCTCAACACAGGAATTAGAAGGCCAAATTATGCTTCTCCTATATTAGATTGCATAATGCATATTGATTTACCAAGGGGATATAAAGTCCCTAAGTTTACAAAGTTCGTTGGGGATACCAATGAGTCAACAATCGAACATATAGCCAGATATCTAACTGAAGCGGGAGATATAGCCAATAATGAAGACCTCAGGATCAAATACTTCCCATGTTCCCTGACTAAAAACTCCTTCACATGGTTCACCACTTTGCCTCCTGGGTCCATTGATACTTGGGCTCTTTTGGAGAGATTATTCCATGAACAGTTTTACATGGGACAGTCAAAAATAAGCTTGAAAGAATTAGCCAGTGTCAAGAGAAAGTTCACTGAACCCATAGATGATTATCTGAATAGATTTAGGCTTTTGAAATCCAGATGTTACACAGTGGTGCCTGAACATGAGTTAGTCGAAATGGCCACTGGTGGCTTGGATTACTCTATTCGAAAGAAACTAGACACTCAATATTTGAGGGACATGGCTCAGTTAGCCGACAGGGTTCGACAGGTCGAAAGGCTAAAGGCCGAAAAGGCCAGAGTCTTTAAAAATAATAAGAAGGATAGGATCTCCTATGTTGGAACTGAGGAAGCAGAAGATTATCCTAAATTCGAATTCGAAGAGGTCAAAATCGACCTTGCTGAATTAAAACAGGCACCACCTTACTCCTGCAAATTATTGGTTCCCACAAAAGGGAAAGAGATTGTTGAAAATGAGAAAAGTGACAAATTCCCAAAGAAGGTTTATACCTTCGATGTCACTAAATGTGACGAGATTTTTGATTTACTTGTCAAAGATGGCCAACTCATTGTGCCATCAAATGTCAAAATACCTCCTTTAGATCAAAGAAAGAAGAGAGGATTTTGCAAATATCATAGTTTCCTAGGCCACAAAACCTCACAGTGTTTTCTTTTCAGGGACCTAATTCAGAATGCAATCAAAGATGGCAGACTGAAGTTTGCTGATAAAGCAAAGATGAAAGTGGACGAAGATCCTTTGGACGTGGCAGACACCAATTACTCCGAGCCTACATGCATTGGAGAGATTAACATGGTGGAAGCTGACCAAAGTGATGCCCCAATAGGAGAGAAAGGTACTGAAAACGAAAGTTGGGTGATAGTCGAAGTCGATAAGGAGGTCACTGAAGACGTCCAGAAGCTACCAGAGACTTCGATTGAAGCAGCACCTTTAGCTGTTGCAAAATTAATCCAGGCTACTGAAGGCCAGGAAAATCAAAACCAAGAATTGACACAGGTCACTGAAGGCCTGAGGCTGGAATTGGAGAAAGTCCAAATCACGAAGTCAACTTCCCCTCAGAAAGAAATATGGGACACTTTAGGGGAACCCAGTGGAAAATTTGACTATTTGGTCAAATATTCTGCCCCAGAAAGTTCAAAAGTCCACATCGAGGACATAAAACCCACAGGATGGGGAGATGATGAAGCTAAGGGGGAAGATGTTGAGGTAAACATGGTGGATATGGAGAGGCCTCGCTCTGAGATGGAGGAGGTAGAAAGATACTTAGAAAAAGAGAAGTATAAAATGGAGGATAATCATGCTGGAGATGCTAGTCTCAAGGATTACCTCATGACATGCCACAAGGGAGATACAGGCATGATACTGTGCCCTAGGTGCAGCATCCTCTGCAATCAGAGAATCACTGCGAACTTCGAGAGGGTACAGAGGGCTCGAACTGGCAACAACTGGCGCCAGGAAAACCAGCTATTCAGGTGTTATCCTAAGGCTGGAGAAAGTTTGCTGGAATTTGTGTTTCGTTGCTACAAAGGGGCAACCAAGTGCTTGATATGACCAAGGTGTTCTGCTGTGTATGATCAAAGCATGGCCAGAGCCTTCGAAACGATTCCCTTCGCCCCTTGCTGGAACCATCAAAAAACTGTGCAGATGGGCCCACGTTTCGATAACAGACACAAACAACAAAGGCCTGATAGTCCTCATCCCAAGGCTGCTCGAAGAGTGACGTTCAAACTCCCTGCTGAAGTGCCAACTGATAGATGGCTGCAAGTCAGAAATGACAAAGGCAAAGACAGATGGAGAAATACCGAACGAAATGCACGCCATGCTATGACATACAGGAGGCAATTTAACATAGCAAAAAGGGAAGAGGTAAGATTAGAGAACTACAAAGGGAGGAACCCCATGTCGAGATCCCAGTGGCGAAGGCAACAGAGGATTCGAAAGACTGAGAGGGAAGCTGTGGCAAATAAAGGGGCAACCTCAACAAAGAACCAAGGTGAATCTAGCACCAATAAACCCACACCAAAAAATCAAACTGAAGACAAACCCCCAATTAATATGAGGCTTTTCTCTGAAGTACAACTAGATTAACCAAAGGAATACACTCCAGGCCCAGAAGAAGACGAAGATATGATAACTGATAACTTCGAATCGGAGGGGGAGTCTTCGTTCAACCTAAACTGCAACGTGGTATCTGTGCTTCCCTGTGAATTTGGACAGGAAACTGAAATTGATGAATATGAGGAGGAAGATACCATAGATTTGATGAAGCATAGGCCTGTGTGCTACTATGTGATGGACAATGGGGCTGTCAAGGAGCAAAATGCGTTCTTCGAACGTCCAGAACCAGCTATGAAGAACCATCTTAAGCCACTATTTATTCGGGAAAAAGTTGGTGCCCATGGCGTGAATAAGGTTCTAGTGGATGGGGGTGCTGCAGTCAATTTGATACCCCACTTCATGCTTAAAAGATTAGAGATCCGCGAAGGAGACATCAAGCCCCACAATATGGTTCTATCCAATTATGAAGGGAAAGTGGGCAAAACACTGGGAGTGGTTCAGTTGGACTTGACAATAGGCTCAAGCTGTAGGCCCACCATGTTTATGGTGATCGAAGCCAAGGCCAACTACAACTTATTGCTGGGAAGGGAGTGGATCCATGGCGTAGGGGTAGTTCCTTCGTCAATGCGTCAGCGATTAGTTCTATGGAGAGAAGATGGGATCGTGGAAAACATTGAAGCAGACCAGAGTTACTTCATGTCAACAGTCAATTTAGTTGACAAAAGGAATTATGACAAACATCTGGCAAAGATTGCTCTGTGTGTTCCAAATGATGAGATCAACGAAACCAGAAACGCCCACTACTACATGACCCTTCGCCATGATGGCCTATACTGGGATAGAAGAATAATCAGTGAAGAAGAGGGAGTCGAAAGTACTATACAAAGACGGCCAGCAGGCTGGGACTTCGACAACCTTATCCATGACTGAGTCCACCTTTTTTGAAAGGATTTCGGCCTATATGGCTGAGAACGAATCAAAAGCGGCCTTAGAGGCTGAAATAAATAAATTAGCTGTAAAGATGAACGAAATAAGTGGGGATGGCTCGAAATGCTCACCCTTTAAAGAACTTGAGATGGGTCAAAGGTTGGACGCCATCTACGATAAAGAACCCTTAGGCTTCGAAAGGGACCCCATAGACTCAGGTGCCAAAATGTTGGCACAGGATCCACTCGAAGAAGTCATTTTAGGGGATGAAAACACGAAAAGAATAACCTACATAAGTGCAAAACTTAGCCCAGGCCTCAAGCAGGAAGTGATCGAGGTCCTCAAGAAAAATAAAGATTGCTTCGCATGGGATTATGACGAAATGCCTGGTTTAAAGAGGGAGTTAGTCGAACACAGACTGCCAATCAAAGATGGCAAGAAGCCCATCAAACAAACTCCCAGAAGATTCGCACCAGCGGTTCTCACAAAGATTAAAGCTGAGATCGAAAGGTTGTTGCGTTGCAAATTCATCAGAACCACAAGGTACATCGAATGGTTAGCAAATATAGTACCTGTTATTAAGAAAAATGGTTCTTTAAGAATTTGCATAGATTTTAGGGATTTAAACACTGCAACCCCTAAAGATGAGTACTCTATGCCTGTGGCAGAAATGCTAGTAGATTCTGCTGCAGGGTTCGAATACTTGAGTATGTTAGATGGATACTCTGGGTATAATCATATTTTTATTGCTGAAGAAGATGTTGCCAAGACAACATTTCGTTGCCCAGGAGCCTTAGGCACCTACGAATGGGTGGTGATGCCTTTTGGTTTAAAGAACGCTGGGGCAACTTATCAAAGGGCAATGAATTCGATTTTTCATGATTTCATTGAAACCTTTATGCAGGTGTATATTGATGATATAGTCATCAAATCTATATCTGCAGAAACACATTTGCATCATTTGAGCCAATCATTCGAACGAATGAGAAAACGTGGCTTAAAGATGAATCCCCTTAAATGTGCATTTTTTGTGCAGGCTGGAGATTTCCTTGGTTTTGTGGTTCACAAGAAAGGGATTGAGATCAACCAGAACAAAACCAAAGCCATAATGGAGACGAAAGCACCTACGTCAAAAAGGGAGTTGCAATCTCTGCTAGGGAAGATTAACTTCCTCAGAAGATTCATTTCGAATCTGAGTGGAAGAACCCAAGCTTTCTCTTCGTTGCTTCGTCTAAAGCAAGGCCAAGCCTTCGAATGGAACGAAGCCCATCATGAGGCATTTGACAGGATAAAAAGATACCTCTCTCAGCCTCCTATCTTGTCTCCACCTTCATGGGGGAAGCCCATGAGATTGTACATATCTGCCTCTGAAGTTAGTATAGGTAGTATGTTAGCACAAGAAGATAGCAATGGTATTGAAAGAGCCATATACTATTTAAGTAGAGTACTAAATGATGCAGAGACCAGATATAGCAATTTAGAAAAGCTATGTCTCTGTTTATATTTCTCTTGTATGAAACTCAAGTATTATATAAAGCATGTTGATGTTTATGTTTCATCTCATTTCGATGTTATTAAACACATGCTTTCAAAACCAATAATGCATAGCTGAGTTGGTAAATGGGCTTTAGCCTTAACAGAATATTCTTTGACTTTCATGCCTTTAAAAGCTGTGAAAGGCCAAGTGATTTCTGATTTTATTGTGGACCATTCATTGGTTGAGCAGACTGTCATGAGTTACGTTGAAATGCAACCATGGAAATTATACTTTGATGGTTCAACCCACAAGAATGGAAGTGGTGTTGGAGTCCTTCTAATTTCTCCTGAAGGAATTCCAACAAAATTCAAGTATAAATTAGATGGTCCTCGTTGCTCGAACAACGAAGCTGAGTATGAAGCGCTCATTGTTGGACTTGAAGCTTTGTTGGAATTGGGGGCAACTAGAGTCGAAATTAAAGGAGACTCAGAATTGGTGGTCAAGCAAATAACAAAGGAGTATAAATGCATAAAGGAAAACTTGATGATATACTTCGTCATAGTCAACAGGCTACTTAGGAAATTTGAATACATGGATATTCAACACATACCAAGAATAGAGAACCAAGAAGCAAATGAATTAGCACAGTTGGCTTCGGGTTATAAAGTTTCTGTCAGGAACTTTGAGGATTTAGTCGAATTAAGGGGTAGAGTTATGGCCACTAGATTCACACCATCAGATCTAGAAAGTATGAAATTGGGATATGCTGAGAAACAGGGCTTCGAAATATTAGCCATAAACACTTTATCAGATGCAGATTGGCGAAGTCCACTGGTGAGTTATTTAGCAAACCCAACTCTGAATGTGGATAGAAAGACAAAATACAGAGCATTATCATATCTCCTCATGGGGAACGAATTGTTCAAAAAGACCCAAGAGGGCGTATTATTGAAATGCCTAGGAGAAAGTGAGGCATACTTAGCATTGTTAGAAGTCCACAATGGGGCATGTGGGGCACATCAAGCAGGTCATAAAATGAAATGGCTGTTATTTCGATATGGCATGTATTGGCCTAGCATGCTCAAAGATTGTATAGACTTTGCTAAAGGATGTGAGGAATGTCAGAAGCATGCAGGGATTCAACATGCCCCTGCAAGTGAGTTGCATTCAATCATCAAACCATGGCCATTTAGAGGATGGGCATTGGATTTGATAGGAGAAATAAATCCTGCTTTGTCTAAAGGACATAAATATATCTTGGTAGGAATAGATTATTTTACCAAGTGGATCGAAGCTATACCATTAATAGTTGCTGATCAAGAGGCTATTATTGAGTTTATACAGAAGCACATTATCTATAGGTTCGGATTGCCAGAGAGCATAACCACAGACCAAGGCTCTGTGTTTACAGGTAGAAAGATGCAAGAATTTGCCCAAGAAATGGGGTTTAGATTACTAACATCAACGCCATATTATGCTCAAGCAAATGGTCAAGTCGAAGCAGCCAATAAAGTAATAATAGGGTTAGTCAAGAAACATATTGGTAAAAAGCCAAGAAACTGGCACAAAACTTTGGACCAAATACTATGGGCCTGTAGAACATCTCCTAAGGAAGCTACTAACACTACGCCTTTCCAACTCACATTTGATCATGATGCAGTGCTGCCAGTAGAAATTCATCTACAATCAGTTCGAATTCAAAGACAAAACGAAATCCCAGCTGCATTATATTGGGAGATGATGATGAATGAATTAGTTGAGTTGGACGAAGTTAGATTACATGCATTGGAAATCTTGATGAGACAAAAAGAAAGAGTGGCCAGGACATATAACAAAAGGGTGAAAAGAAAAGCATTCATTATTAATGACTTAGTCTGGAAAGTCATATTGCCCATGGACAAGAAAAATAAAACATTAGGTAAATGGTCACCTCATTGGGAAGGGCCTTTTCGAATACTAAAGGTATTCTCAAACAATGCATATGAAATCGAAGAGCTGATGGATGATAAGCGTATCCTAAAGGTTAATGGGAAATATTTAAAGAAATATAAGCCACGCCTGCAGGAGATTCGAATAGTAACAACGTAACCAAAATATTATAGAAATGCCAAAATGGCAAGATGAGATGCCAAAATGGCGTTGTTCGAATATTACATATAAAAAACCAAATTGTAATCAAATAAACACTGAAATTTAGAAATAAGAATTATTCTTCAATCTGTTGAAGGTACTTCGAAAAGATTCAAGTCTCTGTTGAGCAAAACGTCTGGCTCCTTCCAAGGTTGCCACTTCTCCCTTGAGTTGTTCTGCAGTTTCCATTTCTGCAAGCCCCTGGTTGAGAAGCTCTTCGAATTGGTTACCAGCAGTATTGGTTTCGAAGGCTATTTGTTGTTCTTTAGCCTCTTTAACCTTCTGTTGAAGCTCCTGAATCTTCCTTTCCCAGAGAAGGATGGACTCAGCTCGAGCCTCATAATCAGTTTTTGCTTGCTTTAGATGCATAGCTTGATCCTCAGCTTCTTGAGAGAGTTTCGAAGCTTGTTCATAAGCAGCATCCATTGCAGTGCGTTTTTCTTGAACCTTTCTGGCAGCAGATTCATCTTGGAGAAGGTAACCAATTACGTTGTCCAGCAAAGATTGAAGATCAAACAAGATAGTACTAACTGGAAAGGAGCAGGTAGCAAGGTTGACTTTTGTAAGCAACTCCTTCATAGTGTAGCAAGCAGTGCTATCTTGTTTGAGCACTTCGAATATATCCACATTAAGAATTGTTTTCCTGATCCTGTTAAGAAGTACAATTCTTTCATCTGTGGGAAGAGGATAGCTAGTCGAACTTGTGCCAGCCCTAGTAAGTGGAATGTCCCTTTGAGCCAGCTTCGCCTTCATGTACCCAATAGGGTCATTTCGTCTCAGGAGTGCAAGCTCCTCGTCAGTCATTCGAGACAAAGACGGTTGAGGGAGTTCCACACGTAGGGGAGTCACGTCCATTTCGACTTCCATGGGTTTGTTGGTTGTGTCACCATCCCCTTCATTCGTTTCATGCTCATTATCGTCTTCATCGTCATCCAAATCCACCACTTCGATATCTTCTTTTTCGCTGCTATTTGCATTGGACTCTGTCCCAGCAGTCGAACCATCATTGGCATCCTCCTCTTCAGACTCTTCTTTTGCAGATTCTTCGTTTCTTTGACCAGAATCATCTTTCTCTCCTTCAGCGTGAGTATCCTTTGGGTCCTCTTGAAGGGTTTCAAGAGGGGACTTTTGAAGAGAAGTTCTTTGCAAAGCCTCTGCAGATTCATGAAGTGGTGTTTCACTTGTCTCTTTTAGAGGAGGGGAAGTACTCTGATCATCCTGCTGCTCAGAAGTCCCAGCCAGAACCGCCATATTGGAGGAACCTTTATTCTGTACAAGGTTGCTGGAGTCTCCTTGAGGAGAGGAGTTGAGCGGAGCAGCAGCTTTTGATGGTGAGGTCGAAGTGGTAGAAGCTGGATTTAAGATATTCTGCAAGGAGCGAAAGAGTATTAAAAGCATGTACCAAGGTAATGAGAAATTATTTCCAAAAGTTTAATGTTCAATTTACCTGTGGACTCTCGGAAGAGAGGTTGCTAGCTATGCGTTCCAACATTACGTTGGAGGTCGAAGATGGAATTTTGGATTTGGGTGAGGGAGCAGCATCCCTGGAATCGAGTCCAGAGACACTAGTTGGTACAGTGCTCTTTGAAATATCATTCTTTTGCTTCTTCTTCGAAGCAGCTGGTAAGTTTCCTCCAACCTTGGGGTCTTCCCCAGTGGTGTTTGATTTTCGCTTCTTTGGAGTGGTAGGCGGAAGTTTGTTGGTCTGAAAAGATTTAAACAAAGAGTTAGATGCAAATCATGAAACATTAGTGAATTCGAAACATCAAGTCTAAGTGATTACCTGTGGAGTTGGAACACTGGTTGTTGTTGGTATTGTTGTTGTTGTTGTTGCAGCAATGGTTGTTGTTTCGGATGGAGTTACATTGTTAGTGGTTTCGATAGAGGCTTGAGAGGCGCTCCCTTCTTTCGACTTTGAAGCAGCTGTCTTTATCCTGATGGCTAAAAATCGAAACAATTAAGGCAAAAGTTAAAGATATGGAAAATGAAAAACGTTTGGGATTTTTCCCAAGCATTCGCACCTGTGCCTTGATCAGATTTAATCGACATGGCAGAAAGGTCATAGCGAAGATGTCCTGGGAAATCGTGGAGCCAGTGTCGAGCCCATGTCACAGTCTCAGATGGCTTTGGTTTCTTTTGAAGATGTTTGAACATTTCTTTGCAAGTGAACCACCAAGGGTATGGAGGAAACCAAGCCAGAGCCAGTTCTGAGGTAGGTAATCTAGGAAATTTAGGTGGATGCATTTCGAATGCCAACCTATACCTATCCTCAGGTGACAACCCTGAAGGAAGTTTTAACTTAGAAACTTTTTGTTTGAATTTTTCCTTCAAGGTCTCAGCCGCTTGATGCACAGTGGATTCCAAGTGTGTGGGGTCATAAGTAGTTTCGAAATAATTTTGAAAAGCTTTAATCTCTTTGGCATGAGTGAACATACCTTTCTTGGATGGTACCTGCACATCGAAGGCATCAGTTAGTTTCTGCTGAATAGTAAGAGTATCGAACATATAAGTCTGATAAAACTTTGTCCACCATTCCAGAAACCCCTTTGCTGTAAGATGGGTAGGTTCGAAAGTTATTAGCTCAAACTGGGAAAAGCCTTGGTATTGTTCTTGCTGTAGCTTGGCTTCCCGTGCCTTGAAGGTTCGCCCAGAGGTAATGGCACTCTCAGTTTGAAATAAGGGTTCAGGAATTAGTTGGCATAGGCCAAACTGTCTCGAAACAAATTTTGGCTGGTAAGCGAAAAGGAAAATCTGATTCTTGGTAGGAGTTATTCTTGAAGAGATTAGTCTGGGTAGCAAAAAGGCTCTCCATATATCTTGAATCTCTTTGCTCTTGACAGCTTCTGAGAGAGCCATGGTGAACCATGAAGGTCCATGAGCCCTTGAAGCAAAAGGCGCCATGGTCTCTTCGAACTTATGCCTCTTGGAGAATATCATGATGTATTTGGAGAATAGGACTTTGAAGTCATCCTTATCATCGTTTGGAGTTAGTCTTCGTAGCCTAGTGCCTTCGATCATTCTATCCATTATTTCAGGGTCTTGTTCAGCAATGGTGTTGGCAGTTGACAATGAAGGTTCGAACATGGCATTTAGCCATAACTGAAGCAACCAAAAAGGGCCAGCTAGCAGGATATTCTTGGAGGTATGAGATTTTAGACTCGAAACAGCTGACCTTAGGCTTTCATAAAGATCAACTAGTAGCAATTCGCTCAAGCACACTCTTCGATTCTCGTGCAAATCTCTAGCTAGAGGAATAAACCTACTGGCTACCTGTAGGGATCTACTGCAAAAGACATATCTTGACAGCCATAAGGTAAGGAAAGCAATGTGTTCTACATCAGACACACTGTCTCCTTCAGCATGGTAGTGGCTGATAAACTTTGAAAAGCTTGCTAGTTTGACTTCGAAGTCGATTATACTCGAATGTTCTTCGTTGTCAGGGATATATGTTTCTCCTACTGGTGATAGCCCAGTGATGGCCGCTATGTCAAAGAAGGTAGGGGTAATCATTCCACCAGGGAGATGGAAAGTATTATAAGTACTGTCCCAGAAATATAGGGACGCGAATAACAATGGGTGGCTGTAAGTAAAACCTGGCTTCGACAGCTTAATCAAGTTATAGATACCTAATTCTTCCCATTGTTGGGATTTCTTAGCTTCTACCTTATTGAACCAGTTATGATAAGCAGTGTCAGAGGTGGGGCAAGATCGAAACGGTTTAAAGTTACTCTTTACATAGTCTAATACAAAAGGGTCCTTAGGAGGAACAATTGTATTTTCCACGGTGTTTGAGCCAGAAGATTCTATTGCCTTAGGGGCGTCCATTTTATTAAACAGGGGTTTGAAATTATAGCAAACTGGGAAAATTTTCCTGGTGTCTTTTAAAATTTCAAAAACTGTAAGAGGGCCCATTAAAGCTAACCTCTTGCCAGCAGCAGTGGTAGGAATAAGTACCTGGGATGCATAAAGCATTTCTTTCTCCTTTGAGATCATCTGGGGAACAAGAACAGATTGACCTTGGTGAGTGATAACTTTGCTTTCCATTGTAGTTCCTGCGGTCTTTCCTTTCTTTTTGGAAACCTTTTTTAGTTGGGATGAAGTAGAAGAAGACATTGTTGGAAAAATGTTGATAGCTTAGGGTTTCGGTGAGAAAAGAAGGAGAAAAGATTCAGAATGTGGAAAGAAAAGAAAAAGACTAAGTTGATGGTTTTTATAATGTGGAAGTTTAAGCATCCACTGAATAAGGTTGTGATACGTGGTAATCATGGGTTGGTTTGATGAAGAGGTGGCGTAAAGTTAACATTGGTAATAGGCGTGATTAAAGATAATCATTGTTTTGTAACTGCACCATACTGTGAAGTGGTTCAAGGCGGTTAAGGAATCTAAAAAGTGTTATGATTGACGTGACTGGAGTCAAATGCAATAAATGTTACGATGATTCGAAGGTCGCATCAAAATCTTGTGTATATGTTTAAAATAAGTATTTCTCAAAGGAATTGAAATACATATTTTAAAGGGGCATTTTGTTGGCTGAAGATTTTGATAGTATTATTAGAAGCAAAGTAAATGGAACGTTTCGATTGAAATGAAACGAAACGTCATGTTTCGAAATGATAGAAGCAGTGCTTCGAATGGGCATATCAAAGCTTGGAGCTTCGAGTGACAATTATGAGAATATATCCAAAGAAGTCTCGAAATGACAACAAGGCTGTGTCTAAGAAGTGCGTTCGAAGCGAAGAAGTACCAAAACATTTGAAATTCAAATGCAAGCGGGATGTTCGAAATTTGAAATATATGCGCTGGAGCATTCGAAGACACGTGGAAGCAAGAGAGAGGCATTGCTCTGCATGTTCTGAACGTGGCAGAATCTTATAGTAAGACCGTTATGGTCGAAGTAGTATAAATAGAAGCCTTAGCATTAGGATTTCGTGTGTCATATCTATTGTACAAAAAAACTCAGTAAACATTCAAATTACCACATGGCTAGGGAAACGAATGCAAGAGCAATGTACGTATGATAGCACCACATGTTTATGATTTAATGAAAACCCTTTATCATTTCCAGTACTTTCCTTTATCTTTATATCAATACCATTTACAAGTTTTTGCATCTAAAGTCTTTTTATTCGAAATCTTTTTATTGATGCCTTACATTTAATTGCTTTCCTTCCATTTCAAATACTTTACATTTCAGAAACTGTTATACATCTTTATCTTCAAGTTTTTATCCTTTGAACACCTTTTTTACTTAAAGCAATTTTACAGTTTTCTTGCATTAAACGCTTTCTTCACATTTCGAATCTTTTACATTAACTGTGTTTTTTACGTTTCGAAGTCATTTACTTGTCTTTTATGCAGTTTTTACATGTCTTTACAATTGACCTTTATTCATGCAATTTAGTTTCGCGCACATATATTTTGATTACACCTTTAGATCTTTAAGAGAGAAATCGAAATAAGTCAAACACCTACACAACATTCTAAATACCAACCATGAATACCTGTTCGATCATGAGAGTTACCCTAATGACCAACACGTCCTAGGATCAATCTAGTCGATCCTGCGAGTTACCAGAGAAATTGAATAACAGTCAGTAAGTTTATTCGATAGTTTGGAAGACTAGCGATTGTTTACCAGAAATCACTGTAAACAAGTTGATAAAGCTTTAATCCAAGCATGAGAGCCTTTGTCCAAGCTATAATTCCATAAATGGCACAAAGTTGCCATTTCCATTTTAGAAAAACACAACTTTTGCATTTATCAACTCCTTGAGCCTTGCACCTGTTCCTTCTGCACACACAAGTCCAATAAACCAAAAGCAAAGTTTCTAGGACTTGTACCAACTCAGATCAAGCTTGTACAAGCATGTAGAGAGTTGTCTTCTCACTTTTCTTAAAAGTCGAGCAATAGAGCAAAAAGCCTATAACTGAGAAACCTGGTGTGGATTTGAGTTGAAACCTTTTATATACTTATACACAAACACATTACAACCTAACACACGATTGCTAAAGGCCAGAAACTCTCCTAAACTATCTATCACCAAAAACCTGCCATAACTTGCAGTTTTGTACCAAGCATAGCAATCCAAAAATCCACTCGTGTGTTTCAAGTTCTAATCACATAAACACTTAACCTGCATCATATCTAAGTGTTCTAGACCATCATCCCTTCACTGTAACTCCTCATTCTCCATCTGCCATTTTTGTTTTTCAAGCTTGCATGTTGACTTGGATAAGGGGATTCAGGCACTTTCAAGACAAGGTAAAGATTGGAACATACTCAGGGAGGTCCAGGCAAGCTAAAGGGATCTTCAGGCCTTCATAAAACTCACTCAAACTCCATTCACGATCTCAGCTGAAAGAGGTAAGAACTCTAACTTCTATCTCTTCATACAAGCATCCTTTGGTCTCGATTTGTGAAGATAAAATGTAGATATCTTTGTGTTAAAACCAACCATGTTCATAGATTTCATTTATATTCATTGTGTATAGAGAATTTTAGATTTCAAATTTCTGTAAAAATTAGGTTTGAAATTAGGGCCATTGAAATTATCTTTGATCTTTGACTGTTAGTTTACATGAGTTACATGGTTGAAATCGTGGGAAAGAGTACTACCATTTTCATGTTTGAAGTTTCCATTTTCATGGAGAAATGAGAAAGATACAGGGAGTCCGGTTAGCTTAAGGAAGAAGATGAAGTACAGGGCAAGGAGGCGTTATGTGTTATGTGTTTCTTGTTTCATTTGAACTAACGGATGTACAGCCACCCCAATGGCAAGGCAGCGTGCTGAAAATGCATAGGTCATGGGTTCGAACCTTGGCGCTACCTTTTGCACTTTTCTTATTTTTCAGCTTCATTTTTTGACATTTTTTGCAGCGTGGGCTCAGCAACTGGGCCTCATATTTTTTTCTAACACACTACCTCCTGATTTGCTCAGGACACCCTGGCCCAATCATTTTATTATTTATTTTTATTTTCATTTTCAGTTTATTAAATATATTTTCTTTAACATAAAAAATCATAAAAAAATAAAAAACATGATAAAATATTGCATTTTGTTTATTTTATTTTATTTTCACATAAAAAATATTTTTATTAAATTATACATTAACTATTTTTCTTAAATAAACTTGTAAAATAAAATAGACTTAGATTAATTTTTATTTCTTTTCCTTCATACTTGTAAATATTTATCTTGACATATAAAAAGACTAAATATTTTCATAAATATTATTTATTATTTTAAGACAAAAATACACAAAAATATTACTTAAAGAGCTTTATTTCTTTTTTTAACAAATTAAAATCAGGATTGACCAATTTCTAAAAAGATAACTTCCTTTTCCTAAATTATTAGGTTTATTTCAAAACTCTTTTTCATGTAAAAAAACGAAACAAATTTCTTTTTCTTGCATATACATAAACATTGCATATTTAATTTATATTGTATACTATTTATTCAAATACTTGTACAAATTAGATTTGGTTGTAATAGATTAAATTAGGTTTATATTACAAATTAGCGTAGTAATCTTTAAATTACGCAATTTGTCGCTTTTATATACCATGCTAGTAATTAGGGTTTAAATGGCAAGATCAAAACAAATCAAACAGAAAACCCTAAACCAAGACAAAATCAAGCATGAAAATAACACACTTGCACACAAGCACCCTTAGGGTTACTCCACTTGGTTGCCTTATACAAAAAATGGCCATATTACGCATGTGAAGTATCTTAGCAAAACAAACAAGTATAAGATCATAGTCCCTCAATGACGCTATTCAAAGTTGCCTTATAAAATGATCTTGGTCCCTCAAAAATGCTAAGATACTTTAAAACATTGCTAATCATGGTTATACGATGATCTACGCCCATCCCATTTACATCCAAAGATAGGGTTGCTTACTAAATCAATGGTAAGACAACAATGTCAAAGGAAAAGAAAATGAACAAGAAAGATATTTGAGTAGGTAGATTACTTCTATTTACTTGCTCCATTTCAAAGTAGCTATCCTTGCTATTTTCAAAACAAACACACACATTTCAAAACATCTTACAATCATTGAAAATATTTTCAAAAAGACAAACATCTTTGTATACATTCTTACAAACAAGAATCATTACAAAGATTGCCTAAACAATGGCCTCTTTTACAAAATACTTTCAAAACCACACAAAGCACAATTTCAAAACAAAAGCAAGTGATCTAGCAAGTAACTAAGAGCCCATGGAAAACCATGGATTAAAAGGGTGCTAACATCTTCCCTTTTCATAATCTACCCCTCGAACTCAAGAAAATATCTCAAAGGTCTTTCCTGTGCTTTTTCACCTTTCCTTTTGGATAAAAGAAAAGTCGGTGGCGACTCTTGCTAACCGCAACATTTGTGATAAAACGCAAAACCCTCAAGTCAGTTCTCCCACCGTATCACACAAAGACTTGTGCAAAAAACCCCGCACCAATAGGAAACTTGGAGGAGAAAATCCAAATGATTTTATTCAAGAACAGCCCACAATTGCTCAACCCAAATATGAATTGAATCTTTGATTTGAACGTTACCACCACAACAATTTTCTTGAATCAACAACCATAATTATGTGCAAATGTTGATTTTAGAGAAGAGAGGATGGAGATGATGAGCACTATGTGTATATTTCACTAGTTCTTGTTAACTTCAAATAATGATGCATAATGAATATATATATATATATATATATATATATATATATATATATATATATATATATATATATATATATATATATATATATATATATATATATATATATATATATATATATATATATATATATATTACCTAATAGCCAAGACCCACAATCATAACAGAAAATCAGATGAGGCCAGCGAGCGGTCAACTCAACCAGAAGTAGGTGTCGGCCGACACAACCCGCAACCAGAGAAAAAACTATTTTGAAGTGCAATGCATTGACCGCTTCAGGACTTGCGTCGATGAAAACTTTGAATATTTTTATTCCCAGGTTGAGTCTACCGGAAGGGTCGACGTGATACATCCAGCAGTCAGAGAGAAATCCATTATGAAGTGCAGTGCGTCGACCGCTTTAGGACTTGCGTCGATGTAAAATTTGAATGTTTTAATTTCCAGTTTGAGTCGACCGGAAGGGTCGACCTGACACTTCTAGGGCTTGATCGAAGATGATGATTCAACCACACACATCTTTGAGTCGATGCATAGATTGAATTTTCTCAAAAATAAGTGTTTCTGGAGATCTTCATTCCAATCATTCCATTGCAAGATTGTTCATAGGACCAAACCAAATAGATAGAAATTAATAATCGTTTTGACATCATTAAAATACTTATAGAGGGACTTTGCCCTCACATACTCCCAAATATTGATGATGGCAAAATAATGCTCAAATATGCCCCCTGCTCAAATATGCTCCCCTTGAGTTTGTGCGTTCCGCTTGCAAGCTATATATAATCTTCTATGCTTACTTATCCCCCTTTGACAACATCAAAAAGAGAAAAAGCACAAGGTCAAGAGTAACAAAATATATCAAATTCAAAATCATTTTCCATTCGCAACTAAAAACACTAACAATCATTCACATAAAATGAAATTAGTGCGGATCATAAAATATAATAATTAGACAAATGTATGTAGAATATTACAAACCAGTTAATAAGGATAAGTGAATGAGGTTAACAAAAGAAGGGTAATAATAATAACTTAAACATAATTACATATATAAACATGAATCAATTTTCTAGGTTGTTGGTATCATTGTTTTTTGGAGCATCAGGTGGAAGGTTTGGAAAATGCTGAAGGAAGGTGGAATGAAGGGAGACAAGGTTCTCAGCTTGTGATTGAACCATGTCTTCCAACATGGAGTACCGCTGATCTTGAATATTTAAATAGTTTGAGAACATTTCATTTTGGACTTTGACAAAGTTATAGAGGTTCGAAATCCTCTCATTTTGAAGGAATGCTTCTTCCTTTTGTTGGATCTGCATTTTCTCCAAAAGAGCTATTACATTTGCATTGTTTTCTTGAGGAACCGGGGCATCCTTGTCCATATTTGCTTCATTTTCTTCTTCCACAGACTCTTCTTCTTCTTCATTATCATCCTTTTCACCTTCACTATTTTGGAACGAAACAGATGTCCTTCTTACAACATAACGATATCTTTATTCCTTGTGATCCCATTGGAATCCCATCAAAGTAGGTGATTTCTTTGTGAATTCAAGATCAGAAGTCATATCAATATAAGGAATTCCTGGAACTTTAATATTTTCTCGATTGATAACTCTTTAAATGAAATAGGGATAGCATAGTGCGGTGCCTCTTCCAGAGTTGTACAGATCAAACATTCGGCTAGCAAAATAATATGGCCAATGAACCTTTATTTTATGTTTTAAAACATAAAGCAGTTGAAACTCAACTTTATCCACATGATAAAGACCTCCCTTCTTGGGTCGAATAATGTGGCAAATGATACAAAAGAGAATTTTGTCAAATGGGGCTAGGGCATCAGTCGTTGCATATCTTGGAAATAAATCATTGTTTACAATTATGTCACTGTAAGGTTTCTTGAGCATGGAGTTTAAAGCTGGCTTGAATTCATAGTTAGGAGCAAGAACAATATCAGAGATTTTAATAGAATCAGAGTCAACTGGCCACATGCCAAATAGGTCATTCCATACATGCGAGCTAACCATATAATATTTTTTTGTTGATTCTATATTTAAATTCAAAACCTCCAAACTTTCCTTGCATGCCAGCATAGAACATTTTGACTAAATCCTCATTATAAGGTGTATCAGATTCAAGAAATAAGTGGAAGTTCTGAAATCTTAACAATTCAATAATTTCAGGAAGATGCATATGACCCAAGGTTTTCATATATAAAGTCGATTTTCTAAATATGTTTCTCTTACCAAAAGTGTCTGCAGAAGTACTAGCAATGTCATCAAAGAGAAGTGAAAGAACAGTTACCGGAATATCCGAAGGAACATTGGAGGAGCTTCCTCTGAAGGTTCTCTTCTTAGCTACCCTTGAATCCATTAGGGAAATTTCTTGATAAAAATGGGTATGTGAGGAAGATTTTGAGGAGATGGATTTTGAGAGTTTTTAGGGTTTTGAGAGAAGTGAGTGAATATAGAAAACAAAAGAACAAAATGATATAAAATAAATAAATAAATCAGACATTTCCGTGATGCAACGACCGCTTATAGAGCGTTGTGTCGATGTAAGAATTATTTTAATTGATGTTGAGTGAGATATAAGGTACGCGTCGACGTATGTTAGCTATGAGTCAACTCAAAAGTAATGAATTTTGATTTTTTGCAGCTTTTTCAATTGATTTCATGCAATTTATATAACACTTAGAATCCCTGTGCACTTTAACAATAAAGATAAAGAAGAACACGTTTAGCATTTACACATGGTTAAGAGTAGAGAATAGATGAGAACGATATTACCTTCATGAGAGTTAATAAGAGCTTTAACCAAGGCTGTCCATAAGTGCATCAAGCACTAAGAGAACATGTTCAATAAAAATAAAAGGTATGGAACTTACTTAAGTTATAACCTATCTGAGATATCGAGAACACCAAGTTCCCTACGGATATGATGGAAGGGATCTATAGCGAGTGGTTTAGTAAAAATGCCAGCAAGTTGATTTTTTCTATCAACATGCTCGCAAATAACATCACCCTTTTCCATATGATCCCTTAGAAAATGATGCCTTATCTCAATATGTTTTGTGCGAGAGTGCAAAATCGGATTTTTGGTTAGGTTGATGGAACTTGTATTGTAACAAAAAATAGGAATGTGATCAAGTTGGACATTGAAGTCGAGTAATTGTTGTTTGAGCCACAAGATTTGGGAACAACAATTACCGGCGCAACGTATTCCACTTCGGCGGTTGATAATGCAACTAAAACTTACTTTTTGCTATGCCAACTGACCAAAGAATTTGAAAATAAATTATAAGTACCACTAGTGCTTTTCCTATTCGATTTGCAATCGGAAAAGTCAATATTGGAATAGCCAACCAAAGAACAATCACTACCCTTATAGTACCAAAGTCCATACTTAGTTGTACCACTAAGGTACCTAAGTATGCACTTTACGAATTTTAAATGTGACTCCTTAGAACATGATTGAAATCGAGCACGCATGCAAACACTAAACATAATATCTGGACGAGAGGTCTAAGATAAAGAAGGGAACCAATCATACCTCTATACCTTTTCATGTCGAAGAGCTTACCATTATCATCTCGGTCCAAGTTCACGGCCGTAGGCATAGGAGTATCAATTTCTTTAGAGTTTGCCATGTCAAATCGCTTGAGCAGGTCAAGACAATATTTGGTCTGACTCACGAATGTTACTTCATTTAATTACTTGATTTGAAGTCCAAGGAAGTAGTTTAACTCTCCCATCATGCTCATCTCAAATTCTCCCTGCATCATCTTAGAGAATTTCTTGACCAAAGATGTCTTAGAAGAACCAAAAATAATGTCATCTACATAAACTTGAACTAAAATAAAATGCTTTCCTTCATGCTTAATAAAAAGGGTTGTGTCAACCTTTCCTTTTGATAATTCTTGATCTAGTAAGAATTTGCTAAGACTTTCGTACCAAGCCCTATGGGCTTGTTTAAGACCGTATAGTGCAGGCTTAAGTTTATAAACATAGTTAGGATTCTCAAAATTCTCAAAACGGGGAGGTTGAGACACATAAACCTCTTCATTAATGTATCCATTTAAGAAGGCACTTTTTGCATCCATTTGGAATAATTTGAAGTTTTGCGAGCATGCATATGCAAGCAAAAGGCGTATAGCCTCGAGTCGGGCCACTGGAGCATAAGTTTCCTCATAATCTATGCCTTCCTCTTGGTTATACCCTTGGGCAACAAGTTGAGCCTTGTTGCGAGTTATAATTCCGTTTTCATCTAGTTTGTTCCTAAAAACCCATTTAGTTCCAATAACTCGATGATCTCACGGAGGGGGGGGGGGGGGGGCAAGGTCTCAAACCTCATTTATTTTAAACTGATTTAGTTCCTCTTGCATGGCTAAAAACCAATTCAATCTAGTAAGGAATCTTTAGAGTTTTTGGGTTCAATTTGAGAGACGAAAGCAAAATGATAACAAAAGTTACTTAACTTAGAGCGAGTTGTTACTCCCTTTGATATATCTCCTAGGATATTATCGGTGGGATGATCCTTAGAGGTTTTCCATTCTAAAGGAAGGTCATTTTTGTTGCTTGGATGATCTTCCTCTCTTTCTTCGGATACTTGATCCAAGTCTTCTTAAATTTTAGTAGATTCTGAGTCCTTTTCTTTGGGATCTTGTAGTATGCTTTCCGAAGATACACCTACACCATCATAAACACTATCCTTTCTGACTAATTTCAGATCGGATTCATCAAAGGAAACATGTACAGACTCTTCAACTATATGTAATATTTTATTAAATACTCTACAGGCTTTGCTTGATTGAGAGTATCCGATAAAGATACCTTTGTCAGCTTTTGAATCAAATTTACCTAAATTTTCTTTACCATTATTTAACACAAGTCATTTACATCTGAAGACGTGAAGATGAGAAATGTTTGGTTTTCTTCCTTTCAAAAGTTCATAGGGAGTTTTGTTTATAATAGGACGTATTAGAACCCTATTCAAAACATAACATGCTCTGTTAATGGCATCAGCCCAAAAGTATTTTGGAAGACGGTGTTCATTGATCATAGTTCTTCCGAGTTCTTCTAAAACACGGTTTTTATGTTCCACCACTCCATTTTATTAAGGAGTACGTGGAACGGAAAAATTATGATCAATATCGTATTTTTCACAAAATTTATCAAAGAGATCATTCTCAAATTCACCACCGTGATTGCTTCAAATAGTAACTATGCTAGTGTTCAATTTGTTTTGAGAAAACTTGGCAAATTTTTCAAATGCCGGAAAGGTGTCACTTTTATTTGCCATGAAAATTGTCCAACAAATTCTTGAGTAGTCATCTACAATAACGAATCCATAGTAGTTACCACCTAGACTTTTAATTTTAGATGATCCAAAAAGATCCATATGAAGAAGTTCAAGAGGTCTCTTTGTAGAAACAATGTTTTTAGATTTAAACGAGATTCTAGTTTTCTTCCCCATTTGGCAAGCATCACATAAGTGATCCTTGGAAAATTTTAGTTTTGGTAAACCGACTACTAAATCTTTAGAGACAACTTTATTTAACAAATCAAAATTCAAGTGAGCTAGATGTTTATGCCACAACCATGAATCCTCATTTAAAGTGACTAGACATTTAGCTCCGGTTAGAGATACATTATTCAAGTCAAGCATGTATACATTGTTTACCCTCAATCCTTTGAACATATCATATTTCTTATCATTGTGTTCAATTATGCAACAATATTTTGAGAATGATACATTGTATCCTTTGTCGCATAATTGACTAATGCTAATAAGATTGTGTTTAAGACCATCAACTAATAGGACATCTGAGATAGTAGTAGAAGAGGGATTACCTACACTACCTTTACCGAGTATTGCTCCCTTGTTATTGTCTCCATAGGTGACAAATCATTTCTTTTTTGCCACAAAGTCAAAAAATAGGGAGATGTCGCCCGTCATATGTCTTTAGCACCCACTATCGAGAAACCATCTTTTCTCTGTAGTCTCAAGACATTCCACCTACAAGTTTAAACAAGGGAAGTAGGTACCCAATTTTTATTGGGTCCTTGTGTATGAATGATACTTGAGTTGCATTTTGGCAACCATTTGAAAATTCCTTGAGGAACCAAAAACCTCCTAAATCGACATTTGCTAATGGTGTGCCCCATTTTGCAACAATATAAACATGTTAGAGTTTTGGGCAAGTTACTTTTGCTTGGAGGATCTCTTATTTTATAAGTGTATTTTTTATATGGATTTATCATACTACTTCTAAAATTTAATATATCAATGCTAAAATTAATTTTGGGTTGTAAAGCCTTGTCAAGTTTGGCTTTAAGAGTTTTTACTTCCTTTTGCCAAATGTAGCAAGTTTCACATCCAGCCCAATCATGCCAAGAAAGATTATCATCTTTGCTATTAGTTTTTATTTTCTCTATCATGGATTCCTTGAGAGCTTCCAATTATTTTTGGGATTTGAACACTTTATGCTCAAGGTATGAATTTTTTTTCTTATTTGAGGCTAATCGTTTAAAAGCTTCCTTAGCCTCATTTTGTAGAGTATCAAAAGCTCTTTGCAATTCTATGTGAGACATTTTATCAATGTAATTATATTTAGAGTGACTTACATTGCTTTTCTTCTTTTGATGAGCCATGAGGCAAAGGTTGACCGTTTCTTCTTCGTCACTAGAGTCACTTTTGCTTGAGGCTTCATTATCGCTATCCCAAGCAATGTATTCTCTTCTAGCTTTGTTAGGTCTCTTTTGGAATTTGTCTTTTCCTTTGTCTTTCTTGAGCAACAGGCATTCCGGTTTGTAGTGGTCGGGTTTTCCGTAGTTGAAACATGATCCTCTTGATTTAGATTTCTTACCTTCATAATGTCTTGAAGGTTTTGATTGGTTTCTATAATTGATGGTATTTTCGTGCGAGTGTTGGACTTCATTCTTTTGGAGATATTTGTGATATTTTCTCACAAACAGCCCCATGTCTTCACTTGAGCTTTCATCATCATAACTAGAATCACTCACACAAGAGTTATTGGTGGAGGACTTTGAGCTTGAAGCCTTTAATGCGACAGACTTCTTTTCCATGTCTTTTGGTTTTTCCTTCTTTTCCTTTTTCTCATGCTTATTGATATTGATGAGATCTTTCTCATGCTCTTGAAGCTTCCCAAACATTGTTGTTATGTTAAGTGTAGCTAGATTGTTTTCTTCCTTGATTGCTGTAACTTTAGGTTGTCATTCCCTATTAAGACATCTTAAAATTTTGTTAGTAGCAACAGCATTGGGAGTAACATGACCAAGAGTGTGTAAGCGATTGATTATATGAGAAAATCTCTTTTGCATATCAGCAATGGTTTCACCATACTTCATGTGAAAGACATTAAACTCTTGAGTTAATGTATTTATTCTAGCAAGTTTAACATCATTTGTCTCTTCATGGGCAATTTGTAGAGCATCCCACATTGCTTTAGCAGTCGCACAATGTGATACTCTAAAATATTCATCAACACCTAAAGAAGAAATAAGCATATTTCTACCTTTCCAATCATATATGTACTTTTTCTCGTCTTCCTCATCCCATAGTGCTTCCAGTTTCGGTATGGTAATTTTATCCTCATTGGTCATGATTATTTGCATAGTACCATCCTCGATAACTTTCCACATCTTTCTATGAACAGAGTTAATATGCACACACATACAATCTTTCCAATAGCTATAGTTTTCACCGGTGAAAACAGGAGCTCTCGTATAAACCCCTTTTGGACCGTTCTTCATATTGTACAAAGTAATATGTGAAGCACTAGATGAACCGGTGCTCTGATACCACTTATTATACGATGTGATCAATCTAGAAGGGGGTTGAATAGATCGTTTAAAAATAATTTACGCTTTTTAAAATTGTTTTTTAGAAAAATATGCAAAAGCTTCTTGGAATATCCAATCGTCTAAACGATCCTCTATTGAAAAGATCGGATATGTGTAACCGTATGAGATATAATGACAAAGTAAGAATCAATGTGTTTTACTCAATTGATCAATCACTTATACACCTTCAATGAATACTAATTACTTCCAATAAATTGAATGAGATAAGAATAAGCACAATGAATAATTTGTGGATTAGTCAATTTGTCAAACATCTTGTGAGCAAAGCACCTTAGGTTTGATTTTACTAAATTGTAATGGTAAGTTTTCTTAGGTATCAATCAAAAGGATTGTTACCAATGTTTTGAAATGAGCTCAACACACTACAATTTCAATAAATGCAGATTTGACAAATTAATTTTTGCACAGTATAATAATCAAGTATAAAGATAAAGAAAAAGAAGAAGAACACATGATTTGTTAAGGCAGTTCCCCTTATCGTCCTTGCGTATGGTACGTCTGCCCCCAATTCTAGAATCTAGAATTGAGATATTTGATATTAAGTTGCAAATGATACAAGAGAATAGATGGTTCACAATACAAACAAACCAATGTTGCTGATGTAACAGTCTTCTTCCCTTTCCTTGGTTTGAGCAAAACCAAGTTCCAAATTCTTCGAACAAACCTCTGGTTACCGCTACTTGATTAAGAAAACCCACCGTTTCTTAATCCTTTCACTCGGCTGATTTCGATCGCAAGCAATTTGACCCCAAATCAATCTTCACAGTCCTTCGGTTACTGCTACTTGATTAAGCAAACTCACTATTTCTTAATCCTTTCACTCGGATGAATTTAATGAAGCAAAGACTTGTGCAAAAAACCCCGCACCAATAGGAATCTTGGAGGAGAAAATCCAAATGATTTTATTCAAGAACAGCCCACAATTGATCAACCCAAATTTGAATTGAATCCTTGATTTGAACGTTATCACCACATCAATTTTCTTGAATCAACAACCATGATTATGTGTAGATGGTAATTTTTGAGAAGAGAGGGTGAAGATGATGAGCACTATATGTATCTTTCACTAGTTCTTGTTAAATTTAAATAATGATACATAATGAATATATATATATATATATATATATATATATATATATATATATATATATATATATATATATATATATATATATATATATATATATATATATATATATATATATATATATATATATATATATATATATATATATATATATATATATATATATGTGTGTGTGTGTGTGTGTGTGTGTGTGTGTGTGTGTGTGTGTATGTGTGTGTGTGTGTGTGTGTGTGTGTATGTGTGTGTGTGTGTGTGTGTTACCTAATAGCCAAGACCCATAATCATAGCAGAAAATCAGATGAGGCCAGCGAGTGGTCGACTCAACCAGAAGTAAGGGTCGGCGCAACACAACCCGCAGCCAGAGAAAAAATTGTTTTGAAGTGCAATGCATCGACTGCTTCAGGACTTACGTCGATGCAAAATTTGAATATTTTGATTCCCAGGTTGAGTCGACCGGAAGGGTCGACGTGATACATCCAGCAGTCAGAGAGAAATCCATTATGAAGTGCAGTGCGTCGACCGTTTTAGGACTTGCGTCGACGCAAACTCTGAATGTTTTCATTTCCAGTTTGAGTCGACCGGAAGGGTCGACCTGACACATCCAGGGCTTGATTGAAGATGATGAGTCAACCGCACACATCTTTGATTCGATGCACAGATTAAATTTTCTCAAAAATAAGTGTTTCTGGAGATCTTCATTTCAATCATTCCATTGCAAGATTGTTCATAGGACCAACCCAAATAGAGAGAAATTAATAATTATTTTCACATCATTAAAATACTTATAAAGGGACTTTGCCCTCACACAACAAACTTGTAAGAAATGAAAGATTTTACTCAGGCCCATCCTCGAAATCAAATAAAGCTCTTAACAGGATGAGCTCACGAACCAAATAAAGATTTTAAGTGAATAATCTTAAGAACCAAACATATAACAAGAAAATATCAAGATCCAAACAAGAAAATCAATCAAGATAATCAATCAAGATAACCACATTCTTAATGAAGAACGACTAAAGCAGAAACAGGAGCACAACCAAACTCTCATTAGTATCTTTCACTCACAAGATACTAAGACAAATTTAGTGAACATATAGAAAAATAGTATATAGTGAGAAAAAGATATTTAAAACGAATTATGATATGTTTTAGAATGAAGAGAATCCCTCAACTTATAGGAGAAAATATGTCTAAAAACTAAAAACAATCCATGTACTTTTTAGTGTTTTTATTCAATTAAGCCCTAGGGTTAATCAATTTTCAAAACCGCCATCACTAATTGATTGGAAGCCTACTTAAATGATTGAGATACGCTACAAACATGTTAATTGATAAACACTGTTAATAGATTATCTAGTGCAAAATCACTAACAATTGTTTAAGAAACTCAGTAATAACTTAGGTATATTCATAAAACATTTTTAGGTGATTTTATTAAAAAGAGAGAGACTTTAAAATATTTTTAGGTGTATTTATGGGAGTTGCCTTAGTGTTTTTAGAGCTTTCATATTTCCTCCATTTCACATCCTTGAAACTTCAAATTCCTCTACTTGATTCATCATTGTTTTGACACTACATCTAAAACTTGACTCATGTCCTAACGAGGCTTGTATAAATGTTTTGGTAAAAACCATCATCAGAGGTTTCTTGACCAAAGATCATTGTGGACTCCATCAAACTCTATTTTATATTAGGTGTTGTCATCATCAAAAATACTAAGGTCATTTAACAATTGCAGATAGTTGTACTTGCAAGCACATCAATCCACATCTTTGTTCAAGATTCGTGAGATGTGATGATCTGGCTATCCATATAATAGTCTTAATGATTTAATGATATATGACTTCACCATAAAATTTAGCTACCAATACTTAAAGAATAATTTGTTGATGCTAAATAAACTATCACGAATTAATGATTCATCAAACATGCGAGCTATTATAAGAATTTTATAACTTTAAAAAAATAAACATATTAAAGAAATATATTATTATTAATATATAATTCGATACAATTATTAAATTCTAATAAAACTATTAGTTTCTAAGACTTACATCAATAGAAAGATAGTATACACCTCTGTCAACATGAGAATAAATTATAACATTTATATAATATATTATGTAATATTTTTATAGAAAATTAATCTAGTTAAATCTTACTGGTCAAGATTCGATAACTATTTATTCATTTTCTGAAGTAAAAATAGAAACTTAGCATAAATCAATACACATATTTCATGATAAAGTTGCAATAAATTTTAAACACTATTTTAAAACAAATTAAAGTGTCCGTCCCTTTATGTTAGCTGCCAAACTTATGCAGTTTATAAAGGCAAGAAGTATATTTAACTAGCATAAAATGTGTGTTTAGATATTTTAGAAAATTTTATAGCTATTACAAAGCTTTATAACTAGCATAAAATATGACCTTCATAATCCAATAAATTATTAAGAAATCATAACATTTAACATGTATATACAAGTTAAAGATTAGTTTTTAGTAAAACAAAAATTTAGGAAAGAAGTTAAACCTCCTTTATGAAATAAATTATAAGTCAAATAAAACCTAATAATATAAATCTTCACCTGCCTACCAATTAAATGGATTTGGCCCAAACAAACCTAACATTAATTGTCCATTGCCCACATGACAAAAGAATTCTCAAACTCTAATTAGTCATAACATAACTAATAGCTTTTTCTTTAAATAGTCATAATCATCTGTCCCCTAACAGTGGGAAGATTAGTATATATATGAAGCACATTACTCTTTAGATTAGACTAGACGTGTTTCAAAAGTCACACCGAGTTAATGTTTAACATATGTATCAGATAATTTTAAAAAAGGTTAATTTAATATAAAATTTTAAATATAGTTTAAAAGTAGATTTTTATTATTTTTAATTTAAACGAAATTTATAAAAAAAATTATATAAAAAATTATTTTATTGAAATTTACTAAAAATTTATTTAAAAAATTATCAATTGTGATCGAGTTTATGTTAAACATCCTTCTAAAAGAATGTGCCATTAAAAAAACACATTTTATTTTAACACATTTTAGATATTTTTAAGACATACTATAGACTAGATCTTTTATTTTATTGTTGATTGGGTTATAAAATTTATTTAAAAAATACAATTTTATCATTTTGACCCATTCCATCGGATCTATTATTTTAGATCGGGTTAGACCGTATAGTAAGTTTTGGGCTGGCAAATTAAAATTATATTTATAAAATAATTTTAGTTAATTTTTTTAAAAAAAATTAAATTAAATTAATATGTGATTGCATAAATGTGTTTCAAATTTAAAAGAATAATTAAAGAGGATAAAAATATATTTTTAAGATGATTTAAAGAAATGATTGTGAAATGAACAGACAATTTGATAAGTATTGTGAAATATTTAGTTTCTCTCTACTTTTACATAGATATCTTCGTAGTATATATATATATATATATATATATATATATATATATATATATATATATATATATATATATATATATATATATATATTGATTTGATGAATATTTAAATACCACGTAACTAAGTTTATGATTACTCTCTACTTATGTTATGTAGTTTTTATGGATTTGGATTCTCTCTCTCTCTCTCTCTCTCTCTCAAGTAAAAAAGTATTTTATAAGAGAGAGAAGAGAGAGAAGAGAGGAATGGAGAAAAAAATTGAAGGAGAGGATTCAACATCAATTTTTATCAATTATATTCTTTTGTATAAATTTAAAACTTAGAACTATAATATTGAAATAAATGATTGACTGGGCCATCGCGTTGGTCTATCGAGCCACATGACCTATTAAAAATTGGGCCAAACTCGTTTTTGACAGCCCATTAATTAATCGGGCGAATCAACTTCAATTTTTTATATGTTTTGACCCTTTGTGTAACACCCTAAAATAATTTGATTATTTATTTAATTATTTGATTACGTTATTTTGAGTATTTGTGACTTAATGTGATGTTTATATGATGTATTGATGATTATTATGCTTGATATGATGTTTTGTGTGGTGTATGATGGGGTGGTAGGAATTAAGAAGGTATAAAGTATTTTAGAATAACTTAGATAGTTAGAATAATTAATTACAATTATTTTAATTAGTTAAATATAATAATAATAATAATAATAATAATAATAATAATAATAATAATAATAATAATAATAATAATAATAATAATAATAATAATAATAATAATAATAATAATAATAATAATAATAATAATAATAATAATAATAATAATAATAATAATAATAATAATAATAATAATAATAATAATAATAATAATAATAATAATAATAATAATAATAATAATATAGAAGTTATGAGACATGGTGATAATATTGTAGTGTAAGTGAGAGTAAGATGGGAAAATCATAGAAATGGTCCAAAAGTTAAACTAGGGAAAAAAGTGTCAGTGTTCATTCTGTGCAATCATGAAAAGAGAAGAACACTGTGAATAGAGCTAGGGCACGAAAGAACCCAGAGGAATTTGATAGAACGCGAAGAGAAACCAATTGCTAGGAGAAATCTAAGGTAAAGGGGTTTATCGTTGTTATTATAATTGATCTAAGATTTAGATAATTGTAGGTTGTGTTGGAGTTTTGGGATGATGATGTTAATATGATGATTTGATGAAAATTGGTGAAACTATTATGTTTTCTTGCAAAGAGTTATTGCATATGATGTATGATAATCTGTGTTGTTGTTATGTGAAGAAACTAAGTGAATCTATGATGAATTAAGACATGTACTGTGGAGAAATCGTATAGAAATTGAACTGGTGCAGGGCATAAATGGCAACCGGAAAGTCATAGTCGCGTTGCATCGCCAGGCGATGGATGTGCATCACGGGACGAGTGAACTTCTCCTAAGCAACTTCAGGCGAGAAAGGGGCGAATGAAGGGTGAAAAACATAGCCCCTGGGTTTTGTATGGGGAGGGGTATGTCGCTTGAGCATCACTGGGCGACGTAGAAGTGAGAGGTGGTCACCGGGAGAGGAAGATGCGTTTCTGGGTGATGAACACCAGAGAAACTAGAGCTCCTGGAGTTTTTTATGAGGATGGTGTTGTCGCTCCCTCATCGTCGGGCGATCCTCAGGCGAGCATCCTGCGTCGTCGGGCGAGCACTAGGCGATGAACAACAGTAGTATTTTAAAAGTGTCATAACTTGAGTTTCAGGACTCTGATTGACGCGCCGTTTGAAACGTTAAAAAGCTAAAGCGATGAACTATACCTTGGTGGAATTAAGTGAGTCACGTCAGGTGTTTTTCAAGTACATATGATTTGATAAATAATATGATTCAGTGGTTGTTTTATTATAATGTGCGTAATATGATGCATGTGATATTACTATGACTACTATATAAATGGTGATGCGTTTAGACTAGAAGTGGTCATGTGTTATTAAGATGTTTCGCATCATGCATTCATGGCATATGTTAGGGTCGAGCCCAATGATGATTTATTAGAACTTTGCTCCAGTGAAGTTTATAGGACGACTAGTCCAGTGATGACTTCAACTCATAGTGTGGATTGAGTGAAAATTATGGTGTGCTCTGGTTTCAAGTGGAAATCGATCTTATTGGTAGAGATCTTTGGAGAAAACGATGACGGTGTCATCAGTGAAGTTTTTGTACCACATGCATGAATCTAAAGAAGTTACATTACATTATATGTGGCATTGCATGATGATTTGATTGACTGATGTTTTGTGGATGTGTATTTGTGATAATTGTTAATTGATGATATTACCATGTGTCTGATGCGTATTATGATGCTTGAAGGTGTGAGTATGACATGAGGTTTTGATGATGTGTTTCTTTAGTGTTGTATCATAACTACTATATTTACTCCTTACATCTTTTATAATGATTATGATTTACTCACACTTGCTGCTTGAAAATGTTGTCTTTATATGTGGGTAACTTGTAGGTAATCAAGAATAGTCCGTCGAGACTTAGAGGATATTTGTGGAGTGTGTTCTTTATTTCCTATAAAATAAAGGGTTCTTGCTCTGATATGTAACATCAAAGATGAGATCGTTTGTTTTGAATAATTATGTCATTTTGTTTAATTTGAAGTTTTAAACTACCTTTTATGGTATTTTTTTTAATTGAGTTGTGAATCATAGATGAGATAGTATGATGAGGATTCTATGAAATATTTTTAATAAAGTATTTTAAAACTATGAATTCCGCTGCGAAAAAGTTGAAGTGACATTGTCATTTATTGAAGTATTTGTTATAATTGATTTTTAAAACCTGTGTTACGGAACATGACATTTTATATGAGTTTGTATGAAGATGTGACACCTTTATTGGTGATTCCATTTGTTTTATTTTCGTAAAATTATATGCGAAATATATATAGATTTAGAAGGGATATGTGAAATATATATAGATTTAGAAGGGTGTTAGACTTTGCACCGAAGTAAATTGGATCGAGCCAACCTATTTAACAACTCTACTAAGAGCAAATCTACAATGATAATGAAACTCTCCCTAAAAAAGTTTTACAATTTATATAATATATTTAAATTAAATTAAATTTTAATTATTCATCTAATATCTAAAATATACTCAAATAAATTTATATATTAATTATTCTATATTTAAAAATTATTGTATATGTTTTTGTTTTAAAACCAAAAAATTTGGGCTTTTATTTATGCTTGCTTAGTTATTGTATATGTCTCTTTGCATACAAAGTACAAACATACATTCATTTTCTATAATATTCTGATAAAGATCTGATTGCATTATTTTCGATTTTTTAAAGGTAAAAGTAAAACACTAGCATATCTTATTTTATAATATATATAATATAGTATGTTGGTCAAATAATTTATTTTGAATTTATTTCTCACACAACACAATTATAAACTCTCACAACAATGAACGTTCTTTGAAGTTTTTCATAAGATTGAATCAAGGAGATAGTGTATGTATTTGTGAATGAAAAAAAAAATTTAAGTGTGTTGCAATGAGATAATTGAGAAATTTTAAGGAATTCAAAATTTTAAACAACTTAAATGATTAATTGAAATTCATTTTTTTTAAATTTTTTTTAGTTGAATGGAGTATTAAAATGATTCATTGTTAAAATATAAAAATAGGGATTGATTTGTAATTTTTGAAAACATGAAGAGACCTTAAAACTATTAGGGACTTATTTGTAAAAAAAATTAAAATTTTTGGAGATGAATATAAATTTTTCATAAAATATAAGGACCATTTTGTAAAATTTAAAAAATTAATAATAAACAATTTGGCATTGGCATTATATAGAGTGAAGAAGCAATTTCAAATTCTTTACTTTTTGGTGTCATTTAAAATTCTTTGAAATTTGAATAAAATATTTCATAAATTTACAGAATTTTAATAACTTCATTTTTTATCCAAACAATAAGTTTTGATCAAATCATTTTAAATTTGCTGGAAAAAATTACTTTTCCTCATTAAAATGCTTCATCCAATCACACTCTTATAGTTTTTTCAAGCTTTCTCAAAGTATAAGTATGCATCTCAACATGCCTGACTATGCATCTCAACAGGTCTGACTCTGGGAGAATCTTTTGTGAGACTTCTCTTTCTTGTTGATTATTGTGATGTCAAACAATAAGATTTGCCAACTATAAACCTTCTGAATTATTGATTAACTAATCTTAAGACTAATTGTCTAACTGACAAACTTTTTGAAAGAGATAAAATTATTCGAGTCAAATCATGAAGTTATGATTTGAATCAAAGGTGGTAAAGTGAAGAATTTGTCATTGTATTTGAATAATAATATATAGGGTTAAATAAGTTTTATGTTGGTGTTTGATTTGAATCACCATTTTAGTGATGGAATTAGAGACCATTTTAGCTATGATTTTATTAAGAGGGACCAAAAGTTAGAATTTAATTTTTTAGGAGGACCATTCTTTGAAGAAAAAATTTAGAAGGAATAAAAACGAAATTTAAAATATTTAGAGGGACCAAAAACTTATTTAATCCTAATATATATGTCTATGATTCAAGTCACACTAAAGCATGATTCAACTCAGAGTTGTTTTTTAAAAGATTTTTTTATCACTTGATTCGAATCAAAGGTCTTGTGATTCGAGTTAAGAAGTCTTGCACATCTCTGATTCGAATCAAGCTAACAGAGCTAATTTTAAATTTCATGTTAGTGTTTGATTTGAATCACCAAAAGTCTCATTCGAATCAAACTTTATAAAAATGTTGATTTAAGTATTCTAATTTATTATTTAAGCTACGCTCAAACTATTGACTTAGATTAAATTGATTAGGATAAAAACACATTATCATGGGTGCAAGACTAATTTATAAAATGGAAGGGTGACTCAAAGGTACATATCTAATCGAACAATCGAAATAAACAAATTATAAATAAATTATAAATAAGTAATAAATTAAATTACACACATACCAAATTTAAAAAGAACATCAAAATAAAATAATACTGTATCAAAATAAAATAATACTGCTTGCAATTTCAAAAGTCATCATAACCGTATCTTTGAGATGATACAATCATCATCCTTACTTTATCACGTCAAATGATAATCAATGGCGGCCATCCATAAGACTGTTTATGCGGCTTCGACGTATTTTATTGAAATTCTTGCTTCTTTTTAACTTTTTTATTTTTATTAATCTCAAAATATGTCTTCTTTCTCATTATCACTCGAGATTCAAATTACACTTCTACAACAACCTTTTGATTTTCTCAAACATTCATAAACAACAAGATTTTTTTTTGTCATCAACCAAAACAACTAAAACAAAATCATTTATTATCAAAAAAATAAATAAATCAAAATATTTAATAAGATTAATTTAATAAAAATGTAGTGTTTTTGACAACTTTATTATATTCTTTAAATTGTGTGCTAACTTTAGAGAAATATTTATTTATAATGGACGGAGTATTGAATTGAGAAAGAAACTTACCAATATATAAGTTTATAAGAAGCTTTTTTTTACAAGCAATTCTTGCACTCTTTTTTGAAAACTCACTCAAACTATCACTAATTCTTAGATAAACTTTCTAAGGTTGTGAAGAGAGATAAAGAGAAAGAGTGAGAGAAAATATCTGTGTGAGAGATATTTTATTAATCAACTTTAATTTATCATTAAAAATTATTATTCACAAACTCTTCACGAATATTGTTCACGCATCATCTACATATTATTTACGATATTATTATATTTTTTTATTTAAAAAAAAAAATTGTCATCGTATAAATACAATGAAGAATGTTTAGTGTAAGTGTGGTGTGAAAGTATGGTATAAAAATAGCATTGCTAAATTATGAATAGTTGCCAATACTTGCCATAATGTAGAATGAAATATTGCTTTTTTTTTAGACAAACTGAATGAAATATTGTTTATGTGTTAATAAATTGATCTAGTTGTTTCCTTTGAAATAATATATAGAATGGAGTGTGTAGATAACTCTATTTATCTTCCTAACATTGACATGATTGTTGAAATATTGAGCTTGTTGCAATGGTTTAAAATGCATTGTGTACGTATTTAGAAAGATCAATCTTTAGAGTTGAGTAAAATCACAATAGATGTCAAAGTTGTCCTTCAAAAAGATTTAACACTGTTGCGTATTTATAGTCAGGATCGAAGTTAATACCTTTGATTAAGTTGATTGTGAGTCTTTAATTGTTGCCATAAATATTTACTAAATATATTTCTCTGTTAGGTCACTAATAAACTCTTCAATGCTGGTTGGCTCCAAGTCATAATAGTCTTGAAAATTTTTAAGCAAGCTTTATTTTTAGAATATATTTGACAAAGATAACTTATAAATAGATAAGGACCGAATGGAGATGATAATTCCTAGATTTTGTCATTAAATACTTGATTTAGGCAAAGTTTTTTTTGGGTTCTAAGGTAGTGTTTAATGAGCTAAATGTAAATTTGGTAACATGATAGCCTTAACCATAAACAACTATGGAAGAGATTTAGAAACAATCGTGTTTAGTGTTTTATATGATTTTGTTTGTATTAGATTTTATTTTTCATAGTAGATGATTGTTGTCATTTTTTAATTTTTTTTAATTAATTTAGTGATCAACAAATAGTAAATATACAGTTTCAGGAAATTGCCGTGAGTCGAATTTGAATTTCAAATTTCACAAAAGAATATTTTCATAATTAATTAAGTAGTATTCAAACCTAACATTTAAAACAAAATATTTTTATAATTAACTTCTTAATTTATAACAACTATGACTATCCTTTTTAAATGACCTATATTGTGTTGGAATAATATAACCAGTGTAAGTAAGTGGAGAAATAGTCTCACATTGGATAGAAATGTGGAGACTTAAACATATATAAGTGGGAGAACCCACTCACCTATCACCTTAAGGTTTTAGATGGATAAGTGATGTGTCACTCACAAAGGTGCCTAGTTCTAGACTATGTATCAATGCTACTAGAAGCATTGATACATAGTGTAAGAATAAGCACCTTGCATGAAAAGCAATCTGATGAGTGTGGGACAACTGATTGAAAAAGGTTTTTCAGTTACCATGAAGGACAGTCTTCTGAAGTTGTATGACTGTAATCAGAAGCTGATTATGGAGTCAGAACAGGGAAGGAACAAAACATTCAAGGTGAATGTTAGAGCAGCAGGCTCTGAATGTCTTAGTGCAACAAGTGTTGTCAAGGAGAGTGAGTTATGGCACAAAAGATTTGGTCATCTGTATTTCAGAAGTTTAGGGCATCTGAAATCAAAGAATCTGGTACATGGAATTCCTACAATCAAGAAGCCTGAAAAAGCATGCAAGGTGTGTGATCTTACCTGATCAGACTTGGACCGTCACGACTAGCTCCGAGCTGAGGTTGAACGAGATGGGGGGGGGTACCTGCAAGGCACTCTGATGCTAAAGTGAGTGGTAGTACGAGCAGGTTTAAAGTGTGTATATGGGTAAGAGAATGAACACCTGACCCTCTTGGAACAGAGGGTATTTATAGCCCCCAGCGCTGGGCCAAGGTCCCTTCATTGGGCCGACCAGGATTGGCCCAATAAAGGAACTGCCAGGTTCTACGGGTGTAGTGGGGACCCGCACGTGGTCTCCTTCCTGGATGCTCTGTGAGAAGTACGGACGGACGAGGACGCGGTCTTTTCGGAGTTCAGGCGATGGTGTAACGGTCATAGTCTACCCTACGAGGAGGGTGCTCGAGCTAGACTCGAGCTAGATTGTATGTGGTCGAGGGCGTTACGTTCGCGGGCAGCGGCGGGCACGGCTGTAGCTTCTAGTCGACGCGCCCCCTGTAGAGCCGTTTGGATTGGGCCTTTATTCTTGCTTTTGGGCCAACCCGGGCCCAGTCCAGAACAGGAGCCCCCCAAGTCGTGGCTCCTGGAGCAGGAGTTACGACTTGATCTCAGCTCGCCTTTGTCACGGGGCCTCATGCTCGGCCAGGAGATTTGGTTCCCCGTGGTTGCTTGAGGAGCTTCCCCTGTGTTGCGTTCGTGAGATATTTCCTTTCGAGGAGTGCTCGGGGGCTCTCGACGGGCTGTGTTTGTTGGGTACACGAGGCAACCCTTGAGAACCGTGACGCCACCCTATTGAAGATAGAGCCATCATTGCCTAGGGGAGCTATGCATCGAGGAGGGGAAGTTCGTGGTTCCCCGGGGTGACGTTTCGTATTCCATGTCATCACTATAAATAGGATCCTTGGGTCCCATAATATGTTTTTCCTCTTCGCGCTTCTCCTCCTTGATCTGCCTTTGTTGCTGCTGTTTTTCCAGATTTTCCTAGGACCGCCGTGTTTTCCGCCGTCGATTTTCTTCTTCGCCGCCGTACCTCTTTCCTGATTTTCAAGTAAGCGTCTCATCCCTCATGTTTTTCTCTGTGGTAGATGATTTTTTCCATTATTTGTATGTTAGAAAATCTGCGTCTGGGATTAGCCCCGGTACATTCGTATTTTTGCCCGGCATATCCATGTTTATACCCGGTGAACGCATGTTTGTGCCCGGTAAACGTATAGTTTAGGCATGTGACTCGCAATGCTGCTCGGGATCTTCATGATTCAGGGCGCCTAACTCGTGATATTGCCCGGCAAACTCATAGTTCTAGGTTTAGGATTCATGATATTGCTCATCATATCCATAGCTTAGGTCGACGTACTCGTGACTGGCCGGGATGTTGGCCCTTTTTAGGCAGTGTGTAGGACGACTTGTCGTGGCATCTTGGCTTCGGGGAGGTGATACCAGACTTTTGTTCGAATCCTCAATGTTTTAATCGTGTGTGGAGTATGACTCGGCTTGTCGTTCCCTTCTTCCCGTCAGTTATGGCGAGCGTATGGATTTGCTCCCCAATTGACCGGTTTCCTGTGCTTTGCAGGTAACAATGGTTGATGAACCGTGTTCCTCGGGGCGCAACGAGGTGGAAGACCAAAGCACCGAGGAAAATGTGAATCTGATCGATACCATTGACGATCCTTTGCTAGAGTGGGTGGGCGCCGAGTCCAGAGGGATTGCTTCTGCTTATAGTCGGTGCAGTCGGAGCGCGTACACTATCGTCGAGCAGGGCGGTAGTCAGTCGGGCTTCCAGAAAAATTTTGTCGTCACCAGACCGTCTCTTAACGTGCGGATCTGCTCGGAGTTCTCCGAGTACGGGTTTCTTATGTATGAGATCACGTTTAAGGACCTTGGCCTAAAGCTCCCCTTTAGTGATTTTCAGGTCGGGGTCTTCAGTCATTTGAAGCCGGCCCCCTCGCAACTTCACCCCAACTCGATTGCTTTTCTTCGGGCATTCGAACTGACGTGTCGCTTTTTAAGGATTGGGGCGACCATACCTCTCTTCTTTAGAGTCTTCCATTTACAGCGCCAGTCTCGGGGAGGTAGGCACAGTTGGGTTTCCCTGAAACAGTCGAAGAGGTTGTTCAGGATGTATATGGATTCTGTCCGGGGGTTTAAGGACAAATGGTACATCGTGCAGCCGGTCAGCCGAACTGCTCTAGAGTCTGTATACGAGGAAGAAACTGTGGTGACCGACGATCACGGGGAGGCTCTTCTGGACGATGAGGGTCGCCCGGTGTTGGGGCATGTAGCTAAGTTCCCCTTGCATTGGAGCTCGCGCCACTACGAGCATGGCACTGGGCATTACCATACGCCCGCGGGCGGGATGAGCACTGAAGATGAGGAGGCCTATGGTACCCTCTGCAGATATGTCAACAGTTTCTTCCCTGCCCGGTGGGCCACGAGGGAGGGAAAGGACATTCTTGACGAAGATGGTTACCCGACCTTTGAGGCCCGACCTATAGACACTAAGGCGCTTGTGGAGTGTCAGTTCTACGGGCAAGCCGCGAACCTGCTAGGTTATTTTTTGTCTCATAGTCTTGTTCTAATTTCTTCGTTTGTTACTTGCTCGTAACTAACTCGGGTTTCTTTTTTGCAGGTCACATGGCTGGTCGGAAGGAGAGGCTTCTGAAGTTGACACAGGATAAGAAAGTCAACAAAAGAGTGGTGCGGGCTCCTCAGGCGACGAGGATGGGCCCGCCAACTAGCTCGGGTGATGCTTCTGGAGGGTCCCCGGACGCTCAGGATGTCGAGCCGCATATTGATCTGATATCGAGGAAGAGGAACCGGGTAAAGAGCCAGCCGGAAGTCGGTGATGAGTCTGGCGCGGTGAGGTCCTTCGGCTTGCCTCCCTGCTTTAAAGAGGAGGGCTTCTTTGAGGGGTTTCCCCTGACTGTAAGCGCCGATGAAGATGATACTATTAGGCGGCTAAGTAAGGAGAGTCGGAGAAAGCATCTGGCCGCCAACATGGTCGGGATGGTCAAGATGGTCGAGATGGTCGTCGTCCTGGACGAGGAGGAGGTAGACTCTGATCGCGTCAAAGAGCTGGAACAGGAGAAAGCCGCCCTTACTGCGAGCTCACGAAATTTGAAGGCTGCCCTGGAGCACTCTGAGGAGATGTTCCGCGAGCAAGCCGAGCTGCTGGCCGCGGAGAAAGAGAGCTCGGGGAAGGTTTCCGAGGAGAGGGAATACTTTCGTCTAGATCGGGAACGTTTGGAGATCGACAACGGGCGTCTTGCCAAAGAGGTCGAGGAACTGAAGGCCTCCATGCTCCCCGCCAAAGATGAGTCGGAGGAGACAGCTCCCTTGCGGAGTCGCTCGGAACTGGTTGCTCATATTCAACTCCTTGAGACGGACTGTGTTGGCGCCCTGGCGGATGGTTTTGAAGCCCCGGTTAGCCAGCTTACTTTGTTGAATCCCGACCTGAATACCGAAGGGGTGGGCTTCATGTCCCAGATCATTGACGGCCAGATCGTGCCTCCGCCCGAGTCTCCTGTCGTCGACGCTGGTAGCCCTGGGGAAGTCTAGCCGCGAAATTATAGTCGGGCCTGTGCACCTTTTTATTGATGGTTGTTTTGGGGCCTGCGTGCCCGTGCACATTTTTGGGTCTGCGTGCCCGTTCTTGTAATTTCCGAACATCGCCGGCCTTCTTGGTCGGTTTATTTCTATTTGTTTTTTGCTTGCAAACTTTTGAATGAATGTTCCTTCGACCTTATTTTTTGCCCGTGTTTATATTTTCATATATTGTGATAAATTTTGCCTAAGTTATGTCCCCGAGTCTTATCTGTGCTCGGCTGTCACTTTGTGGCAAATTTGCCCAAGTTTTTTTCCTCGGGACATGCTTGTGCTCGGATTGCTATTTTGTGGCGAATTTCGCCTAAGTTACAACCTCGAGGAGAGAATCTTTTCGACCCTTTGGATGGTCCGACGTACTTCGAGATGCATCGGTCGTGCGGAGTAAAGCTGCTTACTCGGGCGTGTGACCCGGATTGGGGTCGCTTGCCCGTGGCGTGAACTGCCCATCGCGAGCTGGGTGTTCCGCCATACGGTTACTTAGACGGTGGAGCTCGGTTGAGGTGTCCATGTCGGGCATTGTCGTTCATGCTCGTTTGGCTGAGCGACGTCATGTCGTTTGGGCGTAGATAGGGCCTGTACCTTGGCTTTTCTACGTGGTCGAGACGTTTCTCGCCGTTGACCGAATGTGGATGTCCGACGGTGACAGTCCTTGGTGTTAAGGGTTTTTAACTATAGTACTGCTTTAGTTTAGCAGCGTTCCAGGGTCGTGGTAGTGGTTCTCAGTCTAGTTGCTCGAGGTAATATGCCCCGGTACCTGTGGTGTCGTGGACGCGATAAGGCCCTTCCCAGTTCGCGGCCAATTTTCCTTCGCGGGAGTCTTTCTGGTTTCTTCGTAACACCAGGCTGCCGATTTCGAACTTGCATTTTATGACCTTGTCATTGTGGCGCAGGGCCACTCGTTGTTTTAGGGTGGCCTCGCGTAGGGCCGCCCCCAATCGGATTTCCTCGACTAAATCGAGTTCGTCCCTGAGGGCCTCGTCGTTCATTTCTTCGTCGAGGGGATTTTGTCCTCCTGGAGGGTTCCCGGATTTCTACTGGGATGACGGCCTCGGTGTCGTACGTTAGTCGAAAGGGGGTCTCGCCCGTCGTTGAATGGGGCATGGTGACGTATGCCCACAAGACACTGTGCAGCTCCTCGACCCAACCTCTTTTTGCTTCACCGAGCCTGCGTTTGAGTCCCCGGAGGATGACTCTGTTCGCAGCTTCGGCCTGCCCGTTGGTTTGAGGGTGCTCGACTGAGGTGAAGTGTTGTTTTGTTCCCAGTTTGGTGACGAAGTCTTGGAATCCGTGGTCGGTGAATTGGGTGCCGTTGTCGGTCACCAGTGCTCTCAGGATCCCGAATCTAGCGAGGATGTTTCTTTTGTAGAAACAGAGGATGTTGTGCGAGGTGATCTTCGCGAGAGCCTCAGCCTCTATCCATTTCGTGAAGTAGTCCACGGCCACAATAAGGAATTTGTTTTGGTAAGTTCCTTGCACGAAAGGTCCGAGGATATCCATCCCCCACCATGCGAAGGGCCACGGGGACGATAGTATGCTCAGCTCGTGAGGGGGAGCGAGGTGTGTGTCGCCGTGTCTCTGGCACTTGTCACACTTCTTAACGTGTTCCTTGGCGTCCTGTTGCGTTATCGTCCAGTAGTACCCCGCTCGCAGGGCTTTCCTCGCCAAAGACTTACCGCCCATGTGCTGGGCGTTAATCCCTTTGTGTATCTCCCGCAACACCTCGGGGACTGCGGATTCGTCGATGCATTTCAAGAGGGGGATGGAGAATCCCCTGCGGTATAGTTTGTGCTCGAGCACCACGTAGGAGCATGCTAGTCGTTTCGTGATGGTTGCATCTGTCTAGTTCGCGGGGAGTTCGCCCTTTGTCAGAAAATTGTACACCGGGGTCATCCAGGATGAGGCATATCCTATGGCATGAACCTCGACTAGTGTCGAGGACCTTTCGATGCTCGGGCGTGACATGGATTCTTGTATGACGGATTTGTTCCTGCCCTTCTTTCTCGTGCTCGCGAGTTTGGACAATATGTCTGCCCTTGTGTTTTTCTCGCGTGGGACATGTGATATTTCTGCTCGCTCAAACTTTGTCATGTATTTTTTGACTAAGCTTAAGTATTCGACGAGGCTGTCGTTTTTGGCTTGGTAACTCCCTTGGACTTAGGAGGCAACGAGTTATGAGTCTGTGAAGATTTGTATCTCGCAGGCTCCTAGGTCCTCGGCTAGCCTCAGTCCTGCGAGCAGGGCCTCATACTCTGCTTGGTTATTCGACGTCGGGAAGGAGAGGGTTAACGAGTGTTCGATCACTACGCCTTCCTCGTTTTCCAGGAGGATCCCCGCGCCACTTCTAGACGAGCTGGAGGCTCCGTCGACGAAGATGGTCCATTGTTGTTCCTTCCCGTCGGGCGGGTCGTGAGCGGTCATTTCCGCGACGAAGTCGGCCAGGGCTTGCGCTTTCAGAGCTTTCCTTCTCTCGTATTGAATGTCGAATTCGGAGAGCTCTAAGGACCATTTCAGCATTCGGCCTGCCATGTCCGGTCGACCTAAAAGTTGTTTCACTGGTTGGTCGATTCGCACGATGACCGTGTGGGCCAGAAAGTAGTGTTTGAGTCTCCTCGCTGCGTTGACGAGGGCTAAAGCTACTTTTTCTATCTGTTGGTACCTGCTCTCGGGTCCTTGCAGGGCCTTGCTCGTGAAATAAACGGGTTTCTGCCCGTCGGTGGTTTCGCGGATGAGAGTCGCGCTGACGGCTTCGTTTGAGACGGCTAAGTATAGGAATAATGGCTCCCCGTCGGCTGGTCGAGATAGCACGGGTGGTTGAGATAGACTTTGCTTTAGGTGGCGCAGTGCATGTTCGCACTCCTCGGTCCATTCGAAGGCTGCTTCTTTGCGAAGGAGTCTAAAGAAGGGGAGGGCGTGCTGAGCGGACCTCGCGACGAAACGGGACAACGACATGAGCATGTCGTTCATGACTTGTATTGATTTTTTCGATGTCGGGTCAGGAGGTTGGAGAATGCTCGACATTTGTCGGGGTTGGCTTCAATTCCTCGTTCTGTTAGGTAGAATCTGAGGAATTTCCCCGCCTTCACTCCGAATGTGCATTTTTCGGGGTTGAATCTCATCTTACATTGTCTTTCTTGGGCGAAGACTGCCTTGAGGTGTGATGCATGATCGGTGTCTTCTCGAGATTTGACGATCATGTCTTCCATGTAGACTTCGAGCATGTCTCCAATCTGCTTGTGGAAAACCTTGTTCATCATACGTTGGTAAGTTTCCCCGGCGTTTTTCAGTCCAAAGGGCATTACGTTATAGTAATAATTGCCCGAGCTGGTCATGAAAGCCGTGCAATGTTTGTCGCCTAAGGCCATCGAGATTTATATAGCCCGAGTAGGCATCCATGAACAACAACGTTTTGTAGCCGGCCGAGTTGTCGACCAGCATGTCTATGTTCGGTAAAGGGAAAGCATCTTTCGGGCAAGCCCGATTGAGATCGATATAGTCAACACACATCCTCCATTTTCCATTATTCTTTTTAACAAGTACAACGTTCGACAGCCAGGTTGAATACCGGGCTTCAGAAATAAAATTTGCCTCTAGGAGGTCTTTTACAGCTTTTTCAGCAGCCTCCGTTTTCTCCGGAGACTGCCTACGCCTATGTTGTACTACGGCCTTAGCGGCAGGATCTATGGCGAGGCGGTGACAGGCGACCTCAGGGTCGAGTCCGGGCATCTCTGCGGCGCTCCAGGCGAACAGGTTAGCATTCTCGCGCAAGCAGGCTTTGATTTGCTTCCTGGCCAGGTCGGGGAGGTCGATGCCAATTTTTACTCCTTTGCTCGGGTCTGCGCCGAGGGGGACAAGCTCAAAGTCCCCGTCCGGTATTGGTCGGAGGGGAATTTGCTCGCCGTTGGGAGGTTCATCCTGGTCGAAGCGAGCGTCCAAAGCTATAGATTCGACCTTTGGTGGAGCTTTCTAGGCTTCCTCCTTGGCGGGCTCTGGCTTGTCGGGCTCCTGGCGTGTCGTCGCTGGTCTTTTGGCAGGCCTTGTCCCGACGTCAACAGTGTCGCGCCCCTTAGACGTGGCGTTGAAACACCTTCGAGCAGCGGCTAGGTCGCCCTAGATGGTAGCTATCTGTGCCCTTTTGGTGTAGAACTTCATCTTTAGGTGGACGGTGGAGGGCACCGCTGTCAGTTATGCCAGTGTTGGTCTCCCCAGGATGCAGTTATAGAGGGACGGGCAATCGATGACGAGGAAGCGTACTTTAACCTGCCTTGTCACCGTGCCTTCGCCGAAGGTAATCATGAGCTCGACGTATCCCCAAGGCTTGGAAGTCGAGCCGTTGAATCCTTGTAAGTCCGACCCTACATACAGCGAGAGATGTGAGTCGTCCAGCTGCAGAGTTCAGAACAATTGGTTGTACATTACATCGACGGAACTTCCTTCGTCGACGAGGATGCAGTGCACATCGAAGTTGGCCATTCTTGCCCTTATCAGCAAGGGGATGACTGCGTTGGGGGCTCCCCCTGGGAGCTCTTCCAGGTAGAAGGTGATGGGTTCCGACCTACCCATTACCCTTTCAAATGTCACTGTTTACGGAAGTGCTGCATCGACCAGCTCATCCAGCTTCCTTTTAGCCGAATTGATAGTCAAGTCGTTGAATCCTCCGCCATTGATGACCATGGCGGAGGGGAAATATTCCCACCTACTGTGTGTTATGAGCGGCTCCTGCAGGTGTTCAGGGATGTTGAAGTCCTCGATTCTGGTTACAGAGAAGGCGGTCTGGACGAGGACCGACTCGTCAGATGGTCAGGCGTCTTCCTCCGGTTCTCTTGTTTCCCGGGTGTCACGACGAGGAGCGTCGTTTTGCCGGTATTGTGCGATCCTTCCTCCCTTGATGAGGGTTTCGATGGCGTCCTTGAGGTGGACGCAATATTCAGTCAGATGACCATGGCTCCTATGGTACTGACAATACTTGTTCTTGTCTGCTCCGGGCTTGGCGGGAGCAGGTCGGTGGCGTTTGACGTCGCCGTCCTTGAAGTCCATGCTGGCACACTCCGCCAAAATGCGCTCGCGGGAAGCTGTGAGCAGAGTGTACTCGGTAAAACGCCCCGAGGGTCCTCTTTGCTCTCGGACTTCTCGGGGTCTGTCTTCTTTTCTTTTCTCCCCGGTTCATCGAGGAGGAGCAGTTTCCTGGCGCGGGTTGCTGCTGGACCCGCGAGTCCTGGGGTCTCGGGCTCTGTTGGCCGCCTCTCTCTCCTCGTAATCCATGTACGCCCGGGCCTTCTCGGGGAGGGCATCGAATGTTCTAGGTGGCTCGATGCCCACGGCCTTTCTGAATTTCGTGCCAGGGAGGAGCCCCATCTCCAGCAAATATCTCTTCATGTGGTCCGCGCAGGGGACCTGTATGGCTTTGCGGTTGAAGCGATTGATGAACTCTCTCAAGGTTTCATCCTGTCTCTAGATGATGGCCTCGAGAGCCGCCTCGGTCTTTGGGTGTCGCCGAGACGCTGTGAATGAACTGATGAATTGGTTTTTCAGGTTTCGCCACGAGGTGATTGATCCCGGGGCGAGGCCTTTATACCAGTCCATTGTTGCCTTTCTGAGGGTCGTGGGGAACAACCGGCATTTGATGGGTCCCCTGACATTGTGGTAGTGCAGCATAGCCTCGAACCCATCTATATGGTCGACCGGGTCCGTGACTCCGTCGTATTCCTTCAGATGTGGAGGCTTCTCCATGCCCGGGGGAATGGGCGCCTCCATGATGGCCTGCAACAGGGGACCGCGGGGGTCGTCCTCGTCACTTCGCTCCGGTGACAGGGATGGGGACCTGTAATACTGTCGGGCACGACGGTCCTGGTTGTGCTGGGCATCTCTCGAACGCGGTGCTCGTTGGTTGATTCTTCCATGTCCGTCTCCGGAGTGTCTTCTTTCTTGTCTTGTGGGGGCGTGGCCGCGTCCTCCGGCTTCAATGATGAGTTGCCTCTCCAAAGGGGGTCGTTTCCCCGAGGGTCAGGGCGACGGGCTTCGAGAGGTATCTCTGTAGTGTCTCCGCGGGGGAGACGGGAAATGTACCTCCGTTACTCGAGGAGGTGGAGTCTGGGGCCTCTGGTGCCTCCTCGGGGGTCTTCGATCGTCTTCAAGTGCCCTCAATCTTTCCCCTTGGGCGAAGATGAGGTAATTCGTCTGATTGATCGCCGTGAACAGCGCTTGGGTTGTGGCATCTGCCCCGGCGGGGACAGGGACTTCCTGGAACTGAGCAGTTCGATGGTTTGTGGGATCTGCATTGTCTTCTTCGAGCGGCGGAGGGACCGAGGAGGAGGATGCAGTAACTCCATCACGGTGGATTGAGGGACCGGGGGCGGTCAACACAGGGATGGTGTTATGACCGGGGTTGTCGGCGTTATCAGGGTGTCCGTTTTTATCCGCGAGGCCGTTGTTGGTGTCGACGACGCGGATGTTTTGTTCATCACGAACTTGGTCAGCCATGACGGTGATCGTTGAGTTGAGCTTTGGTCTTCGAGTTTTTGCAAGACGGGGAAGCTAGTTTCCCACAGACGGCGCCACTGATCTTACCTGATCAGACTTGGACCGTCACGACTAGCTCCGAGCTGAGGTTGAACGAGATGGGGGGGGGGGGGGGTACCTGCAAGGCACTCCGATGCTAAAGTGAGTGGTAGTATGAGCAGGTTTAAAGTGTGTATATGGGTAAGAGAATGAATACCTGACCCTCTTGGAACAAAGGGTATTTATAGCCCCCAGCGCTGGGCCAAGGTCCCTTCATTGGGCCGACCAGGATTGGCCCAATAAAGGAACTGCCAGGTTCTACGGGTGTAGTGGGGACCCGCACGTGGTCTCCTTCCTGGATGCTTTGCGAGAAGTACGAACGGACGAGGACGCAGTCTTTTCTGCTCGAGCTGGACTCGAGCTGGACTGTATGTGGTCGAGGGCGTTGCGTTCGCGGGCAGCGGCGGGCACGGCTGTAGCTTCTGGTCGACGCGCCCCCTGTAGAGCTATTTGGATTGGGCCTTCATTCTTGCTTTTGGGCCAACCCGGGCCCAGTCCAGAACAGTGTGCATGGAAGGGAAGCAACCAAGATTACCATTTGCATCAGAAGTAGCTCTAAGAGCAAAACATGTCTTAGGAGTAGTGCATTCTAATGTGTGTGGTCTATTTCCAGTAGCATCAACTGGAGAGAATAAATACTTTGCTTCATCCGTTGACGAGTTCACTAGAATGACATGGGTATCTCTCATAAAGTTCAAACACGAGGTGTTTGCTGAATTCAAGAAGTTCAGACTGAAGGTTGAGAATCAGAGTGGGCAGACTCTGAAGATTCTTAGGACTGATGGTGGTGGTGAATATAATTCCACATAATTCAGAAGGTTCTGTGAGGAGAATGGAATTGAGCATGAGGTTACTACTCCCTATACTCCTTAACACAATGGTCTTGTTGAAAGAAGAAATCTTACTTTTCTTGATATAGTGGGAAGCATGCTGAAAGAGAAGAAGCTTCCTCATACTCTATGGGGAGAAGCTGATGCAACTGCATGTTATGTACTAAACAAATGTCCAACAAAGAAATTTAAGGAAATAGTTCCTTTTCAGAAGTGGACTGGAGATAAGCAAAGTGTTAGTCATCTGAAGGTTTTTGGTTCTTATGTTACAAACATGTCCCAGAAGACAGAAGTTAGTTGATAGAAGTAAAGTGATGTTGTTCGTGGGGTACCACAGTACAGGTTCGTACAAACTTTATTGCCCATAAACTAACAAAGTTGAGTTCAGAAGAGACGTCATTGTAAAGGAATCAGAAGTTTGGAATTGGGAAAGATATCGTCCTGACTCTGATGAGAGAACTCCTGAAGAAAAGTCAGAAACACATGTTTCTGAAACTGGTAAAGACTCTGACTCTAAAGAAGATACAGAAGGAGAAGATGATTATGACTCTGACTCCGATGGTGATCCAGACTCTGAAGACAATCAAGGTTATGGAGAAAGTCCAATTTCTGAAGCAATTGCTTCTGAAGGGGAAAGTTTTGGTGTCCAAAGTTCTGAAGGTCCAATTCAATGTAAACAAAGAGTCAGAAGCATCCTAAGAAGATTTGTAGAGTATGACATGTCGCAAGACACTGAAGTAGACCCTGAAGAAGAAGTTATTCAGTGTGCAATGTTAGTAGACTCTGAACCCGTGAGTATGGAAGAGTATCTTAAGCAGCAAGTTTGGTTACATGCCATGAAAGAAGAACTTGATACTATAGAGAGAAACAAGACTTGGAAGCTGACAGAACTTCCAAAAGGCAAGAAAGCCATCAGCGTCAGATGGGTTTTCAAGCAGAAGCTAAAGCCAGATGGATCAATTGGAAAACACAAAGAAATATTAGTAGTAAGAGGCTTTCTACAAAAGCATGGGCTGGATTATTTTGAAGTGTTTGCACCTGTAGCGAGACATGAAACAATCAGACTATTGATTGCAATAGCTACTAATAGGAATTGGCCTCTGATGCATTTAGATGTAAAGTCTGCATTTTTGAATGGTCCATTACAAGAAGAGGTATATGTATCACAACCTTTTGGATTTGAGAAAAAGAATCAGGAAGGGATGGTGTTCAAATTACACAAAGCCTTGTATGGGTTTAAGCAAGCGCCCGGAGCTTGGAGTTTGAAGAATGATTCGTTTTTCAAGGAACAAGGGTTTCATAAGTGTGAGATGGAGTATGGTGTTTATCTTTAGCACACTTTAGAAGGAAATATGATTCTGGTCTATTTGTATATTGATGACATATTACTCACAAGAAGTTCTGAACAAGAGATAGCTAAGTTCAAGAAAGTTCTGATGAATGTGTTTGAGATGACAGATCTTGGGAAAATAAGTTTCTTTCTAGGGATGTGTGATACTGTGGGGTAGATTATAGAAAGGGAAGGTATTAGCACCCTTTCTATCCGTAGTTATCTACGGGCTCTTAGGTACTTGCTCATCATTTTCAAAATTGTTTTCTTTGTGTTTGTGGGTTTTGAAAAGTTTTTGTTTTAACTTCGATTTAACTCTTGCTTCTGTCTTCAAGAGTGTAATGAAGTGTTTTTGAAAACTTGTTTGTAAAAAGAGTGTAAGTGTGAAGAAAGTTTTATTTTGGATGAGCAAGTATCTAAGAACTAATCTACCTACTTGAAAAAGGAATCGTTCTATGCTAATTTCCTTTAGACAATGATATCCCACTATTAGTGAGTAGGTAGCATCGTCATTGGAGCTTTAGGGTTAATTCGAAAGAGGGACATACGGTCACTAAAGCAACGTTAGGATGTCTTAGCGGTAACCCTAATGTCTTAGATCATGTATTCGAGGCAACAATATCCGAGGCAACCATTTCGAGGCAACTATGATCTTTTAGACAAGAGGATGACCTCTAAAACGACCTATACTCAATGACCGTGTACGAAGGCAACCAAGTGGGGTGTACCCTAAGAGTGCGCATGTGAGAGTGTATTGATTTCAGTTATTTTTATCTTTGCACATGTTTAGGGTGATCTAACTGATTTTAGATTAAACATTCATTCTTGTCATGCAAACCCTATTATCAAACATCTAGCAGTTGTATATTTGTAGAAATTAAAGGTGCGGAAATTAAACTAAATTATTACAAGGCGTCGGGTATTTACATCGCCAAAGACAAACCCTTTGAAATTTAAAAGCGGAAAAAGTAAAGGTCCTAATTAATTATATTACAAGTCGGGAACAAATACAATAATTGGATAAAGAAAAATAAAGTGCGTGATGCGAAATTAAATCGAATGCGAAATTAGGGTTTTGACCCTTTTAAAAGAAAATGTTTTGTTGTTTTTATTTTTAAGAAAAGAGATTGAATCCTAAAATTAAATGCTAAATTAAATATTAAATAAATTAATTAATGAAAAATAATAAATGACATATTTTTGGAGTTTTTTTGTTATTTTAGGAAAGAAAATAAAATAATTAAGTTAATGTTAACACCTATTAATTCTTATTAGTTTTAAATATTTATAAAATAAATGAAAGTTATCTAAAATTAATAACCTAATTAATTTAATTAATATTTATTAATGAAAAATAAAATTCTGAAATTTAATTGGACATAAAATATTTTTTGATATTTTTTGATAAAAAAGAAATTAATTTATTGGTTAGTAATTAAGTTAAATAAAATAATTAAATGAAATATAGAAAAGAAAATAAAAAAAGGAAGAGATTGGGCCTGATTGGAGGGTGTACATAGCAATTTTTCTGGCCCATTTGTGCTGATCCATTTGACTTTTTGGATCCTATGCGCGTGCATTGATTGGGCCTATAGTGTGCCACTATTTACCCACTTACTCACACTTGCTATATTATTCCAACACTCCCCCTCAAGTGTGAGTCCATAATGCTTCCTCACTTGTACCGTCATTGACATCTTGCAACAGAACACTACTTCCTGGGCGCATTTTGATACAAGTCTCTTCCAGTCCCTTTCTCATACCATGTGTATCATTCTAGACACTTATTTACTCGTCTAATAGAAATTCAAACTATACACATCAAGCTCTCTAATGGATCCCCTATTAGTATCAACTTTTATAGCACAATTACTTTCACTACTCAAGTACCTAACGTGGTTATTGCAGCCAACGCAAGCATCCCTTCGACGGGGTCCAGAACCAAAGAGGATTTGGCTTTATTGAAACAGCAAGATCCGTTAGGTTATTTGACTGCAATCTTGGAGGGTCGAGAGAGCTCCTCTGATCGTAGCGCCTCGATTGCATCTGGAAGATCTACCTCGACTTCCCCTCTCGACGAAGCTCTTCAAAAGGTTAAAGCACAAATCTTTAAAAGATATTTGATGTTAACTTTAGAGGGGGAACCAGCAGCGCCTTCCTATCTGAAGACTATCTTGAAAGTTGTCGATCTTCTTGTTGCCCCTCCAGATGTAGCCAGTGTAATCCTGGATTTACTTTCTATTGTCGAGCAAGTATCAGCAGACTTCAATCGTCAAAGACTCATTAATCGTGATATTGAGGAAGCCAATGGCCAAGTGGCTGCTGCCTGGCATGCTGCCACTGAATCCACTTCTAGAGTAAAGGACTTGTCAAAGGCCTAGGAGGCTAGGCAAAAGGAAGTCGAGGAGATTGATCAAGATAGTGTTCAGTTGAAAGCACAGATTGCAGAGTTGGAAGCAAAACTTGCTGCCAACGATAAAAAGAAAGAGGAGCTTCTTGCTGTGAACACTGAGTTAGAAAGCCAAGAAGAATTGGCTGAAGGGTTAAGACATGTCGATCGAGCTCAATCTCTGGATGCTAAGCTCGAAACACTTCACCAATCAAAAGCTCTTTGTGATCGAAGGCTAGAATTGCAACGGATCAAGTACCTCCAGATTAAAGTTAATCTTCCCTTCTGAATCTTGTTCCTCTTTATTATGTAATCACTTTCTGTAACAATTTCAAAGCCATTTTGTCCTCTTTAATGAAAATCATTTAAGTTTCCATTTTGGCATTCTTTATAATTAGTGATTATATATTATTTATTTTTATCTCTTGAAGCATAGGTCTATACGTTTTCAAGTATTTACCATTTACCTTCAAGAGTCTTTGATCTCCGCTTACCTCTTCGATATCATAGGCTCCACCTGAGAAAGCCTGCACAATCTTAAAAGGTCCTTCCCACTTAGGGGACCATTTTCCCAAGCTTTGGTCCTTTCGATCCATTGGGAGTATTACTTTCCAAACTAGATCTTCAGGCTGAAACGTCTTGGATTTTACCCTTCGATTGTAGGATTTCTCGACTCGCTTCTTTTGTAGTCTCAAAAGATCTAAAGCTTTCAACCTTTCTTCGTCTAAGTCTACTAGCTCATCCAACATCATGTTCCAATAGACTTCGGAAGGGATCTCGTGATGTATTTGAATCCTTGTCGCTTGCAAGTGGATTTCCACTGGTAACACTGCATCATGACCATAGGTTAGGCGAAATGGTGTTGTCCCTGTAGCTTCTTTGGGACACGTTCGACATGCCCACAGGACTTGATCTAGTGTTTTGTGCCAGTTTCTGGGTTTGTTTCCCACATGTTTCTTTATTAAACTGATCACAACTTTGTTTGTTGCTTCGACCTGACCATTAGCTTGTGTGTAATAAGGCGTAGACGTTAATAGCTTGAACCCCATTTCTGCAGCGAAATCTTGCATTTTTCGGCCAGTGAAGACTGATCCTTGGTCTGTAGTTATTGTCTCAGGGATCCCAAACATGTATATGATGTGCTTTTGAATGAATTCAATGACATTCTCCTGGTCTACATTGATTAAAGGAATTGCTTCGATCCATTTAGTAAAATAATCAATGCCCACCAATATATACTTCTGACCTTTAGAAGATGCTGGTCGAATTTCTCCAATGAGATCTAAATCCCATCCGCTAAAAGGCCAAGGTTTCACAATCGAGTGAAGCTCATTTGCTGGCACATGTTGAATGCGTGTATGTTTTTGGCATTCTTGGCATCCTTTGGCAAACTCAACACAATCTTTTAGCATAGTGGGCCAATATAAGCCTTGTCAAAACAATAACCATTTCATTTTTTGGCCTACTTGTTGTGCTCCACATGCCCCAGCGTGTGTGGTAGAAAGGGCCACATATGATTCTGTTTCACTTAAGCATTTCAAGAGTACACCTTCTGGAGTTTTCTTAAATAGTTCGTTCCCCATCAACACATAACTCAGTGCTCTGTACTTTATCTTTCGTTCTGTCGAAGCGGTTGGATTTTGTAAATAATCCACTACAGGCTTTCTCCAATCATGTTATGTTAGATTGTCTATGAATGATATTTCAAAATTCTCCTGATCAGTATACCCCAACTTTGTGGTCTTTAAGTCTGATGGAAATAATTTGGTGGCAGTTACTCTCCCCCTAACTTCGACTGCCTGTTTCAGCCTCTCTTTCGAAACTTTATACCCAGAAGCGATTTGTGTCAAATCGTTGGCTGCTTGATTTTCTAATTTGGGTATGTGTCGAATGTTAACTGCCTCAAAAATTTTCAACAACCGTCTGGCTATTACGAAATACATAATAAGGTTTTCTTTTATACATTTATATTCTTTCGTAATTTGTTTTAGGACTAGCTCCGAATCTCCCATTATTTCGACTTGAGTTGCCCCCAATTCCAACAAAATTTCAAGGCCTATAATTAGTGCTTCATATTCAGCCTCATTATTTGAACAATCTCCATCTATTTTGTACTTAAATGTTGTTGGAATTTTACTGGGAGAAATAATAAGGACGCCGACTCCGACTCCATCTTTGTAACGAGATCCATCGAAGTAGAGTTTCCATGGTTCGATCTCCAAATAATTTAGTGATCTTTCTTGTACAGAGTGGTCGACTATAAAGTCTGCAACCACTTGGCCTTTTATAGCTTTAAGAGGCATGAAAGTTAATGAATATTCAGTCAATGCAAGTGCCCACTTGCCAACTCTACTATGCAGAATGGGTTTTGACAACATATACTTAAAAACGTCAAAATCAGACGAGACATAAACATTAACTGGCTTTATATATTGCTTAAGTTTTGTACACAAAAAATATAGACATAAACATAGTTTTTCAACTTCGTTATATCTAGTTTATGCATCATTTAAAACTCTACTGAGGTAGTATATGGGTCTTTCGACACCATGTTCGTCCTCCTGAGCAAGCATGCTCCCTAAAGTCTTATCTGACGCAGCTATGTACAGCCTCATACTTCTATTTTGACAAGGAGGCACCAGAATAGGTGGTTTAGTGAGGTACTCTTTGATTTTGTCGAAGGCCTCTTGATGTTCTTCCTTCCATTCAAATCCTCCTTTGTTGAGTCGAAGTAATGGCGAAAAGGCTTGCGTTTTCCCACTAAGGTTTGATATAAATCTCCTTAGGAAATTTATTTTCCCAAGTAGGGATTGCAATTCCTTTTTGTTAGTTGGCGCTTTGGATTGCAAGATAGCTTTGGTCTTGTTTTGATTTATCTCGATACCTTTCTTGTGGACCACAAAACCTAAGAAATCTCCTGCTCTTACACCAAAAGCACATTTCAGAGGATTCATCTTCAAGCCATAACGTCTCATTCTCTCAAAGGATTGTCGAAGATGATCCATATGAGCCTTCCCTGAAACAGATTTGTCAACAATATCATCAATATAAATTTGCATGAAAGTGTCAATAAAGTCATGGAAGATCGAATTCATGGCTCTTTGATACATTGCCCCTGCATTTTTTAGGCCAAAAGGCATCACTACCCATTCATAGGTGCCTAAAGCCCCAGGGCAACGAAAGGCCGTCTTCGACACATCTTCTTCAGCAATGAAGATTTGATTGTAGCCAGAGTAGCCATCCAGCATACTCATGTATTTGAAACCAGCGGCAGAATCCACAAGCATTTCCGCCACTGGCATTGGATATTCGTCTTTGGGGGTCGCAGCATTGAGATCTCTAAAATCAATGCACACCCTCAAGGTACCATTTTTCTTTATCACAGGTACAATATTTGCAATCCATTCGACATACCTGGTTGTTCTAATGAACTTGCACTTCAGCAGCCTTTCGACCTCCGTTTTGATTTTTGATAAAATCTCTGGTGCAAACCGTCTCGGAGTCTGCTTGACAGGTTTCTTTCCAGGCTTTATTGGTAACTGCAGCTCGACCAATCCTCTATCGAGACCAGGCATTTCGTCATAGTCCCACGCGAAGCAATCCTTGAACTCTTTCAGTAATTTAATCATTTCGACCTTGAGTCCTGAATCCATCTTTGCGCTGATGTATGTGGGCCTGTTCACAGGACCTTCGCCCATATTTACCTCTTCTAGAGGATCTTGTGCCAACATTCTGACATTGTGCGCCAGCGGGTCCTTTTCGAAACCAAGAGGTTCGTCGTCATAGATGGCGTCTAACCTCTGGTCTATAAAGTCTTCCGTTCCCAAGTCGGGAGGCTCGGGATCAAAATCTTTCCCAGGTCCTGTCTTCGACATAACCTGTTCATTGGCCTTGGAAGCCACATATTTAACTTCAGCCTCTAAAGCCGCTATCATTCTGTTTTCGGCCACATAGGCCGAAATCTTTTGGAGAGTTGATGACTCAGTCATCATCATCAAATTCGCCGCCCCAGCCTGTTGGTCGTATATCACTGATTCCTCCAAAGTCTATGTTGGATAAATCTTCTCTATCCCACTGGAAACCATAATCAGAGTGCAGGTATAGAGAGCAGAAAGCATTTGGAGTTGGGGTTAAATCAAACTCTGGTGGGTTACAAGGCCCTATGTGAGCCAAATTCCTGTTGAAATCATTCTTTCCGACACTATTTATTTCACCCAGGTAGTAACTCTGGTCTGCTTCAATGTTCTCCACAATGCCATCTGGGCGCCACATTATGACCCTTTGGTGCATCGAAGATGGCACTGCTCCAATGCCATGTATCCACTCTCGACCAAGGAGTAGATTGTAGTTGGGCTTTGCTGAAATAACCATGAACATGGTGGGTCGAAGGATTGATCCCACTTTGAGGTCGAGTTGAATGACACCCATTATGGTGCCAATGCCCCCTTCATAGTTGGATAAGACCATGTTGTGTGGCTTTATGTCGGCATCCCCTTTGCCTAACTTTTCCAGCATAGATTGAGGTATGATATTAATGGTTGCCCCACAATCAACCAGAATTTTGTTTATGGTTATCTCCCCCACTTTAGCTCTAATGAACAGTGGTTTCAGATGGCTCTTCATTGCCTCTGTTGGGGGTTCAAAGAATGCGTTTTGTTCCTCCACGCATCCATTGTTCATTATATAATAACATACTGGCTTATGTCTAGCCAGTTCCTGTTCAACCATTAGGTCAGTCTCTTCGACTTCGACCTCTCGGTTATATTCTTTGGGCAGCACAGATATGACATTCACCATGATGTCCAAACTGTCACTAGAGTCGGATTCATCATCATTCAACCCACACTCTTCCGCCCAGGGCATAGGATTTCTCTCCAGAGGTTTCCTTTGTCTTTTCTGCACATTGGTGCTAACTTCTGGATGAGGCGCAGCTGCCTCTTTCTCAGCTTTTCGCCGTCTCTGAAACATCCTCCATTGTGATCGAGACATAGGATTCTTTCCTTTATAGTTTCTCGACATATGGGTCATTTTGTTCGATGCAGAGGCATGGTATTCCTTTATGTAATCTAGAGAGGAACCTCTTGGTACGTCGAATGTCTGCCACTTTTCTTCATTTGGTCGTTTTCTTCTCATGGTATTCAATCAGGTATCAGTAGGCACATTAGTTGGAGGCCTAAAAGTTGGTGCCCTCCTTTCTTGAGTCATGGGTCTTTGTTGATGTCCCCTTCTGGGGTCAAATCGAATTTCTGGACCCACTCTTTGTTGGGCATTGGTACCCTGTTTTGCTTTTACAGTCCGCATCACCTGTATGTGTTCAGCGGCCTTCTTATCAAAAATAGAGCTACACCTAGGGCATAGCATAACCTCTGATTTCTTCTTTTGACATCTATGCAAAAAATCTCCCAAATTTTCATCCTCCTTTGAGAATGCAGTTTTGTTTACCTCCTCTTGTCAAAGGGTTTCCTCTGAAACCCTGGCTCCAGAGACTTCGACCACATTAACCTGCAAGTTGCTTTTGGCAGCCAGGTTCATCTTCTACATTTTGGTCTCCAAGGCTTCTGTCGAACCCTTTGCAGCATCCAAATAAGAACCTGTGATGGTCCTTTTGCTGGAACTTTCAGCAACTCCTTTGATCAGTTTCAGGCCAACAACAGCCTTTTTGTTTTACGCTTGGTCAACTTCTTTCTTCGAGTCAAGGCCTTCAGTAGCCTTTCTCACCCCTTCGATTGTTTTCCTGGAGATGTTCCCAGTGAAACTTCCGAAGATGGGTTTTGTGATGAAATCTTCAGACACTTCTACCATATGAATGCCAACTGGTTCGGCATAATGAGCTTCTGCTTGTAGTGGGTTGGTGTCGATTTTCATTGCTGGTTTATCAGTAAATTTCAGTCTTCCTTCGTTCAGTGCCTGTTGAACGAGATCCCTGAAAAGGAAACATTGTGAGGTCTTATGTCCTAAAAAATTATGATATTTACAAAAACCTCTTTTCTTTCTCTGTTCTAAAGGAGGCAATTTGGCCCCTGGGGGCACTATCATTTGTCTATCTTTAACTAATAGATCGAATATTTCGTCACACTTTGATATGTTGAAACTATAAGTTTTATTAGGAAATTTATCACTGCTTTTCTCAGGTTCCACATGATTTTTCCCATTTGATGGCACCAACAATTTACAAGCATATGGTGGTCCATTTTTTAATTCAGCTAGATCGATTTCGCCTTCTTCGATGTCTACAGGATCGCTACATGTCTCTGGATCGTCATCATCCATTTCGACATAAGCTACCCTTTCTCGTCGAAGAGTTTTAACAGTTTTGGCCTTTTCAGCCTTAAGGCGTTCTACTTGTCAAACCCTATCAGCAAGTTGGGCCATATCTCTTAGGTATTGTGTATCCAACTTTTTCCTAATCGAATAATCCAGGCCACCTGCTGCTATTTCAACTAACTCGTGCTCAGGTACTTGGGTAAAGCATCTGGCTTTGAGTAGTCGAAATCTATTTAGATATTCATCAATTGGTTCAGTGAACCTTCTTTTTACACTAGCCAATTCTTTTAGACTTATCTTGGTTTGACCCATGTAAAATTGTTCATGGAACAATCTTTCTAATTGGTTCCAATTGTGGATCGAATTGGCTGGGAGGGTAGTGAACCAAGTAAAAGCATTTTTAGTTAATGAACTTGGGAAGTATTTGATCCTAAGGTTTTCATTGTTTTCTATTTCTCCCGCCTCTATCAAATACCTAGCCACATGTTAGACAGTCGACTCTGTCGTATCCCCCGAAAATTTAGTGAATTTTGGGACTTTTCCCCTAGGTGGTAAGTCCGTTTGCAGAATATATTCCGACAATGGGGATGTAAAGTTTGGTTTATGGAAACCAACATTCATCCCGTTTTGAAGCATGATTCTCTCGATCATAGCGGTTAAATTATTATCTGCCCCATAGTTCTGATGTCGAACTTGTTATATTAATTCGTCAGCATTTTGGTTTCTATTAGCCAGAATAACACCCTGATCGATTTCTCGATGGTTTCGAGGTATCTCTAATCTTGGTTGTTCTACTTCGACCCTTGGAACTTGGGGGTTTGGATTAATGGTCAAATCTTCTTCCATGATTACTCCTTGATTTAATCTTATTGGTACCCTCTGCGGCTGTCGAACAACTTGGGGCAGTTGAGCAACTTGAGGCACCCCAAAGAATTCAGCCATGCGCGTTATTTGTGCTGTCATCTGTTGATTCGACTGCGTAGCAGTCTGAATGAGGGAATTTAATACTGTACTTAAAGTTTGTGCTAACATTTGTACCATTTCACGGTTACTTTCGTCCATCTATTGCCTCAAAATTGTTGTCGAAGCATTTGTGAGACTTGGTATCATATGAGATGGCCCCCCTAAAAACTGGTTTCCACTGGCTCCATATCCCTGTAATGGTGATGTGGCATTTACCGAAGGTTCTGAGAAAGTAGACGCAACATTCATAAGGCTAGACATTTCAGTAGTTGGCATGCCATATGGCTGTTCTCGACCCATCTAGGTTGTCGAAAAGCCTGGGGGTACAGTTGATTGAGACGCTAGGTTCATCCTTGGTGGGGGTGTTCCTGAAGGACCTCTTGGACCCACATACGTAAGTAAGGGTCCAGTTTGATTCATGGTTAACGCTGGTATAGATCTGACAGAAGTTGGGATATTCCCTTCGACAACAGTAGTAATTGTTGTCCCTGTGATCGGTGGAGGTATTTCTCCATGGTTTGGCTCATTAGCCATACTACTCTCTCCGTTTTCTTTCCTAACAGTATATTTGTTGGTTATTCTACCACTTCGTAATAACATGCTGTGATCGGTGGATCTGGAACTGGCGACTCTGCTGGGGAGTTTTGATATGCTGGGGGAAGTGATTCCTTTGAATATTGAGATACCGCCGGGGAACAATCTTTAGACCAAGACTGCCGGGGATGCTTGTTAAGAATATGTGCATTGCTGCTGGGGAAGTATTGAGATCTACGGGAGGACACTCAATTTCCTTGATATTTGATGATTTTGCTTGGAGAAGAATGTATTGTTTTACTGAACCACTCTCTGGGGAATTAAGATACACTTGGCCGTGTTCTTTAGCTGAACCTACCTTAGTACCTTGGGGGATAGAACAATTAGACTGCTCAGACAACTCTTTATTGCCCCTGTTTCCAGTGTCACCTACAATTAATTCCTCTGTTTCGTATGCAAATATTTATGAGTTAGCAAATTATTGTCAATGCATACATCACAAATTGAACCTTGGACGTTCTTCGCAAAACAAAACAGAAAAAAAACACTTGGGCACGTTTAACTGGAAATATATTTTTATTGATTTTTGAATGGCCTGAATAGGCGTTTTGTATACAAGAGGCTGACGTCCTAGTAAGAGGTACGTTGCCGATCAAAAGAGTTTATACAAGTTTTGTACAAAAGAAAAGTAAAACAGCTGTGTGAAAGATGAATGATCCACTGGGTTTCAACTCTGCTATCGCCTTTATAACTCTGAGCGTCTCATCACTTGATGACCTTGGTTGAAGGTGAAGCTGACTGATCGATGCCGTTTGAGCTTGATGCAGATACCGGATTCTGGATGCAAAGTGATTCAATGAGACATAGTATTACGCTTTTATCCCTAACTTTTGCCTGGACCGCCCTTTCGGGTTTTCGATCCACCGGGATACCCATTTTTGCCCAAGCCGCCTTTTCAGGTTTTCGACTTGCCGGGTGTACAGATTTTTCCATTTTCATCCCTACATTTTGCCCGAACCCTTTTGGTTCGACGGGAAGCCCTAATTTTTTCCTAGGCATGTCAGCCTAGCGGGTCTTTTTTCATGCGTAGTATTTTTTAACTATGTCTGCATTGGCGGGATGAGGAAGGTCGTCACCATCCATGTTAGTTAAGATCATTGCTCCTCCTGAGAACACATGTTTAACCACAAATGGCCCTTCGTACGTAGGGGTCCATTTGCCCCTTGGATCACTCTGAGGTAGGATGATTCTTTTGATAACCAGATCCCCGACTTGGTATTCCTGTGGTCTGACCTTTTTGTTAAATGCCCTGATCATCCGTTTCTGATACGTCTGACCATGACAGATAGCAGCAAGTCTCTTTTCGTCGATGAGGTTGAGTTGGTCAAGTCGTGTCTGGATCCAATCATCTTCGTTCAGATTTGCATCCTTCATTATCCGGAGAGAGGGAATTTGCACTTCGATCGGCAAGACTGCCTCCATACCATAAACCAGAGAGAAGGGAGTTGCCCCGGTTGACGTCCTAGCTGAAGTACGGTACCCATGCAGAGCGAACGGTAACATCTCGTGCCAGTCTTTATACGTCACTGTCATCTTTTGCACGATCTTTTTGATGTTTTTGTTAGCTGCTTCTACAGCCCCATTCATCTTCGGTCTATAAGGAGAAGAATTGTGGTGCTGTATCTTGAACTGTTCGCAAAGCTCAGCAATCATCTTATTGTTCAGATTGGTACCGTTGTCTGTAATGATCCGCTCAGGGACGCCGTATCGACAGATCAGATTATGCCGAATAAACCGTGCCACAACAGTCTTGGTTACTGTAGCATAGGATGCTGCCTCAACCCACTTCGTAAAATAGTCGATCGCCACTAGGATGAAGCGATGTCCATTGGATGCCGTAGGTCTTATCTCGCCGATCATGTCTATGCCCCACATTGCAAACGGCCAAGGCGCAGTCAGAACATTCAGGGGAACCGGAGGAACATGCACCTTGTCTGCATAGATCTGGCACTTGTGGCATGTCCTGGAGTGTTGGTAGCAGTCAGCTTCCATGGTGGACCAGTAATATCCTGCCCGTAGGATCTTTTTAGCCATAGTATGTCCACTAGAATGTGTACCAAAGGTCCCTTCATGTAGCTCTTCCATGATTCTTTCTGCTTCGATCTTATCCACACAACGCAGTAAGGTAGAATCATGGTTTCGCTTGTACAAGACGCCGTTGCTTAGGAAGAACTTGGCTGCGAACCGCCTCAGGAATTTCTTATCATTGATAGAGGCACCTTCAGGGTATTCCTGAGCTTCCAGATATCTCTTCACTTCGTGGTACCAAGGCTTCTCAGTTACCAATTCAGTTTCGAGATCACAACAGTATGCCGGTTCGTCCAGTTTTCAGATGATGATGCGGGGAGCTTCATTATCCCATTTAACCTTGAACATTGAAGACATTGTAGCTAACGCGTCCGCTAACTGATTCTCTTCTCTTGGAAAGTGCTCAAAGGTTATCTCTGTAAAGTGGGGAATCATGGTCGACACACATTCTCTGTAAGGAATCAAGTTTGGATGTTTCGTATCCCACTCTCCATTGATCTGATTGATCACTAGAGCGGAATCTCCGAAGACACTTAGAAATTTGATCCTGAGGTCGATCGCAGCTTGAAGACCCATGATACACGCCTCATACTCCGCCATGTTGTTGGTACAGTTGAAGCACAGCCGGGCAGTGAGTGGAGTATGAGTACCTTGAGGGGATATGATTATGGCGCCGATACCATTTCCCAAAGCATTGGAAGCTCCGTCAAAGTGCATAGACCATCGGGATCCTGGCTCAGGTCTTTCATCCGGTCCAGGTACTTCACAGTCAGTTACAATCATGATGCTTTCATCCGGAAACTCGAAGTTCATTGATTGGTAGTCATCTACAGCTTGATGAGCTAAGTGGTCTGCCAATACACTCCCCTTGATGGCTTTTTGGGTTGTGTACTGAATGTCATATTCCGTCAAGATCATTTGCCATCTTGCAATTCTCCCAGACAGAGCAGGCTTTTCGAATATGTACTTTATAGGATCCATTTTTGAGATCAACAAAGTAGTGTGAGTCAGCATATACTGTCTCAGTCGGCGAGCAGCCCATACCAAAGCGCAGCAAGTTTTCTCAAGCAGTGAGTATCGGGTCTCACAGTCGGTAAACTTTTTGCTAAGGTAATAAATGGCATGCTCTTTTCGGCCAGACTCGTCATGCTGCCCCAGCACACACCCCATTGAGTTGTCAAGCACTGTTAGATATAGGATCAGAGGTCTCCCTTCAACCGGTGGCATAAGGATAGGTGGTTCTTGGAGATACTCTTTAATTCTGTCGAAGGCAGCCTGACATTCATCGTTCCAACGTACTACCTGATCTTTCTTCAGCAGTTTGAAGATTGGCTCACAGGTAGCAGTCAGATGAGAGATGAATCGAGCAATGTAATTCAGGCGTCCTAAAAAGCCTCTGACCTCCTTCTCTGTTTTAGGAACTGGCATCTCTTGAATAGCCTTATCGCTGACCACGAAGCCTAGCAACTTCCCAGATCTTACCCCGAAGGTGCACTTGTTCGGGTTCAATCTCAGCTTGTACAGTTTCAACCGGTCGAACAACTTCTGTAGATGACCTAAGTGCTCTTCTTCAGTTTGGGACCTAGCGATCATGTCGTCCACATACACTTCGATCTCATGATGGATCATGTCATGAAATAAGGCAACCATGGCACGCTGGTAGGTTGCCCCAGCATTCTTTAACCCGAACGGCATGACCTTGTAACAGAAGGTGCCCCACTGAGTAACAAATGTAGTCTTTTCCATGTCTTCAGGTGCCATCTTGATCTGATTGTAGCCTGAAAAGCCATCCATGAAAGAGAATACTTTGTGCTGAGCTGTGTTATCCACAAGGACATCAATGTGAGGCAAGGGGAAGTCATCCTTGGGGCTGGCCCTGTTCAGATCCCTGTAATCGACACACATTCTGACCTTACCGTCCTTTTTAGGTACCGGCACCACGTTAGCAACCCACTGAGGGTAAGAAGTTACTGCAAGGAACCCGGCATCAAACTGTTTCATCACCTCGGCCTTAATCTTCTCGGACATCTCTGGACGCATCCGACGAACCTTTTGTTTGACTGGAGGGCAGTCTTCTCTAGTTGGCAAATGATGGACAACAATATCGGTATCCAACCCTGGCATGTCTTCGTAGGACCAGGCAAAGATCTCCATATAGTCATGTAACATCTTGGTTAACCGTTGCTTCACGCTGAGCTCTAGGTTGGCACCAATCTTTACCTCTTTTATGTCTGCCTCAGTACCCAGGTTTATGGTTTCCACTGGCTCTTCATGGGGTTGAATTGCCCTCTCCTCCTGAAGCAACAGTCTTGCAAGCTCGCCAGGCACTTCGCAATCATCTTCACCTTCGTCTTCGGCTAAGTTGATCGGATTTTCGAAGTCATAATTGGCATTAGCAGAGCTGTTATCAGTGAGATCCAGAGTGGATTGGAACCTGTATGAGTGAGTGTGTGTGTAAATACAGCTGCTTTAAAAAATTATGTAAAGGAAAGGAAAGATAGAAACGGAACACAATATTTGCAATGCGAAAAATACGTCCAAGATTTTCATTCATGATGTATAAAATGACAGTTCATATGCCCTCACAAATAGAACCACGGTGCCTCGGGTAAGACACCGGGCCATAGAGTTTATCATTGTTTATTACAAAATAACAAAACATGGGAATTCATTACTGTGTCACAAAGGTAACAGGGGTATGATCCTTTGCACTCCAATTGTTCAATCCTTCTTTGGCCGTCGGATAAATCCAGCTGTTGAATTCGGCTTCGTCCACTTCAAGGTCTTCCCCGACAGCATTCGCTTCTGACCCTTTAATAAATACCGGAGGCTTTCCGATCTTCTCTTTCCTCATAGCTCTCTGCCCTTCTGAGGTGAAACCCAGCCCAAGTTTATCAGTCTTCTGGGTGAAGTCTGGAAGTCTGCCCCAGTTGGCACTTTCACCCTTCTGCACCACAGCCCTGGCATCTTTTAGGGAAGCCATCTTCAGAGGACCACTTGCTTCTGTTGTTTCTGCTGCAATTGGAAACACCTCCTCGAAATGCTGAAAGGGGGTCTCAATGAACTCCCCATCCATCTCAATGTATCTGAACGAGTTTAGGTGGCTCACCATGTATTCTTCCTCACCTTGCACGGTGACAATCTTCCCTCTGACGGGGTACTTCAGCTTTTGATGCAAGGTAGAGGTCACTGCCCCAGCCTTATGTATCCAGGGTCGACCCAGCAGACAAGAGTAAGATGGACGGATATCCATCACATAAAAAGTGGAATCGAACACCTGAGAACCCACACGAATTGGAATGTCAACCTTCCCGTGGACCATTCTCTTCGAACCGTCAAAGGCCCTGACAATGATGTTGCTGGGTTTCAAATCCAGGCCTTCACAATCTAGACGATCCAGAGCCTTCTTGGGTAGCACATTCAAAGATGACCCAGTATCAACCAACACATGTGCCAAGGTGGTGCCCCTGCATTCGATTGAGACATGCAGAGCATCATTATGATCTTTCCCCTTTGAGGTCAAATCAGCATCTGAGAAGCCCAAGCCATTATCTGCCGTCAGATTTGCCATGCAATCAGTGAACTGGACTGCAGAGGTTTCATGTGGCACATGGGCCGTCTTGAGGAATGAGATGAGGGCCTTTGCATGGGCCTCAGAGCACAGCAATAGAGAGAGCATGGAGATCTTGGAGGGTGTATGCCCCAGCTGTTCCACAACATTAAAATCGCTCTTCTTTATAATCTTCAAAATCTCCTCCATCTCTTGTGGGGAGGCCTCGGCAGCTATGGGTACGGGTGCCTCCACCTGGGCAGGCTCAGTTTCAATTCCCTTGCCCCGAGCATTGGATGACTCGGCGGCAGGAGAGGCAATCGGATCAACAGCAGGAACAACAACTTGATCATCAACGGGAGTAGGTGTACTTGCAGGAATTATCAGGAGCGGTCTTCTAGCAGCAGGTGGCGCAATGTCAGGCGAGAAGAGCCTGCCACTGCGGGTAACTTTGGCCGGGCCAGTGATATCACAGATACTGGCGCCAGCGTTGAGCTCTTGTTTAACTCCATTTATATATACATCTGCCCCATAGTGCCAAGGGACAGCTTTGTTGGATACATAGGGCAGGGGCCCAGGAACAGTGATAGTAATAGGTGCGATGGTCAGAATTTGAACGGGCTTCTTCTGGAGAGCCGGGATCGGATTGTTGAAGATAGTCACCACAGAGACCTCTTCCATTGGAACCATACGAACAGCAGACTTCTTGAATAGAATCTCCTTGCTATCCATTAAGCTTTGGATGCCTAACTTTAGCAAGGGACAACCGGATGGGGACACAACACAGAACATGCAACCCTCACTACAACCCGGAAATAAACCGGCCTGCAGTAGGTTCTTCTTAATGATCTTTAAAGGAGTGGCTAGATCATCCACAGAAACAGCATAAACATCTTCATCAATAGCATTTACCCCGTGCTGAGGCATAGGGGCAGTAACTACATTCGGCTTTGCAGGCGCCTCGAATTGAATCTCCTTTGCATCGATAAGGTCTTGCACCTTATTCTTCAATGCCCAACAATCATCAGTAGAGTGCCCCGGGCTTTCTGAATGGTAAGCACAACGAGCATTCGGGTTGTACTTAGGAGAGGTAGTGTTTGAGAACTTTGGCGCCTCCTTGACAGTCACCAAATTGGTGGATAGCAACTGTGGCAGGATTTGCGATAGGGTCATGCTTAACCGGGTAAACTCTCTCCGGGGTCTATCAGCCCTTTGAGGATTGTTTGGCCGAGGAGCGGCAGCAGGCTTAGCAATCATGACCGCACTGACAGATTGGCGGTGCTCATGTCTTTCTGATTTCTTGGAGCCATATACGGCACTAGACTCCTTTTTAAACGGCTTCTTTTCTGAACTAGAGGATGATGCCCCCTTTGCAATCTTTCCCGATTTCAGCCCAGCTTCGATTCTCTCTCCAGTCAAGATTAAATCAGTGAAACCAGCAGAAGAATTCCCAATGAGGTGGTTGAAGAATGGCCCAGATAGGGTCCCCAAGAACATGTCCACTAACTCTCGATCAGTCAAAGGTGGCTGCACCCTGCCAGCCAGATCTCTCCACTTCTGCGCGTACTCTTTAAAACCTTCACTTGCACCTAACGACATACCCTGGAGTTGGGTACGTGTGGGGGCAAGGTCGGCATTATACTGATACTGCTTGTAGAAAGCAGTAGCCAGCTCCTCCCAGTTACGAACTTTGGTCCCATCCAGCTGATAGAACCATTCGAGATGAGTCCCTGAAAGACTCTCCTGGAAGAAGTGGATCCATAGATTCTTGTCCGCAGAGTACGGTTGAATCTTCCGAACATAGGACCTCAAATGCAGCTTGGGACAGGATGCCCCGTCATACTTAGAAAAAGTTGGAGCTTTGAACTTATGCGGGATAATTACACCAGTCGACAAACCCAGATCTCCAAAATCCAGCCCAGGTACCTGTTGAACTTCCATGGCCTTCAACCTGTCTTCCAGTTGTTTGTACCTGTCATCTGCAGGAGGATACTGTTCCTCATCAAAATCTGTCTCGTTGTCGGAGACTTCTGGAGTAGGAAGCTTTACTTCTGCCTGAGAAGGACTCTTGCCAACAGAAGAAACAGCCTCTTCTTGGTGCAGAGTATTACCCAACCTTCGGCCCGTGTTGAATAGAACAGTTCTTCTTTTCTTCCTTTTCTCCTTCTTCAGGAGCATAGTCTTCAGTTCCTCTTGGCCTTTGGCTAGACCCAGGATTAGCTCTTGAAACTGCGCATTCTGCGCCTGGAGAGCCTTGATTGAAGTCTCAGTTGATTCAGATCCGGAATTCATGATGCTGAAATAAACAGCGAAGAACTGTAAGCAACCTGAAAAAAGGGAAAAACCTGCTATGCACATGATGTATGAAATGCGTATGAATTATGTTTTCAAAGACAATCGGGAATCAACTTTGTAAACAAAAAAGGAACACACTTCATTAGATTCAACTTTGTAACTGAGATTATTCAACAAGTTGCCCTTAGGCGTTTACATGAAATGAAACAACTGGAAAGGAAATAAAAACTGTAAAGGCACATTCAGAATTCCTCATTGATCCCATGGTCTCCTCTTCTCAGTACGGAGGTAGGCATTCAGAGCTCTCTCATTCTCCAACTGTTTTGTCAGCTTCTGGATCTTTGATTCCTGCTCGTTGACCTTTTCCCGGTAAGAATCCCGCTCTTCTTGCAGTTGCGACCAAGATCTCTTCAATGTCTCATAGTCAGTAGGTATCTGAGGAGGAAGGACAGTTGGAGGGACACCATCTTTATCAGGACACTCAAGAATGACGGGTCTGACAGCTTCATACGGCATACCTAACTTCTGAGCACGGATGCGGACCCATTTGTAGTAGGCTTCCATAGGTAGAGAAGTCTTTGGCCCTAGCTCTTGTGGGTCAGCTTTATGAACCTTGTCCCAAGCCTTGATGAACCTACGACGTAGCTCGTCACTATCCACCTGAAACTCGAAACTGATGTGAGGCACTAACATCTCATGGGGGCCTGTTCTTCTTGCTCTTCCAAACTGACGGAGTGCTAGACATGGATTGTACGAGATCCCTCCTTGAGTACCAATCAGAGGAACATTAGGATACTCCCCGCATCGATCAATAATAGCTATCTCATCCAAACCTCTGCAAGTCCAAATGATGTCTTTATCGATGAGAGACATTAACCTGTGAGCCCAACCTCTTCCTTCTTGGTTCTTCAGTACGAACTTAGGGAGGTGCGAAATAAACCACCTCACCAACAAAGGGATACAACACCATAGGGTTCCTCGTCTTCGGGTAGTACGGGCATGAAGTTGTTGCAAGATGTCACCCAAGAGAGTGGGCACAGGGTTCTGAGACATAAAGATCATAATGGAAGTGACATTGATGAAGTTGTCAGGATTAGGAAACAGGACTAACCCATAGATTAGGAGAGCCAAGATGTCTTCATATGCCCTAAAGTCCAAGTCATCCCAGAAGCTGTTAGCTTTACCAATCAGAAACTTGGCCAAGAAACCCTTAACTCCGCTTCTAGTTACCCAGTTGTCTGTTACCTCTTGATGGGTCAAAGGAAGAGCTGCAGCAATGTCCTCAAGCCTGAGGGTCTTTTCCCAACCAGTAAAGGGAGTCTGATCCAAGATAGGGATACCAAGCAGATTAGAGAACTCTTCCAGGGTAGGGACCAGCTGGAAGTCTTGAAAGGTGAAGCACTGGTACTGAGGGTCATAGAATTGGGTCAGAACACTCATCAACTGTTGATCCCGCTTTGCAGTGACTAAACTGAGAAGAGAACCATGCCTCTGAATGAAGGAAGTGGTGTTTGGAATTCTGCTAACCAACTCATCAATCAACTCAGGTGAACGAACAAAGTTGAACCGGATAGTATTCCTTCGCACAGGCATCATAATGTCCTACAAAACAGAGCGAAGATGAAACCCTCTTGTCTTTGAAATGGTCAGTTCTTATGCATGCAATGCTCATGATGCTATGATGTTATGATAAAGCACACCACATACAGATACAAAGGCAAACATAGTAAGGCACACAAGTCACACAAGGCAAGCCCCTAAAGTTTAGGCCAGCATGAGGTCTAGGTACTACCCTCTTTCAGTTTGTTGGTTCATACCTGTCCTAATCAAAAGTAACCGGGTTCTTAGAGGATCCCAATATCATTGACTACCCTCAATCGGTCATAACTCCAGCATCGCAATCTTTTCTTGCGGCCAGAACCATCACGAGAGTTTAGCCTCAATGGGCGTAGCATACTGCTACTGTTCTAAAGGCCAAGTTGTGTCAATTAAGGTTCTAAGGTTGTTGGTGCTTAATGACTCCTTAGAAGACCCATATTCTCCTCGTTGCGACACAAGGGATATCGGTACAGACTAAGGTGCCACACCAACGTAGCCACTGCTTCACCTGTGTCGGTCTACGCCGGACAGGTCCCTCACAGCTTATGCTACCTAAACAGGGTATCCCCAGATCCGGGTTAGGATCTATGTATCTCCGATGCAACCCACAATAGTAAAGCAAGCAAATCAATACAAGTGAAAACACAGTTATGAACTAGCCCTAAGGTACACCTCACTTTATAAAGGTTCCCCAGCAGAGTCGCCAGTTCTGTGATCGGTGGATCTGGAACTGACTGTTTAACGCTGGTTCGCGAAATGTCGCGGAAGCAAGAGTCGCCACCGTCTTTTATTTTCTCCAAATGGAAAGGACAAAAGCACAGAAAAATTCCTTAAAGAGATTGCTCTCGGTTCGGGAGGTAGGTTATAGAAAGGGAAGGTGTTAGCACCCTTTCTATCCATGGTTATCCATGGGCTCTTAGATACTTGCTCATTGTGTTTTCAAAAATGTTTGTTTGCTTCTCAATGTGGGTTAACAAAGTTTCTTTGAAAAATTTCAGTTCGACTCGTACGTCAGAGTGTTTGAAAAATTTGCTTTGAAAGCTGTTGAAAAGTGTTGGTGTGAAAAGTCTTTGAATTTTTGTTTTGAAGAGAGCAAGTATCTAGAGTCGTCTACCTACCCTAAGGAATTCGTCTGTGTAAATGTCCTTTAAAGTAGTGCCATCCCACCATTGAGAGGTAGGTAGCACCACCGTTGGAGGTGTTCGGGTCAATTCGATATTCGGGACATGGTGATCACCAGAGCAATGTGAAGACACCTTAGAAGCTACCCTCATGCCAGGTTCCCGGATCATGAGGACTTACTAAGACGTCCTCTACTCGACGACCACCTTTCGAAAGGCAACAGTGAGGCGTACCCTAGGGGTGGTGTGTGCGAATTGTGTGTCATGTTTTAGTTATTTGTCTTGTCATGTTTGTCGTGTTCTACGCTTGATTTTATTATGGTCATTCATTCTTGCATGCATATTTAACAGTTATAAGTTGCGAGGAAATAAAGCTAGACTATTACAAATGGCGCGGGTCCACATCGCCAAAATTAAACCGGACCCGATTTAGCGGAAAAGAAATAAAGCAATAAAAGTGCGATAAATAAATGTACATGGCTTTGGGAGATTTACAAAATTATAATAAGCGATAATAAAATAAATGCGCGAAATAAAGAAATTAAAATAAAATTAGGGCGTTGGACCCTTCTACAAAATATTAATGGTTAATGAGAATTAAAATTAAATGATTAAAATTAATAAGGAATTAAAAGTGAAAAGTTAAATGAAAATGATATTTTTGTGTTTTTTAGATTTAATGAAAAAAAGAAGTTAATTGAAATTAAATTAAACGGCAAACCCTAATTCTAATATTTTTTATTTATTAAGAAAGAATTAAAATAAGATCTAAATTAAACCTAAAATTTATTATGTACAATTTTTAATTTATGAAAATAAAATAATAAATAAATAGTATTGTGAGAAATAAAAATTAAAAGACATTAAAACTATCAATTAACCTAATTCTACATGTTTTTGGATTTTTATTAAAAAAGGAATTAAAATTGAAAACCTAATTAAACTAAATAATTATAAGTATTTATTATGAAAATAATTAATACATAAATATTTATTAAATTTTTGGCCTTTTTCTGATTTTTTGAATGTTTTTATATTTTGTAAAAAAGAGAGAAAATTAATTAATTAAAGCAATAAAAATAAATAATAAATATTTAAAATAATAAAAGAAAAGGAAAAAAACAAACCAGAGTGGGGTGTTGCCCCAAATAAGGAGGTTCAAATTTAAGAGGCCTGGCCCAATAAGCTGGAACTTGGTTGACTGTTTGGATTATGTGCAACGCGTTGACTGGTGCTTATGGCATTCTTTGAATCCTGGCCCTTGATCTGGGTGAGATGGACGCGTGTGTGGCTTGAGAGGGTGAGCGTATGGTGCACTGGGGCACTAGCGCTGCATTGAATCAATTATTGAAAAATAACGTTAAGTATTTGCCAGACCTGGGACTTGAACCCAGGTCTTGAGGATTATTCACGTCACATGTCACCAACTGAACCAAGCGCATTTAGTTAACATGTAATATAATACAAACAATATAAAAGAAAAGTGGATTCACGCTTGGAACGCGCGCCAAAATTTGAAACGGCCACTCAGATGATGCCATGTATTCGTCTTCTTCATATTTCTTTCTGCCTGAAAAAAAAGAACAAACGTTTAACGGGGGTTTTGAACCCCCTCAATATACGCGTGTTTCCAAAATAGCGATTAGGTCTTGAATGCTCATAAATTGAGCGCGAGCATCCTGTCTTCTTCGTCTCAACCTGCAGGTTTCAATCATAGCATTGGTATGTCTTAATTTTACAAGAATTGATAACGCCCAATTTGGAAGTTTCGGAACCCTAGGCCTCTCTAATGGTGAATTGGCATATGTGGCTCAAAAACACAATCAAACGTATCAGTTAGTTTAGAAACATCAATATAAACATGAATCAACAAAGAAAAATGCAAAAAGATGATGGAATCATGTAATGCGATTTCAAAAATTTCAAGGTTCAGTCTGAGTCCTGGGTACCAATTCAGGGCGTTTCAAGGGATGTTCTTGGTTGGAAATTTATCAGGAATGCCTGAGGAAGCTTTTGGTATAAGAATTAGAACTTGACTCGGCCTCAAACCTTGATTTCAGTATTTGAGTTTTATGAGAATTTTTCAATATGCAAAAGCTTGTTTCTGCGCAGCTTGCAGTCCAAGAGCATTAGGGTTGTGATGCTGATCATATATGGAGTGATTAGGTTAAGAAAAATTGGACAAAATCTTATGCATTCATGGATTTCAATATTTGATTTTGAAAAATCTTTTTCATATCTTTTTTCATGTTGTTTTTGTTCAATCATGATCCAATCTCATCCAAATTTGCCTAATTGGGATATGCACGAAATATTATGAATAAACATGCATGAAAAGATTTTTTTAGGTTAAGTTTGATATTTTTCATATATTAAAATCATTTAAATGAATATAAATTAGTATTAATTCAAATAAATAATTAAAAAATATGAGAATACTTCCCTTTGGGCCTAGTGGTCGTGCATAGGCTTGGCATGAAGAATCTTGGAAGAAAAATGGGCCCATTTGCATTTTTAGGCCTTTTGCATCAATGTTGACTTTTCAAAATTCCTAAAAATTTCCCAACTTCCACAAGGCATAACTTGGTCAATTTTTAAGATTTTCACATGTTCTTGGACATTTTGGAAAGGTCTTTGAGTCCTTTAACCAATGCCTTTGGTCCCATGTCATTTTGATTTACCAATCTCAAGTTATGGCCTTTGACTTAAAGTCACTTTTTGTTGACTTTTGAAAATGACCTATAATGTTAAAATTGATAACTTTTTGTGAGAGCATTTCTTGGACTTGGAACATGAAGATGAATTGTAGGAAATGTCTTTCTCTTCAAAATGAGCTTTGGATGGAATTTTTCTGATAATCCATGTGAAAGTTATGCCCTGGTCAATTTCAGTTGACTTTTTCAGCTGTCCAAATATAGCAACTTTTGCATCTTTGATGATTTCTGAGCCAAATTTTGAGAATCATGATCAAGCATTGATCAAATGATGTTTGTGGCTTCAAAATGATATATTGACCAAAAATTTGAACTTTTGACTGTCAAATGACCATTTTGCCCCTACAGTTGACTGTAGTGCAATTTAGGGTTTTGACTGTGCAATTTTGAGCTGAATGCCTTGAAGCTTGATATGAGGATACTTGACCATCTTTGTAGGCATGTGAGACTTGATTGGGCCTTTGAAAAGTTCATTTGCTTGACCAGAACTCAAACCCTAGTTTTGACTGTATAGGAGCCAATTGAGCTGCACAACCCTGGGGGAATTTTGTGACCTTGACTTGGCAATTCTTGATGAATATGGGAGGGCAAATTTTGGGGTACAACACATGCAATGTTATAACTGTACAGGAAAAAAACACAATAACATAGACAATTAGCAACGTCCCACCAGGTGTGCCAATTTGTTTACCGTTGTTTTTGGTAAACAACCACTGGTCTCCAAAAAAGGTAAGTTTTTTGGTTTACTTGCGGGATCGATCAAACTAATCCCAGAACATATGCTAATCTTTATATAAAAATGAGTGAGAAGGAAGAATGCACGTTCGACCCAGGGGAGAGATGTTTAAGATTGTTGAACAGTAAATAAATGCATAAAAAATGCAAGTAAAAGAAGTAAAAGAAGTAAAAAGTTAACTTTGCAAGATAATGGTAAAGTAAAGTAAAAAGACTTTTATTAAGTAAAAAGGGTGTTTCTAACGTACATTTCTCTGCTTTTTATCCTTTCTCACGCAGTAGTTACTTGGATAATATTTGAGAGATTTTGTACTATAAGTTGCACCCACTAAAAATTACACAAACTTCTTAATTTATACTAAAAATAGGTAACCGTCGAAGGGACATTCTGCGCTAGGATGAAGACAAGTGTCTCCTGCATGCCTCTCGACCCATAGCCTTTTGCCACGTTTCCTTCCCTTAGACGCTGATGAAAACCACCTTTCCCTCCAATAATTCAAATTTCAAAATGGTCTTCGTCCCATGTGCCAAGGCGCGAATACTTCCCTTCAGTCGAAACAACCTACATCTGCTTCGGTCGAATGAACCTTTGGTCGAAGCTTTCTTATCATATCTTGGATCCTTTTCCTTAATTTATCTCATGCGTCGAATTACAGCTCCTGGTGTAGTCCACTTCCAGTTGTTTGGTCAAAGAGTCCAAATATAGCAAGTGTCGAATTTGGGAGCCAACACACACATAACCTATTAAAGAAGAAAAACTCATTGCCCAAATATCAAAATCCTACAACAAAAACCTCTATGGATTATGGTGCAAGATCTATTCTTACTAGTCATGGAAAAGGCATCAAAGTTTGTGCCTACTTTCATAAACTGGGGTGCACTATAGAAGTTTGTTTCAAGAAGTAAAGAGTCCCCTCATAACTCAAGAAGACAAACCTAGCTCAATCCTTTCCTTGTGAAGAATGTAGGATAGAAGACCATAAAACTCATCCTAAAGACAAACTTAAAGCTACTCCCATTGGATTCAGTAATGAGCAACAAATGCATCACTTGCTCTTCTTTACTAATTCCCACATCAACGACTATCCACCATTCATTACATCAACACCTCTTTTACCCCCTACCCCTCCAGGTACTCCTAATCTTGTTCACTATATACATATTAGAAAGGATGGTAAATGAATACAAGACACTAGGGCCTCATACCATGTGTATCATTCTAGACACTTATTTACTCGTCTAATAGAAATTCAAACTATACACATCAAGCTCTCTAATGGATCCCCTATTAGTATCAACTTTTATAGCACAATTACTTTCACTAATAACTTTTTTTAAATGATTTTCTCTACATACATGTATTATGCACAAACCTTACTTCTATTCATAAGTCATTAGTTTCCTTAATTGTAACCTTACTTCCATATAGGGGAATCATGCCCTAAAGTGGATTGGTGCATTTGAGCTTCAAGATGGCTTATATTTGCTCACCTTTCCTCTATCAAAATGATAACTCAACTAGGTTTAGCCATAGTTCTAGAACCCCTAATATAAATAGTTTTAACTTGTGGTACAAACGCTTTGGTCACCCATCTCTGAATACTATAACTCACATTAATAAAGTTTTTCATTTGCATAACATGTCTAAGATATTAATGTTGAAACACTTTTATAGGGAAAGTATTTTATTTATCGTATCCATAAGGATTGGGTCATATTACCGTCCTTCTACAGTTGAAATTGTTTTAAGCATGGGTTTATAAAAGGTTTTGGTAACATAAAGTTTTGATTGCATGAAAAGTGTTAAGTAACGGTAAACGAAGGTTTGGTTTTAAAACGATTGGTAAAAGCATGTCAAGATTAGGGCTCGATAACCTAATTTGTATGTATTTTCTTAATAAAGCATGTGAACTCATTAACAATTAATATAATTACATATCCTCTCAATATGTTTCATCTCTAAAATAAATTGTAAGTTTTATCATATTGATCCTTAGATGATCTCTCAACCTAACTATCAATATGATAACTTTAAAAGCTTGATATAAGTGAATATCAACTCACAAAATCATGTCTAGAATTTGTTAGTTGATAGATGAAAATTTAGGTCAAGAGTTGGAACCTATTTGTCAATAATGGTCCAAATCAAACATATACCATAAAAATAAAGCTTTTCTTCATACATTAATTATCAAATTGTTCATATACAAAATATCAAGAGAAATACATACAAAATGAAGGATTATCTACCTCTAATCTTGACACAAGGAAATATTTAGCTACTCATAACTATGGCAGCTTGAGCAACTAGTAATGAGCAAAGCTTTAGGAGTATCAAACTTGATGTTCAAAGATTAAAGCTTGAAAGCTTTAGAAATTTGTTACAAATGAATAAGATGATTTTTTTTCTCTCTAAGTGAGTTTTCTAGGTTACAAAAGTGTCAAAAGGTTGATTATGATCCCAAAATATCTTCAAATCGGCTAAATACATAAGTTATGCCCAGAGACCACAGTCGGGAACCCAAAAGTACCATCGGGGAGAGCCCTTAAACCGCCCACGTGACAGCCAAAACTCAGGAAAATATCTAGCATCAATTGACGCTTAGAATGCCTCGTCGGGAAAACTACGCGCTCCAACCTCGTCGGGCGAAACTGCTAGCGATGCATTCCAGTAGCTACTGGAATTTCTTCAAATTGTCTCGCCTGTCTCTCGCTAGATGTTCGCCAGGCGAGCCTTCTTGTCCTTCGCCAACTCGTCGCCAGGCGACACAAGCTAGACACTGACACTCTAATTTTTTTGTTTCTTCTTCTTTAAGCCTGACTTAAGTTGCAACTCTTGATCATAAAATATTAAAAAACTAACAAACACATTAAATATGTCAAAGTTATATACATTGATGTAACAATCACTTAATTAAAGTTATTTTTATAATCAAAAACATAGAAAAAAACTTAAAAGTGTCACATTTTAATATAGAAAATAAGCTATAATTAACACTTGACAATTAACCCTTATGACATATGCTTTTATATATATATATATATATATATATATATATATATATATATATATATATATATATATATATATATATATATATATATATATATATATATATATATATATATATATATATATATATATATATATATATATAAACTTCCCATTAAAGGAAACATGTTCTCTTATTTAAAATGTTTTGACATCATCCACATGGAGATATGGGATCATTTTTCTACTCCTTCCATGTTAGGATATAAATATTATCTAACTGTTGTTGTTGATTATCACCGACATTTTTGTTTGATTTTCTTTTTGAAAATTAAATATGAAACTTCTATCTTGTCAAATATTTTATATTATAGGTTCAAACTCAATTTCAAACCTCTGTCAAAACACTAAGGTATGATAATGCCCCTAAGTTCATTATTAAAAACTTTTATATCTCTTTTATATTCTTTTGTTTATATTATAATCAGATTTTTACTTTTTATTTTAATTTGTTATGGTTTTGTTAAAATAAAAAAAAGAAGAGAAAAGAGATATAGTTAGAATTTATATTTTTTAATATTATTTAATTTTAATAAATATATACCAATTAATGTGTAGTTAGATTTTGGTTGTAAATAAATTCGATTGATTTGTGTTGTTGATTCTTTGTTGCGTTATAGTTTCGGATTTTAAATTCGATTTTAATTTTCAAACACGTATAGAGGCATATAGTATACTGACTTATTTTGCAGATTTTAATTCATTTTATTCTGGTCCCGTAGTTTAATTTTGTGTCTTATCTGTGACATTCGAATTATACCCTGTTATCCTGGTTTTATCTAGTTGTTTGGAATTTATCTGATGCAGGGGTTCATTATTTGATACTTGGAGTTCCTATCTGATATATCGAGTCTTATCTGATACCATGAGTTTTATCTGACATATTGCACAGATCTGATACCCTGGTTTATTCACGCTTTCTTCGTCCGTGATTTATTTTCACGTGTTGCACTCCTCGCTTATGATTCGATATGCTTTTATCTGATGCTTGGAGTGTTATTTGACATTTGGGTTTCTTTGATGTTGTCGACTTGTGATTTATTTTCACCTGAGGTTTGGTATACTCTTGGCTTATTTATCTGTATGTGGCTTTAAATCCAAATGGATAAGAACACTATATTGATTTCTTTATATCAAGTATGAGCTTCCAATTGGTCAGATCTTCCTTACCTTTTTCTTTTACTTTCATGTACATAGGATAGTCTCTCCATCTTCTCCTCTCATTCTTCTTTAATTTTCAAAACCTTCTCATCTTTTTTAAAACCTTCTTTGTTTATAAACTCAAACCACTTTCATAATAAATCTCGACTTTGTCGAGTGCCTTTTCTTTTAAAACTTTTTTTCTTTAAACAAATTTCAATTTATTTAATCATACTTTGACATCTTTCAAAAAGACTAAAAAACATTCAACTTCATTCAAACCTTTTTGTGCGTTCGAACACATTTTATCCTTTAAATTTTTTTTTCAAGATTAGACATGATTCATTTATAGTCTAGATATCATCCTCATATCCCCATGGTTATAAATATTTCGACTTTTCCACTTGAGTACTAGAGGTGTTCTCAAGCCATCACTCTTGCTGACGCATGGTCCATCTTTCTCAAACCCTGTGGGCGTTAGTTGAAATTTCTCTTCTAAAATTGGCGACTTATATCTTCATTTAAAATTAACCAACAGACAAGTCTTTTCTAGCCGAACTACGGTGCTCTGACTTTCTCATTGCACGAGGGAGTACGTAGACACTAAGTCTTACGACCCATGACGAGCCAAAATAATAAAAAAATATTTTCTTTTGTTTGCAAAATACTTATTCATTATTTCCCTTTAGCAAGTAAGTCTTTAAATAACACGCCTTTTGAAAGAAAATAAACAAATTAGATCATACGGAGTACCGTAGATGCTTAGGGTGCTAATATCTTCCCTCAGCATAACCGATCCTGTACCCCGATCTCTAATCTTTTATTTCATTATGAGTTTTGTTCGCTTTTTTCCCATTTCCTTTTGGAAATAATAAAGTGTGGTGGCGACTTCATTGTGTGAGTTAAGTCAATTGATGGCTTAAACTCAATTCTTTACCGCTACATCTTTTTGACTTTTTACACAGTGTGACAGCTTTTGGCGACTTCGCCGAATAATTAAATAAATTGATGGCTTAAACTCAATTCTTTACCGCTACATCTTTTCGTATTTTTACACAGTGCGACACCTTCCCACCAAGCAATTCTTCATATCTAGAGTCGCACATTTTTTAACACATCTACATTTTTACCAACAATAAACCCTAGACCAAAATCACACATAAATCTATTTTTTACCCAACTAATGAATTACCTCTAGAATACCTTGACAACACTAATATCTCCCAACCAAAGTTACCTTCAAATTACTTCTTTCGTCCCAAAGTAAGTATCATACTTGACACTTTCATACAAATTAATAAAATATAATAAATGTGTGTGTGTGTGTGAGAGAGAGAGAGAGAGAGAGATAATTTAACAAATTATGATTATCAACTATTGCTTTATTTTAATTATCATTACTACAAAGTGACCGAAAAATAAATATAGAGTATTAATTAGATGATACAATTGAAAGGTAAAAAGATAAAATTACATTAGAAACTAAAAATAGTATTTATTTTAGGACAAATAATTTTTTTAAACATGACACTTATTTTAGAACAGATGCAATATCCATATGTACTTAGAAACATAACTCCAACGTACCATCACCTCATAACACCAACAATCAACCTATACCTCCCATTAGAAAATCCAATAAATTTTCTAAACCTCCAATAGACCCTTAAAGATTACCATTGTTCCATGATCTAAGATAAACATTACCCTCCTCCTCTACACATACAAGTAATATTCTTTATATCATCTCCAATTTTATTTCTTAAAATAACTTATCAAATAATCACAAAATATTAAACCTTAAATTATCCTCAACCATTGAACCCACATCATATTCTTCTGTCATTCTTGACCTCAATTGAAAACAAGATATCCATAATGAGCTTATCCCTCTGACTGACAATAACACTTGGAACTTAACTCCCTTCTCCCTAACAAAAAGACCATGGTCTATAAATGAATTTTCAAGTTGAAAATCTTATTCAATGACCCCATAGAAAGATACAAGGAACACCTTGTTATCAAAGGCTTCAACCAAACCAATGGCGTAGATTATAATGAAATGTTTAGCCTTATCATTAAAATGACAACCATTAGACTCTTGCTTTCCTACATTGTGACTTAAATGAAAGAAGTCTACATGAAAAAATTTCTTGAGCTAAAAGTCCATAAAAAAATTTATTTGCAAGCTTAATAGATCCATCTATAGTCTCAAACAAGCTAGTAAATACAACCATAAGTTACATCCACCCTCCTTGAATCATACTTCATTAAGTTTAAATATGACTACTTCATATTCATAAAGAAAACTAACAACTATTTTACTGCAACATTGGTTGTATGTTGATGATTTGATACTTGTAGGTAACAACATCACTAATATTTCAAACATAATTTTTTACTAGATACGACTTTCAGTATAAAAAATTAGACAATCTCAAATACTTTCTTGGATTTGAAGTTGCTAGATCTTTTCAAGGGATATCTATAACACCCCAGATTTTATTTACTAATTATTTTATTAGTTATTTATTTTATTAATTATTATATAATATATTAAATTGTGTGATTTTGTGAAAATATGAATTATTTAAATTAATTGTTGATGTGTGATATATGATTTTATTTATTTATTAAGAATATGTGTTATACGAGTAATTGAGATATTAGATGTGAAAATAGAATTACCAATGGGCTTTATATGTCACATTAGTGGAGTGGGTGAGATAAGCTTATTTGAGAAAAATAATAGTTATGAGAGTTAGTAAGATAAAAAGAATAGAAGTTAGAAAGAGAAAGTGAAGAAAATCAAGAGAAGAGGAAAAGAGGAGAAAAGGGATAAAAGAGAAGAGAAGAGGGATAAAGAAGAGAAGAGGGAAGCACCTTAGAGAATCTACATCTAAGGTAAGAGTAGATTTTCATTTGATTATGGGATAATATAATGTATGTAATGGGTAGAATACATGATTTAGGGATTTAGATTTCAATTTCTAGGTTTTGACATATTTTGAATGAGAATTGATGAAATTTGTGTTAGAAATATATGCAAATATTGTTGATGATGTGAGTGAATAGGTAAATGAAATTGGAACTTGAATATGCAATGTTTCATGAAATTCTTAAGTTTTGGAATTGTTAAGTTTTGATGAATAAATAATTGAATATGATTAGTAATGCTGTTGTAATTATGTGTGTTGATGGTAATGAGATTTTGGAGTTTGAATATACAATGTTTCATGAAATTTGAGGTTTTGAAATTGGGATGAAAGAGATTTTTGTACAACTACTATTGATTTCTGTCAATTCTGGTTGCAATTTTTGTAAAACATCAAAAATTCATAACTTGGTATTCGGGTGTTCATTTGATGCACCGTTTGAACCCGAGAAAATCTAATACAGTTTAATTTCTCATAAAAATGGTTTCATATTCTGAAAATAAATTTAATTGGTGTTTAATTATATTTTGTGATGTCAATGTATGATGTCGGTGTTTGCGTTTTCGTTGGAACTTTAAAAATTCATAACTTTTGAACCGTAATTCTGTTTGAGTCCCTGTTCGAAGTGTTAGAAAACTAGTGTAATATTCTTTTCAATAAAAGTTGTATTACTAGTAGTAGGTGATTTAATTACTGCTTGATTGTGTAAAATGGTATGTATTGGTGTGTTGTGTTGTTGTAATATGGTGATGTTGTGTTATTATTATTGATTATAACATGATGAGTTGATAACATGTTTGGTGAATGGTGATATCATAATGTTGGATTGTATGGTATGCATAATATGTTATTGTAGTGTGTTAAGTTGATTAATACTATGAGAATGTTATGAACATGACACTTGAATTTTGTGTAGATGTATATTGTGAATTGATGATGAATGAGGATAACATGTTTTGGCAATTGTTGTTATGTGTTATTGTGGTGTGTTGAGTTGATAAATGCTATGAGTATGCATTGTATATGAATATTGACATGATGTATGTGTGTTGTGCAATTTGGTGAGATAATTCAAATGTGTTGAATTATGTGAAATATGCTTGTATGATTAAGATTTGAAGATGATATATATTAAGATTGCACATGCATCATGAGTTGTTAAGAGGCAATGTTTGCTAGCTTTTGCGAGAGTTAGTGACTTGTCCCAAACTTTGGAGATAGGTTTGAAGCTTAGGGGACGGGCTTATTTTTTTGTGGTTATCTGTCTTGGAGATGAATCCAGTGATACTGGTAATGATAACAATTGGTACCATACATATTGCATAGAATTGCATTGGAGTCACGTGTGTCAATGTGAAATGCTGAATTGGTGTGCAATATATAATATTGGTGTGAATGTTGCGTTTGTGGTATTGGTGATTGATTTTATTTGAATCATGTTGAGAAATGTTGTATATGTGAATATTTGAATTGTGTTAGCAAATGTTGAATACATGAATATGAGAAGTGTGATGAATTCAATTGTTGTTTTTATGTGATGCATTACTTATTATTATATATTTATATAATGATGTAAATTTTTACCTTTTTGTTGAAATGATGTTTTTATATGACATCACTCAGGTACCGAAGATAGTGGTGCTTCTAGCATGGATTAGTCGGAAGAGATAGTTCTTTGTTTATCTGCTTTATTGAGGTAGTGAGTCATGATCTGGTTATGTAACACGGGGAAACTTTTGAACTCATGTTTTTTTTAAGAGATGTTTATTATACTCTCTTTTATATGATAATTGTATTTGATATTATATGATGGTTGACCTTTAGAGCCTAATGCTTTTAATGCATGAATTCTATTATGAGACTTAAATATTGGTACCATTATGGAAAAAAAAATATTCCGCTGCAAGATGCATGTGAGTTAGTGTATGGAATATGATTTTAAATGTGTGTTATGAGCATGACCAATGTATTTATTGTGATTTCGAAATAAATGTGATTCCCTCTTGAAATATGCATGATAGTTACTCTGATTTATGTCATATATTATGTATGGTGTTTAAGGGGTGTTACATTAGTGGTATTAGATCATGTCGGTCTATTCGGCCAGGTTTCCTAATGTTGTTTGTTCCTTAGTACACGACATGTGTGTAAAACACTGTTGATACTTGCTTGTTTTTTCTAACTACTTGGTTGCATGAGTGGATTTAAAATAAGTGGGAGAGAAGCTTTGCTTCCCTGAGATGTTTATGGTGTGAAGAGTTGGACCATGGTGCTTAGGTAATTTTGAGCTTAAGATAAAGGACAATATTATAGTTTGGTAATGATAGTTTATGTTCTATTATGGTTGTCAGCTACCTATTGACAAATTGAGAAACTAGTCACCCTTAATCTATTATTGATAGTAGACAGAATTGTATTGAATGGGATAAGCTTATCTTACCATCTTGATAGTATGTAAAATGAATGAGTCTGTACATATGGTGTTGTGTTGTTGGCTTTAATGGTAACATTAGATATTGGTGGAAAACGAACGATTGGTGAATTAGCAATAGATCGTGGTTTTCCTAAGATATTTCCTGAAGATATAAGTGATTTACCGCTAGAGCGTGAGTGGAGTTTACGATCGACTTAGTTCCTAGAAATAGTCTGGTATCGATGGCTCCATATCGGATGTCAGCATCTGAATTGAAAGAGTTGAAGAGTCAACTTGAGGATTGGCTTGAGAATAAATTCATTCGTCATAGTGTGTCACCATGGGGTGCACCAGTTTTGTTGGCTAAGAACAAAGAAGGTATTATGAGGTATGAGTGGATTATAGACAACTGAACAAAGTGACTATCAAGAATAAGTATCCACTTCCGAGGATTGATGATTTGATGGATCATTTGGTTGGTGCGGGTGTGTTCAGCAAGATAGATTTAAGGTATGGGCATCATCAGATTCGTGTGAAGGATGAAGATATTCAAAAAACTGATTTTAGAACAAGGTATGGTCATTATGAGTATTATGTGATGTCGTTCAGTGTGACGAATGCACCTGATGTATTTATAGAACACATGAACATGATTTTTCATCAGTATTTGGATAAGTTTGTTGTTGTGTTCATTGATGATATCTTTATCTAAAGAGTGAAGAAGATCATGTCGAGCATATGAGGATTGTGCTATCTGTGTTGAAAGAGAATCAGTTATATGCTAAACTTTCTAAGTGTGAGTTTTTGTTGAAGAAAGTGATTTTCCTTGATCATGTGATATCAAGTGGTGGAATTATTGTTGATTTGTCGAAGATTAAGACTGTGTCTCAAATGGAAGCTCTGAAATATGTTTATTAGATTAGAAGTTTTCTTGGTTTAACATGTTATTATCAGAAGTTTATTGAAGGATTTTCCAATTTAGGCTTGTTGTTGACGCAATTGACTAGTAAGGGTCTAGATTTTATTTGGACTGCATAGTGTGAAATTAGTTTTCAAGAGCTTAAGGGAAGGTTGATAGTCGCTCCTATTTTGATTTTTCCTGATTCGGCAGAACCGTTTGTTGTGTATTGCGACGCTTCATTGATGGGTTTAGGAGATGTGTTGATGCAGAATCGACAAGTTGTAACTTATGCTTCAAGGTAACTTAAAGTACATGAAAGAAACTATCTGACTCGTAATTTGGAGTTGGCTGTTATTGTGTTTGTATTGAAACTTTGGAGGCATTATTTGTTTGGATAGAGATTTGATGTGTTTAGTGATCACAAGAGTTTGAAATATCTGTTTGATCAGAAAGAGTTGCATATGAGGCAAAGAATATGGTTGGAATTCTTGAAGGATTATGATTTTGGTTTAAATTACCATCCGAGTAAAGCGAATATTGTGGTTGATGTATTAAGTATGAATTCTTTGCATATGTCGATGTTGATGGTGTGAGAGTTGGAATTACTTGAGCAATTTCAAGATATGAGTTTGATTTGTGAAGAGACTTCTTCTGGAGTTAAACTTGGTATGTTGAAGCTTACTAGTGGCATTCTTGATGAAATTTGAGTGGGTCAGAAATCAGATTTGATTTTGGTGGATAAGTTGACGTTGATCAATCAAGGTATTTACCGTTGTTTTTGGTAAACAACCGCTGGTCTCCAAAAAAGGTAAGTTTTTGGTTTGCTTGCGGGATCGACCAAACTAATCCCAGAACATATGCTAATCTTTATGGAAAATGAGTGAGAAGGAAGAATGCATGTTCGACCCAGGGGAGAGATGTTTTAAGATTGTTGAACAGTAAATGAAAACATAAAAATGCAAGTAAAAGAAGTGAAAAGAAGTAAAAGATAACTTTGTAATATAATGGTAAAGTAAAGTGAAAAGACTTTCATTAAGTAAAAAAGGTGTTTCTAACGTACATTGCTCTGCTTTTTATCCTTTCTCACGCAGTAGTTACTTGGATAATATTTGAGAGATTTTGTACTATATGTTGCCCCCACTAAAAATTACACAAACTTCTTAATTTATACTAAAAATAGGTAACCGTCGAGGGGACATCCTGCGCTAAAATGAAGACAAGTGTCTCCTGCATGTCTCTCGACCCATAGCCTTTTGCCACGTTTCCTTCCCTTAGACGCTGATAAAAACCACCTTTCCCTCCAATAATTCAAATTTCAAAATGGTCTTCGTCCCACGTGCCAAGGCGCGAACACTTCCCTTCAGTCGAAATAACCTGCATCTGCCTCGGTCGAATGAGCATTTGATCGAAGATTTCTTATTATACCTTGGATCCTTTCCTTAATTTATCTCATGCGTCGAATTACATCTCCTGGTGTAGTTCATTTCCAGTTGTTTGGTCAAGGAGTCCAAATATAACAAGTGTCGAATTTGGGAGCCAACAAATTACCCCCCAAGAATGTCTATTTCGACGCCCAGAGAAATAGCCATTCTTTGAACTTCCCATTCGACACATGTCTTACCAGTTGTCCACCAGGCTTTGACGTGTACCTTTCGCCTTCTAACGGCTGCTATATTTGATAAAACCATCATCACTTTTCTCCAAAATTTCTCTTCAAAACTGCCGTTACCATGCTTGCCATGATGGCCTCGTTCCTATAATCTAGGAAAGCATGTCCCAACGTTTCCCAACGCCTGCACAGTAATCGTTTCCTTCCTCGCCATGTGCCTCACTACCTGTAAAACATTTAATGCGTTTGACGAGACATTTCCCACTTCTGAAGGCTATAAATACTTCCAAACTTCCCCATTTAGAACTTTTATCATTCTCAGCTTTTCCAAACTCCTTGCATTCTCACAACATTGTATTGTCACCTTCGCTCTTTCTCTTAAATCTTTAACAATGGCCTTTCTCTCTAATGCCCCAAAAAATCCACAACCAAAGAATGCCAATGATGTTCAGAAACCACTAGAGATTTTTTCTATCAACCCTCCTTCTTCCTCGACTAACAGGTACATTGTTGAACCTATGGGAGAAGGGCGAGAAGCCTATGACTCTCAACTCCTTATTCCTGTCAGATATGGCGGAAAGATGTATGCTATGTCCGGCCCATTATCTTCATGTGCTTAAAATCCCTTAAAAAACAATGCCTTTTTCCCTACACATCCAAGGCTTAAACCCATAGGTTGCGCCAAAAAACCTAGGGTAGATGCTGAAGATGCTACACCGGCTAACCAGCAACATCCTCAAACTGCTGATGATATCAACCTCCAGTTCATGAATAAAGGTAATCGCATCTTTTAATCAATCCCTAACCTTTCTTCTGAATACTCCGACTGGATGAATAAAATGGAGAGGGTGCAAGCTCCTACCTGGAAGGAGATGGGCATCTATGACTTAGTGATGCTGTCGAAGACAGGTTTACCTTATTGCCCCCTTATGCTGGTATCCTCATTGTACTTTTGGGACAATGCACATTTCACCTTTCATCTGCCTTGTGGGATGGTGACCCCTACCTTGTTCGACATAGCTGCCATTACTGGTCTTTGACCCACTGGTGACTATTTCGACCCTGAAGACCTGTCTGAGGATCCCATTGGGTTTGCTGCTACCAAACCTACTTATACCACCTTCATAAACCACTTTCATGACAAGGCTTCAAATAATGTGTCGGAGGTGGAGCACATAGCCTTCTTGGCCATGTGGCTGTCTCGATTCGTTTTCTGCACTAAATCACTGCAGGTGACGAAAAAGATGTTGACGCTTGCAACACAGCTCCATCACAAATACCCTCTTTGCTTGGCCGAATTGATTCTAGCCAACTTATATGAGTCCATCAGTAATGGTGTGACTCAACTTAAGGTTCTGGGGGACAGAGGAAGTTTGCTGCTATCTGGTCCCTTCTGGCTTCTGCAATTGTGGCTTAACGCCACCTTCGAATCCTTCCTCCCTCAAAAGAACAAGATCAATGAAGAAGCTCCTGAAATTTCAAACAGGAGAGTCGAAGGCACCAGGTTGGCATTGCTAACTCCCACTGACGAAGGCCAACATTTTCAAAAAGCCTTTACAAGCTTCGTAATGAGGTTTGCAGAGCGAAAAAGCTTTGATTCGACTATGGCTCCTTTTGCTGGTCGAAAAGTTGGCCCGGAATGGTTTACTAGACCATATCCTTCAGAAGAAGATGACGTGGTGGATGAGTTTGTGAGCATGTGGGAAGCGTTTCTCTGCCCCAGGATCATGCCTTTAAGATTTAAGAGCTCGAAGAACCAATTGATCTTGATTGCCTGTCAACCCAATCTTGTCTCTCGACAGTTTGGCATTGCTCAATCGCTTCCTTCACCTATATACCCTCGAGAGAGACTGCTACTCTTTTATAATGCAGATTATTCAGAGGATGCCGCTACCAAGCATATTGGTAGGTATTCTGGTCAAACTACACTGACCCTGTTCAATTTTAACCTTCATTTTCTGAACTCTACCATTTATGAGACGTGGTGGAGACACTATTATGAGGAAGAGTTCTTCGACGAGAAGGACTTTTCCCACCATCTGCGTGAGGCATTCAAGCTGGTTCTCGACAGAGTTAAAAAAGGTATTTCTTTTTCCATCCCTTCGCTTTAGATTTGTTTTACCAACTCCTAACTAACCATATCTGTTTTGCCTTTCATTTAGCTGTCAAGCGGGTTGCGAAGAAAACCGCTGAGAGTGCAAAAGGGGGAGACTCTGCCATCAATCCCTCTCCTAAGGTACTTACCTTTCTTTTTTTACCCTTAGTTTTACCTGACGTAGTTATTGACCTTCTCGCCTTGGTTTTTTGTACGCTTAGAAATCCACTCCAAAAAAGCGGAAGGTTCAAGAGATCCAAATTTCTAGCGATGAGGAAGAGGAGTCTCCACCTGTTCCTTTGCAGAGACGAAGATTGAAAAAACCAACTCTTGCTGTCGAAACCCGTCCAAAAATTAGGATTAAAACTACGGCGGGGAGGTTACCTCCTGTCATCATCAATGAACCAACTGAATAGGAGATGATCGCCAGATTAAACAATCCTAGTGAAAGTGACAATTCTAGTCCTGGTGCTGAAATTCCAATACAGGTATCCACTTCGACTGCTTGTTATGTACTTCTCACTCTCTCTTACTTTGTGACGCTTTTACAAGCAATAAATTATTTCTATTTTTTCAGGACAGTGCTGGCACTTCGACACGAAATCCTACTCATGTCGAGGATTCGACCACTTGCTTGAATAGTGACGGGACTCCTACCTACAGACCTTCTTCAGCAAAAGACTCTTTCGTGAGTTCAGCTGACGAAGTGAATTAGACTTCTGAACCCCAGCGTGAAACCATAGAAGAAGCTGATGAAGAAGAAGCTGAAGGAAATCAAGAGGAGGTTAGGATTCCTATGGTCGAAGTTGAGACAGAGGAGGAACATGGGGAGATCCCAGAAGTTGAGGGTGATGAAGCTCTTGCTGAAGAAAACCAAAATCCTCCAGGTACTGAGGCAATTCCTACTCAAGTACCTAACGTGGTTATTGCAGCCAACACAAGCATCCCTTCGATTGGGTCGAGAACCAAAGAGGATTTGGCTTTACTGAAGCAACAAGATCCGTTAGGTTATTTGACTGCAATCTTGGAGGGTCGAGAGAGCTCCTCTGATCGTAGCGCCTCGACTGCATCTGGCAGTATCTCGACTTCCCCTCTCGACGAAGCTCTTCAAAAGGTTAAAGCACAAATCTTTAAAAGAGATCTGATGTTAACTTTAGAGGGGGAACCAGCAGTGCCTTCCTATCTGAAGACTATCTTGAAAGCTATTGATCTTCTTGTTGCCCCTCCAAACGTAGCCAGTGTAATCCTGGATTTAATTTCTATCGTCGAGCAAGTATCAGCAGACTTCAATTGTCAAAGACTCATTAATCGTGATATTGAGGAAGCCAATGGCCAAGTGGCTGCTGCCTGGCATGCTGCCACTGAATCCACTTCTAGAGTAAAGGACTTGTCTAAGGCCCAGGAGGCTAGGCAAAAGGAAGTCGAGGATATTGATCAAAACAGTGTTCAGTTGAGAGCACAGATTGCAGAATTGGAAGCAAAACTCGCTGCCAACGACAAAAAGAAAGAGGAGCTTCTTGCTGTGAACACTGAGTTAGAAAGCCAAGAAGAATTGGCTGAAGGGTTAAGACATGTGGATCGAGCTCAATCTCTGGACGCCAAGCTCGAAACCCTTCACCAATCAAAAGCTCTCTGTGATTGAAGGCTAGAATTACAACGGATCAAGTACCTCCAGATCAAGGCCAATCTTCCCTTCTGAATCTTGTTCCTTTTAACTATGTAATCACTTTCTGTAACAATTTCAAAGCCATTTTGGCCTCTTTAATGAAAATCATTTAAGTTTCCATTTTGGCATTCTTTATAATTAGTGATTATATATTATTTATTTTTATCTCTTGAAGCATAGGTCTATACGTTTTCAAGTATTTACCATTTACCTTCAAGAGTCTTCGATCTTCGCTTAACTCTTCGATCTCATAGGCCCCGCCTGAGAAAGCCTGCATAATCTTAAAAGGTCCTTCCCACTTAGGGGACCATTTTCCCAAGCTTCGATCCTTTCGATCCATTGGGAGTATTACTTTCCAAACTAGATCTTCAGGCTGAAATGTCTTGGATTTTACCCTTCGATTGTAGGATTTCTCGACTCGCTTCTTTTGTAGTCTCAAAAGGTCTAAAGCTATCAACCTTTCTTCGTCTAAGTCTACAAGCTCATCCAACATCATGTTCCAATAGACTTCGGAAGGGATCTCGTGATGCATTTGAATCCTTGTCGCTTGCAAGTGGATTTCCACTGGTAACACCGCACCATGACCATAGGTTAGGCGAAATGGCGTTGTCCCTGTAGCTTCTTTGGGACACGTTCGACATGCCCATGGGACTTGATCTAGTGTTTTGTGCCAGTTTCTAGGTTTCTTTCCCACATGTTTCTTTATTAAACTGATCACCACTTTGTTTGCTGCTTCGACCTGACCATTAGCTTGTGCATAACAAGGCGTAGACGTCAATAGCTTTAACCCCACTTCTGCAGCGAAATCTTGCATTTTTCGACCAGTGAAGACTGATCCCTGGTCTCTAGTTATTGTCTCAGGGATCCCAAACTTGTATATGATGTGCTTTTGAATGAATTCAATGACATTCTCTTGGTCTACATTGATTAAAGGAATCACTTTAATCCATTTAGTAAAATAATCAATGCCCACCAATATATACTTCTGACTTTTAGAAGACGCTGGTCGAATCTCCCCAATGAGATCCAAAGCCCATCCTCTAAAAGGCCAAGGTTTCACAATTGAGTGAAGCTCATTTGCTGGCACATGTTGAATGCCTGTATGTTTTTAGCATTCTTGGCATCCTTTGGCAAACTCAACACAATCTTTTAGCATAGTGGGCCAATATAAGCCTTGTCTAAATAATAACCATTTCATTTTTTTACCTACTTGGTGTGCTCCACATGCCCCAGCGTGTGTGGTAGAAAGGGCCACATACGCATTTGTTTCACTTAAGCATTTTAAGAGTACACCTTCTGGCGTTTTCTTAAACAGTTCACTTCCCATCAACACATAACTCAGTGCTCTGTACTTTGTCTTTCGTTCTGTCGAAGCTGCTGGATTTTGTAAATAATCCACTACAGGCTTTCTCCAATCCTACTCTGTTAGATTGTCTATGAACAATATTTCAAAATTTTCCTGATCAGTATACCTCAACTTTGTGGTCTTTAAGTCTGATGGAAATAATTTGGTGGCAGTTACTCTCCCTCTAACTTCCACTGCTTGTTTCAGCCTCTCTTTCGAAACTTTATACCCAGAAGCAATTTGTGCCAAATCGTTGGCTGCTTGATTTTCTATTCTGGGTATGTGCCGAATGTTAACTGCCTCAAAATTTTTCAACAACCGTCTGGCTATTACGAAATACATAATAAGGTTTTCTTTTATGCATTTATATTCTTTCATAATTTGCTTTAGGACTAACTTCGAATCTCCCATTATTTCGACTCGAGTTGCCCCCAATTCCAACAAAATTTCAAGGCCTATAATTAATGCTTCATATTCAGCCTCATTATTCGAACAATCCCCATCTGTTTTGTACTTAAATGTTGTTGGAATTTTATTGGGAGAAATAATAAGGACTCCGACTCCGACTCCATCTTTGTAACGAGATCCATCGAAGTAGAGTTTCCATGGTTCGATCTCCAAATAATTTAGTGATCTTTCTTGTACAGAGTGGTCGACTATAAAGTCTGCCACCACTTGGCCTTTTATAGCTTTAAGAGGCATGAAAGTTAATGAATATTCAGTCAATGCAAGTGCCCACTTACCAACTCTACTATGTAGAATGGGTTTTGACAACATATACTTGAAAACGTCAAAATGAGACGAGACATAAACATCAACTGGCTTTATATATTGCTTAAGTTTTGTACATGAAAAATATAGACATAAACACAGTTTTTCAACTTCGTTATATCTAGTTTCTGCATCATTTAAAACTCTACTGAGGTAGTATATGGGCCTTTCGACACCATGTTCGTCCTCCTGAGCAAGCATGCTCCCTAAAGTCTTATCTGACGCAGCTATGTACAGCCTCATACTTCTATTCCGACAAGGAGGCACCAGAATAGGTGGTTTAGTAAGGTACCCTTTGATTTTGTCGAAGGCCTCTTGATGTTCTTCCTTCCATTCAAATCCTCCTTTGTTGAGTCGAAGTAGTGGCGAAAAGGCTTGCGTTTTCCCACTAAGGTTGGATATAAATCTCCTTAGGAAATTTATTTTCCCAAGTAGGGATTGCAATTCCTTTTTGTTAGTTGGCGCTTTGGCTTGCAAGATAGCTTTGGTCTTGTTTTGATTTATCTCGATACCTTTCTTGTGGACCACAAAACCTAAGAAATCTCCTGCTCTTACACCAAAAACACATTTCAGAGGATTCATCTTCAAACCATACCGTCTCATCCTCTCAAAGGATTGTCGAAGATGATTCATATGATCTTTCCCTGAAACAGATTTGACAACAATATCATCAATATAAATTTGCATGAAAGTGTCAATAAAGTCATGGAAGATTGAATTCATGGCTCTTTGATACGTTGCCCCTGCATTTTTTAGACCAAAAGGCATCACTACCCATTCATAGGTGCCTAAAGCCCCAGGGCAACGAAAAGCCGTCTTCGACACATCTTCTTCAGCAATGAAGATTTGATTGTAGCCAGAGTAGCCATCCAGCATACTCATGTATTCGAAACCAGCGGCATAATCCACAAGCATTTCCTCCACTGGCATTGGATATTCGTCTTTGGGGGTCGCAGCATTGAGATCTCTGAAATCAATGCACACCCTCAAGGTACCATTTTTCTTTATAACAGGTACAATATTTGCAATCCATTCGACATACATGGTTGTTGTAATGAACTTGCACTTCAGCAGCCTTTCGACTTCCGTTTTGATTTTTGATAAAATCTCTGGTGCAAACCGTCTTGGAGTCTGCTTGACGGGTTTCTTTCCAGGCTTTATTGGTAACTGTAGCTCGACCAATCCTCTGTCGAGACCAGGCATCTCATCATAGTCCCACGCGAAGCAATCCTTGAACTCTTTGAGTAATTCAATCATTTCAACCTTGAGTCCTGGATCCATCTTTGCGCTTATGTATGTGGGCCTGTTCACAGGACCTTCGCCTAGATTTACCTCTTCCAGAGGATCTTGGGCCAACATTCTGACATTGTGTGCCAGCGGGTCTTTTTTGAAACCAAGAGGTTCGTCATCATAAATGGCATCTAACCTCTGGTCTACAAAGTCTTCCATTCCGAAGTCGGGAGGCTCAGGATCGAAGTCTTTCCCAGGTCCTGTCTTCGACATAAGTTGTTCATTGGCCTTGGAAACCACATATTTAACTTCAGCCTCCAAGGCCGCTATCATTATGTTTTCGGCCACATAGGCCGAAATCTTTTGGAGAGTTGATGACTCAGTCATCATCATCAAATTCGCTGCCCCAGCCCGTTGGCCGTATATCGCTGATTCCTCCAAAGTCTATGTTGGATAAATCTTCTCTATCCCACTGGAAACCATGATCAGAGTGCAGGTATAGAGAGTAGAAAGCATTTGGAGTTGGGGTTAAATCAAACTCTGATGGGTTACAAGGCCCTATGTGAGCCAAATTCCTGTCGAAATCATTCTTTCCGACACTATTTATTTCACCCAGGTAGTAACTCTGGTCTGCTTCAATGTTCTCGACAATGCCATCTGGGCGCCACATTGTGACCCTTTGGTGCATCGAAGATGGCACTGCTCCAATGCCATGTACCCACTCTCGACCAAGGAGTAGATTGTAGTTGGGCTTTGCTGAAATAACCATGAACATGGTGGGTCGAAGGATTGAGCCCACCTTGAGGTCGAGTTGAATGACACCCATTGTGGTGCCAATGCCCCCTTAATAGTTTGATAAGACCATGTTGTGTGGCTTTATGTCGGCATCTCCTTTGCCTAACTTTTCCAGCATAAATTATGGTATGATATTAATGGTTGCCCCACAATCAACCAGAATTTTGTTTATGGTTACCTCCCCAACTTTAGCTTTAATGAACAGTGGTTTCAGATGGCTTTTCATTGCCTCTGTTGGGGGTTCAAAGAATGCGTTTTGTTCTTCCACGCATCCATTGTTCATTATATAATAACATACTGGCGTATGTCTATCCAGTTCCTGTTCAACCATTAGGTCAGTCTCTTCGACTTCGACCTCTCGGTTATATTCTTTGGGTAGCACAGATATGACATTCACCATGATATCCAAATTGTTGCTAGAGTCGGAGTCATCATCATTTGACCCACACTCTTCCGCCCAGGGCATAGGATTTCTCTCCAGAGGTTTCCTTTGTGTTTTCTGCACATTGGTGCTAACTTCTGGGTGAGCCCCAGCTGCCTCTTTCTCAGCTTTTCGCCGTCTTTAAAACCTCCTCCATTGTGAACGAGACATATGATTCTTTCCTCTATAGTTGCTCGACACATGGGACATTTTGTTCGATGCAGAGGCATGATATTCTTTTCTGTAATCTAGAGAGGAACCTCTGGGTACGTCGAATGTCTGCCACTTTTCTTCATTTGTCCGTTTTCTTCCCATGGTATTCAGCCAGATATCAATAGGCACATTAGTTGGAGCCCTAAAAGTTGGTGGCCTCCTTTCTTGAGTCATGGGTCTTTGTTGATGTCCCCTTCTGGGGTTAAATCGAACTTCTGGACCCATTCTTTGTTGGGCATTGGTACCTTGTTTTGCTTTTACAGCCCGCATTACCTGTATGTGTTCAGCGGCCTTTTGATCAAAAATAGAGCTACACCTGGGGCATAGCATAACCTCTGATTTCTTCTTTTGACATCTATGCAAAAAATCTGCCAAATTTTCATCCTCCTTTGGGAATACAGTTTTGTTTACCTCCTCTTATCGAAGGGTTTCCTCTGAAACTCTAGCTCCAGAGACTTCGACCACATTAACCTGCAGGTTGCTTTTGGCAGTCAGGTTCATCTTCTGCATTTTGGTCTCCAAGGCTTCTGTCGAACCCTTTGCAGCATCCAAATAAGAACCTGTGATGGTTCTTTTGCTGGAGCTTTCGGTACCTCCTTTAATTAAGTTCAGCCCAACAAAAGCCTTTTCGTTTGACGCTTGGTCAACTTATTTTTTCGAATCCAGGCCCTCAGTAGCCTTTCTCACCCCTTCGATTGTTTTCCTGGAGATGTTCCCAGTGAAACTTCCGAAGACAGGTTTTGTGATGAAATCTTCAGACACTTCTACCATATGAATGCCAACTGGTTCGGCATAATGAGCTTCTGCTTGTAGTGGGTTGGTGTCAATTTTCATTGCTGGTTTATCAGCAAATTTTAGCCTTCCTTCATTCAGTGCCTGTTGAACGAGATCCCCGAAAAGGAAACATTGTGAGGTCTTATGTCCTAAAAAATTATGATATTTACAAAAACCTCTTTTCTTTCTTTGTTCTAAAGGAGGCAATTTGGCCCCTGGGGGCACTATCATCTGTCCATCTTTAACCAATAGATCGAATATTTCGTCACACTTGGATATGTCGAAACTATAAGTTTTCTTAGGAAATTTATCACTGCCTTTCTCAGGTTCCACAAGATTTTTTCCATTTGATGGCACCAACAATTTACAAGCATATGGTTGTCCATTTTTTAATTCAGCTAGATCAATTTCGCCCTCTTCGATATCTACAGGATCACTGTATGTCTCTGGATCGTCATCATCCATTTTGACATAAGCTACCCTTTCTCGTCGAAGAGTTTTAGTATTTTTGGCCTTTTCAGCCTTAAGGCGTTCTACTTGTCGAACCCTATCAGTAAGTTGGGCCATGTCTCTTAGGTATTGTGTATCCAACTTTTTCCTAATCGAATAATCCAGGCCACCTGCTGCTATTTCAACTAATTCATGCTCAGGGACTTGGGTAAAGCATCTGGCTTTGAGTAGTCGAAATCTATTTAGATATTCATCAATTGGCTCAGTGAACCTTCTTTTCACACTAGCCAATTCTTTTAGACTTATCTTGGTTTGACCCATGTAAAATTGTTCATGGAACAATCTCTCCAATTGGTTCCAGTTGTGGATCGAATTGGCTGGGAGGGTAGTGAACCAAGTAAAAGCATTTTTAGTTAATGAACTTGGGAAGTATTTGATTCTAAGGTTTTCATTGTTTGCTATTTCTCCCGCTTCTATCAAAAACCTAGCCACATGTTCGACAGTCGATTCTGTCGTATCCCCCGAAAATTTAGTGAATTTTGGGACTTTTCCCCTATGTGGTAAGTCTGTTTGCAGAATATATTCTAACAATGGGGATGTAAAGTTTGGTCTATGGAAGCCAACATTCATCCCGTTTTGAAGCATGATTCTCTCGATCATAGCAGTTAAATTATTATCCGCCCCATAGTTATGGTGTCGAACTTGTTGTATTAATTCGTCAGCATTTTGGTTTCTATTTGCCAAAATAACGCCTTGATCGATTTCTCGATGGTTTCGAGGTATCTCTAATCTTGGTTGTTCTACTTCGACCCTTGGAACTTGGGGGTTTGGATTAATGGTCAAATCTTCTTCCATGATTACCCCTTGATTTAATCTTATTGGTACCCTTTGGGGATGTCGAACAACTTGGGGTAGTTGAGCAACTTGAGGCACCCCAAAGAACTCATCCATGCGCGTTATTTGCGCTGTCATCTGTTGATTCGACTGCGTTGCAGTCTGAATGAGGGGATTTAGTACTGTACTTAGAGTCTGTGCTAACATTTGTACCATTTCATGGTTACTTTCGTCCATCTGTTGCCTCAAAATTCCTGTCGAAGCATTTGTGAGACTTGGTATCATATGAGATGGCCCTCCTAAAAATTGGTTTCTACTGGATCCAGATCCCTGTAATGGTGATGTAGCATTTACCAAAGGCTCTGAGAAAGTAGACGCAGCATTCATAAGGCTAACCATTTCAGTAGTTGGCATGCCATATGGCTGCTCTCGACCCATCCAGGTTGTTGAAAAGCCTGGGGGTACAGTTGATCGAGACCCTAGGTTCATCCTTGGTGGGGGTGTTCCTAAAAGACCTCTTGGACCCATATACGTATGTAAGGGTCCAGTTTGATTCATGGTTAACGCTGGCATGGATCCGACAGAAGCTGGGATAGTCCCTTCGACAACAGTAGTAATTGTTGTTCCTGTGATCGGTGGAGGTATCTCTCAATGGTTTGGCTCATTAGCCATACTATTCTCTCCGCTTTCTTTCCTAACAGTATACTTGTTGGTTATTCTACCACTCCGTAATAACATGCAATGTCATAACTGTACAGAAAAAAATGCAATAACATAGACAATTAGCAACGTCCCACCGGGTGTGCCAATTTGTTTACCGTTGTTTTTGGTAAACAACCGCTGGTCTCCAAAAAAGGTAAGTTTTTGGTTTGCTTGCGAGATCGACCAAACTAATCCCAGAACATATGCTAATCTTTATGTAAAATGAGTGAGAAGGAAGAACGCACGTTCGACCCAGGGGAGAGATGTTTTAAGATTGTTGAACAGTAAATGAAAACATAAAAATGAAAGTAAAAGAAGTGAAAAGAAGTAAAAGATAACTTTGCAATATAATGGTAAAGTAAAGTGAAAAGACTTTCATTAAGTAAAAAAGGTGTTTCTAACGTACATTGCTCTGCTTTTTATCCTTTCTCACGCAGTAGTTACTTGGATAATATTTGAGAGATTTTGTACTATATGTTGCCCCCACTAAAAATTACACAAACTTCTTAATTTATACTAAAAAAGGTAACCGTCGAGGGGACATCCTGCGCTAAAATGAAGACAAGTGTCTCCTGCATGTCTCTCGACCCATAGCCTTTTGCCATGTTTCCTTCCTTTAGACGCTGATAAAAACCACCTTTCTCTCCAATAATTCAAATTTCAAAATGGTCTTCGTCCCACGTGCCAAGGCGCGAACACTTCCCTTCAGTCGAAACAACCTGCATCTGCCTCGGTCGAATGAGCATTTGATCGAAGCTTTCTTATTATACCTTGGATCCTTTCCTTAATTTATCTCATGCGTCGAATTACATCTCCTGGTGTAGTTCATTTCCAGTTGTTTGGTCAAGGAGTCCAAATATAGCAAGTGTCGAATTTGGGAGCCAACACAAGGTCGAGGTGGCGATTTTTTGATTGATGAGAATGGTATTGTGGGATGTCGTGATAGAGTTTATGTTCTAGACGTGGTTGATTTGAAGAAGCCTATTCTTAAGGAAGGGCATTGTAGTGGATTGAGTATTCATCCTGGAGCTACTAAGATGTATCAGAATTTGAGAAAATTATTTTGGTGGCCAGGTATGAAGAAAGAGATTTCGGAATTTGTGTATTCTTGTTTGATTTGTCAGAAGTCGAAGATTGAACATCATAAGTCGTCTGGTTTGTTGCAACCATTATTTATTCATGACGAATGAGAATGAAATCTGGGTTATTGTGGACAAGTTAACGAAATCTGCTCACTTTATTCCAATGAGAATGAATTATCCAATGGAGAAGCTTGCAAAGTTGTACATCGAGAAAATTGTCAGTTTGTATGGCATTCCATCTAGAATTATATCATATAGGGATACGACATTTAATTCTACATGTTGGGAAGGTTTTCTAAATGCTTTGGGTACGAAGTTATGTTTGAGTTATGCTTATCATTCACAGACAGATGTTCAGACTGAGAGGACGATTCAGTCACTTGGATATCTTTTGAGAGCTTGTGTGTTGGAACAAAGAGATGTTTAGGGTATCTACTTACCTTTAATTGAGTTTACTTACAACAACAATTTCCATTCGAGTATTAAAATGACATTGTTTGAGGCTTTGTATGGTAGAAGGTGTAGGACACCTTTGTGTTGGTATGAATCGGGAGAGGGTGTTGTGGTTGGACTTGGGATAGTCCAACAAACTACTGATAAGATTAATATGATTTAGAAGATGATGAAGGCTTCTCAGAGTCGTCAAAAGAGTTATCATCACAAGAGGAGGAAAGCACTTCAGTTTGAGAAGGGAGATCATGTGTTTCTTCGAGTTACTCAGGTAACGGGTGTTAGTCGAGAGTTGAAGTCGTGTAAGTTAACGCTGCATTTTATTAGTCCTTATCATATTTCTGAGAAAGTTGGTGAAGTGGCTTATCATATTGCTTTACCATCATCGCTTGCTAATCTCCATGATCGGTTTCATGAGTCTCAATTGAGGAGATACGTTGCAGATCCTTCTCATGTGGTTCAATTAAATGATGTACATGTAAGAGATAACCTGATTGTGGAGATATCACCTATGCGGATAAAGGATCGAGATTTGAAACAACTTAGTGGTAAAGAATTTCCTTGGTGAAGGTAGCTCGGGGAGGACCGGCGGGTGGAAACGTGACTTGGGAACTCGAGAGTCGAATGAGGGAGTCTTATCCTGAGTTGTTTATTTGAGATAATTTTCGAGTACGAAAATCTTTTAAGTGGGAGAGAGTTGTAACACCATAATTTTTATTTACTAATTATTTTATTAATTATTATATAATATAGTAATTAATTAAATTATGTGATTTTGTGAAAATATGAGTTATTTGAATTAATTGGTGATGTGTGATATATGATTTATTTTATTAATTAAGAATATGTGTTATACGAGTAATTGGGATATTGGATGTGAAAATAGAATTATTAATTGATTGGGCCTTATATGTCACATTAGTGTGAGTGTGTGAGATAAGCATATTTGAGAAAAACAATAGTTATTAGAGTTAATAAGACAAAGAGAATAGAAGTTAGAAAGAGAAAGTGAAGAAAACCAAGAGAAGAGGAAAAGAGGAGAAAAGGAAGAAAAGAGAAGAGAAGAGGGAAGAACCCTAGAGAATCTATATTTAAGGTAAGAGTGGATTTTCATTTGATTCTGGGATAATATAATGTATGTAATGGTAGAATACATGATTTAGGAATTTGGATTTCAATTTCTAGATTTTGAATGAGAATTGATGAAATTGGTGTTAGAAATATATATAAATGTTATTGATGATATGGGTGAATGGATAAATGAAATTGGAACTTGAATATGCAATGTTTCATGAAATTTTTAAGTTTTGGAATAGATAGATTATGATGAATAAATAATTGAATATGATGAGTAATGGTGTTGTAATCATGTGTGTTGATGGTAATGAGATTTTGGGGTTTGAATATGCAATAATTCATAAAATTTGGGGTTTTAGAATTGGATGAAAGGGATTTTCGTACAACTACTATTGATTTTCGTCAATTTTGGATGCAATTTTTGTAAAACTTTAAAAATTTATAACTTGAGATTCGGGGGTCTGTTTGACGAACCGTTTGAACCTGGGAAAGCTAATATAGTGTAATTTATTGTAAAAATGGTTTCATGTTCTGAAAATAAATTTAATTGGTGTTTAATGAGATTTTGTGATGTCAGTATATGATGTCGGTGTTTATGTTTTCGTTGGAACTTTAAAAATTTATAACTTTTGAACCGTAACACCGTTTAAATCCTCATTCGAAGGTTAGAAAGTTATCGTGATATTATTTTCAATAAAAGTGGTCTTACTAGTAGTAGGTGATTTAATTACTGTTTGATTATGTAAAATGACATATACTTGTGTGTTGTGTTGTTGTAATATGGTGATGTTGTGTTATTGTTATTGATTATAATATGATGAGTTGATAACATATTTGGTGAATGATGATACCATAAAGTTTTGTTGTATGGTATGCATAATATGTTATTGTGGTGTGTTGAGTTGATTAATGCTATGAGAATGTTATGAACATGATACTTGAATTTTGTGTAGATGTATGTTGTGAATTGATGATGAATGAGGATAGCATGTTTTAGAAATTGATGCTATGTGTTATTATGGTGTGTTGAATTGATAAATGTTATGAGTATGTATTGTATGTGAATATGTACATGATGTATGTGTGTTGTGCAATTTGGTGAGATAATTCAAATGTGTTGAATTATGTGAAATATGCTTGTATGATTAAGATTTGAATATATATATATATATATATATATATATATATATATATATATATATATATATATATATATATATATATATATATATATATATGTTGAGATTGCACATGTATCATGAGTTGCCAAGAGACAATGCTTGCTAGCATTTGTGAGAGTTAGTGACTTGTCTCAAACTTTGGAAATGAAGAGGACGAGCTTATTTTTTTGGTGGTTATCTGTCTTGGAGATGGACCCGGTGATACCGGTAAGGATAACAATTGGTATCACATGCATATTGCATAGAGTTGCATTAGAGTCACATGTGTAGATGTGAAATGTTGAATTGGTGTGCAATATGTGATATTGATATGAATGTTACATTTATGTTATTGGTGATCGATTTTATTTGAATCAAAAATCGTTGAGCAATGTTGTATATGTGAATATTTGAATTGTGTTAGAAAATATTGAATATATTAATATGTGAAGTATGATGAATTCAATTATTGTTTGTATGTGATCCATTACTTATTATTATATATTTATATAATAATGTGAATTCTCACCCTTTTATTTGAATGATGTTTTATATGACATCGCTCAGGTGCCGAAGGTAGTGGTGCTTCTAACACGGATTAGTCGAAAGATATATTTCTTTGTTTATCCGCTTTATTTAGGTAGTGAGTCATGCTCTGATTATGTAACGCGGGAAAACGTTTGAACTCATTTTTGTTTTAAGAGATGTTTACTATACTCTTTTATTTTATTATTGTATTTGAGATTATGTGATGATTGGCCTTTTGTGCCTAATGCTTTTAATGTATGAATTCTATTATGAGACTTTAATACTGATATCATTTTGAAAAAAATATTATTCCGCTGCGAGATGCATATGAGTTAGTGTATGGAACATGATTTTAAATTTGTGTTATGAACATGACCAATATATTTATTGTGGTTTCAAAATACATGTGATGCCCTTTTAAAATATGTATGATATTTACTCTAATTTATGTCATATATTATGTACGGAGTTGGGGATGTGTTATATTATCCCTCTGTCAAAGAAATTATAGCCTTGATCTTTTGCAATATATTGACTTGCTTGTAGACCAAAACTTAAATTGTATTCATGCAAAAAAAACTTACTTATTTAACCCAATTCAAAAATTTAATTGATAAATTACTTTATTTAATTCATTATAGTCCTGACATTAATTTTTCTATATGCAGACTTAATCAATATCTCTTTAAATCCACATAAATACATATGTAATACTGACGCTGAACCCGGGCAAACAAATCCATAGCCCAAGATCTCAAAATAACAGGGGTCTCAATTTTAGGAGTAAAATTAAGAAATTATAATATGAAAATATAAATTATATATTTGTTAGCAAAAGAAAGAAGCATTTCATGACTCTTAGTCCAGCGGCCTAGTATTTGCCTTGCCAAACTTCTAGTTTGCGGTTCAAAACCTTAACTCCTGCAAATCATTAAATAAAGATGATAATTAATATTTTTCAAATTATTTTTCAAATTTTAATTATAAAATAATTACAAGAACACTTTACTCTTCCCTATATTTCTCAATCTAATTGCAGTTAATTAAATAAAGATGATAATTAATATTTTTCAAATTTTAATTATAAAATAATTACAAGAACACTTTACTCTTCCCTATATTTCTCAATCTAATTGCAGTTAATTAAATAAAGATGATAATTAATATTTTTCAAATTTTAATTATAAAATAATTTTTATATAATCAATTGAAATTTATAAAGAGATTTTAAATCAAGGTTTATTCTCGATAATTATTTATTATAAATTGTAATCTTTATAATTTTATTTTAGTATAAATTTTAGAGACTATTTACATATTACAATTAAATATTTAAAATTTTATCATATAATTAACTAATTTATTATCAAACTTTTATGATGAAATCAAATTCATTATCATTTGTATTTATATTTATTATTTTTCTGATCATAGAAATAATTTTCTTACCAATCAGATAAACTTGCGTATTAGGATCAGAAAAACTTTCATATTTTTTATCTTATTTTTGAGATTTTCTTTATTTTAGAGGCGAAAAATAATTAATTTTTTTGTTAAGGGTCTATTTTTTTGTTTGTCCTGGACCTCAAAAAAGTCGGAATTGGCCCCGTGCATATATAAACAACTATCGAATTGTGTGATACATTAAGAATTCTCTTACATTAGTACTACTATTTAAGCATAATTTAGACCTCAACCTCACTGATTTTTCATATTTAGACTGAGCATCAGACCCTGAAACAAGACGTTCATCTAATTTCTATTTTATCTAGTTTCCTTTCTAATTTGTTAGAAAAGTAAAAAACAATGTGTGGTATCATGCACATCATCCAAAGCATTATACAAAGAACTAGCCAACACATCTTGTGAAATTCAATGGCTTCTATATATGCTACAAGACTTTTCCATACCATACACAAAACCAGTTGCTCTCTTATGTGATAACAAAAGTACAATTTACATTGCTATAAATTTGATCTTTCACGAAAGCACAAAACACATTGAAATGAATTGCTACGTTGTACGTGACTACCTTGATTCACCCGACCAAGTAGACATCTTTACCAAATGAATCCATCTTGGTTCATTCTCAAATCTTGCTCACTAATCTTATTCTCAAATCAATTCATCTTTACCACAAGCTCGACTCGACTTTTTTAAGATGCACAATACTATGATGTAGTTATAGACCTCCCCCACCTCTCATAGCATATAAGTGTGTCTCTCCTTTACTCTGAGCCACATAATCACGATCTAACAATCACTCGCGCTCCACGTCAGACAGTTCAGAGACAATTACAATGATCCATCATATACATGACTATAAATCTCACTCAGATATAATTTATTATACACTTGTAGAGATTCATCACAATCTCGTACTAATTTGAACTCAGAGTCTAACCTTTTTCTATGGATACTCTCTTCGTTCATCGGAAAATCGTCTCCACCACATCAAAAATCTCTACTTCATCATAAACTTTTTACAGTTGTCTTAATCATTAGACTAGTCATCATCTGATCATATACACAACAATCATAAAGGAAATTTTTTCTGCTTTTATATTAAATGTTTTTAAAATTATTTTAAATATAGAAATATATTCATTTAAAATAAACAAATCCATACAATATATGCTATTTTAATTTTTTTAAATAGATATGACATTCAAACATGTATTAGAAAATCGATAATAAATGAATGTCTTATTAGATTGTACTAAGACATGGCGTTAAGGAAAATTCTTTAAGGCTTCTTCTACTTGCTTGTAATAACTTCTTCTATTGGAAAATACCTGAAGTTATAACTACATCGTTTATATGTTCATAGTCAATATAATAAACAAATTATTCAACATGCTTTATTTGATTAGACATAATTACAATCAAGAATTTTTTTTCTTTTATCAATGTCTATTTTATCCGTAGAACTAAAAATACAAATCATAACATATTACAATAACTAACGAAATTATGTAGCTTAATATGATCAACAATGACAAAGAATTAGGATTGGTATATAATTATATCATTGTCTTTGTTAATATACTCCTATTCATGTAACTTTTCACCGAATTATAAAGGGCAACATCAATTTCAGCTTAAACTATTTTACTTATATCTTCCAGTGTATCATATCTCTTTTGTGTTATCAATCTCATCATGGAATAAGAAAATATGATAAGTTTTTAATATTAAAAAAAAAAAAAGTTAAAAATTTAATAATGAAATTGATAATACATGAAAGAAAAAAACTTGGAAGGATCCAATAGATTTAAGTTGGGGCGGCAAGGAGACATGTTGGTGGGAAAAAAGTTGAAAGGATGATGTTAAACTAGAGAGAATTCAATACATTGTAGAAGGGGCTGCAATGCAAACTGAGATGAATGTCATGTTTATATCCATCCTGCTAAAAAATAGTATCAAGCAAGGCGGGCATAATTGAATGTACACTTTAAAATATTGGCTCATGCTGCAGGAAAACTGAGGCTGGACGGTGGACTTTGTAACTCTAAAAAAAATGAGAATTTCTTAACAAGTGTAAAAAAAAATTTCTGAAAATCTCAAGATAAATATGTATAACTGAACAAATATTTTATGTTCAGCGATTTTCGAATATATATATATTTGAAATATCTAATATTTCGTCTTTAAGAAATTTTCGATTATACATATCTAAAATAATTAAATATCTCAATTTTATTTTGAATTTAATTTGTAATTATTCTAAATTTTAATAATATTTATTTCAAATACATCAATTTTGTTATTCTTATTTATTTCAGATTTGTTTTACCATGTTAAAAAGAAATAATTATAATTTAATTAAGTTAAGACTTAAATTAAAATATATAAAAAATTATAGTAAACCGTAATTTATCCACTTTATTTAAAAAATAAAAACCATATTATAAGTTTGTTCTAGTTATTTGTATAACTTGTACGAAAGAAATAGAAAAAAGAATTTGTTCTAACTTTTCAAAGAGTCATTTGACATTAATATTTTTAATATGTGTCTTAACTTTTTTCAATTTAAAAAATATATCTTTTGTTTTATTTTGTTTTAAATAAATTATTATTTTAATTTGGGATAGTTTTAAAATAATATAATAAAATTGCTTAGAAATTTTGGTCTAAATAATTTATTCTAAATAAGAATTCCTATTATAATTTATAATTTATTTCTAGTATGCTATTTTGATAAATAATTATTTTAAAAAGTTAATAATAATTGTAGATTTTAATTTTAATTTTAAATGGTATATTTAATTTGGATATACATATTCGAAAATCCTCTGAAAATTAAATATTGAGTTATTTCAAATAAGCATATTCGAATATCTCTTGAAAATAAAATATTTGATTATTTCGGATATGTATATCCAAAAACCCCTTAAAAATTGAATTTATTCAGATATACATATCTGAATTAAGGAGGTATTACTGAAATTTCGGCAAGACCCCTAAAAAGACATAAAGATGTACTAAGAAATTCTAAAAAAAAAGAAAAAATTTACAAAAACTCTTATCAATGCCCGCATAAGCCTTCAAAAAAAAAATATACATATTAAAGGGTGTAAAAAAAACAGTCAAAATGACGTTTTCTTTTGTCACCCCTAATTGTAAAAAATACCTCGCTAAAAGAATGAGGGAAGTGACATCTTACACAACACTGTCACATGAAAAGTTGGATCTCATTTTTTTTATAATATTAAAAAGATTAACTATGAATGGAATTTGAGATTTCATACTTCAATGGATGAAACATTTTGTATCATGCTAATGTCTCCAGAAAAATGAGACTAAATGTTACATTTCTTTTAGAAGGTTTTGAGATGAAATAAGTTGTGACAAACTATGAAATCCTACTCCTATTTAGTCCCTAAACTATAAGAATATAATAAATACTCTCTAAACTATTACTAATCGATCAAATTAATCCCTTAGTTGTTTAAAGAATTTTAGCAAAAATGATATTTCAGTGTTTACATACATTGACAGATTAAAAATATTTTAAGGACTCCTAAACATAAATCTAAAAGTCAAAGACCAAATAGAGGAGAGTTATAATTTAGGACCAGCTTAACAGCCACCAATGCAGCATGACAGTCCATTGGGGCATATAAGACAAGTTATATCCCTACTTAAACCCGGAAAAAAAAGGTAATAACACTCCATGACCGAAGTAAGAAAAATAGACTTAAATAATGTTATAATAATTCATTATTCATGTAAAACAATTTATTTCAACTATTCATTTTCTAGGTGAAACAGCTATAACCTTTTCTTCCTTTTGAAACCAAATCCAGGAAGAGGTGAACAATGAAAACAATGTCACAGACAGCATAGTTCACAAAAATAATGTACATAAAAACCATTAATCTACAAAGAACTCTTAAGTATCAAAACGGTGATGTACAATCACATGAGTTCATTACAGTAAAATATAAAATTTGTAAATGTCAAACCAGTGCTTGGTATTTGACATCACTTCTACTCAACAGAAATGCTGCAGGCTTGAAACACCCCTGATACCTGCAAAAAAATAGCAAGATTTCAGAAACACACTATTTAGATCAATAACACTGACTCAATTTGAGAGATTCATTTTATAGACAATCTGATAGAGGTGCATGTCACAGTACAGACAGATAAGAAAAATAGCAGGTGTTAGGAACCCAGAATTGGATTCCAAAGGAAAAACGATTTTATTCGGAAAATAGAAAGGATTAGGAGAGAAATCTCTCCTTCAAGGGTTTTCCCTCCACAATAGAGTCACTACTCTATTCACAATTGTTTATAATAGGATCAATGATACCCTTTCTAACTCCCAAAAAACTCCCTATTTTTATATTATAGTCCAAACTACCCAATAAATGAATAACATCCCTAACTAATCCTTAACAACTTTAGCTACACTAGTATCCTTTATTATGTATCCTAACAGCAGGTGACATGTACTACTACTATTTTGCCTCTATGATTCAAAGAACTGATTTTCTTTAGAAATTAGAGTTCTCTCATTCCCCTAAACTCCCAAGGTTAAAACCAAGAAGAACACTAGTAATGACCAGTTCAGTACGCAATTGCTCATACTCATATTGTTTAGATAGTGTCATGAACCAATCATCTCATAACCCTAAGCTATTAGGTGAGGAGGATATATGAATGATATTATATGACATCACTGACACACTCTCCTCACATGCAATATTGGGCTTGTAATGTTGCTAATGTACAGGCCTCCTTATCTTGTGCTGAAATCCCATTTTTCATTAATATAAAATGGAGAAAGTTGAATCTAAATCTAAATTTTTATATAAAGCAGTTCTTATACCATATCATGAATTAACTATCCTACGTGAATGATATTTTTGACATCACTATCAGCTAGTCCGAGTAACAACTACTTCTGAAAGGAATTACTGAAAACAGCAGCATATCAAATAAGAGCAGCAGATAGTAAAGTCGTGAAAATGTCAGTCTAAAAATAATTATGGGCTTTTCTCATCATCTGAGAAGTTATGCTAACTACTGTTTCCAATATAGTCAAAATACCTTTATTCAAATGAAACAATAATAAAAACAATTATCGAACCAAGAAAGTGAAAACATTGCAGCATTTCGGTAAATACTATTAGTTAAAACAGAGAGAAAAAGCATTTCGTAAAATCAAACAGCCCCTTAGATTTACTAGTTTTTGGCCTATAACCTCTTTTATTAGCTTCTAAAATAAGCCTCGACTGGACAACTTATAGTTGAAAAACAGACTTTAATACTCTTAAAATACTATAATGCAGTACTACCAAGAAAGCAAATAATCTTATAACCTTATAAAATAATAATAAACCCCGTCATGGTGTGTACTTTATTTCACTTTAGCAGATTGGTAAACCTTCCAAGCAACAAATAGTTCAAAAATTGAATCACAAAAATGTCTATTCTATTACTGTATAATATGAATGCAAAGTTTTAAACAATGCAATTTGAGCTTGCTGCAATAACAGCCAACTTCTGAAATTTAAACACCTCGTGAGATAAAGAAGGTTCTGTTATAGCAATGTGTTTATACAACTATCTTTGAATGAAAAAAGAGTTAGGCATAAATAGTTTTTTCTTTTACTTTTTCTTTCTAAGTCAAATATAAAAGATCCTTCTTTTTCATCTGAAGATAGTTGCTACAACAGAACCTTCTTTGTTTGCACATGGTACATTTTTTCTTTCAAATGTTATGACATAGATCACTCAGGCGATCAGATACACCAAATCAGAACAAACATCATCATACCATTTGCCCAAACTTATACACCAAACAAGCATCACAAAAACAAATGAACTAATGTAGTCAATTGCAGATCATTGAAAATAACAATCTGTTCAAACTTTGCTATTCTACAATGCTATAGCGCCCCTATTTGACAACACTTGGCACTACATAGTGTATTACATGACAATAGTGGTTTGTTCAAATTCCACTACACTACAATATTGTTAATAGCGGATTGCGGAAAATAACAGATAGCCAAAAAACTCGATATAAGAAATAGCAGATAGCATAGCGGAGAAAAAGCAAAAGCTGCAAAGTGGTTGAAATAGAAGAAAAAAAACTATATATAAAATAAAGCATGTTGCTTACAAATAAAAGCTACGTAAACATAAACTAATTTGAACAGGGGAAGGGAAATGTAATAAAAAAGAAATATTTTGGAAAAAAAAAACAGAAACAGAAGAAAACAATAGAAAGAAAAAAAGAGATAAAAAAAAAGAAAAAAAGAAATCAAATTAGAGATGATAGGTGAAGGTGAATAGATGAGGGGTTACCTAGATTGTGGGGTTTAGGGAATATATAAGACCCCATCTCATCACCAACTCAGCATTGTTTTATTTTTGTTTGTAAAAATATGTCATGTGCAGCTCATATTTTTAATGTTATTGTTAAGAAAAAGGCATAAAAAAACAATAAGTTCTGCTACGTAAGCCATAACCGCTATCACCGGCATGCAAAAAACTGCCACTATTGCTATGGTAGCAAGCTCGTAATAGCGTATCGGCTTACGCGGCAGTTGCTCCAAATCTTGATACGTAATAGCATATCGGTTATTTAACAACACTTCTATGCAATAGCGCCGTTATTTGCCAATACTGAAATGAAGGTAACCGTAACTAGCAGCATCACAATCCATACTACATAACTGAAATTGGAAGTTTTGAAACCCTGTTCTTTCACCAATTAAAGCACATTCAATCAAAGATAAATTTTGTTTCTCTTTACAATTAGTTCCCAAATATTCTTTAGCTGCATACTCAAAAGAAATGCCAAATATATTTAACCTGCTACGACGACCTAACCCTAACACTCAACAAATTTCCAAGTTTAAATCATAAAAGGTACCACCATAAAAATCACATTCACCCCAGATAATCAAACAGAATCGCCAAAAATCGTTGATCAAAAGAGTAATCCAGAGTTAAACTCAGCATGAATAAGCACTTTAAAACTACTTCACCATTTTACCAGCGGCAATTGAAATGAGCCAAACATATGAAAAGCATAAACTACACTATTACTTGTAATAGGTCATCAATCACAAAAGAAATGCCAAATACATTTAACCTGCCACGACGACCTAACCCTAACATTCAATAAATTTCCAAGTTTAAATCATAAAAGTTACATTCAACATAAAAATTACATTCACCCCAGATAATGAAACAGAAACTCCGAAAACGGCTCAACACAAGAGTAATCCAGAGCAAAAATCAGCATGAACAAGCACTTTAAAACTACTTCACCATTTTATTAGAGGCAATTGAAATGAGACAAACACATGAAAAGCATAAACTGCAGTATCACTTGTAACAAGTCAAAACAATCACAATAAAACTGAACCATAAATCTAACACCCAAAAGAAACAAGAAGCTCCAAACTTACATATGAAAGATGACTGATTCTCAGTCGAGATCTTCTTGTCTGGTCTCGGTATTGGATTGCTCACTATTGCTATTGTTGTTATCATTGTTGTCAACATTCCCAGCATTACTTGTCCCCGCAGCAGAAGAAGGTGCCCTAAATGGCATAAACGGTAAAGACACCCTAAACCTCCTCACATAATCATCTCCACCAGCAGCACCAGAACCACTTCCACCGCTGCGAGCCCTCTGCTCATAATCAGGGTCATCTGTTGGCAACTCATGACGACAAACAGGGCAGGAATTATGCAATTCCAGCCACGGCAAGATACAATCAGCATGATAAATGTGCTTACACGGCATCTGCGTGGCCTTTTCACCAAGGACAAATGTGTCTTTGCACACCGCGCACTGAGACGAATCGGACTCCAGCAACTCCCCGGTAACTTCGATAACAGGTAGTTTTTCCACAGCAGATTTTGACGCGGGAGGAGTCCCGCGCCGACTCGGATCGTTCTCAGCCAATTGCTGGATCAGATCCTCAAGCCCCGGTCCAAAGAAATAATCCCCCGGATTCGCATTACCGGGAAACCGGAACTGAGGAGCCGGATCATTGCCGTCGTTGATGAAGAACTGAACATTGCCTCCTCCCGCTCTCATGTTCTGGAGATAGTTTTGAATAAAGGCAACCGGGTTAAACGCGTCGCCGAAAGGCGCAGACTGAGACGGAGACGACGACGACAACAAGGCGGAGAGATCATTGAATGGCTGAGGAGCGGCACCACCAGAGAAAACGAGGGGAAAGGAGAAGCCAGCGGCGGGAAAGTCGGTGGTGTGGGAGAAAAACGGAGGGATAGGGTTGGGATTAGGGTTAGGGTTCGGGATTGGAGCTTCGAGTTCCTCAAGGAAGGTGCTGTTGCAATTGGGACAGATTAGATCGGCGGTGGAGGTTGAAATGAAGGCTGTGCGTTCGCACTGGTGGCAAAAGTATTGGCGGAGTTCGTCGGAGTTTCCGCCGGGGGGAAGGTCGTGGTTGCCGCCGGCGGAAGACATGTCAGCGTGAAAAATGAAGAGAGAGAAAGAAGAGAGAGAGAGAGAGAGAGGGAAAAAGAGAAGGAAGAATGAAAAATGAGAGACCACAATCAACGTGAAATGAAAAGAGAGGAAGAAGAAAGCTGAGTGGCAAAATCGTAAAAAAAAACAAAACAAAACTATTGTGGAAAAAAACAGTTTTAAATTTATCCTTGGGTTAAACAATTTTTAGAAAAAATTTATTGAATAATGTATTTAGTCTTTTTATATACATTAGATAAACTAATTATATAATAAACTTTAAAATAATTATTTATTTATAATAATACGTTGATTGAATACTAGATTATATTTTATGGTTATTTCTTGTATAGCTATTTCCTCAATCCCAAAATTAAATTGACTGAATTTTACTCATAAAAAAAGTAATATAATAGAAAAAGTATTATTTTTAAGTAAAATCTTCTTATCATTATTCATGTATTAATTCTTATCACAAATGTATAATAAATTAAATTATAAGTTACTATTCTAATCATTATTATAATTAAAAAATTTCTTTTAGATTTATTGAATAATAAATATATTTAGTCTTTTATGTAGATAAAATACATTCGTTATTAAATGAACATAAAAAGAAAATATTTGTTTATAATAATAATCAGGAAAAAGAATATATAAATAATATTAATATTTAATTCATAAAAAAAGTAATAAAATGGAAAAGTAATATTTTTAATAAAATGGTCTTATCATTTATTCATATATTCATTTTAATCACAAATACACAGTATATGATATTAAATTTTAAGTTATATAAGTAATATAATATTAATTAAAAAGAATATAATTTTTTTAAAATATTTAACATTTATTGAAAATAGAAAGAAAATAAACATCAATCAGTTTAAAATAAAAATATTTTATTGGATATTGGTGATTAATTTGAGAATATATATATATTGAAAATATTTATTTTAGTTGAGTTATAAAATCATCTAGGGCAAGAGTAAAAAGATATAAAGGGTTATGGAAAGTCGGGTTGAGACCTTACTCGAGTATCAACTCCACTTAGCTGGAAGTTGGATAGTGACCTTACTCGGATATAAACTTCACTTAGCTGGAAGTCGGGTAGTAACCTTATCCAGATATCAACTCCACTTAATAGGAAGTTGGGTAGTGACCTTACCCGGGTATCAACTCCTTTGAGTGTTCTAGGACAGAGCCTAGCAGTATATAGTTGGTTAGGAACTCGGTCCTAGGCATAAAAGGTAATTGCATATGCTATGATAGCTTGATTGCACCCATTCATGGCAGACGACGGCTGTTACGTGTGTCTTAAACATGAGAAAGTGTAGAGTTGCCTCTTAAATGAGGATCTTAAAGGGTCATTTGAAGACTATATAAAGGGGCTCCCGCCAGAGAGGTAAGCAAGACATTCATCCTTGGGTCAATACGCATCACTATCACAGCACCCAAATCCCCAAAGATCATACATAAATCTACCCTTGTTGAAGCTCTCCTTGTTCCTACAAGAAAGTCATTAGTTTAGTGTTTTTACGCAAGAATATTTGGCGCCCACCGTGGGGCCTCGTTAAAACTTTCCTAGGCCACATATCACATTCAGAAGAATATCCTCCGAAGAGGATCCTCCAGACATGGCACGGCTACTGGCCGTGGTGGGTGCTCTCGGAAAACAGAACGAAACACTACAGGATAGCGTGTCGGTCCTGCAATTGCAAAGCCAAGCGGATGGGGAGCAAGAATAGGATATTATTGAGCCCCAGCCGCTTTCGCAGGCGATATGGGACGACCAAGTCCACGAAATCTTTAAGTCACTATCGCTCACATTTTTTTATGGCAAAAATGATCCCCATAAGCATATTATCTTTGTCAACAATCAAATGGTGATATTAGGGCCCTCCGACTCGTTAAAATGTGAACTCATGGTAGGAACTTTCAAAGATGTGGCTCTGAGGTGGTACATTAGTCTTCCTCGACTATTTTTGGTGAGCTATCAAGACTTGACCAAGAAATTGGTACAACACTTCTCGAAAAATAGACACCAAAAGGTTTCGACAACTATTATATTCAATGTTCGGCGGGAACATGTGGAATCTCTACGGGAGTACCTGGCCAGATTCAATGAAGAAACTGTCAAGGTTTCGCACCCCAACTAAGAGTTGTTCATTGGAGCATTCCAACACGGTCTCCAAGCTGGACAATTTGATGAATCTCTGACACAGAAGCCGACGTCCAGCATGGACGAAATCATCACCAGGATCGAGTGTTACATCAAAGGTTAAGAAATTAATCGGAAGAAGTGACCCAGAGATACCACCAAGAAGACGAAAAGTAAAGAGGAGGGGTCAGGACACAGAAAAGAACTTCCTCGGATCAATCCACGTGACTGACACGCACCAAGGTCATACCGATGACCCTTCGATTCTAAGGAGGACCTAACGCCATTAAATACCAGAAGAGGAGATTTCTTGAAGGAGGTAGACCATCTGAATTTGATACCCGAATTGAGACGCCCAAGAAAAGTGAATGCCATAATGGGGAAAGACATTGGGCTTGGTGTAGCTATCACTGGCTCTGGGGTCATCATAATGACGATTGCCATCAACTCAAAAAAGAGATCGAAGCACTGATACATAGAGGATATCTCTTAGCATATATGGAGGACTCCAGGTCACAACCCGAGAAAAGAAGTCATTGGAGAGACGACACCAAATCGGAAAAGCCTTCGCATAAAAAAGGAAGAGATGTCCAAGAGGAGCATAAAACGAAGGCAACTCGACATACACTTAACACAATTGTCGGCGGATTCTCTAGAGGCGGAGAGACCAGTTCACCCAGGAAAAGATATGATCGGGTTGTGATGCACATCACCCAATAATCTTTTGAAGGTCAGGAAGGCGACCTAGATTTCGCCAGCTTTTCAAAATGGGATGCCATCGGAGTCCCAACCCATGAGAACAGACTGATGGTGATAAAAGTGAAGATGTGGAATTGGAGTATAAAGCGAGTGTTAGTGGACCCTAGAAGCTCATCTGATGTGCTCTACTAGGATGCCTTCAAAGGATTGGACTTCGATACATCCGAGTTGCTACCGTTTAAAGGCAACTTGGTTGGATTCTAAGGGGAACAAGTCCATGTGCTCGGACACCTGTCATTGCTAACCAACTTCGGTAATGCCACGAATGTAAAAATAGTCAGGGTAAGATATTTAATCGTCAATGCAGCTTCCCCTTACAACATTGATAAGTGAAAAGTGTAGTTATTTTATATATATTTTATGTTGCACTTATCGACTCTTTGTTGTTAATATCAGTTGAATAACCCTGCTTTTTGTTGTAAATACGTTTAGTTACATTTTGAGTACATATTGTATCGGTTGATTAGTTGTATATATTTTATAGGTATTTGAGAATTTTTGGAGCAAGAGGAATAAAGTTCTAAGATGCATTTTTGGATCAATAAAGGAAGAAGGCAAAGATTGGAGGCCATATGAAGTTGTGCAGTGGAAGCAACAAAAGTTGTTGAACTATCATGCATCGTCGGGCGAAATGTCTGTCGCCGAGGGACTTTAGAAGACCAATTTTGATGTTGCCTCTGCCTTTTTTGTTGGGTGATGTGAGTTTGTCGCTGGGAGACGGTAAATATTTGTTTCAGTTGAGGATATGGTGTAGTTTGAGCCAAGTGTATAGAAATTGTCATCGGGCGACGTGAGTTGTATCGCTAGGAGATTTTTACATAACAAAATTCCATTATACTTTCATTTTCTTTTAATTTGGAGAGTTATGGTTTTGGGGGTGATTTTCTTTCTCCAAACTTCATCAACCTCATTTTTGTAGTGGATTAGCTTAGATAACAACACTAGAGCTTTGCTTGTGGATGATTGAAGGTGGATTTCTCATTGACCGTCTTTGACAAACCGAAAGATTTGTGGTTTATCTCTTCTCCTCTCTATGTATTTCTCTTGTGTTGGGTTTATATATGTGTTTACTTTGAACTCATGTATATTTATCTCCCATGGCGTTATATAAAACTTGCTTTATTAATATTTGTCGATTGTTGTCTTATATTTTTACTCTGTCTTAGGAATTTGAGTTGTTATAGACATATACTGCTTAGATTTTTATCTAAGATGATCATTTGTTAGTTTCTGAACTCTAGAGATAGATTTAGAGTTGACATTCACTATGGGTGTCAGATCTTAATGCATGTGTTAGTTGTGTTGTGCTGAGAGATCGTTAGTTCGATTAACATAGTTGTCTTCTGTGTTGTTGAGGTGGTAGAGAGATCACTTTCTTGATAATACAGTCGGTCTCTCGATTTGGGTTAGAAATGACTTAGGTTGTGAGAGATACATGGTGACATTGATGAGTATTGTTAGGTTAAGTGAACTGGTTGATAGATTTAAGTCTGTGATGAGTAGATTATATACAGGTTTGATAAAGTTCTTCCTTAGCTTTACTTTTATTTACATTTATTTTCTGTTGATACTTTTCTATACTACCAACCCATTCAAACCCCAAACTCATTAACGAATTATTTGTCGAACATCAATTTAATAACCAATCTCTGTGGATACAATACAATATAACCTAAATATCACCCGGTAAATTAATAACTTACTTTTTGCTTGCCACTATATCGCTGCAATAAAATGTCGCCGTTCTCGGGGATTGGTGTTTATTGTTTTGCATTGCGATAGTTTCTTTGTTTTTGAGTTTTGTAATTAATGTATATGTTGTATAGAATGTGTACATAAACTTATCTATTTTTACTTGTACATGTTTTGTGTTTACTTTTCATACTTGTGCATATATATATATATATATATATATATATATATATATATATATATATATATATGTTTTTCTTTGTTTTCACATATTGTTGTGAATTGTCTCGTTTTCATAATGTTTTGTTGTATGGATGTTAGGACACTTTCTTTAGGTTTGCACGGTGTGACAATACTATGGCATGACGAGAGGATGTTACTAGTTCTCACAATAAAGGCGTCGAGCTTACGACGTAAAACAAGCATGTTGTATTGTTTTTATTTGTGTTAGTTTAGGTAGTGTGATGACTTGTGTTTTAACAAGTTGAACTCAGATTAGTTTTTAAATTTCAAATCTTCATTTTTCAACTTGTTAATTCATTTTCACCCGTTTGTTTTATTATGTCAATTGTGTTTTTTCAAAGCTTGTCATGTTTAGCTTGAGAAAGTTTGTTAAAAGTTTGTAAATATTGTATGTTTTGTATAGTGTGTAGTAATTAGCTTTAGTATTATTTTTCTAAATTTTTTTTTTGTTTGGACTAAAATTTTGGTCCGGTAACTTGTAGAATTTTGAGGTGATTTGTCAAGTTTGATCGTTTCGACTTGCGAATGCGTGGTAATGATTTTGTTAAAGTTTTGTACATGTTTGAGGTATGTGTTTATCGCTTTCTATACTTTAGCATATTCATGATACGTAGAATTTTTACAATTTTTATGTCATTCATTCTTTTGTATACTTGTTCATTTATGAATCACTTTAGTTCCCACCATTTTTGTGAGGTAGCTTTCCATTGTTCATATATACTAGAGGCCGCAATTCTTGTTTTAACTAGATTTTATTATGCTTAATCTTTTATTTGTGTTGATTGTATGAATGCATGAAAAGGATTAAGGCATTTTTGTTTTATTTTGATCACAACTACCTAACCAAATATTCAATTCACCTTGTGAGTGTGTGATCATTAGTAACCCCTTTGAGCTTTTTGTTGATATCCATGTTATTTTTGTTAAATACTTGTCTATAAGTGTTTAGTTAACCTTTTTGCATGGATGTTTATTCGTTATTTTCTTGAATCCTCAATCGTTGTTTTGGTTTGAAATTTTACCTTGCCTTAGAAAGTATGGGGTATTCACTTTAATGTATGGTTGAATTCAAGTTGGAGAGAAAAATGATTGTGTACTTATTTTTTGATTTATATGAGGTTATGAAAGAAAAAGAAAAAGAAAGAAAACTGTGAAAAAGAAGTGATAGAAAAAGAAAGAAAGAAATTGAAAAAGCTTTGAAAAAGAAAAACAAAAAGAGTTCGAATAATTGTGCGAATAAGTATTGTGATTGGTTTGAGAAATTTGGAATGAAGAAGAAGTTTGATTGAAATTGTGTTGCTTGAGACTTTGTGAGTTGATCACTCCCTTGGGTTAAGGTAAGTTTTTGTTTCGATTAGCTTTAGGATTTATCTCTTATTTGTTAACTAAGACACATTACAACCCTTAAAGCCCTTGTGATTATTGCTTTTGTGTTTTCAATACGAGCTTTTGGACGAATGCATTATTTAATCTATTATTTGCAAGATTATTGGATGAGTGAAAATACCTAATTTAAGGTAACTTTTTGTTTCGATTAGCTTTAGGACTTATCCCTTGTTTGTTAAATAAGACACATTACAACCCTTAAATCCCTTGTGATTCTTGATTTTGTGTTTTCAATACGAGTTTTTGGATGAATGCATAATTTAATATATTGTTTGCAAGATTATTGGATGAGTGAAAATACCTAATTTTTGCGTGTTTTTCATCTACGGATGATTGTGTTTGCTAGGTGTGATTCATTTGCGAACTAGTATTATTTTAGAATGTTTGGCATGATTTTTGTATTTAGTATTTGTTTTGTGTTTATGTTATAGTCGTAATTTAGTGGTAAGTGTTTACTTTGTGTGTATTGTCTTTCATTTGAACCATTACATTTGTTTTTTGTTTTCAAAACCTGTTGATTCGTGATTCTTTGATTTATTATTATTTGTTCTATGGGTTATTTGACTTTGTTTGAGGACAAATAATGATTCAAGTCGGGGAGAGTTTGATAAGTGCAAAAGTGTAGTTATTCTGTATATAATTTTTGTTGCACTTATCGACTCTTTGTTATTAATATCAGTTGAATAACCCCCTTTTTGTTGTAAATACGTCTAGTTGCATTTTGAGAACATATTGTATCAGTTGATTAGTTTTTGATCTTACCTGATCAGACTTGGACCGTCACGACTGGCTCGGGCAGAATCTGAATGAGATGGGGGGGGGGGGGGGTACCTGTAAGGCACTCCGATGCTAAAGTGAGAGACAGAATGAGCAGGTAAAAGGTGTATATATGCGTCAGAGATGAATACCTGACCCTTTGGAAACATAGGGTATTTATAGCCCCCAGCGCTGGGCCAGGGTCCCCTCACTGGGCCGGCCAGAACGGGCCCAATAAAGAAACTGCCAGGTTCTACATGTGTAATGGAGCCCCGCACGTGGTCCCCTTCCTGGTGATGTTCTGCAAAGAATGAGGAGGGATGAGGACGCGGTCTTTCCGGAGTTTAGATGATTTAGTAACGGTCATAATCTGCCCTACAAGGAGAGTGCTCGAGCGGGGCTCGAGCTGGAGTTCCCGTGGTCGAGGACACCAGGTGTCGCGGGCAACGACGAGCACAGCTGCAGTCTGCGATCGGGCGTGCTGGCAGGAATCCACGGGCGCGCGTTCCTCGAGGAGCTGCCTGGATTGGGCCTTTGTTCTTTCTTTTGGGCTAGGGCGGGCCTAGTCCAGAACAGGAGCCCCCTAAGTCGTGGCTCCTGGAGCAGGAGTTATGACTTGACTTCAGCTCGCCTCCACCACGGGGTCTGATGCTCGGCCCAGGATATTGCTTCCTCGTGATTACTCGAGGAGTTTCTTATGAGTTGGGTTCGTAGCATAGTCCCCGTCGATGCGTGCTCGGGGGATTCCTCGCGGGCTGCGTTCGTTGGGCACACGAGGCAACCGTAGGGTCATCATTGCCTATGGGAGTAGGCGTCGAGGAGGGGAAGTTTGTGGCTCCCCGAAGCGACGTTTCGTATTCCACGTCATCCCTATAAATAGGACCTTTGGGTCCCATAATTTGTTTTTCCTCTTCGCACTTCTCCTTCTTCCCCTGCCTTCACCGCCGTTGTTCTTCTACAACTTCACAAGATTACCGCATCTTCCTCCGTTGATTTCTTTTACCGCCGCCGTACATTCCTCTTTGCTTCCAAGTAAGCATTTTCCCCTCCTATTTTTCTTCGTAGTAGGTAATTTTACCGTTATTTGGATGTTAGAAACCCATATCTGGGATTAGTGCCCGGTATATTCATGTTTGTGCCCGGTAAACTCATAGCTTCAAGTATGTGACTCGCGATGTTGCCCGGGATCTTCATGGTTTTGGGCGCATAATCTATGATACTGCCCGGTAAACCCATAGTTCTAGGCTTAGGATTTATGATATTGCTCGTCAAATTCATAGTTTAAGTCGGCGCACCCATGAGCTGGCCGGGATGTTGACCTATTAGGGAGTATGTAGGACAACTCGTCGTGGTATCTTAGCATCAGGGAGGCGAAACCAGGATCTTGTTCGAGTCCTCAATGTTTTATCGCGCGCGGTGTCCATGATATCCTCTTGTTGTTCCCAACGTCTGGTCGAGCGTGTCTTGGCTTGTTGTGCACTACTTCCCATCAGTTATGGCGAGCATGTGGATTTGCTCTCGAATTTCACCGGTTTCCTGTGCTTTGCAGGTAAATGGCTGACGAACCGGAGTCTTCGAGGCGTCATGAGGTCGAGGACCAAAGTGCCGAGGAGAATGTAACTCTAGTTGATACCGTCGATGATCCTTCATTGGATTGGGTGGGTGCCGAGCCCCGAGGGATTGCCTCGGCGTATTGTCGGCATAGTCGGCACGCGTACACCGTTGTTGAACACGACGGTAGTCAGCCGGGTTTCCAGAAGAATTTTATCGTGACAAGGCCGTCCCCCGACACACGAATCTGCTCGGAGTTCTCCGAGTATGGGTTTCCAATGTATGAAGTCGTGTTCAAGGATCTCGGCCTAAAGCTCCCTTTCAGTGATTTCCAAGTCGGGGTATTCTGCCATCTGGACTTGGCCCCCTCGCAGCTTCACCCCAATTCGATCTCCTTTCTTCGGGCGTTCGAGCTGACATGCCGCTTCTTGAGGATCGGGGCGACCATTCCTCTTTTCTTCAGAGTTTTTCACTTGCAGCGCCAGTCTCGAGGAGGCAGGCATAGCTGGGTTTCCCTGAAACAGTCGAAGTGGTTGTTCAGGATGTACATGGATTCGGTCTGGGGCTTCAAGGACAAATGGTATGTCCTGCAGCCGGTCACCCAGACTGCTTTGGATTCTATGTATGAAGAGGAAACCGCAGTGGCCGACGAGAACGGGGAGCCTCTTATGGACGCTGAGGGTCGCCCGGTGGTGGGGCGTGTATCCAAGTTCCCGTTGCATTGGTGCTCGCACCATTACGAGCATGGTACCAGGCACTACCATACGCCCGCGGGAGGAATGAGTGTCGAGGATAAGGAAGCCTATGGTACCCTCTGCAAGTATGTCGACAGCTTCTTCCCTGCCCGGTGGGTCACGAGGGAGGGGGAAGACATTCTTGACGAGGAAGGTTACCCGACATTCGAGGCCCGTCCTATCGATACCAAGGCGCTTGTCGAGTGTCAATCCTACGGGCAGGCCGTAGATCTATTAGGTTGCTTTTTGTCTTATAGTTTTGTTCTAGTTTTATTGTTTGTTACTTGCTCGTAGCTAACCCGAGTTTTCTTCTTTGCAGGCGACATGGCCGAACGAAGGGAGAGGCTTTTAAAACTGTCTCAGAACAAAAGAGTAAACAGAAGGTTGGTGCGAGCCCCACAGGCCACGAAGATGGGCCCGCCGACCAGTTCAGGCAATGCTTCTAGCGGGTCTCTGGGCTCCCATAATGTCGAGCAGCCCACTGGGCTGATCACGAGAAAGAGAAGCCAGGAAGATAACCAGTCGGAAGTTGGCGACGAGTCTGTCACGGTGAGGGCTTTTGGCTTGCCCCCCTGTTTTAAAGAGGAAAGTTTCTTCGAGGGGTTTCCCTTGACAGTGAGCACCGAGGAGGCTGAGACTATCAGGCGGCTCAACAAAGAAAGTCGGAGAAAACACCTGGCCGCCAGTATGGTCGGGATGGTTAAGATGGCCGAGATGGCCGTTGTCCTTGCTGAGGAGGGGTCGGACTCCTCTGATCGCGTTAGGGAACTGGAGTTGGAGAAAGCTGCCCTCGCTGCCGGCTCTCGTAAGTTGAAGGCTGCTCTAGAGCGATCTGAGGAGATGTTCCGCGAACAAGCCGAGCTGCTGGCCGTGGAGAAGGAAAACTCGGGGAAGGTTGCCGAGGAGAGGGACTGTTTTCGACTGGACCGGGAACGCTTGGAGGATGACAATGAGCGTCTGTCTAAGGAAGTTGAGGAGCTGAAGGCTGCCATGCTTCCTGCCGAAGATGAGTCAGAGGACACAGCCCCCTTGCAGAGCCGTTCGGATCTGGTCGTGCGCATCCATCTCCTCGAAACAGACTGTGTTGGTGCCTTGGCGAACGATTTTGAGGCCGCGGTTAGCCAGCTCGCTTTATTGAATCCGGGCATGAATACCGAGGGAGTGGGTTTCATGTCTCCGATCATTGACGGCCAGATCGTGCCTCCTCCTGAGTCTCCTGTCGTGGATGCTGGTAGTCCCGAGGAAGTTTAGTCGTGGAATTTCTGGTCGGGCCTGCGTGTCCGTTTATTGGTATTTGTTTTGGGGCCTGCGTTCCCGTGCATATTTTTGGGGCCTGCGTGCTCGTACATATTTCTTTTGGCCGTTGTGCCATAACCTGTAATTCTGAACATTGCCGGCCTTTTTGGTCGGTTCACTTTTATTCGTTTTGCGTATGAGCCTTTACATGGACGTTCATTTTGACTTTAAGACTTGCTCATGTCTGGGTTTTTATATTGTGATGAAATTTGCCTAAGTCATGTACTCGAGTCACATTTGTGCTCGGCTGTTACTTTTTGGCGAAATTTGCCTAAGTTATGTCCTCGGGCCACGCTTGTGCTCGGCTGTTACTTTGTGGCGAAATTTGCCTAAGTTAGGTCCTCGAGTGGAGATTCTTTTGACCCATTTAATGATCCGACGCACCTCAAAATGCGCCGGTTGTGCGGAGTAAAGCCTGCTTGCTCAGGCATATGACCCAGATCGGGGTCGTATGCCCGTGGCGTGAACTTCCCATCGCGAGCTAGGTGTTCTGCCATGTGGGTACTTTGACAGTGGAGCTCGATTGAGGTGTCCCTGTCGGTCGACGTCGTTCATCCTCGTTTGGCTTAACGTCGTTATGTTGTTTGGGCGTAGATTGGGCCTGTACCTTGGCCTATCTACGTGGTCGAGACATTTCTCTCTGTTGACTAGATGTGGATGTTCGACGACGAGAGTCCTTAGTGTTTAAGGTTTTTTTTAAACTATAGTACTGCTTTAGTTTAGCAGTGTTCCAGGGTCGTGGCAATGGTTCTCCGTCTAGCTGCTCGAGGTAGTATGCCCCGGTACCTGTGGCGCCGTGGACGCGGTAAGGCCCTTCCCAGTTCGCGGCCAATTTCCCTTCGCGAGAGTCTTTCTGGTTTCTTCGTAATACCAGGCTGTCGATCTTGAACTCGCATTTGATGACCTTATCATTGTGACACAAGGCCACTCGTTGTTTTAGAGTGGCCTCGCGCATGGCTGCCCCCGATCGAATTTCCTCGACCAAGTCGAGTTCGTCTCTGAGTGCTTCGTCGTTCATTTCTTCGTCGAGGGGCGTTTATGTCCGCCTGGAGGGTTCCCTGATTTCTACTGGGATGAAGGCTTCGGTGCCGTATGTTAGTCGAAAGGGGGTTTCGCCCGTCGTTGAATGGGGCGTGGTGCGATACGCCCACAAAACACTGTGTAGCTCCTCGACCCAGCCTCTTTTAGCTTCGCCGAGCCGGCGTTTGAGTCCTCGGAGGATGACTCTGTTAGCGGCCTCAGCTTTCCCGTTGGTTTGAGGGTGTTTAACCGAGGTAAAGTGTTGTTTGGTTCCCAGTTTGGTGATGAAGTTTTGGAATCCGTGGTCGGTGAATTGGGTGCCGTTGTCGGTGACTAGGGCTCTCGGGATCCCGAATCTGGCGAGGATGTTTCTTTTGTAGAAACAGAGGATGTTGTGCAAGGTGATCTTCGCGAGAGCCTCGGCCTCTATCCATTTTGTGAAGTAATCCACGGCCATAATGAGGAACTTGTTTTGGTAAGTACCTTGCACTAAAGGTCTGAGGATATCCATCCCCCACCATGCAAACAGCCACGGGGATGACAGTATGTTCAGCTCGTGAGGTGGAGCGAGGTGCATGTCGTCGTGCCTTTGGCACTTGTCACACTTCTTGACATGTTCCCTGGCGTCCTACTGCATCGTCGGCCAATAGTACCCCGCTCGCAGGGCTTTCCTCGCCAGGGACTTACCGCCTATGTGTTGGGCGTTAATCCCTTCTTGTATCTCCCGTAATACCTCGAGGACTATGGATTCGTCGATGCATTTCAGGAGAGGAATCGAGAATCCCATGCGGTATAGTTTATGCTCGAGCACCACGTAGGAGCATGCTCGTCGTTTCGTGATGGTTTCTTCTGTCTGGTCCGAAGGGAGTTCTCCCTTTGTCAGAAAATTGTACACCGGGGTCATCCAGCACGAGGTGTATCCGATGGCATGCACCTCGACTGGGGCCGAGGACCTATCGATGCTCGGTCTTGACAGGGATTCTTGTATGACGAATTTGTTTCTGCCCTTCTTTCTCATGCTTGCGAGCTTGGACAATATGTCTGCCCTTGTGTTTTGCTCGCGCGGAACGTGTGATATTTCTGCTCGGTCGAACTTTTTCATGTGTCATTTGACTAAGATTAAGTATTCGACGAGACTGTCGTTTTTAGCTTGGTAACTCCCTTGGACTTGGGAAGCAACGAGTTGTGAGTCTGTGAAGATTTGTATCTCACGGGCTCCTAGGTCCTCGGCTAGCCTTAGTCCTGCGAGCAGGGCCTCGTACTCTGCTTGGTTGTTCGAAGTCGGGAAGGAGAGGGTTAACGAGTGTTCGATCACTACGCCCTCCTTATTTTCTAGGAGGATCCCTGCGCCGCTTCTGGACAAACTGGAACCTCCGTCGACGAAGATGGTCCATTTGTGCTCCTTCCCTACGGGCGGGTCGTGAGCGGTCATTTCCGCGACGAAGTCGGCCAAGGCTTGTGCCTTTAGAGCTTTCCTGCTTTTGTATTGAATGTCGAACTCGGAGAGTTCCAAGGACCATTTCAACATTCGGCCCGCCATATCAGGTCGACCTAATAGTTGTTTTACCGGTTGGTCGGTTCGCACTATGACTGTATGGGCCAAGAAATAGTGTTTGAGTCTCCTCGCCGCGTTGACAAGGGCTAGAGCTACTTTTTCTATCTGTTGGTATCTGCTCTCAGGTCCTTGTAGGGCTTTGCTCATAAAATAAACGGGTTTCTGCCCGTCGGTGGTCTCGCGAATGAGAGCCGCGCTGATGGCCTCGTTCGAGACGGCCAAGTATATGAATAAAGGCTCCCTGTCGAGTGGTCGAGACAGTACGGGTGGTTGGGATAGACTTTGTTTTAGGTGGCGCAGTGCCCGTTCACATTCCTCGGTTCATTCGAAGGCTGCTTCTTTGCGAAGGAGTCTGAAGAAGGGGAGGGCGTGCTGAGCGGATCTTGCGACGAAGCGGGACAGTGACATGAGCATATCGTTCATGACTTGTATTGATTTCTTAGACATAGGTGTCGGGAGGTCGGAGAAGGCTCGACATTTGTCAGGATTGGCTTCAATTCCTCGTTCTGTCAGGTAGAACCCGAGGAATTTCCCCGCCTTGACTCCGAACGTGCATTTTTCGGGGTTGAATCTCATCTTACATTGTCTCGCTTAGGCGAAGACTGCCTTGAGGTGTGTTGCATGATTGGTGTCTACTCGGGACTTGACGATCATGTCGTCCATGTAAACCTCGAGCATGTCTCTGATTTGTTTGTGGAACACTCTGTTCATCATACGTTGGTAAGTTGCCCCATGCATTCTTTAGTCCAAAGGGCATTACGTTGTAGTAATAATTTCCCGAGTTGGTCGTGAAGGCAGTGCAATGTTTGCCTCCCATGGCCATTGGGATTTGGTTATGGCCTGAATAGGCATCCATAAACGACAATATCTTGTAGCCGGCCGAGTTGTCAACCAACATATCTATGTTTGGTAAAGGGAAAGCATCCTTCGGGCATGCCCGGTTGAGATCGGTATAATCAATACACATCCACCATTTTCCATTATTCTTTTTAACTGGTACAACGTTTGACAGCCAGGTTGAATACCAGGCTTCAGAAATAAAATTCGCCTCTAGGAGGTCTTTTACAGCTTTTTCAGCAACCTCCGTTTTCTCCGGAGACTGCCTACGCCTATGTTGTACTACTGCCTTAGCGACAAGATCTATGGAGAGGCGGTGACAGGCGACCTCGGGGTCGAGTCCGGGCATCTCTACGGTGCTCCAGGCAAACAGGTCAGCATTCTCGCGCAAGCAGGGTTTGATCTGCTTCCTTGCCAGGTCGGGGAGGTCGATGCCAATCTTCACTCCTTTTCTTGGGTCTGCGCCGAGGGGGACGAGCTCGAAGTCCCCATCCGGGATTGGTCGAAGGGGGATTTGCTCGCCGTTGGGAGGTTCGTCCTGATCGAAACGAGTATCCAGAGCTATGGAGACGACCTTTGGGGGACCTCTCTGGTCTTCTACTTTGGCGGGCTCTGATTTGTCGGGCTCCTGTCGTGTCGTTGCCGGTCTCTTGGCGGGCCTTATCCCGGTATCGACAGTGTCGCGTCCTTTAGATGCAGCGTTGAAACACCTTTGAGCAGCGGCTAGGTCCCCCTAGAAGGTGGCCACCCGTGCCCTCTTGGTGTAGAACTTCATCTTCAAGTGGACGGTGGAGGGCACCATGGTCAGTTCTTCCAGTGTTGGTCTCCCCAGGATGCAGTTGTAGAGGGATGGGCAGTCGATGACGAGGAAGTGTACCTTAACCTGCCTCGTTGTCGTGCCCTCGCCGAAGGTAACCATGAGCTCGACATATCCCCAAGGCTTAGAGGTCGAGCCGTTGAAGCCCTGTAAGTCCGACCCTACATACAGCGAGAGGTGCGAGTCGTCTAGCTGTAGAGTCCGGAATAATTGATTGTACATCACGTCGACGGAACTTCCTTCGTCGACGAGGACACGGTGCATGTCAAAGTTATCCATTCTCGCTCTTATCAGTAGAGGAATGACTGTGTTGGGGGCTCCTCCGGGGAGCTCTTCGAGGTAAAAGGTGATAGGCTCCGACCTACCTTTTACCCTTTTAAAGGTTACTGTCTGCGGAGGTGCCGAGTCGACCAGTTCATCAAGCTTTCTCTTGGCCGAATTGATAGTTAGGTCGTTGAATCCTCCACCATTGATGACCATGGCGGAGGGAAAGTATTCCCACCTGCTGTGTGTCGTGAGCGGCTCCTGCAGGTGTTCGGGGACGTAGAAGTCCTCCGGTCTGGTGACGGAGAAGGCGGTCTGGACGGGGACCGACTCGTCAGATGGTCGGCCGTCTTCCTCCGGTTCTCTTGTCTCTCGGGCGTCACGATGAGGAGCGTCGTTTCGCCGGTATTGGGCGAGCCTCCCTCCCTTGATGAGGGTTTCGATGGCGTCCTTGAGGTGGACGCAGTCTTCAGTCAGATGACCATGGCTCCTATGGTACTGACAATACTTGCTCTTGTCTACTCCGGACTTGGCAGGAGCAGGTCGGGGGCGTTTGACGCTGCCGTCTTTGAAGTCCGTGCTGGCACACTCCGCCAAGATGCGCTCGCGGGAAGCTATGAGCGGAGTGTATTCTGTGAAGCTCCCCAAGGGACCTCTCTGTTCGCGGACTTCTCGGGGTCTGTCCTCTTTTATTTTCTCCCCAGTTCGTCGAGGAGGAGCGGCTTCTTGGCGCGGGTTGCTGCTGGATCCACGAGTTCTAGGGTCTCGGGCTCTGTTGGCCGCCTCCCTTTCCTCGTAATCCATATACGCCCGAGCCTTCTCGAGGAGAGCATCGAATGTCCGGGGTGGTTCGATGCCCACCACCTTTCTAAATTATGTGCCGGGGAGGATCCCCCTCTCCAGTAAGTACCTTTTCATGTGGTCCGTGCAGGGGACCTGTATGGCTTCGCGGTTGAAGCGATTGATAAATTCTCTCAAGGTTTCATCCTATCTCTGGATGACGGCCTCGAGTGCTGCCTCGGTCTTTGGGTGTCGCTGAGACGTAGTACTTATGAATTGATTCTTCAGGTTTTGCCACGAGGTGATTGATCCCGGGGCGAGGCCTTTATACCAATCCATTGCTGCCTTTCTGAGGGTCGTGGGAAACAACTGGAATTTGATGGGTCCCCCGACATTATGGTAATGCAGCATGGCCTCAAACCCATCTATATGGTCGACTGGGTCCGCAACTCCGTCGTATTCCTTCAGATGTGGAGGCTTCTCCATGCCCGGAGGAATGGGCGCCTCCATGATGGCTTGTGACAGGGGACCACGGGGGCCATCCTCATCACTTCGTTCTGGGGACAGAGATGGGGACCTGAAATACTGTCGTGCCCGACGGTCCTGGTCGTGCTGGGCATCCCTCGAGCGTGGTGCCCGTTGGTCAATTCTTCTGTGCCTGTCTCTGGAGTGTCTTCTTTCTTGCCGTATGGGGCCATGGTTGCGCCCTCTGGCTTCAACGACGGGCTGCCTCTCCAAGGGGGGTCGTCTCCCCGAGGGTCGGGGCGACGGGCTTCAGGAGATGTCTCTGTATTGTCTCCGCGGGGGAGACGGGAGATGTACCTCTGTCACTCGAGGAGGTGGAGTCTGGGGCCTCTTGTGTCTCCTCACGGGTCTTCTATCGTCTTCTAGTGCCCTCAATCTTTCCCCCTGGGCAAAGATGAGGTAATTAGTTTGGTTGATCGCCGTGAATAGTGCGCGGGTTGTGGCATCCGCCCCGGTGGGGACAAGGACTTCCTGAAATTGGGCAGCTCGATAGTTTTGGGGAGCTGCGTTGTCCTCTTCGAGTGGCGGAGGGACTGAGGAAGATGAGGCAGTAGCTCCGTCGCGGTGGAATGAATGCCCAGGGATGGTTCCCCCGGGGAGTGTGTTATGGCCGGGGTTACCGGTGTTGTCGGGGACTCCATTTTTATCTGCGAGTCCGTTGTTTGTGTCGATGACGTGGACGTTCTGGTCATCCCAAACTTGGTCAGCCATGACGGTAGGAGGTGATTTTGAGCTTTAGTCTTCGAGGTTTTGCAAGACGGGGAAGCTAGTTTCCCACAGACGGCGCCACTGATCTTAGCTGATCAGACTTGGACCGTCACGACTGACTCGGGCAGAATCTGAATGAGATGGGGGGGGGTGCCTGCAAGGCACTCCGATGCTAAAGTGAGAGACAGAATGAGCAGGTAAAAGGTGTATATATGCGTCAGAGATGAATACCTGACCCTCTGGAAACAGAGGGTGTTTATAGCCCCTAGCGCTGGGCCAAGGTCCCCTCACTGGGCCGGCCAGAACGGGCCCAATAAAGGAACTGCCAGGTTCTACGTGTGTAGTGGGGCCCCACACGTGGTCCCCTTCCTGGTGATGTTCTGCGAAGAATGAGGAGGGACGAGGACGCGGTCTTTCCGGAGTTTAGATGATTTGGTAACGGTCATAATCTGCCCTACGAGGAGAGTGCTCGAGCGGGGCTCGAGCTGGAGTTCCCGTGGTCGAGGACACCAGGTGTCACGGGCAACGGCGGGCACGGCTGCAGTCTGTGGTCAGGCGCGCTGGCGGGAATCCGCGGGCGCGCGTTCCTCGAGGAGTTGCCTGGATTGGGCCTTTGTTCTTGCTTTTGGGCTAGGGCGGGCCTAGTCTGGAACAGTTTTGTATATGTTTTATAGGTATTTGAGCATTGTTGGAGCAAGAGGAATAAATCTCCAAGATGCATTTTTGGATCAATAAAGGAAGAAGGCCAAGATTGGAGGCCATATGAAGTTATGCATTGGAAGCAACAAAAGTTGCTGAATTGTCATGCATCGCAGGGCAAAATGTTAGTCGTAGGGCAACAATGGACGACTTTAGAAGACCAGTTTTGATGTTGCCTCTGCCTTGTTTTTCCAGGTGATGTAAGTTTGTCGCCTGGTGACAGTAGAAATTTGTTTTAGTTGAGGACATGGCGTAATTTGAGCCAAGTGTATAGAAGTTGTAGCCAGGCGACGTGAGTTGTATCGCGGGGCAATTTTTGTGGAACATAATTTCTTTATATTTTCCTTTTCTTTTCATTTGGAGAGTTATGGTTTTAGGGGTGAGTTTTTGTTCTCCCAACTCCATCAACCTCATTTATATAATGGGTTAGCTTAGATAACAACACTATAGCTTTACTTATGTGTTGTACCCCAAAATTTGCCCTCTCATTTTATCAACATTTCTCATCACAAGACTCTTGGAACTCAAGATCAAGCTAGGGTTTGCTCTGCTCAAGACACCTCCTTGCACTGTTGACCTAAACTAGGGTTTGAGTTTGCACAGGGATTTTTGGACCTTCAATGCCAATGCCCAAAGTGACTTTCATACTTCATGTTGGACTCATAAGTTTGTCCATGCCAAGTTTCAAGCCTTGAATCAAAATTTTGCCCAGTCAATTGGACAGTTGACCTAGAAATCAGCTGTATTGGGGGAAAAGTCAATTGTGACCAATTTACAGTCAAACCTCATGAATTTTGACCCACATCAACATTATGAACTCATATGAACCATTTGATCAAGTTTGGACCACAATTCCACAAGAAATTTGATCAGATCACCAAAAGGGCAAAATGGTCATTTTTAGAGTTTTGACTGTACAAAGGCAATTTTTGACTGTTTGACCTAGCCAGTGGCAAATCAAGTTCAACCATGGACTCAAGGACTCAATGACATTATCTTGACCTATTTAACAAGTTCAAAAGATCTCAAATGCATAGGATTGACAGATGAATTTTTCAGTCAACTGATCAAAATTTGATTGTACACTGAAAAGTCAAACTTTGACTTTTTGGTCAAAATCAAGTGCCAAGAGTCATTTTTCATCAATATGTGTCAAATTATGAAACTTGTTCATCAAGAAACCCAAAATTGCAAATTAGGGTTTGAAATTGAAAATTTTCATAACTTAGAATTTTTCTAAGTTATGAAATTTTCTTAATTTTTCCTAACTTTGCCCCACATTTCACCATGATGCAAATGGATTAAAAAAAACTTACAACATGAAAGTTGTAGTCCTCCACAAAGTCTACAACTTTAATTCACAAAGTTTTCTCAAAAGAAGCTTGGATCTCAAGTTATGATTTTTGGAACAAGGGTCCCTAAAACTTTTAACTTAGAGAAATTTTGCCCTAGTTTAGGCAGGATTTTGACCCATCTTCTTGGCCATTTTTCACATAGTTCCGCTTGGAGTATCAAGTTTCATTTCAAAGATGGATTATAGTACATGTTGCAAGATTTCCAAATTGTCCAAGAACTCCTCAAACACATTTATGGTTAGGGAGAATCGAATGCTTGAAGTTGGCAAAAACTCACTTTGTAACCATGGCCAATACATGTTCATACAAGTTGCAAAATCTGTCCAAACTAGCTTTGTACTTAATTACAGGTCTCTAAACCCTTCAACACTCAAAAATTGAATGCAAACACATTGGTTAGAGGCATTGTTCTGATCAAGGAAGCATTGTACAAAGGATTAATCCATTTTTGGCAAAAAGGTAGCATTGCCACTTTGATAAAGCATGCTTTATGTCAAATTGCTTATCTTGAGCCAAGGACCCAATCTTTTGCAGCAAAAAAAGTTCACTAATATCAGGCAATTGGTACCAACTCTTAGCAGACCCTAAGCTAGATTGTACAAGCCTTTGCATTGTCAATTCTCACTTTTACTTCAAAAACAAGAAACCTTGCAAAAGGTCAACAACTTGCACATCTGATATATTCAACTTTGTCCAACATTCCAAACAAGTTTTGCACATCACTGTGAGCCAGAAACACGAGCCATTCATCCCTCAAACACCCTTGTAAATAAAAATCACATTTTCTTGCAAAACAGGGCAGGCCCTGCAGAATCACTTCCATTTTCACATCCACTCATGCGTTTTGCTTGCAACCAGTTCCAATACCTTCCATTCAACTCACTCAAACTATCCCAAATCTCCATTGCCAACTGTAACTCCATTTACAGTGTTCACCATTTTTATTTCAAGCTTGTGCAGGTTGACTTCTAGAGGCTGATTCAGGAACATTCGAAGTAAACTAGCTATTGGAAAAGACCAAGTGAAGTTCATGCAAGCTACCAGGCACCTCAAAACTTGTTGAGAAGCTCTGAATTGTCCAACTAGAATCAAACTGAAACAGGTATTTCTCCAACTTCTATCTCTCTATTTAGGAACATTTAGCCTTAGGTTTGTGAATGAAAGATGTAATACTCATTGCCATGAAGTTGTACATATGCTCAATTTTCATTTATATTAAGCGTGCTAAGAGAATTTCATCCATGAACATGCTGAAAAAACTAGGTCAGATTTTAGGGCCATAGAAATTCTCTCTGGTCTTTGAGAGTTAGATTAAGTTTTTTATATGGTTAGAATCGTGGTTTGACGCTATACAAGTTTCATGTTTTGAGTTTTGACAAAAGATCACAAATGCAGGAGATACGAGTTTATACACAGAAGGCGCGTGTTTTGTTTGAACGAAGGTTGAAGATGAAGTAGTTGGGCTGGGCCTTGCTACTTCTCACTTTTGACACCCCTTTTTTTCTTTTTGCACCCCCTGGCCCATTTTCTTGTATTTTGACATTTTTGCATTTTTATTTTCTTTTCTGACTTTATTTATTTATTTCCAAATATAAAAAATGCTCCAAAAATATTTTCATATTTTTTTACATTTATTTGGCATTTTATTTTATTTTTTCCAATATAGAAAACATATTAAATATTTTTTTATATTATTAAGACTTGAAAAATAATGTAAATAATACTTTTATTTTTATTTCTTATTTTTATTCACACTGAAAATATTTTCTTGAATATATTTTATTTTTGTAAATATTTTATTTTATACATATTTAATATATTCAATATACATATACATATATATATATATATATATATATATATATATATATATATATATATATATATATATATATATATATATATATATATATATATATATATATATATATATATATATATATATATATATATATATATATATATATATATATATATATATATATATATATATATATATATATATATATATATATATATATATATATATATATATATATATATATATATATATATATATATATATATATATATATATATATATATATATATATATATATATATATATATATATATATATATATATATACCTTTATTTTAGTAAAAACATAGAATAAAAATACAAAAATATTACCTTTTTATTTTTATTATTATTTATACTAAAAAATACATTTTCTTCAATATATTTCATTTTTGTACATATTAATATATTTTTGTATATAAATAATAGATAATATTATTTTCTTAAAGAAAATTAGGGTTTACCCCTTTGATAAATAAAATTAATCCTTTTTTATTTATTTCTTTATATTTCTTTACATTGAAAATATTTTTACATACATAAAAACTTCTTTTTTTGCATAATACATTTTATTCTATATTTATTTATTTTGTTTATTTAAATATTATACATTTAAATATTATGCATTGTAAATTCAATTTGGATGTAATAGTAACTAGGGTTTATATTTCTTGTCAAATACCCCCTATTCAAAAATTATACTCCCATCCCCATAATCATGTTGTAATAGCTTAGAATTTAAATTATCGCACTTAACGCTTTCAATTATGCCATGATTAGAGAATTAGGGTTTGTATGTCCAAATCCAAATCAACAAATAGTTTGACCTAATCAAAGACAAAAATGCATAAAAAAACAAACATAATGCACACTTACACCCCTAGGGTTACAATCCACTTGTTGCCTTCAAAAATGGGCCATGGTATGCATGTGAAGTACTTTGGCAAAACAAAAACAAAACAAAGATCATAGTCCCTCGATGACGCTATCTTGGTTGCCTAAACAAAAATGATCAAGTCCCTCAATAAAATTGCCAAAGATACTTGACACAATTGCTATCATGGTCTATACGATGACCCACGCCTGTCCTGTTTAACATCCTAACACAAGGTTGTTCACCAAATGCAATGGTGAAACAACACTGTTAAAAGGGTTAAAAACATAAGAAAGATCTTTGAGTAAAATAGGGTAGAAAACTCTTAGTTACTTGATCAAAAACATGCAAAAACATCCTTGCTATTTTCAAACACACTTCACAACACAATTTCAAAATCCAACTTTCAAACCTTGAAAACTTTTCAAAAGACAAAAACACCTTTGTATACATTCAAACAAGAATCATTACAAAGGTTGCCACAATGATGGCCTCTTTTCAAAACATCTTTCAAAAACCACACACAAAGCACCATTTCAAACAATTGAAAAGCAAAGCAAGTAATATAAACAAGTAACTAAGAGCCCATGGATAACCATGGATGAAAAGGGTGCTTGTACCTTCCCTTTTCATAATCTACTTCCCGAACCCAAGAAAACATCTCAAAGGTCTTTCCTGTGCTTTTTGACCTTTCCTTAGGATAAAATAAAAAGTCAGTGGCGACTCTTGCTAAACCGAAACATTTGCGAACACAAACGCAAAACCTCAAGTCAGTTCTCCCACCGTATCACAGAACTGGCGACTCTGCTGGGGATATCTTTAAAAGTGGAGTAACCTTAGGGCTTAGATCACCTTTGCAAGCTTATCTTGATTTCTTTGATTGCTTTACATTTAGTTCTCTTGTTTGGGCTTGAAATCCTCCACCCGGATTTGGGAAACATTTATAGGTAAATAGCAATACATTATGGAAACTGTGCGGGGTATACCGACATGGTTGAAGCAATAGCTATATTAGTGCGACATATTTGTGAGTATCGGTAGCCTTTGAGTCAATCAAAGAGAATACGGGGCCGCTGAGTGATGTCATGAAGCACTAATGAACTCTTAGAACCTTACTTGACCATCTTGGCCTTTTTTTTAGGGGTAGTGAGATGACCAACTTTGGTGCAGTCTGAAGTTGGAAGATACTCGATAATACACTCATTGAGGGTTGTTTTCTTGGAATATTTTGGTTGCCTGTTAAGTGACTAAACCAAAACAATGAACACAGAAAATAATCCAGTGATATTGAGCTCTTTAGAACCCGGTTACTATTTAGGACATGTTTAGCCAACTAACTTCAAGAGGGTACTTACCTATGAAACCTCATGCAAGCCTGAAACTAGGATCTTGTGTGACTTGCTTGTACATATGTTTGTGCATACATCATGAACATCATAAAACATCATATGCATCCACTAACCATTTCAAGGGTTTGGATCTTTATCTTTGTTCTTGTTTTGTAGGTCATGGAATCTCTTCGCAGAAAAACAATTCTAGTCAACCTTGTGAGAATCCCTCCTTAACTCAAGGAGCTTACTTCCAAGATTCTAGAGAATTCTCTCTTCAGTGAAAGACATGGTAGACTTCTCAACTTGGTCAACTCCAACATTGATGAAGACATGGTGAAATTTCTCTTCCAGTTCTTTGACCCCCTACACCACTGCTTCACATTCCCTGATTACCAACTAGTACCTACTTTGGAGGAATTTTCTCAACTCTTGAGAATTCTTATTCTTCATCAACTACCCTACAACGGTACGGAAAAAGAACCAAAGCCTGAAGATGTTGCTCAAGCCTTACACTTGCAACCATCTGATATCAAAGGTCATTGGGAAACCAGAAGTGGTGTCAAGGGTTTCTTGGCAAAGTTCCTGTTTGAGAAGGCACAAGATTGCTGGAATTCTCTAGATCTACAAGCTTTTGAGGAGATTGTAGCACTTCTCATCTATGGGTTGGTCTTGTTCCCAAACCCTGATCAGCTTATAGATGTGAATGCTGTCAAGATTTTCATGTCTCAGAATCCTGTGCCTACATTGCTTGGGGATATCCTACACTCATTTTACACACGAACAATGAGGAAAAGAGGTGTTCTCATGTGTTGTACTCCTCTCCTAGCAAGGTGGTTTATTTCTTACCTTCCACAATCAGTTTTGAAGAATGAGCAGGGTTTAAGGTGGTCACAACGATTGATGATCCTCACACATTTTGATGTTCATTGGTGTTCTTGGTCCAGAGAAAATATCATCATCATTGATCGTTGTGGGGAATTCCCTAATGTACCACTACTTGGCATTAGGGGAGGCATTACCTACAACCCATGTTTAGCTCTAAGACAGTTTGGATATGCTAGAAGGGATGACCCTCATAATATGTTGATTCTTGACTTGGTTTTTGACTTCGACAACGATGCGCAAGGACTTCGACAAAAGTTCATCAGAGCTTGGAGGATGCCCAACAAAGTGGATAGTAAGACACTGGGGCACAAGAATTCCATCCCCCTTGAGCCTTATCTCAGGTGGGTACGAACCCGCTCCCAGAATCTTATGATGCCATATCCTCACATTCTCCCCGTGATCAAAGAGCCTGTTATGGAAGGAGAGGTTCCATACACCCTCCTACATCCTGACATGCCAACATCATTGGAAGAATTATAAAAGAGTTGGATCCAACTCAAAGAAGAACATAATACTTTTGAAGCCAACTTCTATGCCAGTGAGAAGAAGGTTTTGGAGCTTACCCTCCGACTTCATGAGGAGGAAACTCTCAACACTTACATCGCACCAAAGAGGATGCACAATGTCTTTTTATATTAAGAATTTTGTAATATTTTTCCCACGGGGCACTTATGTACTAACAAATTTCTTCTTAATATGACGTGTGTTGTTTTTTGTTTGCAACAAATTTGAATTTCTGAATCCTTGAATGCATTACATGAATAACATATCATTCATCATATGCATAAACAGGTCTTCACACCAGGTTTCCTTATCTTTCTGCTGTTTATTTCAGCAAGATGGATTTGGAGCAGACGGTTAAGGATCTGCAAGCGCAGAACTCTCAATTCCAGCAACTCCTCATGACCTTAGTAAAGGGTCAAGAGGACCTTAAAGCCTTATTGGAGAAAGATAAAGAGAAAAAGAAGAAAAAGGCCCGGTGTGGTCATTATGGGAAGAAGGTTTGAAAACAATGCTAGAAAAGTTCTCGAATTCCCCCCGACGTTTGATGAAGGGGCTGGTAAAGGAAAAGGAACTGTGATGCCTTCTAAATCTGAAGTTGAAGAAGAAGAAGAGGAAGAGGATGAAGATTACTCCGAACAGCAATATCCCCCGGCGGATGATAAGTTTAAAAATCTTGAGGATCGGTTGGCAGCCATGGAATTGCAAAGGGTACATGGTTTAGATTTCGAAGAACTAGGGTTGGTCACTGGGATCGTTATTCCTCCCAAGTTCAAAGTTCCTACATTTTCTAAGTATGACGGTTTGTCCTGCCCAAAGATGCATCTAAGATCCTACGTCAGAAAGATCCAACCCCACTCTTCTGGTAAAGATCTTTGGGTCCATTTTTTCCAAGACAGTCAGTCAGGCACACAATTGGACTGGTTCTATCAACTTGAGAGGTCTAAGGTTCATAACTGGGAAGATTTAGCTGCTGCTTTCTACCGGCAATACCAATACAACGCTGATTTAGCACCTACTCGTACTCAACTACAGAGTATGGGTATGGTTTCTAACGAGGGATTTAAAGAGTATGCCCAGAAGTGGCGTGATCTGGCTGGAAGGGTGCAGCCACCATTGTCGGATAGAGAGTTGATTGACATGTTTTTAGGGACCCTGTCTGCCCCTTTCTTCAATCATTTAATTGGGAGTTCCTCCGCGGGATTCACCGAATTAATTCTGATCGGTGAAAGGGTCGAGGCTGGCATTAAAAGTGGTAAGATTCAGAAAGATGCATTCGCGTCCACTGCTATTAAGAAGACCTTCCCAGCTAAAAAGGAAGCTTCTGCTATTTATTCTCAGAAAAGCCAAGGAAGAATCGAGCGCCGACCAACTGTGGGGGCTGTGATGGTCCAAAACTCTTCAAATGATCAACCTCGCAGCAATCAGCCAAGATATAATCAGCAAAGAGTAGAAAGGCCACAACGGTAGTTCACTCGAATCAACATGACACCGGCTCAAGTACTCCCTCATCTGCTAAAGTTGAATCTTACCAATTTGAAGGAAGCGCCAAAGAACCCTAATACCTCTTCTCCATATTACCACTCCAATGAAAAATGTGCTTACCACTCTGACAGTATAAGGCATGATACCAACAACTGTTAGGCTCTTAAGAACAAAATCCAAGACTTGATCGACGCCAAGGAGGTAGAATTCGATGCGCCCAAAAATCCGAATGTGATTTCTGCCCCAATGCCCAAGCACGGTCATGATGTTCATGCCGTTATGGAAGATCTTCATGTTACCAATGTTGCTGACATTTTAACTCCCTTACCAGTGATTAAAGTGAATTTGATAAGAGCCGGGATATTCCTAGGTTGTGGAAAAGACTGTTACTTTTGTTTAAACATATGAGCTGACTGCCCACTGTTGAAATCAGGCATCCAACGCCTGATGGATACCCAAGAGATACTCTTTCAAAAGACTCCTGTTGATACCTTCACTCTTGTTACTCCTGCTACCTTTGTTACTTCAACCAATGACATTGCAATAATAACCATCTCCGACAATCTTCCCAAGGCCTGCAAAAGGCCTGTCAAGATTATGCCTAATCCTAAGTTTGTGCCATTAAAAATCACCATGCCGAGGCCTGTCCCGTATCAATATAACAAGACAATACCATGGAACTACGGAGGAGAAATCTTCTATCATGTGTGATACGGTGGGAGAGAACTGACTGTTTTTTGGAATGCTGGTTTGCGTTTTGCGTTTGTTTTTGCAAAATGTCGCGGTAAGCAAGAGTCGCCACCGTCTTTTATTTTATCCAACAAGGAAAGGAAAAAAGCACAGAAAAATTCATTTTTCGAGATGTTTCTCGGGTTCGGGGGGTAGATTATAGAAATGGAAGGTGTTAGCACCCTTTCTATCCGTGGTTATCCACGGGCTCTTAGGTACTTGCTCAAAGTGTTTTCAAATTTGCTTTCTTTGTGTTTGTGGGTTTGAAGAGGGTTTTTGTTTGAAAGGTGTAAGTGTGAAAATTTGTTTTTTGAAAGAGCAAGTACTTAAGAACCATCTACCTACTCGAAAAAGGAAGCGTTATATGCTATCTTCCTTTAGACAATGCTAGCCCACTATTGATGAGTAGGTAGCACCGCCGTTGGAGTTTAAGGGTCAATTCGATTAAGGGACGTGCAGTCACTAAAGCAATGTTCGGACGCCTTAGCGGTAACCCTAATGTCTTAGATCATTTGTTTTGAGGCAACAATATCTGAGGCAACCGTTTTGAGGCGACTGTGATCTTTGGACAAGAGGGCGACCTCTAAAGTGACCTATACTCAATGACCGCGTACGAAGGCAACCAAGTGGGGTGTACCCTAAGAGTGCGCATGTGCGAGTGTGTCGTTCTCAGTTAATTTTGTCTTTGTACATGTCAATGGTTATCTAAGTTGATTTTAGGTTTAACATCCATTCTTGTCATGTATACCTATTATCAAACATCTAACAGTTTATAAGTTGCAGAAATTAAATTGCGGAAATTAAACTAACTATTACAAGGCGTCGGGTATTTACATCGCCAAAAGCAACCCTTGAAATTGAAATGCGGAAAATAAATAAAGCGGTAAAAATAGTAAAGTCCTATTAAACTATTACATTCCAAGAAACAGATACAATATTGAATAAAATGGATCGCGTGCGGAAAATTAAATCGGGCGCAAGTTTTTAGGGTTTTGACCCTTTGTTATTCAAGAAAAGATTTTTGGTTATTTTTTAATTAAGAAAGAAATTGATCTAGGTTAATTATTAAATAAATAAATTAATTAATAAAAATATTTTTTGGGTTTTTTGGTAATTAAAGAAATAAGAATAAATTTGATCAATGTTAATAAAATCTAATTGTCTAAGTTAATTTTAATTATTGCAAAATATATTAAAAGTTATTCCTAATTAGAACTAAATTAATATTTATTAACAAAAATAAAATACTGAAAATTAATTTAATAAACAAAATACTTTTTTGGTTTTTAATTTTATGAAGGAAAACATGTGATTGGTTAATTAATAATTAAAAATAATAACAATAAATAATTAAGAGAAATAATAAAAGAAAAGAGAAAGAATTAGGGTTTGGGCCTGATTTTGGAGGTTTATTCAGCAATCCCAGGGCCCAATTTCATTGGCCTGGCTTGACTTTTCCTGATTCCATGTGTGCACTTTGACCAGGTAGTATGGCGGACATCACATCTGGACCACCAGATCTGGCCTGGGGCCATCTAGAAAGTGATTAAGGGAGGGAGTATGATGGACCATGCGTTTGGATTTACACTGGATAACCTGTAGAAAAAATAGAACAAATGCATGGGGGACCTGGGATTCGAACCCAGGTCCTGTTGGTACTTGAAGGCACGCCACTACCACTCAGCCACTATGTCTCAATTGTCAATAGATTAATCAACAATAATATGGGAAAACACGCTAATATGCCAGAAATAAAAAAAAGTGCGCGAATATTTGAACCAGCCAACCAGGGGGAGACGCGTCATCGTCTTCTTCCTTCAACCCTGTATTTTTTCCTGCGGATTTATATCCGCAGCTAAATTCGTATGTCCAAACTAAAATCCGTTCTAGGCCATGAAAATCAAATTCAGGACTATGGTTATGCTCGTCTATCTCCCCTGGTTACGTCCATGTCCATCAATGGCACTGATTTTGCCTGAAAAAGAAATGCCTAAAAAAACAAACCACGAACCCTAGATTCAGCTATGGGGTTACAGGTCAGATAAATGCAATTGGCTAATGCAGAATGCTTGTAAATTGGACGATAATCATGAATATGCAAAGATTTTGTAAGAAAAGTGCAAGAATAAGGATCTACGAATTCAAACGAAAAGAATTTTTTTGAGACACTTACATAGCTTTTGTGCGTGTATGGAGACTGGCTTTGGGTTGGTTTTGCTTCAATGATTGTCCAGCAATGGATTAGTGTTGAGTTTCGCTTCTGAAAATGCCTCTAAGAATGATTTCAGTTTCAAACTTTTTTGGCAATTTTTCAAGTTTTGTTCTTGATGCTCTTGCAGCCTCTAGCCCCAAATTCGTGTGCTTTCACTTGTATATGTATGCTGCAATGTATTAGGTCAACAAATTGGTCTTGAATCCTTGTACATCAATGCTTTGAGATTGGATTTGATCCTCCATTGAAAACTTGCTTAATTTGCCAAAAATCCAATCTTTTTGCACATGGAATGATTGATACTAATTTGATCATGACATTGATGATGATTAGGTCCTGAAAATAGAAAAAGATCTCATGTAATCAAGTTTTGGGATTTTATTTGATTTAAATTGATTTAAAACTAAATAATTCAATAAAAAATCAAATAAAATATAAAAATTGATAAATGGACACAAGGTTGTATCTAGGACACGTGTGGAATGTGACAAGCCCAAATCATGTGGAAAAGAATGGGCCCATTTGACAAATTTTGAAGTTTTGGGGATAGTTGACTTTTGGCAATTTTGCAAAAATTCCCAACTTCAACAATGCATAACGTCTTCAATTTTGAACTTTTGGAAGTTTTATTTGACTTCTTAGAAAGCTTGAGATGTCCTCTAATCAACCCTTTTGGTCTCATCTCATTTTGATATTCCATTCTCAAGTTACAAGCTTTGGAAAAAAAGGTGTTTTTGTTGACTTTCAAAAATTACATATAATGTCCAAATTTATAACTTCTTGTGAGTACTTTTATTGATCTTGGGGTATGAATATAGATTGTAGGAAATTGAATCCTCTTCAAAATGAGCTTTGGATGGGCCATTTCGCATAAAGTATGAGAAAGTTATGCTTGGTCAAAGTTGAGTTGACTTTTCCTACAAAACCCTAATTTAGCAACTTTTGAGTCTTGATGAATTTTGAGCAATCCTTGATGAACCATGATCAAACCTTGATCAAATGATGAAATATCCTTCAAAATGAGAATGTTGACAAAAAATCTTGAAGTTTGACTGTATATAGGTCACAGTTGACTTTTGCCCTAGCACAGTCGATTTTTGGACCCTTTGAGCAATTGACTAAGCAAACTTCCTCTGCAAGGCTTGAAATTTGACATGGATGAACTTGAGAACATATTAGTACATTGGGGAGAACTTGAGGTCATTTGGACTCAAGGATCTTGATGCAACACAAAACCCTAATTTGGGGTTGACTGCCTTAGGAGATAGCTTGACTGTCCAACTCTTGAGCAATCTTGAGCCACTTGGAGATTTTTATTGCCATGTTTTGAGAAATATGAGAGGGCAAATTTTGGGGTACAATAGCTTCCCCTGTTCAATATTCTTAAACCTGAGGATATAGATTGGCTTTCGGGCCTTTCGTGATCCGAAGGTGGAAGATGATTGAACACTAGAGTGCCCAGAAATTTGCACTCTCATGAAGTTGTATCAGCCTTGTGATGTCGGGAATGGGCTTACAGATGCCATTTGGAGACTGTTGATAGGAGGTCTAAACTTCGACTGCAATACGAATCAGGGAGATCTTATCGTTGATCTAACTAACCAGAGAAGGTCTTGGATTAACTTTGACTGGATAAGAATCAGAAAAACCTTAGGGTCGATTTAACTAAACCAGATGAAAGTCTTGGAATATCTTCAACTGGAATACGAATCAGGGAGATCTTAGGGTCGATCTGACTGAACTAGAGAAGGTCTTGGATTAACTTTGACTGGATTGGAATCAGAAAAATCTTAGGATCGATTTAACTGACCCAGACAAAAGTCTTGGAATATCTTCAACTGGAATACGAATCAGGGAGATCTTAGGGTCGATCTGACTGAACCAGAGAAGGTCTTGGATTAACTTTGGCTGGATCGGAATCAGGAAAATCTTAGGATCAATTTAACTGAACCAGACAAAAGTCTTGGAATATCTTCAACTAGAATACGAATCAGGGAGATCTTAGGGTCGATCTGACTGAACCAGAGAAGGTCTTGGATTAACTTTGGCTGGATCGGAATCAGAAAAATCTTAGGGTCGATTTAACTGAACCAGAAAAAAGTCTTGGAATATCTTCAACTGGAATACGAATCAGGGAGATCTTAGGGTCGATCTGACTGAACCAGAGAAGGTCTTGGATTAACTTTGACTGGATCGGAATCAGAAAAATCCTAGGGTCGATTTAACTGAACCAGACAAAAGTTTTGGAATATCTTTAACTGGAATACGAATCAGGGAGATCTTAGGGTCGATCTGACTGAACCAGAGAAGGTCTTGGATTAACTTTGGCTGGATCGGAATCAGAAAAATCTTAGGGTCGATTTAACTGAACCAGACAAAAGTCTTAGAATATCTTCAACTGGAATATGAATCAGGGAGATCTTAAGGTCGATCTGACTGAACCAGAGAAGGTCTTGGATTAACTTTGACTAGATCAAAATCAGAAAAATATTAGGGTCGATTTAACTAAACCAGACAAAAGTCTTGGAATATCTTTAATTGGAATACGAATCAGGGAGATCTTAGGGTCGATCTGACTGAACCAAAGAAGGTCTTGGATTAACTTTGGCTGGATCGGAATCAGGAAAATCTTAGGATCGATTTAACTGAACTAGACAAAAGTCTTGGAATATCTTCAACTGGAATACGAATCAGGGAGATCTTAGGGTCGATCTGACTGAACCAGAGAAGGTCTTGGATTAACTTTGGCTGGATCGGAATCAGAAAAATCTTAGGGTCGATTTAACTGAACCAGACAAAAGTCTTGGAATATCTTCAACTGGAATACGAATCAGGGAGATCTTAGGGTCGATCTGACTGAACCAGAGAAGGTCTTGGATTAACTTTGGCTGAATCAGAATCAGGAAAATCTTAGGATCGATTTAACTGAACCAGACAAAAGTCTTCCATAGATGTAGTTTTTCTTTTGAGGGGACTACCAGGTCATATGAGTAGTCAAAGGTGTTTACTGATTCGTCTTTTCCTGAAATGGTAAAGGGTCAGTCAAATGCAATGTCATGATGTATGACATGCATGATATATATTAAGCAATGATGCTCTCAACATAAATGAGATTGTGTGGTATGATGCGTATATGCATATATCATGATGTATGGAAATGTGATGTTTTAGCTGGGGAAAATAAATCCCAGATAGCTGCTGAAGAATAGAGCTGGATTCTTCGTTTCCGCTGGGGATGGCGAACGAAGAGAATAAGCCTGTAGGAGAGGATGACTCCGTTGGGGAATAAACTGATGAGGAGATTACTATGTGGGGGAAGAGATGCTCTGCTGAGGGTTCCACTGATAAATTCCGTCGGGAGGAATTATCGTTGCTGGTGATATTGAATCCTATTGAGGGACTGAATTCCTGTTTGTGAAAGGAAAGAACTCCGCTGAGGATGATCTCTCAGTGGCGACTTTACCGGGGATAACCTGTTAGACTTTTGTAGGGATAATCCTCCGAGTTCTGCTGGGAATGATCCTTTGAACTCGGCTGGGGAGATTTATTTGGTACTCCGCTGGGGATGAACTTCCAGAGTCTACTGGGGATGATTCTTCAACTCCACTGGGGAAGCTTTTTCAGACTGCGCTGGGAAAATTTTAACTCCACTGGGGATATCTTGTGCCCTGCCAGGGAACATTTTTATACTCTGCCAGGGAATATTAAGACTGTCGGGGATATCAAGCCTTTTTAGTGCTGATGGTAGATCAACTCTGCTTGGGGAGAGCATTGCTGATTTGTTCATAGTTGAAAGTCCCAACTGGGGGAGAGCTACCATTACTGTCTTACTCTACGGGGAGTGAAGGTATCTTATCCATATTCTTCAGCTGAATCTACCTTTGTACCTGGTGGACAGAGCAACTGTATAGTTTGGACAATTTTTATTTGCCCTTGTTTCTGATATTACCAGTAATCATTTTTGTTTCGCATGTAAATATTTATGATCAGCAATTAATGTCAAATGCATATATCAAAAATGAACCTTGGACGTTCTTTGCGAATCAAAATAGATAAAAGAAAAACAGTTTGAAATTTCTTTGAGAAGGGATTGTATTGATTTTGAAGTTTGACCTGCAAATAGGCGTTTTTGTACAAGAGGCTGACGTACTAGTAAGGGAACGTCGCCGAGCAAATAGAATTTACACAAATTGTGAAAAACAAAACAGCTATGTGAACAATCCCACTGGGTTCCAATTCTGCTATTGCCTTTATGTCCTCGAGCATCTCATCACTTTGCTACTTGGCTGAAGGTAGATCAGATTGATTAGTGTCGTCCGAGCTTAATAGTTGATACCGAAGTCTGGATGCAAGGTGATCCAATGAGACATAGTGTTACTCTGATCCCTAATTTTTGCCTGGACCGCCCTTTCGGGTTTTCAGTCCACCGGGATACCCTTTTTTGCCCAAGTCGCCTTTTCAGGTTTTCGACTTGCCGGGTGTACATATTTTTTTATTTTCATCCCTTATTTTTGCCCGAACCCTTTTGGTTCGCCGGGAAGCCCATATTTTTGCCTAGGTCAGTCAACCTAGTGGGTCTTTGATTATGCTAGTATCTTTTCACTATGTCTGCATTGACAGGGTGAGGAAGGTCGTCACCATCCATGGTGGTTAGAATCATAGCTCCTCCTGAGAAAATGTTCTTAACCACAAACGGCCCTTCGTAAGTAGGTGTCTATTTGCCCTTGGGATCACCTTGAGGTAGAATAATGCGCTTGATTACCAGATCCCCAACTTGATACTCTTGTCGTCTAACTTTCTTGTTAAATGCCTTGATCATCCATTTTTGATACGTTTGACCATGACAAATAGCAGTAAGTCTCTTTTCGTCGATTAGGTTTAGCTGATCAAGTCGGTTCTGAATCCAGTCATCTTCCCTCAAACCTACATCCTTCATGATCCGAAGAGAGGGTATCTGAACTTCAATGGGCAAGACTTCCTCCATGCCATATACCAAGGAGTAGGGTGTTGCCCCTGTTGACGTCCGTCTTGAGGTACGGTACCCATGAAGAGCAAACGGTAACATCTCGTGCCAGTCTTTGTATGTCACCGTCATCTTCTGCACAATCTTCTTAATGTTCTTATTAGCCGCTTATACAACCCCATTCATCTTCGGCCGGTAGGGAGAAGAGTTATGATGCTGTATCTTGAACTGTTTGCAGAGCTCAGTGATCATCTTATTGTTGAGATTTGTACCATTGTCCGTAATGGTCCTCTCTGGTACACCGTATCGACAAATCAGATTGTGCCGAATGAACCGTGCCACGACGTTCTTGGTTACGGTAGCAAAGGAAGCTGCTTCAACCCACTTTGTAAAGTAATCAATAACCACCAGGATGAAACGGTGCACGTTGGATGCCGTAGGCCTGATCTCGTGAATCATATCAATGCCCCACATTACAAAAGGCCAAGGTGTTGTCAAGACGTTCAGAGGAACTGGAGGTATGTGCACCTTATCAGCATAGACCTGGCACTCGTGACATGTCCGAAAATGCTGATAACAATCGACTTCCATTGTGGACCAAAAGTATCCTGCCCGTAGGATCTTCTTTGCCATGGTGTGTCCACTGGAATGAGTTTCGAAAGTACCTTCATGCAACTCTGCCATGATCCTTTCTGCTTCATTCTTATCCACACAACGCAGTAAGGTCGAATCATGGTTGCGCTTATAAAGGATGCCATTGCTGATGAAGAACTTTGCTGCGAACCTCCTCAGAAACTTCTTGTCATTAACAGATGCACCCTCGGGGTATTCTTGAGTTTCAAGATACCTTTTCACCTTATGAAACCATGGTTTTTCTGTTACCTCTTCAGTCTCAATGTCACAACAATGTGCAGGTTCGTCCAATCTTTCAATGATAATCCGGGAATCCTCATTGTCCCAATTGACTTTGAACATAGAAGACATCGTAGCTAGCGCGTCCGCCAACTGATTCTCCTCTCTAGGGAAGTGTTCAAAGGTTATCTCTTCGAAGTGGGGAAGCAAAGTCAACACATACTCTATGTAAGGAATAAGATTAGGGTGTTTCGTATCCCACTCGCCTTTGATCTGACTGATCACGAGAGCGGAATCTCCGAAGACACTTAGAAACTTAATCCTTAGGTCAATTGCTGCTTGAAGACCCATGATGCACGCTTCATACTCCGCCATGTTGTTGGTGTAGTTGAAACATATTCGGACGGTGAACGGTGTATGAGAGCCTTTAGGAGATATGATCACAGCGCCAATGCTGTTACCCAAAGTGTTTGAAGCTCCATTAAAGTACATAGACCATCGAGATCCTTCCTCAGGTCCTTCATCCGGTCCAGGTGTCTCACAGTCAGTTACCAACATGATATTCTCGTCCAGAAATTCAAAGTTCATAGACTGGTAATCATCCACTGCCTGATGTGCCAAATGGTCTGCCAACACACTTCCTTTGATTGCCTTTTGGGTCGTGTACTAGATGTCATACTCAATCAAGATCATCTGCCATCTTGCTATTCTCTCGGATAAGGCAGGCTTCTCGAAGATATACTTGATTGGATCCATCTTCGATATCAATAGAGTAGTGTGAGTCAGCATATACTATCTCAGCCAGCGAGCAGCCCATGCCAAAGCGCAGCAAGTTTTCTCAAGCAACGAGTATCGGGTCTCGCAGTCGGTAAACTTTTTGCTAAGGTAATAAATAGCATGCTCTTTTTGGCCAGACTCGTCATGCTGACCTAGCACACACCCCATTGAGTTGTCGAGTACTGTCAAGTATAAGATCAAAGGTCTCCCTTCAACCGGAGGCATCAAAATGGGTGGCTCTTGGAGATACTCTTTGATCCTTTCAAAAGCGGTCTGACATTCATCGTTCCAACGTACTACTTGATCTCTCTTCAGCAGCTTAAAGATTGGCTCACAAGTAGCAGTCAAGTGCGAGATGAATCGGGCAATGTAATTCAGTCGTCCCAGGAAGCCTCTAACTTCTTTCTCTGTTTGGGGAGCTGGCATTTCTTGTATAGCTTTCACTTTTGAAGGATCCACTTGAATACCTTTGTCACTTACAACGAAACCCAACAGCTTACCAGATCTCACCCTGAAGGTGCACTTGTTCGAGTTTAACCTCAGCTTGTACAACTTCAACCTGTCAAATAAATTCTGCAGATGGTCAAGGTGTTCTTTCTCAGTATGGGACCTTGCAATCATATCGTCGACGTATACTTCAATCTCATGATGGATCATGTCATGAAACAAAGCCACCATGGCACGCTGATACGTTGCCCCAGCATTCTTCAATCCAAAAGGCATGACCTTGTAGCAAAAAGTACCCCATTGAGTAACAAAGGTTGTCTTCTCCATGACTTCGGGAGCCATTTTAATCTGATTATAACCGGAGAAACCATCCATAAAGGAGAAGACTTTATGCTACGCGGTGTTGTCAACCAGAACGTCTATATGAGGTAGAGGGAAGTCATCCTTGGGGCTTGCCCTGTTCAGATCCCTATAGTCAACACACATTCGAACCTTACCATCCTTCTTCGGTACAGGAACCATGTTGGCCATCCACTGAGGGTAAGAAGTAACTGCTAGAAAACCGACGTTAAACTGTTTCATAACTTCAACCTTGATTTTCTCAGACATCTCTGGACGCATTCGGCGGACCTTTTGTTTCACTGGAGGACAGTCTTCCTTGGTAGGCAGGCGGTGAACCACAATATCGGTATCCAACCCAGGCATATCTTCGTAAGACCAGGCAAAGATCTCAACATAGTCACGCAACATCTGAATCAACCGTTGCTTCACACTAAGCTCTAGATTTGCACCGATCTTGACCTCCTTCTTGTCTGTCTCTATACCCAGATTCACTGTTTCCACTTGCTCTTCATGTGGCTGTATAGCCCTCTCTTCTTAAAGTAACAGTCTTGCAAGTTCACCAGGCACTTCACAATCATCTTCACCTTCGTATTCGGCTAAGTTGATCGGATTTTCGAAGTCATAACTGGCAGTAGCACAGTCGTTACCAGTGAGATTCAGAGTGGATGTAGACATATATATGTGAGTGTGTGTAAAATAGCTGTTTTGCAATATATAATAAATAAAAACAAGGAGCACAAAATTTGAAATGCAAGAACGTCCGATGCTTTTATTAATGATATATGAAAATGACACACATAAAGCCCTCACAAATGAAGCCACGGTGCCCCGGGTAAGACATCGGGCCATAGAGTTTAAAACATTGTCTGTTACATATTCAAAACAAAAAGTTTCATTATTGGGTAAAAAAAGAAATATGGATGAAGTCCTTTGCTTTCCAGTTGCTTGGTCCACCGTCGATCGTAGGATAGATCCAGCTATCGAACTCAGACTCTTCCACACCATCTTCAATGGTATTCACTCCCGAGTTGCTGATGAACAAGGGAGGTCTTCCGATCCGTGCATTCTGAACGGTCTTTTGAGCTTCTGCAGTGAAACCCAAACCAAACTTATTAGTCTTCTATGTAAAATCAGGGAGTTGTCCCCAATTTGCACACCCACCTTTCTCGACAACATCCCGGGCATCCTTAAAGGAAGCCATCTTCATAGGAGAATCTTCAACAACAATCTCAGTTGATGCCAGCGTCTGGGGAACCTCTTCAAAATGCTGAAACGAGGTCTCAATGAATTCCCCATCCATCTCTACATACCGGAAAGAGTTGAGGTGGCTCACCATGTACTCTTCCTCTCCTTGTACTGTCACAATCTTCCCTTTCATTGGGTACTTCAGCTTCTGGTGGAGCGTTGAGGTTACGGCCCCAGCTTTGTGGATCCATGGACGACCCAGCAAACAAGAATAAGATGGCTGAATGTCCATCACATAGAATATAGATGCAAAAACCTGAGAACCAACCTTAATCGGGATATCAACTTCTCCGTGCACCATCCTCTTAGACCCATCAAAGGCCCTAACAATAATGTTGCTTGGCTTCAGCTCCAACCCTTCACAGTCCAACCGGTCTAGAGCTTTTTTAGGCAAGACGTTCAATGAGGAACCAGTATCCATTAATACATGAGAAAGAGTAGTGCCCCTGCATTCAATAGAGACATGCAGGGCATCGTTGTGATTCTTCCCTTTAGCAGTCAAGTCGGTGTCAGAGAAACCCAACCCATTATCAGCAGTCAGATTGGCCATGCAATCTTTAAACTGATCAACTGATGTATCTTGTGGTACGTGTGCAGTCTTCAGGAATGCAATCAGAGCCTTGGCATTGGCCTCTGAGCATAGCAACAGTGACAGCATAGAGATTTTGGATAGGGTTTGCCCCAGCTGCTCGACTACATTGTAGTCACTCTTTTTGATAATCTTCAGAATCTCTTCCATCTCTTGTCTAGAAGCTTCAACAGTAATCGTCTTTGGTGCCTCCGTCCGGGCCGGCTCATCAGTGGTCCCTTTGCCCTGAGTATTAGGTGACTCAGCGACAGGGGTAAGAATAGGAACTTGAACAGGAATAGTAGCAGGTACACTGGCAGGTGTAATAACAATAGGTTTTTGGGCAGTTGGTGGAGAGATATCAGGTGAGAAAAGTCTTCCGCTGCGGGTGACTTTAGCAGGTTCAACAATATTGCTAACGTCAGTATCAGCATCCAACTCTTGTTTAACTCTGTGAAAATAAACATCGGCCCCGTAATGCCAAGGGACAGCTTTATCAGAGGTGTAGGGGATAGGCCCAAGAATAGTGATGATCAATGGTGCGATTCTTGGAACAGATGTAATTCTAACAGGCTTTCTCGAGGAAGCCTTGGAAGAATTGTCGATAATGGTGATAATATCAACTTCTTCAGTATGAACTAAGGGAACAACAGTCTTCTCAAACAGAATTTCTTTACTATCCATCAGGCGTTAGACACCTGATTTCAAAAGATGGCAACCAATTGGTAGGGCAGAACACATACGGCAACCTTCGTCACAGCCCGGAAATAAACCAGCTAGCAAAAGTTTCTTCTTCACAGTCATCAAAGGGGTAACAATGTCGTTCACAGAAACCACAAACGAGTCTTCTTCTATAGCATTCACTCCATGCTTGGGCATAGGAGCAGTCACAACATAAAGTCTTTCGGGCGCCTCGAACTCAATCTCCTTAGCATCAATTAAGTCCTGTATTTTGTTCTTCAAAGCCCAACAATCATTTGTATTATGTCCCGGGCTATCAGAGTGAAAAGCACAGCGGGCATTAGGGTTGTACTTTGGTGACGTAGTGTTGGGATTCTTCGGGGCCTCCCTTGGAATCACTAGATTGGTCTTTAACAACTGCGACAGAATCTGAGACAAAGTCATGTTGAGATGGGTGAATTGCCTTCGAGGTCTCTCGGCCTTTTGTTGATTGTTGTGCTGAGGAGCACCAGCAGGTCTTGAAATAACAACCGCATTAACAGATTGGCGGCGTTCAAGTCTATTCTGGCTTTTCAAACTGTAGACAACACTGGACTCTTTCTTAAAAGGCTTTTTCTTGGTGCTTGATGAAGCACCCTTTTGTATCTTGCCAGCCTTAATACCAACCTCAATCCTTTCACCGGTCATAATTAGCTCTATAAACCCAGACGAAGAGCTTCCAATCAGGTGGTTGAAAAATGGACCAGACAAGGTCCCCAGAAACATATCCACAAGCTCCCGATCAGCCAAGGGTGGTTGCACTCTTCCGGCGAGGTCCCTCCACTTATGAGCATAATATTTGAAACCTTCGCTCGTTCCCATAGACATACCCTGGAGTTGGGTACGCGTGGGAGCGAGGTTGGAATTATATTGGTACTGCCTGTAGAAAGCAGTAGCCAAATCCTCCCAACTGCGGATACTGGCTCCGTCCAACTGGTAAAACCATTCAAGATGAGTCCCTGAGAGTCCGTCTTGAAAGAAGTGGATCCATAGGTTCTTATCAGCGGTGTACGGCTGAATCTTCCTTACATATGACCGGAGGTGCAGCTTCAGACAAGAAACTCTGTCATACTTAGAAAAGGCTGGTGCTTTGAACTTGTGGGGAATTACCACCCCAGATGATAGACCCAGATCACCAAAGTCCATACCATGCACTTTTTGTACCTCCATCGCACTCAACCGGTCTTCCAGTTGTTTGTATCTATCCTCAGCCGGAGGATACTGGTCTTCGTCAAAGTCCGTCTCATTGTCTGAGACCACAGGGCTAGGAGCCCTTTTTTCTTCCTGACTATCTTTCCCTCAAGATGAGGTGGTCAAATCAACTTCATCCTGTAGCCTGTTTCCAAACCTGTGACCTGTGTTAAACAGGACTATCCTCTTCTTCTTCTTCTTTTTCAGAATCAGGGTCTTCAGATCTTGCTGACCCTTAGCTAGATTCATGAACAACTCTTGGAATTGGGCATTCTGGGCCTGTAGGGCCTTGATTGCTTGCTCAATTGATGGTTCAGCAGACATGATGAGTGCTGAAATAAACAGTGAAGAAGATAAGAGACCTGTAATGGGTACCTGTTATGAAGTGCATGGGATGAAATGTGTATGATATGATTTCAAAGACAATCGAGAGATTCAAATTCGTAAACAAGAAATGAAACACACTTTTTTTAGATAAACTTTGAAATTAAAATTGTTCAACAGATGCCCTTAAGGCGTTACAAGAAAGGAAATACTGAAAATTAAATAAAAAATAGAAAGGAAATAATCAAAGGAAAATCAGTGCTCCCATGGTCGCTTCTTGTCGGTGCGGACATAGTCATTGAGGATCCGCTCGTTCTCCAGCTGTCTAGTCAACTTCTGGATCTTCTGCTTTTGCTCGTTAAACTTTTCTCAGTAAGCATCCCGCTCTTCTCTCAGCTGCATCCAAGACCTTTTCAGTTCCCCAATGTCAGTGGGAATGTAAGGATAGAGGATGGTAGGAAGAACCCCCACTTCATTAGCAACTTCAACAATGATAGGCAGGACGGCTTCATACGACATTCCCAACTTTTGGGCACGGATGCGAACCCATCTGAGATATGGCTCCATTGGAAGAGAAGTCTTTGGACCCAACTCATGTGGATCAGATCTGTGAACTCTATCCCAAGCCCTTATGAACCTGTGGCGTTGCTCGTCGCTGTCCCCTTGAAAATCAAAGGTGATACTAGGCATTAGCAGCTCATGAGGTCCTTCTCTTCTGGCTCGCCCAAACTGACGTAATGCCAAGCATGGATTATAAGAAATTCCTCAGTGGGTTCCTATCAGTGAGACATTGGGGTATTCCCCACAACGATCAATGATAGCCACCTCGTCCATACCCTTGATGGTCCAGATGATGTGATTATGAGAGAGAGAGACATAACCTTATAGGCCCAGCCCATGCCTTCTTTGTTCTTCAGCACTGATTTGGGGAGGTGCGAAATAAACCACCTCGCCAATAATGGAGCACAACACGTCAAGGTTCCCCGCTTTCGAGAAGTACGGGCATAAAGCTGATGAAGAATGTCACCCAAGAGAGTGGGTACAGGATTACGAGAGATGAAGATTTTCACCGCATTCACATCAACAAAGGAGTCAGGATTTGGAAACAATACCAAGCCGTATATCAGAAGAGCCAGAATATCTTCGAACGCCTTGAAGTCTAAACTATCCCAGAAATAATTAGCCTTACCAACCAAGAACTTAGTCAGAAAGCCCTTTGCTCCACTTCTAGTCTCCCGATTAGCCATTACCTCATCCTTTGTCAAATGGATGGCTGCAACAATCTCTTCTGGCCTAAGGATCTTCTCCCAACCAGTAAACGGGGTCTGCTCCAGAATAGAGATACCGAACAGATCAGAGAACTCTTCTAAGGTGGGAACCAACTGGTAGTCCTGGAAAGTAAAGCAATGGTATAGCGGATCATAGAATATGACCAAAACACTCATCATCTGCTCGTCTAATTTGGAGGTGACCAAACTGAGAAGATACCCATGTCTTCTGATGAAGGAGGTGGTATCTGGCATCTTTGCAACCAATTCTTTAAGCATGGTGGGAACCTGGACAAAGTTGATCTGGATGGTATTCCTACGCATGGGCATCATGACCTACAAAACAGAACAAAGATGAATCCCTCCTGTCTTTGAAATAGGTTAGTCCAATGCAAGATGTATGCAATGTTATGATGTCATGATGTCATGATAGAAAGCACATCACAAGTATCCACAAATAGCAAACATGGTAAAGGCATACGAGTCACACAGAGAGCCCTTAGATTTCAGGTTGGCAAGGAGCTTAGGTACTACCCTCTTTCAGTTCAGTTGGTTTAAACCTGTCCTAAAAATAGTAAACGGGTTCTAGAGGATCTCAATATCACTGACTACCCTCGATCGATCATAATTCCAGTTTAGCAACCTTTTCTTGCGGCCGGAATCATCGCGAGAGTTTAGTCTCAATGAGTGTAGCATATTGCTACTGTTCTATGGCCAAGTTGGTCAATTTAAAGTTTCTAAGGTCAGTTGGTGCTTAATGACCCCTTAGAAGACCCATATTCTCCTCGTTCCAACATAAGGGATATCGGTACAGACTAAAGTGCCACACCAACGTAGCTACTGCTTCAACCGTATCGGTCTACATCGTACAGTTCCCTCACAGTTTATTGCTACTTACCTAAAGGGTATCCCCCAGATCCGGGTTAGGATCTATAATAACTCCGATACAATCCCACAAATATAAAGCATACAAAGCAAACAATTGAAAACACAATGATCTAATCCTAAGGCACACCCACTTATTAAGCGTCCCCAGCAGAGTCGCCAGTTCCGTGATACGGTGGGAGAGAACTGACTGTTTTTTGGAATGCTGGTTTGCGTTTTGCATTTGTTTTTGCAAAATGTTGCGGTAAGCAAGAGCCGCCACCGTCTTTTATTTTATCCAACAAGGAAAGGAAAAAAGCACAGAAAAATTCCTTTTTCGAGATGTTTCTCGGGTTCGGGGGGTAAATTATAGAAAGGGAAGGTGTTAGCACCCTTTCTATCCGTGGTTATCCACGGGATCTTAGATACTTGCTCAAAGTGTTTTCAAAGTTGCTTTTCTTTGTGTTTGTGGGTTTGAAGAGGGTTTTTGTTTGAAAGGTGTAAGTGTGAAAATTTAGTTTTTGAAAGAGCAAGTACTTAAGAACCATCTACCTACTCGAAAAAAGGAATCATTCTATGTTATCTTCCTTTAGACAATGCTATCCCATTATTGATGAGTAGGTAGCACCGTCGTTGGAGTTTAAGGGTCAATATGATTAAGGGACGTACGATCATTAAAGCAATGTTAGGACGCCTTAGCGATAACCCTAATGTCTTAGATCATTTGTTTTAAGGCAACAATATATGAGGCAACCGTTTCGAGGCGACTATGATCTTTGGACAAGAGGGAGACCTCTAAAGTGACCTATACTCAATGACCGCGTACGAAGGCAACCAAGTGGGGTGTACCCTAAGAGTGCGCATGTGCGAGTGTTTCGTTTTCAGTTAATTTTGTCTTTGTACATGTCAATGGTTATCTAAGTTGATTTTAGGTTTAACATTAATTCTTGTCATGCATACCTATTATCAAACATCTAACAGTTTATAAGTTGCGGAAAGTAAACTAACTATTACAAGGCGTCTGGTATTTACATCGCCAAAAGCAACCCTTGAAATTGAAATGCGGAAAATAAATAAAGCGGTAAAAATAGTAAAGTCCTATTAAACTATTATATTCCAGGAAACAAATACAATATTGAATAAAATGGATCGCGTGCGGAAAATTAAATCGGGCGCATGTTTTTAGGGTTTTGACCCTTTGTTATTCAAGAAAAGATTTTTGGTTATTTTTTAATTAAGAAAGAAACTGATCTAGGTTAATTATTAAATTAATTAATTAATTAATAAAAATATTTTTTGGTAATTAAATAAATAAGAATAAATTTGATCAATGTTAATAAAACCTAATTGTCTAAGTTAATTTTAATTATTGCAAAATATATTAAAAGTTATTCCTAATTAGAACTAAATTAATTAAATTAATATTTATTAACAAAAATAAAATACTGAAAATTAATTTAATAAACAAAATACTTTTTTGGTTTTTAATTTTATGAAGGAAAAAATGTGATTGGTTAATTAATAATTAAAAATAATAACAATAAATAATTAAGAGAATAATAAAAGAAAAGAGAAAGAATTAGGGTTTGGGCCTGATTTTGGAGGTTTATTCAGCAATCCCAGGGCCCAATTTCGTTGGCCTGGCTTGACTTTTCCTGATTCCAAGTATGCACTTTGACCAGGTAGTATGGTGGACATCACATCTGGACCACCAGATCTGGCGTGGGGCCATCTGGAAAGTGATTGAGGGAGGGAGTATGATGGACCATGCGTTTGGATTTACACTGGATAACCTGTAGAAAAAATAGAACAAATGCATGGGGGACCTGGGATTCGAACCCAGGTCCTGTTGGTACTTGAAGGCACGCCACTACCACTCAGCCACTATGTCTCAATTGTCAATAGATTAATCAACAATAATAATATGGGAAAACACGCTAATATGCCAGAAATAAAAAAAAGTGCGTGAATATTTGAACCAGCCAACCAGGGGGAGACGCGTCATCGTCTTCTTCCTTCAACCCTGTATTTTTTCCTGCGGATTTATATTCGCAGCTACATTCGTATGTCCAACCTAAAATCCGTTCTAGGCCATGAAAATCAAATCCAGGACTATGGTTATGCTCGTCTATCTCCTCTGGTTACGTCCATGTCCATCAATGGCACTGATTTTGCCTGAAAAAGAAATGCCCAAAAAAACAAACCATGAACCCTAGATTCGGCTATGGGGTTACAGGCCAGATAAATGCAATTGGCTAATGCAGAATGCTTGTAAATTGGACGATAATCATGAATATGCAAAGATTTTGTAAGAAAAGTGCAAGAATAAGGATCTACGAATTAAAACGAAAAGAATTTTTTAGAGACACTTACAGAGCTTTTATACGTGTATGGAGACTGGCTTTGGGTTGGTTTTGCTTCAATGATTGTCCAGCAATGGATTAGTGTTGAGTTTCGCTTTTGAAAATGCCTCTAAGAATGATTTCAGTTTCACACTTTTTTGGCAATTTTTAAAGTTTTGTTCTTGATGCTCTTGCAGCCTCTAGCCCCAAATTCGTGTGCTTTCACTTGTATATGTATGCTGCAATGTATTAGGTCAACAAATTGGTCTTGAATCCTTGTACATCAATGCTTTGAGATTGGATTTGATCCTCCATTAAAAACTTGCTTAATTTGCCAAAAATTCAATCTTTTTGCACATGGAATGATTGATACGAATTTGATCATGACATTGATGATGATTAGGTCCTGAAAATAGAAAAAGATCTCATGTAATCAAGTTTTGGGATTTTATTTGATTTAAATTGATTTAAAATGAAATAATTCAATAAAAAATCAAATAAAATAGAAAAATTGATAAATGGACACAAGGCTGTAGCTAGGACACGTGTGGAATGTGAAAAGCCCAAATCAAGTGGAAAATAATGGGGCCATTTGACAAAATTTGAAGTTTTGGGGATAGTTGACTTTTGGCAATTTTGCAAAAATGCCTAACTTCAACAATACATAACTTCTTCAATTTTGAACTTTTGGAAGTGTTCTTGGACTTTTTAGAAAGCTTGAGATGTTCTCTAACCAACCCTTTTGGTCTCATCTCATTTTTATATTCCATGCTCAAGTTAAAAGCTTTGGAAAAAAAGTTGTTTTTGTTGACTTTCAAAAATGACCTATAATGTCCAAATTTATAACTTCTTGTGAGTGAATTTCTTGATCTTGGGGTATGAAGATGGATTGTAGGAAATTGCATCCTATTAAAAATGAGATTTGGATGGGCCATTTCTCATAAACTATGAGAAAGTTATGCTTGGTCAAAGTTGAGTTGACTTTTTCTACAAAACCCTAATTTAGCAACTTTTGAGTCTTGATGAATTTTGAGCAATCCTTGATGAACCATGATCAACCCTTGATAAAATGATGAAATATCCTTCAAAATGAGAATGTTAACAAAAAATATTGAAGTTTGACTGTTTATAGGTCACAATTGACTTTTGCCCTAGCACAGTCGATTTTTGGACCCTTTGAGAAATTGACTAAGCAAACTTCCTCTGCAAGGCTTGAAATTTGATATGGATGAACTTGAGAACATATTAGGACATTGGGGAGCACTTGAGGTCATTTGGACTCAAGGATATTGATGCAACACAAAACCCTAATTTGGGGTTGACTGCCTTAGGAGATAGCTTGACTGTCCAACTCTTGAGCAATCTTGAGCCACTTGGAGATTTTTCTTGCCATATTTTGAGAAATATGAGAGGGAAAATTTTGGGGTATAACATCATGGTATCAAACAGATTGAATCAATCCAAGAGAATTCTGATGATGAAACCCCTGATATAGGGAACATTGCGGGAACAAGCAAGATAACTCGCAGCAGAAGGATCTTCTCTCCGAAGATTGCTCCTCCACGAGCAATCTTCGGACCCTCGAAAGATTCTGTGCCTGTTAAGCCATCTGTGCAAAGCCCGATAATTGAAGAATTGGATACTCCTGAAGTTAGACTCTCTGTTGATACTACCGATAAGGGTAAGGGGATACTAGAAGCGCCTGTCAGGATGAAGGCTCAGACTGTGGTAATCCCCGAAACCACCCAGAAAGAAATGGAAGAAATCTTAAAGATAATCAAAAAGAGCAACTACGACGTAGTGGAGCAGCTAGGGCAAACCCCTTCCAAAATCTCCATGTTGGCTCTTCTACTCTGCTCTGAGGCCCATGCTAAGGCCTTGATCAAATTTTTAAAGACGGCACACGTGCCCTAAGAAACTTCGGCTGACCAGTTTCAAGAGTGTGTGGCCAGCCTTACTGCTGATAATGGTCTTGGTTTTTCCGATGCTGATTTGACCCCTAAGGGAAGGAAACATAACGACGCGCTGCATGTCTCAGTAGAATGTAGGGGAACCACACTTGCCCATGTCTTGGTGGATACCGGTTCACCTTTGAATGTACTACCAAAAAAGGCATTGGATAGATTGGACTGCGAAGGATTGACCCTCAAACCCAGTAACATCGTTGTTAGAGCCTTCGACGGTTCTAAGAGGATGGTTCATGGAGAAGTGGACATTCCTATCAAAGTGGGCACCGAGACCTTCAACTCTACCTTTTATGTGATGGACATCCGTCCTTCATATTCATGTTTGTTGGGAAGGCCATGGATCCACTATGCTGGGGCAGTTACCTCCTCTTTACACCAAATGCTAAAGTATCCTGTTCAGGGTAAGATTATAACGGTTCACGGTGAGGAAGAGTACATGATAAGTCACCTTAACTCCTTCCGCTATATGGAGTTAGATGGCGAATTCATAGAAACGCCTTTCCAACATTTTGAGGAAGTTTCTCCTGATGTCGCAGTTGCAAAGATAATGGTTGATATGCCTATCGTTTCCAAGCATGTGTCTAGGATGGCATCTCTCAAGGATGCAGAGGCTGTAATCAAAGAAGGAAGGAGTACAATGTGGGGGAAACTGCCTGATTTTCCTCACAAGACGGACAAGTTCGGACTAGGTTTTATTGCTGCTGGCCAGAAAGCTGTGCGTCGCTCCCGGGCTGGAGGACCACCCGTAAAAATCACTCACCATGGAATTAATGCCTTAGAAGATAATGATGAAGAAGACAACTTTGAAGATTGGATCTTTCCAACCGTCGAATGAGTATTAAGCAACTGGGAAGCAAAGGACTTTATTCCCATCACTTTCATCAACCAGTAATTTATCTTTGAACAATTTCCTATTTTGGTCTGTAATAACTAAACAATTCGTACACTATTTTAACCTTATGCCTTGCCCGAGGCATATAGGTCCATTTGTAAGGGCTTGATTTTCTTCATTATCATATGCCATGTGTGATACAGTGGGAGAACTTACTTGGGTTTTGCGTTTGTGTTCGCAAATGTTTCGGTTTAGCAAGAGTCGCCACCGACTTTTTATTTTATCCTAAGGAAAGTTCAAAAAGCACAAGAAAAGACCTTTGAGATGTTTTCGTGGGTTCGGGGGGTATATTATGAAAAGGGAAGGTGCTAGCACCCTTTTCATCCATGGTTATCCATGGGCTCTTAGTTACTTGTTTTAGATCACTTGCCTTTGCTTTTCAATTGTTTGAAATGGTGCTTTGTGTGTGTGGTTTTGAAAATGTTTTGAAAAAAAGATGCCTTATCTAGGCAACCTTTGTAATAATTCTTGTTTGAATATATACAAAGGTGTGTGTCTTTTTGAAAAGATAATTCAATGTTTTGAAAGTTGTTTTTGAAGTTGTGTTGTGGAGTGTGTTTGAAAAATTGCAAGGATGTTTTGCAAGATTTTTGATCAAGTAACTAAGAGTTGTCTACCCTATTTTACTCAAAGATTTTTCTTATGTTTTTTACCCTTTTAACAGTGTTGTTTCACCATTGTATTTGGTGAACAACCTTGTGTTAGGATGTTGAACGGGACGGGCGTTGGGACATTTATATAGTCATAGAAGGCAACATATGGGATGTTTTAGCAATGTCGTTTTAGGGACTAGATCGTTTACCGAAGGCAACATCGAGGGTCATCGAGGGACTACGATCTTTTATCAAGGGTCTTTGCTAAAACTCCCATGCTCGAGGGACATGACTATTTTCCGAGGCAACAAGTGAGATTACCCTAAGGGTGCATGTGTGCAAAGTGTGTTTTATTGCATGCATTTGTCTTTGATTTTTAGGTTGTCTACTTGTTGGTTTTATCTTACCATACACACCTAGTTACTAGCATTTGTACAAAGTAAATAAAATGCAGAAAGATAAAATCCTACGCTATTACAACCATATCGAAAGGCATAAAAAATATGAAGGAAAAAATAAGATAAAAGTAAGAAAAATGAGTGTCTTTCGACCCAGGCAGCAACACTCTTCGATTCTGCACTTTCTGGCTCTCTTCGATTTGGCCTGAAAAGGGTGAAGGCATGACTTTTGAATGAGGCCTCATGGTCAGCATGTTATGCCTTTCGATTGGGACCAGCAGGACAGCATGTTGTGCCTTTCGACTGGGCCTGGAACCAGTATAAGATGCAATCTGCCTTTCTGCCTCCTTCGATTAGGCCAGTGAAATCAGTGTGAGCGTGTCTCTGGCTGGGCCTGGAAGTCAGTGTGGAAACCAAAGGCTTCATTTCATACTCCTGTCTCCTGTTTCTTTCATTTAAAGCATTAAATGGCAACATGGCCTGAGGCCATTCTAGTATTTGTCTTGTATCCGTTTAATAGTTAAAGCAAGTTCAGGTAAACAGAAAGCAAAAACGAAAGGGTTGGCTCTGAAAAATATGTTAAAAATGTGGAAACGAAAGGAACAATGGTATGTACAATGTTTCAAACGAAAAGGAATTGTATTTACATGTTATGAAACGAAAAGTTCAAAGGTAAGAATAACTTACCTTGCTTCAGGCCTTGAATGGATGTGAGACCTTGAGTGGAGGCCCAGGATTCTGGATTTGAAAGAGGGGGCCAACAGTTGTGCTTGGAATGCTGGATTCGAAGGAAGGAAAGAAACAAGTCTTATGTTTCTTTCCAAACTGGATTCGAAGGATACTGAAGAGTATTTGTTCTTCAGAATCGAAGGAAGTAAGTATGTGATTCTGGGTTTGTTCTCACAAGTGTTGAAGGGACTTGAGAGATTTTTTGTGTTTGAGAAAATTTGGGAGATTCGTTCCTCTGGTCCAAAGATCCTCCCTTAAACATGTGTTGGAGCCTCTTATTTATAGGCAAAGTTGGCTGAAGCTTTTGGAGGGAAAAAAAATAATTTGAACAATTTGGGTAAACTGCTCTTTGCAGCCTTCGAGGGACAGTGCTTGTATGATATTTCGGTGCAAGAATGGGGCAGTGTTTCAGGACTGCTATGCAGCAGTTTTGGCCAGTGTACCATGTCTGAACTTGGCAGCAAGCATCTTTGAATATTTCATCCTTTCATTTTGACCCTCCTTCGACCAGATTCTTCTTCCAACATATTGTTTGACTTTCTTCCAACAAGTGTCCTTCGAACGAATCACCTTTGTGCATCGTTTGAAGGGGCCAAATGTGTCTTAAGGTGGCCCATGTCTAATCGAAAGCTTGCACGCCAGGGGGTACATGTGGTCAAACGAAAGACAAAATGTTCATATTCGAAAGAGACAAATAGGGAGCAAGAGGTGCAAATCGAAGGATGTTAAAAGAGAGCCTTTTGCCTTGGAAATGAAATAGATTACAAGAGGCTCTTTTCCTTGTGAATCCAAACCAAACCGTGTCAGGGGCCCATGCCCAGTCGAAGGATGCAAGCCAAGCTTGTGTCGAAAGAGGTCAAAAGGCCAATAGAAGGATGCAAGCCAAACTTATGTCGAAAGAGGCCAAAAGGCCAATCGAAGGATGCAAGCCAAGCTTGTGTCAAAAGAAGTCAAAAGGCCAATCGAAGGATGCAAGCCAAGCTTGTGTCGAAAGAGGCCAAATGGCCAATCGAAAGATGCAAGCCAAGCTTGTGTCGAAAGAGGCCAAAAGGCCAATCGAAAGATGCAAGCCAAGCTTGTGTCGAAAGAGGCCAAAAGGCCAATCGAAAGATGCAAGCCAAGCTTGTGTCGAAAGAGGCCAAAAGGCCAATCGAAAGATGCAAGCCAAGCTTGTGTCGAAAGAGGCCAAAAGGCCAATCGAAAGAGCTGAAACGAAGAACACTTGTATTTCTCCAATTTTTGTCAAAATAATATTTTTATCTGTTTTCTCCATTTTTGACAGTTTCCTTTTAATTTTGGTATTGGAAAATCCAAATGAACTTGTTCAAGCTTGAACCTTGAGAATCCTTGTGAGAAAGACCTTGATAATTGAGAGGGAAAATTTTGGGGTACAACACCATGTTTAATGAATCATTGGACGTTTTCATCTATAAACTGTTGTGTTCATTTTCTTTCCTTTTACATTTTGTTTTGTTTAAGGATGGCTATCCCTTACACACACACACACTCACAAAATGCAGGTACCCATCCACTCCGGATTCCATGGGAGACTATTCTGTTTTAGCCTTCCGTGACTCTGAAGATTTGGTCAATCATGCCGAGTACGAAGGTGATGAAGACTGTGAAGTGCCTGGAGAGCTAGCCAGACTTCTGCAACAAGAGGAAAGGGCCATTCTGCCCCACGAAGAGTTGCTAGAGACCATTAACTTGGGAACAGAGGAAGACAAGAAAGAGGTAAAAGTGGGTGCCAACCTGGAACCAGGTGTCAAAGAGCGCTTAGTGCAGTTGTTGAACGAATATGTTGAGATCTTTGCCTAGTCCTATGAAGACATGTCGGGATTAGACACAGATATCGTGGTTCACCGTCTCCCTACAAGAGAAGATTGTCCACTGATCAAACAAAAAGTCTGCCGAATGAGGCCCGACATGTCTAAAAAGATCAAAACTGAGGTAATGAAGCAATTCAATGCGGGCTTTCTGGCTGTTACTTCCTATCCATAATGGGTTGCTAACATTGTTCCCGTGCCTAAGAAGGACGGCAAAGTCAGAATGTGTGTGGACTATCGGGATTTAAACAGGGCTAGCCCTAAAGATGATTTTCCCCTACCACACATCGACATCTTGGTTGACAACACAACTCAACACAAGGTATTTTCCTTCATGGATGGGTTCTCGGGATACAACCAGATCAAAATGGCCCCCGAAGACATGGAGAAGACTACTTTCGTTACGCAGTTGGGTACCTTCTTCTACAAAGTGATGCAATTCGGACTGAAGAATGTCGGGGCAACCTATCAACGTGCTATGGTAGCTTTGTTTCATGACATGATACATCATGAGATTGAGGTATACGTAGACGACATGATAGCCCGTTCACAGACAGAAGAAGAACACCTTGATCATCTGCAAAAGCTGTTTGTCAGGTTGAAGGAGTATAAGCTCAGACTAAACCCAAGCAAATGCACTTTTGGAGTCAGGTCTGGTAAACTTTTGGGATTTATCGTCAGCAACAAAGGCATTGAGGTTGATCCTGCTAAAGTCAAAGCTATACAATAAATGTCTTCCCCTGCACTGAAAAGGAGGTTAGAGGATTCTTGGGACGCTTAAACTATATCGTGAGGTTCATCTCTCACCTAACATCTACATGTGAGCCAATCTTTAAACTGTTGAAGAAAGATCAGGTAGTTGAATGGAACAATGATTGTCAAGTTGCTTTTGATAAGATCAAGGAGTATTTGCTGGAACCTCCTATTTTGATGCCACTCGTCGAAGGAAGGCCGTTAATCATGTATCTGACTGTTTTGGATAACTCAATGGGGTGCGTACTAGGCCAACATGACGAGTCTGGATGAAAAGAGCATGCCATTTATTACCTTAGCAAAAAGTTTACCGACTGTGAGACTCGCTACTCACTGCTCGAGAAAACTTGTTGCGCTTTGGTATGGGTTGCTCGCCGGCTAAGGCAGTATATGTTGACTCATACCACTTTGCTGATTTCCAAGATGGATCCGATCAAGTATATCTTCGAGAAGCCTGCTTTATCTGGAAGAATCGCTAGATGGCAAATGATCCTGACTGAGTATGATATCCAGTATACTACCCAAAAATCTATAAAAGGGAGTGTACTAACTGACCATCTAGCTCATCAAGCCGTCGAAGATTACCAATCTATGAGATTCGACTTCCCTGACGAGGACATCATGACATTGGACAACATTGAAGGTAGCAGACCGTATGACGGACCTGAACAAGGATCCTGATGGACCCTGTACTTTGATGGTGCTTCAAATGCACTTGGCAACGGTATCGGTGCGGTACTCATTTCTCCGGAAGGTTGCCATACACCCTTTACTGCCCGACTTTGCTTTAGCTGTACCAACAACATGGCTGAATATGAAGCTTGCATCTTTGGTTTCAAGGCTGCTATAGACTTGGGAATCAAATCTTTGGTCGTATTTGGGGACTCGGCTTTGGTTATCAGTCAAGTCAAAGGAGAGTGGGACACTAAACATCCCAATCTTATCCCATACAAAGAACATGTCTTGACGTTATTGCCTCATTTCGAGCAGATTACCTTTGAGCATTTCCCGCAAGAAGAAAATCAGCTAGCAGATGCTCTGGCTACAATGTCTTCCATGTTTAAACTTAATTGGGATAATGAGGCTCCCCAAATCACCATCGAGCGAATGGACGAACCTGCGCACTGTCATGAGATTAATATCGAAGAAGTAGTGGAACAACCCTGGTTTCATGAAATCAAAAGGTATCTCCAGACTCGAGAATACCCTGAAAGAGCTTTCGTCAATGACAAAAAGTTCTTAAGGAGATTTGCTGCCAAGTTCTTCCTAAGCAATGGTATCCTTTATAAGCGCAGCCATGATTGTGTTCTACTTCGTTGTGTGGACAAGGTTAAAGCAGAGTTGATCATGACCGAAATACATAGTGGCACATTTGGCACCCACTTAAGCGGACATACGATGGCTAAGAAGATTCTAAGGGCAGGCTAATACTGGTCTACCATGGAAGCTGATTGTCATCAATATTCTCGCACTTGTCACAAATGCCAAGTCTATGCTGACAAGGTACATATTCCTCTTGTTCCTCTCAACGTTCTAACAGCTCCTTGGCCATTCGCAATGTGGGGCATTGACATGATTGGAGATATCAAGCCTACGGCATCCAATGGACTTCGCTTCATCTTGGTCGCTATTGATTATTTTACCAAGTGGGTCGAAGCAGCTTCCTACGCCTCTATTACAAAGAATGTGGTTGCCCGATTCATCAAGCAGAACCTCATATGCCGGTATGCTATCCCCGAAAGGATCATCACAGACAACGGTACAAATTTGAATGACACTATGATCACCGCTCTGTGCGAGCAGTTCAAGATTTATCATCACAATTCATCTCCCTATCGGCCAAAGATGAACGGTGCTGTTAAAGCCGCGAACAAAAATATCAAGAAGATCATTCAAAAGATGACAGTTACCTACAAGGACTGGCATGAGATGTTACTGTTTGCTCTGCATGGATATCGTACCACGACACGTACTTCAACAGGGGAAACCCCCTTTTCTTTGGTATATGGCATGGAAGCTGTTCTACCTATGGAAGTTCAGATTCCTTCCTTGAGGATTATGAAGGATGCCAATTTGAATGAAGACGATTGGATTCAGACCCGGCTTGATCAACTTAACTTGATCGATGAGAAACGACTTACTGCTGTTTGTCATGGTCAGACGTATCAAAACGGATGATTAAGGCTTTCAACAAGAAAGTCAGGCGTCAGGTATATCGAATCGGAGATCTTGTAATCAAGCGGATCATCTTGCCGCAAAGTGATCTCAGGGGCAAGTGGACTCCTACTTACGAAGGACCGTTTATGATCAAGAACATCTTTTCTAGTGGGGCAATGATTCTGACCACCATGGACGACAACGACTTGCCGCACCCTGCGAACGCAGACATAGTCAAAAGATACTATGCATAAAACGACCCGACAAGTTGAAAACCCGAAAGGGAGACTTGGGCAAAAATGGGCATCCCGGTGAATCGAAAACCCAAAAGGGCGGTTCAGGCAAAATTTAGGGATAAACAAAAAATCTTAACACCCGGCAAGTTGAAAACCCGAAAAGGCGGCTTGGGAAAAAAAGGGTTTCCCGGTGGATCGAAAACCCGAAAGGGAGGTCCAGGCAAAAGTTAGGGAATTAAAGCGTATGACTATGTCTCGTCGGATTACTTTAAGAACAATCTCTTCACAACAAGCTCCAAGCTTCTGATTAATCCAATCATCAGCGGACGAAGCAGCGAATAGACAAGATACTCAGAGTTGTGAAGGCTATAGTAGAACGGGAACCCCATGGAATTGTTACACATAGCCATCTTTCTTTTGTATAAAATTTTTCTCAATTTACGACAACATTCTCTTACTAGGATGTCTGTCTCCTTTGTACAAAGATACTTACAAAAGTTAACACAAAGATACTTCAAAGTGCAGAAATTTGCTTGCCTTTCATTCTTTTTTACACTTATGTTTTATTTGAAAACGTCCAATGTTTTGTTAAATAGGCATATGCATTTGAATATAATCACTGCTTACAAATAAAATGAAATTGAGAAAGGATAATTACTGATGGTTTGAAGGTGTAGGAAGATATCCTTGTGCTATTCCAGAAGAAATCCCCTACAGTACATCATTCAGATCCTCAACAAAGCTAAAACCTTGAAGTATACATCCCTAGCGGAGTTAAATTTCAAGATCCCCAGCGGAGCCAGTGTGTCCTAAACTTTATCCCCCAGCGGAGTTAAGTTTCAGAATTCCCATCAGAGTTAAGTCTTCGAACTCCCGATCCCTAGTGGAGCCCGAAAACCCTGAAATACATATCCCCCAGTGGAGCTAGAATGTTCTAAACATTCTTCCCCAACGAATTCAAAACTATCAATCCCCATTAGGAACCATTCAATTCTCCCCAACTTCCCCAATAGATTGGCGTACAACCCAAGCTCCTGATTTCCCCGGCCGAGTAAACACTCTCCCCACAGAGTTACTTCCCAACAGACTGAGGATTCTAGTTCCTGTTTCTCCATTTAAAGCCTCTCAGGTTTTAACTCCCCAGTAGAGGTCGTCGGAGTTTTCCTTATTTCCCAAGAAAGTCAGCCAGGATTCTCATTCCCCACAGAAGTTGTCAAAGCTCTTGTTAAATCCCCACAAGTCACCAAGGGTTTTCAATCCCCAGCAGTGGTCCCAGGATTTCTCATTCTCAACAATCAAAGATCTTTAATCCCCAAGCAGTCAGCAAGGATTTCTCATCTTCAACAATCAAAGATTTTTTGACTCCTCAGCATCGGTCAGGAATTTACTTTCCCCTGCAACAGTCAAGGATTTCATTATCCCTAGTTATCAAGGGTTTATCTTCCTTAGCAAGACAGCTAATCAGCTTACATGCACATCCATTACATTCGTATAGCATAAACATTGATGAAACGCATTCTATTGCATCATACATATCATGCAACATAACTTTGTGTTTTAGCTAACATTTTACCCTTTTCAGGATAAGATTAAAAGGCTATCGTTAATAATTATTCAGATACAGTATGGATACACCCCAGACACGGCAGTCATTCTATTACTCATTCATAATTTTAGAAAAATACAGTACGGATACACCCTAGACACGACAGTCATTCTACTACTCATTCAGACTTCAGCAATCCGATACAGACTAGATGCGCTCCATACGCGGCGGTCATTCTATCCCTCATTCAGATTCAACTAACAACTTCAAGATCAGATACGCTCCAAACACGGACGCCATTCTGGCCCTTACACCAGAAGTTTGATTCTCCCCAGTGCAGTTGCCACGGAAGTCATTATGTCGCTTATTCAGATCCCCGTAACAGTTCCAGATACACTCCAGACACAGAAGTCATTCTTCTACTCATACATATCTCAATTTCAGATACAATCCAGATACGCCCCAGACACGGTTGCCATTCTGTCACTCATTCGGAATTTATCCCCAGCACACAGTTGCTCCATACACAGATGTTTCTCTGTTACCCATTCACAATACAGATACACTCCAGACACGGCAGTCATTCTGATATTCATTCAAAGTTTAAATACAGTTACAGCTCGGATACTCTCTAAACAAATACGCCATTCCCTTGCTCATACAAACCCAATCTCCAGACACAACTCATATACGTTCCAAATACGGATACCATTCTGATGGTCATTCTACTGATTTTCAACAAACAAATCCTAGATGGCATATTTAAGACCATCTCCAGCAAGATTCTACCATCTCCAAATGGCATCTTTAAGCCCATTCCCTCAACAATATTTTGACGAGTGCAAATTTACGGGCACTCTAGTGTCCAATCCTCTTTTACCTCCGAGTCACGAAAGGCAAACTTGCCAATCTAACTCTTCAGGTTCAAGAAGATTGAACAGGGGAAACTGTTGTACCCCAAAATTTTCCCTCTCATTTTATCAACATTTCTCATCACAAGACTCTTGGAATTCAAGATCAAGCTAGGGTTTGCTCTGCTCAAGACACCTCTTTGCACTGTTGACCTAAACTAGGGTTTGAATTTGCACAGGGATTTTTGGACCTTCAATGCCCAAAGTGACTTTCATACTTCATGTTGGACTCATAAGTTTGTTCATGCCAAGTTTCAAGCCTTGAATCAAAATTTTGCCCAGTCAATTGGACAGTTGACCTAGAAAGCAGCTGTATTGGGGAAAAAGTCAACTGTGACCAATTTACAGTCAAACCTAATGAATTTTGACCCACATCAACATTATGAACTCATATGAACCATTTGATCAAGTTCGGACCACAATTCCACAAGAAATTTGATCAGATCACCAAAAGGGCAAAATGGTCATTTTTAGGGTTTTGACTGTACAAAGGCAATTTTTGACTGTTTGACCTAGCCAGTGGCAAATCAAGTTCAACCATGGACTCAAGGACTCAATGACATTATCTTGGCCTATTCAACAAGTTCAAAAGATCTCAAATGCATAGGATTGACAGATGAATTTTTCAGTCAATTGATCAAAATTTGACTGTACACTGAACAGTCAAACTTTGACTTTTTGGTCAAAATCAAGTGCCAAGGGTCATTTTTTATCAAGATGTGTCAAATTATGAAACTTGTTCATCAAGAAACCCAAAATTGCAAATTAGGGTTTGAAATTGAAAATTTTCATAACTTAGAATTTTTCTAAGTTATGAAATTTTCTTAATTTTTCCTAACTTTGCCCCACATTTTCACCATGATGCAAATGGATTCAAACAAAACTTAAAACATGAAAGTTGTAGTCTTCCACAAAGCATACAACTTTTATTCACAAAGTTTTCTCAAAATAAGCTTGGATCTCAAGTTATGATTTTTGGAACAAGGGTCCCTAAAACTTTTAACTTAGAGAAATTTTGCCCTAGTTTAGACAGGATTTTGACCCATCTTCTTGGCCATTTTTCACATAGTTCAACTTGGAGTCTCAAGTTGCATTTCAAATATGGATTATAGTACATGTTGAAAGCTTTCCAAATTGTCCAAGAACTCCTCAAACACATTTGTGGTTAGGGAGAATCGAATGCTTGAAGTTGGCAAAAACTCACTTTGTAACCATGGCCAATACATGTTCGTACAAGTTGAAAAATCTGTCCAAACTAGCTTTGTACTTAATTACAGGTCTCTAAACCCTTCAACACTCAAAAATTGAATGCAGACACATTGGTTAGAGGCATTGTTTTGATCAAGGAAGCATTGTACAAATGATTAATCCATTTTTGGCAAAAAGGTAGCATTGCCACTTTGATAAAGCATGCTTTATGTCAAATTGCTTATCTTGAGCCAAGGACCCAATCTTTTGCAGCAAACAAAGTTCACTAATATCAGGCAATTGGTACCAACTCTTAGCAGACCCTAAGCTAGATTGTACAAGCCTTTGCATTGTCAATTCTCACTTTTACTTCAAAAACAAGAAACCTCGCAAAAGGTCAACAACTTTCACATCTAATATATTCAACTCTTGCCAACAATCCAAACAAGTTTTGAACATCCCTGTGAGCCAGAAACACGAGTCATTCATCCCTCAAACACCCTTGTACACAAAAATCACATTTTCTTACAAAACAGGGCAAGCCCTGCAGAATCACTTCCATTTTCACATCCACTAGTGCGTTTTGCTTGCAACCAGTTCCAATACCTTCCATTCAACTCACTCAAACTATCCCAAACCTCCATTGCCAACTGTAACTCCATTTACAGTGTTCACCATTTTTATTTCAAGCTTGTGCAGGTTGACTTCTGGAGGCTGATTCAGGAACATTCGAAGCAAACTAGCTATTGGAAAAGACCAAGTGAAGTTCAGGAAAGCTACCAGGCACCTCAAAACTTGTTGATAAGTTCTGCATTGTCCAACTCGAATCAAACTGAAACAGGTATTTCTCCAACTTCTATCTTTCTATTTATGAACATTTAGCCTTAGGTTTGTGAATGAAAGATGTAATACTCATTGCCATGAAGCTGTACATATGCTCAGTTTTCATTTATGTTAAACGTGCTAAGAGAATTTCATCCATGAACATGCTGAAAAAACTAGGTCAGATTTTAGGGCCAGAGAAATTCTCTCTGGTCTTTGAGTTAGATTAAGTTTTTTATATGGTTAAAATCATGGTTTGATGCTCTACAAGTTTCATGTTTTGAGTTTTGGCAAAAGATCACAAATGCAGGAGATACGAGTTTGTACACAGAAGGCGCGTGTTTTGTCTGAACGAAGGTTGAAGATGGAGTAGCTGGGCTGGGCCTGGCTACTTCTCACTTTTGACACCCCCTGGCCCATTTTCTTGTATTTTGACATTTTTGCATTTTTAATTTCTTTTCTGACTTTATTTATTTATTTCCAAATATAAAAAATGCTCCAAAAATATTTTCATATTTTTTTACATTTATTTGGCATTTTATTTTATTTTTTCCAATATAGAAAACATATTAAATATTTTTTTATATTATCAAGACTTGAAAAATAATGTAAATAATACTTTTATTTTTATTTCTTATTTTTATTCACACTAAAAATATTTTCTTGAATATATTTTATTTTTGTAAATATTTTATTTTATTTTATACATATTTAATATATTTAATATATATATATATATATATATATATATATATATATATATATATATATATATATATATATATATATATATATATATATATATATATATATATATATATATATATATATATATATATATATATATATATATATATATATATATATATATATATATATATATATATATATATATATATATATATATATATATATATATATATATATATATATATATATATATATATATATATATATATATATATATATATATATATATATATATATATATATATATATATATATATATATATATATATATACCTTTATTTTATTAAAAACGTAGAATAAAAATACAAAAATATTACCTTTTTATTTTTATTATTATTTATACTAAAAAAAACCTTTTCTTCAATATATTTCATTTTTGTACATATTAATATATTTTTGTATATAAATAATAGATAATATTATTTTCTTAAAGAAAATTAGGGTTTACCCCTTTAATAAATAAAATTAATCCTTTTTTATTTATTTCTTTATATTTCTTTACATTGAAAATATTTTTACATACATAAAAACTTCTTTTTTTTGCATAATACATTTTATTCTATATTTATTTATTTTATTTATTTAAATATTATACATTTAAATATTATGCATTATAAATTCAATTTGGATGTAATAGTAACTAGGGTTTATATTTCTTGTCAAATACTCCATATTCAAAAATTGTACCCCCATCTCCATAATCATGTTGTAATAACTTAGAATTTAAATTCTCGCACTTAACGCTTTCAATTATGCCATGATTAGAGAATTAGGGTTTGTATGTCCAAATCCAAATCAACAAATAGTTTGACATAATCAAAGACAAAAATGCATGAAAAAACAAACACAATGCACACTTACACCCCTAGGGTTACAATCCACTTGTTGCCTTCACAAATGGGTCATGGTATGCATGTTAAGTACTTTGGCAAAACAAAAACAAAACAAAGATCATAGTCCCTCGATGACGCTATCTTGGTTGCCTAAACAAAAATGATCAAGTTCCTCAAGAAAATTGCCAAAGATACTTGACACAATTACTATCATGTCTATACGATGACCCGCGCCTGTCCCGTTTAACATCCTAACACAAGTTTGTTCACCAAATACAATGGTGAAACAACACTGTTAAAAGGGTTAAAAACATCAGAAAGATCTTTGAGTAAAATAGGGTAGAAAATTCTTAGTTACTTGATCAAAAACTTGCAAAAATATCCTTGCTATTTTCAAACACACTTCACAACACAATTTCAAAATCCAACTTTTAAACCTTGAAAATTTTTCAAAAGACAAAAACACCTTTGTATACATTCAAACAAGAATCATTACAAAGGTTGCCACAACGATGGCCTCTTTTCAAAACATCTTTCAAAAACCACACACAAAGCACCATTTCAAACAATTGAAAAGCAAAGCAAGTGATCTAAACAAGTAACTAAGAGCTCATGGATAACCATGGATAAAAGGATGCTTGTACCTTTCCTTTTCATAATCTACTCCCCGAACCCAAGAAAACATCTCAAAGGTCTTTCCTGTGCTTTTTGACCTTTCCTTAGGATAAAATAAAAAGTCGGTGGCGACTCTTGCTAAACCGAAACATTTGCAAACACAAACATAAAACCTCAAGTCAGTTCTCCCACCGTATCACATTATGGATGATTGGAGGTGGATTTCTCATTAACCGGCTCTGACAAACTGGAAGATTTGTGGTTTATCTCTTCTCCTCTCTATGTATTTCTCTTGTGTTTGATTTGTATATGTATTTATTTTGAACTCATGTATATTTTTCGCCCATGGCATTTTATAAAACATGCTTTATTAATCTCTGTCGATTGTTGTCTTGGATTTTTACTATGTTAGGAATTTGAGTTGTTATAGACATATACTGCTTAGATTCTTATCTAGGATGATTACTTGTTAGTTTTTGAACTCTAGAGATAGATTTATAGCTGACATTCTGTTGTACCCCAGAATTTTCCCTCTCATTTATCAAATATTTTCTCACAAGATCTCTTTTGGTTCAAGACTATTGTGGAAAAAAACAGTTTTAAATTTATCCTTGGGTTAAACAATTTTAAGAAAAAATTTATTGAATAATGTATTTAGTCTTTTTATATACATTAGATAAACTAATTATATAATAAACTTTAAAATAATTATTTATTTATAGTAATATGTTGATTGAATACTAGATTATATTTTATGGTTATTTCTTGTATAGCTATTTCCTCAATCCCAAAATTAAATTGACTGAATTTTACTCATAAAAAAAAAGTAATATAATAGAAAAAGTATTATTTTTAGTAAAATTTTCTTATCATTATTCATGTATTAATTATTATCACTAATGTATAATAAATTAAATTATAAGTTACTATTCTAATTATTATTATAAATAAAAAATTTCTTTTTAGATTTATTGAATAATAAATGTATTTAGTCTTTAATGTAGACAAAATACATTCATTATTAAATGAACATAAAAAGAAAATATTTGTTTATAATAATAGTTAGAAAAAAGAATATATAAATAATATTAATATTTAATTCATAAAAAAAGTAATAAAATGGAAAAGTAATATTTTTAATAAAATGGTCTTATCATTTATTCATGTATTCATTCTTACCACAAATACATAGTATATGATATTAAATTATAAGTTATATAAGTAATATAATATTAATTAAAAAGAATATAATTTTTTTAAAATATTTAATATTTATTGAAAATAGAAAGAAAATAAATATTAATCAGTTTAAAATAAAAATATTTTATTGGATATTGGTGATTAATTTGAGAATATATATATATATATATATATATATATATATATATATATATATATATATATATTTAAGTTGAGTTATAAAATCATCTAGGGCAAGAGTAAAAAGATATAAAGGGTTATGGAAAGTCAGGTAGAGACCTTACTCGAGTATCAACTCCACTTAGCTGGAAGCTGGGTAGTGACGTTACTCTGGTATAAATTTCACTTAGCTGAAAGTCGGGTAGTAACCTTATCCAGATATCAACTCCACTTAACTGGAAGTCGGGTAGTGACCTTACCCGGGTATCAACTCCTTTGAGTGTCCTTGGACAGAGCCTAGCAGTATATAGTTGGTTAGGAACCCAGTCTTAGGCATAAAAGGTAACTGCATATGCTATGATAGCTTGAATGCACCCATTCATGGCAGACGATGACTGTTACGTTTGTCTTAAACATGAGAAAGTGTAGAGTTGCCTCTTAAATGAGGATTTTAAAGGGTCGTTTGAAGACTATATAAAGGAGCTCCCGCCAGAGAGATAAGCAAGACATTCATTCTTGGGTCAATACGCATCACTATCACAACACCCAAATCCCCAAAGATCATACATAAATCTACCCTCGTTGAAGCTCTCCTTGTCCCTACAAGAAAGTCATTAGTTCAGTGTTTTTACGCAATAATATTTGGCGCCCACCCTGGGGCCTCGATAAAACTTTCCTAGGCCACATATCACATTCAGAAGAATGTCCTCCGAAGAAGATCCTCCAGACATGGCACGACTACTGGCCATGGTGGGTGCTCTTATAAAACAGAACAAAACACTACAGGATAGCGTGCCAGTCCTGAAATTTCAAAGCCAAGCGGATGGGGAGCAAGAATAGGATATTCTTTAGCGCCAGCCGCTCTCGCAAGCAATATGGGACGACCAGGTCCCCGAAAACTTCAAGTCATTGTCGCTCATATCTTTTGATGGAAAAACCGATCCCCATAAGCATATTATCTCTGTCAACAATCAAATGGTGATAGTAGGGCCCTTCGACTCGTTAAAATGTGAACTCATGGCAGGTACTTTCAAAGATTTGGCTCTGAGGTGGTACATTAGTCTTCCTCGACTATTTTTGGTGAGCTATCAAGACTTGACCAAGAAATTGGTACAACACTTCTCGGAAAATAGACACCAAAAGGTTTCGACAACTATTATATTCAATGTTCAGCGGGAACATGTGGAATCCCTACGGGAGTACCTGGCCAGATTCAATGAAGAAACCATCAAGGTTTCGCACCCCAACCAAAAGTTGTTCATTGGAGCATTCCAACACGGTCTCCAAGCTGGATAATTTGATGAATCTCTGACACAGAAGCCGACGTCCAGCATGGACGAAATCATCACTAGGATCGAGTGTTACATCAAAGGTTAAGAAAGTAATCGGAAGAAGTGACCCAGAGATACCACCAAGAAGACGAAAAGTAAAGAGGAGGGGTCAGGACACAAAAGAACTTCCTTGGATCAATCCACGTGACTGACATGCACCAAGGCCATACTAATGACCCTTCGATTCTAAGGAGGACCTAACGCCATTAAATACCAGAAGAGGAGATTTCTTGAAGGAGGTAGACCATATGAATCTGATACCCGAATTGAGATGCCCAAGAAAAGTGAATGCCATAATGGGGAAGACATTGGGGCTTGGTGTAGCTATCACTGGCTCTGGGGTCATCATACTGACGACTTCCATCAACTCAAAAAAGAGATCGAAGCACTGATACATAGAGGATATCTCTTAGCATATGTGAAGGACTCCAGGTCACAACCCAAGAAAAGAAGTCCTCGGAGAGACGACCCGAACTCAGAAAAGCCTTCGCATAAAAAAGGAAGAGATGTCCAAGAGGAGCATAAAATGAAGGCAACTCGACATACACTTAACACAATTGTTGGCAGATTCTCTAGAGGCGGAGAGACCAGTTCACCCAGGAAAAGATATGATCGGGTTGTGATGCACATCACCCAAGAATCTTTTGAAGGTCGGGAAGGCGACCTAGATTTCGCCAGCTTTTCAAAATGGGATGCCATCGGAGTCCCAACCTATGAGAACAGACTGATGGTGATAAAAGTGAAGATGTGGGATTGGAGTATAAAGCGAGTGTTAGTGGACCCTGGAAGCTCAGCTGATGTGCTCTACCGGGATGCCTTCAAAGGAACTGACTTTGATACAGCCGAGTTGCTACCGTTTAAAGGCAGCTTGGTTGGATTCTAAGGGGAACAAGTCCATGTGCTCAGACACCTGTCATTGCTAACCAACTTCGGTAACGCCACGAATGTAAAAATAGTCAGGGTAATATATTTAATTGTCAATGCAACCTCCTCTTACAACATTTATAAGTGCAAAAGTGTAGTTATTTTATATATATTTTATGTTTCACTTATCGACTCTTTGTTGTTAATATCAGTTGAATAACCCTGCTTTTTGTTGTAAATATGTTTAGTTACGTTTTGAGTAGATATTTTATTGGTTGATTAGTTTTGTATATATTTTGTAGGTATTTGAGCATTGTTGGAGCAATAGGAATAAAGCTCTAAGATGCATTTTGGATCAATAAAGGAAGAAGGCAAATATTTGAGGCCATATGAAGTTGTGCAGTGGAAGCAACAAAATTTGTTGAACTATCATGCATCGTCGGGCGAAATGTCTGTCTCCGGGAGACTTTAGAAGACCAATTTTGATGTTGCCTCTTCCTTTTTCGTTGGGTGACGTGAGTATGTCGTTGGGCGACGGTAGATATTTGTTTCAGTTAAGGACGTGGTGCAGTTTGAGCCAAGTGTATAGAAATTATCGTCGGGCGACGTGAGTTGTATCGCCAGGAGACTTTGAATATTTTCTAATATTTTCTATACTTGGTTAATTTCATTTACTTCATGACATCTTTTACTACACTTCTAATTAATTCAAGATGATGCAAGTAATTTAAGTTATTACAAAGTGGCATTTTTGCAAAATTACAAATTCTAAAACTATGTCTTGATTGAGTTCTCTCAAAAAAACCTTGCCACATTATTTTGCCCTTGACATAATGTACATGAAATATTCCACAAGACCAAATATGTGTCATGCTACAAATCATACTATCCAAGTTGAACAAAATATGATGTACCACATTTCCACAACACTCCATTGCTTCCCCACAAGAAACCTTGTGTTATGTTGTCCAATACAGTCCAAAACTGCTTTATGCGGTCTGCCCAAGCCTGCATCACAACAACCCTAGAATTGCACCAAAATGGCAAAGAAAAATTGTGGGAAGAAAGTTTCAAAACAGTAAGAAAAAACAATTCAAAATAACTTATTTGGTTTCCCCCCTAAACCACAGAAAAAGGTCTACAAGAGGGACTGTCTCATAAGACAAGGGGGCTGGATTTTTGAAGTGGGATTTTGAGAGAGAGAATAGAGAGTTTTTGTTGAGCAGAAAAACAACATCCTTTGAAAAAACTTGACTCATTCATTTTCAAAATAAAAGTTTTGTTCTTATTCAAAACAAGACCCCAATCCATTACTCCATCATACAAACTCTCCCATAAGCCAAACAACTTTTCACCTACAAAGACTGTCCAAACATAAAAACAGTCCCTGTAGTATTATTCATCTTCACCTTCAAAAAAATACCAAAAACATCACAGTACAACCTAACTTAGTTTCAACAGTCCGGAGTAGCTTTCTGGAGATTCATTGAGGTCATCTTAACATTTGGAAAACATCCAGATTTAAAACAGCCAGTGCAACCCAAAAGGTAAGTCTTCTTGACTTGATATATTTTCATACATCATTGATAATCTGTTGTTTTTGAAGATATGATGTAGTATTTTATTATCCCTTTGAAATAGTCATTTGCTTATGGTTTAGGCTTATTCAATCATTTGTTATTTATGTTCATCCATCGTATGTTGTAAGCTAACCTGTACAGACAAGAAAAACAATGTTTAAAGCAGGAAAATACAGCATGTATCAACACATATCCTCATGTGTCGAATCATCCTAGTGAAAAAACAGGGTATGAGTCGACACATAACCCCCATGCATCGACCCATAGTGAGTTCAAGTTACAAAACAGAAGCTGGAAAAGCCCATGAGTTGATACATACGCGTTTCGCATCAATACAAGAAGGTGTATGAGTCGACACATCCCATTATGTGTCGACTCATACTGAGCTGATTTTGTTTTACAGGGGCAGGGAAAAGCTATGTGTCGATGCATAGCAGCATGGGTCGACACATAGCAAGTCAAAATGCATTTTTCCTTTTATTTTACACTGTTTTTACATTGCTTTCATTATTATTCAATATAGTTGTAATATTTCAGTCTCCACTTCATCCCCATTGTTAAATTGTACCCCCATCCCCCTAAAGCGATGTAATAGCTTAGATTTTATTTTCCGCATTTTTACTTGCTTTTCATATATTGCTAGTAAATAAGATGTATGGCAAGATAAAATCAACAAATAGATGACCTTCAAATACAAGACAAAATGCATGCAAACTAACACACTTGAACACTAGCACCCCTAGGTTAATCTCACTTGTTGCCTATCGGAAAATAGTCATGTCCCTCGAATATGGGACATTTTAGCAAAAACCCTTCGATAAAAAATATCGTAGTCCCTCGATGACCCTTGATGTTGCCTTCGGTAAACGATCTAGTCCCTAAAACGACATTGCTAAAACATTCCATGGGTTTCCTTCTATGACTATAAAAATGTCCCAACGCCCGTCCCTTCACATCCAACGATGGGGCTTCTTACCAAATCAACGGTAAGATAGCCACATCTAAAGGAGAAGGAAAAGCACATTTAAGACCTTTTGAGTAGGTAGATTCGCTCTTAGTTACTCGCTTTCTCACAACAAAAACATTTTATACACCAACACTCTCATTTTAAAACAGTTTTGAAAACAACACTTTGTACGCGTTCTTATAGAAACGAGAGCCATTACAAAGAAAACTCTTTTCAAAATCACTTTCAAAAACACATCTCACAAACACTTTCTTGAAAACATTTTGAAACAAACACTTTGTACGAATTCTTATAGAAACGAGAATCATTACAAAATCACATTTTCAAAATAGTTTCAAAACCCACACCACAAGCACACATTCAAACAAAAGCAAGTTGATCTAGCGAGTAACTAAGAGCCCATGGAAAACCATGGATGAAAAGGGTGCTAACACCTTTCCTTTTCATAATCTACCCCCCGAACTCAAAACATCTCTAAAGGTCTTTCTTGTGCTTTTTCACCTTTCCTTTTGGATAAAAGAAAAGTCGGTGGCGACTCTTGCTAAACCGCAACATTTGCGAACACAAACGAAAACACCTCAAGTCAGTTCTCCCACAGTATCACACAAGACAAACAAGTTAAGCATTTTAAATATGATCTAGCTCTAAGGTAACCCCACTTTTACTTTTATTCGCTAGCAGAGTCACTAGTTCTGTAATACGATGGAAGAACTGACTTTACTGGTTTTGCATTTGTATTCACAAATGTTACGGTAAGCAAGATTCGCCACTGACTTTTCTTTTATCCAACAAAGGAAAGGGTGAAAAGAACAGAAAAAGACCTTTCGAGATTATTTCTAAGTAAGGGGGTAGATTATGGAAAGGAAAGGTGTTAGCATCCTTTCCATCCGTAGTTATCTATGGGCTCTTAGATGCTAGCTCGTTTAAAAATACCTTGTGTTTGTATGTTTGAAAAAAAGTATTTTGAAAATATGCCTTCGTGCGGCGAACTTTGTAATATTTCTCGTATTGTTGAGAACGTATAAAAAGTATTTTTGAAAATATTTTTGGAAAGGAGTGTAGGTGTGGAAAATGTTTATTTGAGCAAGCATCTAAGAACTATCTACCTACTCGAAAAGGTTTGTTATTTTCCTCTTTTACTTTATACAATGCCATCCTACTATTAGTGAGTAGGTAGCCCTATCCTTAGATGTTTTAAGGGATAATCGAGGGTCATCGTAGAGCCATAAAGGCAACTCGTAGGGCACTTTAACAATTTTATCGTAAAGGACTAGATCGTTTACCAAAGGAAGCATCAGAGGGTCATCGGGGGACCATGATCTTTTTAACCGAGAGTATTTGATAAAGTGTTCCACGTTCGAGGGACATGACAATTATTTTCCAAAGGCAACAAGTGGAGGTACGTTAGAGGTGCTCGTGTGCAAAGTGTTTTGTGTTTCACTTATTGTTCATCTTTGATGTTAAGGTTTTCTAATATTTTGTTTTTAGATATTGCCATACACTTCCTAGTTACTACACAATCATATATATATATACATGCATAACTATAGGTGTGGAAAATAAAATGCGAGAAAGTAAAGGCCTACAACTATTATATCCCATAAGCAGTCACATAATAGAAAAAATGCGAGGAAATGTAAACTACAACTATTACAAAATTACCTGTGCGACCTATACATTTATTTTTTATAATTTAAATAGCAAAGGAATAATTAAAAAAGAAATTAAAGGACAAAATAAAAAACTAAAATTCTAAGCAAGAAAGAATTTTTTTGGTCTTTTTATGAGAAAAAAGAATTTTGTGTTAATAAAATTTGAATTTGATTTATGAAAATAAATTAATTATAAAACCCTATTTCTAATTAGTTAATTAATTAAAAAAAGTGATAAAGTAATTAATTAAAATTAATTTAATTAATAAAAACCTAAGTATAACGTTCAAGTCGTCCACAAATCCCCATAGAGCAGTTCCCATAAGATTGTCCCCCCGGAGTCATCTTTAAAAAACTCGACGCATTTCCCCTCAAGTCTGAAATATCCTAATCATACTCACCAGCAGATCCCCTAGTAGACAGAGTAGTATGATTTTTTTCCCAGCAATGTCGTCAACCTACGGATTCCCAACCCTCGCCAGAGAGTATGTCACATGTACGGGCCGCAAAAATTCTCTTCCGCAACCGAGTTTATTTCTCCAACACTGTAAAACCCCCTATAAAATTATTTCCTCTAGCAGGTTATTTCCTCAGCAAAATGTTTCTCCAACATGGTTTATTTCCCCAACAGGGTTTAGTTCCCCAACAGGATATAGTCTCCCTGGCTTGAGTCTATCACTTTGACTACTACAAATCACCGACAAAACTTCTCTCTCCAGTAAAGGGTAGTCCAGACCACTATTCCCAGAAGGTTGCTACGAAATTGGACCAGATATCAACTAATATTATCCTTCCCAAATGAGTCAGCATCCATATAAGAACTGGTTAAACGGAACCCCAGAAGGTTATCCATCTCTTTTATCCCCATTCAGGGTATATAGAAATTAAACTCCCCAGTAGAGCGATGAACGACCAATGTTCTTGAACTCTTCTCCCCCAAACGTAAATTAAATTCCCCAGCGGAGTTTCCTCAAACAGCAAGCAGGAGTCCCCAACAGAGATATTCTAAACAAGATTGAAGAATTATTGTCGCCATCCTCAGCAGTAGTCTGGGATTTATTTTCCCGATCAAAAATGCTATGCAAAGCTACTGATACACTTCAATGACATCTCACATTCATACATCATTTATCATAGCATATGCATACGAAACGCATATAGCATGCTCTCATTTATTTTAAGAACATTATTATGCAATGTATTACATGCATCATGACATTGCATAAATACTAACTCTATCTTTTCAGGTAAAGTTCATAAACAGGCGAGCATCATCAACAATTTTCTAACAGGTTGTAGAGTAATTCCTGAAACAGGACGGAGCGACTATCTACATGACCAGACAATTTCCTTCAGGAACTGAATTCTGACAAGCATTTCCCTCAGAGACTAAATCTGACAAGTAGATACTTGAGCACTTTCCCCAGAGAGTCATTCTGAAAAATATCTCTTCTGGATGAAGTCGGGCGTAGACATTTTCTAGTGCATCATTCAGATGAAGTCATGTGTAGATTTCCTTCTGATACTCTTTTTGGAAAAAATCCAGGCGTAGACTCCTTCCAATACCTCTCCTAGTTGAAGTCGGGCATAGACATCTTCTAGTACAGATGAAATCAAGCGTGGATTCCTTCTGAAACTCATTTGGATAAATTCAGGCGTAGACTCATTCCAAACACATCATTCTAGACAAAGTCGGGTGTAGACTCATTCTTCTATATCATTCGGATAAAATCAAGCGTAGATTTATTCTGATATTATTTTTGGACAAATTCGGGCGTAGACTCATTCCAAACGTATCTTCTAGATAAAGTCGGGCGTTGACATCTTCTAGTGTATCATTCAGATGAAGTCAGGCGTAGATTTCCTTCTGATACTCTTTTTGGAAAAAAGTCAAGCGTTGACTCCTTCCAATACCTCTCATAGTTGAAGTTGGGCGTAGACATCTTCTACATATGAAATCAAGCTTAGGTTCCTTATGAAACTCTTTTGGACAAAGTTGGGCGTAGACTCATTCCAAACATATCTTCTAGACAAAGTCAAGCATAGACTCATTCTAGTATATCATTCGGATAAAATCAAGCGTAGATTCACTCTGATATTCTTTTGGACAAAGTTAGGCGTAGACTCATTCCAAATACATCTTCTAAGACAAAGTCAGGCGTAGACTTATTCTGATATTCCTATCAACAGTTACACTAGATGGAATCTATAAGCCCATATCCGACGACTCTCTATCACCTCTCTAAATAGCATCTTTAAGTCCATTCCCGGTATAATCAACCAACATTGTTACTCCGTGCACAGGCGAGTGCAAATTTCTAGGCACTTAAGTGTTCAATCATCTTCTACCTTCAAGTCACGAATGGAGGACATGCCAATCTAACCCTTTAGGTTTAAGAAGATTGAACATGGGAAGATGTTGTACCCCAAAATTTTCCCTCCCATTTTTCTTCAAGACATGCTCATAAGGTTCTCAAATACTCAAGTTGGCTCAAGAATTTATCAGACAAATTCTCCTTATAAGCAAAGGATCCATAACTAGAGTTTTGTGTTTCACAAGGAAGATTGGGTTCTAAAGGTCTCAAGTGGTTTTCAGGGTTCTCCATGTGTCTTCAAGAATTCTCATGTCAAGTTTCAAGCCTTGCATCATAAATTTGCTCATTCAATGACTCATATTAATGAAAATCAACTATATTGGGTAAAAAGTCAATTATGCTCAACATACAGTCAAACTTTAAGATTTTTGGTCAACATCAACATTTTGAAGTCAAATTAATCCTTTTATCAATGGTTAATCATGATTCCTCAAGAAAATCCATCAAGTCATCAAAAGTCAAAAGTTGCCAAATTAGGGTTTCCTTAGGAGAAGTCAACTGAACTTTGACCAAGCATAACTTTCACATGCTTCATTATATTTTCCACAACCAAAGCTCATTTTCAAGGGAATTCAATTATCTACAACTTTGTCTCTCTAAGCTCAAGTCCAAAAAATGCATCATTTGAGAGATATAAGCCAATACATTACAAGTTATTTCAAAAGTCAACAAAAAGACACTTTTTTTCAAGGCAACTTACATCAAGATAAAGTCTTCAAAAGAAAAAATGATCAACATAGAGCAAAAATTCCAATATCACCTTCAAAAGATGAAAATTGAGTGAGTTATAACCATTGTACGTTGGGAAATTTTGAGCAAAAGTATGAAGTTCATATTGAGCAAGCTTGATATTTTGGACTATTGGACCATGGTTTAAGAGTCCAAACGTGTATTATACTCTTCATACACCTCAAAACTTATCCTTATACCCCTTGAACTATTTTTATTTAAATTGTTTTTATTGTTTTTGATTTATTCATTAATAATATAAAATAAATAAGATAAAAGCATATCTTTTTACACAAGGTCCAAGCCCACTTATCCTTGACTTAATCTTTCACTATATAATCTCATTCATTCTCATGCAAAGGGACACGAAAAAACCTTGTCACCAGTTTTCAAAAAAACATCAAACTTTTTCAAGAACCCTAGAATTTCCAAACTCTTGTTGTAACCCCTTTCACTATAAAATCTCCATTCCATTCTCTTCCAGCAAGCATATAGAGTAAGTTTGGACCAAATTTGATGGTCAAAAACATGTGAATCACATTACATGGCATCGCCGATTTTCATAATGTGCATGATGTTCATATTTTGATTTTTCTTTGCTTTAACAGGTACTAACATCCCTAATATGTTTATGAGGTTTGATAGTGCAGGTTTGAACAATCATGAAGGTCCCATGCATACTGAATCGTGAACCACCATACTAGCACCGATTACACATTTTTTCATCATAGCTTTTAATCTCTTGTGCTTTAGCCTTCAAAAATGCTTCCATTGGATTTGCAGCCTCTGTTTAAGGGGAGTAGGATATTGTTGGATCACTAACGCTTTGGTTTTTGCAGGATTTAAAAAAACATCTCGTCGGAGAAGACGACCAGAGTTAGGGCTCCGACGCTTCTCCGGTCAATATATTTGTTTATATACTATATATTAATTGATTCATTTATTATAACAGATGTATATCCACCCTAGTGGTAGAAATGCACGCGCTAAGTCACTCCTCTCCCAGGTCACAATTTCGATCCCCGGTTTTGCCAAAAAAAATTCTTCCATATTTTCATTATTTGTGTAGGTTTATCATATGGTGCATTGAACCTGCTATCTTAACACAACCAGCACGTTAGCTGGGTGGTAACCTGTGCATGGAGAATTCTTGAGCGCGTGGGTTCAACACCCACCCCTACTCATTTGGTTATTTCTTTTTCCAATTCTATGTTTCTCACTCTTTTCTTCCTTCTTTTTTCCTATTCTTTCACCAAACATTTTTCAAAACCTTTTTTTAACACAAACCCTAATTTTATTTTTAGGTTTTTAATTTTATTTCAGGTTTCTAATTTAATTTTAGGTTTTAGCTTAATTTTAGGTTTTTAATCAATAAAAACCTAATTTAAATTTTTTTAGGTTTTCTCAATTGAATAAAATTCAACCTAGATTTTAGGGTTTGCTTAATTAATCAATTATTTTTAATCAATTAATTAATTTTCTAAATTAAAATCAATTAGGTTTTTTAGATTAATCATCAAACAATCACAAAACGATTTTCAATTTTCTTTTTCCCTTTGTTTTACAATCTTCGTGCACTTTATTACTTTCGCATTAGTTTTTCCAAATTATGTATCTCCTACAGTATGTAATGGTTAATTAGGGTTTACTTTCTTTTTCCCCAGTTTTATGGTTTTGTACCCCCTTTCCCAAAGCTTTGTAATAGTTTAGGTTTACTTTCCGCACCTTTACTTTCCACAATTTACCGCTTTCTTTATTACTGTATAGTAACTAGGCATGTAGAGCAAGATCAAAAACCAATCGTTAGATAATCTTAAATACAGGATTAAATAACTGAATTGAATCACTTTTTACACACTCACCTCTAGGGTAATCCCACTTGTTGCCTTTGAATAAAAGCAGTCATGTCCCTCGAACGTGGGGATGCTTTAGAAAAGTCCCTTTGATACAAAAGATCATAGTCCCTCGATGACCCTTTCGATATTGCCTTCGGTAAATGATCTAGTCCCTTAAAATATATATTGCTAAAGCGCCCCTACGAGTTGCCTTTATGACTGTACGATGACCCTCGCCTGTCCCTTCACATCCAATGATAGGGTTTCCTACTAACTAATGGTAGGGTAGCACCATCTAAGGAGGAGGAACATAACACGGAATACTTTTGAGTAGGTAGATAGCTTGTAATCGATTGCTCACAAAAATCTTTCTTTTCTTCACAAACACTTTTCTGAAATATTTTCAAAAAAACAAACACTTTGTATGCATTCTTAACTTATACAAGAATTATTACAAAGTTGTCGTACTTAGGCATTTTCAAAATATTTTCAAACACACACAAAGCAATTTTTCAAAGTGAGCTAGCGATTAAGATCCTGTAGATAACTACGGATGAAAAGGGTGCTAACACCTCCCCTTTTCATAACCTACCCCCAGACACAAGAAAATTCTCGAAGGTCTTTCCTGTTCTTTTCACCATTTCCTTATTGGATAAAAGAAAAGTCGGTGGCGACTCTAATTATCCGCATATTTGTGATAAAACTCAAAACAAGTCAGTTCTCCCACCGTATTACAATTGTACATCTCCTAGGTTTAACCTATTGTAAACAACTAGCGATATTAAACTCACACTTGCTCCTAAATCCAGTAGTGCATTTTCAATAACATGTCGTCCTACCACACAAGTTATGGAAAAATTACCAGGATCTTTCTTCTTTTTAGCCAATTTTTTTCAGCTATCGAATTACACTACAGCGGAGGGTCATCAAGCTTGTGCTTGTTTGTCAAGATATCTTTCAAAATTTTGGCATAAGATGGGATTTGAGTTATAACTTCAGTGAGTGGCATTTCTACATGGAGTTTTTTAATCACCATCACAAACTTTTTATATTGGACATCTTGTTTGGTTTGTTTAAGCCTTTGTAGATATGGGATCAATGACTTATACAGAGGAGGTGGTACATAAGTTTGGTTATCTTTCTCAGCTCCTTTATCTTTAACTTCTTCTTCTTTTTGTTTCTCTGGTTCATTCACCATCAAATTGTCTGGTGTAGTCACAATATTTTCTTTTGGTTGCTCGGGTATCTTCGTTAGATTGTTGTTCAACCTAGGGTTTATAAGCTCGTCATATGTAGTTCCACTTTGTAGTGAGATGGTATTAGCATGACCTTTAGGGTTGGGTTAGGTTGAGGTTGTCTAGGGAATGATTATTCTGGTATAGCTTGAGCAGCTTGTTGTTGTGCTACTTGAGAGATTTGGGTTTCAAGCATCTTGTTATGGGTTACCACAAAATCAACCTTGTTGTTTAATTGTGTAATCATCTCGTTTATATGAATGTTTTTGTTCATAAATTCTTTGTTCTGCTGGGTTTAAGTTGGAATGAAGTTTTCCATGATCTTCTCAAGGTTTGATTTTAGGGGTACAACTTGAGTAGGTTGTGTTGTCCTTTGAGCTTGAAAACCTTGCGATCTTTGAGGTCAAGTTTTCTAGATAGGATTGTTATTCTTATAAGAGAAGTTTGGGTGCTTCCTCTATCCAGGGTTATAGGTATTTGAGTATGGGTTTCTCTGGGCATAACTCACTTGATCAGGGTTGGGTTCAGCTAGAAGGTTGTAGTCTGCAGTGATGTGTGCTTGAGTTCAACAGGCTTCGCATCCAGTTTGTACTACATCTATGGTGGTTGTAGGCTTTATGATTAAGCTTTCAATTTTTTGTGCTAAGGCATCCATTTTAGCGTTCATATGATCTAGACTACCGACTTCGTATATACCTCCCTTTGTTTATTTCTTCTCTACTGATGTTCGTTCAATCCCCCATTGATAATGGTTTTGTGCCATGTCTTTTATAAGTGCGCAAGCTTCGGGGTATGTTTTGTTCATCAGTGCACCTCCAGCGACAGCATCGATGGTCATCTTTGTGTTATAGAGAAATCCATTATATAAGGTATGGATAATCAGCCATTGTTCTAATTCGTGGTGTGGACAAACTCCTAACAGTTCTTTGTATCTTTCTTAAGCGTCGAAAAGAGATTCACCATCTCGTTAAATAAATCAAATTATTTGATTTTGCAAGAGAGCGATCTTACTTGGTGGAAAGTATCTGGATCATAAGTTCGTCGAAGAAAAGTGGAAATCGTTTGAGGTCCATGGATGGGACAGTTTCATCTTGAAAGAAAAAGTCAAATTGATCAAAAAAATATCTTAAAGACTGGAGCGAGAAACATATGGCAAATTGGGACAACAAAATCGAAGAGGCCAGGAAGAAAGTCAATGAGATGGAAATGAAAAGCGAAGTAGCAGTATTATCTCCAGATGATGTGTCATCTAAAAGAGAAGCCTGAACTTATCTTTTTTCTCTTTCAAGACTAAAGACGAGTATTACGTGGAAAAAATCTCGGATAAAATGGCTAAAAGATGGAGACTCCAACACTAGATTCTTTCACAGGTGTTGGCCATTAGAAGGAAATAAAACGAGATCATTTGTATTGAGACCCAAGATGCAAAGTTAGAGGGTATGGAGGAAGTGAAGCATGCAATCTTTACTCACTTTTCCAACCTATTCAGAGATAGTAATGTTCGCATACCGTCCTTAAGGGATGTCGAGTATAAGAGAATTGGAGTGGAAGACAACGCTTACCTTACAAAACTTTTCTCAGAAGAAGAAATCCGAAGTGCAGTTTGCGATTATGATAGCTTCAAGAATCCTGGTCCGGACGATGTTAATTTTGGGTTCATAAAAAAAATTGGGATGTGTTAAAAAAAGACTTTTTCAAGTTCATTGGGAAATTCCATGCAAATAGGAGGCTGGTTCGTGGTCTGAATAACTCCTTTATTATTCTAATTCCGAAGTCCGAGAATTCGACTAAGTTGAGCAACTTCAGGCCAATTTCGTTAATTGGAAGTATGTACAGAGTTCTTGTCATATTGCTAGCAAATAGATCGAAGGATATAGTCCCCAAGGTTATCTCAGAAACTTAATCCACTTTTCTCGAGGGTCGTCAAATGTTGGATTATATCCTTTTAGCTAACGAAGTAGTTGATGATGCTAAGAGAAGAGGCAAAGAATTTGTAATCTTTAAAGCCGACGTCGAAAAGGCATTTGATTCGGTGGATTTAAACTTTCTGGATTATACCATTGGGAGAATGGATTTTAACGAAAAATGGAGAGGTTGAATACATGAGTGTCTTCATTGTGCAACAATCTCAGTTCTGGTAAATGGCAACCCCACTAAAGAGTTTTCGGTCGGGAGAGGATTAAGGCAAGGGGATCCGTTATCCCCTATTTTATTTCTATTGGTAGCCGAAGATTTCAATCTAATGATGGTGAAAAGTGTTCAATCGAATTTGTTTGAAGGTTATCATGTCGGGAATGAGGAGGTGAGTGTGTTACATATCCAATACGCAGATGATACAATCATATTCGGGGAAAAGTTGGAAGAATATAAGGGCAGTTAAAGCTTCACTCCACTTATTTGAATTGGTGTCTGGCCTTAAACTGAATTTTCACAAAATTTCTCTTATTGAAGTAAACATTCATCAGTCTTGGTTGAAGGACGTTTAGCCAAATTTATTTGCATTTGCTGTTGATCAGAGAGAATTTTGTTCCTGTGATGGCGCAGCAGTTAGTGTCTTGAAGTTGGTTTTTTTCTCAGCTGGTGTTGCTCGTTCAAGACTCTACATGTCTCCTGACGGTGTTTTCTCCCCTTATTCATCTTAGTTATGTGTTGGTCTTTACTATTATGGACTTTAAAATATGGTATTTAAGGTGTTGTCTCTTCACTTTTAACAAGATCAATTTCACAGCATATATATAAGTTTATCCTACATCAGTTGAATAATTAGTATAAGTATGTATCTAACCTGTCAATACTCTCTTTTAATGCCGGATCTAAATCATCCATAAAATCATCTTTCATAAATTCAGTATTTAGTGATAAATTAGTATTACCTGAAGAAACCTGTAAATCATTGCCAAAATTGTCATTCTGAAGTGTGCAAGGAATACATTTAAATCCTAAATCGTATTCGAAACATAAACTTTTAAAACAAGTTATCATAACATTTATGAGAACGAGGATATACTTTAAGAAAATATGTATATATATATGAAAATAACAAATGGTAGATTCTAACCTTATCATAATTTTGATTTATATTTTTTTGCAGGAACTTTAGATTTATCTTTCTTCCCCCTCCCTTTCTTTCTCTATCAAATCATTATAAATATATTTTCAGTATAATAATACTACAAATATTTTGATTAAAGTTAACATGCAAATTGGTAAGGGTTGAAAACACGACATACCTTCACTTGTATCATTAATAAATGGAAGTATATCATCAATCGACGGTTCTTCATAAAGTTTCACTCCAAACTCATCCTCCTGAAACACATGGAGCTAGTTAGTTTCATTTGCAATAAAGAGTAATAAGAACCTTTTCATATAAAATATTATATTAAATTTAAATATTTAGTTAATCCCTAAAAATACAAATATCTCTTCTTTTCAGCACACATATATATATTTTATATGAATTTCTATTATTTTTAAAGTATATATTTCTATCTCTACAGTAAATCTTGATTTATTTGTTGATTAACAAAATTATATTATTAAATATTTCAAAGTCTATCCGTAGATGTAAAAAAAGTATAACATACATTCAACTTCTTTCTCTCTTTCTTGCTTCATATAGTTTAAAACTTTTTAAGAAGTTAAAAGACCAGATTTAAATCAAGATATTCTATTAAAGAGTTAATTATTAATCTTTAATACAATATCTTAATTTAGATACCAACAATTAATTTTTTTTCTATTATCACACACCTTAGGAAGATAATCTTATATATATAATATTTCACAAATATCGCTATGACTTTTTCCTTTAAAATCTCCAACAAGTGATTTACGAGTAAGATGAAGCAAATGCTTAAATTGAAGCCTCTCTTTTCAACTCACTTAATGTATTTTTATCAGCATGAACTATCATGTCATCAAAACTTATACGCTCCTACAGTAGTAGCAATAAAAAAAAATTAATAAAATAAAATAGTTTTATATTATATTTTATATGATAGGTGTTGTAACAGAATGCTATGAAGAACAAATTAAAATTAGGTCAATATAAAAAATATAAGACAAACATACAAATATTTAAAAATGTATGCACATTTGTATCACACAAGAGTTTAACATTATTTCATACCTTATTAGGGTGTTCCTTTATATGGATGAACTGAAAAAAGTCAACTATGAGATCTAATATTTGTTAAATTGTAATTCAGCGTGTCGAAATTATGTGTTGAAACTATATGTCGAAAAGATTTGATTTGTTTTAGATTTGATTTAAGTCTAGAATAGATTAGATTTTATTTAGTAACAAAATAAATATTTTTGGCTTTGGGCTTTGGGTATAAGTTCAGTTATAAATAGAGGGAGTAACCCCTATTTTTTGTAAGCAAGTCAATCAAGTCATTCACAGTATTTTGCAATTGCAAAGTGAATAATAAAGTTTTCACAGTTTGTGAGCAGAGAGAAACTCTCTGAAGAAATTATTTGTCTTGTCTTCTTTCTTTGTTTGTCTCATAATTAAATTGTCATTGTGGTAGAAATTCATCATAGACTTTGGTGAGTTTCCAACATCTGGTATCAAGAGCTTTGTTTCGATTTGAGGGAATTATCAATCAAGAACGATTGAAGAATTCACGATGACAAGTTATGGGAATGCAAACTATCCAGCAACGCTACCAATTCTGAAAGTTGACAACTATGAGAATTGGTGCAAACAGATGAAAGTCTTATTCAGGTGTCAAGGTCTTTGGGACCTTGTAAATGATGGAGTCGAAGCGCTTGGAGAAAACGCTTCAGAAGAAGAAAAGAAGAAATATACAGAATCTGAGAAGCTGAGTTATAAAGCATTATTTATAATTCATCAATGTGTCAGTCCAAACAATTTCGAAAAGGTTAGTGATTCAGAATCGGAAAAAGAAGCTTGGGAAATCCTTGAGAAGTCTTTTGGAGGCACTGGGAAGGTGAAAGAAGTGAGGTTACAAACTCACAAAAGGACGTATAAACTGCTTCATATGGAAGATAGTGAAAGCATATCTGATTTCTTCACTAGAGTTACAAAACTAGTAAATCAAATCAAGATATGTGGAGAAGCGTTAACAACAAGAGTTGTTGTTTCAAAGATCTTGAGATCTTTAGCTCCTAAGTTCGACCACATAGTGGTGGCGATAGAAGAGGGGGGAGACTTTTTGAAATTGACAAAGGAAGAGCTTCAAGGGACGCTTGAGTCTCATGAACAAAGAATGAACGAAAGAGCTGCAGGAAAATCGAAGAGTGATGTGACCTTGCAGGCACATTCAGTAAAAGAGGCCAAAGGCAAAGGAAAGTGTTTCGACAGAGGCAAAGGTGGCTACAACAAATCGAATGGTAGAGGAAATCAAATCGAAAGAAACGTGTCGAATCAAAGAAGATCATACCAAGGCAACCAAAGAGGTGGTGTTGCAAATAGGGGAAGAGGTGGTGGTCGAAAACCTGATAAGAGTCACATTCAATGTTACAATTGTCAGAAGTACGGTCACTATTCGAGTGATTATCCAGAAAAACGAAAGAATCAAGAAAGTGATGCAAAGCTTGCAAAACATGAAGAAGAAGAAGAAGAGATTATGCTGATGGTCACAACAAAAGATGAAGATAGATTCAAGGACCAATTGTACTTGGATTCAGGATGTTCATCACATATGTCTGGAAGGAAAGACTGGTTTGTCAATATAAAGCCCTCAATGAAAAATATGGTAAAATTTGCAAATGACAATACCCTAGCAGCTGGAGGTATTGGTGATGTTATGATTATGAGGAAAGATGGCAAAAGGTCAGTAATCTCCAATGTGTTGTACATACCAGGCATGAAGAGCAATTTTCTCAGTATAGGGCAGTTGATCGAAAAGAATTATAAAGTGTCAATCGAAGATAAGATGATGAGAGTCGTTGATGCAAATGGGAGATTAATCTTGAAGGCTCCTATGTCTCGGAATCGAACCTTCAAGATTAAACTAAATGTGATGGAGCACAAGTGTCTTTTGACTGCAGCTAGCAGAGATGAATGGATATGGTATTATAGACTAGGTCATCTCAACTTCAGAGACATTAGAGATTTAAAGAGAAAAAATATGGTTTCAGGATTGCCAGAAATCGACATTCTAAACGAGGTATATGAGGAATGTGTGCAGGCGAAGCAACACAAGAATAGCTTCAGCAAGGATGCAGAAAGCAGGTCGAAGGCTAGTCTTGAAGTCATATACTCTAATGTATGTGGACCAATCCAGGTGGATTTGATGAGAGGTAACAAATACTTTGTTACATAAGATGATTTCAGTCGAAAGATGTGGACTTATCTGATCAAGAAGAAAAGTGAAGTGATCGATGTATTTTCCAAGTTTAAGTCTATGGTCGAAAGACAGAGTGGTCGAAAGCTCAAAGTTTTAAGAACCGATGGTGGTGGAGAATATGTGTCGAAAGACTTCGACAAGCTATGTGAAAAGGAAGGGATTGTGCATGAGGTGGTGCCACCCTATACTCCACAACAAAATAGAATTGCAGAAAGGAAGAATCGAACCATCATGAATATGGTGAGAAGTATGTTGAAAGGCAAGAATTTACCTAAAGAGTTTTGGGGCGAAGCTGTTTCGACTGCAACATACATTTTGAACAAATGTCCTACAAAGAAGCTAGAAGGAATTACTCCAGAAGAATGTTGGTCTGGTGTGAAGCCTAGCTTGAGTCATCTGAAGGTATTTGGATCTATTGCACATAGATATGTGCCAGATCAGTTGAGAAGAAAACTTGATGACAAGTCAAGCCAAATGATCAGCAGGGACGTGATCATAGATGAGTTTAAAGAATAGGATGGGACTGAAATGTCAAGAAAGATTCAGTGGGAATCCTATTCGAAGAGCCAGAAACTCAAGTTGAAAGAGAAGTTCGACAAGAGGAACCAGCAGATATACAAAGTACAAGCAGACCTCAAAGAACAAGATGCATGCCTACAAGATTGCAAGATTGTGTGATTACATAAGATGATTTAATAGATAATGAAGGTGAGCTGGTACATTATGCTTTCTATACAGATGTCGAACCCGTTAATGCAGCTGAAGCATTGAAGGATTCGAAGTGGGTGAAAGCAATGAACGAAGAAGTGAAGTCTATCAAAGACAACAACACTTGGTCACTTGTCGAATTGCCTCAAGGCAAGAAGGCAATTGATGTCAAGTGGGTATACAAAGTGAAAACGAATTCAAAAGGGGAAGTAAATCGACATAAAGCAAGGCTTGTGGCGAAAGGATTTCTACAGAAAGAAGGAATTGACTTCGATGAAGTTTTTGCACCTGTTGCTAGGATCGAAACAATTAGGTTGATTGTTGGTCTAACAGAAATAAATAGTTGGCACATATGTCAGATGGACGTGAAGTGTGCATTCCTAAATGGACCCTTATATGAAGAAGTCTATGTTAAACAACCAGTTGGATTTGTGAAACTTGACGAAGAAAGAAAGGTGGACAGGCTACATAAAGCCCTGTATGGTTTGAAACAAGCTCCAAGGGCTTGGAATAAGAAAATTGATAGTTTTCTAAGGGAGAAGGAATTTGTAAAGTGCACAACTGAACATGGAGTATATGTAAGAAGAGCAATAGTGAATTGCTTATACTATGTCTCTATGTAGATGATTTGTTGATAACATGTAACTGTAAAAGTGAGATCGAAGACTTCAAAGGTGATCTCAACAAGGAATTCGAAATGTCTGATTTGGGTGAGATTTCATATTTCCTTGGCATCGAATTCTACAAGAGCAATAGAAGTTTGATGATGCACCAAAGAAGATATGCAGGAGAAATTTTCAAGAGATTTGAGATGGAAGAATGCAACCCAACTTCGACACCTGCAGAACCAAGACTGCAACTGTCGAAAGATGCAGATGAAGATGATGTTGATCCAACCCAATACATAAGACTTATTGGATCATTGAGATACCTTTGTTATACAAGGCCTGACTTAGCATACAGTGTAGGTATGGTAAGTAGATTCATGCAGAAGCCAAAGGTATCACATCTAGCAGCAGTGAAGAGAATACTAAGGTATCTCAAAGGAACTTTCGATTATGGCATTTTGTTTCCTGTAGCTGATAAAGGAAAAGAATGCAAGTTAGTGAGATACACTGATTCGAGTTGGTGTAGTGATGCTGAAGATCGAAAGTCAACAGCAGAATATGTGTTTATGCTAGGTGGTGCACCAGTTGCTTTGAATTCAAGAAAGGAACCAATAGTGACATTATCATCATGCGAAGTAGAATACATAGCTGCTTCTCTTTGTGCATGTCAAGCAACTTGAATGGTGAACTTGGTCGAAGAGATAACAGGGAAAAATCATGGAGCAATTACCATGAAGATAGACAACATGTCAGCTATTAATCTAGCGAAGAACCCAATAGCACATGGTCGAAGTAAGCACATCGAAATGAGTTCCATTATCTTCGAGAGCATGTAGCAGATGGGAAGATGAATTTAGAACACTGCAAAATTGAGAATTAGATTGCAGACATCATGACGAAGGGAGTGCAAGTCGAAGTATTCAGAAGACTAAGAGCCATGATGAACATAGATAGTTTAAACACAATGAATTAAGTGGTGTGTTAAATTGTAATCTAGTGTGTCGAAACTATGTGTCAAAAAGATTTGATTTGTTTTAGATTTAATTTAAGTCTAGAATATATTAGATTCGATTTAGTAACAAAATAAAGGGAGTAACCCTTATTTTTTGTAAGCAAGTCAATCAAGTCATTAACAGTATTTTACAGTTGTAAAATGAATAATAAAGTTTTCACAGTTTGTGAACAGAGAGAAACTCTGCAGAAATTATTTGTGTTATCTTCTTTCTTTACTTGTCTCATAATTAAATTGTTATTATAATAGAAATTCATCATAGATTTTAGTGAATTTCCAACAATATTTTAGCAGTGACACAGTCTGAGAGAGATATTACACAACTTAAATACCCTTTCTGATTTACAACTACTTCATCGTAAATTACTGGGCTGTACGTGACAATCGATACATCTACTCATTGAATAGATCCATCCATAGTTTCCAGCCAGATGTAAGGTTTAGTCTAAAAATTATCAAAGAAAATATATATTAGCAAACAAGAAGGTCCTACTTACATACAACAACATATACCTAAGTTTAGTCTCTATAATCTAAATTTTAAATATCTTTTTTTATTATTCTCTTTAAATACCAAAAAGAAAGATTCATATAATAATAATAATAATAATAATAATAATAATAATAATAATAATAATAATAATAATAATAATAATAATAATAATAATAATAATAATAATAATAATAAAATAAAATAAAATTCCATGCTATATATACCTTCGTTTCTCCAATTTTCACAGCACCTTTAGACTTTTTAAACATTATATAGCTTTTGCAAGTCCTCAACTAAGACATAAATTAAAATTTGTAAAGAATTAAGTCAAAAGTAAAAAATGAGAAAAACCTTTAAAATACAAGTATATCTCATTACGAAGAATGTTTTAAAATTTAATATTGTCTCGTGTCATTTGGAGGAGATTTGCTTTTGCCCTATTCCATATCATCTAATTTGTATAATCAAATTGGAAAACTAAAAACTCTTATATTATAACAGAGGAATCGAAGAAGAAAAAAAATCATACGCGCAAAGTCACCTTTACACATAATTATATATTTACTTTAAAAAATATTGGTAAAAACACTAAAAACTAATAACTTAGATTACTTAGCTATAAAAATAATTATTAATGAAGAAATTTATACAATATTAAATATACTACAAAATACATAAAATATATTAATAAAAAATAAGATAATAATAACAATAAAAATAATAAAAATAATAATAAACTATACATTAAAATATTCTCATAATTGTTAGTAATTATTTTAATTAATATTTACTTGAATAAAAATATGTAAACAAATTAATCGAAACATTCTTCATATTGCTAATTATATACTAGTATTACATTTTTTATCAGACTAAAATGTTGATAGTATACAATTTATAGTTTTTAATATATAAATTATGAAATTGGGGTACAAGAATTACCGAGCCAATGCACTATCACAGAAAACATGAGAAACCAAGCGGATACTAGTCTAATCAAATCATTTTAAAATAAATATAATAAACATATGTAAAAATATATACTTTTAGTTATTTACATTTTAGGTATAAAATCATTTATCAAAAATATATTAATAATAAAGATAAAAAATATATGAAAAAAAAGTATGCAAGAACAATATAAAATATTTTTACACTATCAATCAATCAGGAACATGTATCTCACCAAATCACATTTTTAATTTTAAAATAGTGACATGATATGGCTGACAGTTACAATTTTATTAGATGATAGTGTAAAACTAGTTTACACTGATAGTACACTACCTTTAATCTCAAAATATATTATAATTTTTGATCTTATCGGTTGATCAGAACCTGAGGAGTGACCGGAAGATGATCTGCAGTCGAGCTGTGAAGTCGAGGAGAAAAGGGGGTTGTACCTGCAAAGCACTCCGACGATCAAGTAAGAGTGGGAACAAGGAGGTACAAGCAAAGTAATAGGTGTTGAATGGTGAATATTCGATACATGGCCCTCACAAGTGTGAGGGTTTATATAACGCCCCTGGCGCATGGCCATTGGTTCCTGATTTCACGCCTAGATATGTGGGTCCGTGAAATCAGGTAACTGTCAGGATTTGGTCAAACCGGGCAGATGTGCCAGTAACTAGTCGTTGGTACCGAGGAGGGGGTTAGTTAAGGGCATCTCTCTGGTCGGTTCCTGGTGGCTTGCATGACGTTGATGTCAGGCAGGCTGAGAGGACACTCATCGATGATCCCAGACCAATACTGAACTGGGAGGGCAATGACTGTCGTTGCCCGACAGGTAATGGAAATTCTGGGTTATGACCGTGCGGGCCATGCCAAAGGAGATCTCTTAGACTGGGCCCAGTCAAGCTGTCGGGCCAGTCCAGAACAATAGCCCCCCCAAGTCGTTGCTTCTGGGCATAAGAGTGATGACTTTAACATCTGCTCGACAGAGGGGACGTGTCTGACAGGGAAATGAGTATTTTCTGTTGAGCCTTTCTTGCGGAAAGATGAGAGTTGGGCGTTAGAACTTTTGAATTTGGAGAGGTAGCGTGTTTTGAGAAGCGTGCTAGTGGAGCGGCGCAATGATGACCTAGGGCTATGGTGTAATGATGACGACCCTAGGATTCCCCAGGCGCGTGTTTTGTACGCGCAGATTATCTCAGCTATAAATACGAGAGGAACAAAGCATTTAGTATTTTTCGCATTCTCTCTTAACTGCTTGTACTAGCTTGACAGTCAGCCACCGATGTTCGTTGAGTTTCTCTGCTCGCAGCTGCTAACTTCCATCTTTTCTTCTATTACTGGAAAGTTTCTGATCTTCCTTTGTCATTTGCTTTCGTATTTTTGCTTTTTTCCTTTCTAGAGATACATGCAGTTAGGATTTAGGGTTCTGTTAGGGAGGACGTCATTGGAGACTGTTGGTAATGGATGGCCTTTCTGTGATTTAGAATCTCTGGAGCCGTCGTGGGGTCTATTCGAGGACCTCATGGTGCGCCGTAGGTGACTCATTAGGGCTTAAGGCTTTTTCTTCAATCCATGCCCGTTAGTATGCCTCAATAATGGTTCTGGTCGGGGATATGATCCTCGTTTCTCAGCGCCCTTTCGCTTGTTTAGCTGTGGAAGGGTGGTTCTGGCATTGATATCGAGCTCATCTTTTTCCTCTACTTTTCAGGTGCCATGGTTGATACTTCTTGGGTCGTTATTTCGAGCGAATCTACACGGTCTTTTAGGAGTTCCTCGGACAAGACAAGTAGCTCGTTAAGCATCCTAGAAATCTCCGGGGATATGCAAAACCAGATGGGACAACAAATGGGGGATCCTTACGTGGGGGAGACTTCTGCCGACCAGGGCAGCTTATTTCCTCCTGGAGATGAGGAGAATCCCCAGGATTGGGTCGCAAACGGCCCCTGGGACTGGCAGTCATATTTTTACGAGCACTGGGAGGATGTCTTCACGGACGTATACAGTCATGGGGAGGGGGCCCCGGAGGAATGGTCGTTATACATTCTTGGGGAGCAAGATATACTCGAAGTATGACAGGAGGAGGATCCCAATGTATGACATTGTTTTTCGTGAGATGGATCTTCGCCTCCCCTTATCTGACTTCGAGGTGGCCGTTTTCAGGCATTTGCACGTGTCTCCTTCTCAACTGCACCCAAACGGTATCACATTCATGCAAGCGTTCGAGATAGTTTGCGACCATCTGAAGATAGGGGCCACCATTCCACTGTTTTTCTACTGCTTCCACATTCAGAGGAGTAAGGTCGACGGGAAGTGAGGATGGGTTTCCCTGAAGCAAGGCAATGGAAAGTTATTCAAAGCCTATCTGGAGTCCATCAACCACTTTAAGGATAAATAGATCTTGGTGTAGCCCTCCTCAACTAAGGCGATATTGAACGTTTTTAGGACTGCACTGTTGCTCAACGAGGATGGAACTCCCCGTTTAAACGAGCTAGGGGAGCCCACTGTGAAGCTGATTTACAAGTTCCCGTTCCAATGGACGAGGAAGCATTTTGAGAGGGAATTGGGCTCCTATGTTTAGAGAGAGAGGGAGCTCAGAGATGAGGATCTGGAGAGTTTTGCTACTCTGACCGCGTTCGTGGCTCAAATCCCTCGGGTCCAGTGAGTTGGTCGGGGAGACAGGCATGTGTTACATAAGAATGAGGAGCCCGTCTAGGAGTTAGGCCTTATCAACGTCAATGAGCTCCTTGGAAGTGAGGACCCTGTTAAATATTTGGGTATATATGTTTCTAATAGTAAGTGGTCTTCGTTTGTTTGACTCCTCGTTTTATTGACTATGTTCTTTTTTGTTTGTTTTGCAGAAAGCATGAATCCTGCTCAGGAAGGTTTGGCCAAAACTCTTACTGCCCGAGCGAGAAGGGATTTAAAGGATGCACAGACTGGTGCAGGGCCAGCTCATACCTCAGGGTCGGGCGGCTCATCCTCAGCTCAGGCCATGGCCGCTCTCTCTCCCATTGTCGTTTCTTTAAAGGCGAAGAGACTGCGAGCCGAGGGGAGTGTCGATCTGACCGGGGAAACAGGGAAAGGGACATATGACCTGCCTCTTTGCTGGCTAGAGAAGTCTTTTTCAAGGGCATAGCTCTCCATCTTCCTCGGGTCAAATCTCTCCTTCTCGAGGGGATGGGCCGTCCAGAGAAGAGGGCGATGCTGGCGCAAGATGCGGGCGGTTTGATGCGGATCTTGGATATGGTGGTTGCTTACATCGAGGGGAGTTCATCTCAGGAGGTAGAAATAAAGAATCTATGGGCCAAGTTTGCTGTGAGCGAGAAGGCCTTGGTTGAGAAGGATAAAGCCCTGAAGCTGTCTAAGGAAGAATTGGGGAAGTTCTTCGAGGAACGCATGGCTCTTTTGCTTGAGAAAGAGGGCCTCGAGGGAAAGGTAGCGGCCCTAACTAATGAGATTACGCCTGCTGAAGACGAGCCAGAGGATACTAAGGATTTGAAGACTCGGGCGGAGCTGGTTTCTCATTTCCAGTTGGCCGTGGATGACGCTCAGGCCGCTTCAGAGGGGAGCTTCGAGAACACAGTGAATCGGATGCGTGTGTTGAACCCTGGTGTCGAGCTTAACACCTCAGGAATGGGGGTCAACTACTATGTGGCTGCTAGCCAGATTTTGGTCCCTGATTATTTCAGAGATATTGTCGCTCAACCGACCGGGGATCCTGCCCAACTGTCGCCCATTGTCGAAGGGGAAATGGAAGGATAATTGTGTGTTTATTTCTGCCTGCATGCCGTATTTGTTGTATTTGTTTCTTTGGGCTATTGCCCGTTTATGTAATATTCGGACAATATCGGCTGAAGTGGCTGTTTTATTTAAATTCAGGCCATTGGCCGTTTGCTTTGAATATTTAACTTGTGTTTTTTACATGTTTGTTGACAAACTAGCCCGTTTAGGATGTTTTTTATTTTGCTAAGAGTTTATAGCGGGGATGTGCTCGTTTTGTATGTTCGTCAGTGCGGGGAAACTGATCAAACAACCAAGGTGAATATCGGGTGAAGGCCAAAACTCGGGTCTCGTTTCGAGGGACCCAGACTCAGAGGCGTGAACTTCCCATTGCGAGTCGAGTGTTCTACCGTCATGGCACAAGGACTATGGAGCTCGGTCGAGTTATCCACGTCGGGCTGAGGGTGCGCTCGTCAACAGAGCGGGGCCTCGCCCCTTCTGAATACTTTAGGTGCTATGCTCGTGCCTAGGCATGCACGCGTGGTCGGGCCTTGGTGAGTTTGTCTTGTCGACCAAACTCGTTGACTTCTTAGTGTTTTTAACTATAATATTGTTTTAACTTTTCAGTGTTCCATGATCGAACGAGCTGTTCCCCTTGTATGTTTTCCAAGTAATACGCTCCAGTCCCCGTTTTCGCGTAGATGCAATAAGGACATTCACAGTTCGCTGTGAGCTTGCCCTCGCAAGATTCTTTGCAATTTCTTTTTAGGACAAGGCTGTCGACCTCGGATTCTCGTTGTATGACCTTGGCGTCGTAGCGTGTGGCTATTTTTTGTTTAAGCGGGGCCTCTCGTAGGGCCGCTCCTGTTCTGATTTCTTCCACCAGATCTAGCTCTTCGCGGAGGGCTACGTCATTCATCTCCTCATCAGGAGGTGCCTCGGTTCACCTGGAAGGTTCCTTGATCTCCAAGGGAATGACGGCCTTCGTCCCTTAGGCTAGTCGGAATGGAGTCTCCCCGGTGGATGAATGGACAGTTGTTCGGTATCCCCAGAGCACACTATGTAGCTCCTCGACCCATTGCTTCTTGGTTTTGTCCAACTTTAGCTTAAGGCCTCTCAGTATTACTCTGTTCACAGACTTGGCATGGCCGTTTGTTTGGGGATACTTAACGGAGGCGAAGTGTTGGGTCGTGCCCAGTTTAGCAACGAAAATTGGGTCCCGTTGTCGGTGACTATCGCTTGTAGGATGCCAAAGCGAGCGAGGATATTTCTTTTATAGAACCAGAGGACATTTTGGGCGGTGATTTTGGCCAAAGCTTCTGCTTCTATCCATTTGGTAAAGTAGTTGACCACTACGATTAGGTATTTGTTCTGATTGGTTCCGACCACGAACGGGACGAGGATATCTAGTCCCCACCAAGCGAAGGGCCAAGGAGAGGAGAGAGATTTAAGCTCGTTAGAAGGAGCTAAATGCATGTCTCCGTGTCGCTGACATTTATCGCATTTTCACGTGCTCTTTCGTGTCGTACTGCATGGTGGGCCAGTAGTATTCTGCCTGCGAGGCTTTCCTCGCGAGGGATCCCCCGCATAGATGTTGGCCGCTAATGCCTCGTGGATTTCGAGCAAGACGCGCTCTTCCCCATTTCGGTCGACACACAAGAAGTGGAATGGAAAATCCTCTTCTATAAAGTTTACTTTCAACCAAGACGTATGAGCAAGCTCTCTCCCTGGCAACGACCGCTTCTTTCGGGTCGTCGGGGAGTTTGCCCTTAGTGAGGTAGTCGTGTACGGGGGTCATCCGGAAATCTTTGTCCCCGATGGCGAATACTTCTAGGGTAGAGGATGGCCTTTGGGTGCTCGGTCGAGGGAGTATCTCTTGTATCACATATTTGTTTCCTCCCTTTCTCTTTGTGCTTGCTAACTTGGATAAGATATATGCGCGGGCGTTGTGCTCGCGGGGAACGTGTTGTACATCGATGGACTTAAACTTCTTTTTCGTCTCCTGGACCAGGGTCCAATATTCGACGAGTTAGTCATTTTTGACCTGATATTCGCCTCGGACTTGAGAGGCAACCAACTGAGAGTCGGTGAATATTTACACTTTCTCAGCTTCCAGATCTTCGGTCAGTCGTAAACCTGCGAGGAATGCCTCGTATTCGACCTGATTGCTGGAGGTTGGAAAAGATAGGGTGAGGGAGACTTCGATTAGGGTCCCTTCATTATTTTCCAGTATGATGCCCGCATCGCTTCTGGTCGAACTGGAGGCTCCATCAACGAAGATCTTCCAACGACGCGATCCGTCGGAGTCTGCGGGCGAGGTCATTTCAGCTACGAAGTCGGCCAAGGCCTGAGCCTTAAGGGCTTTCCTGCTCTCGTATTGGATATCAAATTCAGAGAGCTTCAAGGACCATTTCAACATCCTGTCGGCCATGTCTTGTCTACCGAGCAATTGTTTTATTTTTTGATATGTTCGGACCACTATGGCGTGGGCTAGAAAGTAGTGTCTGAGTCTCCTGGTTTGGCTATTTAAGACGTGAGCAACCTCACACATTTTCCATTAGCATAAAGATGTGAGCAACCTCACGCATTTCTTTATCTGCGTTTCATAAAAGACATGAGCAACCTCACACATTTCTTTATCCGTGTTTCATAAAATATGAGAGCAGCCTCACACGACCTTATCCATTATTCATTCGTAGGCATCCCTACGAAGCATGAGCAGCCTCATGTGTTCATCATCCGTCCATACATAAACAGCCTTATGTAAAAGTCGTGAGCAACCTCACACTTTCCAATCACCTAATCGACGTCTTCCGGTGACCTTACCAATATTAGCGACCTTGTTGTTTGTTTCACCTTTCCAAGTTGATACCATTCTTGTAACCCTACAAATGTTTGTGTGAAGCCCAGTTCCTGTCTGGCATATCACCTTAAGCTCAGTTCCTATCTGGCATATCACCTAATTCCGTTCTCGTCTAATAGTGTTTCATTTCCCATTTGGAAGCTAGTTCTTATCCCCAATTCCTATCTAGCATCCTATCTTGACATGTGCAGCTCAAATAATATAGGAATTTACATTTATCAATCACTGCATCATTTCAATTCATAACATTATCATATTAAGCATACATACCACACATCATGCATACATCAAGCATAATCATATCAAACATGCATACATGCATTACATTCAATCATACAGGCCCATGAAAACTATGAAAAATCTCAAGACATGCTTACCAGCTAAGACACACTCAACTTCATATCCAAACTCAATGCTATCCATTCTTCATACTATCACTATAGTCGCCTCGGTTGAGAAGAGACAAAACCGTCAAAGGTACTTCTATCAAAATTTCACTAGGCAGCTTATCTACGATTCATATCTATAGCCTAGTCATCATCATCCTACATGTATATTATTCAAACTTTTGACTGTCAAGCTTTTCAATGGTTTAATTCAAAATTTTCAAAGTTCAAACTTTTTCAATGGTCAAATTCCAATCTTTCAGAGTCAAACTCTTCAATTTTTTCAGAGTCAAACTCTTCAAATCTTCAAATTCAAACTGTTCAAATTATCAATTTCAAATTCAAATTTCAAACTCATATCATTTATCCCCTAGATTGTGATAAATATGCAAAATCTATGATATAACTTATTACGTTAGTCTCCAAGCAGCAATAAGTTATCTATTTTTCAAACTCGCATTATCTGTCGCCTAGGTTATGGTAGATATGCAAGATCTGCGGTATAACTTACTATGTTATTCTCTAAGCGTTAGTAAGTCATTCTTCAAAACTTGTAATATTTACCCCTAGGTTGCGGTAAATATAAAACCTGCATATAGCTCGTTGCATTAATCTCGAAGCAACAATACGTTATTTGTTTTCAAAACACGCATCATTTATCTCCTAGATCGTGATAAATATCACAAAACCACGATATAACTTACTATGTTAGTCTCGAAGAGTTAGTAAGATATTTTCAAACACGTATCATTTATTCCATAGGTCGTAGTAGATATACGAAAGTCTGCGATATGACTCATTGCGTCAATGTCAAAGCAGCAATAAGTTATCTATTTTTTGCGATATAGTTCATTGTGTTAGTCTCAAAGCAACAATGAATTATCAAACTTGTGTTATTTACTCCATAGGTTATGGTAAATATAAAAATTTGCGGTATAGCTTACTATGTTAGTCTCGAAGCGTTAGTAAGATATTTTCAAACCCGTATTATTTACTATCTAGGTTGTTGTATATATACGAGAATTTGCGATATAACTCACTGCGTCAGTCTCGAAGCAACAATAAGTTATCTATTTTCTACGATATAGTTCATTGTGTTAGTCTCAAAGCAATAATGAATTATCAAACTTGTGTTATTTATCTCCTAAGTTGTGATAAATAGGAAAAATCTACGTTGTAACTTACTATGTTAGTCTCGAAGCGTTAATAAGTTAATTATCAAACTAACATTATTTATCCTCTAGGTCGTAGTAAATACACATTAACTGCGATATAGTTTGTTGCATCAGTCTCGAAGCAGCAATAAGTTATCTATTTTCAAACGTGTGCTATTTACCTCCTAGGTTACGGTAAATGTACGAATTCTGCGATTACCTTTTTCTAGGTGTTGACGATTTATCTGCATCGTCATATCTATGTCATTTATGTTTATGTTCTTCATTTTGTTATTACTAACCTTAGTTTCATTTTTATTTGTTTTAATTTAAAAATCACAAAAAAAAACAACATTTTTATATTTTTATTTTCTATTTTCGTTTTTATTTAAAGTATTTTTCAAATAATAATATTTTATTTTATTTTGTGCATTTTTAGTCAAAAAGAGTTTAAAAGAATTATTAAAAATATGTATAAGGTAAGTTTTCATTTAACTTTGAGCCCAAGTCAATTAACATTAAAATTTTGGATTTAATTTGTTCTATTTTTAGAAAACAATTAAAATTAATATTTGTTATATTAATTTTACTATTATTGTTGATTTTTATTTTAATTATTTCCTATGTTTGTTTAACCTAATTTCTTGTATAAATAGTGTCTCAATTTCACACTTTAAAGGAGGAGGCCAATACACACTACACCAAAAACACACGTAGATAATGTATCCCAATTTCTACCATGCTTCTATTCCTTCTAACCAAATAGAACCCTTATTCTTGTTTTGACTGGCACATACACTAACACCCCTTTTACCTCACGTTTTCAAAAAAAAGACATAACACAAAGTATCACTATAGCCATTCAATTCAATTCTCCATAAACCATTATACCACCATTGTGAATATCTGCACCATTCACATTTGTTTTCAAACAACCTCACAAATCCATACAACAAAAAAGCAAAACTAGAAGTTCACAAATATTCATATCAACCATTACCCTATACATGTATATTTGCATACATAAAAAACATTTTCTTTCTACAAACCAATATCACAAACAATGTCTCTTTTTCTTTCCAGTATATATGGTCACTTTTCTAACAAAGCACGTAAGCCATAGAATTTTTTTTTTAATAATCATGTATTAAAATTTTTTTCCGCAAATAACCGCGTTTCGAAATAAATTACGCAAATAACCATGTTTCAGATGACTCCCCAAAGGAGCGGTCATCTGAATTGGCGCCTACTCCTATAGTTTAAGGGGAGGCGCCATCTCGCTTGGCGCCTATGTGCTTAGGGCATGCCCTAAGCCAAGTGAGATGGCGCCTAGGTGTTAATTTAGGGCAAAAATTAATTTTTTTTTTTGTCCGGTGCGTTGCGTGTTGGATACATAATCAACAAAATGGACTTTTTATTAAAAAAAAATAATTACATCCAACTGTATTACATTAAAAAAACAGATAAAAAAAAACAGATAAAAAAAAACAGATAAAAAAATACAGAAAAAAAGAAGATAAATCAGTGATCCCCCGGAACCCGGTAATGACCCCCGGTTCCGCATCCCCGCCCTCGTCTTTCCCGTGCTGGGTGTCGTCGCGTTTCCTGCTGCGGCAGGGTTGATGGCCCAGCGAAGTCAATGCGGTCTGGATCCATAAAATCAGTCAGATCTCCATATCTAGAAGATCCGCTTTGGTATAGTCGGTTACCCATACCCTCAAAGTTTGGTCGTGTTGGCGGTGGGTGGGGTTCCATGGTGGGTCTGTAGCATTGATCGTCTGAGTACGGTGGGTAGAAAGGAAATGGATCTTGGGGTGTTTGGTATTGAGGATGTTGGGTGGTTTGGTGATATTGTGGTTGATGGTAGGCTGGGCCAGTTTGTTCGTAATCTTCCGACATTTCCATATCAGGGCTAAGGCTGGATGTTGAGGGGCCCATATTGGGATATACGGAAGGCTGAAATTGTGTGTGGGGTATGCGGGTGTGCTGGTATTGTGATTGGTATTGTGGTTGAGTGTGAGGCATATCAAGGTATTGGTAGTGAGGTGGTGATTGTGGTTGGTTGTGTGGCATTTGAGTGTAATTGTGTTGTGGTGGGGACTGTGGTTGGGTGTTTGTGGGTCTGTTTCTTCTTGGGGGTTGGTAGGAGGTTGATGGGTTTTGGGTTTGTTGTTGGGGAAACGAGGGTTGTGCCCATTATGTGCGTGGGTCAACCAAGTACCTTGGACGAGACACGTGCATTTCAGGGTTACTAACCGACCTGTACCAAGATAAATATTGATCAGTGTGTCATATATTACCATGATTAAGGAAAACCGGGAATTGCAAGACATAGCGATGACGCCTCTGCCACATCTTACACCATTTCGGAGCGAAGTCTTTCCAGTTGGTAAGACCCCACTGGGCGTCGACCCTTTTAAGATGCCATGGGGACAAACAAGTTGGATCACTTGGTATCTCTTGATGCATTCCGAACTGCATCTTCACACGGTCGCTGTGGTGCATCTCCACAATGTTGAACCGAATGATTGCAGTCTTCACGGTCCAAATTGCTGCATCCTCCGGGTTTAGATCATGGTCCAAACCCAAATATGGTCTCCAGATGAACTGCGATAAAATTTAAATCAGGTTAACGAAAGCGTAATGTATAAATAATTTAAATGAAGAAAAGTTTAAAAGCTACGACGTACATCATCCGGGCCTAAGTGATCCAACATATTGCGATAAAGTGCGACATTGAATCTTGGATTCTTGCCGTAATCCATACCCCTCACGCAGTACCTAAAGGAAATGAAAAACATTTTATTCTTAGCATATATTTGGTGAAGAGATGAATAGTAATAAATGATATAACTTGATGACTTACTTTGTTGCGTACGGGAAACCGAAAGTGTTGTTGTTGATGGGGTTTAAGGACTCCATCCTCCACCAACCCCAGGCTTGTAGTAAAAAAGTGCACCCATAAAATGTACATTTTTCCTTGACTTCATTTTTGCACAAGGAACTGTATAGGTGGACTAAAACTGCAGAACCCCAACTATATTTTCTTGTTTTTTCAAAATTTCTTAGTAAATGTAAATACATAAAATTTACACTATTTCCCGTACTTTCGGGAAATAAAAAGGTACCAAATAGTATCATAAGATAAGTTCTGGCTTTTACTACCCTGTCTTGCTCGGAGGAATTTTCGTTTAATTCCAAACTTGCATAATGAATTTTCAGCTCAATGAGTAGTATTCCCTGACCTCTCGCACCACCACCTTCAACCATATCCCTGCCCAACAGTTCTTCACACTGAGAGTTGGGTTGTTGAACCGACCCGTTCACGGCCTTACCGTCGACAGAGAGACCTAGTAGCATGTACACATCCTCTAGCGTGATGGTACATTCACCTATTGGTAGGTGAAATGTATGGGTCTCTGGTCTCCACCTTTCCAACATTGCAAGAATGAACTTCGAGTCAATGGTGCAGTTGGAGATCTTTATGACATGTCCAAAACTTGCGTATTCCAGGTATGGTACGATAAATGGGTCGGGAGCCAGGTAGTTGTGAGAACGAATTCTGAATCTTTTGGTGTCCTGAGTTCATAATGTAAAAGGTGTAAGATTAAGTAAGACGAACAAAGCATTATCTGAAGTATGAAAAATGTATAACCAAAATAGAAACTTACAAATTCGGCAATATTTTCCCTTGTGCCTCTGTGAGAATCTCCCATTGTTAGAAGAGCCATTGTCTAAAATGCTTGAGATTATGAAAGACTTAGAAAGTGTAAGAGAGTATGAAAGACTTAGAAAGTGTAAGAGAGTATGAAAGATTTCGTAGCAGATAGTGAGACTTGTTTGGGTGTGAGAGATGTATGATATGGTATGTATTTATAGGCAAAAAAATTTCATATAGTGGTTGTTGGTGCTTGCATGCATGCGAAGTGTCACTCTTGCAGGCTAGGTGGCAGCCTAGGGGGTTACATATATGCATGCATGTAAAAAAATGAAAGGTGTCACTCTTACAGGCTAGGTGGCAGCCTAAGGATGTATCACGATTGGACAGTAAGGGAGGCGCCATTGGACTTGGCGAAAGAGTACAAAAATGAATGGTGTCGCCACCCCAATTGGCGAATAAGAGGTGTCCTTTATTGCAGCCTAGGCTCAGGCTACGTGACAACCTTTGGGATGCCTTTCCTGAATGCATGTAACCCCATTGGAGGTGATGGGAGGAGACTTACAACATACAGTATAGGTGCAAAGTAGGCGCAGGCTAGGTGGCAGCGTAGGGGGTTACTTATCTGCATGCATGTGTCACGATTGGACAGTAAGGGAGGCGCCATTGGACTTGACGAAAGAGTACAAAAATGAATGGTGTCGCCACCCCAATTGGAGAATAAGAGGTGTCCTTTGTTGCAGCCTAGGCTCAGGCTACGTGACAGCCTTTGGGATGCCTTGCATGTAACACTATTGGCAGCCTTGGGGGTTGCATCCTTACTTAATTGAAATTTTTAGTCTTACGTTTATCATAACATTGATTCACTTAATCTGTCAAATCTTCCAACCTTCAAACGTTCTTACAATCAAACCTTCAAACCTTCAAACAATCAAACATATAAACCTTCGAATAACTCATAAAGTTTAAACATTCCAACCTTCAAACCTTACAACATTCAAACCTTCATACAATCAATAAACTTCAAACATTCAAACCTTTGAATCACTCATAAAATTCAAACATTCCAACCTTCAAACCTTCAAATAATTCTACGCAATGGCCTCTGCACCACAATTTGTCGTCAAAGCACATTTCAACGGTGAGACATACATTTGTCCCACCGCTGGGTTTTTGTTTAGAGACACAGACAACATCCGATTTCTCTTAAACGGGAAAGCCAATTTCTTGTACTTCAAAAAACGATTGGAGGCCAAACTTGAACGAGGCCCGGTGACCCAGATATTTTATCAGAATCCAGTTTTTTTCAGAAACAACCAAGTAATTTTTTATAAGGTTGAAGTCCAAGATGACGAGGATCTCCAGAATATGTTTTCCAGCCATGTGTATTCTGGGTACGACTCTATTGAGTTGTACGTTATGCTGCGAGAGCCTCAGGTGACACAAGAGGTTGATCCTTTGGAGAACAAACAAGCTGAGGTAGATGCAGTTGATGATGAAGAAGAAGATGACGAGTTAGAGTTTGATGAAATGGTGAATGATGATTCCGACGATGATGGCATCCCTAGTATTCCTGCAAACGAAATCTACACACCACCTCCGCACATGACAAACTTCAACATGGGCGGAGATGAACCTTCTACTGACTTATTTTTTAATCCGTATATGCAGTCGGATGAAAATTTAAAAGAGAAGGACAAGTTTCGTAACAGAGAGGAATGCATCAGAGCCATAAAAAAATTCCACATGCTCAACTCGGTTGATTTTAAGGTGGACCGTGTCAACCCGGAAAGGTACAAGATCAAGTGTGTCCACCCTGACTGTATGTTCAAGTTGACCGCATCATACAGATTAAGAGGTGACTGCTGGGTCATAGGTTCCATGACTACCCACACTTGTGTAAGTTCCACTCAATCACAGGACCAACGAAAACTCAACTACGATCTCATCTGTCAAGAAATCCTACCCCTGGTCAGCAACGACTCATCTTTGAAGGTGAAAACAATCATCTCCCACATCACCATGGTTTTTAACTACACTCCGTCTTACCGTAAGGCGTGGTTAGCAAAGACTAAGGCGATTGAAAGGGTGTACGGAAACTGGGAGGAGTCATACCAAGAACTTCCCCGCTACCTGAATGCACTCAAGACGTATTCTCCAGGTAGTGTTTACGTTCTGGAAACAGTTCCAGCATACGTCCAAGATGGTAGTCTACTAAATGGCAACGAAATATTCAGTTGAGTGTTTTGGGCATTTCAACCATGCATCACAGGGTTTGTATCATGCAAACCAATTATACAAATTGATGGGACTTGGTTGTATGAGAAGTACAAAGGCACTCTACTGATGGCAGTTGCACAAGATGGCAACAACAACATTTTCCCCCATTGCCTTTTCCCTTGTCGAGGGGGAGACCGGTGGTGCTTGGAGCTTTTTTCTGAAAAATCCGTGGACACACGTGGCTCCTCAACCAGATCTCTGTTTGATCTCTGACAGACATGCCTCCATTGAAAGTGCCTACAATAATCCTGCAAACGGTTGGCACGACCCTCCTTCTACGCATGTCTATTGCGTTAGGCATATCGTCCAGAATTTCATGAGGGAGATCAAGGACAAAACATTGAGGAAAGCGGTTATGAATGCGGGATATGCGTTGACACAACCCACATTCAAATATTACCGCAACGAGATCCGTTTGTCAAATCCGGAAGCCGGTAGGTGGATCGACAATATTCCGGTGGAAAAATGGACTAGGTCATACGACAATGGCCAAAGATGGGGGCATATGACAAAGAATCTTATTGAATCAATGAATGAGCTATTCAAAGGCATACGAAACCTCCCAATCACTGCCTTGGTAAAATCTACGTATTTTAGGATGGCTGCGTTATTTGCCAAAAGAGGTCAAATGTGGAATGCGGTGTTGCAATCTGGACAACTATAGAGTGAAAGCTGCATGAAATACATTAAGGCTGAAAGTGCTAAAGCTAACACTCATATGGTTATACGGTTTGACCGACACAACCACAACTTCATTGTGAAAGAGACAATCGACCACAACGAAGGCCTGCCAAGACAAGAATATAAGGTCATGCTACCTTCTCATTGGTGCGATTGTGGCAGGTTTCAAGCATTTCGTATGCCTTGCTCTTATGTCATTGCCGCTTGTGCTCATACCCATCAAGACGCGCTGCAATATGACGGCGAAATAGTGTGGCACAATGACCAAATGCGAAGGAACAAGAAGGGTCGTCCCAAAAGTAAGCGCATCACAACAGAAATGGAAGATCTTGACAAGTTGGAAAGAAAGTGTGGTTTATGTCGTCAGGTCGGACACAATTGCAAAAATTGTCCAAATTGGGCGTCTTCCTCGACCACATAAAAATTGTAATACATAAAATCTTTCCTTAATTGTGTTGTAAACATTAGGGTTTTCCGTTAACAGATTTTGCTACAATTAATAAAACGCGTACAAGAAAAATTAACGATATTCCGTCTACGAAATTACAACTGTTAACACAATTTCATCTGACCCATGCATCATCAACATTACATCACTGTCTGTTTTGACTTCCTCCAACCATACATTAGGTCTTCCTGTCGCATGTGAGGTTGTTGTTCTTTTTCGCTGGATCCTTCGAATTTTCCCCCCCTCCGCAATGTCTCCATCTAGCCATCGCATCAACTCCCGCTTCAGACGCTCCATGGAGTGAATGTGCTAGAATTTCATTTTCATCGCAAGTTTCGTGGTGGAGAAGATAACGTAACCATCTCTGCTAAAAATCATAGGCGACATCATGACGCAAATAACAGAGTAAAAAATAAAAATACAGTGCGAGAAAGTGTGCGAAATTTCGGAGAAACGGACGAATTATTTATAAAACAGCATTTTGTCCTAGTTTTGCCCTAGGAGCCAAGTGAGATGGCGCCTCCTCTCACTTTTAAGGAGCATGCGCCATCTCACTTGACTAAAAGTGAAAGGAGGCGCCAAGTGAGATGGCGCCTAGGGAAAAAGTAGGGGTGGAGGCGCCAATTTAGATGGCTCCTCCTTTATGGAGTCATCTGAAACATGGTTATTTGCGTAATTTTTTCCGAAACGCGGTTATTTAGGATTTTTTTTAATACATGATTATTGTTAAAAAAAAATCTAAACCATACCCTAGCTTTTTTTCATCATCACCATCAATATCATCCTCACATGGTGCACAACATTAACATCACTGTAAACTCATAACTACATATCATTACCAATATCAATACCTACAAGTTTTGATACCAAACGATTTCAACATATCTCCGTAAAAATTCATAACAGAAACCACACATCTAAATCTAAAAGAAAGAAAAGAAGAAGTACGCCTAGCAACCACCGATGTTGCACCTCCAAGCTCACATCAACAACGACCCTCAGACACCACCCCGCCATGCTCAACTCCTCAGATCAATGCCTGTCGTTCATCGTGAATCGCCTCGTGAATACAACCAACAATCACTAAACAGAGAAACAATAACAATCGAAAGAGTGAGATCAGAAGAAGAGGAAAGAAAGAAGAGAAAGCAAAGTCGTCGTCACTTCCGTTCATGCCGCGCCGAAACTGTACTCGACCGACAATGTTGATACCACAGCCTACATGAAGCTCTACCCCACTCGAATACACAACATCCGCGAACCCTCTGAGTCGCACCTTTAGCCATGCACGCGCCCTGTGATTCCGCTCACCCAATCCGCCGATGCACCGCCAGACAACTCCAATAAGCCACTGCGTCATACCTATGATCGGCACCAACAACAAGATCCGGTCGACTGCATCATATGGTTGTCTATTTATTTGTTTTTAATCTTTCTAAGTTTCATTGATTTTAAACAGGAAACCATCGAGAAGAGAGAATGAAGAAGTTGGAAATTTTGAATACTTTGCTCTTGTTTTATTGTTACAATTTCACTTTTCCACGTGTCTGGAAACGATTGGATGAAAGCTTAATTTGAAAAGTTGGAAAAAGCAAACTTTCTAATGTGATGAGATGCGCTGGCCCCTATGCTGCAGCAGCTCATTCTTTATTTTCTTTTTTTTCTCTCTCTTTCTTCTGCTATTTTTAATTAGTGTTTGTAATTTAGGATTAAGTAATGGGATTGGGCTTTGGCCCCATTTTCTCTTTCCATGCCCCGGTTACTAATATTCATCTCCATAGTTCATTTACTTACTCTAATAGATTCTTGTATAATTGAGGTTTTTCTAGTTAATTATTTTAGTTGGTTAAGTTAATTTTATCCACAAATTTTCTAATTTAAGTTCTTTAGAGAATAATACAAAAAACAAAGAAAATTACAAAAAATAAAAACTTTGTAATTAAATTAATTCCAATATTTTTAGCAAATAAAAAGATTTCACATTCTCGAATAATCGATTGGCTAGTTTAACGCTTACTGATTAGTTATTCAAATTAAAACATTTAAAAACTAATCAACAAATCAAATAAATTTTTTCGCCTAGCGCGAACTAATATCAGTGAAAATCAACTCTTCTTCAATCCATCAAATAAAATATTAAAATAGCTAACCTATCAAATTATCAATTTTTCTACTACTTAACAAAAATCACGATATTTTTAAAAAAAGGATTAAGGGGAATTGCTATCAAAATTAGTTGCGAATTGCGTATACGGTCACTCTTTAACAAAACACAGACAAAGTTCAAGGATAACTCAAAAGCAATTATACGTAATCCTATAAAAAAACTAACCAAACACACACGAACTATGAAATTGGACTCTGATTCTTCGCAAAGAGATACATAGGAACCCGGTTAAAACCAAGGCGAGTTCATAACTAAAAAACTAAATTCTTTTTCCTAAACATGTAGAAACAGTAACTAAGTATAAATTTCCATCTTACCCTTAAACTTAAAAGTGAAGCCCCTTGAGAATAAGGGAGATGAAGGGTGCCTAACACCTTCCCTTCGTCTAATTGAGTTACGAATTTAGAATCTCTGTACAAATTAGGGTTATCCGTTATTTCCCTGTCCTTAGGACGAAATTTAATGGTGGCAACTGTTGTACCCCAAAATTTGCCCTCTCTTTTCCACAAGAAATCACAGCTTCGGGCTTTTCCTAATTTTTCAGATTGGCTCAAGAATCGGTCAAACAGACTTTTCTCGTCAGTCAGATAAAATTAGGGTTTCCATTGATTTAGAATCAGTTCAAGCAGATTGTTAGGGTTTGGTTGAGTTTGGCTCAGGGTTTGATCAGGCAGACGCTTCTTTGACAATAAATCAAGAATTAGGGTTTGCACGCGCATTTTCAGAAGAATTTGAATCCACAGTGTATTAATTGGCTGTTACACTGCTTTGACGCCTGCTCAAGATTTCAGTCTTGTTTCTCAAAAAAACCTGAACCTCTGGGTTAGAAGCTGAGGCTTCTGGTTGAAAATTTGCAGTGTTTGGTTTAATCAGTAAAGGGAAAGGTGTATGGACGGTTGTTTGATTAACTGTGCATTGCTTATGTTTAATTGGGACGCCGGGTTTATTATTGATTAATGCGAAGTTGCAAGACTACAATGTTTATTAATTATTTATTTTATCTAAGTTAGAATAATTGGGATTTACTTCCAGTTATTTTAATTCAAGAAAACTTAAATAATTAAATAGACAGTGAAATAAAAGAGATATTTGACAAAAAGACTTTTATTTATTTTTAATTATTGGTACAAGTGTTATTTAAATACAAGTAATTTTTACAAGTATTTATAATAATATTTATTACAATGATTAAAAGTAAAATAAAATTGCATCCTAAAGTTTCCTAAGTCTTCATCTTCTACTGATGCTCCCCATTGCCCAACTGATATTTACCTGCAAAAAGAGAAGAAAGAGGTCAACACATATGAATTTAAAAAGAGCAGACAATTAATCATAAAAAAAACTCATCATTAAAAATGTTGGCCGGAATCAGTTTGTTCGCCCTCTCTGCAAATCACAAGAAGACTCTTGGTTCACAAAGAGGGAAAGGGAAATATGCTTGCAAATATATGAAATGCACAAAGCTACTGAATATGCCAAAACAAGGCTGCATAATTTCAAACCACATTGCCGCTTGTGCTCATACCCATCAAGACGCGCTGCAACTTCTGTCAAACATTTACAAATCTGAAACGTTGCTCAACATTTACAACAACAACTTTCCTTTGGTAGCAAAACCAGATTATTGGCCTGCATACGACGGTGAAATAGTGTGGCACAATGACCAAATGCGAAGGAACAAGAAGGGTCGTCCCAAAAGTAAGCGCATCACAACAGAAATGGACGATCTTGACAAGTTGGAAAGAAAGTGTGGTTTATGTCGTCAGGTCGGACACAATCGCAAAAATTGTCCAAATTGGGAGTCTTCCTCGACCACATAAAAATTGTAATACATAAAATCTTTCCTTAATTGTGTTGTAAACATTAGGGTTTTCCGTTAACAGATTTTGCTACAATTAATAAAACGCGTACAAGAAAAATTAACGATATTCCGTCTACGAAATTACAACTGTTAACACAATTTCATCTGACCCATGCATCATCAACATTACATCACTGTCTGTTTTGACTTCCTCCAACCATACATTAGGTCTTCCTGCCGCATGTGAGGTTGTTGTTCTTTTTCGCTGGATCCTTCGAATTTTCCCCCCCTCCGCAATGTCTCCATCTAGCCATCGCATCAACTCCCGCTTCAGACGCTCCATGGAGTGAATGTGCCAGAATTTCATTTTCATCGCAGGTTTCGTGGCAGAGAAGATAACGTAACCATCTCTGCTAAAAATCATAGGCGACGTCATGACGCAAATAACAGAGTAAAAAATAAAAATACAGTGCGAGAAAGTGTGCGAAATTTCGGAGAAACGGACGAATTATTTATAAAACAGCATTTTGTCCTAGTTTTGCCCTAGGAGCCAAGTGAGATGGCGCCTCCTCTCACTTTTAAGGAGCATGCGCCATCTCACTTGACTAAAAGTGAAAGGAGGCGCCAAGTGAGATGGCGCCTAGGGCAAAAGTAGGGGTGGAGGCGCCAATTTAGATGGCTCCTCCTTTATGGAGTCATCTGAAACATGGTTATTTGCGTAATTTTTTCCGAAACGCGGTTATTTAGGATTTTTTTTAATACATGATTATTGTTAAAAAAAAATCTAAACCATACCCTAGATTTTTTTCATCATCACCATCAATATCATCCTCACATGGTGCACAACATTAACATCACTGTAAACTCATAACTACATATCATTACCAATATCAATACCTACAAGTTTTGATACCAAACGATTTCAACATATCTCCGTAAAAATTCATAACAGAAACCACACATCTAAATCTAAAAGAAAGAAAAGAAGAAGTACGCCTAGCAACCACCGATGTTGCACCTCCAAGCTCACATCAACAGCGACCCTCAGACACCACCCCGCCATGCTCAACTCCTCAGATCAATGCCTGTCGTTCATCGTGAATCGCCTCGTGAATACAACCAACAATCACTAAACAGAGAAACAATAACAATCGAAAGAGTGAGATCAGAAGAAGAGGAAAGAAAGAAGAGAAAGAAAAGTCGTCGTCACTTCCGTTCATGCCGCGCCGAAACTGTACTCGACCGACAATGTTGATACCACAACCTACATGAAGCTCTACCCCACTCGAATACACGACATCCGCGAACCCTCTGAGTCGCAACTTTGGCCATGCACGCGCCCTGTGATTCCGCTCACCCAAGCCGCCGATGCACCGCCAGACAACTCCAATAAGCCACTGCGTCATACCTATGATCGGCACCAACAACAAGATCCGGTCGACTACATCATATGGTTGTCTATTTATTTGTTTTTAATCTTTCTAAGTTTCATTGATTTTAAGCAGGAAACCATCGAGAAGAGAGAATGAAGAAGTTGGAAATTTTGAATACTTTGCTCTTGTTTTATTGTTACAATTTCACTTTTCCACGTGTCTGGAAACGATTGGATGAAAGCTTAATTTGAAAAGTTGGAAAAAGCAAACTTTCTAATATGATGAGATGCGCTGGCCCCTATGCTGCAGCAGCTCATTCTTTATTTTCTTTTTTTTCTCTCTCTTTCTTCTACTATTTTTAATTAGTGTTTGTAATTTAGGATTAAGTAATGGGATTGGGCTTTGGCCCCATTTTCTCTTTCCATGCCCCGGTTACTAATATTCATCTCCATAGTTCATTTACTTACTCTAATAGATTCTTGTATAATTGAGGTTTTTCTAGTTAATTATTTTAGTTGGTTAAGTTAATTTTATCCACAAATTTTCTAATTTAAGTTCTTTAGAGAATAATACAAAAAACAAAGAAAATTACAAAAATTAAAAACTTTGTAATTAAATTAATTCCAATATTTTTAGCAAATAAAAAGATTTCACATTCTCGAATAATCGATTGGCTAGTTTAACGCTTACTGATTAGTTATTCAAATTAAAACATTTAAAAACTAATCAACAAATCAAATAAATTTTTTCGCCTAGCGCGAACTAATATCAGTGAAAATCGACTCTTCTTCAATCCATCAAATAAAATATTAAAATAGCTAACCTATCAAATTATCAATTTTTCTACTACTTAACAAAAATCACGATATTTTTAAAAAAAGGATTAAGGGGAATTGCTATCAAAATTAGTTGCGAATTGCGTATACGGTCACTCTTTAACAAAACACAGACAAAGTTCAAGGATAACTCGAAAGCAATTATACGTAATCCTATAAAAAAACTAACCAAACACACACGAACTATGAAATTGGACTCTGATTCTTCGCAAAGAGATACATAGGAACCCGGTTAAAACCAAGGCGAGTTCATAACTAAAAAACTAAATTCTTTTTCCTAAACATGTAGAAACAGTAACTAAGTATAAATTTCCATCTTACCCTTAAACTTAAAAGTGAAGCCCCTTGAGAATAAGGGAGATGAAGGGTGCCTAACACCTTCCCTTCGTCTAATTGAGTTACGAATTTAGAATCTCTGTACAAATTAGGGTTATCCGTTATTTCCCCGTCCTTAGGACGAAATTTAATGGTGGCAACTGTTGTACCCCAAAATTTGCCCTCTCTTTTCCACAAGAAATCACAGCTTCGGGCTTTTCCTAATTTTTCAGATTGGCTCAAGAATCAGTCAAACAGACTTTTCTCGTCAGTCAGACAAAATTAGGGTTTCCATTGATTTAGAATCAGTTCAAGCAGATTGTTAGGGTTTGGTTGAGTTTGGCTCAGGGTTTGATCAGGCAGACGCTTCTTTGACAATAAATCAAGAATTAGGGTTTGCACGCGCATTTTCAGAAGAATTTGAATCCACAGTGTATTAATTGGCTGTTACACTGCTTTGACGCCTGCTCAAGATTTCAGTTTTGTTTCTCAAAAAAACCTGAACCTCTGGGTTAGAAGCTGATGCTTCTGGTTGAAAATTTGCAGTGTTTGGTTTAATCAGTAAAGGGAAAGGTGTATGGACGGTTGTTTGATTAACTGTGCATTGCTTATGTTTAATTGGGACGCCGGGTTTATTATTGATTAATGCGAAGTTGCAAGACTACAATGTTTATTAATTATTTATTTTATCTAAGTTAGAATAATTGGGATTTACTTCCAGTTATTTTAATTCAAGAAAACTTAAATAATTAAATAGACAGTGAAATAAAAGAGATATTTGACAAAAAGACTTTTATTTATTTTTAATTATTGGTACAAGTGTTATTTAAATACAAGTATTTATAATAATATTTATTACAATGATTAAAAGTAAAATAAAATTGCATCCTAAAGTTTCCTAAGTCTTCATCTTCTACTGATGCTCCCCATTGCCCAACTGATATTTACCTGCAAAAAGAGAAGAAAGAGGTCAACACATATGAATTTAAAAAGAGCAGACAATTAATCATAAAAAAAACTCATCATTAAAAATGTTGGCCGGAATCAGTTTGTTCGCCCTCTCTGCAAATCACAAGAAGACTCTTGGTTCACAAAGAGGGAAAGGGAAATATGCTTGCAAATATATGAAATGCACAAAGCTACTGAATATGCCAAAACAAGGCTGCATAATTTCAAACCACATTGCCGCTTGTGCTCATACCCATCAAGACGCGCTGCAACTTCTGTCAAACATTTACAAATCTGAAACGTTGCTCAACGTTTACAACAACAACTTTCCTTTGGTAGCAAAACCAGATTATTGGCCTGCATACGACGGCGAAATAGTGTGGCACAATGACCAAATGCGAAGGAACAAGAAGGGTCGTCCCAAAAGTAAGCGCATCACAACAGAAATGGACGATCTTGACAAGTTGGAAAGAAAGTGTGGTTTATGTCGTCAGGTCGGACACAATCGCAAAAATTGTCCAAATTGGGAGTCTTCCTCGACCACATAAAAATTGTAATACATAAAATCTTTCCTTAATTGTGTTGTAAACATTAGGGTTTTCCGTTAACAGATTTTGCTACAATTAATAAAACGCGTACAAGAAAAATTAACGATATTCCGTCTACGAAATTACAACTGTTAACACAATTTCATCTGACCCATGCATCATCAACATTACATCACTGTCTGTTTTGACTTCCTCCAACCATACATTAGGTCTTCCTGTCGCATGTGAGGTTGTTGTTCTTTTTCGCTGGATCCTTCGAATTTTTCCCCCCTCCGCAATGTCTCCATCTAGCCATCGCATCAACTCCCGCTTCAGACGCTCCATGGAGTGAATGTGCCAGAATTTCATTTTCATCGCAGGTTTCGTGGCAGAGAAGATAACGTAACCATCTCTGCTAAAAATCATAGGCGACGTCATGACGCAAATAATAGAGTAAAAAATAAAATATAGTGCGAGAAAGTGTGCGAAATTTCGGAGAAACGGACGAATTATTTATAAAACAGCATTTTGTCCTAGTTTTGCCCTAGGAGCCAAGTGAGATGGCGCCTCCTCTCACTTTTAAGGAGCATGCGCCATCTCACTTGACTAAAAGTGAAAGGAGGCGCCAAGTGAGATGGCGCCTAGGGCAAAAGTAGGGGTGGAGGCGCCAATTTAGATGGCTCCTCCTTTATGGAGTCATCTGAAACATGGTTATTTGCGTAATTTTTTCCGAAACGCGGTTATTTAGGATTTTTTTTAATACATGATTATTGTTAAAAAAAATCTAAACCATACCCTAGCTTTTTTTCATCATCACCATCAATATCATCCTCACATGGTGCACAACATTAACATCACTGTAAACTCATAACTACATATCATTACCAATATCAATACCTACAAGTTTTGATACCAAACGATTTCAACATATCTCCGTAAAAACTCATAACAGAAACCACACATCTAAATCTAAAAGAAAGAAAAGAAGAAGTACGCCTAGCAACCACCGATGTTGCACCTCCAAGCTCACATCAACAGCGACCCTCAGACACCACCCCGTCATGCTCAACTCCTCAGATCAATGCCTGTCGTTCATCGTGAATCGCCTCGTGAATACAACCAACAATCACTAAACAGAGAAACAATAACAATCGAAAGAGTGAGATCAGAAGAAGAGGAAAGAAAGAAGAGAAAGAAAAGTCGTCGTCACTTCTGTTCATGCCGCGCCGAAACTGTACTCGACCGACAATGTTGATACCACAACCTACATGAAGCTCTACCCCACTCGAATACACGACATCCGCGAACCCTCTGAGTCGCACCTTTGGCCATGCACGCGCCCTGTGATTCCGCTCACCCAAGCCGCCGATGCACCGCCAGACAACTCCAATAAGCCACTGCGTCATACCTATGATCGGCACCAACAACAAGATCCGGTCGACTGCATCATATGGTTGTCTATTTATTTGTTTTTAATCTTTCTAAGTTTCATTGATTTTAAGCAGGAAACCATCGAGAAGAGAGAATGAAGAAGTTGGAAATTTTGAATACTTTGCTCTTGTTTTATTGTTACAATTTCACTTTTCCACGTGTCTGGAAACGATTGGATGAAAGCTTAATTTGAAAAGTTGGAAAAAGCAAACTTTCTAATGTGATGAGATGCGCTGGCCCCTATGCTGCAGCAGCTCATTCTTTATTTTCTTTTTTTTCCCTCTCTTTCTTCTACTATTTTTAATTAGTGTTTGTAATTTAGGATTAAGTAATGGGATTGGGCTTTGGCCCCATTTTCTCTTTCCATGCCCCGGTTACTAATATTCATCTCCATAGTTCATTTACTTACTCTAATAGATTCTTGTATAATTGAGGTTTTTCTAGTTAATTATTTTAGTTGGTTAAGTTAATTTTATCCACAAATTTTCTAATTTAAGTTCTTTAGAGAATAATACAAAAAACAAAGAAAATTACAAAAATTAAAAACTTTGTAATTAAATTAATTCCAATATTTTTAGCAAATAAAAAGATTTCACATTCTCGAATAATCGATTGGCTAGTTTAACGCTTACTGATTAGTTATTCAAATTAAAACATTTAAAAACTAATCAACAAATCAAATAAATTTTTTCGCCTAGCGCGAACTAATATCAGTGAAAATCGACTCTTCTTCAATCCATCAAATAAAATATTAAAATAGCTAACCTATCAAATTATCAATTTTTCTACTACTTAACAAAAATCACGATATTTTTAAAAAAAGGATTAAGGGGAATTGCTATCAAAATTAGTTGCGAATTGCGTATACGGTCACTCTTTAACAAAACACAGACAAAGTTCAAGGATAACTCGAAAGCAATTATACGTAATCCTATAAAAAAACTAACCAAACACACACGAACTATGAAATTGGACTCTGATTCTTCGCAAAGAGATACATAGGAACCCGGTTAAAACCAAGGCGAGTTCATAACTAAAAAACTAAATTCTTTTTCCTAAACATGTAGAAACAGTAACTAAGTATAAATTTCCATCTTACCCTTAAACTTAAAAGTGAAGCCCCTTGAGAATAAGGGAGATGAAGGGTGCCTAACACCTTCCCTTCGTCTAATTGAGTTACGAATTTAGAATCTCTGTACAAATTAGGGTTATCCGTTATTTCCCCGTCCTTAGGACGAAATTTAATGGTGGCAACTGTTGTACCCCAAAATTTGCCCTCTCTTTTCCACAAGAAATCACAGCTTCGGGTTTTTCCTAATTTTTCAGATTGGCTCAAGAATCGGTCAAACAGACTTTTCTCGTCAGTCAGACAAAATTAGGGTTTCCATTGATTTAGAATCAGTTCAAGCAGATTGTTAGGGTTTGGTTGAGTTTGGCTTAGGGTTTGATCAGGCAGACGCTTCTTTGACAATAAATCAAGAATTAGGGTTTGCACGCGCATTTTCAGAAGAATTTGAATCCACAGTGTATTAATTGGCTGTTACACTGCTTTGACGCCTGCTCAAGATTTCAGTTTTGTTTCTCAAAAAAACCTGAACCTCTGGGTTAGAAGCTGAGGCTTCTGGTTGAAAATTTGCAGTGTTTGGTTTAATCAGTAAAGGGAAAGGTGTATGGACGGTTGTTTGATTAACTGTGCATTGCTTATGTTTAATTGGGACGCCGGGTTTATTATTGATTAATGCGAAGTTGCAAGACTACAATGTTTATTAATTATTTATTTTATCTAAGTTAGAATAATTGGGATTTACTTCCAGTTATTTTAATTCAAGAAAACTTAAATAATTAAATAGACAGTGAAATAAAAGAGATATTTGACAAAAAGACTTTTATTTATTTTTAATTATTGGTACAAGTGTTATTTAAATACAAGTAATTTTTACAAGTATTTATAATAATATTTATTACAATGATTAAAAGTAAAATAAAATTGCATCCTAAAGTTTCCTAAGTCTTCATCTTCTACTGATGCTCCCCATTGCCCAACTAATATTTACCTGCAAAAAGAGAAGAAAGAGGTCAACACATATGAATTTAAAAAGAGCAGACAATTAATCATAAAAAAAACTCATCATTAAAAATGTTGGCCGGAATCAGTTTGTTCGCCCTCTCTGCAAATCACAAGAAGACTCTTGGTTCACAAAGAGGGAAAGGGAAATATGCTTGCAAATATATGAAATGCACAAAGCTACTGAATATGCCAAAACAAGGCTGCATAATTTCAAACCACATTGCAAACTAAAATGGGCAAACAAGCTGCAAATTTCAAAATAGCCAAAGGGACAAGTTACGTAAATCCAAACCAAATTGCAAACTGAAAAGGCAACCAAATTGTCAAAATGGCCAACTAAGTCACAATGTCAACTAAACTGTCAAAGCTGTCAAAAGATATCAAAGCTATCAAAACTGTGCAGGAAATCTGGAAAAATGCAGAAGAAAGTACAAGAGGCAGAGCAAAGCTAACAATGCAAGCAATTTATTTCAAATATCATCATTTTCCAGGCCATCACTTTTTCAGAAAAAAGGACAGTAAAGCATTAAAATATGCTTTTCTGATAGAGAGAGAAAGAGAGTAAAAGAAGTATAGGCTTACAGTTTGTTGAGGAAGGCTTAAGAGATATAAAACAAACATTATCTTAACACTGTAAAAGAGGGAGAACCACATAGAAAGATACCACAAAAACTGATAACACAAAAAGCCATTACCCATAAACCTGTTCAAGCAAACCAAGCTTGCCTGCATAAGTTACAAACTGCTTCAGCCTGTCAAACACAAGCAAGTAATAACACAAAGCTAAAACACAAGCCTTTCAAAGCCTGTTTTTTTCTCCAAGCCTGTAAACTCAATAACCTGCTTCAAGCCATCCTGTAACCTATAAACACAAGCCATACAAATCTATTACAGCTACCAAACACATGAACCTCAAACAAACAGCCTTGCAAAATATGCCTCAAACTCAGTAAATTGCAAGCCCTGAAACAAGCCTCAAAACTGTCTAGAAGCATTCAAGCCCACAAGCCTAAAAGAAAACTATCAAACTGCACAATAAGCCTGCCTACAATCACAGGCCTGTTTCAGCCTGCCTAAGAGCCTGTAACCTCAAGCCTTTATCCAAACAAAAACTCCAACAAAATGCCTCAGAACTAAGGTTCATCATAGGCCACAACTGAAACACAATCTCAGAAAGCCTTCAACATCAACATATCAATATCAACAAGCCTAGTAAGCAACTCAGAACAAAGCATTCAAACCAAATCGCCTCAGAACATATTCATCATAGGCTAAGCTAACCAGGCAAAAGAGAGGAAGATTGTGAAAGTATCTCAGAAGAAACAACATCAAAGTCATCAACATCAGAACAAAAAGTCCATCAACATCATCAAGCAAACAACAACTGAAGCGACAATCATCTCAGATATCATAATCATCAAAAGCAACATACTGAGGCAAAAGCAACAACAAACGGGCCAGCAAACAGAAGAAGAAGAGAGAACTAAAAGCTAGGACTTTCAGAAGCAAAGCTATCATCATTAAACTAAAGCAAGATACAAAGTACCAGGGAAGTCAGCAAGCCTCGTCATCACACTCCCTCCGCCCAGCCGCCTAAGACGCCTCCCGTCCTCCTCCGTCTCCTCTCCAAAGGTAGAAATTTCTTCTCCCTTTTTACACACCTCACATGAACAACAACACATAAAAATCAGAACATACAAAAATAAAGCATGCAAGATAAAAACTTGAAACCCTAAAAGCGCGTTAAAACCAAATCAAACCTTTTCTCATCACTGTCTTGCTCAAACATGGAGAGAGGGAGATGGAAGTAGCGTCTGGCAGCAGAGGCGAGGGGAGGAGTATCAATGGCTTTTGCTTGAGAACGAGAAAGACGAAGAAGACGATGATAGAAACGGTGCCGCTCAACGCTGTAAACCCTAAATCTAAAACAAGCCAAATGAACCCTAAACAAAATGTTGTAAAGCGCATTGGGCCTGTTCCCTCACAAAAACATTAAGCCCAATCTAAATTTCTGGCGCACCCCCCCCTATTGACCTCTTTCCATGTATATTTTTGGGCCCAGCATAATGCTTAAAGCCCATTTGACTTTTTCATTTAAACTAATACCCTATTTTCTTTTTATTATCACTTTATTTTTCCTCTTTTGTATATAATTTAAACTAATATTTTTGGTAAATAAAAAGAAGACATTAACTTTTTTTATAAAATTTTCTTAAACACTTTTTTTATTTTAGTTAGTACAATTAAAAATACATAAGAATAGAATTTTGAGTTAAATAATTTTCTTGTATATAAAACATTAACAAAAATATGTAAGTAATAGATTTTCTTTATTAAAGTTAAAACACTTTTCTTTAAAATTTTTGTTTATATAATTAACAAAAACATAAATAAATAATAATAATACTTAACAATTGCATTAGGTTAACATTTTTACTCACTTGTAAATAATCATGAGCATCTTACATACTTTTATTTCTCTTTGATTCTTATACATTGTTATATTTTTTGAGAATGCGATTCGATTTGGTTGTAAATATTATTTGGACACTACTATTCCGACAAATCTCATCCCCCATTTGTAAACATTTGTACCCCCATTCCCGGATACTTATTTGTAATAGCTTAGACTTTAAATTCCCGTAATTTATCGCTTTCTATATACTATATAGTAATTAGGGTTTGTATGCGAAGATTCAAAATCAACCGCTAGATAACCTAATACAAAGATAAATGCATGACAATCAATACACAATTCACACTTGCACCCCTAGGGTAATCCCGCTTGTTGCCTTAAAAAATGGGCCATGTTTGCATGTCAAGTACTTTGGCAAAACAAAAACAAATCAAATGATCATAGTCCCTCGATGACGCTTTCTCAAGTTGCCTAAAAAATGATCAAGTCCCTTAAAGGAAAAATTGCCAAAGACACTTGGCACTATTGCATTCATGGTCTAAACGATGACCCGCGCCAATCCCGTTAACATCCTAACACAAGATTGTCCACCAAATACAATGGTGGAACAATACTGTTAAAAGGGTTAAAACATAAGAAAGATCTTTGAGTAAATTTAGGGGTAGACAACTCTTAGTTACTTGATCAAACTTGCAAAAACACACTTGCCTACTTTCAAAACACACTCCACAACACAACTTTCAAAAACAACTTTCAAAAACATTGAAACATCTTTTCAAAAAGACAAACACCTTTGTAAAACATTCGAGTAAAGAATTGTTATAACGGTTGCCTAGACAAGGCATATTTTTCAAAACATTTTCAAAAAACACACACACACACACCACCATTTCAAGCAATTGAAAATCAAAGGCAAGTGATCTAAAACAAGTAACTAAGAGCCCATGGATAACCATGGATGAAAAGGGTGCTAGCACCTTCCCTTTTCATAATCTACCCCCCGAACCCACGAAAACATCTCAAAGGTTTTTCCTGTGCTTTTTAACCTTTCCTTTAGGATAAAATAAAAAGTCGGTGGCGACTCTTGCTAAACCGAACAAGTGCGAAAACAAACGCAAAATCTAAGTCAGTTCTCCCACCGTATCACAGAACTGGCGACTCTGCTGGGGATAAAATTTAAAAGTGGGGTTACCTTAGGGTTTTAGATCACCTTTACATACTTTCTTTGATTGCTTTGATTGCTTTACTTTTTGGGTCCTTGTTTTGGTTTGTTGTAAATCCTACACCCGGATTTGGGGGCACCTTTTTAGGTAAATAGCAATAAAACTGTGAGGGAACTGTGTGGGGTATACCGACATGGTTGAAGCAGTAAGCTATGTTAGTGTGACATATTTGTGAGTACCGGTAGCCCTTGAGTAGTCAAGGAGAATACGGGGCCGCTGAGTGATGTCATGAAGCACTAACGAACTCTTAGAACCTTACTTGACCATCTTAGCCTTTTTAGGGGTAGTGAGATGACCGACTTTGGTGCAGTCCGAAGTTGGTAGATACTCGATACTATACTCATTGGGGATTATTTTCTTGGAATATTTTGGTCGCCAGTTAAGTGGCTAAACCAAAACAATGAACACGGAAAATAATCCAATGATATTGAGCTCCTTAGAACCCGGTTTCTATTTTAGGACAGGATGAGCCAACTAACTTCAAGAGGGTACTTACCTACAAACCCCATGCAAGCCTAAACCTAAGGACTTGTTTGCTTTGTGTGAATATGATTACCTGTATATATACTTACTTGCTTTTGCATACATGTGCATAACATCATAACATCATACCATAGCATTTTCAATAACCATTTCAAAGATCTCGAGGGTCTTTTGATGTAGGGTCACGTTGAACCAGACGTCTACCAAGGGGAAAGAGGGTTCTCTTCTAAACAAATGCCATCAAAGATCAAGTGCAACAACTTGAATCAGGGGCTATGACCCACTTGACATGGTGAGCTTGATTCTCGTGGAAAGACATCCACAGGTGCAAAGTTCTCCAATCAAAGATCAAAGTTCAACCTCTAACATTTTCTTGTGTTTACCCCAAGAGATCCTTGAAAACATGCATCCACATATCATGAATTGCATCATGACAGTTTTTCCTTTTCAGGTTTCCTTATTCTCCTACTGTTTATTTCAGTAAGAGATGGCTCTAGAGAGGACTGTCAAGGATATCCAGGACCAAAATGCTCAACTTCAGGAAATGTTCTTGAACCTGTCCCAGGGGCAAGAAGAAGCGAAAGCTCTCCTCACAAGGGGCCTGGTCCAGGGGAATTCAAGCAATGCCAGGAGTAATTAATTGGAAGAGATTCAGTCCGAGCTGACTGCAATGAGGATCCAAATGATGGGACAACTGGTGGACCAGATGGCTCTCATCCAGGACTTGGCTCAAAGACAAGAAGAGCTCAGGGTTCTCATCAACCAACTGCTTCGGGACAACCGAGTGGGGCAAACATATGAGGTTGAAGAGCAAGTAACCATTCAACCCCCTTTGAGACAAGAAGACAAAGGAAAGGCTCCTCTACTTGCTTCAGGGTCACAAGCCCACCAACAACCTCGTCAGCGTCAACAGGGTAATCGGCGTAAGCAAACTACGTCGGGAAGACAGTTCACTGAGACTGACATACCGTCATCTCTAATACTGGAACGTTTGTTGGAGGTCAATCTGACTGCTTTGAGGGATCCTGTTCAGAAGCCCAATACCTCTGCTCCTAGCTATCATCCCGATGCATTTTGTGTATACCACTCCTATAGTCCGGGACATGACACCGACGACTGTTGGGCCTTGAAGAACAAGATTCAAGATCTGATTGACATTGAAGTGCTGAGATTCATGCCCGATGGCGAGATGAAAATCTTTCATTAAGGGTTTCTCCACCTGAAATGACAAAGCTCAAACTGAGAGACTTTTGTTCCATTCGAATTTTCAAGTTGTAATCTCTTTGTGATTCAAACAATTATCTATTAATGTCAAACTTTGTTTCATTAATGCATTGCATATGTTTGTTTTGAATTCATCCATTCGTTTTCACTACTCTTATGCTTTCTTTATGATATTTAACTCTTGATAAAAAGCTGCAAGCCTTTAGAGGGAGGATGACGAAACAATACCATAATCTCATACAGCATGCTTTTGAACAGACCTTGCTGATGATGTACAGGCATTTCTTTCGAATCCTAAACACTGGAGTTATAAGGAAGATAATCCCTAGTCAACCCCTTCGAGCCAAAGAAGTAGGAGTTTTCTGTTCTGAACAATTTGAAACCTTTGATTTAAACCTGGGGTAGGGTAGTCTCTCAGTTAATCCAAAAAAGGTGCGCATTGAAGTCGCAAACTCTCAGTTCATAATACAACGAACGACATCAAAAAAAAAAGAAAAGCATTCCTTTGGAATCAAAAGACAGTGATGGTTCCTTATCTCATAGACAATCATCATCTCTCAAAAAAGAAAAAGCCCACTAAGCCAAAACTTATAAAGGAGGCTTAAGAAAGCTGGGGCATCCCGCTGACTGTAATCTTGAAAACAGGAACAGTCAGACAAAAGTTAGGGATGACAAATCAAGAAAGAGGTCATTACAAATCCTAAACAACATGAAAAATGTTGCAAAAAAAAAAGGGGGATGATGACTGCCCTCCAAATTCAATTGGTGTGAGCCATCACCAAAAAGTCGTTCCAAACTCGAATGGAGTTTGACGTACAATTATCTGAGTTTAGGATTGAAGAACATCACGAAGAGCGGGTGGGTACAAATATACTTTGAGCCTTGATCCTTTGTTTCTTAAACCGTGAACCAAGCCACGTTACAACCCTTCAAGAGTCCTAACTGAAGCATGGGTTAGTTCGAAAGCATACCGTTACAAAAGGTATCCTGACTCCTGTAAGGCTTTGCCCTAAGTCTTATGTTGAACTTGTCTTATAAAAAAGTTTTCTACTAAAAAACGCGTTTTTCAAAACTTCGAGACAAGCATAAACTTTGCATCATTTGAATATCGTTGTTTGCACATGGTTATTTGTTTGACAGCGAAGAAATTTCTACAGCGAATGTTCGGAGGAACGAAAACTCTCTCAATGAGTAAAATCACTTCAAGAAGGATGACACTTCCATTGACAAATCTCCTATCAACAAGGGGGCATGACATGTCACTATCCAATTAACCTGGGGAAGTCTAGTCAAGATTTCAACAAAATCTTTCAAAGCTCAATTAACCTGGGGCAGTCCAGTCAAGGTTTCAACAGATCTTTCAAAGTTCAGTTAACCTGGGGCAGTCCAGTCAAGATTTCAACAAATCTTTCAAAGTTCAATTAACCTGGGGCAGTCCAGTCAAGGTTTCAACAGATCTTTCAAAGTTCAGTTAACCTGGGGCAGTCCAGTCAAGATTTCAACAAATCTTTCAAAGTTCAATTAACCTGGGGCAGTCCAGTCAAGATTTCAACAAATCTCTCAAAAGTTCAGTAAACTTGGGGCAAGTCTCCTTCATCATCACTTGGGGCATTCGAATGTCAAAACCAAGGTCGTTCAAAATTTCCTTCATCACCTGCTGGAAGTTGCGGTCATCATCAAAAATTCCTTCATCACCTGCTGGAAGTTACAACCACCAACAGAATAACGAACAATTGGAGCTCCTAAAAATCTGTTTCTCTCAAGAATGAAGACTCTCATCCTTAAAACCTGAGAAGATTGGTATACTCCCAGTTTCTGACCGTTAATTGAATGAAGATTCTCATCACCTCAGAAGATTGGTATACTCCCAATTTCTGACCCTCAAGAATGAAGACTCTCATCCTTAAAACCTCAGAAGATTGGTATACTCCCAGTTTCTGACCATTAACAGAATGAAGATTCTCATCACCTCAAAAGATTGGTATACTCCCAATTTCTGACCCTCAAGAATGAAGACTCTCATCCTTAAAACCTCAGAAGATTGGTATACTCCCAATTTCTGACCCCCAACAGAATGAAGATTCTCATTCTCAAAGTGGCGTATAACCCAAGTTCCAGATTAATACCTGTAACAAGCCAGGAAAACTATCTGCGGACGACTGATTGTAGATTAATACCTGAAACCAGCCAGGAAAACTATCTATATGAAGAGATTGAAGATTAATACCTGTAACAAGCCAGGAAAACTATCTTTCTTTCTCAGGTCAGAGATTAATACCTGAAACCAGCCAGGACAACTATCTCCCCGACCAACCTTTTCAAGATCCCAGATCAATACCTGCAGCAATCAAAAGATTCTTGCAATCCCCAACGGAGCTAAAACTTCCAACTATCAATCCTCAAGCATAATGAAGACTCTCATTCTCAGTTCCTCACAGGATATTCAGATATTCCCCAGTGAAGATCTCCTCAAGACAGGAATCCCCAGTAGATTGGCATACAACCCAAGCTCCTGATTCCCCAACAGTGGTTCCAGGACTTCTCATTTCCAACCATCCCCTGCAGCAGTCAAGGATTTACTTTCCCCGGCAGCAATCAAGATTCTGTTATCTCCGGCTATCCAGGATTCATCTATCCTTAGCAAGACAGCTCATCAGCTTACATGCGCATTCATTACATTCATATCATAAACATTGATATAACATATATCGCATCATACATTTCATGCAACATAACTTTGTGTTTAGCTAACATTTTGTCCTTTTCAGGATAAGAATAAAAGGCTATCATTAACAATTTCAGATGCAGTTTTACACGGACTCATCATCAAGCAACCCTACACCGGTTCCTTCTCCATTTCAAGACTTTTGAAAACAGTTTACGGGTTCTCCAGACACGGATGTTAACCTATCGCTTGTTCAGATTCTTCAACTTCTGAAAACAGTTTACGGATTCTCCAAACACGGATGTTAATCTATCGCTTGTTCAGACTCAACTTTTGAAAACAGTTTACGGACGCTTCCCAACATGGATGTTGATCTATTGCTTATTCAATTTCAAGACTTCTGAAAACAGTTCACGGGTTCTCCAGACACGGATGTTAACCTATCGCTTATTCAGATTCTTCCATTTCTGAAAATAGTTCACGGGTTCTCCAGACACGGATGTTAACCTATCGCTTATTCAGATTCTTCCATTTCTGAAAACAGTTTACGGATTCTCCAAACACGGATGTTAATCTATCGCTTGTTCAGACTCAACTTTTGAAAACAACTTACAAACACTTCCCAACATGGATGCTGATCTATTGATTATTCATCTCCAAGACCTCTGAAAACAGTTTACAGTTTCTCCAAATACGGATGTTAACCTATCGCTTATTCAGATTCAAGACTTCTGAAAACAGTTTACGGATTCTCCAAACACGGATGTTAATCTATCGCTTGTTCAGACTCAACTTTTGAAAACAGCTTACGGACACTTCCCAACATGGATGCTGATCTATTGCTTATTCATCTCCAAGACCTCTGAAAACAGTTTACGGGTTCTCCAGATACAGATGTTAACCTATCGCTTGTTCAGATTCAAGACTTCTGAAAATAGTTTACGGATTCTCCAAACACGGATGTTAATCTATCGCTTGTTCAGATGCAACTACTGAAAATAGTTTACGGATGAGTCCAAACATGGATGTCAATCTATTGCTTATTCAGACCCCCAGTTAAGAGATATTCCAAAACATGGATACCTTTCTGATACTCACCCACTCACCAATGACATACAGTTCAACAAACATTCTTGGATGGCATCTACAAGCCCATCTCAACAAGATACAATCACCTTCAGATGGCATCTCTAAGCCCATCCTCCTACCAGCAATTTCCAGATGGCATCTCTAAGCCCATCCCCCTGTCTCATCTCCAGATGGCATCTTTAAGCCCATCACCAAATGGCATCTTTAAGCCCATTCCCTCAAAATTACGCTTTGACGAGTGCAAATTTTTTTTGGGCACTCTAGTGTCCAATCTCCTTTTACCTTCGAGTTACGAACGACAAACTTGCCAATCTAACTCTTCAGGTTCAAGAAGATTGAACAAGGGAAAATGTTGTACCCCAAAATTTGCCCTCTCTTTTCCACAAGAAATCACAGCTTCGGGCTTTTCCTAATTTTTCAGATTGGCTCAAGAATCGGTCAAACAGACTTTTCTCGTCAGTCAGACAAAATTAGGGTTTCCATTGATTTAGAATCAGTTCAAGCAGATTGTTAGGGTTTGGTTGAGTTTGGCTCAGGGTTTGATCAGGAAGAAGCTTCTTTGACAATAAATCAAGAATTAGGGTTTGCACGCGCATTTTCAGAAGAATTTGAATCCATCGTGTATTAATTGGCTGTTACACTGCTTTGACGCCTGCTCAAGATTTCAGTTTTGTTTCTAAAAAAAACCTGAACCTCTGGGTTAGAAGCTGAGGCTTCTGGTTGAAAATTTGCAGTGTTTGGTTTAATCAGTAAAGGGAAAGGCGTATGGACGATTGTTTGATTAACTGTGCATTGTTTATGTTTAATTGGGACGCCGGGTTTATTATTGATTAATGCGAAGTTGCAAGACTACAATGTTTATTAATTATTTATTTTATCTAAGTTAGAATAATTGGGATTTACTTCCAGTTATTTTAATTCAAGAAAACTTAAATAATTAAATAGACAGTGAAATAAAAGGGATATCTGACAAAAAGACTTTTATTTATTTTTAATTATTGGTACAAGTGTTATTTAAATACAAGTCATTTTTACAAGTATTTATAATAATATTTATTACAATGATTAAAAGTAAAATAAAATTACATCCTAAAGTTTCCTAAGTCTTCATCTTCTACTGATGCTCCCCATTGCCCAACTAATATTTACCTGCAAAAAGAGAAGAAAGAGGTCAACACAGATGAATTTAAAAAGAGCAGACAGTTAATCATAAAAAAAACTCATCATTAAAAGTGTTGGTCGGAATCAGTTTGTTCGCCCTCTCTGCAAATCACAAGAAGACTCTTGGTTCACAAAGAGGGAAAGGGAAATATGCTTGCAAATATATGAAATGCACAAAGCTACTGAATATGCCAAAACAAGGCTGCATAATTTCAAACCACATTGCAAACTAAAATGGGCAAACAAGCTGCACAGTTCAAAATAGCCAAAGGGACAAGTTACATAAATCCAAACCAAATTGCAAACTGAAAAGGCAACCAAATTGTCAAAATGGCCAACTAAGTCACAATGTCAACTAAACTGTCAAAGCTGTCAAAAGATATCAAAGCTATCAAAACTGTGCAGGAAATCTGGAAAAATGTAGAAGAAAGTACAAGAGGCAGAGCAAAGCTAACAATGCAAGCAATTTATTTCAAATATCATCATTTTCCAGGCCATCACTTTTTCAGAAAAAAGGACAGTAAAGCATTAAAATATGCTTTTCTGATAGAGAGAGAAAGAGAGTAAAAGAAGTATAGGCTTACAGTTTGTTGAGGAAGGCTTAAGAGATATAAAACAAACATTATCTTAACACTGTAAAAGAGGGAGAACCACATAGAAAGATACCACAAAAACTGATAACACAAAAAGCCATTACCCATAAACCTGTTAAAGCAAACCAAGCTTGTCTGCATAAGTTACAAACTGCTTCAGCCTGTCAAACACAAGCAAGCAATAACACAAAGCTAAAACACAAGCCTTTCAAAGCCTGTTTTTTTCTCCAAGCCTGTAAACTCAATAACCTTCTTCAAGCCATCCTGTAACCTATAAACACAAGCCATACAAATCTGTTACAGCTACCAAACACATGAACCTCAAACAAACAGCCTTGCAAAATATGCCTCAAACTCAGTAAATTGCAAGCCTTGAAACAAGCCTCAAAACTGTCTAGAAGCATTCAAGCCCACAAGCCTAAAAGAAAACTGTCAAACTGCACAATAAGCCTGCCTACAATCACAGGCCTGTTTCAGCCTGCCTAAGAGCCTGTAACCTCAAGCCTTTATCCAAACAAAAACTCCAACAAAATGCCTTAGAACTAAGGTTCATCATAGGCCACAACTGAAACACAATCTCAGAAAGCCTTCAACATCAACATATCAATATCAACAAGCCTAGTAAGCAACTCAGAACAAAGCATTCAAACCAAAGCGCCTCAGAACGTATTCATCATAGGTAAGCTAACCAGGCAAAAGAGAGGAAGATTGTGAAAGCATCTCAGAAGAAACAACATCAAAGTCATCAACATCAGAACAAAAAGTCCATCAACATCATCAAGCAAACAACAACTGAAGCGACAATCATCTCAGATATCATAATCATCAAAAGCAACATACTGAGGCAAAAGCAATAACAAACGGGCCAGCAAACAGAAGAAGAAGAGAGAACTAAAAGCTAGGGTTTTCAGAAGCAAAGCTATCATCATTAAACTAAAGCAAGATACAAAGTACCAGGGAAGTCAGCAAGCCTCGTCATCATACTCCCTCCGCCCGGCCGCCTAAGACGCCTCCCGTCCTCCTCTGTCTCCTCTCCAAAGGTAGAAATTTCTTCTCCCTTTTTACACACCTCACATGAACAACAACACATAAAAATCAGAACATACAAAAATAAAGCATGCAAGATAAAAACTTGAAACCCTAAAAGCGCGTTAAAACCGAATCAAACCTTTTCTCATCACTGTCTTGCTCAAACATGGAGAGAGGGAGATGGAAGTAGCGTCTGGCAGCAGAGGCGAGGGGAGGAGTATCAATGGCTTTTGCTTGAGAACGAGAAAGACGAAGAAGACGATGATAGAAACGGTGCCGCTCAACGCTGTAAACCCTAAATCTAAAACAAGCCAAATGAACCCTAAACAAAATGTTGTAAAGCTCATTGGGCCTGTTCCCTCACAAAAACATTAAGCCCAATCTAAATTTCTGGCGCACCCCCCCTATTGACCTCTTTCCATGTATATTTTTGGGCCCAGCATAATGCTTAAAGCCCATTTGACTTTTTCATTTAAACTAATACCCTATTTTCTTTTTATTATCACTTTATTTTTCCTCTTTTGTATATAATTTAAAATATTATTTTTGGTAAATAAAAAGAAGACATTAACTTTTTTTATAAAATTTTCTTAAATACTTTTTTTATTTTAGTTAGTACAATTAAAAATACATAAGAATAGAATTTTGAGTTAAATAATTTTCTTGTATATAAAACATTAACAAAAATATGTAAGTAATAGATTTTCCTTATTAAAGTTAAAACACTTTTCTTTAAAATTTTTGTTTATATAATTAACAAAAACATAAATAAATAATAATAATACTTAACAATTGCATTAGGTTAACATTTTTACTCACTTGTAAATAATCATGAACATCTTACATACTTTTATTTCTCTTTGATTCTTATACATTGTTATATTTTTTGAGAATGCGATTCGATTTGGTTGTAAATATTATTTGGACACTACTATTCCGACAAATCTCATCCCCCATTTGTAAACATTTGTACCCCCATTCCCGGATACTTATTTGTAATAGCTTAGACTTTAAATTCCCGCAATTTATCGCTTTCTATATACTGTATAGCAATTAGGGTTTGTATTCGAAGATTCAAAATCAACCGCTAGATAACCTAATACAAAGATAAATGCATGACAATCAATACACAATTCACACTTGCACCCCTAGGGTAATCCCGCTTGTGCCTTCAAAAATGGGCTATGTTTGCATGTCAAGTACTTTGGCAAAACAAAAACAAATCAAATGATCATAGTCCCTCGATGACGCTTTCTCAAGTTGCCTAAAAACTGATCAAGTCCCTTAAAGGAAAAATTGCCAAAGACACTTGGCACTATTGCATTCATGGTCTAAACGATGACCCGCGCCCGTCCCGTTAACATCCTAACACAAGATTGTCTACCAAATACAATGGTGGAACAATACTGTTAAAAGGGTTAAAACATAAGAAAGATCTTTGAGTAAATTTAGGGGTAGACAACTCTTAGTTACTTGATCAAACTTGCAAAAACACACTTGCCTACTTTCAAAACACACTCCACAACACAACTTTCAAAAACAACTTTCAAAAACATTGAAACATCTTTTCAAAAAGACAAACACCTTTGTAAAACATTCGAGTAAAGAATTGTTATAACGGTTGCCTAGACAAGGCATATTTTTCAAAACATTTTCAAAACACACACACACACACACACCACCATTTCAAGCAATTGAAAATCAAAGGCAAGTGATCTAAAACAAGTAACTAAGAGCCCATGGATAACCATGGATGAAAAGGGTGCTAGCACCTTCCCTTTTCATATTCTACCCCCCGAACCCACGAAAACATCTCAAAGGTTTTTCCTGTGCTTTTTAACCTTTCCTTTAGGATAAAATAAAAAGTAGGTGGCGACTCTTGCTAAACCGAACAAGTGCGAAAACAAATGCAAAATCTAAGTCAGTTCTCCCACCGTATCACAGAACTGGCGACTCTGCTGGGGATAAAATTTAAAAGTGGGGTTGCCTTAGGGTTTTAGATCACCTTTACATACTTTCTTTGATTGCTTTGATTGCTTTACTTTTTGGGTCCTTGTTTGGGTTTGTTGTAAATCCTACACCCGGATTTGGGGGCACCTTTTTAGGTAAATAGCAATAAAACTGTGAGGGAACTGTGCGGGGTATACCGACATGGTTGAAGCAGTAAGCTATGTTAGTGTGACATATTTGTGAGTACCGTTAGCCCTTGAGTAGTCAAGGAGAATACGGGGCCGCTGAGTGATGTCATGAAGCACTAACGAACTCTTAGAACCTTACTTGACCATCTTAGCCTTTTTAGGGGTAGTGAGATGACCGACTTTGGTGCAGTCCGAAGTTGGTAGATACTCGATACTATACTCATTGAGGATTGTTTTCTTGGAATATTTTGGTCGCCAGTTAAGTGGCTAAACCAAAACAATGAACACGGAAAATAATCCAATGATATTGAGCTCCTTAGAACCCGGTTTCTATTTTAGGACAGGATGAGCCAACTAACTTCAAGAGGGTACTTACCTACAAACCCCATGCAAGCCTAAACCTAAGGACTTGTTTGCTTTGTGTGAATATGATTACCTGTATATATACTTACTTGCTTTTGCATACATGTGCATAACATCATAACATCATACCATAGCATTTTCAATAACCATTTCAAAGATCTCGAGGGTCTTTTGATGCAGGGTCACGTTGAACCAGACGTCTACCAAGGGGCAAGAGGGTTCTCCTCAAAACAAATGCCATCAAAGATCAAGTGCAACAACTTGAATCAGGGGCTATGACCCACTTGACATGGTGAGCTTGATTCTCGTGGAAAGACATCCACAGGTGCAAAGTTCTCCAATCAAAGATCAAAGTTCAACCTCTAACATTTTCTTGTGTTTACCTCAAGAGATCCTTGAAAACATGCATCCACATATCATGCATTGCATCATGACAGTTTTTCCTTTTCAGGTTTCCTTATTCTCCTACTGTTTATTTCAGTAAGAGATGGCTCTAGAGAGGACTGTCAAGGATATCCAGGACCAAAATGCTCAACTTCAGGAAATGTTCTTGAACCTGTCCCAGGGGCAAGAAGAAGCGAAAGCTCTCCTCACAAGGGGCCTGGTCCAGGGGAATTCAAGCAATGCCAGGAGTGATTAGTTGGAAGAGCTTCAGTCCGAGATGACTGCAATGAGGATCCAAATGATGGGACAACTGGTGGACCAGATGGCTCTCATCCAGGACTTGGCTCAAAGACAAGAAGAGCTCAGGGTTCTCGTCAACCAACTGCTTCGGGACAACTGAGTGGGGCAAACATCTGAGGTTGAAGAGCAAGTAACCATTCAACCCCCTTTGAGACAAGAAGACAAAGGAAAGGTTCCTCTACTTGCTTCAGGGTCACAAGCCCACCAACAACCTCGTCAGCGTCAACAGGGTAATCGGCGTAAGCAAACTACGTCGGGAAGACAGTTCACTGAGACTGACATACCGTCATCTCTAATACTGGAACGCTTGTTGGAGGTCAATCTAACTGCTTTGAGGGATCCTGTTCAGAAGTCCAATACCTCTGCTCCTAGCTATCATCCCGACGCATTTTGTGTATACCACTCCTATAGTCCGGGACATGACACCGACGACTGTTGGGCCTTGAAGAACAAGATTCAAGATCTGATTGACATTTGAGTGCTAAGATTCATGCCCGATGGCGAGATGAAAATCTTTCGTTAAGGGTTTCTCCACCTGAAATGACAAAGCTCAAACTGAGAGACTTTTGTTCCATTCGAATTTTCAAGTTGTAATCTCTTTGTGATTCAAACAATTATCTATTAATGTCAAACTTTGTTTCATTAATGCATTGCATATGTTTGTTTTGAATTCATCCATTCGTTTTCACTACTCTTATGCTTTCTTTATGATATTTAACTCTTGATAAAAAGCTGCAAGCCTTTAGAGGGAGGATGACGAAACAATACCATAATCTCATACAGTATGCTTTTGAACAGACCTTGCTGATGATGTACAGGCATTTCTTTCGAATCCTAAACACTGGAGTTATAAGGAAGATAATCCCTAGTTAACCCCTTCGAGCCAAAGAAGTAGGAGTTTTCTGTTCTGAACAATTTGAAACCTTTGATTTAAACATGGGGTAGGGTAGTCTCTCAGTTAATCCAAAAAAGGTGCGCATTGAAGTCGCAAACTCTCAGTTCGTAATACAACGAACGACATCAAAAAAAAAAGAAAAGCATTCCTTTGGAATCAAAAGACAGTGATGGTTTGTTTTCTCATAGACAATCATCATCTCTCAAAAAAGAAAAAGCCCACTATGCCAAAACTTATAAAGGAGGCTTAAGAAAGCTGGGGCATCCCGCTGACTGTAATCTCGAAAACAGGAACAGTCAGGCAAAAGTTAGGGATAACAAATCAAGAAAGAGGTCATTACAAATCCTAAACAACATGAAAAATGTTGCAAAAAAAAGGGGGATGATGACTGCCCTCCAAATTCAATTGGTGTGAGCCATCACCAAAAAGTCGTTCCAAACTCGAATAGAGTTCGACGTACAATTAACTGAGTTTAGGATTGAAGAACATCACGAAGAGCGGGTGGGTACAAATATACTTTAAGCCTTGATCCTTTGTTTCTTAAACCGTGAACCAAGCCACGTTACAACCCTTCAAAAGTCCTAACTGAAGCATGGGTTAGTTCGAAAGCATACCGTTACAAAAGGTATCCTGACTCCTGTAAGGCTTTGCCCTAAGTCTTGTGTTGAACTTGTCTTATAAAAAAGTTTTCTGCTAAAAAACGCGTTTTTCAAAACTTCAAGACAAGCATAAACTTTGCATCATTTGAATATCGTTGTTTGCACATGGTTATTTGTTTGACAGCGAAGAAATTTCTACAGCAAATGTTCGGAGGAACGAAAACTCTCTCAGTGAGTAAAATCACTTCAAGAAGGATGAAACTTCCATTGACAAATCTCCTATCAACAAGGGGGCATGACATGTCACTATCCAATTAACCTGGGGCAGTCTAGTCAAGATTTCAACAAAATCTTTCAAAGCTCAATTAACCTGGGGCAGTCCAGTCAAGGTTTCAACAGATCTTTCAAAGTTCAGTTAACCTGGGGCAGTCCAGTCAAGATTTCAACAAATCTTTCAAAGTTCAATTAACCTGGGGCAGTCCAGTTAAGGTTTCAACAGATCTTTCAAAGTTCAGTTAACCTGGGGCAGTCTAGTCAAGATTTCAACAAATCTTTCAAAGTTCAATTAACCTGGGGCAGTCCAGTCAAGATTTCAACAAATCTCTCAAAAGTTCAGTGAACTTGGGGCAAGTCTCCTTCATCATCACTTGGGGCATTCGAATGTCAAAACCAAGGTCGTTCAAAATTTCCTTCATCACCTGCTGGAAGTTGCGGTCATCATCAAAAATTCCTTCATCACCTGCTGGAAGTTACAACCACCAACAGAATAACGGACAATTGGAGCTCCTAAAAATCTGTTTCTCTCAAGAATGAAGACTCTCATCCTTAAAACCTGAGAAGATTGGTATACTCCCAGTTTCTGACCGTTAACAAAATGAAGATTCTCATCACCTCAGAAGATTGGTATACTCCCAATTTCTGACCCTCAAGAATGAAGACTCTCATCCTTAAAACCTCAGAAGATTGGTATACTCCCAGTTTCTGACCATTAACAGAATGAAGATTCTCATCACCTCAGAAGATTGGTATACTCCCAATTTCTGACCCTCAAGAATGAAGACTCTCATCCTTAAAACCTCAGAAGATTGGTATACTCCCAATTTCTGACCCCCAACAGAATGAAGATTCTCATTCTCAAAGTGGCGTATAACCCAAGTTCCAGATTAATACCTGTAACAAGCCAGGAAAACTATCTGCGGACGACTGATTGTAGATTAATACCTGAAACCAGCCAGGAAAACTATCTACATGAAGAGATTGAAGATTAATACCTGTAACAAGCCAGGAAAACTATCTTTCTTTCTCAGGTCAGAGATTAATACCTGAAACCAGCCAGGACAACTATCTCCCCGACCAACCTTTTCAAGATCCTAGATCAATACCTGCAGCAATCAAAAGATTCTTGCAATCCCCAGCGGAGCTAAAACTTCCAACTATCAATCCCCAAGCAGAATGAAGACTCTCATTCTCAGTTCCTCACAGGATATTCAGATATTCCCCAGTGAAGATCTCCTCAAGACAGGAATCCCCAGTATATTGGCATACAACCTAAGCTCCTGATTCCCCAACAGTGGTTCCAGGACTTCTCATTTCCAACCATCCCCTGCAGCAGTCAAGGATTTACTTTCCCCGGCAGCAATCAAGATTCTATTATCTCCGGCTATCCAGGATTTATCTATCCTTAGCAAGACAACTCATCAGCTTACATGCGCATTCATTACATTCATATCATAAACATTGATATAACATATATCGCATCATACATTTCATGCAACATAACTTTGTGTTTAGCTAACATTTTGTCCTTTTCAAGATAAGAATAAAAGTCTATCATTAACAATTTCAGATGCAGTTTTACACGGACTCATCATCAGGCAACCCTACACCGGTTCCTTCTCCATTTCAAGACTTATGAAAACAATTTACGGGTTCTCCAGACACGGATGTTAACCTATCGCTTGTTCAGATTCTTCAACTTCTGAAAACAGTTTACGGATTCTCCAAACACGGATGTTAATCTATCGCTTGTTCAGACTCAACTTTTGAAAACAGTTTACGGACGCTTCCCAACATGGATGCTGATCTATTGCTTATTCAATTTCAAGACTTCTGAAAACAGTTCACGGGTTCTCCAGACACGGATGTTAACCTATCGCTTATTCAGATTCTTCCATTTCTGAAAACAGTTCACGGGTTCTCCAGACACGGATGTTAACCTATCGCTTATTCAGATTCTTCCATTTCTGAAAACAGTTTACGGATTCTCCAAACACGGATGTTAATCTATCGCATGTTCAGACTCAACTTTTGAAAACAACTTACAGACACTTCCCAACATGGATGCTGATCTATTGCTTATTCATCTCCAAGACCTCTGAAAACAGTTTACGGTTTCTCCAGATACGGATGTTAACCTATCGCTTGTTCAGATTCAAGACTTCTGAAAACAGTTTACGGATTCTCCAAACACGGATGTTAATCTATCGCTTGTTCAGACTCAACTTTTGAAAACAGCTTACGGACACTTCCCAACATGGATGCTGATCTATTGCTTATTCATCTCCAAGACCTCTGAAAACAGTTTACGGGTTCTCCAGATACGGATGTTAACCTATCGCTTGTTCAAATTCAAGACTTCTGAAAACAGTTTACGGATTCTCCAAACACGGATGTTAATCTATCGCTTATTCATATGCAACTACTGAAAACAGTTTACGGATGAGTCCAAACATGGATGTCAATCTATTGCTTATTCAGACCCCCAGTTCAGAGATATTCCAAAACATGGATACCTTTCTGATACTCACCCACTCACCAACGACATACAGTTCAACAAACATTCTTAGATGGCATCTACAAGCCCATCTCCAACAAGATACAATCACCTTCAGATGGCATCTCTAAGCCCATCCTCCTACCAGCAATTTCCAGATGGCATCTCTAAGCCCATCCCCCTGTCACATCTCCAGATGGCATCTTTAAGCCCATCACCAAATGGCATCTTTAAGCCCATTCCCTCAAAATTACGCTTTGACGAGTGCAAATTTTTTTTGGGCACTCTAGTGTCCAATCTCCTTTTAGCTTCGAGTCGCGAACGACAAACTTGCCAATCTAACTCTTCAGGTTCAAGAAGATTGAACAAGGGAAAATGTTGTACCCCAAAATTTGCCCTCTCTTTTCCACAAGAAATCACAGCTTCGGGCTTTTCCTAATTTTTCAGATTGGCTCAAGAATCGGTCAAACAGACTTTTCTCGTCAGTCAGACAAAATTAGGGTTTCCATTGATTTAGAATCAGTTCAAGCAGATTGTTAGGGTTTGGTTGAGTTTGGCTCAGGGTTTGATCAGGAAGAAGCTTCTTTGACAATAAATCAAGAATTAGGGTTTGCACGCGCATTTTCAGAAGAATTTGAATCCATCGTGTATTAATTGGCTGTTACACTGCTTTGACGCCTGCTCAAGATTTCAGTTTTGTTTCTAAAAAAAACCTGAACCTCTGGGTTAGAAGCTGAGGCTTCTGGTTGAAAATTTGCAGTGTTTGGTTTAATCAGTAAAGGGAAAGGCGTATGGACGATTGTTTGATTAACTGTGCATTGTTTATGTTTAATTGGGACGCCGAGTTTATTATTGATTAATGCGAAGTTGCAAGACTACAATGTTTATTAATTATTTATTTTATCTAAGTTAGAATAATTGGGATTTACTTCCAGTTATTTTAATTCAAGAAAACTTAAATAATTAAATAGACAGTGAAATAAAAGGGATATCTGACAAAAAGACTTTTATTTATTTTTAATTATTGGTACAAGTGTTATTTAAATACAAGTCATTTTTACAAGTATTTATAATAATATTTATTACAATGATTAAAAGTAAAATAAAATTACATCCTAAAGTTTCCTAAGTCTTCATCTTCTACTGATGCTCCCCATTGCCCAACTAATATTTACCTGCAAAAAGAGAAGAAAGAGGTCAACACAGATGAATTTAAAAAGAGCAGACAGTTAATCATAAAAAAAACTCATCATTAAAAGTGTTGGTCGGAATCAGTTTGTTCGCCCTCTCTGCAAATCACAAGAAGACTCTTGGTTCACAAAGAGGGAAAGGGAAATATGCTTGCAAATATATGAAATGCACAAAGCTACTGAATATGCCAAAACAAGGCTGCATAATTTCAAACCACATTGCAAACTAAAATGGGAAAACAAGCTGCACAGTTCAAAATAGCCAAAGGGACAAGTTACATAAATCCAAACCAAATTGCAAACTGAAAAGGCAACCAAATTGTCAAAATGGCCAACTAAGTCACAATGTCAACTAAACTGTCAAAGCTGTCAAAAGATATCAAAGCTATCAAAACTGTGCAGGAAATCTGGAAAAATGCAGAAGAAAGTACAAGAGGCAAAGCAAAGCTAACAATGCAAGCAATTTATTTCAAATATCATCATTTTCCAGGCCATCACTTTTTCAGAATAAAGGACAGTAAAGCATTAAAATATGCTTTTCTGATAGAGAGAGAAAGAGAGTAAAAGAAGTATAGGCTTACAGTTTGTTGAGGAAGGCTTAAGAGATATAAAACAAACATTATCTTAACACTGTAAAAGAGGGAGAACCACATAGAAAGATACCACAAAAACTGATAACACAAAAGCCATTACCCATAAACCCGTTCAAGCAAACCAAGCTTGCCTGCATAAGTTACAAACTGCTTCAGCATGTCAAACACAAGCAAGCAATAACACAAAGCTAAAACACAAGCCTTTCAAAGCTTGTTTTTTTTCTCCAAGCCTGTAAACTCAATAACCTGCTTCAAGCCATCCTGTAACCTATAAACACAAGCCATACAAATCTGTTACAGCTACCAAACACATGAACCTCAAACAAACAGCCTTGCAAAATATGCCTCAAACTCAGTAAATTGCAAGCCCTGAAACAAGCCTCAAAACTGTCTAGAAGCATTCAAGCCCACAAGCCTAAAAGAAAACTATCAAACTGCACAATAAGCCTGCCTACAATCACAGGCCTGTTTCAGCCTGCCTAAGAGCCTGTAACCTCAAGCCTTTATCCAAACAAAAACTCCAACAAAATGCCACATAACTAAGGTTCATCATAGGCCATAACTGAAACACAATCTCAGAAAGCCTTCAACATCAACATATCAATATCAACAAGCCTAGTAAGCAACTCAGAACAAAGCATTCAAACCAAAGCGCCTCAGAACTTATTCATCATAGGCTAAGCTAACCAGGCAAAAGAGAGGAAGATTGTGAAAGTATCTCAGAAGCAACAACATCAAAGTCATCAACATCAGAACAAAAAGTCCATCAACATCATCAATCAAACAACAACTGAAGCGACAATCATCTCAGATATCATAATCATCAAAAGCAACATACTGAGGCAAAAGCAACAACAAACGGGCCAGCAAGCAGAAGAAGAAGAGAGAACTAAAAGCTAGGGTTTTCAGAAGCAAAGCTATCATCATTAAACTAAAGCAAGATACAAAGTACCAGGGAAGTCACCAAGCCTCGTCATCATACTCCCTCCGCCCGGCCGCCTAAGACGCCTCCCGTCCTCCTCCATCTCCTCTCCAAAGGTAGAAATTTCTTCTCCCTTTTTACACACCTCACATGAACAACAACACATAAAAATCAGAACATACAAAAATAAAGCATGCAAGATAAAAACTTGAAACCCTAAAAGCGTGTTAAAACCGAATTAAACCTTTTCTCATCACTGTCTTGCTCAAACATGGAGAGAGGGAGATGGAAGTAGCATCTGGCAGCAGAGGCGAGGGGAGGAGTATCAATGACTTTTGCTTGAGAACGAGAAAGACGAAGAAGACGATGATAGAAACGGCGCCGCTCAACGCTGTAAACCCTAAATCTAAAACAAGCCAAATGAACCCTAAATAAAATGTTGTAAAGCGCATTGGGCCTGTTCCCTCACAAAAACATTAAGCCCAATCTCAATTTCTGGCGCATCCCCCCTATTGACCTCTTTCCATGTATATTTTTGGGCCCAGCATAATGCTTAAAGCCCATTTGACTTTTTCATTTAAACTAATACCCTATTTTCTTTTTATTATCACTTTATTTTTCCTCTTTTGTATATAATTTAAACTAATATTTTTGGTAAATAAAAAGAAGACATTAACTTTTTTTATAAAATTTTCTTAAATACTTTTTTTATTTTAGTTAGTACAATTAAAAATACATAAGAATAAAATTTTGAGTTAAATAATTTTCTTGTATATAAAACATTAACAAAAATATGTAAGTAATAGATTTTCTTTATTAAAGTTAAAACACTTTTCTTTAAAATTTTTGTTTATATAATTAACAAAAACATAAATAAATAATAATAATACTTAACAATTGCATTAGGTTAACATTTTTACTCACTTGTAAATAATCATGAGCATCTTACATACTTTTATTTCTCTTTGATTCTTATACATTGTTATATTTTTTGAGAATGCGATTCGATTTGGTTGTAAATATTATTTGGACACTACTATTCCGACAAATCTCATCCCCCATTTGTAAACATTTTTACCCCCATTCCCGGATACTTATTTGTAATAGCTTAGACTTTAAATTCCCGCAATTTATCGCTTTCTATATACTGTATAGTAATTAGGGTTTGTATGCGAAGATTCAAAATCAAGCGCTAGATAACCTAATACAAAGATAAATGCATGACAATCAATACACAATTCACACTTGCACCCCTAGGGTAATCCCGCTTGTTGCCTTCAAAAATGGGCCATGTTTGCATGTCAAGTACTTTGGCAAAACAAAAACAAATCAAATGATCATAGTCCCTCGATGACGCTTTCTCAAGTTGCCTAAAAAATGATCAAGTCCCTTAAAGGAAAAATTGCCAAAGACACTTGGGACTATTGCATTCATGGTCTAAACGATGACCCACGCCCGTCCCATTAACACCCTAACACAAGATTGTCCACCAAATACAATGGTGGAACAATACTGTTAAAAGGGTTAAAACATAAGAAAGATCTTTGAGTAAATTTAGGGGTAGACAACTCTTAGTTACTTGATCAAACTTGCAAAAACACACTTGCCTACTTTCAAAACACACTCCACAACACAACTTTCAAAAACAACTTTCAAAAACATTGAAACATATTTTCAAAAAGACAAACACCTTTGTAAAACATTCGAGTAAAGAATTGTTATAACGGTTGCTTAGACAAGGCATCTTTTTCAAAACATTTTCAAAAAACACACACACACACACCTCCATTTCAAGCAATTGAAAATCAAAGGCAAGTGATCTAAAACAAGTAACTAAGAGCCCATGGATAACCATGGATGAAAAGGGTGCTAGCACCTTCCCTTTTCATAATCTACCCCCCGAACCCACGAAAACATCTCAAAGGTTTTTCCTGTGCTTTTTAACCTTTCCTTTAGGATAAAATAAAAAGTCGGTGGCGACTCTTGCTAAACCGAACAAGTGCGAAAACAAACGCAAAATCTAAGTCAGTTCTCCCACCGTATCACAACGACTCTTTATTTTTTGTCAGTTACGACAAGGTATTCAGCGTGCTCTCAAATCGAAAAAGCTTACTCCTTGGTTTATCGGCCCATATTCGATTTCTAACAGGGTGGGAGTTGTTTCTTATTTAGTTTAATAATTATTTAGTTTCGTTCTAATTATTTAGTTAGTTGGGATAATAATAATAAAAATAAAAATAATAGTAATGTAGAGATATAGAGAGCTTATTGGTAATATTAAGTGGTTAAGTGAGGGCATGAGTGGAATGTCTAAAAAGGGTTCAAGGGGTAAGATTGATAAAAAGAGAATTAGAGAATTGGTTGTCATTTGTTAAGATCGTAGAATTGGAGAAAAGATAACGAAAGAGAGAAGAGGAAGATAGGGCTTGAGGAAGATTCCATTGTAGAAGAGAAGAGAACTCAAGCTAAGAACCTAATTCAAATTCATGTGTTATACCATTATTGTTAGAATTTTGTTTGGTGATAATGTTGTGTGAATTTGTGAATTGTGGATTTATGTCTGTGTATGTGAATGTGACTTAATTATGTAAATTCATATATGTAATTTTTTCTATGGTGAATTGGGACTGGTTTGATGAGAAAATAAGTAATTTTCATGTCAGAAAAATAGCAGAAAAGTGCTTTTGCACTGCATGTAATCAATTACCAGTTTGAAGGTAACCAATTACCATATAAAACAGAGGCGTAGATGTTTGGTTACAGGGGGTGTAACTGGGTACCAGATTTTGGGTAACTAGTTACCCTATAAAACATTAGCGTGTGAATTTTGGGTATAGGGGGTGTAACTGGTTATCAGTTTGGAGGTTACCGTTTACCACTGAGTCTGGTAGAATTATTTTAAAACATTAAAAATTTATAAATTTCGTTTCGGGTGTCCGAGTGGCGCATGGTTTGAATCATTGAAAAGCTAGTTTAACGTACTTTAACTTAAAAATATTTTCTATACCAAAATTCCAACTATTTTACGCATGCGTTTGGTGTATGATGAGTTATGTTGTTTTCGTGGAATGTTGCAAAGTGTAATTCGGTGGGAGAACTGACTTGAGTGTTTTGCATTTTATCGCAAATGTTGCAGATAGCAAGAGTCGCCACCGACTTTTCTTTTATCCAATAAAGAAAAGGGTGAAAAGAATAGGAAATACCTTTTGAGAATTTTCTTGAGTTCGAGGGGTAGGTTATGAAAAGCGAAGGTGTTAGCACCCTTTTCATCCGTAGTTATCTACTGGAACTTAATTGCTAACTCACTTTGAAATGCTTTGTGTTTGTGTAAGTTTGAAAATATTTTGAAAACGCCTAAGTTCGACAAACTCTACAATGATTCTCATATCGTTGAGAATGTATACAAAGTGTTGGTTTTGAAAAATATTTGTTGAAAGGGGAATGTTTGGAAAGATGTTTTGAAAATGCCAATGTAAGGCCATTTCATATTGATTCTCGTATCGTTGAGAATGTATACAAAATGTTTGTTTTAAAGAATGTTTTGAAAGTGTAAAGATTGTTTTAGTTTGTGAGCAAGCAATTACGAACAATCTACCTACTCAAAAAGTCTTTGCTATCTTCCTCTTCCTTTAGGCAGTGCTACTTCACCATTGATTATTAGAGATCCATATCATTGGATGTGAGGGACGTGTGTGGGTTATCGTACAATCATATAAGGAAACTTGTAAGATGTTTTAGAAATTTGTAGTAAGGGACTAAGATAGTTTATTGAAGGCAACATTGAAGGGTCATCGAGGGACTACGATCTTGTAATCGAGGGTCTTTTCTAAAACATCTCACGTTCGAGGGACATGACTGTTTAAATCTGAGGCAACAAGTGAGGTTAACCTTAGAGGTGCATGTGTGCAAAGTGTTTTGTTCATGTATTTTCTCTTGAATTAGGGTTCTCTAATGTTTGATTTTAGGTCTTGTCATGCAAACCCTAATTACTAACAAATAAGGAAAGTGGTAAATTGCAGAATTTAAATATCCTACACTATTTCAATGCTTTGGGAATGGGGGGGGTACAATTTGTGAACAGGGGGAGGAAAGCAATAAAACCATAATTACTATTACAAACCATTGAATATGAATAATGATAGAATATACAAAATGTAAAGAGGAAAGAAATTGTTTTTTAGGGTTTTTTGAATAGAAAAAGGTTTAATATTAACCTAATTAAATTAATTAAATTTAATTACAAGAAAAGTTAATTAATTATTTAATCAAAACCTAAAATCTAAGTTAATTAAAATAAAACCTAAGTCTAATTTAATTTGTTTAGAAAATAGTTTTTGTTAATGTTAATTAAGAAAATGTTCTACAATGTAGAAATAATACAATTTAATTTAACAAAAATAAAGTAAAATGCTTAAGTTAAATTATTTAAGAAAATAATGTTTTTTTTTGTATTTTTGATTTTAATAAAATAAATAGATAAATAAATATAATGAAATTATAAAAAGAAATAAAAATAAATGGGCTGGGTGTTGAAAAGTAATCTGGGAGGTAAAAAAGTAGCAAAAAGAGCGCTGGACCCAAAACAGTTTTTGGTTTAAGATAAATAAAATAAAAAAAGAAATTGGGCTTGGTGGTGTCTTAGTAAAAAAGGGTGTACGAGGATAGCAAAAATAAAAAAGAAGGAGGCCCAAGACTGAAGGGCCCAACGCCTATTTTGATTAGGTGTGGCCAGTTCATTGGTGATGCATCCTGGGCTGGCACATGTAAGGCGTTGGATCTACTTGTCTAATAATCTGATGGTGTAGAGGAGAGGGCATATGGTGCACGTGCATGGCTTGATGCATTGAATCTGCAAGGAAAACATAAAAAAATACAAAAGGGTACCACTGGGGCTCAAACCCAGGTCCCTAGTAACAAATGCCTTACGCGCGCTTCCTCTGCCATTGGGGTGGCTGTTTCATTCGTTATAAAACAACTTGCACTAAATTTAAAATAGACTCAGTCCTGATGACAACTTCATCTTCTTCCTCGCGCCAACCTCCATTATTGCATTTTTGAATTTCTGAACTTGCTCACTTCTCAACCATTTTCAAAAGTGTAAATATGAAACTTGCTCCATCTTTCAACACGAATTCAACCATGTAAATAACTAAAGCTATAAATCAAAGGTGAACACAAATTTTGTTTGGTACCAAATAAAATCTAATTTTTTCAGAAAGTTCAACTTCAAAATTCATATCACACAGGCAACATAAATGAATACTAAAGGCATGGTTAGCTTCAGGGCTATGATGTCTATATTTTTCATTAACAAAGTAACCATTAATGATGCTTGTAGAGCGAGTTCAAAGTTGAGAAAACTTACCTAAAAATTGGAAATCGTGTATGGAGTTTGAGCATCCTGGAAGTGTTGTGATGATCTGAATAGCTTCACTGGACTCCTAGGAAGCTAATGCAACTCTTACTTTATGCTGAAAGTGCCTGAATCGTGCTGGAGAAGTCAAGTTGCAGGTGGCTATTTTTGAGTTCGGAAGATGATGGAAATGGAGTTATAATGCATTTCATTTATTTTGAGTTCGGAAGATGATGGAAATGGAGTTACAATGTATTTCCACAATGCATTTACAACGCATACAACATAATCTCATTTATTTTAAGAACATCATCCCACAATGAATTTCATGCATCACATATAATTAACCCTGTTATCTTTTCAGGAAAGACAATTATCTCGACAATCCCCACAGCTGTACGTGTCACATCTGCAGACAACTAATGGAAAATCAGTTCCCAAAACCAAACGGGTCAACTAATCTACGTGATCAAAAAAGTAAGCCCTACTATTCAGGCTTTAATCTTGAAGTAACCCTACCATCCAAGTTCCTTCCCATAAGCCCTACTATCTAGGCTTTCATCTCGAAGTAACCCTACTATCCAGGTTCCTTCTCATAGCCCTACTATCCAGGCTTTCATTTAGAAGTAACCCTATGACCCAAGTTCCTTCCCATAAGCCCTAACATCCATGCTTTCATCTTGAAGTAACCCTACTATCCAGGTTCCTTCCCATAAGCCTTACTATCCAGGCTTTTAATCTTGAAGTAACCCTACTATCCAGGTTCCTTCCAATAATCCATACTATCCAGGCTTTCATTTCAAAGTAACCCTACGACCCAAGTTCCTTCCCATAAGCCCTACTATCCAGGCTTTCATCTTGAAGTAACCCTACTATCCAGGTTCCTTCCTATAAGCCCTACTATCCAGGCTTTTCATCTTGAAGTAACCCTACTATCCAGGTTCCTTCCAATAAGCCCTACTATCCAGGCTTTTTATCTTGAAGTAACCCTACTATCCAGGTTCTTTCCCATAAGCCCTACTATCCAGGCTTTCATCCCGAAGTAACCCTACTATCTAGGTTCCTTCTCATAGCCCTACTATCCAGGCTTTCATCTCGAAGTAACCCTACTATCCATGTTCCTTCTCTCTTATCTCCAAACAATAGTTTACAACACTGTAAGACCTGGACCCGACCAGACACGGACGATTTCACATTTCCCCAGTAAGTCGCTGTGCAGCCTGGACTCTGACCAGATATGCAGTTTACTTCCACCTCCTCAATCAGGAGTTAATTCCCCAATAGAGTAATGCACAACCGAAACTCCTATACTCTATTTTCCAGGACGTAAATCAATATTCCCTGGCGAAGTCCTCCTCAACGGCAGGTACATGAATTCTTGTAAAGGAATTTCTTATGCAACCGATATATTTTATAGATGGCATCTTTAAGCCTATCTCCAACGATTCTCTGTTGATTTCCAAATGGAATCTGTAAGCCCATTCCCGATATCACCAATCAGTTTTACTTCATGCGAGTGTAAATTTCTGGGCACTCTAGTGTTCAATCATCTTCCACCTTCAGATCACGAAAGGCAGACCAGCCAATCTACATCCTCAGGTTTAAGAAGATTGAACAGGGGCAGCTGTTGTACCCCAAAATTTTCCCTCTCATTTTACTCAAAACATACTCCTAGAGGTCCTCAACTTGCCCAAGGATGTCTAAGGATTGACCAGACAAATCCTCCTCCTAAGACAATGAGCCTCAAATTAGGGTTTCACCCCTCATCAATATGTTTGAGTTCTAAAGGCCCCAAATGATTTCCATTGCCTTAATATGTTCTCAAGACCATCCATGCCAGGTTTCATGGCTTACACTACAAGTTTGCTCAATCAACTCCTCAGATGCCTGAAAATCAACTGTACTAGATCAAAAGTCATCTGTGACCCTCATGCAGTCAAACTTCAAGATTTTTGGTCAAAATCAACATTTTGGAGTAACATCCATCATTTGATCAAGGTTTGGTCATGAGTCCTCAAGGTATTCCCCAAATTCATCAAAACTCAAAAGTTTCTAAATTAGGGTTTCTATAGGAAAAGTCAACCAAACTTTGACCAGGCATAACTTTCTCATACTTTATCAGAAATTTCTCATCCAAGGCTCATTTTAAAGAGGATTCAATTCCCTATAACTAATATTCATCCCTCAAGTTCAAAAAATGCACTCATGAAAAGATATGAATTCAAACATTATAGGTCATTTCAAAAAGTCAACAAAAACACCTTTTAGGTCAAAGATCCTTACATGAACATGGAAGATCTAATTAATATGAAACCAAAAGGGTTGTTTAGGGTACATCCTAAGCTTTCCAAAAAGTCCAAGAACACCCTCCTAGGGTCAAAATTGAGGAAGATGTGCATTTCCAAAATTGGCCATTTTTGGAAATTTGCACAAAGTCAACATTGCCCAAAATGGAATTTTCTCCACATGGGCCTATCTTTTCAAGTTTGGAGCTTGTTCCTAACATGGTCCACGACCCATGAACCACTCCATGCTTCATTAACTTGTTTATTTAATTTATTGTGATTTTATTAATTTAAAATTCAAATAAAATAAAATAAAAATAAATCATAAAAGTTGCTTTTGGGATGATTTTGGCATTGAATGAAGATAATATATGCTCTCAAACAAAGATCAAATCGTGCAAGGGCTGATTGGAATAAGAATGGCATGATTTGGCTTGTTTTGGAAACAAATAATGCAAGGAACAAATCAAATCTTTTCTCCATGATTGTTCAAGATTGAATCTGTTTTTGTTGACCTAATTCCTTCTAATACATATACACAATGTTGCCAGACCAAAAAGAGACGAAAAGGCTGCCTCCATAAGTCCAGAAAAACTCTAATTTTTGACAAAAAAATGTGATTCAAATTCTGATTTAGAGGGCGATTCAAGGCCACCAATCCACTCCTGGGAAACTCCTGAAGCTAACATCATCATTTGCACGCGTAAAAGCTCCAAGAATCATCACCTTACAACCTCACAGTTTTCCCTTATTCTTGAATTAGACTCTGACTATACGTGCATGTTTAACAATTTCTAAGCATACCTTCATGTTTGTATCATCATTTAGAATGTACTTGTATGATTAATTATGAGTTGTGACGCATGTATGGATAACTGCCATTGTTAGGGTTTAAGGTTGCGTTTTAGGGCTTTTTGATACAGGTAAAATCAGGGCAAAAGATGGATACCATCATACTCACGAGATCAAAACTAGTTGATCTGTATGTTTGGATTTGATTCATCTTGCTTGGTATTGATTTTTGAGATTTGCAGAGTTATAGTTACAACTTGTGTCTGTTGGTAAAGGGCATTAGCTAAAACGACAGTTCCTTTGGAGAAGATGAATGCGTGTCAAGACATGAATGGCCAGTTTGAACTTGGAGTGCGTTTTCTTGTTACACTGACTTTTCATTTAATATAATGTTTTATGTTTATATTATTCAACGAATGAAACAATGGCTCAGTGGTACAAGTGAAGGGTTTGCAAGGCACGCGTGTAGGAGGTCAGGGGTTCGATCCCTGCCTCCTACATAATATTTTCCTTAATATTTCATTACAGATTCCATGCTACCATTCCAAGAAGGCACATCCTACGCCTCCATATCATCATCATTGGATCATTCAGGGCGCCAGATCCAACGCTTCCAAGATGCAGCATATGGTGGACACTCCAGGCATAAACACGTTGAATTCCATGCAAGGTTGTGGGCCAACAAGACTGGGCCTTGAACATAATTTCTGCAATACAACCTCCAATCTGGGCCTACACTCCCCTCAGGCCTAATTTCTAATCTTTTCTAGTTTTTATTTATTTATTATCATTATTTAGTTTAATTATTTTTATTAATCAATTTTTTTTCATAAAATCATAAAATCAAAATCACAAAAATAGAATTTAGTTTTTTTTATAATAAATTAATTTTCGTAAATAAATTAATTTCATCAACTTTAATTTATTTTCCATTAATTAAAATTAATTAGAAAAAAATTAGATTAAATTCAAATCTTTTTCACAAAAAAATCCAATTTTTTTCTTCAAATTAGAGTTTTTTTAGGGTTTTGAATCTTTTCTCCAATTTTTAATTCTCGCGCTTAATTATTTTTGTTGTACGATTAATTTTTACTATTGATGTAACTGTGCCCGATTTGTAATAGATTAATTAGGGTTTTAATTTCCGCACTTTACGTTCAGTCAAATATTTATGTATCTTCACAAAAGCCTTGTAATAGCGTATGACTCTTTTTATTTTCTCGCTTTTATTTTATATGCTTGTATATAATTGTTAGCAACCTAGGCTTGTATGCTTAATCAATTAAATAGATCATTTAATTACAAGATAAATATCTGAAAACAAACACTGTTGCACACTTGCACCCTTAGAGTATATCTCACGTGGTTTCCTCGGAAACAATGGTCATGTCCCTCGAACGTAGGGATATCTTAGAAAAGACCCGCAATTCAAAGTCGTCATAGAGATCATAGTCCCTTACTGTCCCTCGAGTTGCCTACGAGAAATGATCTTATGATGATAGTCCCTTCGAAATACTAAGGTATCCTTACATGTTGCCTTCAATGACCATTTTGTCCCTTCGAATGTCCCTTAAACTCCAACAATGGGGCTACCTACTCCTTAATAGTAGGATAGCGCTGTCTAAAGGAAACGAGAAAATGAACAATCTTTTTCGAGCAGGTAGAAAATCTTAAGTACTTGCTCAAAACAATAAAAAATCTTTTACACAAACACTTTCAAAAAAGTTTTCAAAGACAACTTCGTCACACTCTAGAGGACAGATACAAGGGTTATCACAAAGTTAAACAAAAACTTTTTCACACACACAAGCAATTTCAAAATGAGCAAGTAACTAAGAGCCTGTGGAAAACCACGGATAGAAAGGGTGCTAACACCTTCCCTTTCTATAATCTACCACCCGTACTCATAAACATCTCGAAAAAGGTTTTTTTTTGTTCTTTTCCCTTTTCCTTAGTTGGATGAAATAAAAGTTAATGGCGACTCTTGCTACTGTGATATTTGCAAATACAAAATGAAAACCAGTATAACAACCAGTTCTCCCACTGTATCACAGTATGGATAATATTGGAGACCTATAATGAACCATGAAAGTCATTTGAAGCATAAAAAGTCCAATTTTCCTTGAGAAAACCATAACCCTGATTTGGAGGCTCAGTGCTTAGGAGGTGACCTTTCTTATCAAACCCTTGAGAACCTTTGAGCATTTGAGATCTTTGGTGAGAAATGTCTTAAGAAAAGAGAGGGAAAATTTTGGGGTACAATATCTGCCCCTGTTAAGTCTTCTTAAACCCGAAGAGTTAGATTGACTTGTTTGCCATTCACAACTTGAAGGTAGAAGATGATTGAACACTTAAGTGCCCAGAAATTTGCACTCGCTTGTGCACAAAGTAAGGCTGTTAGTTGATTATACCGAGAACGGGCTTAAAGATTCCATTTGGAGAGTGATGAAATATTATCAGAGATGGGCTTACGGATGCCATCCAAAGTAACTATTGAGAGAAATTAGACTAAGTCTATGCTCGTCTTTAACTGGGAAAAGTATCATAATAAATATTTGGTCGATTTAATCTGATCCAGAAAAAGTATCTACTGGAATAAGTATTAGAATAAATCTTTGGTTGATTTAAACTGAGCCAGAAGATGTCTGCGTCCGTCTTTAACTGGAAAAGAATCATGATAAATCTTTAGTCGATTTAAACTGAAGCAGAAAAAGTATCTACTGGAAAAGTATCAGAATAAATCTTTGGTCGATTTAAACTGAATCAGAAAAAGTGTCTACTTGAAAAGTATCAGAATAAATCTTTGGTCGATTTAAACCGAACCAGCAGATGTCTGCGTTGTCTTTAACTGGAAAAGAATCAAAATAAATCTTTAGTCGATTTAAACTGAACCAGAAAAAGTATCTACTGGAAAAGTATAAGAGATTGTATGGTATGATGCGTATATGCATGTATCATGATGTATGGAAATGTGATGTTTTAGCTGGGGAAAATAAATCCCAGAGCTGCTGGAGAGTAGAGTTGGATTCTTCGTTTCTGCTGGGGATAACGAACGAAGATGATAAACTTGCAGGAGAGGAAAACTCCATTGGGGAATAAACTGATGAGGAGATTACTCTGAGGGGAATTACTTTGTGGGGGAGAGATGCTCTGCTGAGGATTTTAACGATAAACTCCGCTGGGGATTCCGCTGATAAGCTCCGCTGGGGAATTTCAACGATAAACTCCACTGGGGATGGATTACTGTTGCTAGTGATATTAAATCTGTTGAGGATTGAATTCCTGTTTGTGAAAGGAAAGAAACTTCGCTGGGGATGATCTTTCAGGTGCAACTTGCTGGGGATAACCCTGTTAGACTTTTGTGGGGATAAACCTCTGAGTTCTGCTGGGGATGACCCTTTGAACTTTGCTGGGAAGACTTATCGTTGTACTCTGCTGAGGATAAACTTCCAGAGTCTACTGTGGATGATGCTTCAACTCTGTTGGGGAAGCTTTTTCAGACCGTGCTGGGGAAATGGCTCCACCGGGGGTATCTTGTATTCTGTCGGGGAACATTCTTATACTCCGTTGAGGAATATTAAGAATGCCAGGGATACTCTTATACTTACTGAGGAATATTAAGACCTTCTGGGGATACCAAACCTTTTTAGCGCTGATGGTGGATGAACTCTGCTTGGGGAGAGTATTGCTGATTTGTTCATAGTTGCAAGTCCCAGCTGGGAGAGCTACCAATACTGTCTTATTCAGTGGGGAGTGAAGGTATCTTAGCCATATTCTTCGGCTGAATCTACCTTTATACCTGGTGGACAGGGCAACTGTACAACTTGGACACTTCTTATGCCCCTGCTTCTGATATTACCAGTAATTCATCTTTTGTTTCGCATGTAAGTATTTATGAGCAGCAATTAATGTCAAATGCATATATCAAAAATGAACCTTGGACGTTCTTTGCAAAGCAAAACAGATAAAGGAAAAACAGTTTTTTTTTGAAATTTCTTTGGAAATGAATTTGTATTGATTTGAAGTTTGGCCTGTAAATAGGCGTTTTTGTACAAGAGGCTGACGTCCTAGTAAGAGAAATCCGCCGAACAAATAGAAATTTACACAATTTGTTAAAAGAAAACAAAACAGCTATGTGAATGATCCCACTAGGTTCCAACTCTGCTATTGCCTTTATGTCCTCGGGCATCTCATCACTTTGCTACTAGTTGAAGATGAATCTGATTGATTAGTGCCGTCCGAGCTTGATAGTCGACACCGAAGTCCGGATGCAAGGTGATCCAATGAGACATAGCGTTACGCTTTGATCCCTAACTTTTGCCTGGACCGCCCTTTCGGGTTTTCAGTCCACCGGGATACCCTTTTTTGCCCAAGCCGCCTTTTCAGGTTTTCGACTTGCCGGGTGTACATATTTTTTCATTTTCATCCCTTATTTTTGCCCGAACCCTTTTGGTTCGCCGGGAAGCCCTTATTTTTGCCTAGGTCAGTCAACCTAGCGGGTCTTTGATTATGCGTAGTATCTTTTCACTATGTCTGCATTGACGGGGTGAGGAAGGTCGTCACCATCCATGGTGGTTAGAATCATAGCTCCTCCTGAGAAAATGTTCTTAACCACAAATGGCCCTTCGTAAGTAGGGGTCCATTTTCCCCTGGGATCACCTTGAGGTAGAATAATACGCTTGATTACCAGATCCCCAACTTGATACTCTTGTCGTCTAACTTTCTTGTTAAATGCCTTGATCATCCGTTTTTGGTACGTTTGACCATGACAAATAGCAGTAAGTCTCTTTTCATCGATTAGGTTTAGTTGATCAAGCGGGTCTGAATCCAGTCATCTTCACTCAAACCTGAATCCTTCATTATCCAAAGAGAGGGTATCTGGACTTCAATGGGCAAGACTGCCTCCATACCATATACCAAGGAATAGGGTGTTGCCCCTGTTGACGTCCGAGCTGAGGTACGGTACCCATGAAGAGAAAATGGTAACATCTCGTGCCAGTCTCTGTATGTCACTGTCATCTTCTGAACGATCTTCTTAATGTTCTTATTAGCCGCTTCTACAGCCCCATTCATCTTCGACCAGTAGGGAGAAAAGTTATGATGTTGTATCTTGAATTGCTCGCAGAGCTCAGTGATCATCTTGTTGTTGAGATTGGTACCATTATCCGTAATGATCCTTTCTGGTACACCATATCGACAGATCAGATTGTGCCGAATGAACCGTGCCACGACTTTATTGGTTACGGTAGCAAAGGAAGCTGCTTCAACCCATTTTGTAAAGTAATCAATCGCTACCAGGATGAAACGATGCCCGTTGGATGCCGTAGGTCTGATCTCGCCGATCATATCAATGCCCCACATTGCAAAAGGCCAAGGTGCCATCAAGATGTTCAGAGGGGCTGGAGGTATGTGCACCTTATCAGCATAAACCTGACACTTGTGACACGTCCGAGAATGTTGATAACAGTCCGCTTCCATTGTGGACCAATAATATCCTGCCCGAAGGATTTTCTTTGCATTGGTATGTCCACTGGGATGAGTTCCGAAAGTACCTTCATGTAACTCTGTCATGATCCTTTCTGCTTCAGTCTTATCCACACAACGCAGTAAGGTCGAATCGTGATTATGCTTGTAAAGAATGCCATTGCTGATGAAGAACTTTGTCGCGAACCTCCTCAGAAACTTTTTGTCATTAACAGATGCACCCTCGGGGTACTCCTGAGCTTCGAGATACCTTTTCACCTCCTGAAACCAGGGTTTATCTGCTACCTCTTCAGTCTCAATATCGCAGCAATGTGCAGGTTCGTCCCATCATTCAATGATAATCCGGGGAGCCTCATTGTCCCAATTGACTTTGAACATAGAAGACATCATAGCTAGCGCGTCCGCCAACTGATTCTCCTCTCTCGGGAAGTGTTCAAAGGTTATCTCCTCAAAGTGGGGAAGGAACGTCAATATATACTCCTTGTAAGGAATAAGGTTTGGATGTTTCGTATCCCACTCGCCTTTGATATGACTGATCACGAGAGCGGAATCTCCGAAGACACTTAGAAACTTAATCCTTAGGTCAATTGCTGCTCGAAGACCCATGATGCATGCTTCATACTCCGCCATGTTGTTGGTGCAGTTGAAACAAAGTCGCGCGGTGAACGGAGTATGAGAGCCTTTAGGAGATATGATCACGGCTCCAATGCCATTACCCAAAGCGTTCGAAGCTCCATCAAAGTACATAGACCATCGGGATCCTTCCTCAGTTCCTTCATCCGGTCCAGGTGTCTCACAATCAGTTACCAACATGATATTCTCGTCCGAAAATTCAAAGTTCATAGACTGGTAATCATCCATTGCCTGATGTGCCAAATGGTCTGCCAACACACTTCCCTTGATTGCCTTTTGAGTCATGTATTGGATATCATACTCAGTCAAGATCATCTGCCATCTTGCTATTCTTCCGGACAAGTCAGGCTTTTCGAAGATATACTTGATTGGATCCATCTTTGATATCAACAAAGTAGTGTGAGTCAACATATACTGTCTCAGCCGCCGAGCAGCCCATGCCAAAGCGCAACAAGTTTTCTCGAGCAGTGAGTATCGGATCTCACAGTCGGTAAACTTTTTGCTAAGGTAATAAATAGCATGCTCTTTTCGACCAGACTCGTCATGTTGCCCCAGCACACACCCCATTGAGTTGTCGAGTACTGTCAAGTATAAGATCAAAGGTCTCCCCTCAACTGGTGGCATCAGAATAGGTGTCTCTTGGAGATACTCTTTGATTCTTTCGAAATCGGCCTGGAATTCATCGTTCCAACGTACCACTTGATCTTTCTTCAGCAGCTTGAAGATTGGCTCACAAGTAGCAGTCAGGTGCGAGATGAATCAGGCAATGTAGTTCAGTCGTCCTAGAAAGCCTCTGACTTCTTTCTCTGTTCTGGGAGCTGGCATCTCCTGTATAGCTTTTAGTTTTGCAGGATCCACTTGAATACCTTTGTCGCTTACGATGAAACCCAACAGCTTACCAGACCTCACCCCGAAGGTGCACTTGTTCGGGTTCAACCTCAGCTTGTACAATTTCAACCTGTCAAACAGCTTCTGCAGATGGTCAAGATGTTCTTCCTCAGTTTGGGACCTTGCAATCATATCGTCGATGTATACTTCAATCTCATGATGGATCATGTCATGAAACAAAGCAACCATGGCACACTGATACGTTGCCCCAACATTTTTTAGTCCAAAAGGCATGACCTTGTGTCAAAAGGTACCCGACTGAGTAACAAAGGTTGTCTTCTCGATGTCTTCGAGAGCCATTTTTATCTGATTATAACCGGAGAAACCATCCATAAAGGAGAAGACTTTATGCTGCACGGTGTTGTCAACCAGAACATCGATATGAGGTAGAGGGAAATCATCTTTGGGGCTTGCCCTGTTCAAATCCCTATAGTCAACACACATTCGAACCTTACCATCCTTCTTCGGCACAGGAACCACATTGGCAACCCACTGAGGGTAAGAAGTAACTGCTAGAAAACCGGCGTCGAACTGTTTCATAACTTCAGCCTTGATTTTCTCAGACATCTCTGGACGCATTCGGCGGGCCTTCTGTTTCACTGGAGGACAATCTTCCTTGGTGGGCAGGCGATGAACCACAATATCAGTATCCGGACCAGGCATATCTTCGTAAGACCAGGAAAAGATATCAACATAGTCATGCAGCATCTTAATCAACCGTCGTTTCACACTAAGATCCAGATTGGCACTAACCTTGACTTCCTTCTTGTCTGTCTCAGTACCCAGATTCACTGTTTCCACCGGCTCTTCGTGCAGTTGAATAACCCTCTCTTCCTGGAGTAACAATCTTGCAAGTTCGCGAGGCACTTCACAATCATCTTCACCTTCGTCTTCGGCTAAGTTAATCGGATTTTCGAAGTCATAACTGGCAGTAGCAGAGTCGTTACCAGTGAGATCCAGAGTGGATGTGGACCTGTATATGTGAGTGTGTGTAAAATAGCTGTTTTGCAATATATAATAAAGAAAAACAAGGAGCGCAAAATTTGAAATGCAAGAAACGTCCAATGCTTTTATTAATGATATATGAAAATGAAACACAAAAGCCCTCACAAATGAAGCCACGGTGCCCCAGGTAAGACACCGGGCCGTAAAGTTTAAAACATTGTCTGGTACATATTCAAAACAAAAAGTTTCATTACTGAGTGATAACAGAAACGGGAATAGAATCTTTCGCTGTCCAGTTGCTTAATCCACCATTGGCAGTCGGGTAGATCCAACTGTCGATATCAAACTCTTCATCATCGTCATCCCTGATAGCATTCACCCCTGCATCTTGTTTAGGCTTCTCTGGTGCTCCGAACTCGATCTCCTTTGCATCAATTAAGTCTTGTACCTTGTTCTTCAAAACCCAACAATCATCTGTATTATGCCCCGGGCTATCAGAGTGAAAAGCACAGCGGGCATTAGGGTTATACCTCGGTGATGTGGTATTTGGATTCTTCGGGGCTTCCTTTAGAACCACCAGATTAGTCTTCAGCAACTGTGGTAGAATCTGAGATAAGGTCATGCTGAGACGGGTGAATTGCCTTCGAGTTCTCTCATCCTTTTGTTGACTGTTGTACTGAGGAGCACCATCAGGTTTTGAAATAACAACCGCATTCACAGCTTCGCGGCGTTCAGGTCTATTCTGGTTTCTTGAACTGTAGACAGCACTGGACTCTTTCTTAAATGGCTTCTTCTCGGTGCTTGATGAGGCACCCTTTTGTATCTTACCAGCCTTAATACCAGCCTCAATCCTCTCACCAATTATAATAAGCTCTGTAAACCCAGATGAAGAACTCCCAATCAGATGGTTGAAAAATGGACCAGAAAGGGTCCCCAGAAACATGTCCACAAGCTCCCGATCAGCCAAGGGTGGTTGTGCTCTTCCGGCGAGGTCCCTCCACTTATGAGCATAATCTTTGAATCTTTCACCCGTTCCCATTGACATACCCTGAAGCTAGGTATGCACAGGAGCGAGGTCGGAGTTGTACTGGTACTGCTTGTAGAAAGCAGTAGCCAAATCTTCCCAATTGCGAATACTGGCTCCGTCCAGCTGGTAGAACCACTCAAGCTGAGTCCCTGAGAGACTGTCTTGAAAGAAATGGATCCATAGGTTCTTATCAGCGGTGTACGGCTGAATCTTCCTCACATATGCCTGGAGATGCAGCTTCGGACAAGAAACTCCGTCATACTTAGCGAAGGCTGGTGCCTTGAATTTGTGGGGAATCACTACCCCAAATGACAGACCTAGATCTCCAAAGTCCATACCAGGCACTTTCTGTACTTCTATAGCACTCAACCGGTCTTCCAGTTGCTTGTATCTGTCCTCGGCCGGAGGATACTGCTCTTCATCGAAGTCCGTCTCATTGTCGGAGACCACAGGGCTAGGAGCCCTCCTTTCCTCTTGACTATCTTTCCCTCCAGATGAGGTGGTCAAATCAACTTCATTCTGAAGCCTGTTTCCAAACCTAGGACCAGTGTTGAACAGGATGGTCCTTTTCTTCTTCTTCTTCTTCTCTTTCAGAATCAGAGTCTTCAGATCTTGCTGACCCTTAGCTAGATTCATGAATAGCTCTTGAAATTGGGCATTCTGGGCCTGGAGGGCCTTGATAGCTTGCTCAGTTGAAGGTTTAGCAGACATGATGAGCGCTGAAATAAACAGCGAAGAAGATAAGAGACCTGTAACGGTACCTGTTATGAAATGCATGAGATGAAATGCGTATGACATGATTTCAAAGATAATCGAGAGATTCAAATTTGTAAACCAGAAAGGAAACACACTTTATTAGATAAACTTTAGAATTCAAATTGTTCAACTGCTTCCATTAAGGTGTTACATGAAAGGAAATACTGAAAAGTAAATAAAAACTGGAAAGGAAATCATCAAAGGCTCATCAATGCTCCCATGGTCTCTTCTTATCAGTGCGGACATAGTCATTCAGGATCTGCTCGTTCTCCAACTGCCTAGTCAGCTTCTGGATCTTCTGCTCTTGCTCGTTGAGCTTCTCTCGGTAAGAATCTCGTTCTTCCCTCAGCTGCATCCAAGATCTCTTTAGTTCCCCAATGTCAGTGGGCATATAAGGATGGAGGATGGTTGGAAGAACCCCTTCTTCATTAGCAACTTCAAGAGTGACAGGCTGGACGGCTTCATAAGGCATACCCAGCTTTTGGGCACGGATACAGACCCATATGAGATATGGCTCCATCAGGAGTGAAGTCTTTGGACCCAGCTCATGTGGATCAGATTGGTGTACTCTATCCTAAGCCCTTATGAATCTACGACTTTGCTCGTCGCTATCCCCTTGAAAATCAAAAATGATATTAGGCATTAGCAGCTCGTGAGGTCCTTCTCTTCTGGCTCTTCCAAACTGATGGAGAGCTAAGCATGGGTTGTAAGAAATTCCTCCATAGGTTCCTATCAGGGGAACATTGGGGTACTTCCCACATCGATCAATAACAGTCACCTCGTCCATACCTTTGAGAGTCCAAATAATGTCATTATGTGAGAGAGACATCACTCTATAAGCCCAGCCCATTCCTTCTTTGTTCTTCAACACTGACTTGGGGAGGTGAGAAATAAACCACCTCGACAATAATGGAGCACAACACATTAAGGTACCCCGCTTTCAGGCAGTACGAGCATAGAGCTGATGAAGGATGCCACCCAAGAGAGTGGGTACAGGGTTCTAAGAGATGAAGATCTTTACCGCATTAACATCAACAAAAGTGTCGGGATTCAGAAACAACACAAAGCCATATATCAAAAGAGCCAGAATATCCTCGAAGGCCTTGAAGTCTAGATTATCCCAGAAATAGTTAGCCTTACCAACCAAAAATTTAGTCAGAAAGCCCTTTGCTCCACTTATAGTCTCCCAATTAGCCATTACCTCCTCTTTGGTCAAATGAAGGGCTGCAACAATCTCTTCGGGCTTAAGAGTCTTTTCCCAACCAGTAAACGGGGTCTGCTCCAGAACAGAGATACCGAGCAGCTTTGAGAACTCTTCTAGGGTGGGAACCAGCTGATAGTCTTGAAAAGTGAAGCAATGGTATAGCGGATCATAAAACTGGACTAGGACACTCATCATCTGCTCGTCTAACTTGGAGGTGACCAAACTGAGAAGAGAACCATGCCTCTTGATGAAGGAAGTAGTGTCAGGCATTTTGGCAACCAACTCTTTAAGCAAGGTAGGAACCTGGACAAAGTGATCCGGATGGCATTCTTACGCATGGGCATCATGATGACCTACAAAACAGAACAAAGATGAATCCCTCTTGTCTTTGAAATAGGTTAGTCCAATTCAAGATGTATGCAATGTTATGATGTCATGATGTCATGATAGAAAGAAAACCACAAGTATCCACAAATGGCAAACATGGTAAGGGCACACAAGTCACACAGAGAGCCCTTAAATTTCAGGCTGGCAAGGAGCTTAGGTACTACCCTCTTTCAGTTCAGTTGGTTTAAACCTGTCCTAAAAATAGTAACCAGGTTCTAGAGGATCTCAATATCACTGACTACCCTCAATCGGTCATAATTCCAGTTTAGCAACCTTTTCTTGCAGCCAGAATCATCGCGAGAGTTTAGTCTCAATGAGTGTAGAGTAATGCTACTGTTCTATGGCCAAGTTGGTCAATTTAAGGTTCTAAGGTCAGTTGGTGCTTAATGACCCCTTAGAAGACCCATATTCTCCTCGTTCCAACACAAGGGATATCGGTACAGACTAAAGTGCCACACCAACGTAGCTACTGCTTCAACCGTGTCGGTCTACGCCAGACAGTTCCCTCACAGTTTATTGCTACTTACCTAAAGGGTACCCCCAGATCCGGGTTAGGATCTATAGAACTCCGATACAAGCCCATAAATTAAAGCATGCAAAGCATACAATTGAAAACACAATGATCTAATCCTAAGGTACACCCCACTTATTAAACATCCCCAGCAGAGTCGCCAGTTCTGTGATACGGTGGGAAGAGAACTGACTGTTTTTGGAATGCTGGTTCGCGTTTTGCGTTTGTTTTCGCAAAATGTCGCGGTAAGCAAGAGTCGCCACCGTCTTTTATTTTATCCAACAAGGAAAGGAAAAAAAAGCACAGAAAAATTCCTTTTTTCGAGATGTTTCTCGGGTTCGGGAGGTAGATTATAGAAAGGGAAGGTGTTAACACCCTTTCTATCCGTGGTTATCCACGGGTGTTGTACCCCACAATTTGCCCTCCCATATTCTTCAAAGTTTTGACAAGCATCATCTCAATTTGCTCAAGTCTACAAAAGGGTTGCACAGTCAAACCATCTTCCTAAGCCAGTCAAATTAGGGTTTTGGTTCTTACAAGGAAGTTGAGGTTTTCAAGGGCTCAATCAAGTCCCACATGCCTATAAACATTGTCAATCACCTACATGCCAAGTTTCAAGGCTCACAAGGTCAAGTTGTACAGTCAAAAACCCTAATTGCTTCACAATCAACTGTAGGGGCAAAATGGTCATTTGGCAGTCAAAAGTCAAAATTTTTTGTCAACATCTTATTTTGAAGCCACAATCATCATTTGGTCAAATCTTGACCATGATTTCACAAGAATGGCTCAAAAATCATCAAGATGCAAAAGTTTCTATTTTTGGACAGTTGAAAAGTCAACTGTAACTTGACCAAGGCATAAATTTTTCATGGTTCATCAGAAAAATCCCATCCAATGCTCATTTTGAAGGGGATGACATTTCCTACAACTCATCTTCACATTCCAAGTCCAAGAAATGCTCTCACAAAAAGTTATCAATTTCAACATTATAGGTCATTTTCAAAAGTCAACAAAAAGGCATTTTAAGTCAAAGACCATAACTTGATATTGGTAAATCAAAATGACATGGGACCAAAGGCATTGGTTAGAGGACTTCAAGACCTTTCCAAAATGTCCAAGAACATGTTCATATGATCAAAATGAGCAAGATATGCATTGGAGAAGTTGGGAAATATTTGTGAAATGGCAAAAGTCAACTATCCTTGAAACTTCAATTTTTGACAAAAGGGACCACTTTTTTCCACTTGATTCATCCTTGTCATGCCACCCACGTGTCCCGTGATCAATTTCAAGACCAAATAATTATTTTTCCATTTTTATTTAATTTTTATAGATTTAATTCATTTTAATCCATAATAATTCAAATAAAATTAAAAAAAATTAATTAAATGGTATCTTGTGGTTTGATTAGCCTTCATGTGTCATATTCCACATACCAAAACCATGCCAAGCTCATTTATGCACGAAATTTTGAATTTGGACAAAGCTTTGAAAGGCCTTTAATGGTGGTTAAGACAAAATCCAAAAATATAATGGCACAAGTTTAAGGCTCCTAAAGGTGAATTATTCTCATTCATGACTACATATGCAAGCCTTGAAAGCCTCATTCACGACCTAGTGTGTGCAGAAACGGCCAAGAGCAAAACCAAAAATTGTCCAAAAAGTGAGACTTCTAAAACACAGTTACGAGCATTTTCAGATCAAAAGGAGGACGTGACTCTCTTCTTTGCCATACCCTGAAGCTAAAGCAATCCTTGCCACGTCCTAAGGTCCATCATACCGCGCTGTAAGTTCTTCCAAAGTCACCCCTGTACATGAAACATGAACTCTTTATTCTTGCATTTTTCTTCAAAAATATTAGCATAGTTATGTTTCTTGTTTGATTTATGATCTAATGACAATAGCCAATTTCATTGTTAGGCCTTATACTGTGATACACGATTCTAGGTTTTGCTTGCTTGTTTTTTAGGCGTTTTCAGTGCAGGAAAAATTGGTCACCATGATGGGTATAGAAGTGATCAGGACATGGAGACGAAACCAACCATGGTTTTGGAATTAATTTTCGAAGCCTAGGGATGATTTTCAGGAGAGCCTACGAAACTACCTGCGGATTTTTATCCGCAGGTAAATAACCAGGAATTTTCATTGAAGAAGATGATGATGTGTTGCAGCTTGATTCACCCATTTTAAAAATTGCGCGTTTTTATATAATGGCACAAGTTTAAGGCTCCTAAAGGTGAATTATTCTCATTCATGACTACATATGCAAGCCTTGCAAGCCTCATTCACGACCTAGTGTGTGCAGAAACGGCCAAGAGCAAAACCAAAAATTGTCCAAAAAGTGAGACTTCTAAAACACAGTTACGAGCATTTTCAGATCAAAAGGAGGACGTGACTCTCTTCTTTGCCATACCCTGAAGCTAAAGCAATCCTTGCCACGTCCTAAGGTCCATCATACCGCGCTGTAAGTTCTTCCAAAGTCACCCCTGTACATGAAACATGAACTCTTTATTCTTGCATTTTTCTTCAAAAATATTAGCATAGTTATGTTTCTTGTTTGATTTATGATCTAATGACAATAGCCAATTTCATTGTTAGGCCTTATACTGTGATACACGATTCTAGGTTTTGCTTGCTTGTTTTTTAGGCGTTTTCAGTGCAGGAAAAATTGGTCACCATGATGGGTATAGAAGTGATCAGGACATGGAGACGAAACCAACCATGGTTTTGGAATTAATTTTCGAAGCCTAGGGATGATTTTCAGGAGAGCCTACGAAACTACCTGCGGATTTTTATCCGCAGGTAAATAACCAGGAATTTTCATTGAAGAAGATGATGATGTGTTGCAGCTTGATTCACCCATTTTAAAAATTGCGCGTTTTTATATTTTTTTTAGGCATATGCTGTGGTTTTCCCATTTAATAATTACGTGTTATTTTAATAACAAATGAAGCATGCAGCACAGCTGGCTAAGGCGTTGGTGTAGTGAGCGTTGGGACCTGGGTTCGAATCCACGGTCCCCCATAATTTCCATGTTATTTTGGTTTACATGTTCACATGTAGGCCCTCAAGGACGTCCCACCATACACCTCACACCCAAGCGCGCCAGATGTACACAATCATAGATCCAAAGGCCAGGGATGGTTGACCACCATGTGCTCAAGTCAAAGCCAGCGTGGATAATAAAAAAAGAAGTCAAACAGGCTTGCTTCTATTGGGCCATAAATTCAACAAAAAACCTCCCATTGGTCCATTAACCTCCTGGTCCATTTGCCTTTTTATATTTTTCTCTTTTCAATTCTTTTAATTATTAATATTATTTTCATTAACTAACAAATTAATTATTTTATTTACAAATTCAGAAAAAACCAAAAAAATAGTAATAATATTTTCATTAATTAAATTTAATTAGTTATTACTTTGTAAATAAACACTAACATAAATTAATTTAGTTTAATTAGATTTTCTTTTAATTTTCTTTTACAATAAATAAAAACAATTTAGAATTAGGTTAACTTTTAATTTTAATTCCTTTTATTTTCATTAAAAATATAAAAAAACACAAAAAACATTTTTTTTAATTAATTAATTAATTAGTTATTAATTTTAATTTCATTAATTGCAAAAAAGGACAAAAATTCAATTCTTTCCTTAAAAGGGTCAAAACCCTTAGGACGTTCCCGATTTAATTCTTTCGCGCATTATTCTTATTTTGATTATTTATGTAACTGTTTCCGGGTATGTATAGTAATTAGGTTTATCTCTTTATTTACTATTTCTCGCACTTTATTTCCAAACGGGTTTTTGTCTTTGGCGATGTATAGACCTGCGCCTTGTAATAGTTAGAATTTACATTTCTGCAATTTACTTTCCGCACCCCTAACTGCTAATATGCCTGCAAGAATGTATGTAAATAAAATCAATCCGTAGCTCACAAATAACATGTACAAGATAACCTTAACTGAAAAACAACACACAAAGCACATGCCACTTCTAGGGTACGCCTCACTGGTTGCCTCGAACGTGGTCATCAAGTATAGGGTGTCTTAGAGGTCGCCCTCCTGTCTAAGATCTAGTTGCCTTGAAACGGTTGCCTCGGATAAAAGGATCTAGGACATTAGGGTTACCACTAAGATGTCCTACTATTGCTTCGGTGACCACACTGTGCCTAATCATCGAATTGACCCGAATACCTCCAACGATGGTGCTACCTACCTCTCAATGGTGGGATAGCACTATCTAAAGGACTCTTACACAGCCTAATTCCTTAGGGTAGGTAGACTTCTCTTAAGTAATTGCTCTTTTCAAAACAAACAAAAACATCTTTTCACACCTACACTTTCAAAAGTTTTCAAACAAATTTTTCATACACTCTTGAGGACAGATATAAGAGTTAGTTAGAAACATTTCAAACGAAACTTTTTCAAACCCACACACACTTGAAAAGCGAACAAATTTTGAAAACATAAGAGCAAGTACCTAAGAGCCCGTGGATAACCACGGATAGAAAGGGTGCTAACACCTTCCCTTTCTATAAATCTACCTCCCGAACCGAGAGACATCTCGAATAAGGAATTTTGTTGTGCTTTTGTCCTTTACATATTGAAGAATATAAAATACGGTGGCGACTCTTGCTTACCGCGACATTTCGTGAAACCAGCTAAAAAACAGTCAGTTCTATTTCCACCGATACTAGAACTGGAGACTCTGCTGGGGAACAATCAAAAGTGAGGTGTACCTTAGGACTAAGATCACTTGTGTTTTCAATTGCCTGATTTGTTTGCTTTAATGTTGTTGGGCCTGTCTTGGGTGTTTCATAGATCCTAACCCGGATCTGGGGGATACCTTTTAGAAAGTAGCAACAAACTGTGAGGGAACTGTGCGGGGTATACCGACACGGTTGAAGCAGTTTGCTACGTTGATGTGGCACTTTGGTGAGTACCGGTAACCCTTGAGTCAAGTCAAGGAGAGTACGGGGCCGCCGCGTGGTGTCGTGAAGCATCAACTGACCTTAGGAATCTTACTTGACCATCCTGGCCTCTTTAGGGGTAGTGAGATGACTGACTTTGGTGCAGTCCGAAGTTGGTTGATACTCGATACTACACTCATTGAGGGTTGTTTTCTTGGAATATTTTGATCGCCAGTTCAGTGACTAAATCAAAACAATGAACATAGAAAACAACCCTATGATATTGAGCTCCTTAGAACCCGGTTACTTTTGATAGGACAGGTTTTGAGCCCACCAACTTCAAGAGGGTAGTATCCCAAACTTCATGCTGGCCTAAACTCTAAGGGCTCTTTGTGTGACTTGTGTGCCTTCAAACTTGACTACTTGCATACTTGTTATTTGACACTTGAGTTTCTTGCAGGTTTTGTTTACAGTCCTTAATCTGGACTCATAACAGGGTTTACCTACATTACTCCATGCATAGCATAACATTATACCATCATACCATTGCATGCATCCTACATAAGGACTAATCCATTTCAAGGACCTCAAGGGTTTTGTGATGCAGGTCATGATGAATCAAATGTCCAGCAAGGGGTAAAGGGGATTTATTTTCCTCTAGCCAAGGTTAATGACTTGAGTCAGGGGCTATGACCCACTCGATATGGTGAGCCTTGACTCTTGAAGAAGGACTCTCATCAACATAAAGTCCCTTCCATCAAGCTACAAAATTCAAATTCTAACAATTTTCTTGTTTACCCCGCGAGATCCTTGAAAATATTGCATGCATACATACATATCACGACATTACAGGTACTCCTTTGACAGGTCACTTACCATCTTCGCTGTTTATTTCAGCAATGGCTTCCCAATAAAACAACCAGGATCTTCATGCTCAAGAGACTCGGTTCGGGGAGATCCTCCTAAATCTATCCAAGGGGCAGGAAGAGCTGAGAACACTCCTCATGGGGAATTTGGTCAGGAAGAGTCCCGAAGACGACTAGGACGAACGACTGAAACATCTGCAAGTTTAGGTGGATGTAATGAGAACCCAGATGCTGGGGAAAATGGCTCTTATCCAAGACTTATCTCAAAGACAAGGAGAGCTCAGGGTTCTCGTCAACCAACTGCTTCGGGATAACCAACTGGGGCAAACATCTAAGGTTGAAGAGCAAGCCATCATTCAACCACCTGTGGGGCAAGAAGACAAGGGAAAAGCTCCTCAGTTTGCTTCGGGGTCACAAGCCCAGCATCAACCTCACCAGCGTCAACAGGGTAATTGGCGTAAGCAAAATACGTCTGGAAGACATTTCTCGGAGACTGGTGTGCCATCCTCACTAATACTGAAACACTTGTTGAAGGTCAAGCTGATTGCTTTAAAGGATCCTCCTAAGAAGCTCAACATAACCTCCCTAAAGTATAATCCTGATGAAAGGTGTGCCTACCATTCTGACAGTCCTGGACATGACACTGACGACTGTTGGAGCCTGAGGAACAAGATCCAAGACTTGATCGACGGAAGGGTGCTGGAGTTCATGCCGGGAGGGAAAATGAAAATCTTCTGCTGAGAATCTTCCATCTGAAATGACTGGTGCAAACTAAGAAGCTTTTGTTCATTCGAATGTTCAAGTTGTATTTTTCTCTGATTGTTCAAACATTTGTTCATGTCAAACTCTTTTACTTTATCAATGCATCACATATGTCTGTTTTGAATCAATATATTCTCATTCGCTATATTCAAACTGCTTTCATTTTTTGATGTCAACTCTCAATTAATAATTCTAAGCCTCTTGAGGGAGGATGACAAAAACGATACCACAATCTACAGTATGCTTTTGAACAAACCCCGTTGATGAGGTACAGGCATTGTTCCAATTCCTAAACACTGGAGTTATAAGGAAGATAATCCCTCGTCAACCCCTCTGAGCCAAAGAAGCAGGAGTTTTTCTTTTCGAAAATTAAAACCCTTAATCATAACCCGGGGCAGGGTAGTTCTCTCAGCTGATCCAAGTGCACAACGAATGGCACCAAAAGAATCCTTACAAAAAAAAGACAGTGATGGCTCCGACTAATCATAAAGACAGGCAGTCATTATCTCCCAAAAATAAAAGCCCATTAAGTCAAAACCTATGAAGGAGACTTACAAAACTGGGGCATCCCGCTGACTGTGATCATGAAAGAAACAGTTCAGGCAAAAAACAGGGATAACGAAATCAAAAAAGAAAGAGGTCCTACAAACCCTCAACCAAAAAAGGAATGACTGCCTATTCCAAATAAATTGACGTCCGAACCATCACCGGTATATCAGGACGAAGACTCAAACAAGGTCTAACGCACGATCAGCTGAGTTTAGGTTTGAAGAACATCACGAAGAACGGGTGGGTACAAATAAAAGTTGAGCCTTTATCCTTTGTTTCTTGAACCGTGAACCAGGCCACGTTATAACCCGTAAAAGTCCTAGCTGAAGCATGGGTTAGTTCGAAAGCATACTGTTACCAAAGATATCCTGACTCCTTAAGGCTTGCGGTAAAATAACGAGTTGACATCACAGTTCAAAAAAAAAATTTTTTTTATGAAAAAATGCATTTTCAAAAAAGACATAAGCTTTGCATTCTTGATATAACACTGTTTGCATATGACTATTTGTTTGAACAACAGAGAAATTTGCACGACGAATATCTAAGTGAACAAAAGTACTTCCAACCAAGGGGTAGACATGATCATGGTCTATTATCTGGGGCAGTTAAGTCAAGATTCAGAGAATCTCTCAAAAGGCCAACCAACTTGGGGAAAATCTCCATCTGGATCACTTGGGGAATTAGAAGATCTTCTGGTAGTAGGGAAACGCAACACTACTGACAGGGGCACCTCCCTACATCCTGAGAGCACGGACATAGTCGAAAAAATGCTGCGCATAATCAAAGACCCGCTAGGTTGACACACATAGGCAAAAATAAGGGCTTCCCGGCGAACCAAAAGGGTTCGGGCAAAAATAAGGGATGAAATAAAAAAAAAATCTGTACACCCAGCAAGTCGAAAACCTGAAAAGGCGGCTTGGGCAAAAATGGGTATCCCGGTGGACTGAAAACCCGAAAAGGCGGTCTAGGCAAAAGTTAGGGATCAAAGCGTACGACTATGTCCCGGTATCTCGTCACTTGCCTACCAGAAGAAGGTTCATCAATCAGCAGTTATCAAGCACCTCCTAGGTCTTTTTTCTCCCGCAAAAACAGGGGCAATAATGAGTTGTCCGAGCAATCTAGTTGCTCTGTCCGCCAAGGTACCAAGGTAGGTTCAGCTGAAGAACGTGACCAAGATACCTTCACTCCCCGCAGAGTAAGATAAGATTCAGTAGTACTCTCTCCCGAGCAGAGTTGGTCTCTCATCAGCCCTGAAAAGGCACAGTATCTCCAGCAAGTCAACAACACTCTCCCCAAGCAGAGTTAATCTACTGTCAGCCTCAAGGAAGTTGGGTACCCCCAGAAAATCTCAATATTCCCCAGCGGAGCATACAAATATTCCTAAGCAAGCATCCCCGGCTGTCTTAATATAAGATTATTCCCCGGCGGAATACCAGACACCCCAGTGGAGCTATTCCCCAGTACAGTTCAAAAGTCTCCCCAGGAGAGTTGAATCAATCTCCCCAGTAGATTCTGGGAGCTCATCCCCAGTAGATTCTGGAAGCTTATCCCTGCAGAGTACGAACGCATCTCCCCGGCTTTATTCAAAGATTATTCCTCACCAGAACTTATAACTGGGTTATCCTCAGCTAATTACCATGGAAAGATCGTCCTCGGCAAAGCTCTTCCTATCCCCAGCGGAGTTCATCAAATCTTCCAACAGAGCTTATCAACGGAATCCCCAGCAGAGTTATCATCAAAACCTCAGCAAGGTATCTCTTCCCACAGAGTAATTCCCCACAGAGTAATCTCCTCAACAAGTTTATTCCCCAACGGAGTCATCTTCTCCTACCGGTTTATTCTTACAACCATCATCCCCAGCGTAAACGAAGAACTCTACTCTTCAACATCAGCCCAAGATTCAACAAACTCCCGGCATTCGTCAAGGATTTATTTTCCCAGACGAGAATACATTCATAAACATCACATCTTCATACATTATAGCATGCATACGCATCATACAACACAAATCTTATTTATTTTTGAGAACATCTTAAAATCATGCAGTTCATGCATCATGGCATTGCATATGACTAATACTTTGCCTTTTCAGAAAAAAAAGTCAATTAAAAGATGATTACCATCTACCTTTACAGTTCCAGATCAACACCGGTAACAAGCCAGGAAAATTCTGTGGACGACTGATCGTGGGTTAATATCCGAAACCAAACAGGACAATTATCTACCTGATCATCCTCAGGCAACCCTACACCGGTTCCTTTTCTTTCAGAAGAAGTCTTACACGGGCTCATCAACAGGCAACCCTACACCGGTTCCTTCTCAACCTCAGATGTAGTTTTACACGAACTCATCATCAGGCAACCCTACACCAGTTCCTTCTCAATTTTCAGACGAAGTCTTACACGGACTTATCATCAAGGTAACCCTACGCCGGTTCCTTTTCTTTCAGAAGAAGTCTTACACGGACTTATCTCAAGATGACCTTACCCCGATTCATCAAGAAGTTTTACACGAACTTATCCTACAGTAACCTTACCCCGGTTCCTCCAGAAGTCTTACACGGATTTATCTCAAGATGACCTTACCCCGGTTCATCCAGAAGTCTTACACGGACTTATCCCGAAGTAACCTTACCCCGGTTCCTCCAGAAATTTTACACGAACTTATCCCGAAGAAACCCTACACAGGTTCTCTCTTCCCAAAGATGCAGTTTTACACGGACTCGTCATCAGAAACCCTACCCAGGTTTTACTTCTTCCAGGATGCAGTTTTACACGAACTCATCATCAGGCAACCCTACACCGGTTCCCTCTCAATTTTCAAAACGAAGTCTTACACGGACTTATCTCAAGATGACCTTACCCCGGTTCATCCAGAAGTTTTACACGAACTTATCCTGCAGTAACCTTACCCCGGTTCCTCCAGAAGTCTTACACGGACTTATCTCAAGATGACCTTACCCCAGTTCATCCAGAAGTTTTACACGAACTTATCCTGCAGTAACCTTACCCCGGTTCCTCCAGAAGTCTTACACGGACTTATCTCAAGATGACCTTACCCCGGTTCATCCAGAAGTTTTACACGAACTTATCCCGAAGAAACCCTACACAGGTCCTCTCTCTCCAGACGTAGTTTTACACGGACTCGTCATCAAGAAACCCTACACAGGTTCTCTCTTTCCAAAGATGAAGTTTTACACGGACTCGTCACCCAGAAACCCTACACAGGTTCTCTATTTCAAAGGATGCAATTTCACACAGACTCGTCATCAAAGTAACCCTACACATGTTCCTTCTCCATTTCAGATGCAGTCTTATACAGACTCATTATCAGTAAACCCTACACAGGTTTCCTTCCTCCAAAGATGCAGTTTTACACGAGCTCATCATCAGTCAACCCTACACAGGTGTTCTTCTTTCCAAGATGCAGCTTTACACGAGCTCAACATCAGGCAACCCTACACAGGTTCCCTCTTTCAACTTACAAAAATCACACCTCCAGATGGCATCTATAAGCCCATCCACCTGTCAACAGTCTCCAAATGGCATCTACAAGCCCATTCCCGACAAGGTTCTGTCACATCTCCAGATGGCATCTATAAGCCCATCCTCCTATCCACCATCTCTCCAAATGGCATCTGTAAGCCCATTCCCGACATCACATTGCTCATACCTTACTATGTGAGTGCAAATTTCTGGGCACTCTAGTGTTCAATCATCTTCCACCTTCGGATCACGAAAGGCACACAAGCCAATCTACATCCTCAGGTCTAAGAAGATTGAACAGGGGCAACTGTTGTACCCCAAAATTTTCCCTCCCATATTCTTCAAAGTTTTGACAAGCATCATCTCAATTTGCTCAAGTCTACTCAAGGGTTGCACAGTCAAACCATCTTCCTAAGCCAATCAAATTAGGGTTTTGGTTCTTACAAGGAAGTTGAGGTTTTCAAGGGCTCAATCAAGTCCCACATGCCTATAAACATTGTCAAGCACCTACATGCCAAGTTTCAAGGCTCACAAGGTCAAGTTGTACAGTCAAAAACCATAATTGCTTCACAATCAACTGTAGGGGCAAAATGGTCATTTGGCAGTCAAAAGTCAAACATTTTGGTCAACATCTTATTTTGAAGCCATAATCATCATTTGGTCAAATCTTGACCATGATTTCACAAGAATGGCTCAAAAATCATCAAGATGCAAAAGTTTCTATTTTTGGACAGCTGAAAAGTCAACTGTAACTTGACCAAGGCATAACTTTTTCATGGTTCATCATAAAAATCCAATACAATTCTCATTTTGAAGGGGATGACATTTCCTACAACTCATCTTCACATTACAAGTCCAAGAAATGATCTCACAAAAAGTTATCAATTTCAACATTATAGGTCATTTTCAAAAGTCAACAAAAAGGCATTTTAAGTCAAAGACCATAACTTGATATTGGTAAATCAAAATGACATGGTACCAAAGGCATTGGTTGGAGGACTTCAAGACCTTTCCAAAATATCCAAGAACATGTTCATATGATCAAAATTGAGCAAGATATGCATTGGAGAAGTTGGGAAATTTTTGTGAAATGGCAAAAGTCAACTATCCTTGAAACTTCAATTTTTGACAAAAGGGCCCACTTTTTTCCACTTGATTCATCCTTGTCATGCCACCCACGTGTCCCATGATCAATTTCAAGACCAAATAATTATTTTTCCATTTTTATTTAATTTTTATGGATTTAATTCATTTTAATCCATAATAATTCAAATAAAATTAAAAAAATTAATTAAATGGTATCTTGTGGTTTGATTAGCCTTCATGTGTCATATTCCACATACCAAAACCATGCCAAGCTCATTTATGCACGAAATTTTGAATTTGGACAAAGCTTTGAAAGGCCTTTAATGGTGGTTAAGACAAAATCCAAAAACATAATGGCACAAGTTTAAGGCTCCTAAAGGTGAATTATTCTCATTCATGACTACATATGCAAGCCTTGCAAGCCTCATTCACGACCTAGTGTGTGCAGAAACGGCCAAGAGCAAAACCAAAAATTGTCCAAAAAGTGAGACTTCTAAAACACAGTTACGAGCATTTTCAGATCAAAAGGAGGACGTGACTCTCTTCTTTGCCATACCCTGAAGCTAAAGCAATCCTTGCCACATCCTAAGGTCCATCATACCACGCTGTAAGTTCTTCCAAAGTCACCCCTGTACATGAAACATGAACTCTTTATTCTTGCATTTTTCTTCAAAAATATTAGCATAGTTATGTTTCTTGTTTGATTTATGATCTAATGACAATAGCCAATTTCATTGTTAGGCCTTATACTGTGATACACGATTCTAGGTTTTGCTTGCTTGTTTTCTAGGCGTTTTCAGTGCAGGAAAAATTGGTCACCATGATGGGTATAGAAGTGATCAGGACATGGAGACGAAACCAACCATGGTTTTGGAATTAATTTTCGAAGCCTAGGGATGATTTTCAGGAGAGCCTACGAAACTACCTGCGGATTTTTATCCGCAGGTAAATAACCAGGAATTTTCATTGAAGAAGATGATGATGTGTTGCAGCTTGATTCAGCCATTTCAAAAATTGCGCGTTTTTATATTTTTTTTAGGCATATGCTGTGGTTTTCCCATTTAATAATTATGTGTTATTTTAATAACGAATGAAGCATGCAGCACAGCTGGCTAAGGCGTTGGTGTAGTGAGCGTTAGGACCTGGGTTCGAATCCCAGGTCCCCCATAATTTCCATGTTATTTTGCTTTACATGTTCACATGCAGGCCCTCAAGGACGTCCCACCATACACCTCACACCCAAGCGCGCCAAATGTCCACAATCATAGATCCAAAGGCCAGGGATGGTTGACCACCATGTGCTCAAGTCAAAGCCAGCGTGGATAATAAAAAAAGAAGTCAAACAGGCTTGCTTCTATTGGGCCAGAAATTCAACAAAAAACCTCCCATTGGTCCATTAACCTCCTGGTCCATTTGCCTTTTTATATTTTTCTCTTTTCAATTCTTTTAATTATTAATATTATTTTCATTAACTAACAAATTAATTTATTTTTTTACAAATTCAGAAAAAACCAAAAAAATAGTAATAATATTTTCATTAATTAAATTTAATTAGTTATTACTTTATAAATAAACACTAACATAAATTAATTTAGTTTAATTAGATTTTCTTTTACAATAAATAAAAACAATTTAGAATTAGGTTAACTTTTAATTTTAATTCCTTTTATTTTCATTAAAAATATAAAAAAACACAAAAAACATATTTTTTAATTAATTAATTAATTAGTTATTAATTTTAATTTCATTAATTGCAAAAAAGGACAAAAATTCAATTCTTTCCTTAAAAGGGTCAAAACCCTTAGGACGTTCCCGATTTAATTCTTTCGCGCATTATTCTTATTTTGATTATTTATGTAACTGTTTCCGGGTATGTAATAGTAATTAGGTTTATCTCTTTATTTACTATTTCCCGCACTTTATTTCCAAACGGGTTTTTGTCTTTGGCGATGTATATACCCGCGCCTTGTAATAGTTAGAATTTACATTTCTGCAATTTACTTTCCGCACCCCTAACTGCTAATACGCCTGCAAGAATGTATGTAAATAAAATCAACCGGTAGCTCACAAATAACATGTACAAGATAACCTTAACTGAAAAACAACACACAAAGCACATGCCACTTCTAGGGTACGCCTCACTGGTTGCCTCAAACGTGGTCATCAAGTATAGGGTGTCTTAGAGGTCGCCCTCCTGTCTAAGATCCAGTTGCCTTGAAACGGTTGCCTCGGATAAAAGGATCTAGGACATTAGGGTTACCACTAAGACGTCCTACTATTGCTTCGGTGACCACACTGTGCCTAATCATCGAATTGACCCGAATACCTCCAACGATGGTGCTACCTACCTCTCAATGGTGGGATAGCACTATCTAAAGGACTCTTACACAGCCTAATTCCTTAGGGTAGGTAGACTTCTCTTAAGTACTTGCTCTTTTCAAAACAAACAAAAACATCTTTTCACACCTACACTTTCAAAAGTTTTCAAACAAATTTTTCATACACTCTTGAGGACAAATACAAGAGTTACTTAGAAACATTTCAAAGGAAAGTTTTTCAAACCCACACACACTTGAAAAGCGAACAAATTTTGAAAACATAAGAGCAAGTACCTAAGAGCCCGTGGATAACCACGGATAGAAAGGGTGCTAACACCTTCCCTTTCTATAAATCTACCTCCCGAACCGAGAGACATCTCGAATAAGGAATTTTGCTGTGCTTTTGTCTTTTCCATATTGGAGAATATAAAAGACGGTGGCGACTCTTACTTACCGCGACATTTCGCGAAACCAGCTAAAAAACAGTCAGTTCTATTTCCACCGATCACAACGGGCTCTTAGGTACTTGCTCATTATGTTTTCAAAATCTGCTTTTCTTTGTGTTTGTGGGTTTGAAAGAAGTTTTTGTTTGAAAGGTGTAAGTGCGAAAAGTTTTATTTTGTTTTAAAAGGAGCAAGTACTTAAGAACCATCTACCTACTCGAAAATGGAATTAATCTGTGCAAATGTCCTTGAGACAATGCTATCCCACTATTGAGGAGTAGGTAGCACCGTCGTTGGAGTTTAAGGGTCAATTCGATTAAGGGACATGTGGTCACTAAAGCAATGTTAGGACGCCTTAGCGGTAACCCTAATGTCTTTGATCAGTTTTTCCAAGGCAACAATTTCAAGGCAACTTATGATCTTTGGACAAGAGGGCGACCTCTAAAACTTCCTATACTCAATGACCATGTTCGAAGGCAACCAAGCGAGGTGTACCCTAAGAGTGGCATGTGCAAGTGTGTTATTTCGGTTAATTTATCTTTATACATGTCATGGGTGAGCTATGTTGATTTTAAGTTCATACATTTGATCTTGTCATGCATTCCCTATTACCAAACATCTAACAGTTAATGGTTACGGAATTTAAATTGCGGAAATTGAATCTAAACTATTACAAGGCGTCGGGTATTTACATCGCCAAAAACAAACCCTTTAATTTAAATTGCGGAAAGTAAAATAAAGCGATAAATAATTAAAGTCCTAATTAAAAGCTATTACATACCGGGAGCAATTACAATATTGGAATCAAATGGATCGCGTGTGAGAAAATTAAATTGGCGCATTTTTTAGGGTTTTGACCCCTTTTGAAAGAAAGCATGTTTTTGTTATTATTTTTTTTAATAAAATGGAAATTAGATCTAAGTTAATAATTGAATTAATTAATTAATGAAAATATTTTTGGATTTTTTATATTTAAGGAAATAAAATAAAATTGGTCAAAATTATTAAAAACCCTAATTTTCTACATTAATTTTTAATTATTGCAAAAATTGTTAATGTTATTTCCTAATTAAAAACTAAATCAATTAAATTAATTTACTTACAAAAATAAAGTCAAATTTAATTTTAATAAATAAAAAAATATTTTTTTTGTGTTTTCTGATTTTATTAAGAAAAATATTTTAATTGGTTAATTTAAACAATAAAAATAATAATTAAAACCAAATAAATAATAAAAAAGGAAATATAAAAGAAAAGAAATAACCCAATGGGGGTGCTGAGCCTGGAAAGGGGTGAAATTGGCATTTTTGAGGCCCAACAGGCGCTGGCCTAGGCTGACTTTGCTGCTTCCATGTGACAACGTTGACTGGGTGTATGATGGATACTTAATCTAGACCATCAGATTTGGCCTAAGGGCCATCTGGCGCCTGGGATTTGGATGCACATGATGGACCACACTTTGGGCATTGCACTGAATCATCTGTAAATAAAATGCAAGAAATATATGGGGGACCTGGGATTCGAACCCAGGTCCCATTGCTCATTGGCCAACACATCAACCACTCCACCAACGCCTGCTAGTTGTTAGAATAATAAACAAACAATAATATATGTGAAACAAACAATTATGCCTGAAATAAAAAAAAATGGCGCGAGATTTGAACGGGCCAATGGGAAGGAGACACGCCTTCGTCTTCCCCACAGATCCCTGGTTTATTTTTCCTGCGGATTTGAATCCGCAACAAAATCCATGGCTCGATCTCAAAATCGTCTCTAGGCTATGTAAACGAATTCTGAGACCATCACCATGCTCGTCTCGTCCTCCTGAGTTCGTCCATGTCCATGGTTTGTTCCAATTCTTCCTGAAATTAAAACGCCTAAAAACAAGAAACCCAAACCCTAGTTTCGGGTAGGGCTTTACAGAAGCGCGATTCAGGTGGCTTCAGAGCTTGTGAATGGTTGCAATAGTTTCAGTGGACTCATGGCAATTGAACCACGTTGAGATTTTAGGTTGAATTGGCCTCCAACCAAGATTTCGATCTCACACTTTTTAAGCTTTTTTCAGTTTTGGTATTTGAGATTTGGCAGCTTCCAGGTCGTGTTCTTGATGTGCTTTATGTTGTATATGTAACAAGGATTATATTAGGTTAAATCTTGGGCTTGGAATCCTTGTGTATTGATGATTCAAGATTTGATATGATTCCTCCATTAAAGGCTTCCAATTTCTTTCCAAATCCAAGATTTTGTGCATGATATGGCTTGGCACGAATTTGATTGTGTTCATGATGTCAATTAAGACCTGTAATGATCAAAAAGATATCAAGTTATTAAGATTTGGATTTTATTTGGATTTAAATTGATTAAAAATGAATTAAATCAATAAAAATCAAATAAAATAGAAAAATTAATAATTGGACATAAAGCTGAAGATAGGACACGTGTGTGGTGTGACAAGATCAAATCAAGTGGAAAAAAGTAGGCCCTTTTGTCAAAATTTGAAGTTTTGGGGATAGTTGACTTTTGGCAAATTTGAAAAAATGCCCAACTTCAACAATGCATAACTTCTTCAATTTTGAACTTTTGGAGGTGTTCTTGGACTTTTTAGAAACCTTGAGATGTCCTATAACCAACCCTTTTTGTCTCATATCATTTTGATATTCCATTCTCAAGTTACAAGCTTTGGAAAAAAGGTGTTTTTGTTGACTTTCAAAAATGACCTATAATGTCCAAATTTGTAACTTTTTGTGAGATCATTTCTTGATCTTGGGGTGTGAAGATGGATTGTATAAAATTGCATCCTCTTCAAAATGAGCATTGGATGGGTCATTTCTCATAAAGTAGGAGAAAGTTATGCCTGGTCAAAGTTGAGTTGACTTTTCTTGCAAAACCCTAATTTAGCAGCTTTTGAATCTTGATGAATTTTGAGCAATCTTTGATGAATCATGATCAACCCTTGATAAAATGATGAATTATACTTCAAAATGAGAATGTTGACAAAAAATCTTGAGGTTTGACTATTTGTAGGCCACAATTGACTTTTGCCCTAGCATAGTCGATTTTTGGGCCTCTTGAGCAATTGACTGACCAAACTTCCTCTGCAAGGCTTGAAATTTGACATGGATGAACTTGAGAACATATTAGGACATTGGGAATCATTTGAGGTCATTTGGACGTGAGGACCTTGATGCAACACAAAACCCTAACTTTGACTTGACTGCCTTAGGAGGTGATTTGACTGTCCAACTCTTGAGCTAACTTGAGCCACTTGGGGATTATTCTTGGCATGTCTTAAGAAATATGGGAGGGCAAATTTTTGGGTACAACAATTACACTCCTTTACAAACAAAGTTTTCAAAAACACTTCATTACACTCTTGAAGACAGAAGCAAGAGTTAAATCGAAGTCAAAACAAAAACTTTTCAAAGCACACAAACACAAAGACGACAATTTTGAAAATGATGAGTAAGTACCTAAGAGCCCGTAGATAACTACGGATAGAAAGGGTGCTAATACCTTCCCTTTCTATAATCTAACCCCCATACTCAGAAATATCTCGAAAAAGGAATTTTTCAGTGCTTTTCTCCTTTCCTTGTTGGATAAAATAAAAGACGGTGGCGACTCTTGCTTACCGCGACATTTTGCAAACACAAACGCAAAACGCAAACCAGTAATTCCTTAAAAAAGGGAAACACGTCCCGGTTCTGGCCACCGTATCACACCAGGCCCTTTGGCTTTTCCACAACAACGCTGACCATCTGAGCTGGCTTGTCTTTATGTATATGGAACAACAAATAATTATTATAATGAAAAAACAAAATAATAATTATTAAAATGCGCGAATTTTTGAATGGCCGAATCACAGGATGCCACACTATCATCTCCTTCCTCCCAACCGTTTCTAAAAGTTATGCAACTTTTACCTACAGACAAAAGGTGTAGGCATAACCCTGGGCTTCTGCAAAATCCTGTACAAGCATGATAAATACACAACAATGGTACCAATCAACTCGTGGCAACCTTACGAGCATCATGGTACCACTCTCCATGGCTAATTGTTCCTGCAAGCAAAACCCCTACAAACGAAACTAAAACCCTAAACATGGCAACTTGCTGTATAGCCAATAAAAATGCAATTAAGTATTACCATTAGCTTGCAAATGATTCAAGGATCAAGAATATGCAAAGAAATCATGCTACAAATGCCAGAATCGTGATATTCGATTTCAAAAAAGTATGAATGTCGTGAGATGCTTACAACGCGTTTTTGGATGTTATGAGGCTTGCTAGCGATTGGAATAGGGTCCTTGGATGTCCAGGAAGTGATTGGTGTGCCTGGAATGGCTTGAGGAAGCCTGGAACTAAGAAATCATATTGCAATTTTCCTTTGAAATTTTGAGATTTGTTCTTCTCTTTTCACGCCTCCAATGTGTCTATTTTTTGTCTGCACTTGTTCTATATGTACCCTAGAATGAATTAGGTTACAAACTTGCTTCCGATCTTTTTTCAATTAAGATGATTGAATCATGATTTGATCCTTATGCAAATCTTTCCAAATCAAGCCAAATCCAATATTTTTGTATCCAAATGAGGCTTGCACGATTTGATTCTTCTTCCATCTATATAAGAGGCCTAAACATGCACAAAATCTCAAGATTTGATTAGTTTTGATATTTTCATGATTTTATTTTGATTTTATTTGATTTAATCGAAATAAAAATCAAAATAAATGACAAAAATAAAATAAAGACAAGTGGGAGAGATCATGGGTTGTGGGTCATGTTACAAACTCAATGCAAGCATAAAAAATTGGGCCCATTTGATAAAAATTGCAATTTTGGCCACTTTTGACTTTTGGCAATTTTACAAAAAGGATCAACTTTACCAATGCATAACTCCTTCAATTTTGACCCTAGAGATGTGTTCTTGGACTTTTTAGAAATATTAGGATGTCCTCTAAGAAACCCTTTCGGTATCATCTCAATTGAGTCTTCCATTTTCATGTATGAAGCTTTGACAAAAAATGTGTGTTTGTTGACTTTTTAAAATGACCTATAATGTCCAAATTCATATCTTCTTGTGAGTGCATATTTTGAACTTGGGAGATGAAGATGAATTGTAGGGAATTACATCCTATTCAAAATGAGATTTGGATGGGTCATTTTGGATAAAGTATGAGAAAGTTATGCTTGGTCAAAGTTGAGTTGACTTTTCCTACAAAACCCTAATTTAGCCACTTTTGAGTTTTGATGAATTGTGAGAAATCCTTGAGGAATCATGATCAACCCTTGATCAAATGATGAATAATACTTCAAAATGAGGATGTTGACCAAAAATCTTGAAGTTTGACTGTATGTAGGACACAATTGACTTTTTCCCTAGCACAATCGATTTTCAGGCCTTTGAGCAATTAACTGAGCAAACTTCCTCTGCAAGGCTTGAAACTTGACATGAATGATCTTGAGAACATATTAGGACAATGGTGAGAATTTGGGACCCTTTGGATTCAAACATCTTGATGCAAACTAAAACCCTAATTTGAGGTAGACTGCCTTAGGAGAGAGTTTTTCTGGTCAACCCTTGGACTTCCTTGAGCAATTTAAAGACCTCACTTGAAATGTATTGCCAAATATGGGAGGGAAAATTTTGGGGTACAACAGGAGGCACCTAGAGAAGTTATTTTGGAATCCTCTAAACAAGAAATGGAGGAGATTTTAAAGATAATCAAGAAGAGAGACTACAATATGGTAGAATAACTGGGGCAAACCCCTTCAAAGATATCAATGCTGGCTCTGTTATTGTGTTACGAGGCCCATGAAAAGGCTTTGGTTACATTTCTCAAGACTGTACATGTGCCGCAAGAAACCTCCGTTGACCAATTCAAGAACTGTGTGGCCAGTTTGACTGCTGATAATGGGTTGGGTTTTTCTGATGCTGATTTGACACCCAAGGGGAGAAAGCATAATGATGCTCTGCATGTCTCGAATGAATGCAGGGGCACTACTATGGCCCATGTTCTAGTGGACACTGGATCGTCACTAAATGTTCTGCCCAAGAAGGATCTTGATAGGCTAGATTGTGAAGGTTTGACCTTAAAGCCCAATAACATTGTGGTGAGGGCTTTCGACGGTTCAAAAAGAATGGTGCACAGGGAGGTGGACATCCCTGTCAAAGTGGGTTCCCAGACCTTTGAATCCACCTTCTACGTGATAGATATTAGGCCATCTTATTCTTGTTTATTGGGTCGTCCTTGGATCCATGAAGCTGGAGCCGTTACTTTTACGCTGCACCAAATGTTGAAGTATCCAGTGAAGGGAAAGATTGTCACCGTGTATGGTGAAGAGGAGTACATGGTAAGCCATTTGAACTCTTTCAGGTATGTAGAAATGGACGGTGAGTTCATAGAGACCCTTTATCAAAAATTTGAAGAGGTTCCCCAGACCATGGCATCAACCGAGACTATTACCAGTGTGCCAAAGATCACCAGACCTCCTTTGAAGATGGCTTCTCTCAAGGACACCAAAGCGGTAGTTGAAGAAGGTGGGTGTACCATTTGGGGACAGCTCCCTGATTTTCCTTACAAAACTGACAAATTTGGTTTGGGCTTTACTTCAGGAGCTCAAAAGACTGTTCGACGTGCTCGGGCTAGAGGACCTCCCCTACGCATTAGCAATCACGGGGTCAATGCTATAGAAGACAATGATGAGGATTCTGATATTGACAACTGGATCTACCCTACTACCAATGGTGGACCTAGTAATTGGACGGCCAAATATTTTGTGCCGATTACTTTTGTTCAGCAGTAATTGTCTTGCTTATTTTTCGGATTTGTAATAAACAATATAAACACTATGGACTTGTGTCTTACCCGAGGCACAATGGTTTATTTGTGAGGGTTATTATATGTCATTATCATATGTCATCAATAAAACATTGGACGTTTTTGCATATAAATTTTGCGCTCTCTGTTTTTCTTTTCTGCTTTTTACTTTATCAATACAACTATTCTCTTACACACACTCACATATCAAACTGCAGATCCATATCCACTCTGGATCCCATTGATAACAGTTCTGCTATTGCCAATTATAACTTCGAAAATACGATCAACCAAGCCGAGGACGAAGGTAAGGAAGATTGTGAGGTACCTGCTAGACTGTTACAGCAGGAAGAGAGGGCTATACAGCCTCATGAAGAGCCAGTTGAGACAATAAACTTGGGCATAAAGGTAGACAGAAAATAAGTCAATATTGGCGCAAATCTGGGGATTAATGTCAAACAGCGGTTGATACAAATGTTGCATGACTAGGTCGAGATCTTTGCCTGGTCATATGAAGACATGCCAGGACTGGATACGAATATCGTGGTTCACCGACTGCCAACTAAAGAAGATTACCCTCCGGTAAAGCAGAAGGTTCGTCGCATGCACCCTGAAATCTCAGAGAAGATCAAAGTAGAGGTTATGAAACAGTTTAACACTGGGTTCTTAGCTGTCACATCTTACCCCCAATGGGTTGCCAACATGGTGCTGGTGCCTAAAAAAGATGATAAGGTACGAATGTGTGTGGACTACAGAGATCTGACCAGGGAAAGCCCCAAAGATGACTTTCCGCTCCCCCACATTGACGTCCTAGTTGACAATACCGCATATCACAAGATCTTTTCCTTCATGGATGGTTTCTCTGGTTACAATCAGATCAAGATGGTACCCAAAGATATGGAGAAGACAACCTTCGTCACACAATGAGGTACTTTCTGCTACAAAATGATGCCGTTTGGATTAAAGAATGCCGGGGTAACCTATCAGCGAGCCATGGTCGCCTTATTTCATGACATGATTCACCATGAGATAGAGGTATACGTGGATGACATGATATCCAGGTCTCAAACCGAGGAAGAGCACCTTGATCATTTACAAAAGCTGTTTGATAGGTTGAAGACATACAAGCTGAAGTTGAATCCGAACAAGTGCACCTTCGGGGTAAGGTTTGGTAAACTGCCAAGTTTCATTGTCAGTGACAAGGGCATTCAGGTGGACCCTGCAAAAGTAAAGGCTATACAAGACATGCCGACTCCTCGCACTGAGAAGGAAGTCAGAGGCTTTTTGGGACACCTAAACTACATTTCCAGGTTCATTTCCCATTTAACTGCTACTTGTGAGCCAATCTTCAAGCTCCTGAAGAAAGGTCAAGTAGTAAAATGGAATGACGAATTCCAGACTGCCTTCGAAAGAATCAAGGAATACCTTCAAGAACCACCAATTCTGATGCCTCCGATTGAAGGAAGACCTTTGATAATGTACTTAACAGTGTTAGACAATTCAATGGGGTATGTGTTGGGGCAGCATGACGAGTTTGGTCGAAAAGAGCATGCAATATAATACCTTAGCAAAAAGTTTACCTACTGTGAGACAAGATACTCACTTCTCGAGAAAACTTGCTGCGCTTTGGCATGGCCTGCTCGCCGATGAGACCGTATATGTTAACCCACACTACTTTGCTGATATCTAAGATGGATCCGATTAAGTACATCTTCGAGAAGCCCGCTCTCTCCAGAAGAATAATGAGATGGAAGATGATCTTAACCAAATATGATATCCAATACACGAACCAGAAAGAAATCAAGGGAAGTGTATTAGCTGATCATTTGGCTCATCAGGCCGTGGATGACTACCATTCCATGAATTTTGAGTTCCCGGATGAGAATATTATGCTAGTAACTGACTATGAAGAACCTGGACCAGATGAAGGACCTGAAGAAGGATCCCAATGGACTATGTTTTTGACGGAACTTCGAACGCACTCGGTAATGGCATTGGTGCTGTAATCATATCCCCCGAGGGCTGTCATACTCCTTTCACTTACCGACTATGCTTCAATTGTACCAACAACATGGCAGAGTATGAAGCATGCATCATGGGTCTAAAAGCTGCTATTGACCCGAGGATCAAATTCTTGAGCGTTTTTGGGGATTCAGCCTTGGTGATAAGTTAGATCAAAGGAGAATGGGATACGAAGCACCCGAATCTCATCCTGTATAAAGAGCACATGCTGACATTTCTTCCACACTTTGAGGAGGTAACCTTTGAACATTTTCCACGAGAAGAGAATCAGTTAGCAGACGCGCTACCTACCATGCCCTCTATGTTCAAGGTCAGGTGGGACAACGAGGCTCCTCAGATCACTATTGAGAGATTGGATGAACCAGCATACTACTACAAGATCGACACGGAAGAAGTAGCAGACAAACCTTGGTTCTATGAGGTGAAGATATATCTCGAGGATCAAGAGTATCCCGAGGGGGCATCTGTCAATGATAAGAAGTTTCTGAGAAGGTTCGCCATGAAATTCTTCCTCAGTAATGGAATCCTCTACAAGCGCAACCTTGACTCTACTCTACTTCGGTGCATAGATAAGAGCGAAGCGGAGAGGATTATGATAGATTTACACGAAGGTACCTTCGGAACCCATTCAAGTGGACATACTATGGCTAAAAAGATCCTACAGGCAGGTTACTATTGGTTCACTATGGAAGCAGACTGCTATCAGCATTCCCGAACTTGTCACAAATGCCATATCTATGCTGATAAGGTGCATGTACCTCCAGTTCCTTAGAATGTCTTGATGACTCCTTGGCCCTTTGCAATGTGGGGCATTGACATGATCAAAGAGATTAGACCTACTACTTCCAATGGGCATCGCTTCATCCTGGTGGCCATTGATTACTTCACGAAGTGGGTTGAAGCTGCCTCTTTTGCTACTGTTACCAAGAACGTTGTGGCGTGGTTTATCAAGCATAACCTGATATATCGGTACGGTGTTCCAGAGAGGATCATCACTGGCAATGGTACAAATCTCAACAGTACAATGATCACCGAACTCTGCAAACAGTTCAAGATCCAGCATCATAATTCTTCCCCTTACCGGCCGAAGATGAATGGCGCTGTGGAGGCTTATAACAAGAACATCAAGAAGATCATACAGAAGATAGCGGTGACATACAAATACTGGCATGAGATGTTACCATTTTCTCTTCATGGTTATTGCACCTCAGCACGAACATCGACAGGGGCAACACCCTATTCTCTGGTATATGGCATGGATGTTAGCCTGTCTATCGAGGTCCAGATCCCTTCTCTAAGAATCATGAAGGATGCAGGTCTGAATGAAGATGATTAGATCCAGACTCGACTTGATCAACTGAATCTCATTGATGAAAATAGACTTACTGTTGTCTGTTATGGTCAAATGTATCAAAAATAGATGATCAAGGCTTTCAACAAAAAGGTCAGGCGCCAAGTATATCAAGTCGGGGATCTAGTTATCAAGCGCATCATACTGCGGCAAGGTGATCCCAGGGGCAAAAGGACTCCCACATACGAAGGGCCATTTGTGATTAAAAGCATTTTTTCTGGTGGAGCCATGATTTTGACCACCATGGACGGTGACGACCTTCCTCACCCTGTCAATGCGGACATAGTGAAAAGGTACTACGCATAAATAAGACCCTCTAGGTTGACTGACCTAGGAAAATAAGGGCTTCCCAGAGAACCGAAAGGGTTCGGGAAAAAATTAGGGATGAAAACAAAAAAATCTGTACACCCGGTAAGTCGAAAACCTGAAAAGGAAGCTTGGGTAAAAAAGGGTATCCCGGTGTACTGAAAACCCGAAAGGGAATCCCAGGAAAAAGTTAGGGATTTAAAGCTGTTGTACCCCAAAATTTTCCCTCTCACTTATCAAGGATTTTCACAAGATCTCTTTGACTCAAGACTGCATTAGGGTTTGACCAGCTCAAGGCACCTCCTCACGCACTAATGACCAAAATTAGGGTTTGAGTTTGCACAAGGATTTTTGGACTATCAATGCTTCATGTGACTTCTAAGGAACATTATGGACCCCTAAGATTACTCATGTCAAGCTTCAAGCTTTGAATCACACTTTTGATCAGCCAATTGAACAGTTGACCTAAAAATCAACTGTATTGGTGAAAAAGTCAACCATGGCCAATTTACAGTCAAACTTCATAATTTCTGATCCACATCAACATCTTAGACTCATATGTATAATTTTATCAAGTTTGGACCGCAATTCCTCAAGAAATTTGATCAAATCATCAAAAGGGCAAAATGGTCAAAATTAGGGTTTTGACTGAGAAAAGGCAATTTCTGGTTCTTGACCTAGAAAATGATCAATTGGTTTGAAGTATTATTTCAAGAGTACAATTACATCATTTTGACCTAATAGCATGATTCAAAATATTACAAATCCATTGAATTGACAGGTGAATTTTTTAGTCAACTGATCAAAAGTCAAATGTATACTAAAAAGTCAAACTTTGACTTTTTAGTCAAAGTCAAGTGCCAAAGATCACAATTCATCCAAACATGTCAAAATGTGAAACTTGTTCATCAAGAAATCAAGGATTCAAGATTTTATTTTGAAAAGTTGAAATTTCTTAACTTAGAAAATTTTCTAAGTATAGAAAATTTCTTATTTTTTCTCAACTTTGAGCCAAATTTTCACCACGAGGCAAGATGATTCAAAGGAAACTTCCAACATGAAAGTTGTAGATCCCCATGAAATCTACAACTTTTCTTCACACAATTTCTCCTAAAAATTCTTGGATCTCAAGATATGATTTTGTGAATACATGCTCATGAACTAAAATAACTTAGTGAAATTTTGCCCTAGTTAGGTAGATTTTTTACCTAACTTCATGCCAATTTTTCACATAGTTCCAAAGGGAATTTTCAAAACAATTGAAAGATGAGTTGTAGAGCACATTGCAAGCTTTCCAAAATGTCCAAGAAATCCTTGAGATCATTCCTGAGTAGGGAGAATCGAAGAGATGAAGTTGGTGATTTATCACTTTGATTTCAAGCCATTTTGTGAAGCACATTGGATCCAATCCTCAAGCATGCTGAACAAATCCTACTTTGCAGAATTTTAACTTGATTTTCACTCTATAATTAAATGTTTTCACAGTTGTTGGAAGCTTTAAGCCAAGCATTGAATGCATTGTACAAGATTAATTCCATTTTTGGGAAAAAGGCAACATTGCCATTTTGGAAAAGCAAGCTTTATGCACAGTCAGCTTGCATTGAGCCTTGCACTTGTTTTTTATAGACAAACACACTCCACTCCGTCAGAACAAGTATGTTTAAAGGTCTCAGCCCCTTTACAAGCTTGGTACTACACCTTGGAACCATGTTTGCTAGCTTTGCTTCACAAACAAGAAACCAAGCAAACTTGTGAGTTTTTGAAATCTGAGTTGTTACAAGACTTAAGACCACTTGCTTATAAATAGACACACTATTTTCAAGTTGAAAAAAAGGCTAAGACTCCAAAACACTCCCAAACACTCTGCAACTCAGAATCTGCCATAGCTTGACAGTTTTGAACCTTACATAGCCATCTCCAAATCCCCTCGTGCATATTGAGTTTTAACCACCCAAACACTTAATATACATCATATCTAAGTGATCCAGACCCCTGTTCCCTCACTGTAACTCCTCCTCCACCATCCACCATTTTCAAATATCAAGCTTGCAGGTTGACTTGAGTAGAGAGATTCAGAGACTTTCAGGACAAAGTAAGGATTAGAATACACTCAGGGAGGTCCAGACAAGCTAAACAGATCCTCAGGCCTTCTCAAAACTTGCTCAAACTCCATTCACGATCTCAGCTGCAAGAGGTAAAAACTCAAACTTCTATCTCTTCATACAAGCATCATTTGTTCTTGATTTGTGAGAGCAAATTGTAGACATCCTTGCTCTAAAGCTAACCATGTTCATAGTTTTCATTTATATTAACTGTACATAGAGAATTTTGGATTTGAAATTTATGCAAAAAACAGGTTTCAAATTAGGGCCAGTAAAATTAGATCTTATCTTTGACTTTTAGTTTACATATATTATATGGTTGAACTCGTGGGAAGAAACACTATAACTTTCATGTTTGAACTTTCCATTTTTATGGAGAAATGAAGAAGATACAGGTGATCCGGCCATGGCTCAAGGTTGAAGATGAAGTTGCCTTCAAGAGGCATTTTCTAATATATATTTATGTTTGTGTTTATATAAACGGATGCACAGTCACCCCAGTGGTAAGGAAGCGCGCCTAAATGCTAGAGGTCACGGGTTCGAGCCTTAACGCGATGCCTTTTGCATTTTCTCACTTTTTTCACTTTTTTTTTTCTCTTACAGCGCTGGGCCTCCAAATCTTGGGCTTTTTGTTTTTCTAACAGTTACCCCCCTGTCTGCTTGTGACACCCTTTGGCCCATATCATTTTATTTATTTATTTTATTCTTTAATTTCTTAAATATATTTTTCTTAACATTAAAAATCATAAAAAATATGAAAATGATAGATTTATATTTTGGCTTGTTTTGTTTTATTTTTCTCACATAAAATATTTTTATTTAATTATATATTATCTGTTTTTATTAAATAAACTTTGTATATTAAATTATAACTAGTTTAATATTTATTTTTTCTTTATACCCATTAAATATTTATTTTAATATAAAAAAAGACCAAAAATACCTCATAGTGCCATATATTATTTTCAAGACAAAAAATACAAACAAAAAAAAATACTTTTTTCATAAAGAAACTTATTTTATTTTAATCAAATAGAATTAGGGTTTATTCAAAAACCTTTTCTTAGATAATTCCTTTCCTTAATTAATTTAAGTTAATCTTGATTTACTTATTTTCTAATTAGGTTTTAGGTTAAATCTTTTCCATATAAAAAACCAAACAAAACTCTTCTTTGCATTTACACATCTTTGCATATATAATTCATCTTGTATACTATTTATTCCAATTATTTGTACAAATTCAATTTGGTTGTAATAGATTAATTAGGTTTATATTATTGTCATCCCCATTTATAAATTTTATACCCCCTCCCACAAATGTTGTAATAGCGTAGTAACTTTAAATTTCACAATTTATCGCTTTTATATAACATGCTAGTAATTAGGGTTTGTATGGGAAGATAAAAATCAATCAAATAGAAAACCTTAATTCAAGACAAAATCAAGCATGAAAATGACACACTTGCACACAAGCACCCCTAGGGTTACTCCACTTGGTTTCCTTATACAAAATGGCCATATTATGCATGTAAGGTGTCTTAGCAAAAACAAACAAATATAAGATCATAGTCCCTCGATGACGCTATTCAAAGCTGTCTTACCAAATGATCTTAGTCCCTCAAAAAATGCTAAGATACTTTGCAAACATTGCTAATAATGGCTATACGATGACCCACGCCCATCCCGTTTACATCCAAAGATAGGGTTGCTTACCAAATCAATGGTAAGACAACAATATCAAAGGAAAAGAAAATGAACAAGAAAGACATTTGAGTAGGTAAATTACTTTTAGTTACTTGCTCCATTTCAAAATAAACCTCCTTGCTATTTTCAAAACAAACACACACATTTTCAAAACATCTTACAAATATTAGAAACATTTTCAAAAGATCAAACATCTTTGTATACATTCTTACGAACGAGAATCATTACAAAGATTGCCTAAACAATGGCCTCTTTACAAAATACTTTCAAAAACCACACAAAGCACAATTTCAAACAAAAGCAAGTGATCTAGCAAGTAACTAAGAGCCCATGGAAAACCATGGATAAAAAGGGTGCTAATACCTTCCCTTTTTATAATCTACCCCCCGAACTCAAGAAACAATCTCAAAGGTCTTTCCTGTGCTTTTCCACCTTTCCTTTTGGATAAAAGAAAAGTTGGTGGCGACTCTTGCTAACCGCAACATTTGCGATAAAATGCAAAACAATCAAGTCAGTTCTCCCACCGTATCACAGAACTGACGACTCTACTGGGAACTACTCTAAAATTGGGGTTACCTTAGGGTTAGATCACAATTACTTGCTTTCATTGTTTGATCTGTATACTTTTCATTATGGTTCTTTGTTTGGGTTTGAATCCTCTACCCGGATTTGGGATATATTTTAGGTAAGTAGCAATACATTATGGAAACTGTGCGGGGTATACCGACATGGTCTAAGCAATATCTACGTTAGTGCGACATATTTATGGGAACCAGTAGCCTTTGAGTTAATCAAAGAGAATACGGGGCCGCTGAGTGATGTCATGAAGCACTAATGAACTTTTAGAACCTTTACTTGACCAACTTGGCCTTTAGGATGTAGTGAGATGACCGGCTTTGGTGCAGTCCGAAGTTGGTAGATACTCGATACTACACTCATTGAGGTTTAGTTTTTTGGGATATTTCGGTCGCCATTAAAGAGGCTTGAGCTGAAACAATGACCAAGGAAACAATCCGGTGATATAGAGCTCCTTAGAACCCAGTTACTATTACTAGGACAGATTTAATCCAACTAAAATCCAAGAGGGTACTTACCTATAAAACTCCATGCAAGCCTAAACTAAGGACTTGTTTGCTTTGCTTGTATATGCATACTTGTACATAACATCATGGACATCATGAAAATCATATACATCCACTAACCATTTCAAGGATTTTGGGATTCATCTTTGTTCTTGTTTTGTAGGATATGGACTCACTTTGTAGGAAAACTATTCAAATCAACCTTGTGAGGATCCCTCCACAACTTAAGGAGCTAGCTTCAAGGATTCCTGAGAACTCTCCATTGACCGAGAGACATGGTCGTCTACTCAACTTGGTCACCTCCAACACAGATGAGGATATGATGAAGGTGCTTTTTCAGTTCTTTGATCCTTTGCACCATTGCTTTACATTCCCTGACTATCAACTAGTTCCTACTTTGGAAGAATTCTCCAAACTCTTGAGGATTACCATTCTCAATAAACTACCTTTCAACGGTACGGAAAGAGATCCAAAACCAGAAGAGATTTCTCAAGCTTTACACTTGCACTCATCTGATGTCCCAACCCATTGGGAAACAAGGAGTGGTGTCAAAGGTTTCTTAGCAAAGTTCCTGTTCGAGAAAGCCCAAAGTTGTTGGAATTCCTTGGACTTGCAAGACTTTGAGGAAATTTTGGCTCTCCTCATCTATGGGATGGTTTTGTTTCCAAATCCCGACCAGCTCATAGATGTGAACACCTTCAAAATCTTCATATCCTGCAACCCGGTGCCTACATTTCTAGGGGATATCCTACACTCTTTTCACACTCGCACAATGAGGATAAGAGGTGTCCTTATGTGTTTCGCTCCTCTCTTGGCAAGATGGTTTACTTCTCATCTTCCCAAATCAGTATTAAAGAATGAGCAAGGTTTAAGGTGGTCACAAAGGTTAATGACGCTCAAACATCCAGACATTCATTGGTGCTCTTGATCCAAAGAGAATGTTATCATTGTTGACCGTTGTGGAGAATTCCCTAATGTCCCTTTACTTGGCATAAGGGGAGGTATCACCTACAACCCATGTTTAGCCTTAACACATTTTGGTTACGCCCGAAGGGATGGCCCGCACGAGTTGCTGATTCAAGGTTTGGTATTCGACTACGACAACAACGATCAAGGTCTTCGCCGGAAATTTATCCGAGCTTGGAGGATGTTAAACACGTGGATAGAAAGACTTTGGGGCACAAGAATTCCACCCCTCTTGAGCCTTGCCTCAAATGGGTACGAACTCGTTCTCAGAGTCTTATGATGCCTTACCCTTCCATACTCCGGATAATCATTGAGCCTGTTAAGGAAGGAGATGTTTTATACACTATCCTACATCCTGACATGCCCACATCTCTTGAAGACCTCCAAAGGGATTGGATACAAATTAAAGGAGAGCGAGATACGTTCGAAGCCCAATTCTACGCAAGCGAGAATAAGGTTTTGGAACTCACTAGGCTACTTCATGAGGAGCGGACTCTGAATGCCTACATTGCGCCAAAGAGGATTCGTACTACCTTTTTATCTTAGGGTTTTTGTATTATTTTGTCCAAGGAGAATTGATGTACTCAAACTTTATCTTATTAATATAACGTGTGTTTCCTTTTTTGTCTAAAACAAATTTGAATCTTTGAAATCCTTGAAAACATGGCACATGCATATATCATTCATCATACCATAAACAGGTCTTTTGCAATAAGTCTCCTCATCTCTCTACTGTTTATTTCAGTAAGATGAACCTCGAGCAAACAGTGAAAGATCTCCAAGCTCAGAATACGCAGTTTCATCAGTTGCTCATGACCCTAGCCAAGGGGCAAGAAGAGTTGAAGACTCTGCTGGCTGAAGAGAGGAAAAAGAAAACAAAGAAGGTAACGGGAGTCTTAAACACGGGGAGAAGATTTCATGAGAAGACAAGAAGGACTCTGAACTTTGCAACAACATCCGGTGAAGGAGGGAGGAAAGGCAAGGAAACAATTGTCCCGTCAGAACCAGAAGAGGAAGAGGAAGAAGAAGACTACTCTGAGGAACAATATCCTCCAGCTGATGACAAGTACAGACATCTCGAAGAGCGGGTGAGCGTGATGGAAATCCAAAAGGTGCCTGGCTTGGACTTTGAGGAATTGGGTTTGGTGTCGGGGATTTTGATTCCTCCAAAATTTAAAGCACCTGTATTCGCCAAATATGACGGAGTTTCATGCCCTAAAATACATCTCCGGTCATATGTGATGAAAATTCAACCCCATACCGCTGATAAAGACTTATGGGTGCACTTCTTCCAAGACAGCCTGTCTGGGACTCAACTTGACTGGTTTTACCAACTAGAAAGAGCTAACATTCACAATTGGGAAGATCTTTCCACAAATTTCTACAAGCAATATCAATACAATGCTGATTTGGCGCCTACCCGTACTCAACTCCAGAGTATGGCCATGGCCTCCAATGAAGGTTTCAAGGACTATGCGAAAAATGGAGAGATTTGGCTTTAAGAGTTCAACCCCCTCTGTCTGAGAGAGAATTGGTAGACATGTTCTTGGGCACCTTGTTTGGTCCATTCTTCAATCATTTAATCGAAAGTTCATCTGCGGGCTTTACTGAACTAATTTTGACCGGAGAGAGGATAGAAGTCGGTATAAAAAATGGAAAGATTCAGAAAGACACATCTTCTTCTACAGTTGTAAGGAAGCCTTTCATCAGGAAGAAAGAGGTAGTTATTGTATATCCACAAAGAAACCAAGATAGGGCCGAACGCCGACCAATGGTGGGGGCTGTTATGATTCCTAAGCCCGTGTCTGATCAACAAAGAAGTAATCAACCAAGGGTGGAAAGGCCAGTCAGGAAGTTCACCTTAATTAACATGACTCTGTCTCAAGTATTACCGCATCTTCTAAGATCCAATTTGGTAACCTTGAAAGAAGCTCCAAAAAACCCCAATATAACATCTCCTCATTATCACCCCAATGCCCGTTGCGCATATCATTCTGAAAGTCCTGGTCACAATACTAATAACTGTTGGGCTTTGAAGAACAAAATACAAGACCTCATTGAAGCAAAAGAAATTGAGTTTGATGCGCCTGAGAAGCCAAATGTCATTTCTGCTCCTATGCCCAGACATGGCCATAACACTAATGCCTATGAAGAAGATTTGTTTGTTACCTCAGTGGATAAACTCGTGACTCCACTTATGACTATTAAAATGAACTTGTTGAAAGCCGGTGTGTTCCCGGGCTATAATGAAGTTTGCCATCTCTTCTTGTCCTCACAAACTGGCTGTTTTTTGTTGAAAGTAGGCATTCAGTGCCTGATAGATAACAAAGAGATTTTGTTCGAAAAAACTCCTGTTCCACCTATTCCTGTTGAAGATGTTTCTATCATTACCATTTCCGCCAATTCTTCCAGGGTCTCCACCAAAAGACCCGTTAGGATTACATCAGTTCCGAAAGCAACTCCTTTAATAATCACAATGCCCGAACCAGTCCCATATGAATCAGACAAAACTGTGTCGTGGAATTACAGAGGGGACATTTACTACCATTGTATCAAGCAAGACTGGCCGGTCGCCGAAGAGATAAATTCCAAGAAAGAAGATTCCGACATCAGTAATATTTCCGGAACTAGCAAAATTACCCAAAGTGGTAGGATCTTTTCTCCAGAAATTGCTCCCCCAAAAGCGGTTTCTGGACCCGTAATTATCCTTGGGGCTACTCCAAAGGTAACTCCTACACCCATAATAATCTCTGCAAGTAATCCTGTTGATGAAGCCGTTACAACCCCTATTATCATTCCTACCAACACTCCCGCTGCCGAGACTCGAGGAAAGAGTATTTTGGTTGAGCCTATCCGGACGAAGGCTCAGTCATTGACTATCCCTGAGGCATCCAAGAAAGAAATGGAGGAGACCCTTAGAATTATAAAGAGGAGCGACTACGATGTAGTTCAACAATTGGGGAAAACTCCCTCTAAAATCTCCATGCTAGCACTACTACTATGTTCCGAGGCGCATGCAAAAGCCTTGGTATAGTTCTTAAAAACTGCCCATGTACCTCAAGAGACATCTGCTGATCAGTTTCAAGACTGCGTAGCCATCTTAACTGTGGACAATGGTTTAGGTTTTTCGGATGCTGATCTAACACCAAGGGGAAGAAAGCATAATGAGGCATTGCATGTCTCGGTTGAATGTAGGGGCACAACCTTGGCTCATGTTTTGGTAGACACTGGCTCATCTCTGAATGTATTACCCAAAAAGGTTCTTGATAGACTTGACTGTGAGGGACTGACATTAAAGCCAAGCAACAAAGTAGTAAGGGCATTTGACGGCTCGAAGAGGATGGTGCAGGGGGAAGTGGATATCCCCATAAAGGTTGGAACCCAAAATTTCAACTCAACTTTTTATGTAATGGACATCCGCCCTTCATACTCTTGCTTGCTAGGCCGGCCATGGATCCATAATGCTGGCGCTGTTACCTCTATATTGCACCAAATGTTGAAGTACCCAGTTCAAGGGAAGATTATCACCGTCCATGGAGAGGAAGAATACATGATCAACCATCTCAATTCCTTCAGATATGTGGAATTGGACGGTGAATTCATTGAAACTCCATTTTAACACTTTGAAGAGGTCCCGCAAGAGGTGGCAGTGACCAAGGCTATGTCTCAGATTCCCAAGATTACAAGGCCCCCACTCCGGATGTCATCTCTGAAGGATGCCTAGGCAGTGGTAGAGGAAGGTGGATGTACTATCTGGGGGCAACTCCCAGATATCCCATATAAGTCTGATAAGTTTGGCCTAGGCTTCACTTCAAGTGCTCAAAAGGATGTACGCCGTGCCTGTGCTGGAGGGCTGCCCTTGAAGATCAGCAACCGTGAGGTCAACGCGGTAGAAGATGGTGAAGATGGTTGCAACCTGGAGGAATGGATCTTTCCGTCTGTCAATGGAGAGCTCAACAATTGGGAGTCTAGAGACTTCATCCCAATCACTTTCATCCCTCAGTAATTTGTCTTTACATTTTGTTGGATCTGTAATATTCAAAACAATTCGCACTCTTAAAACCTTGTGTCTTACCCGAGGCATAATGGTCCATTTGTAAGGGTTATTATCTCATTTTTCATATGACATCAATGAATCATGGACGTTTCGCATACAACCTTTTGTGCTCATTGTTTTTATTTTACATTTTACTTCCTTTCAAAGATAGCTATACCCTTACACACACCCACACTCACAATGCAGGTATATATCCATTCGGGATCCCTTGGGTAACGATACTACTATGGCCTTTTGTGACTCTGGGAATCTAATCTACCAAGCCGAAGACGAAGGTGAAGAAGATTGTGAAGTACCAGGGGAACTTTCCAGACTGCTACAACAAGAAGAAAGAAACATTCAGCCTCATGAGGAACCCGTGGATACAATCAACCTAGGTACCGAAGAGGACAAAAAAGAGGTCAAGGTGGGTGCCAATCTGGAACCCAGTGTCAAGGAGCGTCTGTTTTGGTTGTTGCATTATTATGTTGAAGTCTTTGCCCGGTCATATGAAGACATGCCGGAACTTGATGCAGACATTGTGGTACATCGTCTGCCTACAAGAGAGGATTGTCCGCCAGTAAAGAAAAAGGTTCGCCGCATGAGACCTGATATGTCTGAAAAGATTAAAGCATAGGTCATGAAGCAATTCAATGCAGGGTTCTTGGTTGTCACCTCTTACCCTCAATGGGTTTCCAATATTGTTCCCGTACCCAAGAAAGACGATAAAATGTGAATGTGTGTGTACTACAAAGATCTGAATAGGGAGAGCCCTAAGGATGATTTTCCACTCCCCCACATTGATATCCAGTTGACAATATGGCACAACACAACATGTTTTTCTTCATGGACGGATTCTCAGGTTACAACTAAATCAAAATGGCGCCCGGGGACATGGAGAAAACAACTTTTGTCACCTAGTAAGGAACATTCTGCTACAAGGTAATGCCATTCGGATTGAGGAATTCTGGGGCAACCTATCAACGCGCCATGGTAGCTTTATTTCATGACATGATACATCATGAAATAGAGGTCTACATAGATGATATGATAACCAGATCACAAACAGAAGAAGAGCATCTTGATCACTTACAAACATTGTTTGAGAGATTGAAGAAGTACAAGCTAAGGTTGAATCCTAACAAATGCACATTTGGGGTACGGTCTGGTAAACTCTTAGGTTTTGTCGTCAGTAATAAAGGTATCAAGGTCGATCCTGCCAAAGTTAAAGCAATACAAGAGATGTCTGCTCCTCATACTGAGAAGGAAGTCATAGGATTCTTGGGACGTCTGAACTATATTGCCAGATTCATTTACCATCTGACAACTACTTGTGAGCCAATCTTCAAACTATTGAAGAAAGATCAAGTAGTCAAATGGAATGACGAGTTCCAAGTTGCTTTTGACAAAATCAAAGAATACTTATAAGAGCCTCCTGTGTTGATGCCACAAGTCGAGGGAAGACCATTGATCATGTATCTGAATGTTTTAGAAAACTCAATGGGGTGTGTATTGGGGCAGCATGAAGAGTCCGGCCGAAAAGAGCATACTATTTACTACCTGAGCAAAAAGTTTACCGACTGTGAAATCAGATATTCACTGCTCGAGAAAACTTGCTGCGCTCTGGCATGGGATGCTCGCTTTCTAAGACAATATATGTGGACTCATACTACCTTGTTGATATCTAAAATGGATCCAATAAAATACATCTTCGAGAAGCCTGCTCTTTCTGGGAGAATAACGAGATGGTTGATGATCCTGACAGAATATGACATATAGTATACTACCTAGAAAGCTATAAAGGGGAGTGTACTAGCTGATCACCTTGCTCACCAAGCTGTAGAAGACTACCGGTCCATGAAGTTCGAATTCCCGGATGAAGACATCATGAAATTAGACAACTATGAAGAATTCAGGCCATATGACGGACCTGAACAAGGATCCCGATGGACCCTGTTCTTTGATGGCGCCTCCAATGCACTCGGAAATGGTATTAGTGTTGTACTCATATCTCCTCAAGGGTGTCATACTCTCTTTACTTCCAGACTCTACTTCAATTGTACAAACAACATGGCGGAATACGAAGCTTGCATCTTTGGTCTCAGGGCTGCCATAGACTTGGGGATCAAATCCTTGGATGTATTTGGAGATTCAGCTTTGGTCATCAGTCAGATCAAATGGGAATGTTACACCAAACACCCTAACCTTATCCCTTATAAAGAACGTCTTTTGACATTACTACCACATTTCAAGAAGATTACCTTCGAGCATTTCCCGCGAGAAGAAAATCAGCTAGTAGACGCTCTAGCCACAATGTCATCTATTTTTAAACTTAATTGGGATAACGAGGCTCCCCATATTGCCATTGAACGAATGGAAGAACCAACACACTGTCACGAGATTAATACTGAAGAAGTAGTGGACCAGCCTTGGTTTCACGAAGTCAAGAGGTATCTCGATGCTCAAGAATATCCAGAAGGAGCTTCAATCAATGATAAAAAGTTCTTAAGGAGATTCTCTGCTAAGTTCTTCCTTAGTAATGGCATCCTGTACAAACACAATCATGACTCTGTGTTGCTTCGGTGCATAGATAAGGTTGAAGCTGAAAAGATCATGGCTGAATTGAACGAAGGCACTTTTGGTACCCATTCCAGTGGGCATACGATGGCGAAGAAAATCCTACGGGCATGCTATTACTGGTCTACCAAGGAAGCAGATTGCTATCAACACTCTCGAACCTTCCATAAGTGTCAAATTTATGCTGACAAAGTGCATGTACCTCCGGTTCTTATGAATGTCTTGACAGTTCCTTGGCCCTATGCTATATGGGGGATTGAAATGATTGGGGAAATCAAGCTGACAGCCTCCAATGGACACCGCTTCATCCTAGTGGCCATTGACTATTTTACAAAATGAGTGGAGGCAGCTTCCTTCGCTTCCATTACCAAGAATGTTGTTTCCCGTTTCATCAAGCAAAAACTTATTTGCCGGTACGCTATTCCGGAAAGGATCATCACTGACAATGGTACAAATCTCAACAACACTATGATCACCACATTGTGCGAGCAATTCAAGATTCAACATCACAATTCTTCTCCCTATCGGCCAAAGATGAATGGTGTTGTGGAGGCCGCAAATAAAAACATTAAAAAGATCATACAGAAAATGACAGTTACATACAAAGACTGGCATGAGATGTTACCATTCACTCTCCACGAGTATCGTACCACGACTCACACATCAACCGGGGAAACACCCTATTCTTTGGTTTACGACATGGAAGCCGTCTTGCCTATTGAGGTTCAGATCCCCTCTCTGAGGATTACGAAAGGATGCAGGATTGAACAAAGACGATTGGATCCAGACTCGACTTGATTAACTGAATTTGATTGATGAAAAGAGACTTTCTATTGTTTGCCATGGTCAAATGTATCAAAAACGAATGATCAAGGCTTTCAACAAGAAAGTCAGGCGCCAAGTGTATCAAGTCGGAGACCTAGTGATCAAACGCATCATCTTGCCACAAGGTGATCCCAGGGGCAAATAGACTCATGCCTATGAAGGACCATTTGTAATCAAAAACATATTCTCTGGTGGAGCAATGATCTTGACCACCATGGATGGTGACGACCTGCCACATCCTGCAAACGCGGACATAGTCAAAAGATACTACGCATAAGAGACCCGCTAGGTTAACACACCTAGTCAAAACAAGGGCATCCTGGAGAATAAAAAAGGTTTGGGCAAAAGTTAGGGATAAAACAAAAAATTTGTACACCCGACAAGTTGAAAACCCGAAAGGGCGACTTGGGTAAAAAAGGGTTTCCCGGTGGACTGAAAACCCGGAAGGGAGGTCCAGGAAAAATTTAGGGAATTAAGGCGTACGACTATGTCCCATTGGATCACTTCATGGACAAACATTAGCTTCCACTGACAAACTCAGAGGTTCTAATCAGTTCAATTATCTTTGGGCGAGGCAATAAATAGACAAGATGCTCAGAGATACGAAGGCTATAGCAGAATGGGAACCCCACAGGATTTTTTACACATAGCTATCTTTTCTTTGTATCAAAATTTTTCTTTTTTTTTATGACAGCGTTCTCTTACTAGAATGTTTGTCCCCTTGTACAAAAACACTTACTCAAAGTCAATACAAATATGTCCCTTTGAAAGTGAAAAAACTATTTGTCTTTTCTTTACGCTTGTGTTTTGTTTACGAAAACGTCCAATGATTCATTTTTGAACATATGCATTTGAATATAATTACTGTTTACAAATAAACAAAATGAAAAGAGGCAATTACTGATAGGTTGAAAGGATAGGGAAATATCTCTATACTATTCCTTAAGTAATCCCCTGCAGTACGTTGTTTAAATCCCCAGAAGAACAAAGCTTCAAATTGTTGATCCTCGGGAGAAGTCGTCAAATTTCTCAGGATTCCCCAATAGGATTTCGCAAGCAGTACATGACATTGCCCTTACAATAGAGTTTATTTCTCTCAGCGGAAATTCATCAATACTTTAACTTCAAGACACGAAGACTTACATATCCTCAGCAACAATCAGGGATTTATTTTCCTTAAATCCAACTACAAGGCAGAAAATTAGATCGCATACGCATACATTGCATCCATATATCGTAAACATTGATAAAGCAAATGCATTGCATCATACATTTCATGCAACATGACTTTGTGTTTTAGCTAACATTTTACCCTTTTCAGGATAATATTAGCAACTACCATTAACAATGTTCAATCTACAGATACAGTTCAGATACGCTACAGATATGGATGCCATCCTGATACTCATTCAGATTCAACCTGCTGATACAGTTCAGATACGCTCCAGATACGGATGCCATCCTGATGCTCATTCAGATTCAACCTGCTGATACAGTTCAGATATGCTCCAGATACGGATGCCATCCAGATACTCATTCAAATTCAACCTGCTGATACAGTTCATATACACTCCAGATATGGATGCCATCCTGATACTCATTCAGATTCAACCTGCTGATACAGTTTAGATACACTCCAGATGCGGATGTCATCCTGATACTCATTCAGATTCAACCTGCTGATACAGTTCAAATACGCTTCAGATACGGATGCCATCCTGATACTCATTCAGACTCAACTTTCAGATACAGTTCAGATACGCTCCAGACACGGATGCCACTCTGATACTCATTCAGACTCAACTTTCATATACAGCTCAGATACGCTACAGACACATATGCCATTTTGACATTCATTCAACTTTCAGATACAGTTCATATACGCTCCAAACACGGACACAATTCTGATACTCATTCTTTCAGCTTAAAGATTACAATTCAACAGTCACTCTTGGATGGCATATTTAAGCCCATCTCCCATAGCTTTCTATCACCTCTCCAAATGGCATCTATAAGCCCATTCCTTCTATCATCGCATCGCCGAGTGCAACTTTCTGGGCACTCTAGAATCCAATCATCTTCCACCTTCGAGTCACGAATGGCAAAACTTGCCAGTCTAACTCTTCAGGTTTAAGAAGATTGAACAGGGGCAGCTGTTGTACCCCAAAATTTTCCCTCTCACTTATCAAGGATTTTCACAAGATCTCTTTGACTCAAGACTGCATTAGGGTTTGACCAGCTCAAGGCACCTCCTCATGCACTGAAGACCAAAATTAGGGTTTGAGTTTGCACAAGGATTTTTGGACTATCAATGCTTCATGTGACTTCCAAGGATCATTATGGACCCCTAAGATTACTCATGTCAAGTTTCAAGCTTTGAATCACACTTTTGATCAGCCAATTGAACAGTTGACCTAAAAATCAACTATATTGGGGAAAAGTCAACCATGGCCAATTTAAAGTAAAACTTCATAATTTTTGATCCACATCAACATCTTAGAACCATATGTATCATTTGATCAAGTTTGGACCACAATTCCTCAAGAAATTTGATCAAATCCTCAAAAGGGCAAAATGGTCAAAATTAGGGTTTTGACTGAGAAAAGGAAATTTCTGGTTCTTGACCTAGCAAATGATCAATTGGTTTGAAGTATGATTTCAAGATTTCAATTACATCATTTTGACCTAATAGCATGATTCAAAATATTACAAATCCATTGAATTGACAAATGAATTTTTCAGTCAACTGATCAAAAGTCAACTATATATTGAAAAGTCAAACTTTGACTTTTTGGTCAAAGTCAAATGCCAAAGATCACAATTCATCAAAACATGTCAAAATGTGAAACTTGTTCATCAAGAAATCAAGGATTCAAGATTTTGTTTTGAAAAGTTGAAATTTCTTAACTTAGAAATTTTTCTAAGTATAGAAAATTTCTTATTTTTTCTCAACTTTGAGCCAAATTTCCACCATGAGGCAAGATGATTCAAAGGAAACTTCCAACATGAAAGTTGTAGATCCCCATGAAATATACAACTTTTCTCACACAATTTCTCCTAAAAATTCGATCTCAAGATATGATTTTGTGAATACATGCTCATGAACTAAAATAACTTAGTGAAATTTTGCCCTAGTTAGGCAGATTTTTGACCTAACTTCATGCAAATTTTTCATATAGTTCCAAAGGGAATTTTCAAAAGAAATTCAAAGATGAGTTGTAGAGAACAATGTAAGATTTCCAAAATATCCAAGAACTACTTGAGATTATTCCTGAGTAGGGAGAATCGAAGAGATGAAGTTGGTGATTTATCACTTTGATTTCAAGCCATTTTGTGAAGCACATTGGATCCAATCCTCAAGCATGCTGAACAAATCCTACTTTGCAGGCTTCTAACTTGAATTTCACTTCATAATTAAATGTTTTCACAGTTGTTGGAAGCTTTAAGCCAAGCATTGAATGCATTGTACAAGATTAATTCCATTTTTGGGAGAAAGGCAACATTGCCATTTTGGAAAAGCAAGCTTTATGCAATGTCAGCTTGCATTGAGCCTTGCATTGAGCCTTGCATTTGTTTTTTCTGCATAAAAACACTCCACTCCATCAGAACAAGTATGTTTAAAGGTCTCAGCCCCCCTACAAGCTTGGTACTATACCTTGGAACCATGTTTGCTAGCTTTGCTTCACAAACAAGAAACCAAGCAAACATGTAAGTTTTTCAAATATGTGTTGTTACAAGACTTAAGACCACTTGCTTATAAATAGACACACTATTTGCAAGTTGAAAAAAAGGCTAAGACTCCAAAACACTCCCAAACACTCTGCAACTCAGAATCTGCCATAGCTTGACAGTTTTGAACCTTACATAGCCATCTCCAAATCCCCTCGTGCGTATTGAGTTTTAACCATCCAAACACTTAATATACATCATATCTAAGTGATCTAGACCCCTGTTCCATCACTTTAACTCCTCCTCCACCATCCACCATTTTCAAATATCAAGCTTGCAGGTTGACTTGAGTAGAGAGATTCAGAGACTTTCAGGATAAAGTAAGGATTGGAATACACTCAGGGAGGTCCAGGCAAGCTAAACAGATCCTCAGGCCTTCTCAAAACTTGCTCAAACTCCATTCACGATCTCAGCTGCAAGAGGTAAAAACTCAAACTTCTATATCTTCGTACAAGCATCATTTGTTCTTGATTTGTGAAAGCAAAATGTAGATATCCATGCTCTAAAGCTAACCATGTTCATAGTTTTCATTTATATTAACTGTACATAGAGAATTTTGGATTTGAAATTTCTGCAAAAAAATAGGTTTCAAATTAGGGCCAGTAAAATTAGATCTTATCTTTGACTTTTAGTTTACATAAATTATATGGTTGAACTCATGGGAAGAAACACTATAACTTTCATGTTTGAACTTTCCATTTTTATGGAGAAAGGAAGAAGATACAGGTGATCCGGCCATGACTCAAGGTTGAAGATGAAGTTGCCTTCAGGAGGCATTTTCTAATATATATTTATGTTTGTGTTTATATAAACGAATGTACAGCCACCCCAGTGGTAAGGCAGCGCGCGTAAATGCTAGAGGTCACGGGTTCGAGCCTTAGCGCGCTGCCTTTTGCATTTTCTCACTTTTTTCACTTTTTTTTGTCTCTTGCAGCGCTGGGCCTCCAAATCTTGGACTTTTTGTTTTTCTAACAGTTATCCCTCTGTCTGCTTGTGACACCGTTGGCCCATATCATTTTATTTATTTATTTTATTCTTATTTTATTTTCTTAAATATATTTTTCTTAACATTAAAAATCATAAAAAATATGAAAAAGATAGATTTATATTTTGGCTTGTTTTATTTTATTTTTCTCACATAAAATATTTTTATTTAGTTATATATTATCTATTTTTATTAAATAAACTTTGTATATTAAATTATAACTAGTTTAATATTTATTTTTTCTTTATACCCATTAAATATTTATTTTAATATAAAAAAAGACCAAAAATACCTTATAATGCCATATATTATTTTCAAGACAAAAAATACAAATAAAAAAAATACTTTTTTCATAAAGAAACTTATTTTCTTTTAATCAAATAGAATTAGGGTTTATTCAAAAACCTTTTCTTAGATAATTCCTTTCCTTAATTAATTTAAGTTAATCTTGATTTACTTATTTTCTAATTAAGTTTTAGGTTAAAGCTTTTCCATATAAAAAACCAAACAAAAATCTTCTTTGCATTTACACATCTTTGCATATATAATTCATCTTGTATACTATTTATTCCAATTATTTGTACAAATTCAATTTGGTTGTAATAGATTAATTATGTTTATATTATTGTAATCCCCATTCATAAATTGTATACCCCCCCACAAATTTTGTAATAGCGTAGTAACTTTAAATTTCGCAATTTATCGCTTTTATATAACATGCTAGTAATTAGGGTTTGTATGGGAAGATAAAAATCAATCAAATAGAAAACCTTAATTCAAGACAAAATCAAGCATGAAAATGACACACTTGCACACAAGCACCCCTAGGGTTACTCCACTTGGTTGCCTTATACAAAATGGCCATATTACGCATGTAAGGTGTCTTAGCAAAAACAAACAAATATAAGATCATAATCCTTCGATGACGCTATTCAAAGTTGCCTTGCCAAATGATATTAGTCCCTCAAAAAATTCTAAGATACTTTGCAAACCTTGCTAATCATAGCTATACGATGACCCACACCCGTCCCATTTACATCCAAAGATAGGGTTGCTTACCAAATCAAGACAACAATATTAAAGGAAAAGAAAATGAACAAGAAAGACATTTGAGTAGATAAATTGCTTTTAGTTACTTGCTCCATTTCAAAATAAACCTCCTTGCTATTCTCAAAACAAACCCACACATTTTCAAAACATCTTACAAACATTAGAAACATTTTCAAAAGATCAAACATCTTTGTATACATTCTTATGAACGAGAATCATTACAAAGATTGCCTAAACAATGGCCTCTTTACAAAATACTTTAAAAAACCACACAAAGCACAATTTCAAACAAAAGAAAGTGATCTAGCAAGTAACTAAGAGCCCATGGAAAACCATGGATAAAAAGGGTGCTAATACCTTCCCTTTTTATAATCTACCCCCCGAACTCAAGAAACAATCTCAAAGGTCTTTCCTATGCTTTTCCACCTTTCCTTTTGGATAAAAGAAAAGTCGATGGCGACTCTTGCTAACCGCAACATTTGCGATAAAATGCAAAACAATCAATTCAGTTCTCCCACCGTATCATAAAAGCGTATCACTATGTCCCTTTGGATCACCTTGCGACCAAACTTCAGTATCAACTATCAAGCTCGAACGACACCAATCAATCCAGTCAGCTTCGGATAAGCAGCAAAGCTATGAGACGCTCGAAGACATAACAGCAATAGCAGAATTAAAACTGAATGGGATTATTACACATACCTGTTTTCTTCTCTTTGTACACAATATTGTATAACTTTCATTTCCACGGCAGCATTCTCTTAATAGAGCGTCAGCCTCCTTATACAAAAACGCCTGTTATAGGCCAACTTCGAAATTAATACAAGTCACTTTTACAAAACCATTTGTTTTTCTTTTTCTATTTTGTTTTTCAAAAACGTCCAATGATTTATTCTTGACATATGAATTTGAATATGATTGATATTCACAAATATTTGCATAAGAAACGAAAAGACAGTTGCTTATAACTTAAGAAACAGGGGCAAAACTAAAAAACCATGTCAATCCCGACAGTTACTCCTTCCGGCAGGTACAGGGGCAGAGACAACTTTGAAACGAAGTCACCATTACATGCGTTCCCGTGACATCTACACGCCCGACAGAGTAGAAGTAACCAAAGCTTTGACATCAGCTTCCCCAAACAGGAGCTAGTTTCCCCAGCGAAGTTCCTTCAGAGAGCTGACGTCTATATTCCCCAGCCGAATTTTTATAATCGCAAGCGGTTCATAAAGTTTTCTCCCGAGCAGAGTTTATTTCTCTGAATGCGGAAGCTTAATCCCCAATAGAGTTTATTCCTCCAACTACAGAAATTCATCCCCGGGCGAAGTTTTTTTCCCCGAATTGGTAAAATATTCCAGTAACGCATCTCCTCTCGCAAACAGAGTTATTCCCCCGCAAGGTTATTCTCAAGCAGAGTCTCTCCCCGGCAGGATATTTGTAAACAAGGATTAAATCCACAGCATAGTCATCTCCATTCACCACCCCCATCGGAAATGAAGAATTCAGCTACTCCAATACTCTTCAACAATAGTCTGGGATTTATTTCCCCCGACTAAGGAATACCGTAATAGCATCCCATATCCATACATCGCGGCATGCACATACATATTGCATATAATACAATCTCATTTATTTAGAGAACATCATCACAATGCATTTCATACATCATGACATTGCATACGACTAACTCTTTACCTTTCAGGAAAGGACCAAATCAACAAGCTACGTCTAACCAAGGACTATTCCAGGATTTTCCTCAGAAAGATAATCCTAAGATCTCTCTGCTCACTATGCCGATAGAAGAGACTCCAAGAATTTCGTCTGGGTCAGTTTAATCTCTACTAAGACTCTCCTGATTACTATGCCAGTCAAAGTTACCCAAGATATCTCTGCTCACTATACCGATGGAAGAGGTTCCAAGACTTTTGTCTGGGTCAGTTGAATCCCTACTAATATTCTCTTGATTACTATTCCAGTCAAAGTTACCTAATATCTGTCTGCTCACTATGCCGGTGGAAGAGGTTTCAAGACTTTCGTCTGGGTCAGTTGAATCGCTACTAAGATTCTCCTGATTACTATGCCAGTCAAAGTTACCCAAGATCTCTCTGCTCACTATGCTGGTGGAAGAGGTTCCAAGACCTCCATCTGGGTCAGTTGAATCACTACTAAGATTCTCCTGATTACTATGCCAGTCAAAGTTACCCAAGATCTCTCTTCTCACTATGCCGGTAGAAGATACTCAAAGACTTTCATCTGGGTCAGTCGAATCGCTACTAAGATTCTCCTGATTACTATGCTAGTCAAAGTTAACCTAAGTTTTTCCCTGGGTCAGATAAGTCGACACTAAGATCTCTCTGATTACTATGCCAGTGGAAGATGTACCAAGCCTTTCGTCTGGGTCAGTTGAATCGCTACTAAGATCCTCCTGATTACTATGCCAATTAATGTTAATTCAAGGCCTTTCCCATGTTTAGTCAAATCGACGCTAAGATTTCTACCCCTGTTGAAGACAACTTGAGACCTTTCTCTAGTTCAGTCAAATTGATACTAAGATTTCTATTCCAGTTAAAGAAAATATGAAGCCCGAAAACTGACCGGATAATAGTCAATCAACAATTCAAGACATTGTGAAGCCCGAATCCTGACTATATAACAGTTTAATCTCATTTCCTCAGTAAGTCGCTGTGAAGCCTGGAATACGACCAAATAGAAGTCAGCCTTATCATCCTCAACAAGTCACTCTGAAGCCTGGATCCTGCCCAGATAGCAGTTCACTTCCATCTCTTCAATCAAGAGATGACTCCCCAGTAGAGTAATGGACAAACTAAAGCTCCTAGACTCTATTCCCCAAGATAGAGACCAACATTACTCAGCGAAGGCCACCCTAACAACAAGAACAGGAATTCCCACGAAGGAATATCTAATGAAATCATAATTGTTTTGGATGGAATCTTTAAGCCCATCTCCTAAGACTCTCTGTCACCTTCTCTGGATGGCATCTGTAAGCCCATTCTCGGCGTCATCAACCGTCAGTTTTACCTCATGCGAGTGCAAATTTCTGGGCACTCTAGTGTTCAATCATCTTCCACCCTCAGATCACGAAAGGCAGACACGCCAATCTAAATCCTCAGGTTTAAGAAGATTGAACAGGGGAAGTTGTTGTACTCCAAAATTTTCCCTCCCATGTTCACATAAAACATACTCCTAGAGGTCCTCAATTGCTCAAGTTGACTAAGGATTGACCAGACAAATCCTCCTCCTAAGAATGAGTCTCAAACTAGGGTTTCACTCCTTATCAATATGGTTGAGTTCGAAGGGTCCCAAATGGTCTGCATTGTCCTAATATGTCCTCTAGGTCATCCATTCCAAGTTTCCTGCCTTGCACAACAAGTTTGCTCAGTCAACTGCTCAAATGCCAAAAAATCAACTATACTAGGGCAAAAGTCAACTGTGGCCCAAATACAGTCAAACTTCAATATTTTTGGTCAACATCAATATTTTGAAGTATCATCCATCATTTGATCAAGGGTTGATCATTATTCCTCAAGAAATGCTCCTAACTCATCAAAAGTCAGAAATGGCAATTTAGGGTTTCTATAGGAAAAGTCAACCAAACTTTGACCAGGCATAACTTTCTCATACTTTTTCAGAAATTTTCCAACCAAGGCTCATTTTGAATAGAATCCAATTCCCTACAACTCCTCTTCATCCCTCAAGGTCAAGAAATGCTTCAATCAAAAGATACAAGTTCATACATTATAGGTCATTTAAAAAAGTCAACAAAAACACCTTTTGGGTCAAAGCTCCTTACGTGAACATGGAAGATCCAATTGAGATGAAACCAAAAGGGTTGTTTATAGAAAATCCTAAGCTTTCTAAAAAGTCCAAGAACACCCTCTTAGGGTCAAAAATGAGAGAGATATGCATTGCTAAAGTTGACCAAATTTTGGTAATGTGCATAAAGTCAACATTGATCAAAATTGATTTTTTTCGAAAGGGGCCCATGTTTTCTTGTTTGAAACCTGTTATGGCCCACGCCCCTTGATCTTATCCACTTATAATTTTATTATTTTTATTATTTGTTTTGATTTTTTATTCATTTAAATCAAAATAAATCAATTTAAATAGTGGAGTAATGAAATAAAATCCAAGATTTGATTTTATGAGCATATTATGAGTCAATGAGCAGCTGGCAACTCAAAGATTTTAGTGCAAGGAATGATTGGAACAAATATAGCATAATTTGGCCAAATTTAGAAATAAAAAATACATGATGCAAATCAAATCTTTTTTCACAAATGTTCAAAGATTGTGTTCAGTTTTGTTGACCTAATTCACTCTACTATATATCCATAACATTCCCAGATAAAGAGTACAAGGATTGGCCGTGTGAATTGGGAGAACAAAACTCAAATTTTTGTCAAAAATGTGGGGGTCGGATTTTTATCCACAAGGAGATTCAAAGCATCCTGAGACTTGCAGTCGATTTCTGGAGGTACTTTGAAGCCAATTGGATCATTCCCACGCGTTAAAGCACCCAGAAGCGCCCCATACAGAACCACAATTTTCCCTTAATTTCTTGAATTTGATTTTGAACATACGCGCATGATAAATGAATTTTAACTACACATTCATGTTTGTCTAATCATTTAGCACATATTGCCATAATTAATTATTTGTTTTGGTACATGTATGAGTAAATTCCATTATTAGGGTTCAGAGCTTCGTTTTAGGGTTTCTTGTTACAGGTGAAATTAAGCCAAAAGAAGAGTACCATTGTACTCACGAGATCAAGCCCAATTGATCTATGTACTTAGATTAAATTTATGCTGCTTGGTTGTGATTTTTGAGATTTGCAGGTTTATAGTTACAACATGTTGTCCGTAGGTAAAGGTCTGGACCTAAAACGACAGTCCCTTGGAGAAGATGATTGCGTGTCAAAGCCTGAGTGGGCAGTTTGAAATTTGCACGCGTTTTGTTGTAGTCATTTACCACTATTCCATATATTATATTTTGTTTATTTATATTAACAAAAGATCAAGTGGCCCAGTGGCAAGCAGGAAGGGTTTTCGAGGCGCACGTATAGGAGGTCAGGGGTTCGACCCCTGCCTCCAACGTTCTCTATTTTCTTAACATGTACTTGCAGATTCAGTGCTATCATTCCCAGTGCGTTAACCATACGCCTAAGATTCATCACCATCAGATCATTCCTTGGCCAAATCTCACGCCTCCAAGAAGCAGCCACATGATGGACCTCCTAGCTTGTTCCACACTGGATCTCACGTGCGTATTGGGCTCACAGGATTGGGCTTGGCAGAATTCAGCATCAACAACCTCCCATCTGGGCCTACACCCCCTTAGGCCTAATTCCTTCACTTTTTAATTTTACTATTTTTATTTTGTTTAATTAGTTTAATTTCTTGTTAAATCATTTTTTTTAATAAAATCAGAAAATCATCACAAAAAAATAGGACTTAGTTTTTTTAATAAATTAATTTTTGCAACTTAATTAATTTCATCAACTTTAATTTGTTTCATTAATTTTAAAATTAATTAGAAAAATTAGGTTAAATTTCAAACCTTTTCATAAAAAAATATAAAATATTTTAATGTTCAAATTAGTTTTTTAGGGTTTTGCACTTTTTTCAATTTAAATTCTCGCGCTTTATTATTTTTGCCGTACGATTTATTTTTCATTATTAATGTGATTGCTTCGAGATTGTAATAGTTTTAATTAGGTTATTTACTGTCGTTCCCTATTTACTATTTAATCCCCAAAGTTTTGGATCATGAATCCCCATTCCCCGAAGCCTTGTAATAATTAGATTTACTTTTCCGCTTTTACTTTCTGCAAATATATAAACTATTTAGATGTATGCGTAGGGTTGTATGCAAAAGATCAATAATTTGAAACAGTAGAAAACCATAACCGTGCAAAGATAAATAACTGAAAAACAATCACACGCACATGCGCTCCCCTAGGGTATCACCACTCCGGTTGCCTTCAGTAAACGGTCATGAAGTATAGGGAGTTTTAGTGGTTGCCCTCTACTCCCAAAAGATAAAAAATAACCCATTCGAGTGTTGCCTCAGAAAGATATTTAGGACTATATGGTAACTACTAAGGTTTCCTAACCATTGCTTCAATGACCGTACGTCCCTTTCGATAGTCCCTCAAACATCCAACGGCTAGGGTTACCTACTCACTAATAGTAAGATAACACGGTCTAAAGGATATGAGGAAAATGACGCCTTTTTTCGAGTAGGTAGATAACTGTTAGGTACTTGCTCAAACCAATTTTCACACCACACTTTCAAACATAATTTTCAAACAAAAGTTTTCAAAACGCTTTATCACACTCTTGAGAACCGATACAAGAGTTACCATAAAGTGAATCGCCGCACTAAGGCAATTTTTCAAAGCTTTTCAAAATAGACAAACACAAGCAATTTCAAAAATGAGCAAGTACCTAAGAGCCCATGGAAAACCATGGATGGAAAGGGTGCTAACACCTTCCCTTTCCATAATCTACCCCACGTACTCAGAAATCTCGAAAAAAGGTCTTTTTCTATTCTTTTCACCCTTTCCTTTGTAGGATAAAAGAAAAGTCGATGGCGACTCTTGCTTACTGCGAAATTTGCGAACAAAAAAGACAAACTAGTATTAACAGTCGGTTCTACCACTGTATCACAACACTTAATTCGGATGAACCAATAACAAGCTGATTTATTCTTTAAAATCAAAAAACTTTTTATTGATAAGCAGTGGAATTTACATACTCAACTTAAATTCACTTAACATCTTTTATTCAACTAAAACAACTTCAAGACAACAATTATTTCATGTAATCAACTTAAAAATTCAGCAACTGAAATAATATCAACAACTAAAGATCAAGTGTACATCCCCCTGAGTGCTACGTATCAGAGCAGCGACACCGACTCGAACTAACGAGGTAACAACTATCCTTCTTGATTACCTGCACGTTACCAACAGAGGGCAACATTCAAACAGAAGGGGTGAGATATCAAAGAATATAATAAGTCGTATGATAAATAATATATTAAATTGGATCATATGAAATCACCACTTCACAACTTACAAACAACTTTAATCACAACAAAACATCAACACGACATAACTACTAAATTTACAGCTTTTAGATAATACTTGTCACAACAAGTCAACAACATAAAGAAATAACAAATATATCTTCACCACAACTAAATATGCAACATCAAATGCGACTCAATTACAATGCACATGCATGTCGTACCATTGGAGCAGAACTCCCAACTTAAAAACGGAGCAGAACTCCCATCTTAAGAACGGAGCAGAATTCCCATCTTAAAAATCTGCCAATAAATAAAGGCATCAACCAGGCATAAGCCTTCTTTGCAGTTTGCCCAGTCAGGCCATCACAGAGTAAGAAAATGTAAGTGAATCAATGAATGCACCATCACATACTCACAACAATCATCATTTGTCGCAAGGCATAAGCCCACATCACCATTATTACCAGTAAATAAAGGTAATTCATCATCATTTAAAATTCTCGACAACTTCGCATTATCAACAAGAATTCACAGAGTCAATCATAACAAAACAACATCTTAACATGAATCAACATTGGCCATAAGCCTAACAATTCAATACCACCAGAAAGTCATATTTTTCATCAAGGTATTCAACACACCGTATCGACTAAAATATACAACAGTTGTTCTGTATAATTATTCAAACAAATCGACTAAATCCTGCTAATTAATTAATTCTCCACTATTATTTTATTACTAATAACCTTTTGTTACTAATTCACATCTTAGTCTCTACCTTAAAGCAACTTATATAATCCACTGTCTCAACCGTAATATTTTACAAACATTCCGCATAATTATTCGGACAAATCAACTATATCCGACTAAATAATCCTCAGCTGAAATTACTAGCATTTCCTACTTTGTACTGTTACTAAATTTCTATACTATTAACATATATTAATTACTATGTCCTTGCTATTTTCCAATGACTTTGTTACTGAAGCTCTTCCAAATACGTACTACTCTATAATCTCATTACTCTGCAATATAAATGAATATACTAACTCTATAACTTAATTGAATGATTCACTGGAACACTACTTTAGTATCCTCCTGACATATTGCTAAACTATTCAACTATATTGGTTTTGGGTTTTCCATTAATTACGTGGACCATTGCTAATTTACCTTAAATTAATTCTACTGTCTATATTCTACCTACCACTTATATATAGATATGTCTTACTATTATTTCTTCTAGTCTAGTAATCATGTATCCTTCAATTAATAATGATGATAGCTATGAAGATTGTTAATTCACTAATAACACAAAAAAAATACATGATTTAAGAAGTATATCAAAGTGCCCCTCAACAGAAAGGTGTGCCACACGACACACCCCCTCTCTCTCCTACATAGTGCTGATCGACACCCCCTTCTCAACAACCATACCGTTCGGCATGTATCCTGTGCCAGTGCCACCCGACACACACACTTGTGCCACTCGGCACAATGTGTTTGTTTCTTTTATTTTCTTCCCAATTTCCTCCGCCCGTTACGAAACCAATACGGTATCAAATTTAACAATACAACACAGTGTCACAGCAACATAAAAATTATACCAATCAACATAGAGTAATTTTTCATAACCAATTCATTGATAAAAACCATATCTCAGTATGAATTACAACAATTAAACACAACAAAAGCAATTTTACAAATCCAATCCCACATACTATTCACCATATACCCTATTATAGAGTCAGAACCCCACCCTTACCTTGGATTGGAGATTGCTCTATAATTTCCGATTGCACCCCACTGCTGCCATAGCTCCAAACATGTATTCTTCTTCTTTTCTTTATAGTTTCCATGTACTGCATCCTTTTCTTTTCTCTTTCGCTAAAACCCATATTTTCTTTGCTGCCACTTCTTATTATCTCCTTATTTCTACCGACCAATATAATAATACTATTACTTTATTATTCTTATCACTACTATTGAGCCTAATATTCACACCACACCTTTTACTATCAACAACACTTTAAATTAAGCCCATAAGAAATAATAATAGTATTATTATAATACTATTTTCCACCACTTAATCAACTCAATAATTCAACTAACTACGCGACAACTTAAATCGATATTTCAATAATAATTCACAACTTCGACAATTAATTCAAAAATAATTTGAAAATATTTAATTAAATAATTAATTAAATATCGGGCGTTACAACTCTTCCCCACTTAGAAAACTTTCGTTCTAAAAAATCTACTCGATACTACCACTCTTAACGCGAATTTCGCATCTAACTCTCTGATCCCCAAGTCGCGTTTGGAAATATTTCAGCCACTACTTTCCTGACATAACAATGCTCAATATGATATAATTCAAATCCACACGTGCTAATAATTCAACATCTCCGCGACATAACCGCTAACAACTTATCAATCACTTCAACAAAATATAATCAACCTTATTCATATCGTCGTATCACTCTTATAGTGACATTAACAGAGCCAACATAATCGACTTCGTCATATTATGAAATATTATTCCTTACTTATGGTAAGCAACAACAATATCACGACAACCATAACAAAATCATTATAACGTCAACTCAACAGTATTATCCAACAAATATACACACAACTCACCATCAACCAACAACCAACAACCACAATAATATCCTTTTAAATCAGAAAATACTTACGAGAAAAAAACACAGTACTCTGGCACATCATTGATAACACGAAATTGTATCGTATTTTTAGCTTGATTTACATTAATTATTTCCCTATTTTTATTTTAATTAAGCTATTTTATATTGGTATTACGCTGGTATTTCTTTGTTTCAGGTATTTTGCCTTAAATAAGCTTATGTGAAGAAAGATGAAGAAATGAATGCAATTTAGTACAAAAATGAAGATAATTGAGCAATGTGGTGCAGATTAGTAAAAGGGGGTGAAAAGAATGAAATTACAAGGCCCAAAAGAAGATTGTACGTGCAAAGGCCCAAGGGAACCCATGTTTCCACTTCAGCTTGAAGGGACCGACCGGCCCACTAAGGGGAACGACCGGTCCGGCCCACTTCAGCTGAGTGGAATGACCGTTCCCACGCCCTTGCTACTTTCACGCCACTTTCCCTCCTCACACGGAACGACCGGTCCCACTTCCTTCCTATATTTTTGCCACTTCCTTATTTTATGGAACGACCGTCTCCACCTTGTTGCTGTTTCAAAACTTCCTCCTCAATTCTATGCACGTTCTCCATTACTTGCTATAATTTAGGAAGACCAAGACCATGCCTTCCTAGAATATTGGAAAGGGAAGTTACAAAGTGGGATTATAAATATAACGTACAAGACCAACAGAAAGGGGTTGGACATTTTCTATTCAACCGTTCAGAGCTCTTTTATTATTTTATTTCATAGTTTTTTTTTAGGCAGTTTCTTTTCTCACAATAGTTTCCACGCCGGAAACTATTGTGTATTTTTTTATTGGATCCAACCTTACGTTAGATCTTAGTATTTTATTTCTTTGTTGTTATTATTATTAAATTCAAGATTCGACGAGTAGATCCAACCGGCTTGTGGTGGAATACTCCAAGGTTTTTGAAGAACGCATTTAATTGAAGTTATTGAAGTTTTCTACATTTCCAGGTTTTTAATTTAATCGCTTTTATTTATTTATTATTATTACATGTTTGTTATTATGGATATGAATTTATATAATTGTTCGCAATTTAATTATCTATGCGTATTTAATTTAATAAACATGTCAGGCTAAACCGATTAAATATCGGTATGTAAATTAACCAAATAACGGGATCCGAGATAAATTGGCTTAATATTATTTTGTAAAAGAAATACCTTTCATGGTTTTAATATTCAATTGAATTGTTTAAGATTTTATAAATCAATAGAACGGAAGTTTGAGGTTTTGAAATTGATTAAGGTTTTTACTAATAGAACGGAAGTTTGAGGCTAAAACCAGATAGTGATTATTAGGCATTGTTTTTAAAGAGGCGGAAGCATTTTAAAAACAATTAAATTTTATTCTGTTTTCAAAAATTGCTTTTGAATCCGGCGGAGTGACGAAAGCACACGTTAGGGTATTAATTGCATAATCTGAACTAATAAAACGGAAGTGTGAGGGGAAGGTTTTTAAACAAATAAGGTTTGCTTAAAGGTAATTTTTGATCAACTTAAATAAAAGCCAATGGAAATTCGGAACCCAAAGTTAGGTGAAATACATACCGGTATTTATAATTAAATTTATAACTAGATTTAGTTTTTATTTCCCCCTTTACAATTAAATTATTATTAGCCTTAGCTTTACATAGTATCCTAAGAACGCGGTAGGTCGATTTATAGTCCCTGTGGATTCGATATCTTTAAAACTACGCGATAGGACTGTGCACTTGCAGTCTGCAGATTTATAGACATACAAAGTCGCGATCAAGTTTTTGGCGCCGTTGCCGGGGACTATTTAAGTCGATATCGTAACTCTTATAGTTACACCGTAGAGACTAAGGCATTCTTTCATAAATTACAATGTATCACCCAAACTCTTTCTATAACTTCCAACCTCAGTATTTCGAGGTACCACAACAATCTCATAAATCTGATCTCGAAATACTATTGGAAGGTTTCAATGCATCACAAATTCATTCTCACCCGAATTATCTCCCCAACTACCAATCCCAATATTCTGAGGGATCGCAAGAATCTTATACTTCCAACCTAACTTATTCTCAACCAAATTTCCTCTACAATCATCACGCCCAATATTCTGAGGAATCGTACGAGCCCCAAAATCCAGTTCTCAACGCATTAATGAAAGATATGGATGGGACACTGCATCGCTCTAGGCTAGAGACTATGAAGATGAAGCATTTTGCAGAAACACTAAAAGCAAGGCAATTTCACTTTGAGGAACCACAGGAGTTCGACAATTTCGGCCTCACAACATCAATGGAGGATTTCGAAGAGACGCTAACTCACTCTAGACTAGAATCTATGCTAGAGAACTTTATAGAGACACAGAATATCCAAAATGAAGCGATAAGAAATCGAAGCCTTCAAAATGATGAAACCCTTAGGCGGCTGAACAATGCGGTTGAGTCCCTCGTGACTCACAACATGACCTTGGAGACCCAAATCTCCATGCTTGCACAAAACCCTCTAGGACCTTTCCCCGAGGAGCATGTGGATGTTGAAGCAACCGTTAGTGAAAAACAATTTGAAAGCCCTGAGAGTGATAATGAGTTTGGGGATAACGATATCTTAGTTGAGGAGAGTTCCGAAAATAACAATCCGCTAACGGAACCCAATAAGGAGGTTGATGAAGTTATAGAAGGAGAAGAAGCGCCTATTGTTATTCTAAATCACTACACCCCACTGATTCCTTCCCCAGAAAGTTTTAGGGAAACTCTGGTAAACTCCCAATCTAAAACATATATAGAGATATGGAAAATCGTCCACACCAATGCACCATTATTCAAAGTCTCGCATAAATACAGAAAATCAGAAGACCATAAAACCAAGGAGATAATTACCGCTAAAAGGATAAGGTTAACCTTTGAGGTGGTGGATGAAATTACTAAGCCCAAACTTGAAAAGTTGATACTTAGGATAGATCCGGAACCACCACCACAAGCTCAAAAGAACGAACTACCCTATAGAAGAAAGAAAAGGAAAGGTGAGGGATATGTGAGATGGCTTGATAAGTGGCCATGGAAAACAATCATCACTAAAAGTTCGACTGAGGAGTCACTCTCGAGAGAACCACCGTGAGCACTTATATTCCTGAACCGTCGAGCTGTTGACGTTAAACCAAGCGCTGTGTGGGAGACAACCCACGAATTTTCTATTCCTTCTTAATTTCAAATTTTTAATTTCAGAATTTGAATTTCCAGAATTTAATTTTGTATTATTGCTTTTGTTTTCGGTATAATGCAACTTCTATTTCCCTTAATTTCATGCAATTTTATTTCCTACTATACTGTCTTAATTTTGGTTGTACTTATAGTGTCTATAATATACATTCCTATATAACACTAACGTGTGTATGTCACACGTATTAAAACCAGTGTTATTTTAGGACTGTTATATCTACTATTAAGACCTATCATTATTAAAATGGTTATATCATTATTAGAATGGTTATATCAAACCTGTCCCGTTAGAAAATGCATATATATATTTGTTCCCATATCTGCTCCTAAACCAAGGCACATGCATCTGTTCAAAGTGTGAGATTCTCTGCATGCATGCAGGAAAAGATACAAAGCATGAGATTCTCTGCATTGAGACGCCCGCCCCAAGGCTCTGAGACCCCCGTCTCAGATTTCCCATTGACTGAGGCGACCGTCCCCTGCTGTGAGGCGACCGTCCCCAATCAATGTCCCCTTGTCGTTTTCCTTTTTCACACGTTATGCCTCGTACACCATTCATTTAATTCAAACACACTCATTCATTTCATTCAAACATTTTCAAAATATTCAAATAACTCTCAATTTCCAAACATCAATTCTTATTAACCGTTTCCCAACACACAATTACTACTATTTACCACCCTATTCATTCCACTCCACCATCACACCACTATAAAACCATAACACCTTTCTACCATTCACCACACACTCTCATTCTACCACAAACATATTTCTACATCCTACATTCTCCTTTCTCTCCTATTTACCATATCACCTCCCCTACCATAAACTCCTCTCCTACATAACGCCATGCCTCCAAGAAATTCAAACCGACAAGTGCGACCGGAAAGGCCACCACCCGACCTCTCCAACGTCGTGTTTCGTGAAAATGACGACGGAGCTCAACAAACAAAGTACTTGGATTTTTACGCTCGCTCCGTTGTTCCCACGAAATATGTGGACACTGATAGTTTAGATATATTGGGTCTAACGGAAAGTGTGACATGGATGCTCAACAACACAGGCATGTATGATTTAACCACCCAACCTACCCCAACATTCGAACCACTAGTGCTAGAATTTCTTAGTTCATTTTCCTACTCCACACCTTCCGACGATCTTTTTCAAACAGGCACAATAAATTTTCGAATGTTCAATCGAGAATATCATCTTGATCAGGAAGAAGTAGCTGCACTTCTGAATTTTCCTCGAGGAGAAAAATGTTTATTGCAAACCTTTTAAAAATTATGAAGGAGCGCCATGGGAACATCTTGGATTCACGCTATGGAGAGATCTTACCGGTGAAGAAACCGACAGTTGGAGGAACCTTTACGCTTCCCACATCCATAACCCTGCTGTGCGTTACTTTCACCGTGTTTTAGCAAATACAATTTTTGGAAGAACCAAAAATCACAAAGTAAACCAAATTGAAGTGTTCTTCCTACTATGTGCACTTAATGGTTTTCAAATCAACGCCGCACCTCTCATGCTGAGCCACTTCCACTCTTGCGTAAACTCATCAGGTAAAAATTCTTTCTGTTTCGGTGGCATTATAACATCTTTAGCTTATGCCTTAGGTCTGGCCGACGAGCTTCTCACGCCTGCACCTTTCATGATGCCGGCCCAGACGCTAGATGTTATGTACTGCCGCGATTCACATCTAATTTCCCCAAGATTGGATGGAAGGTATACTCTAGTAATCAACAAAAATTTGATTCCCAATATAATACTTCCATGTCCAAATCAGATTAATGTGCAAAATCTCCAAATTGGCATTTCGATTTGAATGCACCAGTTAATGAAGGTAATGTACAAGAGGCAGTTGATGAAATGGAAAATGAAATGGATCATGGAAATCAACAACCAGAATTTCTGCAACCAGCTGCACAACCAGATAATGCTCATCCTCCAGTTACTCTAGAAGCAATGTATGCTACGATTCTACAACAAGATCAACGTTTCCAAGCAATGGAAGCCGTTCAAAATGAAACATTGCGCCTAGTTCGAGAAATGCAACGCGACCAACACGACTACGCACATTGGAATAACCGTAATTACGAAGCGATATCAAATCAAATGGAGAATTTCAACGAGTCCATGCATGCCTTAAACCTTAGAATCGATGGATTGCATGATTACGACTCTGATAGACGTAGAAGACCACGAACTAGAGGCCGAGGAAGCAGACGACATCCAAACGGTGGTGAATGATTTTTCCTTACATTGAGGACAATGTAAAGTTTAAGTATGGGGGAGTTAGGAAGTATTTCCATTATATTAGTAGTTTTATTTCCTTGGCAATTTCCCTTCCTGTTATTTCCATTCTTGTTATTTCCCTTCTAGTTATTTCCATTCAATAAAATTTTTGTTTTATCAAGTTATCTATGCAACAATTGTGTTGTTTTTCTGATTCCCCTATTTTATTGAGCCCTAACAAAATTTTATGGTTTTATGCATAACTTGACTCACTCGACGAGTACGTAGGTTGCCAATTTTTTAAATTAGTTAGAAACTTTAGCAAGATTAGACGAAATCACTACCGTCTTGACACTCTACAACCCCAGAGTATAATAGACTAGTTAAAGTATCTATTATTCCGAAACCCCGAGTTTTAGTATTGGAGTAACCCTGAGTAGTTTATTTAGCAGTCAGCACCGTCTTAAACACAAACTACGCAGAAAGTCGATGAATATAAGTGGATGATCTTAGTTAATTATTTATAAAAATGTTACATGCTTTAAAGAAAATAGGTAATGCACCAATTAAATTGGACGGTCCTCACCCGATCGTTTAATCCAACGGATGCAAAACCTTACTAAGTAACATAATAGTCCATTGTTAGGTGGTTCAGAAGCATCTGGTACTGAACTTGGTAGGGCGGACTACGGTCTGATCCCCCGCATCTTGCATTTGGATAGAAAAGGTTGCCACATTATTGTGCCAGAAACCATTGTGCTAAAAAGATCATAACCACTAACCGGCTGTTCTACTATGTGCGTGTAAAGATAAAGGGCTTAATGTGATTGCGCCAGAATGAAATGGGTAAAACAAGATGATTACTTGGGGTGAGCTATGATAGCATCTGCAACTGGTCTATGTAGGACAGGATTATATAGTGTCATTACCGTAGTGCTGGAGTATAAATCAAGCTTTTGATTTTCTGACAAAAACACGATGCAACCGTGTACAAGTTGATTTAAGTCATGTATGTGCATCAGACCAATATTTAGAAAACATCGTACTGAGCATTTGCTTGAGGACAAGCAAAAGTTTAAGTATGGGGGAGTTTGATAACACGAAATTGTATCATATTTTTAGCTTGATTTACATTAATTATTTCCCTATTTTTATTTTAATTAAGCTATTTTATATTGGTATTACGCTGGTATTTCTTTGTTTCAGGTATTTTGCCTTAAATAAGCTTATGTGAAGAAAGATGAAGAAATGAATGCAATTTAGTACAAAAATGAAGATAATTGAGCAATGTGGTGCAGATTAGTAAAAGGGGGTGAAAAGAATGAAATTACAAGGCCCAAAAGAAGATTGTACGTGCAAAGGCCCAAGGGAACCCACGTTTCCACTTCAGCTTGAAGGGACCGACCGGCCCACTAAGGGGAACGACCGGTCCGGCCCACTTCAGCTGAGTGGAACGACCGTTCCCACGCCCTTGCTACTTTCACGCCACTTTCCCTCCTCACACGGAACGACCGGTCCCACTTCCTTCCTATATTTTTGCCACTTCCTTATTTTATGGAACGACCGTCTCCACCTTGTTGCTGTTTCAAAACTTCCTCCTCAATTCTATGCACGTTCTCCATTACTTGCTATAATTTAGGAAGACCAAGACCATGCCTTCCTAGAATATTGGGAAGGGAAGTTACAAAGTGGGATTATAAATATAACGTACAAGACCAACAGAAAGGGGTTGGACATTTTCTATTCAACCGTTCAGAGCTCTTTTATTATTTTATTTCATAGTTTTTTTAGGCAGTTTCTTTTCTCACAATAGTTTCCACGCCGGAAACTATTGTGTATTTTTTATTGGATCTAACCTTACGTTAGATCTTAGTATTTTATTTCTTTGTTGTTATTATTATTAAATTCAAGATTCGACGAGTAGATCCAACCGGCTTGTGGTGGAATACTCCAAGGTTTTTGAAGAACGTATTTAATTGAAGTTATTGAAGTTTTCTACATTTCCAGGTTTTTAATTTAATCGCTTTTATTTATTTATTATTATTACATGTTTGTTATTATGGATATGAATTTATATAATTGTTCGCAATTTAATTATCTATGCGTATTTAATTTAATAAACATGTCAGGCTAAACCGATTAAATATCGGTATGTAAATTAACCAAATAACGGGATCCGAGATAAATTGGCTTAATATTATTTTGTAAAAGAAATACCTTTCATGGTTTTAATATTCAATTGAATTGTTTAAGATTTTATAAATCAATAGAACGGAAGTTTGAGGTTTTGAAATTGATTAAGGTTTTTACTAATAGAACGGAAGTTTGAGGCTAAAACCAGATAGTGATTATTAGGCATTGTTTTTAAAGAGGCGGAAGCATTTTAAAAACAATTAAATTTTATTCTGTTTTCAAAAATTGCTTTTGAATCCGGCGGAGTGACGAAAGCACACGTTAGGGTATTAATTGCATAATCTGAACTAATAAAACGGAAGTGTGAGGGGAAGGTTTTTAAACAAATAAGGTTTGCTTAAAGGTAATTTTTGATCAACTTAAATAAAAGCCAATGGAAATTCGGAACCCAAAGTTAGGTGAAATACATACCGGTATTTATAATTAAATTTATAACTAGATTTAGTTTTTATTTCCCCCTTTACAATTAAATTATTATTAGCCTTAGCTTTACATAGTATCCTAAGAACGCGGTAGGTCGATTTATAGTCCCTGTGGATTCGATATCTTTAAAACTACGCGATAGGACTGTGCACTTGCAGTCTGCAGATTTATAGACATACAAAGTCGCGATCAATCATCTCTATATCAACAATCCTCCAATTCAAACATGTAGAATCATATACTCATAGCAACTGTGCCACGTACGCTTCAGCTGCGCAACTCTGATAATCCACCTTAAGTCACCGTCCTCGTTAAAATTTCCGTTAAATATATGGTTTACAAGTTTCAATCTAGATTCTGACTTTCTTTAACATCCACCATAAAATCGTTATTCACTTGATATTCTCAATCTTTCACATTTGCGACGTTAGCTCGCATATAACTCGCTACTCCAACTTGTTCAATACGTCTCAACTCTTTCTTATCCACTCCTCTATAAATTCATACAAAGTGATGAGTGACTATCCTCATAATATAACATCAATCACTTTACACACCATTAAGATAGCAAGACAAGTCTATACCATCCAACACGATCTCGCCTACTATCAACAAGAGATTAAGGGTGATCAGTTCCTCAATTTGCCAATAGATAACCGACAACCATGAAGCACTAATGAACTTTTAGAACCTTTACTTGACCAACTTGGCCTTTAGGATGTAGTGAGATGACCGACTTTGGTGCAGTCCGAAGTTGGTAGATACTCGATACTACACTCATTGAGGTTTGGTTTCTTGGGATATTTCGGTCGCCATTAAAGAGGCTTGTGCTGAAACAATAACCAAGGAAACAAACTAGTGATATTGAGCTCCTTAGAACTCGGTTACTATTATTAGGACATGTTTGAGCCAACTAAATTACAAGAGGGTACTTACCTATAAAACTCTATGCAAGCCTAAACCTAAGGAATTGTTTGCTTTATTTGTATATACATACTTATACATAACATCATGAACATCATAACATCATTCACATTCACTAACCATTTCAAGGATTTTTTGGATTCATCTTTGTCTTTATTTTGTAGGATATGGATTCACTTCGCAGGAAAACTATTCAAGTCAACATTGTGAGGATCCCTCCACAACTTAAGGAGCCAGCTTCAAGGATTCCTGAAAACTCTCCATTCACCAAGAGACATGGTCGCCTACTCAACTTGGTCACCTCCAACACAGTAGAGGACATGATGAATGTACTCTTTCAGTTCTTTGACCCCTTACACCATTGCTTCACATTTCCCGACTATCAACTTGTGCCTACTTTGGAAAAATTCTCCCGACTCTTGAGGATTCTCATTCTCAATCAACTACCTTTCAACGGTACGGAAAGAGACCCAAAGCCGGAAGATATTGCTCAAGCTCTACACTTGCAATCCTATGATGTCACAATTCATTGGGAAACAAGGAGTGGTGTCAAAGGTTTCTTAGCAAAGTTCTTGTTAGAGAAAGCCCAAAACTGTCGGAATTCCTTGGATTTGTAAGCCTTTGAGTAAATTATGGCTCTTCTCATCTATGGGATGGTTTTGTCTCCAAATCCTGACCAACTCATAGATGTAAACGCCGTCAAAATCTTCATATATCGCAACATGGTGCCTACATTGCTAGGGGATATCCTATACTCTTTTCACACTCGCACAATGAGGAAAAGCGGTGTCCTTATGTGTTGCACTCCTCTCTTGGGAAGATGGTTTATTTTTCATCTTCCCCAATCTGTATTAAAGAACGAGCAAGGTTCAAGGTGGTCACAAAGGTTGATGACGCTCAAACATTCAGACATTCATTGGTGTTCCCGATCCATAGAGAATGTTACCATTGTCGAACGTTATGGAGAATTTCCTAATGTCCCTTTACTTGGCATTAGGGGAGGTATCACCTATAACCCCTGCTTAGCTTTAATACAGTTTGGTTACGCCCGAAGGGATGGCCCACATGAGATGCTGATTCAAGGTTTGGTATTTGACTACGACAACGACGATCAAGGTCTTCACCAGAGATTTATCCGAGCTTGGAGGATGTTAAACAAGGTAGATAGCAAGACTTTGGGGCACAAGAATTCCATCCCTCTTGATCCTTACCTCAAATGGGTACGAACTCGTGCTCAGAGTCTTATGATACCTTATCCCTCCATTCTCCCGGTAATCATTGAGTCCGTCATGGAGGGAGATGTTCCATATACTATCCTACATCCTGACATGCCTACCTCTCTTGAAGACCTACAAAGGGATTAGATACAACTCAAGGGGGAGCGAGATACCTTCGAAGCCCAATTCTACGCAAGCGAGAAGAAGGTTTTGGAACTCACTAGGCTACTTCACGAGGAACAGACTCTGAATGCCTACATTGCACCAAAGAGGATGCACACTACCTTTTTATCTTAGAGTTTTTGTATTATTTTTCCCAAACAGGCATTGATGTACTTAAGCTTTAATCTATTAATATGACGTGTGTTTCCTTTTTGTCTAAAACAAATTTGAATCTTAAAATCCTTGAAAACATTGCATATGCATTTATCATTCATCATAACATAAGCAAGTTTCTTGCAACAAGTCTCCTTATCTCTACTGTTTATTTCAGTAAGATGGATCTCGAGCAAATGGTGAAGGACATTCAAGCTCAGAATGCACAGTTTCAACAGTTGTTCTTGACCCTAGCCAAAGGACAAGAAGAGTTGAAGACTTTGCTGGCTGAGGAGAAGAAAAAGAAGACAAAGAAGATAGCCGGAGTTCTAAACATGGGAAGAAGGTTTCAAGGGCAGACAAGAAGAGCCCTAGACTTTGCAACAACATCCGGTGAGAAATACAACCAAGATGGGAAGGGCAAGGAAACAATTTTCCAGTCGAAATCAGAAGAGGAAGAGGAAGAAGAAGACTATTCTGAAGAACAATACCCTCCAACTGATGACAAGTATAAGCATCTAGAAGAACGGTTGAGCGCAATGGAAATCCAAAAAGTGCCTGGCTTGGACTTTGAGGAATTGGGTTTAGTGTCAGGGATTGTCATTCCTCCAAAATTCAAAACACCTGTGTTTTCCAAATATGACGGAGTTTCATGCCTTAAAACGCATCTCCGGTCCTATGTAAGGAAGATTCAGCCCCATACCGCTGACAAGGACTTATGGGTACACTTCTTCCAAGACAGTCTGTCTAGAACTCAACTCGATTGGTTTTATCAGTTAGAAAGAGCCAATGTCCATAACTGGGAAGATCTTGCTGCAGCCTTTTACAAACAATACCAATACAATGTTGATCTTGCACCTACCCGTACTCAGCTCTAGAGTATGGCCATGGTTTCAAGTGAAGGCTTCAAGGACTATGCGCAAAAATGGAGAGACTTGGCTGGAAGAGTTCAACCTCCCCTATCTGAAAGAGAATTATTAGACATGTTTTTGGGCACCTTGTCTGGTCCCTTCTTCAATCACTTAATTGGGAGTTCAATCGGTGGTTTTTACTGAACTGATATTGACCGAAGAGAGGGTAGAAGCCGAGATAAAGAGTGGAAAGATTCAGAAAGATGCATCCTTTGCCGCTATAAGGAAGCCATTCATCGGAAAGAAAGAAGTGGTTGCTATGTATCCTCAGAGAAATCAAGATAGGGTTGAACGCCGTCCAATGGTGGGGGCCATTATGATTCCTAAACCTGCGCCAGATCAGCAAAGAAATAATTAGCCAAGAATGGAAAGACTAGTCAGAAAATTCACCAGAATTAACTTGAACCTATCTCAAGTATTGCCACATCTGTTGAGATCCAACCTGGTGACTTTGAAAGAAGCTCCAAAGAACCCTAACACAACATCTCCTCACTATCATCCTAATGCCTGCTGTGCATACCACTTTGAGAGTCCCGACCATGACACTAACAACTGTTGGGCGCTGAAGAACAAAGTACAAGACTTCATTGAAGCCAAGGTGATTAAATTCGATGCACCCAAAAAGCCAAATGTCATTTCTGCCTTATGCCCAAACATGGACATAATACCAACGCCATTGAGGAAGCTATGTTTGTTACTTTAGTTGATGACCTTATGAATCCACTCCTGACTATCAAAGAGAACTTATTAAATGCTAGTGTATTCCCAGGCTATGATGAAAGCAACCATTTCTGTTTGTCCTCACCAACTAGTTGTCCTTTGTTGAAAGCAGGCGTTCAATGCCTAATAGATAATAAGGAAATTTTGTTTGAAAAGACTTCTGTTTCACCTGTTCCTTATAATGATGTTTTTATCATTACCATTTGTGATACGGTGGGAGAACTGACTTGAGGTTTTGCATTTGTATTCGCACTTGTTCGGTTTAGCAAGAGTCGCCACCGACTTTTTATTTTATCCTAAGGAAAGGTTAAAAAGCACAGGAAAAACCTTTGAGATGTTTTCGTGGGTTCGGGGGGTAGATTATGAAAAGGGAAGGTGCTAGCACCCTTTTCATCCATGGTTATCGATGGGCTCTTAGTTACTTGTTTTAGATCACTTGCCTTGATTTTCAATTGCTTGAAATGGTGGTGTGTGTGTGTGTGTGTGTGTGTGTGTGTGTGTGTGTGTTTGAAAATGCTTTGAAAAAGATGCCTTGTCTAGGCAACCGTTGTAACAATTCTTTACTCGAATGTTTTACAAAGGTGTTTGTCTTTTTGAAAAGATATTTCAATGTTTTTGAAAGTTGTTTTTGAAAGTTGTATTGTGGAGTGTGTTTTGAAAGTAGGCAAGTGTGTTTTGCAAGTTTGATCAAGTAACTAAGAGTTGTCTACCCCTAAATTTACTCAAAAGATTTTTCTCATGTTTTAACACTTTTAACAGTATTGTTCCACCATTGTATTTGGTGGACAACCTTGCGTTAGGATGTTAACGGGATGGGCGCGGGTCATCGTTTAGACCATGAAAGCAATGGTGTCAAGTGTCTTTGGCAATTTGCTTGAGGGACTATGATCATTTTGTTTAGGCAACTTCGAAAGCGTCATCGAGGGACTATGATCATTTGATTTGTTTTGTTTTGCCAAAGAAACTCAACATGCAACATGGCCCATTTTTGAAGGCAACAAGCGGGATTAACCTAGGGGTGCAAGTGTGAATTGGTGTATTTGATTGTCATGTATTTATCTTTGTATTAGGTTATCTAGCAGTTGATTTTGAATCTTCGCATACAAACCCTAATTACTATACAGTATATAGAAAGCGATAAATTGCGGGAATTTAAAGTCTAAGCCATTACAAATAAGTATCCGGGAATGGGGGTACAAATATTTACAAATGGGGATGAGTCTTATCAGGATAGTAGTGTCCAAATAATATTTACAACCAAATTGAATCGTCATATTCTCAATGTAAAATATAGCAAAGTATAAGAATCAAAGAGAAATAAAAGTATTTGTGAAAGTGTATGTGATTATTTACAAGTGATGCAAGATGTTAACTTCATGCAAAATTAAGTAATTATTTATTCTTTTTGTGCTTTTTGTTAATGTTATATGAACAAAAGTTTTAATTAAAAGAAAAGAAAAATGTTTTAAGTTTAAGAAAAATTAATGCTTATGTATTTTAGTTTATATACAAAAGTTTTTAATTAAAAAAAAGTTCTAAAGAGAAAATTGTTTAAACCTAATAAAAAAATATAATATTTACATTTCAAGTGTGATAAACAATATTAGTAAGATTTTTAAAAAAAAAGAAATTAATGTATTATTTAATCAAAAGAGAATTAGGTTATGAAATTAAAAAGTGTTGATTTTATAACAAGTTATATGGGCCTTAAAAAATGTTCTTGGCCCAAGGAAACAAAATAGAAAAAATAAGGTAAGAAAAAGGAAGGGGGGTAAGGCGCCAGAAGTTTGAGCTTAGGGGTTTAGAAAGTGGAGCAGGCCCATCACGCGCGTTTCACATTTTCTAAGGGTTTGTTTTGTTGTTACTCAGATTAGGGTTACAGTATTACATAGGTTTAGAGCGACGCCGCTTCCACCTTTGTCCTCTTCATCTTTCTTGAGCAATTCTTTCTGAACAAACCTCCGCTCATGGCCACTAGGCGCCACCGTCCATCTCCTCCTCCCTCCATGGTCAAGTAAGGCGGCGACACGAAAAGGTTTGATTTCTGTTTTATGTCTTAACGCATTTTTAGGGTTTTTCAGATTTCCATTCTTGCATGTCTTGTCTCTTTATTGATTTTTATATGTTATCCATTTCTGTGTGAGGTGTGGAAAAGAAAGGGAAGAGTTTTATACCTTTGTTGGCTTTTGGAGACGGAGGAGTGGAGTGGACAGGAGGCGTCCTCGGGCGGCCAAGGCGAGGAACGCGTGATGCTGTGAGCTTGTTCTGGTATTCAGTATCTTTTAGCTTTTGTGGTTTTATGATGAACACTGAAAACCCTAGCTTTTCACTTCTGCATCTTCTTTTCCTCCTTCTGATTGCTGGCTTTTGCTTCTGTATGTTGAAATGTTGATGTTGAAGATGTTGCTTTGATATCTTCTGCTTGCTTCGTTTATTTCCAATGCTATGATGATCTGATTCTGAGTATTGTTTTTGTTTGTTTTTAATGATGAAAATATCTGAGAATGCCTTGCTTCAGTATTGCCTTCTTCTGAGTTTCTTTTCCTCTGAGTTTGATGATATTGATTCTGAGTTGCCTGTTGTTGGACCCTGTGATGAGCCTAGCTCTGAGGGTTTGGATTTTAGCCTATAATGATTTTTGATGCTGAGGCATTGGGATTTGTTTGATTCTGACTTGGTTTGGATATTTGGATGATGGTTGAGTGAAGCTTATGCAGGTTGAACACAGGTTTGTGTTTGCTTGGAGAAAAGACAAGCTTCAAGGCTTGTTCTTTAGGCTATGCAGGGCTTTGAAAATGCTTGTATGTTTGAAACAGGTCTAAAGCTGAGTTTTTGAGTTTACAAGCTTTGAGGTTTGTGGCTTGAACCAGGTTTCAGGACTTTGGCTCGTTTGGCTTTGGAGGAAAATAGGCCTGTTGATATCTAGGTTACAGGCTTGGGTTCTTTGCTTCTGGTTGGAGGCTTGTGTTCATTTGTTGTTTGTATGGCTTTGGGCAGGCTTCCGGTTCCAGGCTCGCTTGAAGCAGGTTAAGGCTATATGTTTGATGCAGGTTTTTGATACTGAGTTTTGACAGGCTTCAGGCTTGTGTTATTTTTTGTAGCCTATGCAGGTTGATATGTTTTATGCAGGTTAAGGCTTGAGGCTGCTTTGTTTACTCACACAGGCTGGTATGTTTGTATGGTTTTGTGAGGCTTGAGGTATATCTCCTCTATGTGGTCTTTTTCTGGTGTGTTGTCCTGCCCCTCAATACTGTGTTAAGATATGTTTGTTTTATATCTTTTAAGCCTAAGCCTGCAAACTGTAAGCCCCTCTTCTCCCTCTCTTTCTCTCTCCACAGAAAAAGCATTCTTTATTGCTTAGACTGTACTATCTACTCTGAAAAAGGGTTGGCTGGAAAGTGATGAAGTGAAATAAGTTTGCTTGCATTTTGGTTTTGCTCTGCATATCTCTTTTCTTCTTTTCCAGATTTGCTGCCTTTTGTGTACTTGTTGACAACTTTTGGCTTTTGATATCTTTCTATATCTTCTTTGGACAGCTTTTGACAGTTTGTTTTGACATTCAATTTGCTTAGTTTGAAACTGTGACTTGTTTTGGCATATTCACTTGGCTGTTCAGTTTTCCTCTTTGGTTGACAATTTGGAATTATGCAGCCTTGTATATTTCCATGTAGCTTTGTGCATTTGTTTAATATGCTGCCTAATTGATTTAGCTTGCAAGATAATTTTCTCTTTCCCTCTTTGTGAACCAAGAGTCCTCTTGTGATTTGCAGAGAGGGCAAACAAACTGATTCCGGCCAACTCTTTTAATGATGAGTTTTTTTTGGATTAATTGTCTGCCTTTTTATTTCATCTGCATTTGACTCCTTTTTCTTTCTTTTTTTGCAGGTAAATACCAGTTGAGCAAAGGGGAGTAGCAGTATAAAGATTTCAAGACTTTTAGGATATAGTCTTTTATTTTGTTTTAATCACTTGTAATAAATATTATTATAAATACTTGTAAATAAAATTACTTGTATTTAAATAACACTTGTACCAATAATTAAAAATAAATAAAAGTCTTTTGTCAGATATCTCTTTAATTCCTCTTCAATTGTTTATTTAATTATTTATATTTCTTGAATTATAATAACTGGAAATTATCCAATAATTTTAACTTAGAAATGATAAATAATCAATAAACGTTCGGTGTTCCGAATAATCCAAAGTATTGCACAGTTAATCAAACAAACATCCATGTGTCTTTTATCTCATTGATTAAATCAAACACTGCAAATTTTCAACCAGAAGCCTCAGCTTCTAAACCAGAGGTTCAGGTTTATTGAGAAACAAACTGAAATCTTGAGCAGGCGTCAAAGCAGTGTAACAACCAATTAATACACTGTGGATTCAAATTCTTCTGAAAATGCGCGTGCAAACCCTAATTCTTGATTTATTGTCAAAGAAGCGCTCGCCTGATCAAACCCCGAGCCAAACTCAACCAAACCCTAATAATCTGCTTGAACTGTTCCAAAGTCCATGAAAACCCTAATTTGGGTAGACTGATAAGAAAAAGTCTGTTTGACTGATTCTTGAGCCAATCTAAAAAATCAGGAAAAGCCCGAAGCTGTGATTCCTTGTGAAAAAGAGGAGGGCAAATTTTGGGGTACAACAGTTGCCCCTGTTCAATCTTCTTGAACCTGAAGAGTTAGGTTGGCAGGCTTGCCTTTCGCGACTCGAGGGTAAAAGGAGATTGGACACTAGAGTGCCCAAAAAATTTGCACTCGTTAAAGCGTATTTTGAGAGAATGGGCTTAAAGATGCCATTTGGTGATGTGACAGAATCTTGTCCGGGGATGGGCTTAGAGATGCCATTTGGAAATTGTTGGTAGGAGGATGGGCTTATAGATGCCATTTGGTGATGGGATTAAAGATGCCATCTGGAGATGTGACAGGGGGATGGGCTTAGAGATGCCATCTGGAAATGTTTGTTGAACTGTATGTCATTGGTGAGTGGGTGAGTATCAGAAAGGTATCCATGTTTTGGAACATCTCTGAACTGGGGGTCTGAATAAGCAATAGATTGACATCCGTATTTGGAAGCATCCGTAAATTGTTTTCAAAAGTTGCATCTGAACAAGCGATAGATTAACATCCGTGTTTGGAGAATCCGTGAACTGTTTTCAGAGGTCTTGGAGATGAATAAGCAATAGATCAGCATCCATGTTGGGAAGCGTCCGTAAACTGTTTTCAAAAGTTGCATCTGAACAAGCGATAGATTACCATCCGTGTTTGGAGTATTCGTAAATTGTTTTCAGAAGTCTTGAATCTGAACAAGCGATAGGTTAACATCCGTATCTGGAGAACCCGTAAACTGTTTTCAGAAGTCTTGAAATTGAATAAGCAATAGAGCAGCATCCGTGTTGGGGAGCGTCCGTAAACTATTTTCAAAAGTTGAGTCTGAACAAGCGATAGATGAACCTCCGTGTTTGGAGAATCCGTAAACTGTTTTCAAAGGTTGAAGAATCTGAACAAGCGATAGGTTGACATCCGTGTCTGGAGAACCCGTAAACTGTTTTCAGAAGTCTTGAAATTGAATAAGCAATAGATTAGCATCCATGTTGGGAAGCGTCCATAAACTGTTTTCAAAAGTTGAGTCTGAACAAGCGATAGATGAACCTCCGTGTTTGGAGAATCCGTAAACTATTTTCAGAGGTTGAAGAATCTGAACAAGCGATGGGTTGACATCCATGCCTGGAGAACCCGTAAACTGTTTTCAGAAGTCTTGAAATGGAGAAGGAACCGGTGTAGGGTTTCCTGATGATGAGTCCGTGTAAAACTACATCTGATATTGAGAAGGAACCGGTGTAGGGTTGCCTCATGATGAGTCCGTGTAGAACTGCGTATTGGATAAATATTAATGATAGCCTTTTATTCTTATCCTGAAAAGGACAAAATGTTAGCTAAACACGAAGTTATGTTGCATGAAATGTATGATGCAATACATGTTATATCAATGTTTATGATATGAATGTAATGAATGTGCATGTAAGTGGATGAGCTGTCTTGCTGAGGATAGGTGAATCCTGGATAGCCGGAGATAAAAGAGTCTTGACTGCTGTCGGGGAAAGTGAATCCTTGACTGCTGCAGGGGATTGCAAGAATCTCTGATTGCTGAGGATGAGACATCCTTGTTGAATACTGACTGCTTGGGGAACAAGATCTTCAATTGTTGAGGGATCTTAGGACCACTGCTGGGGAATCAGGAGCTTGGGTTGTATACCAATCAACTGGGGATTCCTGTCTTGAGGAGATCTTCACTGGGGAATATCTGAATATCCTGTGAGGAACTGAGAATGAGAGTCTTCATTCTGCTTGGGGATTGATAGTTGGAAGTTTTAGCTCTGCTGGGGATTGCAAGAATCTTTTGATTGCTGCAGGTATTGATCTGGAATCTTGAAAAGGTTGGTCAGTGAGATAGTTGTCCTGGCTGGTTTCAGGTATTAATCTCTGACCTGAGAAGGAAAGATAGTTTTCCTGGCTTGTTACAGGTATTAATCTTCAATCTCTTCATGTAGATAGTTTTCCTGGCTGGTTTCAGGTATTAATCTACAATCAGTCGTCCACAGATAGTTTTCCTGGCTTGTTACAGGTATTAATCTGGGACTTGGGTTATACGCCACTTTGAGAATGAGAATCTTCATTCTGTTGGGGGCCAGAAATTGGGAGTATACCAATCTTCTGAGGTTTTAAGGATGAGAATCTTCATTCTGTTAACCGTTAACTGCTATCTGGTCGATCTCCAGGCTTTCACAAAAACTTGTATTGCTATCTGGTCGTAGTCTAGGCTTCACAATAACTAGTTGGGGATTAAACTATTATCCGGTCGAATCCGGGCTTCATAGCTTGCTTTTAGGAGATACCACTATCTGGTCGTAATCCAGGCTTCGTGGTAGTCTGATATTGTGAATGGGATCTGAATGAGTGACATAATGGCTACCGTGTCTGGAGCGTATCTGAAACTGTATCTTGGATCTGAATGAGTGACAAAATGGTTACCGTGTTTGGAGCGTATCTGAAACTGCATCTTGGAGTTGAGATCTGTATGAGTAGCAGAATGACTTCCTTGTTTGGAGTGTATCTGAAACTGTAACTAGGATCTGAATGAGTGACAGAATGGCTACCGTGTCTGGAGCGTATCTGAAACTGTATCTTGGAGTTGAGATCTGTATGATTAGCAGAATGACTTCCTTGTTTGGAGTGTATCTGAAACTGTAACTAGGATCTGAATGAGTGACAGAATGGCTACCGTGTTTGGAGCGTATCTGAAACTGTATCTTCCAACAGGTGATGAAGGAATTGTTGAACACTTTCGACATTCGAATGCCCCAAGTGATGATGAGGGAGACTTGCCCCAAGTTCACTGAACTTTTGAGAGATTTGTTGAAATCTTGACTGGACTGCCCCAGGCGTGCTGGATGGTGACATGTCAATGCCCCCTTGTTGATAGGAGATTTGTCGTTGGAAGTGTCATCCTTCTTGAAGTGATTTTACTCACTGAGAGAGTTTTCGTTCCTCCGAACATTCGCTGTAGGAATTTCTTCGCTGTCAAACAAATAACCATGTGCAAACAACGATATTCGAATAATGCAAAGTTTATGCTTGTCTCGAAGTTTTGAAAAATGCATTTTTTAGCAGAAAACTTTTTATAAGACAAATTCAACACAAGATTTAGAGCAAAGCCATACAGGAGTCAGGATACCTTTTGAAACAGTATGCTTTCGAACTAACCCATGCTTCAATTAGGACTTTTGAAGGGTCGTAACGTGGCTTGGTTCACGGTTTAAGAAACAAAGGATAAAGGCTCAAAGTATATTTGTACCCACCCGCTCTTCGTGATATTCTTCAACCCTAAACTCAATTAATCGTGCGTCAAACTCTATTCGAATTTGGAACGACTTTTTTGTGATGGTTCACACAAGTTGGAATTGGAGGGCACTCATCCTCCTTTTTTTGCAACACTTTTCATGTTGTTGAGGATTTGTAATGACCTTTTTCTTGATTTGTTATCCCTAACTTTTGCCTGACTGTTCCTGTTTTCGAGATTACAGTCAGCGGGATGCCCCAACTTTCTTAAGCCTCCTTTATAGGTTTTGGCTAAGTGGGCTTTTCTCTTTTGAGAGGTAATGACTGCCTATGAGATAAGGAACCATCACTGTCTTTTGATTCCAGAGGAATGCTTCTTTTTTTGATGTCGTTCGTTGTATTACGAACTGAGAGTTTGCGACTTCAATGCACATCTTTTTTGAATTAACTGAGAGACTACCCTGTCCCAGGTTTAAATCAAAGGTTTCAATTTGTTTAGAACAGAAAACTCCTACTCCTTTGGCTCGAAGGGGTTGACTAGGGATTATCTTCCTTATAACTCCAGTGTTTGGGAATTGAAAGAAATGCTTGTACATCATCAGCAAGGTCTGTTCAAAAGCATAATGTATGAGATTATGGTATCGTTTCGTCATCCTCCCTCTAAAGGCTTACAGCTTTTTATCAAGAGTTAAATATCATAAAGAAAGCATAAGAGTAGTGAAAACGAATGGATGAATTCAAGACAAACATATGCAATGCATTAATGAAACAAAGTTTGACATTAATAGATAATTGTTTGAATAACAAAAAGATTACAACTTTGAAAATTCAAATGGAACAAAGGTCTCTCAGTTTGAGCCTTGTCAATTCAGGTGGAGAAATCCTTAACGGAATATTTTCATCTCGCCATCGGGCATGAATCTCAGCACTCCAATGTCAATCAGATCTTTAATCTTGTTCTTCAAGGCCCAACAGTCGTCAGTGTTATGTCCCGGACTATAGGAGTGGTATACACAAAATGCGTCGGGATGATAGCTAGGAGCGGAGGTATTGGGTTTCTGAATAGGATCCCTCAAAGCAGTCAAATTGACCTCCAACAAGCGCTCCAGTATTAGAGATGACGGTATGTCAGTCTCAGTGAACTATCTTCCCGACGTATTTTGCTTACGCCGATTACCCCGTTGACATTGATGAGGTTGCTGTTGGGCTTGTGACCCTGAAGCAAGTAGAGGAGCCTTCCCTTTGTCTTCTTGTCTCAAAGGGGGTTGAATGGTGACTTGCTCTTCAACCTCAGATGTTTGCTCCACTTGGTTGTCGCGAAGCAGTTGGTTGACGAGAACACTGAGTTCCTCTTGCCTTTGAGCCAAGTCCTGGATGAGAGCCATATGGCCCACCAGTTGTCCCATCATTTGGATCCTCATTGTTGTCAGCTCAGACTGAAGTTCTTCCAACTGATCACTCCTGGCATTGCTTGAATTCCCCGGGACCAAGCCCCTTGTGAGGAGAGCCTTCACTTCTTCTTGCCCCAAGGACAGGTTCAAGAACATTTCCTGAAGCTGAGCATTTTGATCCTGGATATCCTTGACAGTCCTCTCTAGAGCCATCTCTTACTGAAATAAACAGTAGGAGAATAAGGAAACCTGAAAAGGAAAAAGCTGTCATGATGCAATGCATGATATGTTTTCAAGGATCTCTTGGGGTAAACACAAGAGAATGTTAGAGGTTGAACTTCAATCTTTGATTGGAGAACTTTGCACCTGTGGATGTCTTTCCACGAGAATCAAGCTCACCATGTCAAGTGGGTCATAGCCCCTGATTCAAGTTGTTGCACTTGATCTTTGATGGCATTTGTTTAGAGGAGAAACCTCTTGCCCCTTGGTAGACGTCTGGTTCAACGTGACCCTGCATCGAAAGACCCTCGAGATCCTTGAAATGGTTATTGAAAAATGTTATGGTATGATGTCATGATGTTATGTATATGTATGCAAAAGCAAGTAAGTGTATATACAGGTAATCATATTCACACAAAGCAAACAAGTCCTTAGGTTTAGGCTTGCATGGGGTTTGTAGGTAAGTACCCTCTTGAAGTTAGTTGGCTCATCCTGTCCTAAAATAGAAACCGGGTTCTAAGGAGCTCAATATCATTGGATTATTTTCGGTGTTCATTGTTTTGGTTTAGCCACTTAACTGGCGACCAAAATATTCCCAGAAAACAACCCTCAATGAGTGTAGTATCGAGTATCTACCAACTTCAGACTGCACCAAAGTCGGTCATCTCACTACCCCTAAAAAGGCTAAGATGGTCAAGTAAGGTTCTAAGAGTTCGTTAGTGCTTCATGACATCACTCAGCGGCCCCGTACTCTCCTTGATTGAACTCAAGGGTTATCGGTACTCACAAATATGTCGCACTAACATAGCTTACTGCTTCAACCATGTCGGTATACCCCGCACAGTTCCCTCACAGTTTTATTGCTATTTACCTAAAAAGGTGCCCCCAAATTCGGGTGTAGGATTAAACAAACCCAAACAAGGACCCAAAAAGTAAAGCAATCAAAGTAAGTATGTAAAGGTGATCTAAACCCTAAGGTAACCCCACTTTTAAATTTCTCCCCAGCAGAGTCGCCAGTTCTGTGATACGGTGGGAGAACTGACTTGAGGTTTTGCGTTTGTATTTGCACTTGTTCGGTTTAGCAAGAGTCACCACCGACTTTTTATTTTATCCTAAGGAAAGGTTAAAAAACACAGGAAAAACCTTTGAGATGTTATCGTGGGTTCGGGGGGTAGATTATGAAAAGGGAAGGTGCTAGCACCCTTTTCATCCATGGTTATCCATGGGCTCTTAGTTACTTATTTTAGATCACTTGCCTTGATTTTCAATTGCTTGAAATGGTGGTGTGTGTGTGTGTGTGTTTTTGAAAATGCTTTGAAAAAGATGCCTTGTCTAGGCAACCGTTGTAACAATTCTTTACTCGAATGTTTTACAAAGGTGTTTGTCTTTTTGAAAAGATATTTCAATGTTTTTGAAAGTTGTTTTTGAAAGTTGTGTTGTGGAGTGTGTTTTGAAAGCAGGCAAGTGTGTTTTGCAAGTTTGATCAAGTAACTAAGAGTTGTCTACCCTTAAATTTACTCAAAAGATTTTTCTCATGTTTTAACCCTTTTAACAGTATTGTTCCACCATTGTATTTGGTGGACAACCTTGCGTTAGGATGTTAACGGGACGGGCGCGGGTCATCGTTTAGACCATGAAAGCAATGGTGTCAAGTGTCTTTGGCAATTTGCTTGAGGGACTATGATCATTTTGTTTAGGCAACTTCGAAAGCGTCATCGAGGGACTATGATCATTTGATTTGTTTTGTTTTGCCAAAGAAACTCAACATGCAACATGGCCCATTTTTGAAGGCAACAAGCGGGATTACCCTAGGGGTGCAAGTGTGAATTGGTGTATTTGATTGTCATGTATTTATCTTTGTATTAGGTTACCTAGCGATTGATTTTGAATCTTCGCATACAAACCCTAATTACTATACAGTATATAGAAAACGATAAATTGCGAGAATTTAAAGTCTAAGCCATTACAAATAAGTATCCGGGAATGGGGGTACAAATATTTACAAATGGGGATGAGTCTTATCAGGATAGTAGTGTCCAAATAATATTTACAACCAAATTGAATCGTCATATTCTCAATGTAAAATATAGCAAAGTATAAGAATCAAAGAGAAATAAAAATATTTGTGAAAGTGTATGTGATTATTTACAAGTGATGCAAGATGTTAACTTCATGCAAAATTAAGTAAGTATTTATTCTTTTTGTGCTTTTTGTTAATGTTATATGAACAAAAGTTTTAATTAAAAGAAAAGAAAAATGTTTTAAGTTTAAGAAAAATTAATGCTTATGTATTTTAGTTTATATATAAAAGTTTTTAATTAAAAAAAAGTTCTAAAGAGAAAATTGTTTAAACCTAATAAAAAAATCTAATATTTACATTTCAAGTGTGATAAACAATATTAGTAAGATTTTTACAAAAAAAGAAATTAATGTATTATTTAATCAAAAGAGAATTAGGTTATGAAATTAAAAAGTGTTGATTTTATAACAAGTTATATGGACCTTAACAAATGTTCTTGGCCCAAGGAAACAAAATAGAAAAAATAAGGTAAGAAAAAGGAAGGGGGGGTAAGGCGCCAGAAGTTTGGGCTTAGGGGTTTAGAAAGTGGAGCAAGCCCATCACGCACGTTTGACATTTTCTAAGGGTTTGTTTTGTTGTTACTCAGATTAGGGTTACAGTTTTACATAGGCTTAGAGCGGCGCCGTTTCCACCTTTGTCCTCTTCATCTTTCTTGAGCAATGCTTTCTGAACAAACCCCCGCTCATGGCTTCTAGGCGCCACCGTCCATCTCCTCCTCCCTCCATGGTCAAGCAAGGCGGTGACACGAAAAGGTTTGAATTCTGTTTTATGTCTTAACGCATTTTTAGGGTTTTTCAGATTTCCATTCTTGCATGTCTTGTCTCTTTATTGATTTTTATATGTTATCCGTTTCTGTGTGAGGTGTGGAAAAGAAAGGGAAGAGTTTTATACCTTTGTTGGCTTTTGGAGACGGAGGAGTGGAGTGGACAGGAGGCGTCCTCAGGAGGCCAAGGCGAGGAACGCGTGATGCTGTGAGCTTGTTCTGGTATTCAGTATATTTTAGCTTTTGTGGTTTTATGATGAACACTGAAAACCCTAGCTTTTCATTTTTGCATCTTCTTTTCCTCCTTCTGATTGCTGGCTTTTGCTTCTGTATGTTGAAATGTTGATGTTTAAGATGTTGCTTTGATATCTTCTGCTTGCTTCGTTTGTTTCCAATGCTATGATGATCTGATTATGAGTATTATTTTTGTTTGTTTTCAATGATGATAATATCTGAGAATGCCTTGCTTCAGTATTGCCTTCTTCTGAGTTTCTTTTCCTATGAGTTTGATGATATTGATTCTGAGTTGCCTGTTGTTGGACCCTATGATGAGCCTAGCTCTAAGGGTTTGGATTTTAGCCTATGATGATTTTTGATGCTGAGGCATTGGGATTTGTTTGATTCTGACTTGGTTTGGATATTTGGATGATGGTTGAGTGAAGCTTATGCAGGTTGAACACAGGTTTGTGTTTGCTTGGAGAAAAGACAAGCTTCAAGGCTTGTTCTTTAGGCTATGCAGGGCTTTGAAAATGTTTGTATGTTTGAAACAGGTCTAAAGCTGAGTTTTTGAGTTTACAAGCTTTGAGGTTTGTGGCTTGAAACAGGTTTCAGGACTTTGGCTTGTTTGGCTTTGGAGGAAAACAGGCCTGTTGATATCTAGGTTACAGGCTTGGGTTCTTTGCTTCTAGTTGAAGGCTTGTGTTTATTTGTTGTTTGTATGGCTTTGGGCAGGCTTCCGGTTCCAGGCTCGCTTGAAGCAGGTTAAGGCTATATGTTTGATGCAGGTTTTTGATACTGAGTTTTGACAGGCTTCAGGCTTGTGTTATTTTTTGTAGCCTATGCAGGTTGATATGTTTTATGCAGGTTAAGGCTTGAGGCTGCTTTGTTTACTCACACAGGCCGGTATGTTTGTATGGTTTTGTGAGGCTTGAGGTATATCTCATCTATGTGGTCTTTTTCTGGTGTGTTGTCCTGCCCCTCAATACTGTGTTAAGATATGTTTGTTTTATATCTTTTAAGCCTAAGCCTGCAAACTGTAAGCCCCTCTTCTCCCTCTCTTTCTCTCTCCACAGAAAAAGCATTCTTTATTGCTTAGATTGTACTATCTACTCTGAAAAAGGGTTGGCTGGAAAGTGATGAAGTGAAATAAGTTTGCTTGCATTTTGGTTTTGCTCTGCATATCTCTTTTCTTCTTTTCCAGATTTTCTGCCTTTTGTGTACTTGTTGACAGCTTTTGGCTTTTGATATCTTTCTATATCTTCTTTGGACAACTTTTGACAGTTTGTTTTGACATTCAGTTTGCTTAGTTTGAAACTGTGACTTGTTTTGGCATATTCACTTGGCTGTTCAGTTTGCCTCTTTGGTTGACAATTTGGAATTATGCAGCCTTGTATATTTCCATGTAGCTTTGTGCATTTGTTTAATATGCTGCCTAATTGATTTAGCTTGCAAGATAATTTTCTCTTTCCCTCTTTGTGAACCAAGAGTCCTCTTGTGATTTGCAGAGAGGGCAAACAAACTGATTCCGACCAACTCTTTTAATGATGAGTTTTTTTTGATTAACTGTCTGCCTTTTTATTTCATCTGCATTTGACTCCTTTCTCTTTCTTTTTTTGCAGGTAAATACCAGTTGAGCAAAGGGGAGTAGCAGTATAAAGATTTGAAGACTTTTAGGATATAGTCTTTTATTTTGTTTTAATCACTTGTAATAAATTTATTATAAATACTTGTAAATAAAATTACTTGTATTTAAATAACACTTGTACCAATAATTAAAAATAAATAAAAGTCTTTTGTCAGATATCTCTTTAATTCCTATTCAATTGTTTATTTAATTATTTATATTTCTTGAATTATAATAACTGGAAATTATCCAATAATTTTAACTTAGAAATGATAAATAATCAATAAACGTCCGGTGTTCCGAATAATTCAAAGTATTGCACAATTAATCAAACAAACATCCATGTGTCCTTTATCTCATTGATTAAATCAAACACTGCAAATTTTCAACCAGAAGCCTCAGCTTCTAAACCAGAGGTTCAGGTTTATTGAGAAACAAACTGAAATCTTGAGCAGGCGTCAAAGCAGTGTAACAGCCAATTAATACACTGTGGATTCAAATTCTTCTGAAAATGCGCGTGCAAACCCTAATTCTTGATTTATTATCAAAGAAGCGCTCGCCTGATCAAACCCCGAGCCAAACTCAACCAAACCCTAATAATCTGCTTGAACTGTTCCAGAGTCCATGAAAACCCTAATTTGGGTAGACTGATAAGAAAAAGTTTGTTTGACTGATTCTTGAGCCAATCTGAAAAATCAGGAAAAGCCGAAGCTGTGATTCCTTGTGAAAAAGAGGAGGGCAAATTTTGGGGTACAACACCATTTCCACCGATTCTTCCAGGGTCTCCACCAAAAGACCCATTAGAATTACAATAGTTCCAAAAGCAGCTCCTTTGATAATTACAATGCATGGACCAGTCCCATATTCGTCAGACAAAACCGTACCATGGAATTATGGAGGGGATGTCTACTACCACGGTATCAAGCAAGATTGGCCAGCTACCGAAGATTCAAGTTCTGAGTAAGATAACTATGATATCAGTAATATTGCAGGGACTAGCAAGATTACCCGAAGCGGAAGAATATTCTCTCCAGAAATTGCTCCCCCAAAAGCATTTTCTGGACCCGTAATCATTCCTATTTTTGTTGCTCCTCCGAAGGCTACTCCCAGTCCTACAATCATTTCTACCAATACTCCAATTGACAAAGCTGTTACAATCCCTGCTATCACTCCTACTGACATTCCTGCCACTGAGTTAACCGAGACTCGAGGTAAAAGTATTCTAATTGAGCCCGTCCGAACGAAGGCACAATCATTGGCTATCCCTGAGACCTCCCAGAAAGAGATGGAGGAAATTCTAAAGATCATAAAAAGAAGCGACTACGATGTAGTTGAGAAACTGGGGCAAACTCAATCTAAAATTTCCATGCTATCTCTACTACTATGTTCCAAGGCGCATGCAAAGGGCTTGGTAAAATTCCTAAAAACTGCTCACGTACCCCAAGAAACATCTGTCGATCAATTCCAAGACTGCGTAGCCAGCTTGACTACAGATAATGGTCTAGGTTTTTCGGATGCTGATTTGACGCCAAAAGGAAGAAAGTATAATGAGGCATTGCATGTCTCAACGTAATGCAGGGGCACAACCTTGGCTCATGTTTTGGTGGACACCGGGTCATCTCTGAATTTATTGCCTAAAAAGGCTCTTGATAGGCTTAACTGCGAAGGATTGACATTGAAGCCAAGCAATATAGTAGTGAGGGCTTTTGACGGCTTGAAAAGGATGGTGCATGGGGAAGTGGATATCCCCATAAAGGTTGGAACCCAAACATTTGATTCAACTTTTTATGTAATGGATATTCGTCCTTCATATTCCTACTTGCTAGGCCGACCATGGATTCACAATGCTGGCGCTGTTACTTCTACATTGCACCAAATGCTAAAGTATCCGATTCAAGGGAAGATTATCACCGTTCATGGAGAAGAAGAGTATATGATCAGCCATCTCAATTCCTTCAGATATGTAGAATTAGATGGTGAATTTATTGAAACTCCATTTCAGCACTTTGAAGAAGTCCCACATGATATGGTAGTGACCAAGGCTGTTCCCAAGATCACAAGGCCTCCACTTAGGATGTCATCTTTGAAGGATGCAAAGGAAGTGATAGAAGAAGGTGGGTGCACTATCTGGGGGCAACTCCCGGATATCCCATACAAGTCTGACAAGTTTGGCCTGGGTTTCACTTTAGGTGTTCAGAAGGCTGTACGCCGCGCTCGTGCTGGAGGACCACCCTTAAAGATCAGAAATCGTGAGGTCAACGCGGTAAAGGATGATGAAGATGGCTACAACCTGGAGGATTGGATCTTCCCAACTGTCAGTGGAGGGCTCAACAATTGGAAGGCTAGAGATTTTGTCCCGATCACTTTTATCCCAGAGTAATTTGTCTTTACATTTTGTTCGATCTGTAATATTAAAACAATTCAAACTCTTAAAACCCTGTGTCTTACCCGAGGCGCAATGGTCCATTTGTAAGGGTTATTATCTCATTTCCACATGACATCAATGAATCATAGACGTTTTGCATACAAACTTTGTGCTCATTGTTTTTCTTTTTTACATTTTCATTTCTTTCAAAGATAGTTATACCCTTACACACACTCACATTGCAGGTCTACATCTATTCAGGATCCCATGGGTAACGGTTCTGCTATGGCCTTCTGTGACTCTAAAAATCTAATCTACCAAGTCGAAGATGATGGTGAGGAAGATTGTGAAGTACCATGGGAACTTTCCAGATTACTACTACAAGAAGAGAAAACCATTCAGCCTCACGAGGAACCCGTGGATACAATCAACATAGGTACCGAGGAATACAAAAGAGAAGTCAAGATGGGTGCCAATCTGGAACCCTGTGTCAAGGAGTGTCTGATTCAGTTGCTACACGAGTATGTTGAGGTCTTTGCCTGGTCGTATGAAGACATGCCAGGACTTGATGTAGATATTGTGGTGCATCGTCTACCTACAAAAGAGGATTGCCCACCAGCAAAACAAAAGGTCTGTCGTATGCGACCAGATATGTCAGAGAAGATTAAAGCTGAAGTCATGAAGCAATTCAATGTTGGATTCTTGGCCGTCACCTCCTATCCTCAATGGGTTGCCAATGTTGTTCCCGTTCCCAAAAACGACGGAAAGGTACGAATGTGCATGGACTACAAAGATCTGAATAGGGAAAGCCCTAAGGATGATTTCCCACTTCCCCACATTGACATCCTAGTTGACAATACGACACAACACAAAGTGTTTTCTTTCATCGACGGTTTCTCAGGTTACAATAAAATCAAAATGGCGCATGAAGACATGGAGAAGACAACCTTTGTCACACAATGGGGAATATTCTGCTACAAGGTTATGCCGTTCGGACTGAAGAATGCTGGGGCAACCTATCAGCGTGCCATGGTAGCTCTATTTCACGACATGATACATCACGAAATAGAGGTCTATGTGGACGACACGATAGCTAGATCTCAAACAGAAGAAGAGCATCTTGATCATTTACAGAAACTCTTTGAGAGATTAAAGAAGTACAAGCTGAGGTTGAACCCAAAAAAATGCACGTTTGGAGTAAGGTCTGGTAAGCTCTGAGGCTTTGTCGTCAGCAATAAGGGTATTGAAGTAGATCTTGCCAAAGTAAAAGCGATATAAGAGATGTCTGCTCCTCATAATGAAAAGGAAGTCAGAGGATTCTTGGGACGTTTGAACTACATTTCCAGATTCATTTCTCACCTGATAACTACCTGTGAACCAATCTTCAAACTATTGAAGAAAGATCAAGTAGTCAAATAGAATGATGAATTCCAAACTGCTTTCGACAAGATCAAAGAGTACCTACAAGAGCCGCCTGTTTTAATGCCACCAGTTGAGGGAAGACCGTTGATTATGTATCAAACTGTTTTAGAGAATTCAATGGGGTGTGTGCTGGGGAAGCATGACGAGTCAAGCCGAAAAGAGCATGCTATTTATTACCTGAGCAAAAAGTTTACCGACTGTGAAATAAGATATTCACTGCTCGAGAAAACTTGTTGCGCTCTGGCATGGGCTTCTCACCGGCTAAGACAGTATATGATGACCCATACTACCTTGTTGATATCTAAAATGGATCCAATAAAATATATCTTCGAGAAACCTGCACTCTCTGGGAGAATAACGAGATGGCAGATGATCCTAACAGAATATGACATATAGTATACTACCCAAAAAGCAATAAAGGGCAGTGTACTAGCTGATCACCTTGCTCACCAAGCTGTAGAAGACTACCGGTCCATGAAGTTCAAATTCCCAAATGAGGACATCATGATGGTAAATGACTATGAAGAATTCAGACCATATGACGAACCTGAACAAGGATCCCGATGGACCCTGGTTTTTGATGGGGCATCTAACGCACTCGGCAATGGTATTGGTGTAGTGCTCATATCTCCTCAAGGGTGTCATACTCCATTTACTGCAAGACTCTGCTTCAATTGTATAAATAACATGGCGGAATACGAAGCGTGCATATTTGGTCTAGAAGCTGCCATAGACTTGGGGATCAAATCTTTGAATGTATTCGGAGATACAACTTTGATTATTAGCTAGATCAAAGGGGAATGGGACACCAAACACCCTAACCTTATCCCTTACAAAGAACATGTTTTGACGTTGCTCCCACATTTTGAGAAGATTACCTTTGAGCACTTCCCGCGAGAAGAAAATCAGCTAGCTGGCGCACTAGCCACAATGTCATCTATGTTTAAACTTAAATGGGATATTGAGGCTTCCGAGATGACCATTGAATGAAAGGATGAACCAACACACTGTCACGAGATTAATACTGAAGAAGTAGTTGACCAGCCTTGGTTTCACTAAGTCAAGAGGTATCTCGAGGCTCAAGAATATCCAGAAGGAGCTTCAGTCAATGATAAGAAGTTCTTAAGGAGATTCTCTGCTAAATTCTTCCTTAGTAATGGCATTATTTACAAACGCAACCATGACTCTGTGTTACTTCGGTGCGTAGACAAGGTCGAAGCTGAAAGGATCATGGCTGAATTACATGAAGGCACTTTTGGCACCCATTCCAGTGGACATACAATGACAAAGAAAATCCTACGGGCATGCTATTAGTGGTCTACCACGGAAGGAAATTGCTATCAACACTCTCGAACTTGCCATAAGTGTCAGATCTATGCTGACAAGGTGTACGTACCTCCGGTTCCTCTGAATATCTTGACGGATCCTTGGCCCTTTGCTATGTGGGGGATTGATATGATTGGGGAAATCAAGCCAACAGCCTCTAATGGACACCGCTTCATCTTAGTGTCCATTGATTATTTTACAAAGTGGGTGGAGGCAGCTTCCTTCGCTTCCGTTACCAAGAACATTATCGCCCGGTTCATCAAGAAGAATCTCATCTATCGTTACGGTATCCCGAAGAAGATCATTACAGACAATGGTACAAACTTGAATAATACTATGATCACCTCCTTGTGCAAGAAATTCAAGATCCAGCATCACAATTCTTCCCCTTACCGGCCGAAGATGAATGGTGTTGTCGAAGCCGCAAATAAGAACATTAAAAATATCATACGAAAATGACAGTCACATACAAAGACTTGCATGAAATGCTACCATTCTCCCTCCACGGATATCGTACCACGGCTTGCACATTAACCGGGGCAACACCCTTTTCTCTAGTTTACGGCATGGAAGCTGTTTTCCTATTGAGGTCCAGATCCCTTCTCTAAGAATCATGAAGGATGCAGGGTTGAATGAAGCCAATTGGATCCAGACTCGACTTGATCAACTAAACTTGATTGATGAGAAAAGTCTTACTGTTGTCTGTCATGGTCAAATATAACAAAAACGGATGATCAAGGCTTTCAACAAAAAGGTCAGACGGCAAGTATATCAAGTTGGAGATCTGGTGATCAAGCGCATCATACTACTGCAAGGTGATCCCAGGGGAAAATGGACTCCTACATACGAAGGACCATTTATAATCAAAAACATATTCTCTGGAGGGGAAATGATCTTAACCACCATGGATGGTGACGACCTGCCGCACCCTACGAACACATACATAGTCAAAATATACTACGCATAAGAGATCCGCTAGGTTGACGCACCTAGGAAAAACAAGGGCATCCCAGCGAACCAAAAAAGGCTCGGGCAAAAATTAGGGATAAAAACAAAACAAAATTGTACACCCGACAAGCTGAAAACCCGAAAGGGCGGCTTGGGCAAAAAAGGGTATCCCGGTGGACTGAAAACCCGAAAGGGCGGTCCGGGAAAAAGTTAGGGAATTAAAGCGTATGACTATGTCCCGTTGGATCACCTTACAGACAACTCGCAGACTCGACATTTCTGACCAATTCAATCATCTTTGGACAAGGCAACAAATAGACAAGATGCTCAGAGACACGAAGGATATAGCAGAATGGGAACCCCATGGGATTATTGCACATAGCTATCTTTTCTTTGTATTAAAATTTTAATTTTTTTACGACGACCTTCTCTTACTAGAATGTTTGTCTCATTGTACAAAAATACTTACTCAAAGTCAATAACAAAGATATCCCTTTGAAAGGGCAAAAAACTATCTGTTTTTATTTTCGCTTGTGTTTTGTTTACAAAAACGTCCAATGATTCATTTTTGAACATATGCATTTGAACATAATTACTGTTTACAAATAAAAAAAATAAAAGACAATCGCTGATGGCTTTAAGAGATAAGGGAATATCTCAAATTTATCTCCATAAAATTCCCCACAGTGTGCAGTTTAATCCCCAGCGAAACAAAGCTTCCAGTTTATCAATCCCCAGTAGAAGTCATCCAAATTGCTCAAAATTACCCAATCAGGATTTTTCAAACAAGGCACGACTTTCCCTTTACAACAAAGTTTATTTCTCTAAGGGGAAATTCATCAGCACTTCAACTTCACAACATGAAGACTTATACTCCATATCCTCAATAGAGGACATGGATTTATTTTCCCCAGTCCAATAGCAGTACAACAGAATTAGCCCACATACGCATACATTGCATCCGTATATCATAAACATTGATAAAACAAATGCATCATACCATGCATTTCATACAACATGACTTTGCATTTTAGCTAACATTTTACCATTTTCAGGATAAGGTTAATAGCTACCATTGACAATGTTCAAAGTTTTCAGATACAGTTCAGATATGCTCTAGACACGAACGCCATTTTGATACTCATTCAGATCCAACTTTTAGATACAGTTCAGATACGCTCCAGACACGGACGCCATTCTGATACTCACTCAGAGTAAACTTTCAGATACAGTTCAGATACGCTTCAGACACAGACGCCATTCTGATACTCATTCAGAGTCAACTTTCAGATACAGTTCAGATACGCTCCAGACACGGACGCCACTATGATAATCATTCAGAGTCAACTTTCAGATACAGTTCAGATATGCTCCAGACGCGGATGCCATTCTGATAACTCATTCAAAATTCAACTTTCAGATACAGTACAGATACACTCCAGACACAGACGCCATTCTGATACTCATTCTTTCAGCTTACAAATTATAATTCAACAATCACTCTTGGATGACATCTACAAGCCCATCTCAAACAAATTTATATCACCTCTCCAAATGGCATCTTTAAGCCCATTCCTTCTACCATCACATCTCTAAGTGCAAATTTCAGGGCACTCTAGTGTCCAATCGTCTTCCACCTTCGAGTCACGAATGGCAAAACATGCCAATCTAACTCTTCAGTCTTAAGAAGATTGAACAGGGGAATATGTTGTACCCTAAAATTATCCCTCTCATTTATCAAGAATTTTCCCACAAGATCTCCTTGGGCTCAAGACTGCATTAGGGTTTGATCAGCTCAAGACACCCCCTTATGCCCTGATGACCTAAATTAGGTTTTGAGATTGCACAAGGATTTTTGGACTTTCAATGCCCCATATGATTTTCAAGGATCATTATTAACCCCCAAGTTTACTTATGTCAAGTTTCAAGCCTTGGATCACACTTTTGATCAGTCAATTGAGCAGTTGACCTAAAAATCAGATGTATTGGGGAAAAGTAAACTATGGCCAATTCACAGTCAAACTTCATAATTTTTAGTCCACATCAACATTATAAACTCATATGAGTCATTTTATCAAGTTTGGACCACATCTCCTCAAGAAATTTGGCCAAATCTCCAAAAGGGCAAAATGGTCAAAATAAGGGTTTTGACTGAGAAAGGGCAATTTCTAATTTTTGACCTAGAAAATGGTCAATTGGTTTAAGGCATGATCTCAAGAGTCCAATTGAATCATTTTTACCTATAGGCATGGTTCAAAACATTGCAAGTCCATTGGATTGACAAATGAATTTTTCAGTCAACTGATCAAAAGTCAATTGTATACTAAAAAGTCAAACTTTGACTTTTTGGTCAAATTAGAGTACCAAAGATCACAATTCATCAAAACATGTCAAAATATGAAACTTGTTCATCAAGAAATCAAGAATTCAAGATTTCACCTTGAAATGTTAAAATTTCTTAACTTAGAAATTTTTCTAAGTATGGAAAATTTCTTATTTTTTCATAACTTTGAGCCAAATTTTCACCATGATGCAAGATGATTCAAGAGAAACTTCCAACATGAAAGTTGTAGATCTCCATGAAATCTACAATTTTTATTCAGAAAACTTCTTCCAAAAATTCTTGGATTTCAAGTTACAATTTATGAACATAGGGTCATGAAACAAAACACTTAGTGAAATTTTGCCCTAATTTGGATAGGATTTTGACCTAACTTCATGACACTTTTTCACATAGTTCCAAGGGGAACCTTCAAAATAAATTCAAAGAGGGGTTGTAGATCATGTTACAAGCTTTCTAAAATGTCCAAGAACTCCTTGAGTTCATTCTTGAGTAGGGAGAATCGAAGAGATGAAGTTAGGGTTTTGTCACTTAAATTACAAGCCATTTTTTGATGAACAAGAAGTCAACTTCAAACCTATGCTGCACAATATTGTTTTTCAGGCCTCTAAACCTCAAGATCTATCCATAATCAGAAGATTACACTTGCTTTTGAGCTATTATCCATGTGTTCCAAGCATTGTCCAAGCCAATTTGCCATTTTAGGAAGAAAGTTACCATTCCATTCTTGAAAAGTTACTTTAATCATAAAGTCAACTTGTCTTGAGCTTCTAACTTGTTCTTTCTGCACACAAAACCCCTATAAACCAAAAGAAATGTTTCTAAGGTCTCAAGAAGCTCAGAACATGCTTGTATAATACTTAAGATTTGTCACTTCACTTTTCTTAAAAAAGCAAGTTATAGAGCCATAACCCTATAACTCAGAAACCTTGAGTGATTTGGTGCTCTAATATTTTCCATACATATTAACAAGTCAATTGCAACAAAATACACATTTGGACAAGCCCTAAAACACTCACAAGCGCCCTGCTGCACAAAACTGCCCAAACTTGACAGTTTTGAGCAAAAACTCACCATCTTCATTTCCACTCGTGCGTTTTGAAAACTAATCATTCAAAAACCTTCCATACATCATATCAAAGTGATCCAGGCCCTCATTTACTAACTGTAACTCCTCCATCATCATCCACCATTTTCAAAACTGAAGCTTGCAACTTGACTTAAGTTGGGAGTTCCAGCCATCCTCAAAGCAAAGTAGGAGTTGGAACACATTGAAGGAGGTCCAGGCAAGATACATAAATCATCAGGCCATCACAAAGGTTGCTCAAACTCCATACACGACTCCAACTGTAAGAGGTAAGTTTTCAAACTTCTATCTCTTCATACAAGCATCATTTGAGTTTGGTTTGTGAAGATAAAATGTAGATACCATTGCCATGAAGCTGTACATATCCATAGTTTACATTTATATGGCCCGAGCTTAGAGAATTTTAGGGTTGAAGTTTTCTGAAATTTTTAGGTTTTGAATTAGGGCTAGAAAAATTCTCATTCATCTTTGATTGTTAGCTTAAGTTGTTTATATGGTTGGATTTATGAGAAAAAATGCCACAACTTTCATGTTTGAACTTTTCATTTTTTTGAGAGATGAAGAAGATACAGGTCCTTTGGCTGGAGGTTGAAGATGAAGTGTAATCAGGGCGCGTTTTGTGTAATGTAATTATTGTTTTAGTTATATTAACGGATATATAGTCACCCCAGTGGTAAGGCAGTGCGAGTTAATGGTAGAGGTCATGGGTTCGAACCTCAGCGCTGCCTTTTTGCTTTTGTTTTACATTTTTTTGGTCATTTTTCCTTTCTTTTTGCTTCAGCAAATAGGCGCTGGGCCTTTTGGGCTTAGATTTTGTTTTGTTTTTGCTTACTAACCCCCTGCAGGCTTTTGACACCCCTAGCCCATTTTTTTTTCCATTTTATTTTCATTTTATTTTCTTAAATATATTTTTTTAAAATACTAAAAAAAAATCATAAAATACAAAAAAATAGTAGATTTATATTTTAACTTAGTTTATTTATTTTTCTCACAAAAATATATTTGACCACACTTTATTTATTTTACTAATTATTCTTGTAAATTTAATTAAAACTAGGATATTATTTATTTTCTTTTACACCAATTAAAATATATTATTTTAATACCAAAAAGACTAAAAATATTTTATAATGCTATAAATATTTTCAAAATAAAAAATGCCAAAAAAAATACTTTTCTTAAACTTATTTTCTTTTGATTGATTAATAAAATTAGGGTTTTCATCTAAAATATTTTCTCAATAATTTCAAACTTAATAAATTATTTTCTTTATTTTATTAGGTTAAGGTAAAATTCCTTTTTCATAAAAACATCAAATAAAATATCCATTTTCTTCACATTTACCTTCTTGCATATTTAATTCATCTTGTACATTATTTATTTCAATTCTTGTATAAATTCAATTTGGTTGTAATAGACTAATTAGGGTTTAGTTTATTGCAATCCCCATTTGTAATTTGTACACCCCCTCCCACAAATGTTGTAATAGCGTAGTAACTTTAAATTTCGCAATTTATCGCTTTTATATAACATGCTAGTAATTAGGGTTTGTATGGAAAGACTAAAACCAATACTTAGAAAACCCTAATTCAAGACAAAAACGAGCATGAAAACAATACATTTACACACAAACACCCATAGGGTTATTCCACTTGGTTGCCTTATACAAAATGGCCATATTACGCATGTAAGGTATCTTAGCAAAAACAAGCAAATACAAGATCATGGTCCCTCGATAACGCTATCTAAGTTGCCTTACAAATGATCTTAGTCCCTCAAAAAGTATGCTAAGATACTTTGCAACATTACTAATCATGGTTATACGATGACGCACACCCGTCCCGTTTACATCCAAAGGAAAAGAAAATGAACAAGAAAGACATATGAGTAGGTAGATTGCTCCTAATTACTTGCTCCATTTCAAAACAAACATCCTTGCCATTTTCAAAACAAACACATACACTTTCAAACATCTTACAAAATTAAAAACATTTTCAAAAGATCAAACATCTTTGTATACATTCTTACAAACAAGAATCATTACAAAGATTGCCTAAACAATGGCTTCTTTACAAAATACTTTCAAAAACCACATCAAGCACAATTTCAAAAAGCAAGTGATCTAGCAAGTAACTAAGAGCCCATGGAAAACCATGGATGAAAAGGGTGATAATATCTTCCCTTTTCATAATCTACCCCCCGAACTCAAGAAATAATATCAAAGGTCTTTCCTGTGCTTTTTCACCTTTCCTTTTGGATAAAAGAAAAGTCAGTGGCGACTCTTGCTAACTGCAACATTTACGATCAAACGCAAAACCCTCAAGTTAGTTCTCCCACCGTATTACAGTCATCCAACTAACCATTAACTTCTAACAATTGAATTTATTTTATGCTTTTATTTTATGCTCTTTACTTTATGTACCATTTACTTTAGAATTTACATTTCATGCTATTTTTATCTTTGCTCCCTCGAGCATTTACTTTTATGCCATTTTTATTTTTCTCGTCTTGAGATTTTCATTTCCTTTTGAAGATACTTAATAATAAACATGAACCATAAAAAACATTAATGATACTTGGACTATTTGGTTACTATCCTTGGCATTATGAAGGATTGGACTTCTTGGACTTAGGAATAGAAACCTTGATCTTATGTTGGAGACCTTGTGACCTTAATTGATATTTTGTCTGGAGTTCTTGAGGGTTACCTCAAGACATTGGGTTGCTTGTTTGTTTGTTTTGTGTGCAGGTCATTGTGATTACATACTTTGTCTGTAATCTAGAATTCATCTGTATACAACCGTTACTCTATCCAATTTTTATGAAGACTTAATACATTTGAAATTTGGTCTTTTCAAGAGGTTCATTATCCTTGTTTGGTTTCAATCTAAAGAATAGGAATTCTATCTTGACTCGTAATTTTAAGTGTTGGCTTCTTGTTGGTTAGATGGTTCTTCTCCCAAGCTTTTACTTTATGCTTTAGGATATTCCCTTCATCTCCTCCCATCTTCTTTAATTTTCAAAATCTCCTCCCTCCTTTTAAAACTCTTCTTGTTTATAAACTCGAACCACTTTCATAATAAACCTCGACCTTGTCTAGTGCCTTTTTCTTATAAAACTTCTTTTCTTTAAACAAACTTCAATTCATTTAATCATACTTTGACATTTATTTAAAAATTAACAAAAACAATTCAACTCATTCAAGCTCTTTTGTACGCTCGAGCACCTTTTACCATTCAAATTTTTTTTCAAGATGAGACATGATTCATTGATAGTCGAGAAACATTATCCTATCCCCATGGTTATAAAGGTGTCGACTTTTCCACTTGAGTACTAGAGGTGTTCTCAAACCCTCACTCTTGCTGACGCAGGGTCCATCTTTCCCATACCTTGTGGGCGTTAATCGAGATTTCTATCCTAACAATGACGACTTGTCTCTTCATTTAAAATGAATCAACATAAAAGTCTTTTCTATCCGAACTACGATGCTTTGACTTTCCCATTACATGAGGGAGTACGTAGGAACTAAGTCTTACGACCCAAAGCGAGCAACAAAAATAATTAAAAAAAACATTTTATTTTCTTTTGTTTACAAATACTCATTCATTCTTTTCCTTTAGCAAGTAAACCTTTACTTGACACTCCTTTTAAAAGAAACCATACAAAGTGGATCCTGTGGAATATCCTAGATGCTTAGGGTGCTAACACATTCCCTTTGTATAACCTACCCCCGTACCTCGATCTCTGATCTTTTACTTTATTATGGGTTTTGTTCGCTTTTTTCCCATTTCCCTTTGGAAACAATAAAGTGCGGTGGCGACTTCATGGTGTTGAGATAAGTCAATTTATGGATTAATATCAAATCTTTACCGTTACATTCTTTTCCTATCATTACTGTTGCTATCTCGTTCATCTCTTCTCGTCTTTGACGATGATCGCGCGCGACAGGAAAAGTGGCGACTTTATTGGGGACATATTGACCTATTGCTAGTCCATTCCTAAGTGGGTCAATCCTAGCTTTGTTTGTTTCTTTTCTATGAGTGTGTATATATATTATTTTACTTGTTGTTTATTACTTCCCATTATTCTATATATATGTTTGTCTGGACTTTCCTGGTTTTCAGGGGCTTGGTGATTTCTTATAAGTCTTCTACCCGGACATTGGGAAAACTTAAGATAGGACGGGCGATATAGTCATGTTAACTTCGAGGGAGTAATCCTAAAAAAGAAGACATGAGATCTCTCACTCAGTTGAGGCCCCTTTGAATTTAGTGCCGTTTACCGAGTAATCGGAAAGACGTACTGCTTTCGACTTGGGAGCCTGCTGAAGCTGAGGACTGTAGAACCTTTAACCCAACTTGGCCTTTTAGGTGTAGTGCGGAAACTATGACGGAGTAATCCAAAAATGGTTGTCACGCGATGCTACACTCTGTCGAGTTTTTCCTGAGAATATTACTAATTACCGAGTTAATCAGGATGTTGGTAATATCCGAAGGAAGGATGTAGCCTCTAGGAACCTCTTAGAACCTTGTTTGATAGGTGATAACTATTAGTACATACCTTATGGGTTGTACCTTTGACTCCAGGCTCGTGACTCTAAACCATGTGATCCTGTTACTGTGCAGTGCATTGCATAACATTGCATATCATTTGCATCCTCTGCATTATTCTGCATACATCCAGGTTGTTCAAGATCTTATTCTCAGTTGCTTCTTTCTTCCAGTTAGTCGTCTACCATCAAGCTAATTCCTCAACACAATTACGGGACTAGAGCTGCTGTCAGATTGAGAATAGAAAACCAAGAACAACACAACATAGAAGTCAGAATGGAAATCGACAAGTTGAAGTTAGGCATGGCCAAACTTGCTAAGATGATGCAAGTCCATATTTTCAGAGGAGAGCCACCTCAAAGGACTGTGATATCTGAAATCCCAACTGCTGCTATTGACACTCAACCTATCCAGCATACATCTACATGGCCAGAGTTTGGGTTACCTCAGAACTACTCTTCACCTATTGCAATTACTTCAATGGTTGGCCAGTCTTCCCGACAAATTTTTCAAGCTCCAGTTTTCACTAAACCTTATCCTATTGTTGATACTGCTTCTCGTTAACCTGCTGCACAAGCTGCTTTTGGGAACCCTATCTTTGAGTACCATGTTGCCAGTCCTCGAAGTATGTGTCAAGGAGACTTTATTGAGTTGGAAGAGTTCAAAGAACATTATTAGACTTTAGATAAGATACTTAGAGCTATGGAAGAAAATGAGTTCTTCAGTGTTGATGCTAACAACATGTGCCTAGTTTCTGATTTGGTTATGCCTGCCAAGTTCAAGACTCTCGAGTTTGAGAAATATCGAGGGCACAGTTGTCCAAGAAGTTATTTGGTGATGTACTTTCGAAAGATGTCTGCTTACACAAAGAATGACAAGCTGCTTATCCATTGTTTCCAAGATAGTCTGAATAGAGCTTCATTGAAATGGTATATGGGACTTGAGAAAGGTCGTATTCAATGCTTCCAAGATCTTGTTGATGCTTTCATAAATCAATACAAATACAACCTTGTCATGGCACCTGATCATCGCCAACTGCAAAATATGTCTCATAATGAGAAAGAATCTTTCAAGGAATATGCTCAACGATGGAGAGAACTGGCCTCTCAAGTTGAACCACCTCTAGCAGAGAAAGAGCTAACTGGATTGTTCATGGATACTTTGTCCCCTTTCTTCTCGGAGAAGATGATTGGAAGTGTGTCCTCCAGCTTCATAGACCTGGTGACTATTGGCCAGAGATTAGAAGAAGGAATCCAGAACGGTAAAGTGTCTAAAAATGATGAATCTTCAAATGGTGCAAAGAAATAACTTGGGAACTTTCAGAAGAAGAAAGAGGTAAAAGCTAATGCTGTCTCGATTGAGATAAGAGGACCTCTCTGTAGGCCTTAATACATTGATCAATCACAAGCAGCGGCTGTGACTCATGCGGTCAATGCTCAACCAATTCAGGTTCCTCAACATTAGAATATTGCACATAATCAGAATCGAAATAGGACTCAATTTGATCCCATCCCTATGACATACACTGAATTGTATCCGACAATGATGCATAAGGGCTTGATTACAACTAGGCCCATGATTCCTCGAAATCCTCCTCCAGCCGGGTTCAAATCTAACCTTCACTGTGAATTTCATCAGGGAGCTGTCGGTCATGATTTAGAAAGCTGCTATGCATTGAAAAGCAGAGTGCAGGAATTGGTGAAAGCAAACATTCTCACTTTCAAAGAGGCAGGTCCTAATGTTGTTAACAATGCTTTGCCAAAACAAAGTGGCTAAATACTGAGTCGGGGTACCCTCAAGTCACTTCCTAAAGCCAGTGTTTCAGACTAGACAACTCATCCTTGTTACTGATTAGTCATTAGGCCATCTTTCTTTCTATTTTCATTTTCCACTTGTTTATGTTAAAATTGTTGCTTTCAAATACTGTTTATACTTTCATGTTAATTCTAATGAAATGAGCATTGCAATGTTTTGATTCAAATAATTTTCATTTACTTCTTTAAAATATATTTCTCTTGTTTACTCCCTTTATCAAGCTTTTGTTTATGCAAATATTTGAGGGAGGATAATGAAAATGAAATACCCATAATTGTTGTTGGTATGCTTTCGAATAAAACTTTGCTGAGGATGTACAAGCATTGTTTCAACTCCCAAACACTGGAGAAATAAGGAAGTTAATCCCTCATTCACCCCTTTGAGCCTAGAAGTTGGAGTTTCTTTCTATACGAAGAAACCCGCAATCTGAACTTGGGGATGTGTAGTTCTCAGTTAATTTGGCTGTGCATTCAATTACAAGAGAAATTGTGCAGGACACCTTTCAATAAAGGTCGCGATCAAGCTTTCCTTCGCACACAACAATAAGTGTTAAAGATGCTCTAAAACAAAACAAAAATTACAAAGATGGTTTCCCGTAATAATTGAACAAGATAGTCATTATCTTTCCAAAAAAAGAAAGAAAAATGAAAATCCAAAAAAAATCAAAAGAAAAATCTCGCTAAGTCAAAACCTCTGAAGGAGACTTAGGCAAAAAAAAACTAGGGCATCCCGCTGATTGTAATCTCAAATGAAACAGTTCAGGAAAAAGTTAGGAATAAAAAAATTCAATCAGAAGAGGTCTTCAAATCCTCAAAAATTCTCCACCAGAGTTGACAAAAGTCCTCAAAACAGCCAAAAGATGTAAGAAGAAGTGACTGTCGTCTCAAAAATTCCTTAGTTTCTGAACCATCGTCATTGCTACCATCAGTGCAATTCCAAAATCTCTTGAAACCTGAATGTAGATTCTGAATTAACTGAATGTAGGACTAAAGAACGTCACGAAGATTGGGTTAGGTACAAATAAACTTTAAGCTTTTATCCTTTATTTCTTAAACCGTGAACCAGATCACGTTACAACCCTCAAAAGACCTAATCGAAGCCAGGTTTCTTTTGAAAGCATACTACATCAAGGCTGCGTAAACTGACTCCTAAGATCTTTTGCAAATCATTTGTCTTGGTATGTTCATGCCTTTGTTTTCTCTTTCACTTTAAAAGTATAAACCATCATGTTTTAACCAGTGATGCATTTTCTATACACCAATGACATCATTTCAAAAATTATTTTTGATTCAAAACTTTTGCATGAACTTTGCATTAAAATTACCATGTTTGAATAAACAAATTTTTCTTGCAAACAAGATTTCCTCATGAAGTAATTTCAAACATCTGAGAAACATGGTCAATGACCCTATCAGGGGCAAGTATCTTCCAGATCTAACTGCGAATCAATTCAAGATTTTTTGCTCAGTGCGGGTTTTCTCAGAATTGGTTAGCTAGAAGATCATTTTCAAGACTCATACTGGGGAATTCCTTTCCATTAGACATTTCAAGAACTGAAGCCATGATCAGTTTATTCCAACAATTATCTGAAGAACTGAAGCCATGATCAGTTTATCTCCAACAGTCATTTCAGAGCTGAAGCCGTGATCAGCTTATTTCCAGTAACTTTCGACTGAAGCCATGACCAGTTTATCCTCAACAATTAGCTAATCCGGGACAAATCCCCAAGCATCTCTCCATGTTCTTCTTCAAAAAATCATCAGTTCAATACAATTTACAAGTGTGACAAATATAGGTTCAAGACATTTTCTTTCCAAGCAAATTTGGCAGAGTTCTTCGTGTTAAGGGATCAAACTTCCAATCTTACCTCCACAAAAAAGTCAAACTCCGTTATCATAAACGTCGAAATTACATGCATAGATCATTCACATATCATGCATAATAAAATTCATACATAACACATAACAAGAGTGTTTCATCCTCATTTGCATTTCCTGAGGTCTTGTTGCAATCGACACGCCACCTTGAGATTAAAGTCCAACTTACTTGGCACCTACCAAAGCGGATGTCATTTTAGCTGTTTCTCTCTTTATTCCAATTCTAATCTTGTATGAGCTTTTTCTCTCTTTCTTCCAATTCTAATCTTGGATGAGTTGTTTCTCTCTTTCGTCCGACACTAATCTTGGATGAGCTGTATTTCTTTCAACCAATGCTAATCTTAGGTATCATTTTTCCCCATGCTATCCAAAGCCAATATTGGATGACATGATCTTTTTTTCCGTCCAAAGCCAATATTGGATGTCATAATCTTTCTTCCATCCAAAGCCAACATTGGATGTTGTTACCTTATGTTGCCGTCCAAAGCCAATATTGGATTCCACCATCTTTTCTTTCATTCAAAGCCAATATTGAATGACATGATCATTTGTTTCCATCCAAAGCCAATATTGGATGTTGTTCCCTTTTCTTTCATCCAAAGCCAATATTGGATGTCATGATCTTTTGCTGTCATCCAAAGCCAATATTGAATGCCACCATCTTTTTTCCCATTCAAAGCTAATATTGGATGTCGTAATATTTCTTTCATCCAAAGTCAATATTGGATGTCATGATCTTTTGTTTCCATCCAAAGCCAATATTGGATGTTGCTATCTTTTGTTTCCTTCCAAACCCAATATTGGATGTTGTTATCTTTGTTGCTGTCCAAAGCAATTATTGGATACCATGATTTATCTCACCTCATTCAAAGCCAATATTGGATGTTGTGATCTTTTTCCCCTGTCTAAAATCATTATTAGATGTTGAGTTCTCCACTCATTCAAAGCCAATATTGGATGTTGTGATCTTTTCACTCATCTAAAGCCATTATTAGACATTGGGTTTTCCACTCATTCAAAGCCAATATTAGATGTTGTGATGTTTTCTCCCATCTAAAGCCATTATTAAACATTGAGTCTTCCATTCATCCAAAGCCAATATTGGATGTCATGATCTTTTGTTTCCATCCAAAGCCAATATTGGATGTTTCTATCTTTTGTTTTCATTCAAAGCCAATATTGGATGTTGTAATCTTTTCTCTCGTCTAAAGCCATTATTAGACGTTGAATTTTCCCTTCATTCAAAACCAATATTGGATGTCGTGTTTCTTTTCCGTCCAGTGTCTTACCTAGACGACTCTGATGTAGCTTCATATTTGGTCTCATCCCACGTCTATTGCTCTTCTAGATGTTTCTGATTGTATTTTTCAGAGAGTTGCTCGCCTCATTCAATGCCGTTCTTGGATGTCGCTGCTTGCCTTATCAGATTTTATCTCTTTTTTCCAAGTATTGATGGTTACTCTTTGTCACCCTGACAGATATCCAAAAATATCTTATTTTTTCCCTAGCGTGTCTTTCCACGTCATTTCATCTGAACTACCATAAGTTTCTAGTTTCAAGTCTTTCCATATTCCCATAGAGTCTGTCTCATCTCATACATCATTAAAAAAAAAATATATGTCAAAAAAGAGTCCATGCATTGATTCATAACATATGTTATCATCTCATCGCATCAGGGATGAAATTCAGGTCTGTTTGTATTTAATTACTTTCCGTCTATCTGGAAAAAAGATAATTAAATAGGGGCAGCTGTTGTACCCCAAATTTCGCCCCTAATTTTTCAGTCGCACTTTCATATCATATTTTATCGTTTGGTCACAATCATTAATAAATAGCTTCATTCATCACATTTTCATTCTACCTTCAAGTTTTCTCTTGTGTTGTTGACTAACTTCTAATCAAAATACAAAAATAATTGTCTTTGTCTTTGTATATTTGTGTTTTGTAGGTACCAAGTCAAAGCATCTGACAAATAAGGTTTTCCGATATGATTTTCCTAAAAATCTCTATTTGCAAAGAAAAATAATTAATTTTTTTTTGTTTTTTTCACTGTACAATCGATTACTCTTAGGGTGCAATCGATTGCACAAAGTGTATTTTGCGTATTTTTTGAAAAAAAACACTGATGCAACCCATTGCTCCCAGAGTGCAATCGATTGCATAGAGTGGAATTTTGAAAAAAATCAGCAATTTCAAGCTTGTCAATTTTGGCTCAAATTTTTCCTCATTTTTTTGAAAGATATATCATTAATTCAAATTTTGACTCCAATTTTTCATTTTTTGAAAGATATATCATTAATTCAAATTTTGGCTCCAATTTTTCATTTTTTGAAAGATATATCATTAATTCAAATTTTGGATCCAAGAATCAATTACCAAACCACCACTAATCCCAAGCCTAAACTCTATAAATAGAGCCCTCATTTCATTCAAATTTCATGCTTTTGATAGCCAAACTCACTTTGCTAAAAAATCTCTCAATTCTCTCCATCTACCAAATTCACTCAAAGCTCTATTTTCAAAAAAAAATAGTAAGCTTTGCATTGAAGCTTACTAATTTTTGAGATAAACTTTCATCCAAACACTTTTTCTTTATCAATTCTCTACATCCAATCTTGGGCAATTGATTCTTGGGGTTGAATTGAAGCAAATTCTTGAAGTTGTTTTGATAATTCTCTAGATCTACCTTTGGTAAGTTGGATTTTTCATCTTTCACAATGTGATCACTTGTTGATCTTTGGGTTTGATTCATTGAGCATTATTTTGTAATTCTATTGGTGCTATTTTCTTATAATTTGATGGAATTTTCGTTCTCAATTGAATCCATGATCATAAGGTGTTTGATGGAAAGTTTGAACAAGAATTTGGCCTTTTGAAATACCGTTTTTCTGATTTTAACAGGGTGCAATCGATTGCTGTAATAGTGCAATCAATTGTCACGGTAAAATTTCACATTTATTTGAAAAAATGCACTGATGCAATCGATTGCTGTCAGAGTGCAATCAATTGTAACAGTGTCAAAATGCTTTTTCTGCCTTGTTTGGGGCTGTTTTGACCCATCTATCTTTTTCTACTCACTCCTTTTGATTGTTGATTTGGATTGCAATTTTAAATGTTCAATTTCTCTTTAAATTCAATGGACTTTGGGTGTAGATGAAGTTGGATAAATCTTCATTGATTCAAATCTACTAAAGAGTGAATTATTTAATTCATTTTTGGTGCTTTGGATTAATGATATGTTTAGTACTTTAATCCATCTAGATAAGTGATTGAATTTAAAGATGAAAGAAATTTGAGGTAGTGATCCAAATTAACTTATCATTCCCCTCACTCTTCATCTTATCCCTTTCTTTTTTATTTGTGCTACATGTTATGGGATGATGATCTCTATATCATTTATCCAAACATGAATTACATAGATTGCTATTGACCGACCTCAAAATAGGTGCGACTTCTACATAAGTCCACTTATGATTGCTTAACATAACGCTAAATTTTGTCCCGATTCGAGAAAATGATCATTCATGGCCTAAACCTATGTTTGCAAGCCCAAGTATGTTAACTTGAACCCTTTGATCCAATAATCTTGAGATTCATTGTTAGGAGGCTTTGGTTTTACCAATCCTCCAATGGATCTTCATCAATTTTGGTCAACGCGGATCACTTAAACATCGTTGATCATTAAATGTTGCCTTGAGGATTCTTAAAATGGATGATATACTTGACAAAAAGCAAATGCAACTCGTTGTTGATAGGCTATGGTTCTACCAATCCTCTAATGAGTTCCAAATGCAAGTTTCAAGATGGTCATCCAACTAACCATTAATTTCTAACAATTGACTTTATTTTATGCTTTTATTTTATGCTCTTTACTTTATGTACCATTTACTTTAGCATTTACATTTCATACTATTTTCATCTTTGCTCACTTGAGCATTTACTTTTATGCCATTTTTATTTTGCTCACTTGAGCTTTTCTTTTCCTTTTGAAGATACTTAATAATAAACATGAACCATAAAACATTAATGATACTTAGACTATTTGGTTACTAATCTTGCCATTATGGAGGATTGGACTTCTTGGACTTAGGAATAGAAACTTTGATCTTATGTTGGAGACCTTGTGACCTTAATTGATATTTTGTCTGTAGTTCTTGAGGTTTACCTCAAGACATTGGGTTGTTTGTTTGTTTGTTTTGTGTGCAGGTCATTGTGATTACATACTTTGTTTGTAATCTAGAATTCATCCGTATACAACCGTTACTCTGCCAAATTTTTGTAAAGACTTAATACATTTGAAGTTTGGTCTTTTCAAGAGGTTCAGTATCCTTACTTTGTTTCAATCCAAAGAATAGGAATTCTATCTTGACTCATAATTTTAAGTGTTGGCTTCTTGTTGGTTAGATGGTTCTTCTCCCAAGCTTTTACTTTATGCTTTAGGATAGTCCCTTCATCTCCTCCCATCTTCTTTAATTTTCAAAATCTTCTCCCTCCTTTTAAAACTCTTCTTGTTTATAAACTCGAACCACTTTCATAATAAACCTCGACCTTGTCGAGTGCCTTTTCTTCTAAAAACTTCTTTTATTTAAACAAACATCAGTTCATTTAATCATACTTTGACATTTTTTTTTCAAAAATTAACAAAAACAATTCAACTCATTCAAACTCTTTTGTGCGCTCGAGCACCTTTTACCATTCAAATCTTTTTTCAAGATGAGACATGATTCATTGATAGTCAAGCAACATTCTCCTATCCCCATGGTTATAAAGGTGTCAACTTTTCAACTTGAGTACTAGGGGAATTCTCAAACCCTCACTCTTACTGATGCAGGGTCCATCTTTCCCACACCTTGTGAGCGTTAGTCGATATTTCTATTCTAACAATGACGACTTGTCTCTTTGTTTAAAATCAATCAACAGACAAGTCTTTTCTAGCCGAACTATGGCGCTCTGACTTTCCCATTGCACGAGGGAGTATGTAGGCTCTAAGTTTTACGACCCAAGGCGAGCAACAAAAATAATTAAAAAAAACATTTCATTTTCTTTTGTTTACAAATACTCATTCATTCTTTTGCTTTAGCAAGTAAAAATTTACATGACACTCCTTTTAAAAGAAACCAAACTAAGTGGATCTTGCAGAGTACCGTAGATGCTTAGGGTGCTAACACCTTCCCTTTGCATAACCAACCCCCGTACCTCAATCTCTGATCTTTTACTTCATTGTGGGTTTTGTTCACTTTTTCCCCATTTCCCTTTGGAAACAATAAAGTGCGGTGGCGACTTCATCATGTTGAGATAATTTAAGTGATGGCTTAATCTCAAATCTTTACCTCTACATTATTTTCCTGTCATTACTGTCGCAATCTCATTCATCTATGTTCGTCTTTGTCGGTGCGCACGCGACACTCTCCCTCTCCCAATAACCACCCAAAAGATTCACTTCAAACAATTATAGACTTAGAAGCTTTGGACAATCTCGTCACAAGTTCTCAGAAAATCGCCATTCCAAAACCAAAACCAAAAATTTCAAAAGTAGATGTTGGTAAATCTCTGCTGATTTTTAAAACAGAAATACAAGAATAGGTTAACTCTTTGAAGCTAGCTTGCGTAGAGAATCTTAATCCAGCTTCTTCTGATTCTCATTGGAACCAGTTAAGAAAATGGTTCAAATCTGAATCCCTGAAATTCAAGGAGTTGAGTTATGAAATTGCTCAACAAAACTTCTGTGATCATCTGAATATCTTCAAGGATCAAGTTCTGCGTCATTGGGAAAAGAAGCCACTCCTTCTGCTGGACAATGTCCCTTGGGAAGATCATCAGCCAATAGAATATGGTGAACCATCCTCTGATCCTCTTACTCTGGTTATGTTTCAAAACAAAGGCATGGAAGTTGAATAAGCTCTTGAGTCAGAATTAGTCGCAGCTTGCTCTGAAAAAGTAGTTCCTTCTGCTGATATACCCTCTTCATCTCTTGTGCTGTAAACTCTGGAGGAGTTGAAGAAAGATAATGTTATATTTAAGGAAAGGCTAGACAAGCAGGATGATACATGCAATGAAATCAAGGGAATGCTTGGAAAATAAGAGGAATCAAACAATCATATCAAGATTTTATTGGAAGCCCTGTTCACATGACTTCTACCACCTCAAACTTAGTTCTGAAATTTGTTTTCTTCATTTTTTTATTTGTTTCCTTCAGAATGTGTTTTTATTGGAATCTTTTTTAATACAACATACCTTTTATTGCCTAAAGTGTTTTTATTGCTTTTTGATTCTGGACAAAAAAGGGGGAGAACATAAGATATTTCAAATATAACATCATCGAGACTCAGTCTCAAACATTTTGAATATCATAACTTCTATTGTTTTTTTCTTTCTGAAAGCAAAAAAGTAACAAACCCTGTTGAGGACAGAAGTGGACGCATCAAAAATCTTTTTATCCAAAACTCTGATCAAAACAATCTTCAAGGAAGTATTTATTCTCTATTTGAGTATCCTACTCAGGGGGAGACTTTAAATGCTTTATGTTCTTTAAGTTTCTATCAAAATATCAAAGTTTTTGTTAGAACATAGTTTGATTCTACAACCCTTGTAAGAGTTTTGATGATAATAAACACTCAAAGAACAATTATGCTCCCTAAATAACTATTTTGTTTTGCAGAGAAGTTCTAATGGAAGAAGCACAAAATAGAGAAGTTCTCAAGCTTCAACTTCTGAGTGCACTAAACGCTGCGAACAGGAACTCCATTATTCTGATTCATATAGTTCTGGAAAGAAGTAAAGGAGTCCCAACGGTAACATTCATCTTCTGAAGGGCCAAGACTTCTTCAAAAGTTGGTAAATCCACAACATCCAAAAACAAACAAGCCTTATCCATCAGAAATTTATCCAAAAAGCCTTTGACCCCACTTCTTGTCTCCCAATTAGCTACAATGTCAGAACTCCTAAAATGTAAGGCCTTGGCAATAACTTCAGGCTTTCGAGTTTCCTCTAAACCGGTGAATGGTATTTGATCAAGGACTGGTACTTCTAATAGTTGAGAGAATTCTTCCATTATGGACACTAATTGATAACCGAGAAAGTTGAAACAATGATGTACAGGTTCAAAGAACTGAAAGAGTACCCTCATCATGTCTTCTTCAAAGCTTGAAGTAACCAGATTGAGTAGTCGTCCATATATTTTGGTGAACATAGAATTTTCAGGAACCCTTGATGCTAACTCTTTGAGTTGAGCAGGAACTCTTACAAAGTTGATTCAGATGGTATTTCTGCAAGCGGAAGCCATATCCTACAAAACAGAACAAAGATAAATCCCTAGGTCCTTGGAACGGTAGTAAAAATGCTATGGCATGATGCTATGATGTCATGAGCAAATAATCACACATAAATAAAGCACACAAGCCCTTAGGTTTAGGCTTGCATGGGGTTTATAGGCAAGTACCCTCTTGAAGTTTAGTTGGTTCAACCTGTCCTAAAAAGTAACTGGGTTCTAGGAGCCTCAATATCACTGATCTTGCTTCATCGGGCATTGTTTTAGCTCAAGCATCCAAAATGCAGCCAAAATATCCCGAAAGTTCGATCTCAATGAATGTAGTGTCGAGTATCAACCAACTTTAGTGTTGCACCAAATCCAGCTATCTCACTACTTTCTAATGGCCAAGTTGTTCAACTAAGGTTCTACGGTTAGTTAGTGCTTAGTGACACTACACAACAACCCCGTATTCTCCTTGACTGGACTCAAGGGACACCAGTATCAACAAATGTGTCACACTAACATAGCCATCGCTTCAACCATGTCGTTATTACGCCACATAGTCCCCACGATCTATTTCTACTTATCTAATATGCCCCAAATCCGGGTGTAGGATTTTTATAAGTAATAAACCCAAGCATAACCCATAAATTTAAAGAAAACAAAGCAAACAAGTAAAGCAAATAAAGGTGATCTAACTCTTAAGGTAACCTGTAACACCCCAGTTTCAATTATTTGATTTATTTAAATTTGGGAAATTATTTTATTAGAATTAATAAAATAAAAAGGAATTATTTATTTTGAAATATGGAGGAAAATAAAAGAAATAAGAAATGCTGAGTTTTTAAGTTATTGGGCTTGGAGGTTGTTAGTAAAGAGTGGGGGTGAAAAAGAAGTAAAGTTATGTTTTGGAACTCAAGTTACTTTTCTCATTTTTCACGATAAACAGAAGTTGGGAATTTGGGGAAATAGAGCTCTGAAGGTACGAAGGACGAAGAACGAAGAACATCGCTCAAAAAGTTCAAAGCTGCTAATTGATAAGGTAAGGGGGGCTATTACTCGATTTACCTTTGTTTATGGGTTTATGAACGGTTGATTTGGGTAATCGTAGGGAAAGACCCCAATTGTTAGATGTTACTAGGAATCGATACCCTTAGGATTGAACCTTGTTAGAAAAGGGTTAGGTTCCCAATTATTATGAATCGATTAGGAATTTTAGGTTCCGAATGGTGGATTGGGAGTATAACTGCATGATCGTGAATTTACCTTAGAGGTTTAGGGATAACCTTAATGTTTTCAGAAATTCCCTAAAAAGGACGAGTAATCACTGTTAAGGTTACTATAATAATTGTTGGTAATTATGAAATGGATGTGTTGTTTTGAGTTGTGAAACATCGATGTCGTTAGGTACCGAAATGCGCGTTTAGCCGGCATTTTCCCGCGTGTGGCTGCTGTTTCTGAGCTGCTGCAGATACAGTAAATTTCTGTACGCGCTCAGCAACACGGGCCGTGTTGCACAACACGGGCACCCGTGTTGCTCTCCTGGTTGCTCTTCTGGTTGCACAACACGGGCCGTGTTGCACAACACGGGCACCCGTGTTGCTTCCCCTGTACGGATAAGAATAATGTGTTTTCTTTTCTCTGGATATGTTACAACACGGGCCGTGTGGCACAACACGGGCACCCGTGTTGCTCTTCTGTGTTGCCCAACACGGGCCGTGTTGTACAACACGGGCACCCGTGTTGAGGCTACTGTGTTGATTTTTCTGAACTTTGTTTTCAGTGCTTGATTTTGGATTTTTTTGCCATGCTTTTGAATAATGTTATCGAGCATGAATTTATGATATGACTTGATATGATTGATGTTTAAATAGTATGCTGAGTGATTACATGCTATCCATATCCTGTTATGATTGATGTTGTTGATGTGCATGATATGTTGATTGATGTTCATAGTATGCTGAGTGTTACATACTTACATATCATGTTGCATTTGTTAATTCCCATTGTGTGGAATTAACATGGTGGCCAATATACGTGTCCGCGATTTAATGGAACGTTGAGGTGGTAGCCGTGTCCGCGATATAATGGAACGGTGAGTTATCCGTGACCCGAGATTTAATGGGGCGGTAAAGTGGTACCACATGCATGGGTGTGTTGCATTACCTTGAATATAACATGAATGGATGATTTTTCCAATGTTGTATTTGATTGTTTGTATGCACGTATGATTGCTAAATGGTTGACGATGTTTGATGATTATTTGCAAATATGAAAAGCAATGTATCATGGATATATGAATTGTAAGGGTTTTTGTAAACTATGAAATATGCTAATTATTGGGTGATGCTTATGAATTCCTGAATTGATTGTTATGAACGTATAATCAAATGTATAATTGAGATGCTCACCCTTACTGTTGAATATTTCAGATTGAGGAGCTTCGTTCAGGTGCTTGGCGAAGGCTTGTCGTTCTAGTTTACTTTCGTTTTAGTATTGTCTGGGTCATGCTCTGATAGTTGTAACTCCGGGAACGTTTGTTTGTCGAGCTGTTTTAATCAGACTCGTTTAATTTCCTTATGTTTTGTTATAATATGATGTTGATATTTTCCAGGTGTTAATCCCTGATGATTGAAAATATTATAACTTTGGTTTTATTAAATAAATTATTCCGCTGTGTAAACATGTATGAGTTACTACTAAGATTATGCATGACAAGAATTTGTGTTATTTAAAGAGAGTTGTGACATCCTCGTTGATACATGTACTCTGAAATTATAATTTTAATTATTCGCGAAAATTTTATTCGGGGTTTTTAGAGGGTGTTACAATAGTGGTATCAGAGCATAGTCGGTCGTTGCGACCAGAGTCTTGAGTCAGTCATTCCTTTTGTATGCGACTAGTGCAAGGTAACACTGTCGATATTGTATTCTAATGAAGAGTATGTTTTGATTCTCAGGAATATGGCTGGAGGAGGTAACGGACGAAATGATGCTGCACTAGCTGAGGCTTTGGGGATGTTAGCTGGTGTACTTGCTGGAAACCCAACTGGAGGCGTGATTGGTGCTGATAGGCAATTGGGAAATTTCCAAAGGAACAATCCTCCGTTGTTCAAAGGTACACATGACCCTGAAGGTGCTCAGAAGTGGCTGAAGTAAATTGAAAGGATTTTCCGTGTGATTGATTGTGCTGAAGATCTGAAAGTCAGATATGGTACGCATATGTTGGCAGAAGAGGCCGACGACTGGTGGGTTGCCACAAGGACTGAAATGGTTCAGGATGGAGAGGCACTGACTTGGGCTAACTTCAGAAGAGCTTTTCTGAGGAGGTACTTTCCTGAAGATGTTCGGGGAAGAAAGGAAATTGAATTTTTGGAGCTTAAGTAGGGTAATCTGACTGTTAGTGAATATGCTACTAAGTTCACTGAGCTGGCAAAGTATTATGCACACTACAACAATGATGAGGCTGGGGAATTCTCTAAATGTATCAAATTTGAGAATGGTCTCCGAGATGAGATTAAGCAGGGAATCAGGTACCAGCGTATTCGTAGATTTTCTGATCTGGTGGATTGTAGCAGAATCCTGGAAGAAGATATTACCAAGAATAGGTCGTCTCACTCTCGTGGGGCTGTTGATAAAAGGGGAAAGCAACATATGGACCGTGGCAAGCCATATGGTAGAGATAACCAGAGATCAGGCGGTTGGAAAAGGCCTAGTGGGGGAGACTCTAAGGCTCCTATCAGATGCTACAGGTGTGGTGAGTCGGGCCATCACATTCGAGATTGCAAGAGTGATGAGAAGAAGTGCTATAAATGTGGAAAGGCTGGTCATTTGTCTATTGATTGCAAAGGGAAGTTTGTTACTTGTTACAATTGTGGCGAAGAAGGTCACATTCGTCCGCAGTGTCCTAAGCCTAGGAAGGATCAGTCAGGTGGAAAAGTGTTCGCTTTGTCTGGATCTGAGACTACTCCAGAGGATCGATTGATTAAAGGTACGTGTTTTATTCATGGCACACCTTTAGTTGCAATTATTGATACTGGTGCAACTCATTCTTTCATTTCTTTGGATTGTGCTGAGAGGTTGAAACTGGACATATCTGGTATGCAAGGTAGCATGATTGTTGATACTCCTGCATCGGGTTCAGTGACAACTTCACTTGTATGTAGGAATTGTCCTATTGAGATTTTTGGTAGAGGTTTCGGTATGGATTTAGTGTGCCTACCGCTTGAACAAATTGATATTATCCTTGGGATGAACTGGTTGGAATTCAACCGGGTTCATCTGAACTGCTTTGCTAAGACGGTGATTTTTCCAGAAGCAGTTGGTGTCGAGAATTTGACTATGACTGCTAGGCAGGTACAAGAAGTAATGGAAGACGGTGCTAATGTGTTTATGTTACTTGCTTCATTAGATGCAACAGGAAAGGTCAGGAGTGGCGAATTGCCAGTGGTGTGTGATTTTCCAGAAGTCTTTCCGGATGATGTCGGTGAGTTACCTCCAGAGAGAGAAGTGGAATTTTCTATAGATTTGATCCCTGGTACGAGACCGGTGTCGATGGCGCCATATCGTATGTCTGCGTCTGAGTTGGCTGAATTGAAGAGTCAGTTGGAAGATTTACTGGAGAAGAAGTTTATTCGTCCAAGTGTTTCGCCTTGGGGTGCTCCGGTATTGTTGGTTAAGAAGAAAGAAGGTTCTATGAGACTGTGTGTTGATTACAGGCAATTGAACAAGGTAACCATTAAGACTCGGTATCCGTTACCGAGGATTGATGATTTAAATGGATCAACTAATTGGAGCCAGTGTATTCAGTAAGATTGACTTGAGATCGGGATATCATCAGATTCGTGTGAAAGCGGAAGATATTCAAAAGACTGCTTTTCGGACGAGGTATGGGCATTATGAATACTCTGTTATGCCGTTCGGAGTTACTAATGCACCTGGTGTTTTCATGGAATATATGAACAGGATTTTTCATCCGTATCTGGATAAGTTTTTTGTGGTTTTTATTGATGACATTCTGATTTATTCCAAGAACGACAAAGAGCATGCGGAACATCTCAGAATTGTGTTAGAGTTGTTGAAAGATAGGAAGTTGTATGCAAAGTTGTCCAAATGTGAGTTCTGGCTGAATGAAGTTAGTTTTCTTGGACATGTGATTTCTAAGAATGGTATTGCAGTGGATCCTACAAAAGTACAAGCGGTATCTCAGTGGGAAGCGCCGAAGACTGTTTCTGAAATCAGAAGTTTTCTTGGTCTTGCAGGTTATTACAAAAAGTTTATCGAAGGATTCTCAAAGTTAGCATTGCCGTTGACGAAATTGACTCGTAAAGGACAAGCGTTTATTTGGGATTCTGATTGTGAGAAAGGTTTCCAAGAATTGAAGCGGAGATTGACTAGTGCTCCTATTCTGATTTTGCCGAATCCGGTGGAGTCTTTTGTGGTCTATTGTGATGCACCTCTGTTGGGTTTAGGTGGTGTTTTAATGCAGAATCAACAGGTAGTTGCGTATGCTTCGAGACAGTTGAAGGTTCATGAAAGGAACTATCCTACTCATGACTTAGAATTGGCAGCAGTTGTGTTTGTCTTGAAATTGTGGAGACATTATCTGTACGGTTCGAGATTTGAAGTGTATAGTGATCATAAGAGTTTGAAGTATCTTTTCGATCAGAAAGAGCTCAATATGAGGCAAAGAAGGTGGTTGGAATTTCTCAAAGATTATGATTTTGGGTTGAATTACCATCCTGGTAAGGCAAATGTGGTTGCAGATGCTTTGAGCAGGAAATCCTTGCATATGTCTATGATGATGGCTCGTGAATTGGATTTAATTGAACAATTCCGAGATTTGAGTTTAGTTTGTGAAAGTACTCCGAAGTGTGTTCGTTTGGGTATGTTGAAACTTACTAGTGGTATTCTAGAAGAGATCAGGATCGGGCAGAAATCTGATGTTAATTTAGTTGATAAATTGACATTGATCAACCAAGGTCAAGGTGGTGAGTTTAGAATTGATGAGAATGATGTTATGAGATTTGGCGATAGAGTTTGTGTTCCTAATGTCGCGGAAATCAAGAAGAGTATATTAGAGGAAGGACATCGCAGTGGGATGAGTATTCATCCGGGCGCCACGAAAATGTATCATGATTTGAAGAAATTGTTTTGGTGGCCGGGAATGAAAAAGGAAATAGCTGAATTTGTGTATGCATGTTTAATCTGTCAGAAATCGAAGATTGAGCATCAGAAGCCGTCTGGATTTATGCAACCAATGTTTATTCCAGAATGGAAGTGGGATAGTATTTCTATGGATTTTGTATCTGGGTTGCTGAGGACTCCTATGAATTGTGAAGCAATATGGGTCGTTGTGGATAGGTTGACTAAGTCTGCTCATTTTATACCGGTGCGAATGGATTACTCGATGGAGAGATTGGCACAGTTATATATTGAGAAAATAGTGAGTTTGCATGGAGTTCCTTCTAGTATTGTGTCAGATAGAGATCCGAGGTTCACTTCGAAATTTTGGGAAGGATTGCAGAAGGCTTTGGGTACTAAATTGAGGTTGAGTTCAGCTTACCATCCTCAGACTGATGGACAGACGGAGAGGACGATTCAATCATTAGAAGATTTATTGCGTGCTTGTGTTTTAGAGCAGGGTGGAGCTTGGGATAGCTATTTGCCATTGATTGAATTTACTTATAACAATAGTTACCATTCGAGTATTGGTATGGCTCCGTTTGAGGCATTGTATGGTAGACGGTGTAGAACGCCTTTGTGTTGGTATGAATCTGGAGAGAGTTCGGTAGTTGGGCCAGAGATTGTTCAGCAGACTACTGAAAAGATCAAATTGATTCAAGAGAAGATGAGAGCTTCTCAGAGTCGTCAGAAAAGTTATCATGATAAGAGGAGAAAGAATTTAGAATTCAATGCTGGAGATCATGTGTTTATGAGAGTTACTCCGATGACGGGTATTGGTCGAGCGTTGAAATCTAAGAAGTTGACTCCGCGTTTTATTGGTCCGTTTCAGATTACAGAAAGAGTTGGAGAAGTTGCTTATCGTATTGCTTTACCTCCGAGACTTGCGAATTTGCACGATGTTTTTCATGTTTCTCAGTTGAGGAGATACATTCCAGACCCATCTCATGTAATCCAAATAGATGATGTATAGGTGAGAGATAACCTGACAGTAGAAACATTGCCTATGAGGATAGAAGATCGGGAAGTGAAACAGTTAAGAGGTAAAGAGATAGCATTAGTGAAGGTTGCTTGGGGAGGTCCAGCAGATGGAAATATCACTTGGGAGCTGGAGAGCCAAATGAAAGAGGCTTATCCAGAACTATTCGTCTAAGGTATGTTTTCGAGGACGAAAACTCTTTTAGTGGGGGAGAGTTGTAACACCCCAGTTTCAATTATTTGATTTATTTAAATTTGGGAAATTATTTTATTAGAATTAATAAAATAAAAAGGAATTATTTATTTTGAAATATGGAGGAAAATAAAAGAAATAAGAAATGCTGAGTTTTTAAGTTATTGGGCTTGGAGGTTGTTAGTAAAGAGTGGGGGTGAAAAAGAAGTAAAGTTATGTTTTGGAACTCAAGTTACTTTTCTCATTTTTCACGATAAACAGAAGTTGGGAATTTGGGGAAATAGAGCTCTGAAGGTACGAAGGACGAAGAACGAAGAACATCGCTCAAAAAGTTCAAAGCTGCTAATTGATAAGGTAAGGGGGGCTATTACTCGATTTACCTTTGTTTATGGGTTTATGAACGGTTGATTTGGGTAATCGTAGGGAAAGACCCCAATTGTTAGATGTTACTAGGAATCGATACCCTTAGGATTGAACCTTGTTAGAAAAGGGTTAGGTTCCCAATTATTATGAATCGATTAGGAATTTTAGGTTCCGAATGGTGGATTGGGAGTATAACTGCATGATCGTGAATTTACCTTAGAGGTTTAGGGATAACCTTAATGTTTTCAGAAATTCCCTAAAAAGGACGAGTAATCACTGTTAAGGTTACTATAATAATTGTTGGTAATTATGAAATGGATGTGTTGTTTTGAGTTGTGAAACATCGATGTCGTTAGGTACCGAAATGCGCGTTTAGCCGGCATTTTCCCGCGTGTGGCTGCTGTTTCTGAGCTGCTGCAGATACAGGAAATTTCTGTACGCGCTCAGCAACACGGGTCGTGTTGCACAACACGGGCACCCGTGTTGCTCTCCTGGTTGCTCTTCTGGTTGCACAACACGGGCCGTGTTGCACAACACGGGCACCCGTGTTGCTTCCCCTGTACGGATAAGAATAATGTGTTTTCTTTTCTCTGGATATGTTACAACACGGGCCGTGTGGCACAACACGGGCACCCGTGTTGCTCTTCTGTGTTGCCCAACACGGGCCGTGTTGTACAACACGGGCACCCGTGTTGAGGCTACTGTGTTGATTTTTCTGAACTTTGTTTTCAGTGCTTGATTTTGGATTTTTTTGCCATGCTTTTGAATAATGTTATCGAGCATGAATTTATGATATGACTTGATATGATTGATGTTTAAATAGTATGCTGAGTGATTACATGCTATCCATATCCTGTTATGATTGATGTTGTTGATGTGCATGATATGTTGATTGATGTTCATAGTATGCTGAGTGTTACATACTTACATATCATGTTGCATTTGTTAATTCCCATTGTGTGGAATTAACATGGTGGCCAATATACGTGTCCGCGATTTAATGGAACGTTGAGGTGGTAGCCGTGTCCGCGATATAATGGAACGGTGAGTTATCCGTGACCCGAGATTTAATGGGGCGGTAAAGTGGTACCACATGCATGGGTGTGTTGCATTACCTTGAATATAACATGAATGGATGATTTTTCCAATGTTGTATTTGATTGTTTGTATGCACGTATGATTGCTAAATGGTTGACGATGTTTGATGATTATTTGCAAATATGAAAAGCAATGTATCATGGATATATGAATTGTAAGGGTTTTTGTAAACTATGAAATATGCTAATTATTGGGTGATGCTTATGAATTCCTGAATTGATTGTTATGAACGTATAATCAAATGTATAATTGAGATGCTCACCCTTACTGTTGAATATTTCAGATTGAGGAGCTTCGTTCAGGTGCTTGGCGAAGGCTTGTCGTTCTAGTTTACTTTCGTTTTAGTATTGTCTGGGTCATGCTCTGATAGTTGTAACTCCGGGAACGTTTGTTTGTCGAGCTGTTTTAATCAGACTCGTTTAATTTCCTTATGTTTTGTTATAATATGATGTTGATATTTTCCAGGTGTTAATCCCTGATGATTGAAAATATTATAACTTTGGTTTTATTAAATAAATTATTCCGCTGTGTAAACATGTATGAGTTACTACTAAGATTATGCATGACAGGAATTTGTGTTATTTAAAGAGAGTTGTGACATCCTCGTTGATACATGTACTCTGAAATTATAATTTTAATTATTCGCGAAAATTTTATTCGGGGTTTTTAGAGGGTGTTACATAACCCAACTTTTAGTTTTATATCCCCATCAGAGTCGCCAGTTCTGTAATTCAGTGGGAGAACTGATTTGGCTGTTTTGCATTTTATCGTAAATATTGCGGATAGCAAGAGTCGCCACCGACTTTTCTTTTATCCAATAAAGGAAAGGGTGAAAAGAACAGGAAAGACCTTTTGAGAATTTTTTTGAGTTCGGGAGGTAGGTTATGAAAAGGGAAGGTTTTAGCACACTTTTCATCCGTAGTTATCTACGGGCTCTTAATTGCTAGCTCACTTTGAAATGCTTTGTGTTTATGTAAGTTTGAAAATATTTTGAAAACGCCTAAGTTCGGAAAACTTTGCAATGATTCTCGTATCATTGAGAATGTATACAAAGTGTTGGTTTTGAAAATATATTTTGAAAGGGGAATGTTTGGAAACATGTTTAGAAAATGTCAATGTGAGGCCATTTCGTAATGATTCTCGTATCGTTGAGAATGTATACAAAATGTTTGTTTTGAAGAATGTTTTGAAACTGTAAAGATTGTTTTAGTTTGTGAGCAAGCAATTATGAGCAATCTACCTACTCAAAAAGTATTTGTTCTTTTCCTCTTCCTTTAGACAGTTCTACTTCACCATTGATTGGTAGAGAGCCATATTATTTAATGTGAGGAACGGGTGTGGGTCATCGTACAATCATAGAAGGCAACTTGTAAGATGTTTTAGCAATTTGTCATAAGGGACTAAGATAATTTATTGAAGGAAACATTGAAGGGTCATCGAGGGACAACGATCTTGTAATCGAGGGTCTTTGCTAAAACATATCACGTTCGAGGGACATGACTGTTTACATCCGAGGCAACAAGTGAGGTTGACCCTAGAGGTGCATGTGTGGAAAGTGTTTTGTTTTCATGTATTTTGTATTGAATTAGGGTTCTCTAATGTTTAATTTTAGGTCTTGTCATGCAAACCCTAATTACTAACAAATAAGAAAAGCGGTAAATTGCGGAATTTAAATGTTCTACGCTATTATAACCCTTTGGAAATGGGGGGTACAATTTATGAATAGGGGGAGGAAAGCAATAAAGCCCTAATTACTATTATAAACCATTGAATATGAATAATGATAGAATGTACAAAATGTAAAGAGGAAATAAATTGTTTTTTAGGGTTTTTTAAATAGAAAAAGGTTTAATGTTAACCTAATTAAATTTAATTACAAGAAAAGTTAATTAATTATTTAATTAAAACCTAAAATCTAAGTGAATTAAAATAAAACCTAAGTCTAATTTAATTTGTTTAGAAAATCATTTTTGTTAATGTTAATTAAGAAAATGTTCTATAATGTAAAAGAAATAATACAATTCAATTTAACAAAAATAAAATAAAATGTTTAAATTAAATTATTTAAGAAAATAATGTTTTTTTTTGTATTTTTGGCTTTAATAAAATAAATAGATAAATAAATATAATGAAATCATAAAAAGAAATAAAAATAAATGGGTTGGGCGTTGAAAAGTAATTTGGGAGGTAAAAAGAGCAGTAAAAAGAGCGTTGGGCCCAAAACAGTTTTTGGTTTAAGTCAGAAATAAAATAAAATAAAAAGAAACTGGGTTTGGTGGTGTCTTAGTAAAAAAGGGTGTACGAGGATAGAAAAAATAAAAAAGAAGGAGGCCCAAGGCTGAAGGGCCCAACGCCTGTTTTGATTAGGTGTGGCCAGTTCATTGGTGATGCATCTTGGGCTGGCTCATGTGAGGCGTTGGATCTACTTGTCCAATAATCTGATGGTGTAGAGGAGAGGGCATATAATGCACGCGTGTGGCTTGATATACTGAATCTTCAAGGAAAACATAAAAAAAATACAAAAGGGTACCACTGGGACTCGAACCCTAGTTCCTAGTAACAAATGCCTTACACGCGCTTCCTCTGCCACTAGGGTGGCTGTTTCATCCGTGTATAAAATAACTTGTGCTAAATTTAAAATAAACTCAGTCCTGATGAAAACTTCATCTTCTTCCTCGCTCCAGCCTCCTTTGTTTCATTTTTGAATTTCTGAACTTGCTCATTTCTCAACCATTTTCAAAAGTGTAAACATGAAACTTACTCCATTTTCAACCCGAATTCAACCATGTAAATAACTAAAGCTATAAATCAAAGATGAACACGAATTTTGTTTGGTACCAAATAAAACCTAATTTTTTTAGAAAGTTCAACTTCAAAATTCACATCACTCAGGAAACATAGATGAAGACTAAAGGCATGGTTAATTTTAGGGTTATGATGTCTACATTTTTCATTCACAAAGTAACCATTAATGATGCTTGTATAGAGAGTTCAAAGTTGAGAAAACTTACCTCAAAACTGGAAATTTTGTATGGAGTTTGAGCACCCCTGGAAGTGTTATGATGATCTGAATAGCTTCACTAGACTCCTAGGAAGCTAATGCAACTCTTACTTTATGCTGAAAGTGCCTGAATCGTGCTGGAGAAGTCAAGTTGCTGGTGGCTGTTTTTGAGTTTGAAAGATGATGAAAATGGAGTTACAATTATGAAACAGGGATGAGGATAAGTTGTATATGATGTATGGAAGCTTTGTGATTTATTTAGAGAGGAAACACATGAGTGGATTGTGAGTTTCATGTTTTTGGCCAGAAGTTGCAACAATGGAGGTTTGTATGCAAGTTTTGAGTTTCAGGGAGTTTGAGGGTGTTTCAAGGCTTGCAAACTCGTGTGTTAGGTTTAAAATTACTTCTCTATTTATAGAGAAAAGGTTTGGAAGCTTGAAACAATCAGAATCAAGAGATCACATATTATGGTTTTGAAACTTGTTTTTGAAGCAAACTTGAAATGCATAGTTTCAATGTGAAGTACAAGGGCTTGTAGGGTGGTTAAAAGGCTCTAGACAAGTTTCTTATGGCTTTGAGATTGTGTGTGTTCAAAATAAATAATTTCAAAGCTCAAGGAGTTGACATTGTGATTAAAGTTGGCTTTTCCAAAATGGCAATGTTACCTTTGTGCCAAAAATGGATTAATCGCTTGAACAATGGCTCAAATTCTTGGACAATGGATCAATTAGTTGTGTAAACATTTAATTATTGAGTGATTTGCAAGTTTGAAGGCCTGTAAAGCAAGATTATGCAGCATGGTTGGAGATTTGATCAAGTGTTCTTCACAAAAATGACATAAAATTCAAGTTTAAGATGCCATCTTCATCTCTTCGAAACTTCTAGCTCAAGCATGATCTCTTCAAGTTCTTCGAAATTTTGGAAATCTTAAAACATTTTCTACAACATTCATGTTAACCACTTTTGCTAAGTCATCTTGGAGCTTAGTGAAAATTGGCCAAGAAGTTAGGACAAAAAATCTGCCTAACTTGATGAAAATTTCACCAAGTGTTTTAGTAAAAAGGTCATGACTTCATGAGCCTATATCTTCAAATCTAAGAATTTTTTGGATATCAACCCTAAGTGATAAATTCGTATAACTCATCAACATATACAACTTTCATGTTGAAAGTTTTCCTTGAATCATCTTGCATCTTGGTGAAAAATTGTCATGAAGTAATGAAATTATCAAGGTAAAAACACTTAGAAATTTTTTCTAAGTCTTGAAACTTTGAATTGTTATGGACTTTCTTGACTTTCTCGATTCTTGTTGACCAAGTTTGATATTTTAAAATGTAATTATGAATATTGACTTTTGTAATTCAATGTTGACCAAAAAGTCAAAGTTTGACTTTTTATGTATTAGTTGACTTTTCATCAGTTGATAAAAAATTCAACTATCAATCTTTTGAGCTTGAGAAATGATTTGAGTCATGAAATTAGGTCAACATGTTGTGTTTGAGTCCTTAAGATCAATCTTCAAGTCATTAGGTAATGTACTAGGTCAAAAGTCAATGATCAGTCATTCTCAGCCAAAACCCTAATTTTGACAATTTTGACCCTTTGATTATTTGAGTGATTTTCTTAAGGAATTGTGATCAACACTTGATCAATTGATGAATATAACTTCAAAATGTTGATGTTGGCCAAAAATCATGAATTTTGACTGTATATTGACCATAATTGACTTTTTACCCAATACAACTAATTTTCAGTCATCTGAGTACTTGACTGAGCAAATTTGTGATGTAAGACTTGAAACTTGGTATGAATAATCTTGGAGACCTATAATGAACTATGAAAGTCATATGAAGCATCAAAAGTCCAATTGTCCTTGAGAAAACCAAAACCCATATTTGGAGGCTCAATGCTTAGGAGGTGAGCTAGTCTGATCAAACCCTTAAGAACCCTTGAGCATTTGATATCTTTGGTGAGAAATGTCTTGAGAAGATAGAGGTCAAATTTTGGGGTACAACACAAATGCGTTATAATTGCTTTCTATACAATTGTTTTGTTGTTACTACATGTTTTGACAATTATTTAGTGAGTGGTGGCCGATATCAGTGAAGTGCACTGACTATGGTAAAATTCAATGTGCCTATTATTGTTGTTGCATGTAAAGTGTTGCATGCATTTATGGTGATCGAAAAAGGTCTATGATTGGTGAGCCTTAATCCCATTGTGTGGATTGAGTGCGTGTAGCTAATTCCTATGGTGATGAATTAGTGAAGCGTTATATTGGTAACTATTTTAGAAGGAGGTATGTTTGGAGAGTTTTGGTCCTAGGTGTGGATCATAGCGGTGAACCTGAGAGTTACCGTCTTGGTACCACATGCATTGAGTCGATGTTATTAAGTGCAAGTGTTTGTTGGCAACAATTTTGGTAAAACACAGACTTGATAATATTTTTCTAAATGTCTTGACATTTGAAGCAAGATGCTTTTGAATGATGTCAAAGAAGATGTCTTAACATCTGCCTCCTGATATGAATGTGACTTCATATCTATTTCATGTTTTTATGCGCGCCATTATTCAGGATTTGTGACTCATAGTTTGCGAAAAATATGGAGGAATGTTTTTCTATTTGCAATATCCTTATGGATTATATCTTGGCCTGTTTTCATGGAAATATTCAAGGGATTGGAATATTTGTTTTTCAGCCCAAGCCCAATGATACGCCTTTATAAGGACTTGCACCCTTATTCATCAAGCTGCAACTTTTAAAAGAAGAATATATTCTTTCTGTTTTAGAAGTCTAAGTCTTTTTAATTGTAATACACTCTAAGTATTGGTTTAATGCTTGAGTTGTAATTTGAGTTGTTAATTGTGGATCATTCATAAGATTTTAAGTATTGAATGATTGAAGTCCTTAAAACTTAATATTTCTGTTGTTATTCACTATTAATGATTGAAGGGATTTAAGGAGGGCCTCATACCTAGGTGTGTCTTAGGTAGAAGTATAGAACGGGTAGTGATTAAGTGATTAGATTATAAACTAGTTGTTTAATGAGGGTCTATGAATTGATACTATTTAGTGGACTTGTCCCTTGCTTGGTAGCCTCCAGAGTAGGTGTTGTTATACACCCAACTGGGTTAACAATCCCTTGTGTTTTTACTGCTTTTAATATTGTTTCATTTTATAATGACCTCATATATTTGTGTTGTGACATCTCCTAAGACATATCATATCTGATACCAGAATTTCAATTTGTATCAGAGCAGGCATCCTGCTCTATATCTGGGTGAGATCTAGGGAAGATACTTTCTGGTACTATGGACAAGGAAGGAGGATTTGTGAGCAGACTACCCATTATGGATGGAAGCAATTATGACTATTGGAAACCACGTATGGTGGCCTTTCTAAAGTCTCTGGACAACAGGGCTTGGAAATTTGTCTTAAAAGGATGGAAACACCCTGTCAAATTGGGAGAAAATAGAGAATCTACTTCTGAGTTAAAGCTAGAAGAAGATTGGTTTAAAGAAGAGGATGAAATTGCTCTTGGAAATTCTAAATCCTTAAATTCTATATTCAATGGAATTGACAAGAACATTTTTAGATTAGTAAACACATGTGAAGTAGCTAAGGATGCCTGGGGGATTCTTCAATCTACCCATGAAGGCACATCCAAAGTGAAGATGTCAAGACTTCAATTGCTCACCACTGGATTTGAAAATCTAAGAGTGAAGGATGATGAAAGTATTAATGACTCCCATATGAACATTATTGAGATTGCTAATCCTGCCAGTGCTTTAGGAGAAAAAATTCCAGAAGACAAATTAGTGAGAAAGATGCTTAGGTCTCTTCCAAGAGATTTAATATGAAAGTGACTGCCATAGAATAAGCACAAGACATTGACAAGATGAAAGTGGGTGAACTTATTGGATCACTTCAGACATTTGAATTAAGCATCAATGAAATATATGAAAAGAAGAACAAAAGCATAACTTTTGTTACCAATACTGAAGATGAAGAGAAGGACTGTGATCTAGATACAAATGAAGGAATATAAAATGCCTTAGTTATGCTTGGAAGACAGTTTAACAAAGTGATAAAATGGATGGATAGGAACCCAAAATCAAATGTCAAGAACATCTCATCTGACATCCTTAAGTCAAATGAGTTTGGAAGAAAAAGGGCTGAAGAAAAATCCACTCAAGGGAAAGGAATACAGTGTCATGGATGTGAAGGTTTTGGTCACATCAGAGCTGAATGTCCTACATATCTTAAAAAACAAAAGAAGAATCTATCTGTTACTTGGTCTGAAGAGGATTCTGAGAGTGATCTTGAAGAGGAATCTGCAAAGTATGTTAAAGCATTGATAGGAAAATATGTGTTTGATGAAGATTCTAGTGATGGAGAACTAACCTTTGATGAGCTAGCTGCCTCGTACAAAGAACTGTGTCCAGAAGTGCAGAAGTTTGCCTAGAAGGGGAGAAACAGAAAGCACTCATAACCCAGCTGAAGGCAGAAAGGAAAGAGCATTTGAAAACTATTTCTAATCTAGAAGGTTAAGTGACTTCTCTGAATTTAAATCTTGATAGAATGGTCAAGTCTTTCAAGATGCTGAATAATGGGTCTGACACATTAGATGAAATTCTTCAAGCGGGAAGAGTGACAGGAGACAAGAGTGGTTTATAGTTTAATGAGAAAAATGAACCAGTTTCAAAAGAACCTTCATCAAATTCCACTCATGCCAAGTCTAAACCAAAGATGTCGAATTAAATGTCTGAACATCATGGCAAGAAAAGACATCATGGCAAACATGAGGGTAAGAAAAAATTTACTCACATTAGAGAGAAATCCCAGCCCTGGAGGTGTCATCACTGTGGAAGGTTTGGTCACATAAGACCTTTTTGTTTCAAGTTGTATGGGTATCCTAAAACTACTCTTCTTCCCAAGACTGTTCAGATCTTTAAAAATAACAAAAAGAAGAAACAGTGGGTTCCCAAGTCTAATGTTGCTAGTTTCATAGCTCATACCTCTCTTAGAGTATCAACCAAAGATGACTGGTACTTTGATAGTGGCTGTTCTAGACACGTGACAGGTGTCAAGAATCTATTGGTATATATCAAATATCATTCTACCAATTATGTGACTTTTGGTGATGGAGCCAAAGGTGAAATCAAAGGAGTTGGAAAGCTAGAATGTTCAGGAGTCCCAAAACTTGACAATGTGTTACTTGTTAAAGGGTTAACAATTAACCTAATAAGTATAAGCCAACTATGTGATCAAGGATTCAAAGTTAACTTCACCAAGGCAGAATGTCTCGTTAGCAATGAGAAGAATGAAGTTATTATGAAAGGAACCAGATCTAAAGACAATTGTTATTTATGGGTTCCCTAAGAGTTGAGCCTCTCCTCAACATGTGCTTTAGCCAAAGAAAATGAAGTTAAACAGTGGCATCAATAACTGGGTCACTTGCATCTGAAAGGAATGAAAAGAATCATATCTATTGAAGCCGTGAGAGGGATTCCTAAGCTCAAAATAGAAGAAGGGAGAGTTTATGGTGACTTCCAGATTGGAAAGCAAACTAAGATGTCACATCATAAGATCCAACATCTTACTACATCAAAAGTTTTGGAACTTCTTCACATGGACTTGATGGGACCTATGCAGGTTGAAAGTCTTGGTGGAAAGAAGTATGCCTATGTTATTGTAGATGACTTCTCAAGGTATACATGGATAAGTTTTATCATAGAAAAATCAGAAACTTTTGAAGTGTTTAATGATCTCTGTCAAAAACTTCAAAGGAAAAAAGATAGTCATGTCATCAGAATTAGAAGTGATCATGGAAGGGAATTTGAGAACAATAAATTTTCTGATTTTTTCTCTTCTGAAGGAATCAGTCATGAATTTTCCTCTCAAATTCTCCTCAATAAAATGGGATTGTGGAACGCAAAAACAGAACCCTTCAAGAATCTTCCAGAGCTATGATTCATGCTAAGAAGTTATCCTACCACTTTTTAGTTGAAGCTATGAATACTTCATGTTATATCCATAACAGAGTTACTCTAAGGAAAGACACCTCATCCACATTGTATGAAATATGGAAGGTAAGAAATCCTACTATCAAATACTTTCATGTTTTTAGAAGTAAATGTTACATCTTAGCTGAGCGTGAACAAAGGAAGAAGATGGATCCCAACAATGATGAAGGAATATTCCCGGGTTACTCTACAAATAACAGAGCTTACAGAGTCTTTAACTCTAGAACTAAGGTTATGATGGAATCCATAAATGTTATTATTGATGATAGAGGATGGAATGATGAAGAATATGTCTTAGAAGATGTTGGAACATCTTTGTATGATATTCCAACAGAATCAAATGATAGAAGTATTGATTCTAATCCACCTCAAGAAGAGCCTGAGCATAGTCATCTCAATAAAGGGCATTCAATTAGGACTCAGAGAGATCATCCTAAGGAGCTTATCAGAGGAGATATAAATAAAGGAGTTACTACTAGATCAAGAGAAGGGATATCAAACTCTTGCTTTGTTTCAAAAATTGAGCCTAAGAATGTCAAAGAGGCTTTAAATGATGAGTTATGGATTAATTCTATGCAAGAAGATCTAGAACAATTTAGTAGAAATGAAGTTTGGGATCTAGTTCCAAGGCCTGAAGGGACATATGTGATTGGCACTAAATGGGTGTACAAGAATAAATCTGATGAAAAAGGGATGGTCACTAGAAATAAGGCAAGATTAGTTGCACAAGGAGACACTCAAATTGAAGGAGTTGACTTTGATGAAACCTTTTCCCTTGTGGCCAGACTTGAATCAATCAGACTACTCTTGGGAGTTGCATGCATTCCGAAATTTAAACTGTTTCAAATGGATGTAAAGAGTGCATTCTTGAATGGCTATCTGAATGAGGAAGTTTATATGGAACAACCTAAGGGATTTTTTTATCCATGTTTTCCTAAACATATTTACAAATTGAAGAAAGATTTGTATGGATTAAAGCAGGCTCCAAGAGCTTGGTATGAGAGATTGACATAATTTCTTGGTGGGAATGGATATAGGAAAGGTGGCATAGACAAAACTCTTTTTCTCAAGGAAGAAGAAGGGATGATCATGATTTAACAAATTTATGTTGATGATATTGTGTTTGGTGGAATGTCAAATGAGATAGTTCAACATTTTGTCAAGCAAATGCAGTCAGAGTTTGAGATGAGCCTTATTGGTGAGTTAACCTACTTTCTTGGTCTGCAAGTTAAACAAATGGAAGATTCCATATTTTTTTCTCAGAGCAAGTATGCTAAGAATATAGTAAAAAAATTTCGGATGGAAAATGCCAGTCACAAAAGAACTTCTACTTCCACACATCTGAAGTTGTCTAAAGATGAAAAAGGAGTAAGTGTGGATCAAAGTCTTTATAGAAGTATGATAAGAAGTCTTCTATACCTCACAGCTAGTAGACCTGACATTGCCTTTGCTGTAGGGGTATGTGCTAGATATCAAGATGATCCTAAAGTTAGTCATGCCAACCATGTGAAGAGAATTCTTAAATATGCGAATGGGACAAGTGACTATGGTATACTATATTCTCATGGATCTAGTTTTGCTTTAACTGGTTATTGTGATACTGATTGGGAAGGAAGTGCTGATGATAGAAAAAGTACATCACGAGGATGTTTCTTTCTGGGAAATAATCTCATATCTTGGTTTAGTAAGAAGCAAAATTATGTGTCTCTGTCCACTGTTGAGGCTGAGTATATTGCTGCAAGAAGCAATTGTTCTCAGTTTGTTTGGATGAAACAAATGTTAACAGAATATAATGTCAAATAAGATGTCATGACATTATTCTGTGACAATCTAAGTGCCACAAATATATCAAAAAATCCTATTCAACACAGTAGGACCAAACACATTGATATCCGTCATCACTTCATAAGAGAGCTTATTGAAGAAAAGATTGTTTCCTTAGAACATGTAGCTACTAAATTACAACTGGTTGACATTTTCACTAAGGCTTTGGATGCAAACCAGTTTGAGAACTTAAGAGAAAAACTAGGGATCTTCATATATGAGGGTTTGCAGCAATTAAGGGCGTGTGGGATTATCATTAAAGTGATATTATATTATTTATGTTTCCAACAAATCAAATTTCGAAAGAAATCATTTCAAGATTGTCTCAAAGTTTTTCCCACACGCTACGAAATCACTTCCTTCTATTTTCACAAACTCTTCATTTTCCTTTACAGAAAAAGAACCCTTGTCATTATTCATCTCTTTGCTCAAAAATCTTCAAAGATGTCTCAACATCATGCATCATCTCCCTTAAATCTGTCAACCATCTTGAGGAGCTCTCCCTTGACAGAGCACTTGACGTTACTCCTCTAGCAACAATCCACCTCTTGAGAAGAAGGTCAAGAAACCCAGATTGTCACCTGCAAAGAAATCCAAAGGCGAGTTTAACACTTCTAAAGGTTATTCTTGTACTACTACTACTGATGATAGGACAAAAGAAGACATTGTCATTGTTGATAGGAGTATTAAAAGGCTGGTAGATAGGGTGTTAAATGAAGGTTTTGCTTTGCCTGGAATTTCAACTCCTCTTGCTCGAATGCCTGCTCTGGCTGACAGAGGAAATGATACTAAAAATGCTGCTGAATCATCCACCTTCAAGAAAGATGCTGCTGAAAGAAAACTTGGAAAGCTTGCTACTTCTGCTCTAGAAGAAGTGGAAGCTGATGTTGAACAAGATGTTGAGAAGGACTCTCCTTCTAAGGAAGATGTTGCTGGCTCCAAAGTTGCAGAGAATCAAAATACTGAGAATGTAGTTAATGTTGATGAGTTGTCTAACAATGAGTTCATTGCTAATGTGGTTCCTGGAATTTCTAAAAGGCTCAAGACTAGAAAAAGAAAAAATATGGATGTCACACCCGCTGCCAAGAGCATCAAGATGAAGACTATGTATGGTCCCCCAAAGCCCTGGAGTAAAGTGGTTCCTCCCTCTAACAAAAGAAAACCTAGACCTGATAGCTCCAAAAATGATGATGATGATGTTGTCCAGAACATATCACCTGTGAAGAGATCCAGAAGTAAGAAGAAAGCTGCATTAGTAGAAGAAGCTGACTCTGATTATGATGTCGAGGAAGATGTCCAAGATATCTCTCCTATGAAGAAATCTTCAAGCAAGAAGCTTTCTGTTAGGGTGTCTGAAGCTCCTCTTGACAACATTTCCTACCATTTTGTTGGAAATGCTGAAAAGTGGAAATATGTATTTCAAATAAGAATGACCCTTGAAAGAGAGTTGGGAGCCGGTGCACTAGAGTGCAAAGAGATTATGGAGCTGATTTCTTCTGCTGGATTGATGAAGACTGTCACTAGGTTTGCAAAATGTTATGAGACTCTTGTTAAGGAATTTATTGTTAATATTCATATTGACCGTGCTGATCACAAAAGTAAGGAGTATAGGAAGGTGTTTGTTAGAGGTAGGTGTGTAGAATTTTCCCTTGCTGTCATCAATAGATTTCTGGATATGTCTGAAGATGATTATTATAATTTGGAAGTAACTGATAATCAAGTGTGCAAAGCCATCACTGCAAACCAAGTGAGTGAGTGGCCTATGAAGAATAAGCTTCCTGTTAGAAAGCTAAGTGTGAAATATGCTATCTTGCATAGAATTGGAGCTGCTAACTGGGTTCCTACCAATCATACCTCAACCATTACAATTGGCTTAGGAAAGTTTATCTATGCTGTTGGAAATAAGAAACTGTTTGATTATGGTGCTTACATTTTTTATCATACTATTAAGCATGCAGGAACATGTGCTATCAAAATTCCTATTGCCTTTCCATCTCCTATTTGTGGAATTATTCGTAATTAACATCTTGGAATTCTGAGTGGTAGTGATGTAGTTTGCAAGAGGGAGTCTGCTCTGACCCTTCACTTCAAGCTGTTTTCAGGAAAACATGTCCCAGACATTGTTTTGACATATGCATCTTCTGAAAACAAGACCTTAACCAAGGATGACATGGATATTGAATTAAGGGAAGCCTTCAAAGAACTTGATGATATGATCAGAGTTAGCTCAGCAAGAAAGCTAATTTTTGAAAAGATGATCAAGGAGCTGCAGAAGGACAACAATTTTGATGACAGAGTGAGCATTGAAGGAGGAGATTCTAATGATGAAGGAAGTATTGACTATGCCAAGTATATTGGTCCTGAAGACAGTTAGACCATTTGCTGTTTATTTATTTTGACCCCTTTGTTCCTTTTTGGCACTTGTATGTGCTTGACTCTTAGATTCTATGGTTTGTACTTATTTGGCATATTCTATTACTGCTAATCTCTTGAATGCATGTTTTACTTGGCATATTATGTATAAAAAGGGGGAGAGAAACTGACTGACCTCTGATTGACTGACTGACCACTGATTGAGGGGGAGCCTCATATCTCTGAAGATGTTCTGACATCTTCCTCTGCTAATAGCTAACTTAGTTACTTTTGCTAACTCCTAACTGAGTTTTGTTTATGCTTGTATTGCTGCTATGATAATGTGCTCAAATAATGTTTTAGCCAAAATTTGCCAAAGGAGGGAGTTTGTAAGTGTTTGTTGGCAGCAATTTTGGTAAAACACTAACTTGATAATGTTTTGCTAAATTTATTGACATTTGAAGCAAACTGGTTTTGAATGATGTCAAAGCAGATGTCTTGACATCTGCCTCCTGATCTAAACGTGACTTCTTATCTGTTTCCTATTTTTATGCGCGCCATTATTCATGATTTGTGACTCATAGTTTGCGAAAAATATGGATGAATATTTTTCTATTTGCATTATCCTTATGGATTATATCTTGTCCTATTTTCATGGAAATATTCAAGGGTTTGGAATATTTGTTTTTCATCCCAAGCCCACTGATGTGCCTTTATAAGGACTTGCATCCTTATTCATCAAGCTGCAACTTTTAAAAGAAGAATATATTATTTCTGTTTTAGAAGTCTAAGTCTTTTTAATTGTAATACACTCTAAGTATTGGTTTAATACTTGAGTTGTAATTTGAGTTGTTAATTGTGGATCATTCATAAACTTTTAAGTATTGAATGATTGAAGTCCTTAAAACTTAATATTTCTGTTGTTCTTCACTGTTAGTGATTGAAGGGATTTGAGGAGGGCCTCATACCTAGGCGTGTCTTAGGTAAAGTATAGCACGAGTAGTGATTAAGTGATTAGATCATAAACTGGTTGTTTATTGAGGGTCTATGAATTGATACTATTTAGTGGATTTGTCCATGGCTTGGTAGCCCCCAGAGTAGGGGTTGTTGTACACCAAACTAGGTTAACAATCCCTTGAATTTTTACTGATTTTAATATTGTTGCATTTTATACTATCCTTAGATATTTGTGTCGTGACATCTCCTTAGACATATCATATCTGATACCATAATTTCATTAAGTCTCATTGTATAGCATTGGTGTAGTGTTGTTGTATTGTTGGGTGTGATATGTTGTTGGAATGTATGTTGTTCTTGTAATAATTTGTTGTTCACTTATTATTATATGTTCCATTATATAATTACGATATGTCACCCTTATTGTCTGAGTGTTGCCTCTACGTGGGTAACATGCAGATACTCAGGAGTAGCTCAGGATTGAGGTTAGCTGGGGAGAGTTCCTCTTGTTGTGTAGATTAAGTCGGTGTCTGCTCTAATACGTAACATTGGGGGATTTGCGTTTGTTTTGTTTATGTTGGGAGTAAAATTATGTATAACTCCATTTGTTGGATTTATTTGGTGATCCATGTTAATTTTGGATTGTTATGATTATAACTCAGGTTGAAGAGTTAAGATTAATTGTTGTTGATGTTTTCTGCTACTAATAAAGGCATTAAAGTTTAGACATGATAAATATGTGGTTTAGGTTTTAATATGTGTTACGTATCTTATTACATGAGTATGTTTGGTAAATGAAGGTGACATGCTAAATGTTCATATTGTTTTAAATTACTCTGATTTTTAATTGTAATTATGCAGGGAAATCTAGGGTGTTACATACTGGTATCACTGCAGGTTGGTCTGTCCGACCAAGGTATTGAGTCTGTAGTGTGTGACAGTGGAATATTTTCGAGATAGTTTCTACTAACCATTGTTGATTTTATTGGTGTGAAGCAGAGAATGGATGGAAGGAACGTTATTGCGATTACTATTGCTTTAAAGGCTATGGCTCAGGCTGTGCAGAATAAGCCTAACGATGGTAGGAATGAATAATCCCATAACTTGGGAACGTTTTAGAGGAACAATCCACCTACGTTCAAGGGTAAGTATGATCCTGATGGAGCAAAGGCTTGGCTCAAGGATATTGAAAGGATATTCCGAGTAATGAACTGTTCAGAGGCATAAAAGGTATGGTTTGGTACACATATGCTGGAAGAGGAGGCTGATGACTGGTGGGTTAGCACCCGTCAGAGGCTGGAAGGTATAACTAAGGTTATTACTTGGCTTATGTTCATCATGGAGTTTCTGAGGAAGTATTTTTTGGAAGATGTTCGCAGAAAGAAATAAATTGAGTTCCTGGAATTGAAATAAGGAAATTTGTCTATGACTAAGTATGCTGCTAAGTTCCTGGAATTGGAAAAGTTTTATCCTCATTACAGTGAAGCGACTGCTGAATTCTCAAAGTGTATCAAGTTTGAGAATAAGTTATGTCCGGAGATCAAGCGGGCTATAGGGTATAAGCAAATTTACAAGTTTCTAGAGTTGGTAAATAGCTGTAGAATCTGCTAAGAATATAACAAAGCTCATTCAACTTATTATAAGAGTCTGAGTGAGAAGAGGGTAAACAAAATATGAAGTGTGGGAAGTCATATAGTGCTCCAGTCGATAGAGGTAAACAAAGGATTATTGAGGGTAAAAGGCCTAGTGGGGGAGGTACCCCTACTATTCTGAAGTGCTATAGATGCGATGAGTTGGGTCATCATGCTAATGAGTGCAATATAAATGTAAAAAAGTGTTTATGATATTGGAAGATAGGACATATAATCACTGATTTCCAAGATAAAGTAATGGTTTGGTACAAGTATGGTGAATCTGGACATATCAGCACTCATTGCCAGAAGCCAAAGCAAGCTACATCTGGAGGGGAGTTATTTGCTCTGACCGAGACTCTGACTTCCAGTGATGACTGGATGATTAGACGTATATGCTATATTAACAATATTCCCTTGATTGCTATTATTGATATTGGTACTACTCATTCTTTTATTGCTACTGATTGTGTGAAAAGGCTAGATCTTGTTGTATCCTCTATGAAGGGAGATATGGCTATTGACACTCCTGCTAAAGGATCGGTAACTACTTCCTTGGCGTGTTTAAACTATCCACTGTCAATTTTTGATAGAGATTTCGGTGTTGAACTTATTTGTTAACCATTAGCTGGTCTAGATGTTATATTCAGAATTAAATGGTTGGAGTTCAACCATGTTCATATAAATTATTATACAAAATCAGTAAAGTTTCTTGCTCCTGATGATGAAGAAGAGGTCGATTTCTTATCTTCTAGGAAATTGCAAGATATTTTGAACAAAGAAGCTCAGGTGCTTGCGTTATTCGCATCACTATCCACGGAGCACCAAGAGGTGATTGATGAACTACAAGTAGTGCGTGAATTTCCAGAGGAATTCTCAGATGATATTTAAAATATACCTCCAGAAAGAGAGGTGGAATTTTCTATTGATCTTACCCCTGGTGCCAGACCTATTTCTATGGAACCATACAGGATGTCGATGTCGGAGTTAGTAGAGTTGAAGAAGCAATTAGAAGATTTATTGGAAAAGAAATTTGTGAGACCAAGTGTATCACCTTGGGGAGCTCCAATGTTGTTAGTAAAGAAGAAATATGGTAGTATGAAGTTGTGTGTGGACTACCGACAACTGAAAAAAGTAATGATCAAGAACAAGTATCCACTTTTGAGAATAGATGATTTGATGGATCAGCTGGTGGGTGCACGACTCTTCAACAAGATTGACTTGAGGTCAGGTTACCATCAGATTCAGATAAAATATGAAGACATTCAAAAGACTGCTTTTAGAACTCAGTATGGATATTATGAATATTCGGTTATGTCGTTTGGAGTTTCTAATGTGCCTGGAGTGTTCATGGAATATACGAATCATATATTTCATTCTTATCTGGATTTTTTTATTGTGGTTTTTATTAATGATATTCTAATCTATTCCAAGTCAAATGAAGAGCATTCCACACATTTGCGAATTGTGTTATAAGTGTTGAAGGAGAAGAATTTATATGCAAAGTTGTCAAAATGTGAGTTTTGGTTAAAGGAAGTTAGCTTTCTTGGCCATGTGATTTCAAGCGATGGTATTATTGTGGATCCATCCAAAGTAGATGCGGTGCTACAATGGGAGGCTCCTAAATCGGTTATAGAGATTAGAAGCTTTTCGGGATTGACAGGTTACTACCGCAGGTTTATTGAGAACTTTTCAAAGTTATCACTTCCGTTAACCCAGTTAACTTGTAAAGGTAAAACTTTTGTTTGGGATATTCATCGTGAGCAAAGTTTTGTTGAACTGAAGAAGCGATTGACTACCGCTCCAATTTTAAAATTTCCTGAACTAACTGAACCGTTTGTGGTATATTGTGATACATCTTTAATGGTTTTGGGTGGTGTGTTGATACAATATGGTAAAGTTGTAGCCTATGTGTTATATGGTGGGAGAACTAACTTGGGTGTTTTGTGATTTATCACAATTTTTGCGGATAGCAAGAGTTGTCACCGACTTTTCTTTTATCCAATAAAGGAAAGGGTAAAAAGAACATGAAAGACCTTTCGAGAATTTTATTGAGTTCAGGGGGTAGGTTACGAAAAGGGAAGGTGTTAACACCATTTTCATCTGTAGTTATCTATGGGCTCTTAGCTGCTAGCTCACTTTTGAAATGCTTTGTTTGAAATGTATTTGTGATTTTTTTTAAAAGTATTTTTGAAAAGTGCCTTCGTTTAGGCAAACTTTGTAATGATTCTCATTTCTATAAGAATGTATACAAAGTGTTGACTTTTGAAAATATTTCATGGAAAGTGTTGGTGTATTTTGGAAGATGTTTTGAAATGTTGTGAGAAAGTAACTATGAACGTTCTACCTACTCAAAAAGTCTTAGTTCTTTTATTCCTCATTTAGATAGTGTTTTGTTACTATTATTTAGTAAGCAACCATATCATTGGATGTGAAGGGACAAGCGTGCGTCATTGTACAGTCATAGAAAGAAACATTTGTAGGATACTTTAGAAATTTGTCATAAGGGTATAAGATCGTTTATCGAAGTCAACATTGAAGGGTCATCGAGGGACTACGATATTATATTCGAGGGTCTTTATTAAAGTATCCCACGTTCAAGGGACATTTTGGTCTTTGAATTAGGGTTTTCTACTTGTTGATTTTATGTCTTGCCATACAAACCCTAATTACTAGCATTTATATGAAAGCAATAAATTGCTAAATATAAATATCCTACGCTTTTACATCATTTGGGGATGGAGATACAAATATACAAATGGGGAGCAAATAATTAAACCTAATTACTATTATAACCGTATTGAATGAATAATAATGTTCAAGAATGAATAAATGTAAAAGAATGAATAAATGGAAAAGAAAATTGATTCTTTTTTGTTTGTTTGTGTTTTTGTTAAAATTTTTTTTTGACCTAATTGATTAAAAGGAAATAATTAACTAGTCTAAATCGTTTTTAAAGAAATTAAGCCTAAGTTAAAATAGAAAAGAAATAAAATTAATCAAGAAAGCATTTTTTAGGGTTTTTATGAAAAGGTTTTATATTAATTTTAATGAAAATAAACCTAAGTCTAACTAATTTATGAAAAAAATTAATTTGAAAAAAGAAAATATTTTTGTCTTTTATTTTAAAAGAAATAAAATACAAGTATACAAACTATAAATAATAAATAAAAATATTTTTGGCTTTTTATAAATAAAAATAATAATGATAATAATATTAATATTAATAAAAATAAAAAAAGAAATAAAATAAAATATATAAAAGAAGTAAAATCAGGGGGTGTAAAAATGAGTTGAGGTGTGGTTTTGAAATAAAACAGTTTTCAAGTTTGGGCCCAATAGCATTTTTGTTATCAGAATAAAAATGAAAAAAAATGGGTTGCGCTGTAAATAGAAATGAGGGGGGGGGTGAGATATAAAAAAATGATGCAAGACCTAGTGTATAAGGCCCGGGCACGCTGTTGTTTGACAAAAAGAGGAAAATAATGAAAAAATTGGAAAAAGGGCAGTGCTGGGGCTCAAACCCAGGCCCTTAGCAATACGTGTGCGCTTCCTTACCACTAGGGTAGCTATACATTGGTTAACTTATTCCAAACCATGTTATTCTATTTTAAACTCCTTCCATGGCTGTCATCTTCTTCTTCCTCGCGCCATCTTCCTTAACCATTTTTGAATTTCATAACTTACTCATTTCTCAATCATTCTCAAAAGTATAAACATTAAATTTGTTAGAAAATTCATGACGATTTCAAACATGTAAATAACTTAAGTAATGGATCAAAGATGAACACGAATATTAAATGGTACGAAATTATGACCTAAATATTTCAGAAAGTTCAAGACTAAAATTCAAACTACTCAGGCAATATAAAAGAATTCCAAGAACATGGCCAGGTTCAGGGTTATGATATCTACATTTTATCTTCACAAATCAAAATAAAATTATGCTTGTATGAAGAGATAGATTTTTTGAAAACTCATCTTGCAGTTGTAGATCGTGTTTTGAGTTTGAGCACCTTTTAAAGTGTTGCAATGATCAGGTTAGCTTCCTTGAGTCCCTAGGAAGCTATTCCAATGGTTACCTTGAGCTGAGAGTGCTTGAACTTTCCTGGAGAAATCAAGATGCAGACCTCTGTTTTTGAAAATGGAATATGGTGATGGAGGTGTTACAGTTAGAAAATAGGGATTGTGATAGTCTCTATATGTGTATTAGAAGCTTTGTGAAAGGTTTGGCCAAGAAACACACGAGTGGATTTGAAGATGAATGTGCAAAGTCAGAAATGACACAAAAATGGAGGTTTTATGTAACTTCTGGCTTGCAGGACTTTGAGAGGTTTAGAGGGCTTGTAATCTCTTCCCCTAAGTTGCATAAGAGTGTCTTGACATATAGGAAAAGGTTTGGAGACTTGAGATGGTCAGAATCACAAAAGCACAAGTTATGGGATTTTTGCTTATTTTTGAAGCAAGCTTGAAACATCTTGTTCCAAAGTGAAGTACAAAGCTTGTAGGGTGGTCGTAACCTTTAAACATGCTTGTTCTGACTGTACAGGGGATGCTTGTGCAGAAAGAACAAGTTTAATGCTCAAGACAAGATGACTTTGTGATTAAAGCAACTTTACTAGAATGGAACGATTACTTTCTTCTCAAAATGGCATTTTGGTTTGGATAATGCTTGAATCAATTGGACAATTGATCAATCAGTTATGTAAACATTAAATTATGGAGTGATTAACAAGTTAGAGGCCTACAAAGAAAAGGTTATGCAGCATGGCTATGAATTGGTCAAGTGTTCATCACAAATTTTGCCTTGTAAATCAAGAATGAAACCCTAACTTCATCTCTTCGATTCTCTTAGCTCAAGCATGATCTCAATGAGTTCTTTGACTTTTTGGAAAGCTTGTAACATCCTCTACAACCTTCATATTTTCCATTTTTGAAAAATACAATTGGAACTATGTGAAAATTTGTCATCAAATTGGTACCAAAAATCTGCCTGACTAGGTCAAATTTTCACTAAGTGTTTTTTAAGAAAAAGTTCATGACTTTATGGCCTTATAACTCAAAATCTAAGCATTATTTTTGGACATGAGCCCTATAATTCAAGTTTGTAGAATTCATCAAGATCTACAAATTTCACGTTGAAAGTTTTCCTTGAATCATCTTGCATCATGGTGAAAAATTGGCATGAAGTCATGAAGAAAAGCATGTATAAAACACTTAGAAAAATTTCCAAGTCTTAGAAATTTTGACTTTTCAAGATGAAATTTGGCTTTTTGATTTTCTTGATGATCAAGATTCATATTTTGACATGTCTTGATGAAATGTGATCTTTGAAACTTGATTTTGATCAAAAAGTCAAAGTTTGACTTTCTACTATACAGTTGACTTTTTCATCAGTTGACCAAATTTCAACTATCAATCAATTGATTTTGAGGAATGAATTGAAATATGCAATTAGGTCAAAATCATTCATTTGAATCCTTGAGGTCATGTTTCAAACCAATAAGTCGTGTATTAGGTCAAAAGTCAAAGATTAGCCATTCCCAGTCAAAACCCTAATTTTGACCATTTTGACCTTTTGGTGATTTGAACAATTTTCTTGAGGAATGGTGATCCAAACTTGTCAAATTGATACATATGACCTAAAAATGTTGATATTGGTCCAAAATATTGAAGATTGACTATAGGTTGACCATAATTGACTTTTTACCCAATACAACTGATTTTAGGTCATCTGATCAATTGACTGAGCAATTTTTGTGATCCAAGACTTGAAACTTGACATGAACAATCTTGAGGGTCCATAATGATCCATGAAAGTCATTTGAAGTATTAGAAGTACAATTTTCCTTGTGCAAACTCAAACCCTAATTTGAGGTATCCGTGTTGAGGAGATGGCTTGACCTAGTTGACCCTTGTGCAAGCTTGAGCTTTTGAAGATCTTTGTGAGAAATGTATTGAGAAAATTTTGGGGTACAACAACTGCCCCTGTTCAATATTCTTAAACCTGAAGAGTTAGATTGGCGGATCCGCCATTCGTGACTTGAAGGTGAAAGATGATTGAACCCTATAGTGCCTAGAAATTTGCACTCGATGATGTATTGATGGTATCGGGAGTGGGCTTATAGATGCCATTTAGAGGAACAATGAAGAGCTTTAGATGGGCTTATAGATGCCATTCAGAGTGACTATTGAGGGAGAAGTATCAGAATAAATCTTTGGTCGATCTATACTGAAACTGCAGATGTCTTTTGCCTGTCTTTAACTGGGAGAATTAAATCTTATCCAAAATAGGTCTTGTGATAGATGACTTCATTGGGGAAACAATTATAAATAGAAGAGTCATGTTAGTTTCCTATTATTAATTGGAGGAAGTGAATCTAGCCAGAAGAAATCTATTGATTTCCTATTATTAACTGGAAGAAATGAATCTAACCGAAAGAGGAATTTGATCATTGATTGATTTTTCCTGCAAGGAAGAGGGTTAGTTGTATGTAGATGTATGCATGGCGTAATGATGTTCTCAAAATAAATGATATTATGTTGTATGCATTTGTCATATATGTTGTATGATGTATGAATATGAAATATTGTTGAAGCGTATCTTTGTCTGGAAAATAAATCCTTGACAAATGCTGGAGAGTTTTGGGAAGTTAAATACCGGATTACTGTTAGGGATGAAGAGTATGTGCATCTTCAAACCTTGTTTAGAGTGTTTCTACTGGGGATTCCTTCTTTTTTGTTTGAGGAAAATTCCGCTAGGGAACATTGACTTTTCTTGAGAAAACTTTGCGGGGAGTGTTGATTTCTTCTTGGGGAATAGAAGTTCAGGAGTTTTAGTTGCCCATTTCTCTACTGGGGAATTATATCTTGACTGAGAGAATGAAAGTTATCTGTTATCTGGTCAAAATCCAGGCTTCGCAGCAACTTATTAGGGAAGATGAAATTAAACTATTACTAGTCAGATTCTAGGCTTCGTAGAAAATTAAAGTTAAATTGTTATCTGGTTGGTTTCTAGTCTTCACATAAAATTAAAGATAGCTGTTATCTGGTCGGTTTCAAGGCTTTGCAGCAACTTAGATGAAATTAACTGTTATCTGGTCGGATTCCAGGCTTCGCAGAAAATTGAAGTTAAACTGTTATCTGGTCGGATCCCAGGCTTCGCAGCAATTTAGATGAAACTAACTGTTATCTGGTCGTATTCCAGGCTTCGTAGTTACTTGCTTTAAATGATGAAATTAAACTGTTATCTGGTCAGATTCCAGGCTTCGCATTAAATTGAAGTTAACTGTTATCTAGTCGGATTCCAGGATTCGCAATAACTTATAGTAATGACTCCGTTGGGGATTGTAATGACTCTTTCGGGGATTAAGGGGTTTCGTCCATTGATTTGTAATAGTCTAAGAGGCAGACTCAAACTGGGGAATTTGTAGTTTTATTGGGGAAATAAACCCTGTTGAAGAGACTATTTGACGACCTGCTGGAGAGGTGTTTTCTTTAGGCAGAACTCCTCAAGGCTTCTTCTTAAGATCAACTCAGCTGGGGAGAGGGTTTTCGAGAGATTGGAACTCTGGCTGGGGATTGCATGGATCCGTCTCCGTGGGGATAATTTTATTGAAGTAACTCTGTGGCGATATCCCAAATCCTTAAGGAGATGCTTGTTACTGTTTTTATGTATAAATTTGTTAACAGTTTAATCATGTTCATATGCATATGTTCATTCAATTTTAGTCATAGGACGCTTTTGCACTCAAAATAGAAAAACAAAAAGTTTGCACTTCAAATTATATTTTTATTGATGTTTTCCCATAAATAGAGTTTGTGTATAAGGAGACAAATCCTAGTAAGAGGAAATCGTCGAAATAATGAAAGGAATACGAAGTGAAAACAAGAATAATAGCCATGTGGAAGTGATCTCATTGAGTTCCAACCCCGCTATTTCCCCTATGTTTTCTAACATCATCCTTTGCCATTGAAAGAAGTCGATTGATTTGATCTTGAACCATTAAACTTGTACCCTGGTAATAAAGCTGGATGTAGAGATTCCACAAGAAATAGTCATACACTTTAATCTTTAACTTTTTCCTAGACTGCCCTTTCGGGTTTTTCAGTCCACCAGGATATCCATTTTTGCCCAAGCCGCCCTTTCAGGTTTTCAACTTGCCGGGTGTATAATCTTTTGTATATATCCCTAACTTTTGCCTGAACCTCTTTGGTTCGTCGGGATGCCATTATTTTTGCCTAGGTATGTCAACCTAGCGGGTCATTTTTATACGTAGTATTTTTTTACTATGTCTGCGTTCACAGGATGCGGAAAATCTTCTTCGTCCATAGTAGTCAGCATCATGGCACTGCCAGAGAATACTTTCTTAACAATAAACGGCCCTTCGTATGTGGGAGTCCATTTTCCCCTGAGATCGCCTTGAGGGAGAATGGTGCGCTTTATTACCAAGTCGCCAATCGAATATACTTGAGGCTTGATCTTTTTGTTGAAATCCTTGATCATACACTTTTGATACATTTGACCATGACAAACAGCAGCCAGTCGCTTCTCATCAATCAAATGCAACTGATCCAACCTAGTCTGAATCCATTCGTCTTTGCCTAAGTCTGCTTCTTTCATGATTCTTAGGGAAGGGATCTGAACTTCAATAGGCAGGACAACTTCCATACCATAGACTAAAGAGAAAGGGGTTGCCATAGTTAACATTCGAGCGAAAGTATGCCAATCTTTGTAGGTCACCACCATCTTTTGCACAATCTTCTTGATGTTTTTATTGGCGGCTTCCACTGCGTCATTCATCTTAGGTTTGTATGGAGAAGAATTGTGATGCTTGATCTTGAACTGCGTAGAGAGTTCTATAATCATAGAATTATTGAGATTGGTTTCGTTGTCAGTGATGATCCTTTCGGGGACATCGTAACGACATATGAGGTTATGTTTGATAAACCTGGCTACAACAGTCTTTGTTACTGAGGCAAATGAGGCAGCTTTGACCTATTTGGTGAAGTAATCAATAGCAACAAGGATGAAACGATGTCCATTGGAAGCGGTAGGTTTGATCTCTCCAATCATGTCAATACCCCACATTGCAAATGGCCAAGGAGCAGTCATGACATTCAAGGGAATTAGAGGTACATGAACTTTGTCGGCATAGATTTGGCACTTGTGGCAAGTCCTTGAGTGGTGGTGACAATCAGTTTCCATTATGGACCAATAGTAACCAGACCTCAGAATCTTCTTGGCCATAGTGTGTCAATTAGAGTGAGTTCTAAATATACCATCATGCATGTCTTCCATGATCTTCTCTGCTTCCTTCTTGTCCACACATCGGAGCAGAGTAGAATCGTGGTTTTGCTTGTACATGATTCCATTGCTTAGGAAGAATTTGGCTGAAAATATTCGCAATAATTTCTTATCATTGATGGAAGCTCCTTCAGGATACCCTTGTACCTCAAGATATTTCCTCACTTCATGGTACCACGACTTCTCTTCATCAGTGTCAATCTCGTAACAATATGTAGGTTCATTAAATCTTTCAATTATAATTCTAGGGGCCTCGTTATCCCAATTTACCTTGAACATAGAAGACATTGTTGCCATGGCATCTGCTAATTGATTTTCTCCTCTAGGGAAGTGCTCAAAGGTAACCTCCTTAAAGTATGGGACCAGGGTTAACACAAGCTCTTTGTAAGGTATCAGGTTAGGGTGCTTGGTATCCCATTCTCCTTTAACTTGACAAATCACTAGAGCAAAATCTCCGTATACATCCAAGAACTCGACCCTTAGGTAAAGTGAAGCCTTTAGTCCCAAGAAGCACGCCTCACACTCAGCCATGTTGTTCGTACATTCGAAGTGAAATCTATCCATGAAGGGTGTATGGAAACCTTCAGGAGAAATAATCACGATAGCAATTCCATTTCCCAAGATGTTGCAAGCCCCATCAAAAACCATAGTCCATCGGGATCCTTGTTTAGGTCCGTCATACAGCCCATGCTTTTCGCAGTCATTCACTAGCATGATGTTCTCGTCCGGGAATTCAAAGTTTATGGACTGGTAATCCTCAAAAACATGATGGGCCAAATTATCCTCCAATATACTTACCTTGATGGCCTTTTGTGTTGTATATTAGATGTCATATTCAGTCAAAATCATTTGCTATCTAGCTATTCGTCCGGAGAGAGCTGGCTTCTTGAAGATATACTTGATAGGGTCCATCTTAGAAATCAATAGAGTGGTTTGAGTAAACATATATTGTCTTAGTCGGCGAGCAACCCATTCCAGAGCGCAATAATTTTTCTCGAGCAATGAATATCTGGTTTCACAGTCAGTAAATTTTTTTCTCAGGTAGTATATTACATGCTCTTTTTGGCCAGACTCGTCATGTTGGCCCAGCACACACCCCATAGAATTCTCTAATACAGTCAAGTACATAATCAGAGGTCTTCCTTCAACTAGACGCATTAGGATAAGAGGTTCTTGTAAATATTGCTTGATCTTGTCAAAGGCTTCTTGACAGTCGTTGTTCTATCTGACTACTTGATCTTTCTTCAAAAGTTTGAAGATTGGCTCACAAGTAGCAGTTAGGTGAGATATAAATTGAGCAATGTAGTTAAGTCGACCCAAGAAATCTCTGACCACCTTTTCAGAATGGGGAGATGGAATTTCTTGAATGGCTTTGACTTTCAAAGGATCCACTTCAATACCTTTGCCACTAACGAAAAAACCTAAGAGTTTTCCAGATCTTACCCCGAAGGTGCACTAGTTAGGATTCAACCTTAACTTGTACTTCTTCAATCTTTCAAACAGCTTGGGTAAGTGATCGAGATGCTCTTCCTCCATCTGTGACCTGGCAATAAAATCATCCACATAGACCTTTATCTCACGACGGATCATGTCATGAAATAGAGCCACCATAGCTCGTTGATAGGTTGCCCCTGTATTCTTCAAACCTAAATGCACGACTTTGTAACAAAAGGTGCCCCATTGTGTAACAAAAGTGGTCTTCTCCATATCATCAAGATCCATCTTGATTTGATTGTAGCCAGAGAAACCATCCATGAAGGATACAACTTTATGTTGAGCAGTGTTGTCGACCAAGACGTCAATATGTGGTAGTGGGAAATTATCTTTGGGGCTTGCCCTATTCAAATCCCTATAGTCTACACACATACGGACCTTTCCATCCTTCTTTGTCACAGGGACCATATTCGCCACCCATTGAGGATATGATGTCACAGCCACATTCGCATACGATGCACTTTTTTCTTGACTGGAGGATAATTTTCCTTCGTAGGTAGACGATGAATCACAATATCAATATCTAAACCTGGCATATCTTCGTATGACCAAGCAAACACTTCAACATAGTCATGTAGCATCTGAACCAATATGCTTTTGACACCATCTTCCAAGTTGGTGCCGATCTTGACCTCTTTCTTGTCTGTCTCAGTACCTAGGTTGATTACTTCAACGGGATCTTCATGTGGTTGAATGGATTTTTCTTCTTGCATCAGAAGTATGGCTAATTCCCCTGGTATTTCACAATCTTCTTCGACTTCGTCTTCGGCTTGGTTGATTGGATGTTCGAAGTCATAGCTGGCAATAGCAGAGTCGTTAGTAATGAGATCCGAAGTGGATGAGGATCTACAAGTGTATATGTGTGCATGTAAGATACATGGATATTTTGAAAAATGAAATAAGAAGAAGAAATACAATGGCGCAAAATTTGAATGCAAAAGGTCCAATGTTTTTTCATTAAATGATCATATGGCATATGAAAATGAACAAACCCTTAACAAATGGACCATGGTACCTCGGGTATGGCACATGGCTTAAAGTCATTATTTCAATAAAGTTACAGACAAATTTCTTAAATTGATAAAACAGTAAATGGTAATTACTCTTTGTTGAAGGAGAGGGAATGAAATCCTTGGCACGCCAGTTGTTGAGTCCTTCACCGGCAGTCGGGTAGATCTAGTCATCAAAATTATAGTCGTTGTCGGGGTCTTCAAGAGCATTCACTTCATGATTACTGATGTGAAGAGGTGGTTTTCCTATGCGATCACGTATGGCCTCCTTTTAAGCTTTGGTAGTGAAACCCAAACCACTTTTGTCTGATTTGAAAGGGATGTCAGGGAGTTGTCCCCAAATGGTACAACCTCCATTTTCAATCACAGCACGAGCATCTTTGAGGGAAGCCATCCTAGGCATATCTTTAACATCTTTTGGAACCTCAGGAGTAGCCTTGGCAGCAGCAACCATGGAAGAAACCACTTCAAAGGATTTACAAGGAGTTTCTATGAACTCACCATCCATCTCAACATACTTAAACAAATTCAGATGGCTAACCATAAACTCTTCTTCACCACAGACGGTAACAATCTTTCCCTTGACCGGATATTTCAACTTTTGATATAGAGTGGAAGTCACTGCTCCTGCCTTATGTATCCAAGGGCGTCCAAGTAGGCAAGAGTAAGCAGGACGGATGTCCATCACATAGAAAGTCGAGTTGAAATTTTGAGAACCAACTTTGATGGGGAGGTCAACCTCTCTATGGACCATCCTTTTAGATCCATCAAAAGCCCTTACAACTATGTCACTTGGCTTCAACACCGGACCTTCGTAATCTAACTGATCTAAGGCACCTTTGGGAAAAACATTTAGAGAAGACCCAGTATCCACCAATACATGGGCCAGAGTGTTTCCTTTGCATTCAATGGAGACATGTAAGGCCTTGTTATGATTTCTTCCTACTAGAGTCAAATTAGCATAAGAGAATCCCAATCCATTATCGGCAGTTAAACTCGCCACATAAATTTTGAACTGATCGATTGTGGTCTCTTGAGGAACATGTGCTTTCTTCAAAAAAATTATCAATGCTTGAGCATGCGCATCATAATAAAGCAATAAAGACAACATAAAGATATTTGAGGGGGTTTGCCCCAACTGTTCTACTATCTTAAAATCACTCTTCTTTATAATATTCAAAATCTCCTCCATTTATTGGGTGGAGGGTTCCTCAACAGCAATGTCTTTGGCAGGCGCCTCCATCCTGGCAGGCTTAATCATCTTTTCTTTTCCCCTAAGGTCGGTACTAAGTTTGTCAACAGTAATTCGAACAGGTGTAGTTGTAGTGGTTGGAGGTGAAATGTCAGGAGAGAAGATTCTCCTCGTTGTTGTCATCTTGCTAGAGCCAGTAATGTTGGTAATGTCATCAGTCTTGTCTTCATAAATCCATGAGTCTTACTTAATTCAATGGTAGTATACTTCGGCGCCATAATTCAAAGGTACTGCTTTATCGGAAGAATAAGGAATTGACCCTAGTGTAGTAAATATCAAGGGGGTAATCGTTGGTTCGTTGGAAATCTTAATAGGAACTTTTAAAGAGATCCTAATAGGTTTGTTGGATATGGTGATGATTGATATGTCTTTAACTTCTTCAGTCAAACTTTTTATGGATGGAGTTCTTTCAAACATGATCTCATGACTATCTATTAGGCATTGAACACCTTTTTTTCAACCATTCGCATCCATTATTTTGTAGAGCACAACAATTTCAGTCTTTTAAACAACCAGGGAAAACCCTAGCTCTCAACAAATTTTCTTTTACAATGGTCAGTGGAGTAGCCAAGTCTTCAATAGAGGAAACAAAAGCAGTGTATTCAATTGCATTGACACCTTTGCCATGATTTGACATTGGTGCAGTGATTACATTCAGAGTTGCAGGAGGATCAAACTCAATAGTTTTGTTGTCGATGAGGTCTTGAATCTTGCATTTCAAAGCCCAATATTGATCAGTATCATGTCTGGGGCTCTTGGAGTGATAAGAGAATTTGGCGTTAGTATTGTACTTTGGTGATGAAACATTGGGATTTGATGGTGGATCACTGTTGGCTCTTGAATTCAACACCCACAATAAATTGGCCTTATGGACCAAAAGTAGAGAAAATAAAGCCAAGCTGGAAAATGCTTCGACGGATGGAAAAACTTAGAGAAATATCTGAGCTGCGAATTGGTCTTCGACCAGACATCGCCATCAAGCCTTCGACTGAAAAGGTCCTGTGACCTTCGACTAGAAGAATAACCCTCGTGTCAGCATCAAAGGCGAAGGATATTTGAATTTGAAGATTGGAGGGAAATGCAGTTCGCCCAGCAGTTAAGGGAAAGCGACGTGGCAGGAAGATAGAGGTTGAGGGGCATGCAGAGGACACTTTTCTTCATCCTAGAGCAAGGCAAACCCTCGACAGTTACATAATTTTAGTATAAAGATAGGGTGTTTGTGTAGATTTTTCGTGTGTTCAACCTATGGTACTAGTCATTCAACATTATTCAAGTACCCGCTGTGTGTGAAAGAATAACTAAGAATGTACGTTGGAAACACCACCTTTTATTAATCAAATATTTCACATTGTTTTGATCTTCTTTTGCAAAGTTTACGTTTCCTGCATTTTATCTGTATCTCTATTTACTTTCTAAAACCACAAACACCATATCCCCGGTCAAACGTGTGTTCTACCTAGATATTAACTTTTACATCAAACCAGCATAAAAATTAGCATATGTTCTAGGATCAATCTGACCGATCCCGCGAGTAACCAAAAGGGCTTTTCCTTTTTGGAGGATCAGCGGTTGCTTACCAAAAACCACGGTAAACAAATTGGCACACCAGGTGGGACGTTGCTAATTTTTATCATCTGTTTGTTCATTTATGTTATAGGTTTCCTTTTATACGTATACAATGTTGCATGTTATTAAGAAGTGGTAGAATAACCACTAAAGAGTGTACTGTTAGGAAGAGAAATAGGGAAAGTAGAATGGCTAATGAGCCAAATCATGTAGAAATACCTCCACCAAATACTACAGGAACAATAGTTATAACTACCGTTGGAGAAAATATCTCAACATCGGTTGGTTTAGTACCAACGTTAACCACGAATCAAACAGGACCCATACTTTCGTATGTAGGTCCTAGAGGTGCATTAGGAACACCCCCACTAAGGGTAAATCCAGGATCTCGACCGTACGTTCCCCCAGGATTTTCGATAGCCTGGATGGGTCGAGAACAGCCATATGGCATGCCAACCACTGAAATGGCTAGCCTTATGAACGTTGCGTCTACACTTTCAGAACCTTTGGTGAGTACATCATCACCATTACAGGTATCTGGAGCCATTATGGTAAATTTGGGTAGAAACCAACTTTTAGGAGGGCCATCACATGCGATACCAAGCCTCACAAATGCCTCTGCAGTAATTTTGAGGCAACAGATGGATGAAAGCAACCATGATATGGTGCAAATGCTGACACAAACCCTAAGTACAGTGCTGAACCCCCTAATACAAAATACTACCCAGTCGAATCAACAAATGGCAACGCAAATGACGCGCATGGCTGAATTCTTTGGGGTTCCCCAAACTATTCGACAACCCTAAAGAATACAATAAGAGTGAACCAAGGGGTAATCTTGGAGGAAGATTTAACCATTAATCAAAATCCACAGATCCCTAGAGTAGAAATAGAACAACCTAGGGTCGAAATACCTTGAAATCCCCCACAAATACCTAGAGAAGTCGATCAAGGAGTGATTATGGTGAATAGGAACCAAAGCACTGATGAATTGATACAACAAGTTCGACACCAAAATTATGGAGCAGATAATAATCTGACTGCCATGATCGAAATAATTATGATACATAATAGGATGAACGTTGGTTTCCACAGACCAAACTTCACATCCCCATTTTTAAAATATATTCTGCAAACAGATTTACCCCATAGGGGAAGAGTCCCCAAGTTTACCAAATTTTCAGGGGATACGACAGAGTCTGCTGTCGAACATGTGGCGAGATATTTGATAGAAGCCGGGGAAATAGAAAACAACGACAACCTTAGGATTAAATATTTCCCAAGTTCTCTAACAAAAAACGCTTTTACTTGGTTCACTACCCTCCCAGCCAATTCGATCCATAATTGGAATCAATTGGAAAGGTTGTTCCATGAACAATTTTACATGGGACAAACCAAAATAAGTTTGAAAGAATTGGCTAGTGTGAAGAGGCGATTCACTGAGCCAATAGATGCGTATCTGAATAGGTTTCGACTGCTTAAAGCCAGGTGTTTTACCCAAGTTCCTGAGAATGAATTGGTCGAAATGGCAGCAGGAGGCCTAGATTATTCCATTAGCAAAAAACTAGATACCAAATACTTGAGAGACATGGCTCAGCTGGCTGATAGAGTTCGACAAGTAGAACACCTTAAAGCCGAAAAGGATAAAGCGACCAAAACTCATCGAAGAGAAAGAGTAGCCTATTTCGAAATGGATGATGATGATCCAGAGACATCTAGCGATCCTATAGATGTCAAAGAAGGCGAAATAGATTTAGCAGAATTAAAATAAGGGCCTCCATACTCTTGTAAATTGCTAGTTCCCTCAAATGGGAAGAATCCTGTTGAGTTCGAAAAGAACAGTGACAGATTCCAAAAGAAAACATATAGTTTCGACATCACTAAATGTGACGAAATATTTGATTTATTAGTCAAATATGGCCAAATGATAGTGCCCCCTGGGGCAAAAATGCCTCCTTTAGAACAAAAAAAGAGAAGAGGTTTTTGTAAATATCACAATTTTCTGGGCCATAAAACCTCACAATGTTTTCTTTTCAGGGATCTTGTTCAAAAAGAACTCAAAGAAGGAAGGCTCAAGTTCGTGGATAAGCCGGCAATGAAAATTGATGCGAAATCGCTGCAAATGGATGCACACTATGCTGAACCAGTTGGCATCCATGTGGTCGATGTTTCTGAGGGCTTCATCAACAAGCCTGTATTTGGCAGTTTTACTGGAAAAATATCTAGGAAAACTGTCGAAGGGGTGAGGAAGGCCACTGAAGGCCTGAACAAAGGAGCTACTGAAGGCTCAAGCAAAAGAGCTACTGAAAGCTCAAACAAAGGAGCCGCTGAAAGCTCCAACAAGAGAACCACTACAGGTTCTTACCTGGATGCCGTTAAGGGTTTGATAGAAAACTTGGAAACCATGATGCAAAAACTGAACCTTGTTTCCAAGAGTAACGTGGAGGTAAACATGGTCGAGGTATCTGAGGCCAAGGCTTCGGAGGAGGCCATTCGACAGGAGGAAGTGAACAAGACAACATTTCCAAAAGAAAACAAGAATCTGGTAGAATTTTTACATCGATGCCAGAAGAAAAAGTCTGAAGTGATGTTGTGTCCCAGATGCAGTTCCATTTTTGACAAGAAGGCTGCGGAGCACATACAAGGTGTGAGAGAAGTGAAGGCAAAATGGGGCACCAATGCTCAGCCAAAAATGGATCCAGAAGTTAGATATGATCCCAGGAGGGGATATCAAAAGGGACCCATGAACCAAGTAAGGAGGCCACCAACTTTTCGGCCTCCAACTAATGTACCTGTGTGTTGCACCCCAAAATTCGCTCTCTCATTTCACAAGGGATCACCCTGGATCCCAGGTTTTCTTCCATCAAGTTTCTAAGCCTTGAACTTCAATTTTCCAAGAAAATCACTCATAAGGGCAAAATGGTCATTTGCACACTGAAAAGTCAAACTTTGACTTTTTCACCAAATTTGAGTCCCAAAAATCACATTATGTCAAGACATCCAATAAATGAAATGTGATCATCAAAAATCAAGAGAATAAAAAATCCAGCTTTTGCAAGACTTTTAAATTTTCTAAGTATTTTCTATACTTGGTTAATTTCATTTGCTCTATGGAATTTCACTACAATTCTGATTAATTCAAAGTGATGCAAGTAATTCAAGTTATTACAAAGTGCATTTTACAAAATTAAAAATTCTAAAACTATGTCTTGATTAAAACCTTGTCACAATATTTTTGCCTTTGACATAATGTGCACAAGACCAAATTTGTGACATGCTACAAACTATGTTGTCCAAAGTTGAAGAAAATATGATATATCACATTGCCACAACACCCTATGATGCCCTTCAAGAAAGCTTGTGCCATGCTACATCCTAAGTATGCATGCTGCCCAATACAATCCAAAACTGCTCTATGCAGTCTGCCCAAGCCTGCACCACAATAGCCCCAAAATTGCACCAAAGTGGCAAAGGAAAATTGTGTGCAGAAAGTATCAAAGCAGTAGGCAAAGACAATTCAAAATTATTTATTTCTTTTCCCCCCTAAACCACAGTCAAGGGGTCTACAAAAAGAGGACTGTCTCATAAGACAGGAGGTTAGACTTTGAAGAGAGGTTAAAAATTTTCTAGAGAGAAGATAGAGAGTTTTGTTGAGCAGAAAAACAATATTCTGTGCAACTTTGACTCATTTTCAAAACCAAAATTGCTCTTGTTCAAAACATAAACCCAACCCATTACTCCACCATACAAACTCTTCCTCAAATACTGTCCAAGCATAACCAAAAAAACAGTCCCAGTAGTGCTGTTCATCCCTATCCTCAAAACACCTAAAAACATTACAGTACAGTCCAACTTAGTTTCAATAGTCTGGAGTAGCATTCTGGAGATTCATTGAGGTCCTCATCACATTTGGAAAAATATTCAGATTTAAAACAGACAGTGCAGTCCAGAGGTAAGTCTTCTTGACTTGATATCTCTCCATACATCATTAATGATTTGTTTATTTTGAATACAAGATGTAGTACTTTAATATCTTTTTGAACTAGTCATATGAACTTTGTTTAGGCTTATTCAATCATTTGTTGTTCATGTTTATCCATCGTATGTCATAAGCTAACCTGTACATTCAGTAAAATAATGTTTAAGGCAGGAAAATGCACCATGTATCGACATATATCATCATGTATCGACCCATCATAGTGAAAAAAGGGTATGAGTCGACACATAATCCTCATGCGTCGACCCATAGTGAGTTCAGGTTACAAAATAGAAGCTGGAAGAGCTTATGAGTCGATACATACGCGTTTCGCGTCGACACAAGAAGGGTACATGAGTTGACACATCCCATTATGTGTCGACTCATACTGAGTTAGTTTGTTTTGCAGGAGCAGTGAAAAGCTATGTGTCGATGCATAGCAGCATGGGTCGACACATAGTAGTTCAAAATGCATTTCTTCCTATATTTGGCACTGTTTTCACATTATCTTTGTTATTGTTCGATATGGTTATAATATTTTAGTTTCTACTTCATCCCCATTATTAATTTGTACCCCCATCCCCCTAAAATGATGTAATAGCTTAGATTTTACTTTCCACATTTTACTTGCTTTTCATGTATTGCTAGTAAATAGGATGCATGGCAAGATAAAAATCAACAAATAGACGACTTTCAAATACAAAATAAAATGTATGCAACCTAACACACTTACACACTAACACCTCTAGGGCAATCTCACTTTGTCGCCTTTCGGGAAATAGTCATGCCCCTCGAATATGGAGCGTTTTAAGCAAAGACCCTTCGATAAAAAGATCGTAGTCCCTCGATGACCCTCGATGTTGCCTTCGGTAAAACGATCTAGTCCCTAAACGACATTGCTAAAATGTCTCATAAGTTGCTTTCTATGACTATACAAACGTCCCATACTCGTCCCTTCACATCCAATGATGGGACTTCTTACCAAAACAATGGCAAGATAGCCACATCTAAAGGAGAAGGAAAAGCACATTTAAAACCTTTTGAGTAGGTAGTTTCTCTCTTAGTTACTCGCTTGCTCGCAGCTGTAAAAAATACTTTTATACGTTCTTTCGAAAACCACTTTCCAAAATCACTTTCCACAAGTACACCTTTGAACTATCTTTCGAAACAAAACTTTGTATATGTTCTTATAGAGACGAGAACCATTACAAAGATATTTCCAAAATACTTTCAAAGCCCACATCATAAAGCACATTCAAACGAAAGCGAGTTGATCTAGCGAGTAACTAAGAGCCCATGGAAAACCATGGATGAAAAGGGTGCTAATACCTCCCCTTTTCATAATCTACCCCTCGAACTCAAGAAAACATCTCTAAAGGTCTTTTCTGTGCTTTTTCACCTTTCCTTTTTGGATAAAAGAAAAGTCGGTGGCGACTCTTGCTAAACCGCAACATTTGAGAACACAAACGTAAAACATCAAGTCAGTTCTCCCATCATATCACAGAACTAGCGACTCTGCTGGGGAAAAAAGATTAAAGTGGAGTTATCTTAGGGCTAGATCACCTTTACTTGCTTACATTGATTGATTTGTTTGCTTTACATTTTAGTTCCTTGTTTGGGTTTGTTTTAAATCCTACACCCGGATTTGGGGGCACCTTTTAGGTAAGTAGCAATAAATTGTGAGAGAACTGTGCGGCGTATACCGACATGGTTGAAGCAGTAGCTACGTTGATGTGGCATTTTGGTTGGTACCGGTAACCCTTGAGTCAGTCAAGGAGAGTACAGGGCTGACGCGTGGTGTCGTGAAGCATCAACTGACCTTAGAACCTTACTTGACCAAACTGGCCATTAGGAAGTAGTGAGATAGCCGGTTTCGGTGTAAAGATGAAAATTGGTTGATACTCGATGCTACACTCATTGAGACTTGACCCTTGAGTTTTGTTTGGTTGTGAGTCAATTACTTATTATACGAAGCTTGTGGGAAAGGTCAGTGATATTGAGATCCCTTAGAACCCGGTTACTATTAACTAGGATAGGTTGAGCCAACTAAACTTCAAGAGGGTACTTACCAACAAACTCCATGCAAGCCTGAAACTAAGGACTTGTCTGCTTTGTGTGAATATGATTATTTGTATATACACTTGCTTACCTCGCATATTTGTACATAACATCATAACATCATACCATAGCATTTTCAATAACCATTTCAAGGATCTCGAGGGTCTTTGATGCAGGTTATGATGAACCAAATGTCTAGCAAGGGGCAGGGGGATTTTTTTTCCTCTGATCAAACGCCATCAAAGATCAAGTACGACAACTTTAGTCAAGGGCTATGACACACTTGATATGGCGAGCTTGATCCTCGTGGAAGGACATCCACCGATACAAAGTTCTCCAATAAAAAATGCTAATCAAAGTTCATTCTCTAACTTTTCTTGTGTTTACCCCGCGAGATCCTTGAAAACATGCATCCCCATATCATGCATCATATCATGACAAGTTTCTCCCATACAAGTCTCCTTATCTTCCTACTGTTTATTTCAGTAAGATGGATATGGAACAAACGGTGAAAGATCTCCAAGCTCAAAACGCTCAATTCCAACAAATGTTCTTGGCTATGGCTAAGGGGCAAGAAGACCTGAAAACTCTCCTTCTCAAAGACAAAGGGAAGAAGTCCAAGAAGTCAGTAGGCGTCCTGAACTTGAGAAGAAGACCTAGAGGACCAGTCAAAAGAGCTCTAGATCTTTCAACTCCATCCAACATGGGGGATAGTCATGAATAAGAAAAGAATCTGGAGATTGATGAAGCCAAAGCTGACTATTCTGAAGAACAATATCCTCCCACTGATGACAAGTACAAACAGTTGGAGGATCCCCTTAGTGCTATGGAGATTCAACAGACAAATCGCTTGGATTTAGGAGACATGGGTTTGGTTTCTGGAGTGGTCATCCCGCCAAAGTTCAAATTCCCTACCTTTTCCCTGTACGATGGAGTCTTTTGCCCTAAGATGCATTTAAAGTCTTATGTCCATAAGATTCAACCTTACACAACTGATCCAAAGCTTTAGATCCATTTCTTCCAAGAAATCATGATAGGGACTCAACTCGAGTGGTTGTATCAATTGGAGAGTTCTCGCATCCACACCTGGGAGGATTTAGCTGCTGCTTTTTACAAACATTATCAGTACAACGCTGATCTTGCACCAACTCGCATGCAATTGCAAAACATGACCATGGGTTCCAACGAGAGCTTCAAAGGATACGCCCAAAAGTGGAGAGATCTGGCGGGTAGGGTGGAGCCCCCTTTAACTGACAGGGAGCTGATCGACATCTTCATGGGAACTTTGACAGGGCCTTTCTTCAAACACCTAATCGGAAGCGCCTCGGCCGGGTTCACCGAGATGATACTGACTGGTGAAAGGGTCGAAGCTGGCATCAAAAGTGGAAAGATCCAAGGAGTTACACCCTCTGACGTTCAGAAAAAACCAGACAATGGAAAGAAAGAGTCCAATGCTGTGTACATCCGAAAGAGTCGTTATGATCAACAAGTAGGGGAAATCCTGATCTCTAATCCTACATCTGTTCAACAAAGACAGGGCAATAGGCGTAGGGTAAGATATCAAGAAAGGCAGTACACTGACATCAACATGCCTTTATCTCAAGCATTACAACAATTGCTGAAGGTGAAACTGATCACACTAAAGGATCCTCCTCAAAATCCTGATACCTCCTCTTCTAAGTACAATCCGAGCGTAAGATGTGCCTATCATTCTGATAGTCCCGGACATGACACCGACGAATGTTGGACTTTGAAGAACAAGATTCAAGACTTGATTGATGCCAAGGAGATCGAGTTTGACCCTCCAGAGACTCCAAACGTGATCACTGCTCCTATGCCAAATCATTGAAGGCTTTTGTTTCATTTGAATTTTAAAGTTGTAATTTCTTTTGTTATTCAAACAATTACCTATTAATGCCAAACTTTGTTTCATTAATGAATTGCATATGTTTGTCTTGAATTATTTCATTTTCATTACATTTAAACTATGCTTTTTACTCACTTTATGACATTCAACTTTTGCTAAAAGTTACAAGCCTTTAGAGGGAGGATGGCGAAAACAACGCCATAATCTCATACAATATGCTTTTGAACAGACCTTGCTGACGATGTACATGCATTCTTTCAAATCCTAAACACTGGAGTTATAAGGAAGATATCCCTAGTCAACCCTTTCGAACCAAAGAAGTAGAAGTATTTCTTTTTCACAAATTGAAACCTTTAATCAAAACCCGGGGCAGGGTAATCTCTTAGTTAATTCAAACGCGCGTTAAGCCGCAAACTCTCATCTTGTAATACAACGAATTACATCAAAAACATTCCTCTGGAATCAAAAGACGGTGATGGTTCCCTATCACATAGGCAGTCATTATCTCTCAAAAAGAAAAGCCCACTAAGTCAAAACCTACAAAAGAGACTTAAGAAAACTGGGGCATCCTGCTGACTGTAATCTCAAAATAAGAACAGTCAGGCAAAAATCAGGGATAACAAATCAAAAGAAAGGGGTCACTATAAATCCTCGACAACATGAAAAAATGTTACAAAGATGACTGCCTTCCGACAAACTTAACTTGTCTGAACCATCACCAAAACATCATTCTAGACTCAATTGGAGTTCAAACGCACAATTAATTGAGCTTAGGACTGAAGAACTTCACGAAGAACTGGTGGGTACAAATACACTTTGAGCCTTTATCCTTTGTTTCTTAAACCGTGAACCAAGCCACGTTACAACCCTTCAAAAGTCCTAATTGAAGCATGAGTTAGTTCGAAAGCGTATTGTTACAAAAGGTATCCTGACTCCTGTAAGGCTTTACTCAAAATTCGAAGTTGAATTACAAACTTCTTTACTTGCTAAAAACACATTTTTCAAAACTTCAAGACAAACATAAACTTTGCATTACTTGAATATCACCATTTGCATATGGCTATTTGTTTGACAGCGGAGAAATTCATGCAATATCCGGTGAACGAAAGCTCTCAGTGAATAAAATCAATTCAAGTAGGATGACACTCTCATTGACAAATCTCCTATCAACAAAGGGACATGGCATGTCACTATCCGGCACACCTGGGGTAGTTCAGTCAAGATTCCAAGAAATCTCTCAAGAATTTCAAAGTAACCAGGGGCAAGTCTCCATCTCCGTCACTTGGGGCATTAAACGTCAATCTAAGCGAAGGGTTACGTACGATCAAAAATTTTCTGGCAATACCGCAAACATTTTCTGCTAGGGGCAATGACAAATATCCCTAAAATCCTTCTCATAGGATGATTCCCAGCCAGAGTTTCAATCTCTGAGAACTTTTTCTCCAAGCATGAATCAACAATATCCACAGCGTTTTCAAATTTCCCCAACGAAGTTCTCCTTAACAAAATAGGGATCCCCGGTGGAAACATTTTGAGCAAAGTTTGAAGACGCGCTTATATCTCAATAACATTCATAACATATGCATACAAAATACATATAACATAAATCTCATTTATTTTGAACATCATTACACAATGCATACATCATGACATTGCACACAACTAACTCTTTACCTTTTCAGGAAAGACCGATCGACAGAAAAAGGTTATCATTACCTTTTGGAGTAGCAGTCGTCAAAGATTCCTTCATTACCTTTTGAGGTAGTAATCGTCCAAGATTCCTACATCATCCTGCTGAGGTAGTAATCCTCCAAGATTCCTTCATCATCCTTTTGAGGTAGTAATCGTCCAAGATTCCTTCATCATCCTGCTGAGGTAGTAATCATCCAAGATTCCTTCATCATCCTGCTGAGGTAGTAATCATCCAAGATTCCTTCATCATCCTGCTGAGGTAGTAATCGTCCAAGATTCCTTCATCATCCTTTTGAGGTAGTAATCGTCCAAGATTCCTTCATCATCTTGCCGAGGTAGTAATCGTCCAAGATTCCTTCATCATCCTGCCGAGGTAGTAATCATCCAAGATTCCTTCATCATCCTATTGAGGTAGTAATCATCCAAGATTCCTTCATCATCCTGTGGAGTTATTAATCATCCAAGATTCCTTCATCATCCTATTGAGATTGAAGTCATCCAAGATTCCTTCATCATCTATTTGGAGTAGTAATCGTTTCGAATTCCTTTATCACACATCATTATCAAAAAAGATCTTCTCTGGTTAGATTTATTTCTTCCAGTTAAAACAGGCAACCATAGACCTTCAAATATAGTCCAACAATCATTTCTGGATGGCATCTTTAAGCCCATCTCTAACAACTATCCATTACCACTCCAAATGGCATCTTTAAGCCCATTCAATGGCATCTTTAAGCCCATTCCCCACATAATCAACTAACACATCTTCGAGTGCAAATTTTCTGGGCACTCTAGTGTTCAATCATCTTCCACCTTCAAGTCACGAATGGTAGAATTACCAATCTAACTCTTCAGGTGTAAGAAGATTGAACAGGGGCAGCTGTTCCACCCCAAAATTCACCCTCTCATTTCACAAGGGATCACCCTGGATCCCAGGTTTTCTTCCATCAAGTTTCCAAGCCTTGAACTGCAATTTTCCAAGAAAGTCACTCATAAGGGCAAAATGGTCATTTGCACACTGAAAAGTCAAACTTTGACTTTTTGACCAAATTTGAGTCCCAAAAATCACATTATGTCAAGACATCCAAAAAATGAAATGTGATCATCAAAAATCAAGAGAATAAAAAATCCAGCTTTTGCAAGACTTTTAAATTTTCTAAGTATTTTCTATACTTGGTTAATTTCATTTGCTCCATGGCATTTCACTACAATTCTGATTAATTCAAAGTGATGCAAGTAATTCAAGTTATTACAACGTGACATTTTTCAAAATTACAAATTCTAAAACTATGTCTTGATTAAAACCTTGTCACAATATTTTTGCCTTTGACATAATGTGCACAAGACCAAATTTGTGACATGCTACAAACTATGTTGTCCAAAGTTGAAGAAAATATGATATATCACATTGCCACAACACCCTATGCTGCCTTGCAAGAAATCTTGTGCCATGCTACATCCTAAGTATGCATGCTGCCCAACACAATCCAAAACTGCTCTATGCAGTCTGCCCAAGCCTGCACCACAACAGCCCCAAAATTGCACCAAAATGGCAAAGGAAAATTGAGTGCAGAAAGTATCAAAGCAGTAGGAAAAGACAATTCAAAATGATTTGTTTGTTTTCCCCCCTAAACCACAGTCAAGGGGTCTACAAAAAGAGGACTGTCTCATAAGACAGGAGGTTGGGCTTTGAAGAGAGGTTACAAATTTTCTAGAGAGAAGATAGAGAGTTTTGTTGACCAGAAAAACAATATTCTGTGCAACTTTGACTCATTTTCAAAACCAAAACTTCTCTTGTTCAAAACATAAACCCAACCCATTACTCCACCATACAAACACTTCCTCAAAGACTGTCCAAGCATAACAAAAAAAACAGTCGTTGTAGTGCTGTTCATCCCTATCCTCAAAACACCAAAAAACATTACAGTACAGTCCAGCTTAGTTTCAACAGTCCGGAGTAGCATTCTGGAGATTCATTGAGGTCCTCATCACATTTGGAAAATCATTCAGATTTAAAACAGACAGTGCAGTCCAGAGGTAAGTCTTCTTGACTTGATATCTCTCCATACGTCATTAATGATTTGTTTATTTTGAAGACAAGATGTAGTACTTTAATATGTTTTTGAACTAGTCATCTGCACTTTGTTTAGGCTTATTCAATCATTGTGGTTCATGTTTATCCATCGTATGTCATAAGCTAACCTATACATTCAGTAAAATAATGTTTAAGGCAGGAAAATGCAGCATGTATCGACACATATCATCATGTATCGACTCATCATAGTGAAAAAAAGGGTATAAGTCGACACATAATCCTCATGCGTACACCCATACTGAGTTCAGGTCACAAAACAGAAGCTGGAAGAGCTTATGAGTCGATACATACGCGTTTCGCGTCGACATAAGAAGGGTACATGATTCGACACATCCCATTATGTGTCGACTCATACTGAGTTATTTTATTTTACAGGAGTAGGGAAAAGCTATGTGTCGATGCATAGCAGCATGGGTCGACACATAGTGGTTCAAAATGCATTTCTTCCTATATTTGGCACTATTTTCTCATTATCTTTGTTGTTGTTTGATATGGTTGTAATATTTTAGTTTCTACTTCATCCCCATTATTAATTTGTACCCCCATCCCCCTAAAATGATGTAATAGCTTAGATTTTACTTTCCGCATTTTACTTGCTTTTCATGTATTGCTAGTAAATAGGATGCATGGCAAGATAAAAATCAACAAATAGACGACTTTCAAATACAAAATAAAATGTATGCAAACTAACACACTTGCACACTAACACCTCTAGGGCAATCTCACTTTGTCGCCTTTCGGAAAATAGTCATGCCCCTCGAATATGAAGCGTTTTAAGAAAAGACCCTTCGATAAAAAAGATCGTAGTCCCTCGATGACCCTCGATGTTGCCTTCGATAAAACGATCTAGTCCCTAAACGACATTTCTAAAACGTCTCATAAGTTGCTTCCTATGACTATACAAATGTCCCATACTCGTCCCTTCATATCCAATGATGGGACTTCTTACCAAAACAATGGTAATATAGCCACATCTAAAGGAGAAGGAAAAGCACATTTAAAACCTTTTGAGTAGGTAGTTTCTCTCTTAGTTACTCGCTTGCTCGCAGCTGCAAAAAATACTTTTATACATCAACACTCTTATTTCAAAACATTTCCAAAATATAAAACATTTTGAATACGTTCTTATAGAGACGAGAACCATTGCAAAATATCTTTCCGAAAACCACTTTCCAAAATCACAATCCACAAGTACACCTTTGAACTATCTTTCGAAACAAAACTTTGTATACGTTCTTATAGAGACGAGAACCATTACAAAGATATTTCCAAAATACTTTCAAAGCCCAAATCACAAAGCACATTCAAACGAAAGCGAGTTGATCTAGGGAGTAACTAAGAGCCCATGGAAAACCATGGATGAAAAGGGTGATAATACCTTCCCTTTTCATAATCTACCCCCCGAACTCAAGAAAACATCTATAAAGGTCTTTCCTGTGATTTTTCACCTTTCCTTTTTGGATAAAAGAAAAGTCGGTGGCGACTCTTGCTAAACCGCAACATTTGCAAACACAAATGCAAAACATCAAGTCAGTTCTTCCACCATATCACAGAACTGGAGACTCTGCTGGGGAAAAAAGATTAAAGTGGGGTTACCTTAGGGCTAGATCACCTTTACTTGCTTACATTGATTGATTTGTTTGCTTTACATTTTAGTTCCTTGTTTGGGTTTGTTTTAAATCCTACACCCGGATTTGGGGGCACCTTTTAGGTAAGTATCAATAAACTGTGAGGGAACTGTGCGGCGTATACCGACATGGTTGAAGCAGTAGCTACGTTGATGTGGCATTTTGGTTGGTATCGGTAACCCTTGAGTCAGTCAAGGAGAGTAAGGGGCCGCCTCGTGGTGTCGTGAAGCATCAATTGACCTTAGAACCTTATTTGACCAACTTGGCCATTAGGAAGTAGTGAGATAGCCGGTTTCGGTGTAAAGCTGAAAATTGGTTGATACTCGATGCTACACTCATTGAGACTTGACCCTTGAGTTTTGTTCGGTTGCGAGTCAATTGCTTATTGAACGAAGCTTGTGGGAAAGGTCAGTGATATTGAGATCCCTTAGAACTCGGTTACTATTAACTAGGACAGGTTGAGCCAACTAAAATTCAAGAGGGTACTTACCTACAAACTCCATGCAAGCCTAAAACTAAGGACTTGTCTGCTTTTTGTGAATATGATTATTTGTATATACACTTGCTTACCTCGCATATTTGTACATAACATCATAACATCATACCATAGCATTTTCAATAACCATTTCAAGGATCTCGAGGGTCTTTGATGCAGGTTATGATGAACCAAACGTCTAGCAAGGGGCAGGGGGATTTTTTTTCCTCTGATCAAACACCTTCAAAGATCAAGTACGACAAATTTAGTCAAGGGCTATGACCCACTTGATATGGTGAGCTTGATCCTCGTGGAAGGACATCCACCGATACAAAGTTCTCCAATCAAAGATGTTAATCAAAGTTCATTCTCTAACTTTTCTTGTGTTTACCCCGCGAGATCCTTGAAAACATGCATCCACATATCATGCATCATATATTGACAGGTTTCTCACATATAGGTCTTCTTATCTTCCTACTGTTTATTTCAGTAAGATGGATATGGAACAAACGGTGAAAGATCTCCAAGCTCAAAACGCTCAATTCCAACAAATGTTCTTGGCTATGGCTAAGGGGAAAGAAGACCTGAAAACTCTCCTTATCAAAGACAAAGGGAAGAAGTCTAAGAAGTCAGTAGGCTTCCTGAACTTGAGAAGAAGACCTAGAGGACCAGTCAAAAGAGCTCTGGATCTTTCAACTCCATCCAACACGGGGGATAGTCATGAATAAGACAACAGTCTGGAGGTTGATGAAGCCGAAACTGACTACTCTGAAGAATAATATCCTCCCACTGATGACAAGTACAACCAGTTGGAGGATCGCCTCAGTGCTATGGAGATTCAACAGACACCTGGCTTGGATTTAGGAGACATGGGTTTGGTTTCTGGAGTGGTCATCCCGCCAAAGTTCAAAATTCCTACCTTTGCCCTGTACGATGGAGTCTTTTTCCCTAAGATGCATTTAAAGTCTTATGTCCGCAAGATTCAACCTTACAAAACTGATCCAAAGCTTTGGATCCATTTCTTCCAAGAAAGCCTGATAGGGACTCAACTCGAGTGGTTGTATCAATTGGAGAGTTCTCGCATCCACACCTGGGAGGATTTAGCTGCTGCTTTTTACAAACAGTATCAGTACAACGCTGATCTTGCACCAACTCACGTGCAATTGTAAAACATGACCATGGGTTCCAACGAGAGCTTCAAAGGATACGCCCAAAAGTGGAGAGATCTGGCTGGTAGGGTGCAACCCCCTTTAACTGACAGGGAGTTGATCGACATCTTCATGGGAACTTTGATAGGGCCTTTCTTCAAACACCTAATCCGAAGCTCCTTGGTCGGGTTCACCGAGCTGATACTGACTGGTGAAAGGGTCGAAGCTGGCATCAAAAGTGGAAAGATCCAAGGAGTTACACCCTCTGACGTTCAGAAAAAACCAGACAATGGAAAGAAAGAGTTCAATGTCGTGTGCAGCCGAAAGAGTCGTCATGATCAACAAGTAGGGGCAATCCTGATCTCTAATCCTACATTTGTTTAACAAAGACAGGGCAACAGGCGTAGGGTAAGATATCAAGAAAGGCAGTACACTGACATCAACATGCTTTTGTCTCAAGCATTACAACAATTGCTGAAGGTGAAACTCATCATACTAAAGGATCCTCCTCAAAATCCTAATACCTCCTCTTCTAAGTACAATCCGAGCGTAAGATGTGCCTATCATTCTGACAGTCCTGGTCATGACACCGACGGCTGTTGGACTTTGAAGAACAAGATTCAAGACTTGATTGATGCCAAGGAGATCGAGTTTGACCCTCCAGAGACTCCAAACGTGATCACTGCTCCTATGCCAAATCATTGAAGGCTTTTGTTTCATTTGAATTTTCAAGTTGTAATTTCTTTTGTTATTCAAACAATTACCTATTAATGTCAAACTTTGTTTCATTAATGCATTGCATATGTTTGTCTTGAATTATTTCATTTTCATTACATTTAAACTATGCTTTTTACTCACTTTATGACATTCAACTTTTGCTAAAAGTTATAAGCCTTTAGAGGGAGGATGACGAAAACAACACCATAATCTCATACAATATGCTTTTGAACAGACCTTGCTGACAATGTACAGGCATTCTTTCAAATCCTAAACACTGGAGTTATAAGGAAGATATCCCTAGTCAACCCTTTCGAGCCAAAGAAGTAGAAGTTTTTCTTTTTCACAAATTGAAACCTTTAATCAAAACCTGGGGCAGGGTAATCTCTCAGTTAATTCAAATGGTTCTCTCAAATTATGAAGGGGGTATTGGAACCACCATGGGAGTTATACAAATGGATCTCAAGGTGGGCTCAATTCTTTGACCTACCATGTTTATGGTAATTTCAGCAAAACCAAATTATAATCTGCATTTAGGTAGAGAGTGGATACATGGAATAGGTGCAGTTCCATCTTTGATGCATCAGAGGGTTACAATATGGCGCTCTGATGGTATCGTAGAGAACATCGAGGCTGATCAAAGTTACTACCTGGGCGAAGTTAACAACATTGTAAAAAATAGCTTCGACAGGAACCTGGCTCATACCGGGCCATGCAACCCTCTTGAATTCGATCATACTCCAGCACCTAATGCTTTTTGCTCTCTTTATCTACACTCTGATTATGGTTTTCAGTGGGATAGAGAGTATTTATAAAACATCGACTATGGAGGGGTTGATGACATATGGCCAACAGGCTGGGGAAGTGACTTTGGTGATGATGACTGAATCACAGGCTCTACAAAGGATTTCGGCATATGTAGCGGAAAATAGAATGATAGCGGCCTTAGAGGCTGAAGTCAAATATATGGCTCTTGAAGCCAATGAGCAGGTACCTTCCCAAGAAGGCCCTGGGAAATATTTCGACGCAGAACCTCCTGACTCGGAAGAGAAATAAGTACGAAATCAGAGGTTAGACGCCATCTATGATGATGAACCTCTAGGTTTCGAAAAAGATCCGTTGGCGAACAGTTTTAGAATGCTAGCACAAGCCCCCTTAGAAGAAGTAAACCTAGGTGAAGGTCCTGTAAAAAGCCAACCTATATCAGCGCGAAGATAGATCCAAAACTCAGGATCAAATTGATCCAATTGTTAAAAGAGTTCAGAGATTGCTTTGTGTGGGATTATGACAAAATGCCTGGTCTCGACAGAAGTTTGGTGGACTACAATTGCCAACAAAACCTGGAAATAAGCCTGTCAAGCAAGCTCCGAGGCGCTTTGCACCGAAGATTATGTCGAAAATAAAAATGGAAGTCGAAAGACTGCTGAAATGCAAGTTCATCCAAACAACCAGGTATATCGAATGGATTGCAAATATAGTACCTGTTATAAAGAAAAATGGTACCTTAAAGGTGTGCATTGATTTCAGAGATCTGAATGCTGCAACACCCAAAGACGAATATCCAATGCATGTGGCAGAAATGCTTATCGATTCTGCCACTAGTTTCGAATACATGAGTATGCTTAACGGATACTCTGGATATAATCAAATTTTTATTGCTGAAGAGGATGTGTCGAAAACAATATCCCGCTGCCCTGGGGCCTTAGGCACTTACGAATAGGTAGTGATTCCTTTTGGCCTAAAAAACGCAGGGGCAACGTATCAAAGAGCGGTGAATTCTATCTTCCATGACTTTATTGAAACTTTTATGCAGATTTATAATGATGATATTGTTGTCAAATCTGTTTCAGGGAAGGCTCACATGGACCATCTTCGAAAATCCTTTGAGAGGATGAGACACTGTGGTCTAAAAATGAATCCTCTAAAGTGCGCTTTTGGTGTCAAAGCAGGGGACTTCTTAGGCTTTGTGGTCCATAAAAAGGGAATCGAGATAAACCAAAACAAGACCGAAGCTATTTTGGAGGCCAAAGCGCCAACCAACAAGAAGGAGTTGCAGTCTCTACTTGGCAAAATAAATTTCCTAAGGAGATTTATATCCAACCTCAGTGGGAAAACGCAAGCCTTCTTATCACTACTTCGACTCAGCAAAGGAGGATTTGAATGGGGGCAAGAACAATAAGAGGCCTTCGACAACATCAAAGATTACCTCACCAAGCCACCTATTCTGGTACATCCTTGTAGAAATAGAAGTATGAGATTATACATAGCTGCATCTGATAAAACCTTAGGGAGCATGTTAGCTTAAGAGGATGAGAATGGCGTCAAAAGACCCATCCACTACCTCAGTAGAGTTTTAAATGATGCAGAAACTAGATATAATGAAGTTGAAAAACTATGTTTATGTTCTCATGTACAAAACTCAAGCAATATATTAAACCAGTTGATGTTTACGTTTGGTCTCATTTTGATGTCTTCAAATATATGTTATCGAAACCTATTTTGCACAGTAGAATTGGCAAATGGGAACTTGCATTAACTGAGTATTCATTAACCTTTATGCCTCTCAAGGCAATAAAAGGTCAAGTGGTAGCTGACTTTATAGCCGACCACTCAATAAATGAAGAATCACTAAATTACTTAGATATTGAACCTTGGAAGTTATACTTTGACGGTTCTAGTCATAAAGACAGAACTGGAGTGGGGGTTCTAATTATTTCTCCAAACAAAATTCCAACAACATTTAAGTACAAGATCAAAGGAGATTGTTCGAATAATGAGGCTGAATACGAAGCTTTAATCGTAGGCCTTGAAATCTTGTTGGAATTGGGGGCAACTCGAGTTGAAATAATGGGAGACTCAGAGTTAGTCCTAAAACAAGTTACAAAAGAATACAAATTCATAAGAGAAAATCTTATCATGTATTTTGTAATAGCCATGCATTTGTTGAAGAATTTCGAAGTGGTTAACATTCGACATATACCAAGATTGAAAAATCAAGTGGCTAATGATTTAGCACAGATCGCTTTTGGGTATAAAGTTTCCAAATAAAAACTACAACAAGCAATCGAAGTTAGAGGAAGAGTAGCATCCACTAAGTTGTCTCTAATAGATTTGGAAACAACAACATTGGGCTACACTAATCATGAAAACTTCGAAATTTCATTCATAGACAATCTAACAGAACAAGATTGGAGAAAGCCTATAGTAAATTATTTACGGAATCTAGTGGCTTTGACGGAGCGAAAGATAAAATATAGGGCATTAAGCTATATACTAATGGGAAATGAATTATTCAAGAAAACACCTGAAGGTGTGCTACTGAAATGCCTAAGTGAAACAGAAGCATACATAGCCCTTTCTACCACACACGCCGGGGCATGTGGAGCACATCAAGTAGGCCATAAGATGAAATGGTTGTTGTTTCGACAAGGACTGTATTGGCCCACTATGTTAATAGATTGTGTTGAGTTTGCAAAGGGATGTCAAGAATGTCAAGTACATACGAGAATCCAACACGTACCGGCAAGCGAACTTCATTCGATTGTGAAACCTTGGCCTTTTAGAGGATGGGATTTAGATCTTATTGGAGAAATTTGACCAGCATCCTCTAAAAGCCAGAAATACATATTGGTGGGCATTGATTATTTTACTAAATGGATTGAAGCAATTCCTTTAGTCAATGTAGACCAAGAGAATTTCATTGAATTTATTCAAAAGTACATTATATATAGATTTCGAACCCCTGAGACAATAACGAAAAATCAAGGATCAATCTTTACTGGTCAAAAAATGTAAGAATTTGCTACGAAGATGTGATTCAAACTGTTGACGTCTACCCCTTACTACGCGCAAGCCAACGGCCAAGTCAAAGCTGCAAATAAGGCAGTAATCAGTTTAATAAAGAAACACGTGGAAAAGAAGCCAAGAAACTGGCATAAGATGTTAGATCAAGTTTTATGGGCTTGTCGAACCTCTCCAAAAGAGGCTACAGGAACAACACCATTTCGTCTAGCTTATGGTCATGTTGCGGTATTGCTAGTGGAAATTTGTCTACAGTCAACGAGGGTTCAGAGACATTAGGATATCCCTTCTGAAGTTTATTGGAATATGATGTTGGACGAATTAGTCGATTTGGACGAAGAAAGGTTGAAAGCTTTAGACCTCTTAAGATTACAGAAGAAAAGGGTGGAAAAATCCTACAATCGAAGAGTAAAGCCTAAGAGAATTCTTCCTGAAGATCTAGTATGGAAGGTAATTCTCCCAATGGATCGAAAGGATAGAAGTAGGGGAAAATGGTCCCCTAAGTGGGAAGGACCTTTAAAAATTATCCAAACTTTCTCTGGTGGAGCCTATGAGATCGAGGAGTTAAATGAAGATCAAAGGCTCTTGAGAGTAAACAGTAAATACTTGAAAAAGTATAGACCTATGCTTCAAGAGGTTAAAATATCCAATGTATAGTCACAAGCGAAATAAGGAAAAAGCCAAAATGGAAATTTCATTAAAAATTGCCAAAATGGCCTTAAGTCATTACAATAGATGATTATACAAATACAAAGATGGAATCTAAAAGGGGAGATTGGCTTTGATCTGAAGGTATTTGATCTTTTGTATTTCCAGACGCCTTTCACACAGAGCCTTCGACTGATGTAGGGTTTCAAGTTTACATCGAGCGTTTGAGCCCGATTAGCATGTTTTAACCCTTCAGCAAGTTCCTCTTGGCTTTCAGGCTCAGTGTTGATGGCAATGAGTTCTTCTTTGATTTTATCGTTGGCGGAAATTTTAACCTCCAGTTCTTTGATCTGCGCTCTCATATTAGCTGTATCTTGATTAATCTCCTCAGCTTCTTTCTGCCTAGCCTCTTGAGCCTTTGACAGCTCTTTCACTTTGGAGGCTGATTCAGTAGCAGCGTGCCAGGAAGCAGCTACGTGACCGTTGACCTCTTCGATCTCACGAGTGAGAGTCCTTCGACGGTTGTAGTCTGCTGACACTTGGTCAATGATGGAGGTTAAATCTAAAATAACGCTAGCTATATCTGGAGAAGCAACAAGGAGATCAACAACCCTCAAAGTGGTCTTCAGGAAGGAGGGAGAAGTAGGTTCTCCCTCCAAGTTTAGAATTAAATCTCTTTTGAAAATTTACGCCTTAACCTTCTGAAGCGCCTCATCAAGAGGAGAGTTGAGGTAGATTTTCCAGACGCAGTCGAAACGCTATGATCAGAAGAACTTTCCCGACCCTCAAGAATGGTAGTCAAATAACCCAGATGATTTTTCTGTTTCAACAAGGCCAAATCTTCTTCGGTGCGAGACCCTGTCAAAGGGGTACCCTCGTTAATAGCAGAAGCCATATTTGCTACCTGTGCTTGAACATGGGCAGCTTCAGTATTTGCAAGATTTTGGGTCCCCTCGATAGAGTTTTCTCTGCCATCAGCCTCTGGAATTTTTTCGTTCAGATTCTCCCCCTCCAGCATACCTTATCTCTCTTTTCCAACTACGGCATCAGTAGCCTCCTCCTCTTCAACTTCCTGTACATCCTCCAGTGAAGCCCTGATTTCTTCTTGTTCTCCTATGTGGCCTTCTTCATTTGTTTCTTCTATGGTCTCATGTTGATGCTCAGAAGTTTGGTTCACCTCACTAGTTGAGCTCACAAAGGAGCCTTTTGCTGAAGAATGCCTATAAGTAGGATCTCCCTCACTAACTAACAAAGTGACAGATCCTTTGACAAGAATGGGAGCCTGTTTAGAAGTGCCAGCAATATCCTAGAGATAAAAAAGTTTTATTCTTAGAATTATTATGGAAAAAAGGGCTAGTTCAGGAAATAAGCAGAGTCTGTCGAAGTAAATACTTGAAGAGGAATTTCGGCGCCGGGACGTGAGTTATCACTCTCACTAGGATTATTCAGCCTAGCGGTTACCTCTTGCTCAGTGGGCTCTCTGATGATTACAGGAGGAGGCCTCGATTTGGTAGCTGGAATCTTGATTTTTGTCTTTGGGCGAAGCTCAGGTATAGGAGCTGGTTTCTTTAATTTTTGTCTCTTCAAAGGAACAAGAGGAGATTCCTCTTCTTCATCACTAGAGATTTCAATCTCCTGAACCTTTCATTTCTTGGGAGTGGTTTTCTGAACACCCAGAAAGATAAGAGTCAGAGGAATCAACATCTATACCAGAAAAATAGTGAAGGAGAAAGGTATAATAGAAAGTGAATACCTTTGGTGAAGGGTTCACAGAAGGGTCTCCCCTTTTTGTGCTTTCAACAGCCTTTTTGATGGTCGTCCTCTTGACCGCTATACAAGAAGCAAATATAAGTTGGGTGTCAAATGATTTAATCTAAGACAAAGAGACAAAAGAAAAAAATATTACCTTTCTTGATCTTGTCAAAGACCAGCTTGAACGCCTCGCGAAGATGGTGGGCGAAATCCTTCTCGTCGAAGAATTCTTCATTGTAATATTTCCTCCACCACCCCTCAAAAATGGGCGAACACATAAAACTAAGATTAAAGTCGAACAAAGTTAGTACGGTCCGACCAACATACCTACCAATGTGCTTGGTAGCAGCATCCTCTGAGTAATCTGCATTATAAAACAATAGCAACTTCTCTAGAGAGTAGATGGAAGACGGAAGTGACTGAACATTACCGAACTATCGAGAGACAAGATTCAGTTGGTAAGTAATCAAACTCAGTTTATTCTTCGAACTCATGAATCTCAGTGGCATGATTATGGGTCGAAGAAATGACTCCCAAATAGCCACATATTCATCCTCTTGGTCCTCCTTATCAACCAAAGGAAATGGTCGAGTAAACCATTCTGGACCAACATTTCGACTGGCGAAGGGAGCCATGGTCAAAACAAAATTTTGGCGCTCTGCAAACATCATCACAAAGCTGGTGAAGGCTTTTTGAAATTGCTGACCCTCATCAGTCGGAGTCAACAAGACTAACCTGGTACCTTCGACCCTCCTATTTACAATTTTTGGGGCCTCTTCATTTATCTTATTCTTTTGAGGAAGAAAATATTCGAAAGTGGCGTTGAGCCAGAGTTGAAGAAGCCAAAAGGGGCCAGAAAGGAGAAAGCTTTCCCTGTCTCCAATGACTTTGAGTTGAGTCACACCATTGCTGATGGACTCATACAGATTGGCCAAAATCAATTCAGCCAAACAGAGAGGGTAGCCATGGTGAAGTTGTGTTGCAAGCGTAAGCATCTTCTTAGTCACTTGAAGTGACTTAGTGCAAAAGACGAAGCGAGATATCCACATAGATAAGAAGGCTATATGTTCCACCTCTGACACAGTGCTGTAATATTTATCATGAAAATGATTGATGAATATGGTATATGTGGGCTTCGTAGCTGAAAACCCAATGGCATCCTCAGATAAATCTTCTGGGTTGAAGTAATCACCATTCGGTCGAAGACCGGTAATTTCTGCTATATCAAAGAGGGTCGGGGTCACCATTCCACAAGGAAGATGAAACGTGAAATGGGTGATGTCCCAGAAGTATAATAAAGATACTAACATAAGAGGGCAGTAAGATAACCTTGTCTTCGACAACACCACCAGGTCATAAATCCCCATTTCTTTCCAGATTGGGGTTTGTGCCTTCTCCATTTTGTTCAGCCAGTCTGAATATTCTAAAGAAAGGCTAGGGCACGATCAAAAGATCATATTCCCTTTATTCATGAACTATAGATTAATATCTTCCTTCATCTGCGCATGTTGTTGATTGGCTGGGGTCGCATCCTCGGGATCATTTCTGGGTTTCTTTGCACAGCGTATAGGCTTAAGCCTAGGGTGAGTCGGGAAGAAAGCACGATTTTTTGTGGGATTTTCGATGCATGCAGACAAAGGGCCAGACATGGCATATATATATTCTCAGAATACCTGATAGCGATGAGGAGCTGGGAGGTGTACGCTTCACGCCTTTCTTTGGTCATAGGTTCAGAGACGAACCTTAGCCCCTCAATTGAAGCAGGAGGAGAACTTGTGGAAAAAAATCTCCGGATGATGCTGTACGTCAGAAACATTTAGGTTTGTTTGGAGCATTGGAGAGGAAGTCCATTGTTATGGGTTGGTGAAAAACGAAGATGATAGATTCACTGCGGTGTAAGGTGTTTTTCTGCAGAAGAGATGAAAAATGCTAAGTGTTGTGAAAGTTCCAAAAGGGAGAGCTCAAGGCTATTTATAGTGTCCAGGGAGAAGTGTTTCTCGTCAAGGCCATTTAATGTTATAAACATAGTGGGGCACGTGGCAAGCATTAAAGCAGTTACCGTGCAGGTGATGGAGAATGTTTGACATGCGTGCCTAGGTTCTAGGAGTAATGTCATCATGGCAGCATGGTAACGGCTGATTGAAAAGACGTCTTGGGAAAAGAGTAATGATGGTTCTAAGTGTGGCAGTTGTTGGAAGGCGAAAAGTACACGTTAATCCTTTGCGGACAAAAGAGACATATGTCGAGTAGGAATATCAAAGAATGACTATTTCTCTCGACGTCGAAATAGACATTCTTGGGGGGCAATTTGTTGTCTCTTGAATTCGACACCCACGATAAGTTGGCCTTATGGGCCAAAAATAGAGCAATTAAAGCCAAGCTGGAAAATGCTTCGAAGGATGGAAAAAATTAGAGAAATATTTGAGCTACGAATTGGTCTTCGACCAGACATCGCCATCAAGCCTTCGACTGAAAAGGTCTTGTGACCTTCAAGTAGGAGAATAACCCTCGTGTCAGCATCAAAGGCGAAGGATATTTGAATTTGAAGATTGGAGGGAAATGCAGTTCGCCCAACAATTACGGGAAAGCGACGTGGCAGGAAGATAGAGGTTGAGGGGCATGCAGAGGACACTTGTCTTCATCCCAGATCAAGGCAACCCCTCGACGATTACATAATTTTAGTATAAAGATAGGAAGTTTGTGTAGATTTTCCGTATGTTCAACCTATGGTACTAGTCACTCAACATTATTCAAGTACCCGCTGTGTGTGAAAGAATAACTGAGAATGTACGTTGGAAACACCACCTTTTATTAATCAAATATTTCATATTGTTTTGATCTTCTTTTGCAAAGTTTACGTTTCCTTCATTTTATCTATATCTCTATTTGCTTTCCAAAACCACAAACACCATATCCCCGGTCAAACGTGTGTTCTTCCTAGATATTAACTTTTACATCAAACCAGCATAAAAATTAGCATATGTTCTGGGATCAATCTGATTGATCCTGCGAGTAACCAAAAGGGCTTTTACTTTTTGGAGGATCAGCGGTTGTTTACCAAAAACCACGGTAAACAATCACGCAATGTTACCAAGTTAGCCTTTAACAGTTGTTGCAAGGCTTAAGATAACGACATGTTAATCCTTGTGAATTGTCTTCTTGGAACCTTAGGTCTTTGATGGTTGGCTTGTTGTGGGTGTCTTTGTGTAGAGGGTGGATTGGAGATCAAAAAAACATTGACAGATTAATGGTGGTCTTTCTTGACATGGCCCCTTGACCCATACACGACATTGGTTCCTTCTTGCTGGTAAAAGGTTTCTTCACAATATTGGATGTAGAGGCGGAGGCCATGGGAATTTTTCCACTTTTAATACCGCTCTCAACCCTTTCACCAGTCAAGATTAACTCAGTGAAACCGGATGTTGAGCTGCCAATTAGTAAGTTGAAATACGGTCTAGTTAATGTTCCCATGAACACATCCACCAGCTCCCTATCAGTCAGAGGCGCCTGCACTCTACCTGCTACGTCTCTCCATTTTTGCGCATATTATTTGAAACCTTCATTAGAAACCATGGTCATTCCTTGCAACTGAACTCTATTTGGTGCCAGATTAGTGTTGTACTGATATTGACGGTAGAAAGCGGTGGCCAAGTCCTCATAGATATGAATGTTGGAACCTTCTAACTGGTAAAACCACTCCAATTGAGTCCCAGACAGACTCTCTTGAAATAAGTGTACCCATAACTTCTTATCAGTGGTATGCAGTTGAATTTTTCGGATGTAGGATCTCAAATGAAGCTTTGGGCATGAGACACCGTCGTATTTGGCAAAAACTGGAATCTTGAATTTGTGGGGGATCACTACCCCAGGAACTAAACCCAAATCACTAAAATCTAGGCCAGGTACAGCTTGAATTTCCACAGCCTTCAATCTCTCCTCTAGCTGTTTATACTTATCTTTGGCGGGTGGATATTGTTCATCAAAATAATCCTCATCTTCAGAAGTTGGGTTGTTTCCACCCCCAGCACGAGTGCTCCTTACATCTTCATCCTGATTCTCATCTTCCTCAGATGACTCTTCTACCACTTGAACTTGCCGTACGAGGCCCTTAATATCTTCCCCATGTTGATCAAAGCCTTCTTCTTAGTCTTCTTCTTGGCAACCAGAAGTGACATCAGTTCTTGCTGCCCTTTGGCCAAGGTGAGCAAGGTTTCTTGAAATTGAGAGTATTGTGTCTGCAAGTCTTTCATGGTCTGTTCGAGATCCATCTTACAGAAATAAACAATAGAAAGATGAGGAAACCTGTGTCGTAAAACCTGCTTATGTTATGATGCATGTAATGTGAATGCAAATGTTTTCATGGACCTTTAAGATTTAAATTTGTTTAAACAAAGAAGGAAAAAACATTAATTGGATTAATAAGTTCAAATGATTACAAAAGGTGCCTCTTGGGCTTACAATGGAAGAAGCAAAAATAATACAAAGTAAACTCCTAGAACGAAATGGACTCAAGCTTCCCATGAGCGCATCTCTTTGGTGTAATGTAGGAATTCAAACTCTTATCTTCATGAAGTTGTCTCGTGAGCTCCAAAACCTTCTTCTCGCTTGCGCAGAACTGGGCTTCAAAGGTGTCACGCTCCCCTTTGAGTTGGATCCATGATCTTTGCAACTCCTCGAGAGTAGCAGACATGTTAGGATGAAGAATAGTGTAAGGAACATCTCCTTCGGTAATAGGCTCCATGATGATGGGTAGGATGGCCTCATATGGCATCATGAGGTTTTGAGTGCGAGTTCACACCCACTTGAGATAAGGCTCCAAAGGAACTAAGTTCTTATTCCCTAATGTCTTGCTATCAACTTTGTTCACCATGCCCCAAGCTCGTACAAATATTTGACGATAACCTTGAGCATGGTTCTCATAGTTAAAAACAATTCCTTGGACAAGTACGTCATGAGGACCATCCCTCCTAGCATACCCAAACTGTCGCAAAGCCAAGCAAGGATTATAAGTGATACCTCCCCTAATGCCAAGAAGAGGGATATTAGGGAATTCACCACAACGGTCAATAATGGTAATGTCCTCCAAAGAGCGAGAACACCAATGAATATCCGAATGCGTGAGTGATATCAACCTATTAGACCATCTCATGCCTTGCTCATTCTTCAAACAGATCGAGGAAGGTGCGAAATAAACCACCTAGCTAACACAGGAGTGCAACACATAAGAATTCCCCTTCTCTTCAAGGTGCGAGTGTGAAGAGAGTGCAAGATATCTCCAAGTAAGGTAGGCACGGGATTACGAGATAGAAAAACCTTGACCGCATTCACATATATGAGTTGGTCCGGATAGGAAATAGTACCATCCCATAGAATAGAAGGGCCAAAACCTCTTCAAAAGCTTCCAAATCCAAAGCATCCCAAAACTGTTGAGCCTTCTCAAACAAAAACTTGGCTGGAAACCCCTTAACACCACTTCTTGTTCCCCAATTTTCCACCATGTTAGATCATTGCAAATGTAAAGCTCGAGCAATCTCCTCAGGTCTTGGGTCTCTCTCAATACTAGTGAAGGGTAACTGATCAAGAATAGGAACTCTCAAGAGTTAAGAAAACTCCTCCATAGTAGGCACTAATTAGTAATCAGGAAATGTAAAGCAATGGGGCTTAGGATCAAATAATTGGAAAAGCACATGTACCATATCCTCTTTAAAGTTTGTTGTAACCAGGTTGATGAGACGACCATACTTCTTAGTGAACAGAGAATCATTTGGAACCCTTGACGCTAACTCCTTAAGTTGAGGAGGCATTCTCACAAGGTTGATTCGGATAGTGTTTCTTCGCATGAAAGCCATGTCCTACAAAACAACACAAAGATAAATCCCAAAGTACTTGAAATGGTTAGTATAAATGCAATGGTATGATGTTATGATGTTATGTACAAGTAAACATATACACACAAAGCACACAATTCCTTAGGTTTTAGGCTTGCATGGGTTCATTGGTAAATACCCTCTCGAAGTTTAGTTGGTTCAACCTGTCCTAGAAAGTAATCGGGTTCTAGGGGATCTCAATATCATTGATCTTTCTTCATTGGGCACTATTTTAGTGTAAGCCTCTTTTTTAGCGACTGAAATATCCCAAAAGTGCGATCTCAATGAGCGTAGTATCGAGTATCAACCAACTTTGGACTGCACCAAATCCGGCTATCTCACGACTTCCTAATCGCCATGTTGTTCAACAAAAGGTTCTAAGGATCGTTAGTGCTTCATGACACCACACAACGAACCCATATTCTCCTTAATTATCCATAAGGGATACTGGTACCCACAAATGTTCCACACTAACATAGCTATTATCTCAACCATAGTGGTCTACGTCGTACAATCTCCACAACTTTTACTATTTACCTAATGGTGTTCCCAGATCCGAGTAAAGGATCAATACAAACCCAAACAAGGACCCAAAATGTAAATCAAACAAATCAAACAATGAAAGCATCTAAAGGTGATCTAGCTCTAAGGTAACCCCACTTTTAAGTCCCCAGCAGAGTCGCCAATTCTATTATACGGTGGGAGAACTTATTTGGGTGTTATGTGTTTTATCGCAATTGTTGTGGATAGCAAGAGTCGCCATCAAATTTTCTTTTATCCAATAAAGAAAAGGGTGAAAATAATAGGAAAGACCTTTCAAGAATTTTCTTGAGTTCGGGGGGTAGGTTATGAGAAGGGAATATGTTAGCATCATTTTCATCTGTAGTTATCTACGGGCTCTTAGTTGCTAGCCCACTTTTGAAATACTTTGTTTGAAATGTGTTTGTGATTGTTTTTAAAAGTATTTTTGAAAAGTGACTTCTTTTAGGCGAACTTTGTAATGATTCTCGTTTCTATAAGAATGTATACAAAGTGTTAACTTTTGAAAATATTTCATGGAAAGTGTTGGTGTTTTTTGGAAGATGTTTTAAAATATTGTGAGGAAGCAACTATGAATGTTCTACCTACTCAAAAAGTCTTAGTTATTTTCTTCCTCCTTTAGATAGTGTTGTCTTACTATTATTTAGTAAGCAACCATATCATTTGATGTGAAGGGACAGGTGTGCGTCATCGTACATTCATAGAAAGCAACATTTGTAGGATACCTTAGAAATTTTTCGCAAGGGTATAAGATCGTTTATCGAAGGAAACATTGAAGGGTCATTGAGGGACTACGATCTTGTATTCGAGGGTCTTTGCTAAAGTATCCCACGTTCGAGGGACATGACTGTTTTTATATTTACGCAACAAGTGAGGTTAACCCTAGAGGTGAAACTGTGCAAAGTGTTTTGATTTCACACATTTTTGTCTTTGAATTAGGGTTTTCTACTTGTTGATTTTATGTCTTTCCATACAAACCCTAATTACTAGCATTTATATGAAAGTGATAAATTGCAGAATGTAAATATCCTACGCTATTACATCATTTGGGGATGGGGATACAAATTTATAAATGGGTAGAAAATAATTAAACTTAATTAATATTACAACCATATTGAATGAATAATAATATTCAAGAATGAATAAATGTACAAGAATGAATAAATGGAAAAGAAAACTGATTCTTTTTTGTTTGTTTGTGTTTTTGTTAAAACAAAGTTTTTGACCTAGTTGACTAAAAGGAAATAATTAACTAGTCTAAATCGTTTTTAAAGAAATTAAGCCTAAGTTTAAATAGAAAAGAAATAAAATTAATCAAGAAAGTATTTTTTTAGGGTTTTTATGAAAAGGTTTTATATTAATTTTATTGAAAATAAACCTAAGTCTAATTAATTTATGAAAAGAAATTAATTTGAAATAAGAAAATATTTTTGTCTTTTGTTTTAAAAGAAATAAAATACAAGTATACAAAGTATAAATAATAAATAAAAATATTTTTGGCTTTTTATTAATAAAAATAATAATGATAATAATATTTATAATAATAAAAAAAAGAAATAAAATAAAATATATAAAAGAAGTAAAGTCAACGGGTGTAAAAATTAGTTAAGGTGTGGTTTTGAAGTAAAACATATTTCATGTTTGGGCCCAATAGCATTTTTGTTATCAGAATAAAAATGAAATAAAAATAACAAATGGGTTGCGCTGCAAATAGAAATGAGGGGGGGGGGGGGGGGGTCAGATATAGCAAAATGATGCAAGGCCCCGTGTATAAGGCCCAGGCGCGCTGTTGTTTGATAAAAAAGAGGAAAATAATGTAAAAGTTGGAAAAAGGGCAGCGTTGGGGCTCGAACCCAGGCCCTTAGCAATACGCGTGCACTTTCTGACCACTGGGGTAGCTATACATTCGTTAACTTATGTCAAACCATGTTATTATATTTTAAACTCCTTCCATGGTTGTCATCTTCTTCTTCCCCGCGCCATCTTCCTTCACCTTTTTTGAATTTCATAACTTACTCATTTCTCAACCATTCTCAAAAGTATAAACATCAATTTTGTTAGAAATTTCATCATGATTTCAAACATGTAAATAACTTAAGCAATGGATCAAAGATGAACACGAATTTTAAATGGTACAAAATTTTGGCCTAAATATTTCAGAAAGTTCAAGACTAAAATTCAAACTACTCAGGCAATATAAATGAATTCCAAGGACATGGTCTGTTTCAGGGCTATGATATCTACATTTTATCTTCACAAATCAGAATCAAATAATGCTTGTATGATGAGATAAAAGTTCAGAAACCTCACCTTGCAGATGGAGATCATGTTTTGAGTTTGAGCAGCTTTCAAGGTGTTGCAATGATCAGGTTAGCTTCCTTGAGTCCCTAGGAAGCTATTCCAATGGTTACCTTAAGCTGAGAGTGCTTGAACTGGCCTGGAGAAGTCAAGATGCAGACCTCTGTTTTTGAAAATGGAAGATGGTGATAGAGGTGTTACATTTTGAAAATAGGAATTGGGATAGTATCTATATATGTGTATTAGAAGCTTTGTGAATGGTTTGGCCAAGAAACGCACGAGTGGATTTGAAGATGAATGTGCAAAGTCAGAAATGAAACAAAATGGAGGTTTTATGCAACTTTTGGATTGAGGGAGTTTGAGAAGTTTAGTTGTATTGTAATCTCTTCTCCTAAGTTGCATAAGAGTGTCTTGATATATAGGAAAAAGTTTGGAGACTTGAGATGGTCAGAATCACAAAAGCACAAGTTATGGGATTTTTGCTTATTTTTGAAGCAAGCTTGAAACATCTTGTTCCAATGTGAAGTACAAAGATTTTAAGGTGGTTTTAACCTTTAAACATGCTTGTTCTGACTGTGTAGGGAATGCTTGTGCAGAAATAATAAGTTCAATACTCAAGACATGTTGACTTTGTGATCAAATGTCTATTACCATGGTATTAAGCAAGACTGGCCGGCTGCTGAAGAGATAAATTCTGAGAAAGAAGACTCTGACGTCAGTAACATTGCCGGAACTAGCAAAATTACCCGAAGTGGTAGGATCTTTTCTACAGAAATTGCTCCCCTAAAAGAAGTTTCTGGACCCGTAATTATCCCTGTGGCTGCTCCAAAGGTTGCTCCTACACCTATAATCATCTCTACAAGTACTCCAATTGACAAAGTTGTTACAACCCCTGTAATCATTCTTACTGACACTCCTGCTGCCGAGTTAAACGAGGCTCGAGGAAAAAGTGTTATGGTTGAGCCTGTCCGGACGAAGGCTCAGCCATTGACTATCCCTGAGACCTCCAAGAAGGAAATGGAGGAGATCCTAAAAATTATAAAGAGGAGCGACTACGATGTAGTTGAACAATTGGGGAAAACTCCCTTTAAAATCTCCATGCTGGCATTGCTACTATGTTTCGAGGCACATGCAAAAGCCTTGGTGAAGTTCTTAAAAACAACCCATGTGCCGCAAGAGACATTTGCTGATCAATTTCAAGACTGCGTGGCCAGCCTAACTGCGGACAATGATTTAGGTTTTTCAAATGCTGATCTGACACCGAGGGGAAGAAAGCATAATGAGGCGTTGCATGTCTCAGTGGAATGTAGGGGCACCACTCTGGCACATGTTTTGGTGGATACTGGCTCATCTCTGAATGTATTACCCAAAAAAGCTCTTGACAGACTTGACTGTGAGGGGTTGACTTTGAAGCCGAGCAACATAGTGGTCAGGGTTTTTGACGGCTCGAAGAGGATGGTACATGGGGAGGTAGACATTCCCATAAAGGTTGGAACCCAAACTTTCAATTCAACCTTTTATATGATGGACATCCGCTCTTCATACTTTTGCCTGCTAGGCCGACCATGGATCCATAATGCTGGCGCTGTTACTTCTACATTGCACCAGATGCTGAAGCACCCGGTTCAAGGGAAGATTATCACCGTACATGGAGAGGAAGAATACATGATCAACCATCTCAATTCCTTCAGATATGTGGAATTGGACGGCGAATTCATTGAAACTCCATTTCAACACTTCGAAGAAGTCCTGCAAGAGGTGTCAGTGACTAAGGCTGCTTCCAAGATCACAAGGCCTCCACTCCGGATGTCATCTCTGAAGGATGCCAAAGCAGTGGTGAAAGAAGGTGGATGCACTATCCGGGGACAACTCCCAGATATCCCGTATAAATCTGACAAGTTTGGCTTAGGTTTCACTTCAAGTGCTCAAAAGGCTGTACGTCGTGCCCATGCTGGAGGGCCGCCCTTGAAGATCAGCCACCGTGAGTTCAACGCGGTAGAAGATAGTGAACATGGTTGTAACCTGCTGGAATGGATCTTTCCGACTGTCAATGGAGGGCTCAGCAATTGGAAGGCTAGAGACTTCATCCCAATCACTTTCATCCCTCAGTAATTTATTACATTTTGTTGGATCTGTAATATTCAAAACAATTCGCACTCTTAAAACCTTGTGTCTTACCTGAGGCACAATGGTCCATTTGTAAGGGTTATTATCTCATTTTTCATATGACATCAATGAATCATGGACGTTTTCGCATGCAAATTTTTGTGCTCATTGTTTTTTCTTTTACATTTTACTTTCTTTCAAAGATAGTTATACCCATACACACACCTACACTCACAATGCAGGTATACACCCATTCTGGATCCCATGGGTAATGATACTGCTATGGCCTTTTATGACTCTGAGAATCTAATCTATCAAGCCGAAGACGAAGGTGAGGGAGATTGTGACCAGGGGAACTTGCCAGACTGCTACAACAAGAGGAGAGAACCATTCAGCCTCATGAGGAACCCGTGGATACAATCAACCTGGGTACTGAAGAAAACAAAAAAGAGGTCAAAGTGGGTGCCAATCTGGAACCCAGTATCAAGAAGCGTCTGATTCAACTGTTGCATGATTATGTAGAAGTCTTTTCCTGGTCATATGAAGAAATGCCAAGACTTGATGAAGATATTGTGGTACATAGTCTTCCTATAAGAGAAGATTGTCCGCCAGTAACGTAAAAGGTGTGTCGAATGAGGCCTGATAAGTTAGAAAAGATTAAAGAAGAGGTCATGAAGCAATTTAATGTTGGATTCTTGGCTGTCACCTCTTACCCCCAATGGGTTGCCAATGTTGTTCTTGTGCCCAAAAAGGACGACAAAGTGCGAATGTGTGTGGACTACAGAGATTTGAATAGGGCGAGCCCTAAGGATGACTTTCCACTCCCCCACATTGATATTATAGTTGACAATACGACACAACACAAAGTGTTTTCCTTCATGGACGGATTATCAGGTTACAACCAAATCAAAATGGCGCCGGAAGACATGGAGAAAACAACCTTTGTCACGCAGTGGGGCACTTTTTGCTACAAGGTGATGCCATTCAGACTGAAGAACGTTGGGGCAACCTATCAGCGTGCCATAGTGGCTCTATTTCACGACATGATACATCACGAAATAGAGGTCTATGTGGACGATATGATAGCCAGATTGAAAACAGAAGAAGAGCATCTTGATCACTTACAAAAGCTGTTTGAGAGACTGAAGAAGTACAAGCTGAGGTTGAATCCAAACAAGTGCACATTTGGGGTACGGTCTGGTAAACTCCTAGGCTTTATCGTCAGTAACAAAGGTATTGAGGTCAATCCTGCCAAAGTTAAAGCAATACAAGAGATGCCTGCTCCTCGTACTGAGAAGGAAGTCAGGGGATTCTTGGGACGTTTGAACTATATTTCCATATTCATTTCTCACTTAACAGGTACTTGTGAGCCAATCTTCAAGCTATTGAAGAAAGATCAAGTAGTCAAATGGAATGATGAGTGCCAAGTTGCTTTTGACAAAATCAAAGAATACTTGCCAGAGCCTCCTGTATTGATGCCACCAGTTGAGGGAAGACCATTGATCATGTATCTGACTGTTTTAGAAAACTCAATGGGGTGTGTATTGGGGCAGCATGACAAGTCTGGCCGAAAAGAGCACGTTATTTACTACCTAAGCAAAAAGTTTACCGACTGTGAAACCAGATATTCACTGCTCGAGAAAACTTGTTGCCCTCTGGCATGGGCTGCTCACCGACTAAGACAGTATATGCTGACTCATACTACCTTGTTGATATCTAAGATGGATCCGATAAAATACATCTTCGAGAAGCCTTATCTTTCTGGGAGAATAGCGAGATGGCAGATGATCCTGACAGACTATGACATACAATATACTACCCAAAAAGCTATAAAGGGAAGTGTATTAGTTGATCACCTTGATCACCAAGCCGTAGAAGACTACCAGTCCATGAAGTTCGATTTTCCAGATGAAGACATCATGACATTAGACAACTGTGAAGAATTCAGGCCATATGACGGACCTGAACAAGTATCCCGATGGACCCTGTTCTTTGATGGAGCCTCTAATGCACTCGGCAATGGTATTGGTGTTGTACTCATATCTCCAGAAGGTTGTCATACTCCCTTTACTGCCAGACTTTGCTTCATTTGTACAAATAACATGGCGGAATACAAAGCGTGCATCTTCAGTCTCAGAGCTACCATAGACCTGAGAATCAAATCCTTAGATGTGTTTGGAGATTCAACTTTAGTCATCAGTCAGATCAAAGGGGAATGTGATACCAAACACCCAAACCTTATCCCTTACAAAGAACATGTTTTGACATTGCTACCACATTTTGAGAATATTACCTTCGAGCATTTCCCGCGAGAAGAAAATCAGCTAGCCGACGCACTAGCCACAATGCCATCTATGTTTAAACTTAATTGGGATAACGAAGCTCCCCAGATCATCATTGAACGAATGGATGAACCAGCACACTGTCACAAGATTAATACTGAAGAAGTAGTGGACCAGCCTTGGTTTCACGAAGTCAAGAGGTATCTCGAGGCTCAAGAATATCCAGAAGGAGCTTCAATCAAGGATAAAAAGTTCTTAAGGAGATTCTCTGCTAATTTCTTCCTTAGTAACGGCATCCTGTACAAACGCAATCATGAATCTGTGTTACTTCGGTGCGTAAATAAGGTTGAAGTTGAAAGGATCATGGCTGAATTACACGAAGGCACTTTTGGCACCCATTCCAGTGGGCATACGATGGCAAAGAAAATCCTACGGGCAGGCTATTACTGGTCTACCATGGAAGCAGATTGCTATCAACACTCTCGAACCTGCCATAAATTCCAAATTTATGCAGATAAGGTGCACGTACCTCCGGTTCCTCTGAATGTCTTGACGGCTCCTTGGCCCTTTGCTATATGGGGAATAGATATGATTGGGGAAATCAAGACGACATCCTCCAATGGACACCGCTTCTACCTAGTGGCCATTGACTATTTTACAAAATGGGTGGAAGCAGCTTCCTTCGCTTCCGTTACCAAGAATGTTGTTTCCTGTTTCATCAAGCAAAACCTTATTTGTCGGTACGGTATCCCAGAAAGGATCATCACTGACAACGGTACAAATATCAACAACACTATGATCACTGCATTATGCGAGAAATTCAAGATTCAACATCACAATTCTTCTCCCTATCGGCTGAAGATGAATGGTGTTGTCGAAGCTGCAAATAAGAACATTAAAAAGATCGTACATAAAATGACAGTCACATACAAAGACTTGCATGAGATGTTACCATTCGCTCTCCACAGATATTATACTACGGGTCGCACATCAACCGGGGCAACACCCTATTCTTTGGTTTACGGCATGGAGGTTGTCTTGCCTATTGAGGTTCAGATCCCCTCTCTGAGAATTATGAAGGATGTAGGGTTGAACGAAGGCGATTGGATCCAGACTCTACTTGATCAATTGAATGTGATTGATGAAAAGAGACTTACTGCTGCTTGCCATGGTCAAATGTATCAAAAAACGGATGATCAAGGCTTTCAACAAGAAGGTCAGACACCAAGTGTATCAAGTTTGGGATCTAGTGATCAAACGTATCATCTTGCCACAAGGTGATCCCAGGGGAAAATGGACCCCTACCTATGAAGGACCATTTGTAATCAAAAACATATTCTCCGGTGGGGCAATGATCTTGACCACCATGGATGGCGACAACCTGCCACACCCTGCGAACGTAGACATAGTCAAAAGATACTACGCATAAGAGACCCGCTAGGTTGACACACCTAGGAAAAACAAGGGCATCCCAGCGAACCAAAAAGGTTCAGGAAAAAATTAGGGATAAAACAAAAAAAAATTTGTACATCCGGCAAGTTGAAAACCCGAAAGGGCGACTAGGGAAAAAAAGGGTTTCCTTGTGGACTGAAAACCCGAAAGGGCGGTCCAGGAAAAAGTTAGGGAATTAAAGCGTATGACTATGTCCCGTTGGATCACTTTACAGACGACCTTTAGGTTCAACTAACAAATTCAACGGTTCTGATCGATTCAATCAGCTTCAGATAAGGCAACAAATAGACAAGATGCTCGGAGATGAGAAGGCTATAGCAGAATGAAAACCCCATGGGATTATCACACATAGCTATCTTTTCTTTGTATCAAAATTTTATTTTTTTACGACAGCATTCTCTTACTAGAATGTTTTTCTCCCTGTACTAAAATACTTACTCAAAGTCAATACAAAAATATTCCTTTGAAAGTGCAAAAACTATTTGTATTTTCTTTACACTTGTGTTTTGTTTACAAAAACGTCCAATGATTCATTGTTGAGCATATGCATTTGAACATAATTACTGTTTACAAATAAAACAAAATAGGAAAGACAATTACTAATAGGTTGAAAGGATAGAGAAATGTCTCTAGGCTATTCCATAAGTAATCCCTTGCAGTACGTCATTTAAATCCCCAGCGGAACAAAATTTCAAATTATTGATCCCTAGTAGAATTCGTCAATTTCTCAGGATTCCCCAATAAGATTTTACAAACAGCACATGACATTTCCCTTACAACAGAGTTTATTTCTCTCGATAGAAATTCATCAACACTCCGACTTCAAAGCATGAAGACTTATATATCCTCAGTAGAAGTCAGGGATTTATTTTCCTCATCCCAACAACAATATAGCAAATTAGCTCACATGCACATACATCGCATTCATATATCATAAACATTGATAAGCACGAATGCATACAACATAATCCCATTATGCATACATTTCATGTATCATGACTTGGCATCTTATCTAACATTTTACCCTTTTCAGGATAAGATTAACAGCTACCATTAACAATATTCAAAAACCGATACAGTTCAGATACGCTCTAGACATGGGTGCCATCCCGATACTCATTCATATTCAACTTTCAGATACAGTTCAGATACGCTCCAGAAACGGATGCCATTCTGATACTCATTCGGATTCAACTTTCAGATACAGTTCAGATACGCTCCAGACACGGATGTCATTCTTATACTCATTCGGCTTCAACTTTCAGATACAGTACAGATACGCTCCAGACACGGATGCCATTCTGATACTCATTCAGGCTCAACTTTCAAGATACAGTTCAGATACGCTCAAGACACGGATGCCATCCTGATACTCATTCAATATTCAACTTTCAGATACAGTTCAAATATGCACCAGATACAGATGCCATCCTGATACTCATTCAGGTTCAACCTTTTGATACAATTCAGATACTCTCCAGACACAGATGCCATCCTGATACTCATTCAAATAAACTCTTTGATACAGTTCAGATACGCTCCAGACACGGACGCCATTCTGATACTAATTCTTTCAGCTTACAAATTAAAATTCAACAATCACCTTTGATGGCATCTTTAAGCCCATATCCTACAACTTTCTATCACCTCTCCAAATGGCATCTGTAAGCCCATTCCTTCTATCACCGCATCATCGAGTGCAAATTTATGGGCACTCTAGTGTCCAATCATCTTCCACCTTCGAGTCACGAATGGCAAAACTCGCTAGTCTAACTCTTCAGGTTTAAGAAGATTGAACAGGGGAAGCTGTTGTACCCCAAAATTTTCCCTCTCACTTATCAAGGATTTCCTCACAAGATCTCTTGGACTCAAGACTGCATTAGGGTTTGACCAGCTCAAGACACCCCCTCATGCACTGATGACCAAAATTAGGGTTTGATTTTGAACAAGGATTTTTGGACTATCAATGCTTCATATGAGTTACAAGGATAACTATGGACCCCCAAGATTATTCAAGTCAAGTTTCAAGCATTGGATCACACTTTTGATCAGTCAATTGAACAGTTGACCTAAAAATCAGTTGTATTGGGGAAAAATTCAACCATGGCCAATTTACAGTCAAACTTCATAATTTTTGATCCAAATCAACATTTTAGACTCATATGTATCATTTGATCAAGTTTGGACCATAATTCCTCAAGAAATTTGATCAAATCATCCAAAGGGCAAAATGGTTAAAATTAGGGTTTTGACTGAGAAAATGCAATTTCTGATTTTTGACCTAGAAAATGGTCAATTGGTTTAAAGCATGATCTCAAGAGTTCAATTGAATCATCTTGACATAATTACATGGTTCAAAAAATTACAAATCCATTGGATTAACAGATGGATTTTGCAATCAACTGATCAAAAGTCAATTCTATATTGAAAAGTCAAACTTTGACTTTTTGGTCAAAATCAAGTGTCAAAGATCATAATTCATCAAAACATGTCAAAATGTGAAACTTGTTCATCAAGAAACCAAGTACTTAAGATTTGGTTTTGAAAAGTTGAAAAATTTTAACTTAGAAAATTTTCGAAGTATAGAAAATTTCTTATATTTTCTCAACTTTGAGCCAAATTATCACCATGAAAGTTCAAAGGAAGTTCCCAACATGAAAGTTGTAGATCTACATGAAATCTACAACTTTGATTCACACAATTTCTCCTAAATATGCTTGGATCTCAAGATATAATTTTGTGAATACATGCTCATGAACTAAAATAACTTAGTGAAATTTTGCCCTAGTTAGGTAGGTTTTTGACCTAACTTCATGCCAATTTTTCACATAGTTCCAATGGGAATATTTGAAATAAATTCAAAGGTGAGTTTTATATCACATTGCAAACTTTCCAAAATGTTCAAGAACTCCTTGAGATTATTCTTGAGTAGGGAGAATCGAAGAGATGAAGTTGGCAATTTCTCACTTTGATTTCAAGCCATTTCATGATGAACCAAAATTCAAATTCAAGCCTAGACTGCATAATATTTGCTTTGCAGACCTCAAACTTGTTTCTCACTCCATAATTAAATGTTTACACAGCTGATAGAGCTTTAATCTAAGCATTAGAGCCTTTGTCCAAGCTACAATTCCATTTATGGCACAAAGTTGTCATTTCCATTTAGATAAAGCACAACTTTTGCAATTGTCAACTCCTTGAGATTTGCACTTGTTCTTTCTGCACACACAAAACCTATAAACCAAAATCAATGTGTCTAAAACCTCTACCAACTCAGATCAGGCTTGTACAAATACTTAGGGACTTGTCTCTTCACTTTGCTTCAAAAGCAAGTTATAGAGACAAAAGGCTATAACTCAAAAACATGGTGTGGAATTAATCCAAAACCTTTTCTATACTTATACACAAATGTATTTCAACCTAACACACGAACTCTAAAGCTCAGAAACTCTCCCAAACACTCTATCACTAAAAATCTACCATAACTTGCAGTTTTGCACCTTATATAGCAATCTCAAAAACCACTCGTGCGTTTTGAGTTTTAACCACCTAAACACTTAATATACATCATATCTAAGTGTTCCAGACCTTTGTCCCCTCACTGTAACTCCTCCTCCTCCATCTGCCATTTTTACATATCAAGCTTGCAGGTTGACTTGACTAGGGAGATTCAGGAACTTTCAAGGCAAAGTAAGGATTGGAATACACTCAGGGAGGTTCAGGAAAGCTAAACAGATCCTCAAGAATTCTCAAAACTTGCTCAAACTCCATTCACGATCTCAACTGAAAGAGGTAAAAACTCAAACTTCTATCTCTTCATACAAGAATCATTTGGTCTTGATTTTTGAAAACAAAATGTAGATATCCTTGCACTAAAGCCAACCATGTTAATAGATTTCATTTATATTCATTGTGTATAGATGATTTTGGATTTGAAATTTCTGTAAAAATTAGGTTTCAAATTAGGGCCAGTAAAATTATCTTTGATCTTTGACTTTTAGTTTACATGAATTATATGGTTGAAATCGTGGGAAGAAATACTATCACTTTCATGTTTGGATTTTCCATTTTCATGGAGAAATGAGAGCGATACAGGTGTTCTGGACATGGCTCAAGGTTGAATATGAAGTTGCCTTCAGGGGGCGTTTTCTAATATATATTTATGCCTTTGTTTATATGAACGGATGTACACCCACCCCAGTGGTAAGGCAGCGCACAAAAATGCCATTGGTCATGGGTTTGATCCTTGGCGCTGCCTTTTGTAATTTTCCATATTTTTTCCATCTTTTTTGTTGTTTTTTTGCAGCGTGGGCTTCTGGACTTTGGGCCTTATTGTTTTTTTTGCTAACCTCCCGCCTGCTATTTGCTTGTAGCACCCATGGCCCATATTAATTTTATTTATTTATTTTACCTTTCATTTTATTTTATTCAATATATTTTTTTAATATTAAAAATCATAAAAAAATATAAAAAATGATAGATTTTTTTTTGACTTATTTTATTTTATTTTTCCCAATAAAAAATATTTTCTTTAGTTATATATATTATCTATTTTATTAAATAACTTTTTAAATTAATTTAAAATTAGTTTAATATTTATTTATCTTTCTTCACACTCATTAAGCATATTATTTTTAACATAAAAAGACCAAAAATATCTCATGATGCCATATTTTATTTTCAAGAAAAAAATATAAAAATACTTACCTTTTCTTAAAGAAATTTATTTCCTTTTGATAAAATAGAACTAGGGTTTAATCAAAATCTTTTCTAAAAATAATTTCCTTTCCTAATTAATTTAAGTTTAATCTTGATTTATTTATTAGGTTTAGGTTAAAACTTTTTCCACATAAAAAACCAAACAAAATCTTCTTTGTATTCATACATCTTTGCATATTTAATTTATCTTGTATATTATTTATTCCAATATTTGTACATATTCAATTTGGTTGTAATAGCTTTATTAGGTTTATATTATTGCAAATCCCCATTCATAAATTGTATTCCCCCCTCCCACAAATGTTGTAATAGCGTAGGACATTTAAATTTTGCAATTTATCGCTTTTATATAACGTGCTAGTAATTAGGGTTTGTATGGCAAGATAAAATTAACCAATACCTAGAAAACCCTAATCCAAGACAAAATCAAGCATGAAAATGACACACTTGCACAGAAGCACCCCTAGAGTTACTCCACTTGGTTGCCTTACAAAAATGGTCATATTACGCATGTGAGGTATCTTAGCAAAACAAACAAATACAAGATCATAGTCCCTCGATGACGCTATTCAAAGTTGCCTTACAAAAATGATCTTAGTCCCTCAAAAAATGCTAAGATACTTTGCAACATTGCTAATCATGGTTATACGATGACCCATGCCTGTCCCGTTTACATCCAAAGATAGGGTTGCTTACCAAATCAATGGCAAGACAACAATATCAAAGGAAAAGAAAATGAACAAGAAAGACATTTGAGTAGGTAGATTACTTTTAGTTACTTGCTCCATTTCAAAACAAATATCCTTGCTATTTTCAAAAACAAACACTTACACTTTCAAAAACCATCTTACAAAACTTGAAAACATTTTCAAAAGATCAAACATCTTTGTATACATTCTTACGAAAGAGAATCATTACAAAGATTGCCTAAAAAATGGCCTCTTCTACAAAATACTTTCAAAACCACACAAAGCATAATTTCAAACAAAAGCAAGTGATCTAGCAAGTAACTAAGAGCCCATGGAAAACCATGGATGAAAAGGGTGCCAATACCTTCCCTTTTCATAATCTACCCCCCGAACTCAAGAAACAATCTCAAAGGTCTTTCCTGTGCTTTTTCACCTTTCCTTTTGGATAAAAGAAAAGTCGGTGGCGACTCTTGCTAACTGCAACATTTGCGATCAAACACAAAACCTTCAAGTCAGTTCTCCCATCGCATCACACTTTGGAATGTGCTTCGGAGCATAACAATAAGGATAACATGGATATCTTTGAGGGTCTATGCTCAGTTGTTCCACTATTTTATAATCACTTTTTTGGATGATCTTCATAATTTCTTCCATCTCTTGTCTTGAAGGGTCTTCAATTGTAACATATTTTAAGGGTGCCCCCGTCAGGGAAGGCTCAGTAACTTTCTCTTTACCTCAGGTATCAACAGTTAGTCTAGCAGTAGGAATACGAACATGTGTTATAGTAATTGTTGGGGAAGAGATCTCCGGAGAGAAGATCCTTCCTGTCCTAGTGACCTTACTAGTTCCAGTAATGTTTATAATTTTAGGCTCTTTATTTTCAATAATCCATGGCTCTTGCTTGACACCATGATAATAAACTTCGGCCCCATAGTTTCAAGGAACTGCTTTGTCAGAGGAATAAGGGACTGGCCCCATTGTAGTGATAATCAGGGGAGCCACTCTTGGCTCAGCAGGAATCCTTATAGGGCCTTTAGAGGTGATCCTAATAGGAGCATTGGAAATTGTAATTATGGAAACATCTTGAGGTATACTTTCAGGTAAACTCTTCATGGACGAAGTTTTCTCGAACAAAATTTCATGGTTGTCAATCAGACATTGGATATCTTTCTTCAGCCATATACAACCATTAGTTTGGGAAGCACAATGGTAACAATTTTCAAGGCATCTAGAAAATAAATTGGCTATCAGCAGATTCTTCTTAACAGTCAATAATGGAGTAGTCAAATCATCAACAGTGGAGACAAAGGAGGCATCATAAATATCATTAACACCTTTACCATGACCGGGCATGGGAGCAGTAATGACATTAGGGGTTTGTGAAGGGTCAAACTCAATCACTTTGTTATCAATCAAATCTTGGATCTTGTTCTTCAACGCCCAACAGTTGTTAGTGTCATGTACGGGGCTATTTGAATGATAGGCGCATTTCATATTTGGTTTATATTTGGGAGAGGCGGTATTGGGATTTGGATGAGGTTCTTGCAGCATTACCAAATTTATCTTCAACAGATGTTGTAAAGCTTGAGACAATGGCATGTTGATTCTAGTGAATTACCTCCTCGGGGCATATGGCCTTTATTGATTGTTTGATTGTTGTGGTCATTGAACTAGGGTTGGATTTGAAATCAATACAGCTCCTACCGACTGATGACGATTGTTCTTGACACGGCTCCTTTGTCCATAAACAACATTAGTCTCTTTCTTTCCAATGAATGGTTTCTTCACAATACTAGAGGATGCAGACATCTGAATCTTCCCGCTTTTGATTCCACTTTCAACTTGTTCACCAGTCATAATCAACTCAGTAAACCCTGACGAAGAACTCCCAATAAACAAATTAAAGAATGGACCAGTCAAGGTGCCCATGAACATGTCCACTAACTCTCGGTCAGTCAACATGGGTTTCACTCTTCCATCCAGGTCCCTCCATTTTTTAGCATACTCCTTAAAGCCTTCATTTGAACCCATAGTCATATTTTGTAATTGCGCGCAGGTTGGTGCAAGGTCAGCATTATATTGGTATTGTTTATAGAAGGCAACAAATAGATCTTCCCATGTGTGGATATTAGTCCCCTCAAGTTGAAAGAACCAATCCAACCATGTTCCAAATAAGCTTTCTTGGAAGAAATGAACCCATAACTTCCTATCAACGGTGTGTGGTTGAATCTTGCAGATATAAGACCTCAGATGCATTTTTGGATAGGAGACCCCATCGTATTTGGCAAAGACAGGAACCTTAAATTTGTGGGGAATGACCACCCCAAGAACCAGACCCAAATCTCCAAATTCCAAACCAGACATTGTTTGGATCTCTACAGCCTTAAGTCGGTCATCTAACTGTTTGTATTTCTCATCTGCCGATGGATATTGTTCTTCGGAATAGTCTTCGTTCCTCCTCAGAAAAAGCCTCTTTAATTTGAGCCAGTAGGGCAGGCCCCTTGAACATTCTTCCCATGTTGAGGATAGCAACCCGTTTCTTGGTCTTACTTTTGGCAGCAAGGAGTGCCATCATATCTTGTTGACCTTTGTCTAGGTTGAGGAGAGTCTCTTGGAACTGTGCGTGTTAAGTTTGCAGATCTTTGACGGTTTGCTCTAGAGCCATCTTATACTGAAATAAACAATAAAAAGATGAGGAAACCTGTATCAGAAAACCTGCTTATGATATGATGCATGCTATGTGGATCCAATGTTTTCAAGAACCTCAAGAGATTTAAATTTGCTAGCCAAAAGGGAAACAAAAACAAAAATTGCATTACTAAATTCAAGAGTTACAATTTCCCCTTGGGATTGCAATGAGTAAAGCAAAAAGGTCTCAAAGAGACAACAAAATGAACTCCTAAAACAAAAATCTCAAGTCTCCCATGGACGCTTCCTCTTTGGTGCAATGTATGCGTTCATGCTTTGCTCCTCGTGAAGTTGACTTGTGAGCTCCAACACTTTCTTCTCGCTTGTGTATGAACGAGCTTCAAATGTGTCTCATTCCATCTTGAATTGAATCCATGATCTCTGCAATTCCTCGAAGTCGGTAGGCATGTCAGGATGGAGAATGGTATAAGGAATATCTCCCTCGGTAACAGGCTCCACAACTATTGGTAGGATGGCGGGGTATGGCATCATGAGATTTTGAGCGCGAGCCCGTACCCATTTGATTTCAGGCTCCAAAGGGATGGAGTTCTTATGCCCCAAAGTCTTGCTATCAACCTTGTTTACCACGCCCTAAGCATGTACAAACCTTCGATGATAACCTTGAACATCATTCTCGTAGTCGAAAATAATACCTTGAATGAGTGCATCATGGGGACCATCTCTTCGAGCATAGCCAAATTGTCGTAGAGATAGAGAAGGGTTATAAGTAATACCTCCCCTAATTCCAAAAAGTGGAACATTAGGTAACTCCCTAAAATGGTCAATGATAGTAATATCCTCTTGTGATCGAGAGCACCAATGGATATCCGAATGAGAAAGCGATATCAACCTTTGAGACCACCTCAAGCCTTGTTCATTCTTCAATACTGATCGAGGAAGGTGCGAAATAAACCACCTAGACAACAACAAAATGCAACACATAAGAGACCCTCTCTTCCTCATGGTGCGAGTGTGAAGATAATGTAGAATGTCTCCAAGCAAAGTAGGCATGGGGTTACGAGTAAGGAAATTTTTGACAACATTCACATCTATGAGTTGGTCTGAGTTAGGAAAAAGCACCAACCCATAGATTAGAAGAGCCAAGATCTCCTCAAAAGCTTGTAAATCTATAGCATCCCAAAATAGTCGAGCCTTCTCCATCAGGAATTTATCCAAAAAGCCTTTGACCCCACTTCTTGTCTTCCAATTAGCTACAATGTCAGAACTCTTCAAATGTAGGGATTTGGAAATAACTTCAGGCTTTGGTGTTTCATCTAAACTGGTGAATGGAATTTTATCAAGGACTGGTACCCCTAATAGTTGAGATAATTCTTCCATTGTGGGCACTAGTTGATAGTCGGGAAAGGTGAAGCAATGATGTACAAGGTCAAAGAACTAAAAGAACACCCTCATCATGTCTTCTTCAAAGCTTGAGGTAACCAGATTGAGAAGTCGACCATATCTTTTGGTGAATAGGGAATTTTTAGGAACCCTTGATGCTAACTCTTGGAGTTGAGGAGGCACCCTTGCGAAGTTGATTTACATGGTATTTCTGCAAGTGGAAGCCATATCCTACAAAACAGAACAAAGATAAATCCCCAGGTCCTTGAAATGGTTAGTGAAAATGATATGGCATGATGTCATGATGTTTATGAACAAATAATCACACACAAACAAAGCACACAAAGCCTTAGGTTTAGGCTTGCATGGGGTTTATAGGTAAGTACCCTCTTGAAGTTTAGTTGATTCAACCTGTCCTAACAAAAGTAACCAGGTTCTAAGGAATCTCAATATCACTGATCTTTCTTCATTGGGCATTGTTTTAGCTCAATCATCCAAATTGCAGCCAAAATATCCTAAAAGTCCAATCTCAATGAGTATAGTATCCAATATCAACCAACTTTAGTCTTGCACCAAAGCCAGCTATCTCACTACTTTCTAATGGGTAAGTTATTCAAATAAGGTTCTACGGCCAGTTAGTGCTTCATGACACCATACAGCGGCCCCGCATTCTCCTTGACTGGACTTAAGGGACACTATGATGCGGTGGGAGAACTGACTTAAGGGTTTTACATTTTATCTCAAATGTTACGGTTAGTAAGAGTCACCACCGACTTTTCTTTTATCCAAAAGGAATGGTGAAAAAGCACAGGAAAGACCTTTGAGATTGTTTCTTGGGTTCGGGGGGTAGATTATAAAAAGGGAAGGTATTAGAACCCTTTTTATCCATGGTTTTCCATGGGCTCTTAGTTACTTGCTAGATCACTTTCTTTTGTTTGAAATTGTGCTTTGTGTGATTTTTGAAAGTATTTTGTAAAGAGGCCATTGTTTAGGCAATCTTTGTAATGATTCTCGTTCGTAAGAATGTATACAAAGATGTTGATATTTTAAAAATGTCTTCAATTTTGTAAGATGTTTGAAAGTGTATGTGATTGTTTTGGAAATAGCAAGGATGTTTGTTTTGAAATGGAGCAAGTAATTAGGAGCAAACTACCTACTCAAATGTCTTTCTTGTTCATTTTCTTTTCCTTTGACATTGTTGTCTTACCATTGATTTGGTAAGAAACCCTATCTTTGGATGTAAACGGGACGGACGTGGGTCATCGTATAGCCATGATTAGCAATGTTGCAAGGTATCTTAGCATTATTTTTGAGGGACTAAGATCATTTTGTAAGGCAACTTTGAATAGCGTCATCGAAGGACTATGATCTTGTATTTGTTTGTTTTTTGCTAAGATACCTTACATGCGTAATATGGCCATTTTTATAAGGCAACCAAGTAGGATAACCCTAAGGGTGCTTGTGTGCAAGTGTGTTATTTTCATGCTTGTTTTTGTCTTGGATTAGGGTTTTCTATTTGATTGATTTTATTCTTTCCATACACACCCTAATTACTAGCATATTATGTAAAAGCGATAAATTGTGAAATTTAAAGTTACTATGCTATTACAACATTTGTGGGAGGGGGTATAAAATTTATGAATGGGGATTGCAATAATATAAACCTAATTAATCTATTACAACCAAATTGAATTTATACAAGAATGGGAATAAATAATATACAAGATGAAATAAATATGCAAGAATTGTAAAAGCAAAGAAAAATATTTTTTGTTTGGTTTCTTAAGGAAAAGGGTTTTGACTTTTAACCTAATTAAATAAAGAAAATAATTGGTCAAGTTTTAATTCATTAAGAAAAATATTCTTGAATAAAACCCTAATTCTACTAAAAAAGAAATGAAGTTTTTTTTTTTAAAAAGTGTTTTTTTATATTTTATATTTTTGTATCTTGAAAAATAAATTATAGTGTTATAAAATATTCTTTAGTCTCTTTGATATCAAAAATATATTTTCATTAATATAAAATAAATAATATTTTAGTTTTAATAAAATATTTACAAGGAAATTAATAAAAGTAAATAAAGTATGATAAATAAAATAATTTTTATGTGGAAAAATAATTAAATTATGTCAAAATATAAATCTATATTTTTTATACTCTTTATGATTTTTTTGGTATTTTAGAAAATATATTTTAAAAGAAAAAGAAATAAATAAATAGAATAAAAATAAAATGGGTCAAGGGGTGCAGATATGAAACAGGGAGGCAATGTTAGAAAAAAAACAAAAGGCCCATGAAGAGGAGGCCCAACGCTGCAAGAGACAAAAAATGGAAAAAAATGTGAGAAAATGCAAAAGGCAGCGCGCTGAGGCTCGAACCCATGACCTCTAGCAATAACGCGTGATGTCTTACCACTGGGATGGCTGTACATCCGTTTATATAAACAAAACCATAAATATATATTAGAAATTGATTTATGAAGGCAACTTCATCTTCAACCTTGAGCCATGGCCGAACCACCTGTATCTTCCTCACTTCTCCACAAAAATGGAAAGTTCAAACATGAAAGTTGTGGTGTTTCTTCCCACGAATTCAACCATATAACTTATGTAAACTAAAAGTCAAAGATAAAATCTAATTCTATTGACCCTAAATTGAAACCTAATTTTCTCAGAAATTTCAAATCCAAAATTCTCTATACACAGTTAATATAAATGGAAACTATGAACATGGTTAGCTTTAGAGCAAGGATATCTACATTTTGTTTTCACAAATCAGGATCAAATGATGCTTGTATGAAGAGATAGAAGTTTGAGTTTTTACCTCTTGCAGCTGGAATCGTGAATGGAGTTTGAGCAACTTTTGGGATGGCTTGACAGTCTGTTTAGCTTGCCTGGACATCCTTGAGTGTATCCCAACTCTTACTTTGCCTTGAATGTCCATGAATCTCTCTACTCAAGTCAACCTGCAAGATTGGTTTTTGAAAATGGTGGATAGTGATGGAGGAGTTACAATATTGAAACAAGGTCCTGGATTGTTTTGGTATGATGTATAGAAGGTGTTTGAGTGATTAGTTTTCAAAATGCACGAGTGGAAATGAAGATCATGAGTTTTGGTTCAAAAACTGTATGTTAATGGTATTCTTGAACATGTTTTTGGTTTTGGAATGTTTGAGGCAGTTTCAGGGCAATAACATTTGTGTGTTCTCTTACAAATAGTGTGTCTACTTATAAGTAAGAGATTTTAAGACTTGTAATAACTCAGATTTCAAAAACTCACATGTTTTGCTTGGTTACTTGTTTTTGAAGCAAAGCTAGCAAGCATGGTTTCAAGGTGAAGTACAAAGCTTGTATGGGGGCTGAGACCTTTAAGCACACTTGTCCTGATTTTGTGGAGTGTGTTTGTGCAGAACGAACAAATGCAAGGCTTAATGCAAGCTGACATTGCATAAAGCTTACTTTTCTAAAATGGCAATGTTGTCTTTCTTCCCAAAATGGAATTAAGTTTGTACAATACATTGAATGCTTGGATTAAAGCTTCCAACAGCTGTGAAAACATTAAATTATGGAGTGAAAGTCAAGTTATAAGCCTGCAAAGTGGGATTTGTACAACATGTTTGAGGATTGGATCCAATGTTCTTCACAAAATGGCTTGTAATCCAAGTGACAAAACACCAACTTCATCTCTTCGATTCTCCTTACTCAAGAATGATCTCAAAGAGTTCTTTGACATTTTGGAAAGCTTGAAATGTGCTATACAACTCATATTTGAATTGCTTTTGAAGATTCCCCTTAGAACTATGTGAAAAATTGCCATGAAGTTAGGTCAAAAATCTGCCTAACTAGGGCAAAATTTCACTACGTCATTTTTAGTTCATGAGCATGTATTCACAAAATTATAACTTGAGATCCAAGCATTTTTAGGAGAAGTTGTGTGAAGCAAAGTTTTAGATTTCATGGATATCTATAACTTTCATGTTGGAAGTTTCTCTTGAATCATCTTGTATCATGGTGAAAATTTGGTTCAAAGTTGTGGAAAAAAATAAGAAATTTTCTATACTTAGAAAAATTTCTAAGTTAAGAAATTTTATCTTTTCAAAATAAAATCTTAAATTCTTGATTTATTGATGAAAAAGTTTCATGTTTTGACATATTTTGATGAATTATGATCTTTGACATTTGATTTTGACCAAAAAGTCAAAGTTTGACTTTTCAGTATATAGTTGACTTTTGATCAATTGACTGAAAAATTCATCTGTCAATCCAATGGGCTTGTAGTGTTTTGAACCATGTCACTAGGTCAAAAAGTTAAAATTAGACTTCTTGAGATCATGCCTTAAACCAATTGATCATTTTCTAGATCAAAAATCATAAATTGCCCTTTCTCAGTCAAAACCCTAATTTTGACCATTTTGCCTTTTTGGAGATTTGATCAAATTTCTTGAGGAGTCGTGGTCCAAACTTGATAAAATGATACATATGGGTCTAAAATGTTGATGTGGATAAAAAATTATGAAGTTTGACTATAAATTGACTATGGTTTACTTTTTCCCCAATACAACTGATTTTTAGGTCAATTGTTCAATTGACTGGTCAAAAGTGTGATCCAAGGCTTGAAACTTGACATGAGTAATCTTGGGGGTCCATAATGGTCCATGAAAGTCATATGGGGAATTGGAAGTTCAAAAATCCTTATGCAATCTAAAACCCTAATTTCCAGTCATCAGTGCTTGAGGAGGTACCTTGAGCTGATTAAACCCTAGTGCAGTTTTGGGTCAAGGGGGATCTTGTGAGCAAAATTCTTGATAAGTGAGAGGGCAAATTTAGGGGTACAACAGCCACCGGTACCAACAAATGTGTCACACTAACGTATCCATCGCTTCAACCATGTCGGTATTACGCTGCATAGTACCCACGATATATTTCTACTTACCTAATATGCCCCAAATCCAGGTATAGGATTTATACAAGTAATAAACCCAAGCATAACTCATAAATGTAAAGAAAACAAGGCATACAAGTAAAGCAAATAAAGTTTATCTATCTCTTAAGGTAACCCCACTTTTAGTTTAATCTCCCCAGTAGAGTCGCCAGTTCTGTGATACGGTGGGAGAACTGACTTGGTTTATTTTGCATTTTATCGCAAATGTTACGGATAGAAAGAGTCGCCGCCGACTTTACTTTTATCCAATAAAGGAAAGGGTTAAAAGAACGAGAAATACCTTTTGAGAATTTTCTTGAGTTCGGGGGGTAGGTTATGAAAAGGGAAGGTGTTAGCACCCTTTTCATCCATATTTATCTACAGGCTCTTAATTGCTAGCTCACTTTGAAATGCTTTGTGTCTGTATAAGTTTGAAAATATTTTGAAAATTCCTAAGTTTGGAAAACTTTGCAATGATTCTCGCATCGTTGAGAATGTATACAAAGTGTTGGTTTTAAAAATATTTGTTGAAAAAGGAATGTTTGTAAAGATGTTTGAAATATGCCAATGTAAGGTAATTTTTGTAATGATTCTCGTATCGTTGAGAATGTATACAAAATGTTTGTTTTAAAAGTGTTTTGAAAGTGTGAGGTATAAATGGTTTTGTTTGTGAGAAAGCAATTACGAGCAATCTACCTACTCAAAAAGTCCTTGTTCTTTTCCTCCTCCTTTAGATAGTGCTTGTCATTGATTGGTAGAGAGACATATCATTGGATGTGAGGGACAGGCGTGAGTCATCAGACAATCAGAGAAGGCAACTTGTAAGATGTTTTAGAAATTTTTCGTAAGGGACTAAGATCATTTACCGAAAGCAACATTGAAGGGTCATCGGGGGACTACGATCTTTTAATCGAGGGTCTTTTGCTAAAAACATCTCATGTTCGGGGGACATGACTATTTATATCTGAAGCAACAAGTGTGGGTTACCCTAGAGGTTCATGTGTTCTAAGTGTTTTTATTTGAAGTATTTATCTTTGAATTTTTAATTTTTGAATCTTGTCATGCAAACCCTAATTACAAGCAATAATAAGGAAAGCGATAAATTGCGGAATTTAAACGTCCTATGTTATTACAACGCTTTGGAAATGGGGGGTACAATTTTGTGAATAGGGGGAAGAAATCAATAAAGCCCTAATTACTATTACAAACCATTGAATATTAATTACAACAATAATCACGCACAAAGTGTAAAGATGAGGAAGAAATTGCTTTCATAGGGTTTTTGATAGAGAAAAAGTTTGATGTTTTAATCTAATTAGACTAATTAATTTTATTTAAATAATCAACAAAACCTAAAATCTAATTTAATTGAAATTAAGAAGAAAGTAAACCTAAGTCTAAAATAATTTTGTTTAAAAAACAATTTGAATGCTAATACTAATTCAGAAAAATATTTTAAAGTATGAAAGATAAGCAAAATTTAGTTATAAATATTAGCAAAAAATAAAACAATTGTTTAAATTAAGATATTTTTAATTTAATTATTTTATGAAAATATATTTTTATGTTTTTGGGTTAAACAAAAATAAATAAATAAATGAAATATAGAAGATAAAAAAGAAAATGGGTTGGGGTGTCAAAAGGGAAAAGGGGGGTTAAAAAGAAAAAAATGGGGCGCTGGGCCCAAAAATAGTTTTTGTTTGATGCTGAAAAACACAAAAAAATGTATGATGGGCCTATGTTGAAAAAGTAGAATGGGGGTGAGGAGAACTAAAAACAAAAACAGAAAAAAAAGGCCCAAATTCTGGAAGCTCAGCGTTGTTGGTGATCCCATGTGGTTGACTTCTTGAAGTGCACCATAGGCTGGCGTTGGTATATCTTGGATCTATCTTGACAATGATCTGATGGTGATGAGATGAGGGCACATCATACACACGCGTAACTTGTAAGCATGGAACCTGAAATAAGAAAATATGAAAAAGCAAAAGGGTACCACTAGGGCTTGAACCCAGGTCCTTATAACTCAATGCCTTACGCGCACTTCTCCTGCCACTGAGGTTGTTGTTTCATCCGTGAGTAATATAACTTGTGATAAATATAAAGTAAAATCAGTCCTAATGGTACTTGATCCCTAACCTCGCGCCAGCATTTCCAACACCATTTTTGAATTTTGTAACTTCCTCATTTCTCAACCAAATCAGAAAATGTTGCTCCATTTTTTAATACGAATTCAACCATATAAATTTCATGAGCTATAAATCAAAGATGAATGAGAATTTTACTGGTACCAAATAAAAACCTAATTTTTTCAGAAAGTTCATCTCCAAAATTCGCATCACTCAGGCAACAATGAAATCTAAGGGCATGGTTATCTTCAGGGCTATGATGCCTACATTTTTATTCACAAAGTAACCATTAATGATGCTTGTAGAGAGAGTTCAAAGTTGAGAAAACTTACCTCAAAATTGGAAATCGTGTATGGAGTTTGAGCATTCCTGGAGGTGTTGTGATGATCTGGATAGTTTCACTGGACTCCTAAGAAGCTAATGCAACTCTTACTTTATGCTGAGAGTAGCTGAATCTTCCTGAAGAAGACAATGTGCAGAGTTGAGTTTTGGAAATGGTGGATGATGGTGGAGGTGTTACAGAAGTGGTTCAAGTGTTTGAATCGCTTCTATATGGTGTATGGATGATGTTTGAATGATAGAAATGGAAAACACACGAGTGGTTTGTCTATTTGGAATTCAAAGTCAGAAATTGCAAGTTATGGAGTCTTTGGTGCAATTTCTGATTTCAGGGAGTTTGAGGGAGTTTCAAGGCTTGTGAGTTCGTGTTTTAGGTTGCATATAACCTCTCTATTTATAGGCAATAGGTTTAGAAGCTTGAAGGGATCAGAAACAAGAGATCACATGTTTTGGTCTTGAAACTTGTTTTTGAAGCAAGCTTCATTGACATAGTTCCAATGCATGGTACAAGGACTTGTAGGATGTTTGACAGGCTCTATACAAGTTTCTTCTAGCTTTGAGTGGACTTGTTTTAGGTTGCATATAACCTCTCTATTTATAGGCAATAGGTTTAGAAGCTTGAAGGGATCAGAAACAAGAGATCACATGTTTTGGTCTTGAAACTTGTTTTTGAAGCAAGCTTCATTGACATAGTTCCAATGCATGGTACAAGGACTTGTAGGATGTTTGACAGGCTCTATACAAGTTTCTTCTAGCTTTGAGTGGACTATGTGATTAAGGAGACAAGTGCAAAGATCAAGGAGAGTGGACTTTGTGATTAAACTCACTTTTCCAAAATGGCAATGTTACCTTTGTGCCAAAATGGATTAATCACTTGGACAATGGCTTAATAAGTTGTGTAAGTATTTAATTATTGAGTGATTTTCAAGTTTGAAGCCTTCAAAGTAATACTTATACATTATGGCTTGATATTTGGTTATGTGTTCTTTATAAAAATGCCTTGTAATTCAAGAATGAATGTCCAACTTCTTCTCTTCGATTCTCCTAGCTCAAGCATGATCTCTTCAGTTCTTGGATATTTTGGAAAGCTTGAAACATTTTCTACAACCTTCATGTTTACCACTTTGGCTAAATCATCTTGGAACTAGGTGAAAATTGGTTAAGAAGTTAAGTAAAAAATCTTCCTAAACTTGCTAAAATTTTCACTAAGTGTTTTATGAAAAATGTCATGACTTTATGAGCTTATATCTTAAAATCTAAGCATTTTTTGGACATTAACCCTAAGGGGAAAAGTTTTGGAATTCATCAAGATCTACAACTTTCATGTTGAAAGTTTTCCTTGAATCATCTTGCATCTTGGTGAAAAATTGTCATGAAGTAGTGAAATTTTCAAGGTTAAAAACACTTAGAATTTTTCTAAGTATTGAAAACTTTGTCTTTTTTGTGTACTTTCTTGACTTTATTGATTCTTGATGATAAATTTTTATATTTTATAGTATCTTGATGAATCTTGATCTTTGAAATTCAATGTTGACCAAAAAAGTCAAAGTTTGACTTTTTGTGCATTAGTTGACTTTTAATCAGTTGATCAAATTTCAAATATCAATTCATTGATCATGAGAAATGATTTTAGCTATGAAATTAGGTCAACATATTTTATTTGAGTCCTTGAGATTATGCTTCAAACCATTAGGTCATGTACTAGGTCAAAAATCACTGATCAGTCATTCTCAGTCAAAACCATAATTTTGACAATTTTGCCCCTTTGATGACTTGAGTGCTTTTATTGAGGCATTATGATCGAACCTTGATAAATTGATAAATATGACTTCAAAATATTGATGTTGGCCAAAAATCATGAAGTTTGACTGTATATTGACTACATTTGACTTTTTACCCAATACAACTGATTTTAAGTCATCTGAGCAATTGTCTGAGCAAATTTGTGATGCAAGGCTTGAAACTTGCTATGAGCAATATTTAAGAACTATATTGAACCATGAAAGTCACTTGAGGCATAAAAAGTCCAATTGTCATTGAGAAAACCAAAACCATAATTTGGAGGTTAGTGCTTAAGAGATGAGCTTGTCTGATCAAACCCTTAAGAACCCGTGAGCATTTGAGATCTTTGGTGAGAAATGTATTGAGAAAAGAGAGGGAAAATTTTGGGGTACAACATCATGCATTCATGCACCCATGAGCATCCTTTAAGAAATTTTGGTTCAAGGGACTTAAAGTTGATTTTTTGCGAATATCTCAGGTACTTTTGACCACCGATTCTGGAAAAAGAAAGACTCGAAAGTACAGTTTCAAGAATCCAAAAATAGATGATTTGATGAGTCTAATTACCGAGATTGAGAGTTCTATATATTTTAGGAAGAAGTATGGATCCATTGTGTCTCTCATGAAGCTCAGGATGAAGGAGGGTATTCTCTCGACTTTGGTCCAGTTCTATGATCCGATGTATCGATGTTTTACTTTTCCTGATTATCCGTTGATGCCTATGTTGGAGGAGTATTCTTATCTATTGGATTTACCTATTACTGATCGTGTTCCTTTCACCGGTTTGGAGGAGGAGCCAAAATCTCATGAGATTGCTTCTATGGTTCATTTGGGAAAGTCTAAAATTGAGACCCACATGACTACCAAAGGAGGAATTAGAGGATTACCCGCTCAGTTTTTATTAGAGAAAGCTTGCTACTTTGCTAGGATGAGGAGTACAGTTTCTTTTGAAGCTATCTTTGCTATGCTTACATATGGGTTGTTCTTATTTCCGAATGTCGAAAACTTTGTGGATATCAATGCCATCAGGATCTTTTTGATAGGGAATCCAGTCCCTACATTATTAGGAGATTCTTATTACTCTATTCATATTCTGGATTCTTATCATGGAGGGATGATCATTTGGTGCACGCCTTTGTTGTATCAGTGGTTTATTTCTCACTTGCCCTGGTCCGATGCTTTTTGGGATGTCAAGAAGGAACCTCGTTGGGATCCGAAGATTATGGACCTCACTCATTCAGATATTGTTTGGTATCACCAGGCTTACCATGACTTATAGATTGTCGATAGTTGTGGTAGTTTCCCCAATGTACCTCTTCTTGGTACAAAGGGAGGAATTAACTACAATCCCGTTCTTGCACGACGACAGCTTGGATATCCGATGAGAGATAAGCCAAATAATATTCATCTGAGTGGTTTCTTTCTCAAAGAGGGAGAGTATCATAAGAAATCTAAGGAGGAGATTGCAAAGGCTTGGCGCCATATTCCCAGGAAGAGTAGAAAGGACTTGAGACCTAGATGAGTTGTTTCTTTGGAACCTTATCTCCGGTGGGTACATGCGAGGGCAATTAAGTTGAAGATGTCGTATTCCCGCGAAGCGCATATGCCTAATATGTTTATGAAGACCACTCCTCATCTTTTAGATGACGTGGAAGAGCTCCAGCTTTCCCTAGTCAGGATGCAGCAAGAGAAGGGGGCTTGGAAGAACAAGTGACAGACTTTAAGTCAGTGGCCACCTCAATTGCATTCACAGCAAGCCCACCACGCGGAGGCATGGGATTTGTCTTAATATTTGGTTTATCAAAAGTGATATCTTGGGAATCCAACAAATCTTGAACCTTATGTATGAAGGCCCAACATTTTTCTATGGTATGCCTCGGAGAATTGGCATGATACTCACACTTGGCATTTGTGTCGTACTTTGGTGGGAGTGCCCCAATTGGAGGAGCTAGAGGTTTTGATTCTACCAAATATGCTTTGATTAAGTGTTGCAATAATTGACTGTCCGACATGGGGAGAGGATCAAATCTTCTCGTAGTCCTTTCAAACTTGTTTTGTTGTTCTCGTGGAATCACCAATGGTTGTTGTGTTCTTGGATGTGATGCTACAACATTGATTTCTCCTTCCTTCTTTTTTGAGAAGTTAGGAACATGTCTTTTTGGATTATAAGGGGTACTAGATGATGCCCCTTGTATCTTACCACTCTTTATACCAGCTTCAATCCTTTCACCAATAGTCACCAAATCAGAAAACCCGGAAGAGACACTTCCTACCATTTTGTCATAGTACAACCCTTCTAAAGTGCCCATGAACATGTTGACTAATTCTTTCTCCAAGAGTGGTGGTTATACACGGGCTTCCATTTATCTCCATCTTTGAGCATACTCCTTGAAAGACTCCCCCTTCTTCTGAGACATGTTTTGGAGTTGTATACGATTATTCGCCATGTCCAATTTATACTTGTACTGTCTCAAGAAACCATTGGCAAGATCTATCAATGTCTGGATACGAATTTGTTCCAATTGCATATACTAATCTAAGGATGCACTCAAATTGTCCTGGAAACAATGGATCATCATTTTCTGATCTTGAGCACATGCTTGCATTTTCCTGCAATACATGTGTAGATGGTTCCTCGGGCAAGTGAGTCCCTTATATTTTCCAAAGTGGGATGTTGTACCCAAAAAATTTCCCTCTCCTGTTTTCCCAAGATTTTCTCTTGCATGGGTGGTTACAAACATTTGCCTAAAGAAAAGGAAATTTTTTGAATGATGGTTAAGTGTCCTTTGACTGGCATCTACAAAGTGCCCTTTGATTGGCATCTGCAAAAGGTCTTTCAATTGGCATGCCAAAGGGTCTTTTGATGGGAATCTTAAACAAGGCAGCTTCGATGGACATCTTAAGTAAGGTTGTCTTTCGTTAGGGCATACAAAGTGTCTTTCGACAGGCATGTCAACCAAGTGATGCTTCGATGGCATATCAATAGGGTGACATTTCGATTGTCTAAATTAGAGAAAATGAGATCGAAAAGAGAGAAAACTAAGAGGGTTCCAAAAGCTCTGATGATGGGCCACTCGAATTCATGTAGATTGGAGACAAAATCGAAGGAACTCTGAGCCTTTTGAATTCCTACAGACCATAGTTTAAATGAAGAAACTCTGATGCTGAGAATATGAGAAATTCGAATCAGGACGCATAGCCATCGAAGAGAGCAAAAAAACACTTCGACTAGTCAATAAGATAATGCTTCGATTGGTCAAGTTCAAAGCCATCGAAGAGAGCAAAGCTTGAGACTTGATCTAAGGAGCCATGATAACGAAGTTTGTGCAATTCGAATTAGAATTCAGAGCCTTCAAAGGAAACAAATATTCTGTTGAGGGAAGTTCTGGGCAAGTCGAATCAGGACTTAGAATTATCACAAGAATAAGGGCTAATCAAAGGGGCTCTGAAGAGGGAAACTCTGAATATTTTCAAATTCGAGAAAGGTGCCAAATTGGCCTGTCCAGGTTCACTCAGGATTCCAAAATGGCATGATATATCTCAAAGTGGAAATATTTTAATGTGTATGATTCTTTTTTCAAGGCCATGTTTAATGGTTGGTCTTCAATGCCATGATTCTTTCCCTATTTCCTTGTCTCCTCCACCATCTATAAATAAAAGATGTCAAACACAAATTAAAAATTGGAGAGAAGAGGAAGGAGACTCACACGTAGAGATACATTTTGCACACGAAGAGATTACACACACCACGTTGCTCAAAAATCCTAAAAGCCTCCCAGTCGAAACACTTTTGCAGGTCCCCTCTCCAAGAATCCACACCAATTTCCCAGCAAACATTTCCACGCTCAGAGCCACCTTCGACTGGTAAGGGTTTGCAGAACCAAAACTGCATCTTCATACCATTTAGATATACATTGCAATATTTTTGTTTCATGCAAGCTAAAGTGCAGGGATGAGATCGTGCCATCGCTAGGGCACGATCTGAGTTTTTTCCTTCGAATCACACTTGGGAAGTTCCAGGCCAAACAAACCCAGATTCGAATTAGGGAGGGATTTGAATCAGGGGGTAAAGTCCCCCCCGGGTCTCTAAAATTTATTCTTTTTGCAGGAACACTATTTAGGGCTTCGAAGCAGTAGGCTTAGAACTAGGTGACACGGGAATATTCTGCCATTTTTAAACCCAGATTCAAATCTCAGGATTTTTCGGGCAAAATAACTTCAGATTCCTTCGATTGGAGAGGGAATCAAAAGACCCGAGTTCGACACCTAGGTCATACATTTTTGTTCTTTTTCTAACAAATTCCTTGCAGATCCAATATCCCTGATCGAAGGATGACACATCCAGGTTGAACACCCTAGAGATGCAATCTCTTAGACATCTTCGACCAACCTTTTCACTTGGATCGAAAGGCAGCCTTAGGCCTTTCGATCCAGGCCTACATCTTACAGATTACTCTTTTCCTTTTTACTGCTTTTTTCCACTTAGCTTATCATTTTCATTACTTTGTTTTTAATCAACAAGCAATAAAAATCACAAAAAAATTAGGATTTAGTTTTTTTATAAAAGTAATTAGTTTCTAAAATTAATTAATTAATCAACTTTAACCTTTTTCTTTCAAAATTAAAAGTAAACTAGAATTTAGGGCTTACTTTAATTTTAAATTTCTTTTCATAGATATAAAAAAAAACCCACAAAAAGTTTAGTTCATTTTCTAAATAGACTTTAGGAAAACTAATTTATTTTTTCTCTTAAATCAAAAATAAACAAAAAAAGATTTCTTATTGCCTTAGGTTCTTAGAAGTAGTTTCTAACCTTTTGCGCGTTATTATTTTCTCGCATTTTATATAAATAATGTAAATGATTATGGGATGTAATAGTCTAGGTATAAATTACACATTTTATTTCTTGTACTCTTTTTTTATGTAAGTGTCTCAAAGCATTGTAATAGCGTAGGTTTTACGTTTCTGCTTTTATTTTACGTACTTTACATTTCTTGTACAATATTAATTGTTAGTAACTAGGCGTGCATGATAAGACTGGAAATTAAAATGTTAGCAAACTTAATAATGCAAGATAAATAACCAAACTTAACGTACATGTACATATGCACCTCTAGGGTATCCCCGCTTCGGTTGCCTTCGGAAAACAGTCACAATTCTCGAAACGTGATAAGTTTTAGTGACTCTCCTCCAGTTTAAAGATCACTAGTCCCTTGATGACCCTCTCGATGTTGCCTCGGTTTAAAAGTTATCTAGAAATTTAGGGTGGTTACTAAAGCTTCTTGCGAAGTTGCCTTCATGACTGTAAACGTACCTTCGATTGTCCCTTAAACATGCAACGATGGGGATACCTACTCACTAATAGTAGGATAACACTGTCTAAAGGATAGGAGGAAAAGAACAAACCTTTTCGAGCATAAAAATAGATAGCTGTTAGAAGTTTTCTCAAAACAACTTTTTTCACCTACACAAAAACATTTCAAAAAAAACAATTTTTAAAACATTTGCTTTGTTAACACTCTTGAGGACTGATACAAGAGTTAAACACAAAGTAAATCGACTCACTAAGGCATTTTCAAAATATTTTCAAACACACAAAGCACAAAGGTATTTTAAAATGAGAAAACCTCTAAGAGCCCGTAGAAAACTACGGATGGAAAGGGTGCTAACACCTTCCCTTTTCCATAATCTACCCCCTTACTCAGAAAATTCTCGAAAAGGTCTTTTTTTGTTCTTTTCACCCTTTCCTTTGTTGGATAAAAGAAAAGTAGGTAGCGACTCTTGCTTACCGCACATTTGCGAATACAAAATGCAAACCAATATAACAGACGGTTCTGCCACCATATCACAGAACTGGCGACTCTGCTGGGGAATAAATAAGTGGGGTTACCTTAGAGTTTTAGTTCACCATTTTAAATGCTTTATTGTGTGCTTGCTTTATCTTTGTGGGTTTTTTGAGGTATTCTTGTAAAGATCCTACACCCGGATTTGGAGAACCTTATTAGGTAAGTAGCAATAAATCATGGAGGTTATACGGCATAGACCGATTCGGACGAAGTGGTGGCTACGTTAGTGCAATACTTTGGATTGTGCTAATGTTCCTTGAGTAAGTCAAGGATAACATTAGGCTTCCTTATAGTGTCACTAAGCGCTAACTGACCTTTAGAACCTTTAATTGACTTATCCTAGCCATTAGGAAGTAGTGAGATAGTCGGCTTTGGTTCCGATCGAAGATTGGTTGATACTCGATACTACACTCATTGAAACTGGACTTTCGGGATTTTTTGGCCATGATACTTCGCTGCGTGAGCTGAAACAATTCCTGATGGGAAGGTCAATGATATTGAGACTCCTTAGAATCCGGTTACTATTAATAGGGCAGGTTGAGCCAACTGAACATTCAAGAGGTTACTTACCTTAAAATCTCATGCAAGCCTTTAAACCTAAGGTCTATTGTGTGATTTGATTGTGCTTATATGTGATTTAAGCATAATCATGACATCATAAACATCATGATATTCATATATACTAACCATTTCAAGGACCTATTGGATTTACCTCTTTGCTGTTTTGTAGGATATGAATTCAGGTCGCAGAAAAACCATCAGGATTAACTTCAAAGAAATACCTCCCAAGCTCAAGGAATTGGTCTTGAAAGTTCCCGAGGACTCATCATTCAACAAAAGACATGGCCACTTTCTCATCTTGGTTACCACCGGATTTGACAAAGTTTTGATGAGTGTTATATTCCAATTCTTTGATCCCGAGCACCATTGCTTCACATTTCCCGATTGTCAACTGGTACCTACACTGGAAGAATTCTCTAAGATACTTAGTTTACCTATATTGGAGCGAGTACCTTTCACTGGTTTAGAACAAGATCCATCTACTGAAGATGTTTCCATATCTTTGCACTTGAAGCCATCTGATATTGAATCCCATTGGGAAAGAAGAAGCGGAGTTAAAGGCCTTCTTGCAAAATTTCTAATAGAGAAAGCTCAAATTTTCCTGGATGCTATGAGTTACCATGCCTTCGAAGATGTCTTAGCTCTCTTGATCCATGGGTTGGTCATGTTTCCTAATTCAGATCAATTTATAGATGTGAGTTCCATCAATATCTTCCTTGCTCACAATCTGTTTCCTACATTGCTCGGGGATATCCTACATTCTCTCCATACTCATACTCTAAAGAAGCGAGGAACTCTCATGTGTTACACCCCTCTTCTATATAGGTGGTTTATTTCGCACCTTCCTCGGTCAGTAATGCAGAATGATTTAGGCTTAAGGTGGAGTCAAATATTAATGTCTCTCTCTCACTCCGACATCCACTGGTGTCCTCGGTCTCAAGGAGACATCTCTTTTATTGATCACTGTGGATAATTTACTAATGTGCCACTCTTGGGCATTAGAGGAGGCATCACCTACAATCCTTATTTAGCACTACGTCAGTTTGGTTACGCGCAGAGAGATGGTCCATCTGATATGCTCATCCAGGGTATTGTGTTCAACTACTAAGATGATTTTCAAAATTATCGTTAGAGGTTCATCCGCGCTTGGGTCATTATTAAGAAGACTGTAGTAAGACTTTGGGGCTCAATAACTCCATCCCTTTGGAACCTTACCTCAAATAGGTGCAAGCTTGAGCCCAAAGTCTTATGATTCCATACGATTCTATCTTACCGGTGATCTTGGAACCTATTGTTCAAGAGGGCGAGTCCAGCATTATTCTCCATCCTGATATGCCAACCAACTTCGAAGAGTTACAAAAGTCTTGGATCTAGCTCAAGGAAGAATGGGATACTTTTGAGGCTCAATTCTATGCAAGTGAGAGGAAGGTGCTGGAATTAATAAAGCAGCTTCACGGAGAGAAGAATCTCAATACCTACCTCAACACCAAGAGGAAGTGCCCATGGGAGACTTAGGAGTTTAGAATTTCCTTTCAATGTGTATCCCTGTGTAATCTTTTGTTTCTTTAAAAACTTACTAATAAAGGGTTTTGTTTCTTGTTTTATTTGAAAGAGCTTAAATCTAATAAGGTCCTTAAAAACATTGCATAAGCATATCATACATCTCACTGCATAAGCAGGTTTCAAAGCAGGGTTCTTATCTTCTTCGCTGTTTATTTCAGCAAGTAAAGAAATGGCTCTTGACCAAAACATCAAGGATCTCCAGGAACAAAACGCTCAGTTCCAGAAAATGATCGTGGCTCTAGCTAAAGGGAAAGAAGATCTGAAAGCTCTCATGCTGAAGGACAAAAAGAAGAAGCCAAAGAAACTAGTTGGTGTAGTAAATTTGGGAAGAAGGATCAGAGGACCCGTGCGGCGAGCGTCATAACTAGTAACTTCATCAAAAGAAGGAGACAATCAGGAAGGGGAGACAAGAGAAGAAGACCTCAGCCCGAGCGAATCTGATAGTGAATCTGACTATAATGAGGAGCAGTATCCTCTTGCTGACAATAAATACAAATTGCAGGAGGATCGTCTGAACGCAATGGAAATCCAGAGGTACCTGTGCTGGATTTTGAAAAGCTGGGTTTGGTTTCTGGAGTTGTCATCCTGCAAAAGTTTAAGGTTCCGATGTTTTCTAAGTATGATGGGGTCTCGTGTCCCAAGATTCATCTCTGATCTTATGTGAGGAAGATTTAACCTCACGCCACTGACAGGGATTTGTGGGTCCACTTATTCCAAGATAGCCTATCTGGGACTTAGCTAGAGTGGTTCTATCAGCTAGAGGGAACCAATATCCATAATTGGGAAGACCTGGCTGCTGCTTTCTATAAGAAGTACCAATTTAATGAAGACCTTGCTCCGACCCGTACACAACTCCAAAGTATGTCATGGGTTCAAGTGAGGGCTTTAAGGACTATGCCCAGAAGTGGAGAGACCTAGCGGGAAGAGTCCAGCCTCCTCTGTCTGATAGGGAGTTGGTGGACATGTTTTTGGGTACTCTATCTGGTCCATTTTTCAATCATCTGATTCGAAGCTCCTCAACTGGTTTTACTGAGTTGATCCTAACCGGAGAAAGAGTGGAAGATGGTATTAGAAGCGGTAAGATTCAAAAAGATACCTCCTCAAGTGCAGGAAAGAGACCTTTTGTGGGAAAGAAAGAGGTCAGTGCTGCTTATAGTCAAAGAAAACAGGGTAGAACCAAACGCTGTCCAACGGTAGGGGTTGTAATGATATCCAAGCCTGCAGCTACTCAACAGCAGAACAATCATCCCAGAGAAGAGAGGCCTATGAGACAGCTTACCTGGATCAATATGACTTTGTCTCAAGTTTTACCCCACTTACTGAAATCCAATCAGGTAACTTTGAGGGAAGCTCCCAAAAATCCCAACACTGCATCTCCTCACTATAATCCAAAGGCTCGGTGCACCTATCATTTTGAAATTCCAGGCCATGATACAAATGATTGATGGGCTTTAAAGAACAAGGTGCAGGATCTGATCGAGGCAAAGGAGATTTAATTCGATGCTCTGGAAACTCCTAATGTTATAACTGCTCCCATGCCCAAGCACGGACATGGTGTTAATGTTTTTGGCGATGATATGTTTGTTACTTCTGTTGAGGAACTTGTTACTCCTCTCATGACTGTTAAGAGGAATCTGTTGCAAGTCGGTTTATTTCTGGGTTGTGGTGAAGGTTTCCACTTATGTTTATCTCTACCAACTGGTTGCTATTTGTTGAAAGAAGGTGTTCAGTGCCTGATGGATGATAAAGAGATTCTATTTGAGAAGACTCCTGTCACAACTCTTTCATGTAAAGATGTTTCTATTATAACCATTTTCGCCAATCCTCCCAGGGTCTCCACCAAAAGACCCGTCAGAATTACATCCGCTCCAAAGTTGGCTCCCCTTATCATCACTATGCCAGGGCCAATACCATATTCCTAGGACAAAGTTGTTCCCTGGAATTATAGGGTTGACGTCTATTACCAAGGCGTCAAGCCAGACCTGTTGGTTGCTGAAGACAAAGTTACTGGAAGTACTGATCCCGACGTCGACAATATTGTTGGGACCAGTAAAATAACAAGAAGCGGAAGAGTGATCTCTCCCGAGATCTCTCTTCCTAAAGCTGTTAATATTCCTGTGATCATTCATGTTGTTGCTCCTACTAATACTACCACTATAACTCCTGTGATTAGCCCTATTGCCACCCCTGTCACCGAGTCGGCTGAGACTCGGGGCAAAGAGATATTGGTTGAGCCTGTCCAGACGAAGGCGCATTCAGAATCCATTCCGGAGGTTTCTAAGAAAGAAATGGAAGAAATATTGAAAATAATTAAAAAGAGTGACTACAATGTGGTCGAACAGTTGGGGCAGACCCCTTCCAAGATTTCAATGTTGGCCTTATTGTTGTGCTCCGAAGCTCATGCAAAGGATTTGGTAAAATTCCTCAAGACTGCTCATGTGCCGTAGGAAACCTCAGTTGATCAATTCGAAGATTGTGTGGCTAGTTTGACCGCTGATAATGGACTTGGTTTTTCTGATACTAATTTGACACCCAGAGGAAGAAAACACAATGATGCGCTGCATGTCTCCATTGAATGTAAGGGCACCACTTTGGCCCATGTTTTAGTAGATACTGGTTCATCCCTGAATGTTCTACCCAAGGAGGATCTTGACAGGTTAGACTGCAAAGGTTTGACTCTAAAGCCCAGCAAAATTATGGTGAGTGCTTTCGATGGTTCATAAAGAATGGTGCACGAGGAGGTGGACATCCCTATCAAAGTTGGTTCTCAGACCTTTGACTCCACCTTCTACGTGATGGACATTCGACCATCTTACTCCTGTTTGTTGGGACACCCTTGGATCCATGGGGTTGGAGCTGTTACTTCCACTCTGCATCAGATGTTAAAGTACCCAGTGAGGGTAAAGATTGTCACAGTACGTGGTGAGGAGGAGTACATGGTAATCCACCTGAACTCTTTCAGGTATGTCGAAATGGACGGCGAGTTCATCGAGACTCCTTGTCAGAATTTTGAAGAGGTGCCTCAGACCATGGTTGCAACCGAGACTACTACTAGTGTGCCAAAGATCACCAGACCTCCCTTGAAAATGGCTTCTCTCAAGGATGCCAAAGAAGTAATTGAAGAAGGTGGGTGTACCATTTGGGGCCAACTCCCTGACATTCCATACAAATCTGATAAGTTTGGTTTGGGTTTCACTTCAGGGGCTCAAAGGGTTGTTCGTCATGCTCGCGCTGAAGGACCTCCCCTACGCATCAGCAATCATGGGATCAACGCTTTAGAAGACAATGATGGTGACTATGACATGGACAGCTGGATCTTCCCTACTACAACGGTGGACCCAGTAACCGGACAACTAAAGACTTTGTGCCGATTACTTTTATTCAGGAGTAATTGTCTTTTTGTTTTTTCGAATATGTAATAAATGAACAATATACACTTTATTGCCTTGTGTCTTACCCGAGGCACAATGGTTTATTTGTGAGGGTTATCATTTTTCAATGTCATATATCATTAATAAAGCATTGGACGTTTTTGCATACAAATTTTGCGCTCTCTGTCTTTCTTTTATGTTTTTTACTTTATCAATACAGCTATGCTCTTACACACACTCACGCATCAAACTGCAGATCCATGTCCACTCTGGATCCCATCGGTAACGGTTCTGATATTGCCGGTTATGAATTTGAAAATATGATCAACCAAGCCGAGGACGAAGGTGAGGAAGATTGTGAGGTACCATGAGAACTTGCCAGACTGTTACAATAGGAAGAAAGGGCTATACAACCTCATGAAGAGCCAGTTGAGACAGTGAACCTGGGTACAGAAGAGGACAGAAAAGAAGTCAAGATAGGTGCAAATTTGGAGCTTAGTGTCAAACAGCGATTTATTCAGATGTTGCATGATTATGTCGAGATCTTTTCCTGGTCATACGAAGACATGCCAAGACTTGACACTAATATTGTGGTTCATCGTCTGCCAACTAAAGAAGATTTCCACCAGTGAAGCAGAAGGTTCGTCGTATGCGTCCTGAAATGTCAAAAAAGATCAAGGCAGAAGTTATGAAGCAGGTCAACACTGGGTTCTTAGTTGTCACCTCCTATCCATAATGGGTTGCTAACGTAGTTCTGGTGCCTAAGAAAGACAGTAAAGTACGGATGTGTGTGGACTACAGAGACTTGAACAGGGAAAGCCCCAAGGATAACTTTCCGCTTCCCCATATTGATGTTCTAGTTGATAACACTGCACAACATAAGATTTTCTCCTTCATGGACGGATTCTCTGGTTACAATCAGATCAAGATGGCACCCGCAGACATGAAGAAGACAACCTTCATCACATAGTGGGGCACTTTCTGTTACAAAGTGATGCCATTTGGGTTGAAGAATGCTGGGGAAACATATCAGTGAGATATGGTAGATTTGTTCTACGATATGATTCACCATGAGATAGAGGTCTATGTTGATGACATGGTAGCCAAATCTCAAATGAAAGAAGAACACCTTGATCACTTGCAAAAGTTGTTTGATAGGATGAAGACGTACAAGTTGAGATTAAATCCGAACAAGTGCACCTTTGGGGTAATGTCTGGTAAACTCCTAAGTTTCATTGTCAGTGACAAAGGTATTCAAGTAGACCTTGCAAAAGTAAAAGCTATACAAGAGATGACGGCTCCTCGCACTGAGAAGGAAGTTAAAAGTTTCTTGGGAAGCCTAAATTACATTGCCAGATTCATTTCCCATCTAACTGCTACTTGTGAGCCAATCTTCAAACTCCTGAAGAAAGATCAAGTGGTAAAGTGGAATGACGAATGCTAGACTGCCTTTGATAGAATCAAGGAATACCTTCAAGAGCCTCCAATTGTGATGCCTCCGATTGAAGGAAGACCTTTGATAATGTACTTAACGGTGTTAGATAATTCAATGGGGTGTGTGTTGGGGCAGCATGACGAGTCTGGTCGAAAAGAGCATGTAATATACTACCTTAGCAAAAAGTTTACCGACTGTGAAACAAGATACTCACTGCTCGAGAAAACTTGTTGCGCTTTGGCATGGGTTGCTCGCCGGCTGAGACAGTATATGTTGACCGACACTACTTTATTGATATCTAAAATGGATCCTATCAAGTACATATTGAGAAGCCCGCCCTCTCCGGAAGAATAGCGAGATGGGAAATGATCCTGACCGAATACGACATTTAATACACAACCCATAAAGCAATCAAAGGAAGTGTATTAGCTTATCATTTGGCTCATCAGGCTGTGGACGAATACCAATCCATGAACTTTGAATTCCCGGATGAGAATATCATGATGCTTACTGATTGTGAAGAACCTGGACCGGATGAAGGACCTGAGAAAGGATCCTGATGGACCATGGTTTTTGATGGAGCTTTCAACTCACTTGGCAATGGTATCGGTGTTGTAATTATATCTCCCGAGGGATGTCATACTCCTTTCACCGCCAGACTATGTTTCAACTGTACCAACAATATGGATGAGTATGAAGCATGCATCATGGGTCTCAAAGCTTCTATTGACCTAAGAATTAGGTTCTTGAGTGTTTTCGGAGATTCAGCCTTGGTAATAAGTCAAATCAAAGGAGAATGGGACACGAAGCATCCTAATCTCATCCCTTACAAAGAACATGTGCTGACATTGCTACCACACTTTGAAGAAGTCACCTTTGAACATTTTCCACGAGAAGAGAATCAATTAACAGACGCGCTAGCTACTATGTCATCCATGTTCAAGGTCAGATGGGACAACGAAGCTCCTCAGATCACTATTGAGATATTGGATGAACCATCTTACTGCTATGAGATCGATACTGAAGGGGTAACAAACAAACCTTGGTTCCATGAAGTGAAAAGGTATCTCGAAGCTCAAGAATACCCTAAGGGGGAATCTGTCAATGATAAGAAGTTTCTGAGAAGGTTCTCTGCAAAGTTCTTCCTCGGTAATGGAATCCTCTACAAGCGCAACCACGACTCTACTTTACTTTGGTGTGTAGACAAGAATGAAGCGGAAAAGATTATGGTTGATTTAGATGAAGGTACCTTTGGCACCCATTCTAGTGGACTCACCATGTCTAAGAAGATCCTACGGGCAGGATACTATTGGTCCACTATAGAAGCATACTGTTGTCAACATTCACGGACTTGTCACAAATTCCAGATCTATGCTGACAAAGTACATGTGACTCTGATTCCCTTGAATGTATTGACTTCTCCCTGTCCCTTTGCAATGTGGGGCATTGATATGATCGTAGAAATCAGACCTATCACTTCAAATGGGCATCGTTTCATCCTAGTCGCTATTGATTACTTCACAAAGTGGGTTGATGCTTCCTCATTTGCTTCAGTTACCAAGAATGTTGTGGCACAATTCATCAAGCATAACCTTATCTGCCGATATGGCATCCCTGAAAGAATCATTACAGATATTGGTACAAATCTCAACAACACTATGATCACCGAAATCTGTAAGAAATTCAAGATCCAGCATCATAACTCTTCTCCTTACCGGCCAAAGATGAATGGCGTTGTAGAGTCTGCTATTAAGAACATTAAAAAGATCATACAGAAAATGACGGTGACATATAAAGACTGGCATGAGATGTTACCATTTTCTCTTCATGGTTACCGCACCTCAGCACGTAAGTCAACAGGAGAAACACCTTTCTCTATGATGTATGGTATGGAGGTTGTCCTACATATTGAAGTCTAGATCCCTTATTTGAGAATCATGAAGGATGCAAGCTTGAATGAAGATGAATGGATCCAGACCCGACTTGACCAACTGAACCTGATTGACGAAAAAAAGGATCACGGTTGTTTGTCATGGTCAGATGTACCAGAAGCGTATGATTAAGGCTTTTAACAAGAAGGCCAGACATCAGGTATATCAAGTTGATGATCTAGTAATCAAGCGCATCATTCTTCCGCAAGTTGAGCCCAGGGGAAAATGGACTCCCACATATGAAGGGCCATTTGTGATCAAGAACATATTTTCTGGTGGAGCCATGATCTTAACCACTATGGACGGTGACGACCTTCCTCACCCTATGAACGCGAACATAGTTAAAAGATACTACACATTAATAAAGACCCGTTAGGTTGAATGACCTAGGAAAAAATAAAGGCATCTCGACGAACCAAAAGGGTTCGGGCAAAAATTAGGGATAAATACAAAAAAAATATGTATACCCGGCAAGTTGAAAACCTGAAAAGGTGGCTTGGGCAAAAAAGGGTATCCCGGTGGACTAAAAACCCGAAAGGACAGTCCAGGCAAAAGTTAGGGATCTAAAGCGTATAACTATGTCCCTTTGAATCACCTTGCAGCCAAACTTCGGTATCAACTATCAAGCTCAAATGATACCAATCAATTCAGTCAACTTCGGACAAGTAGCAAAGTGATGAGATGCTCAAGGAACTAAGGGCAATAGCAGAGTTGAAACTCAATGGGATTATTACACATAGTTGTTTTCTCTTTGTATACTATTTTTTATAGTTTTCATTTTCACGAAGGCATTCTCCTACTAGAATGTCAGTCTCTTTGTACAAAAAACGCCCGTTATAGGCAAACTTCAAAATCAATACAAATCATTTCTTTGAAAGTACAAAACTTTTCATTTTCATTTCTTCTGTTTTGTTTTACAAAAAAAGTCCAGTGATTATTTTTGACATATGCATTTGAATATGGTTATTATTTACAAATACTTGCATAACAAACAGAAGGACAATGCCAATGACTTTAAGAAATGGGACCAAGTCTAAAAAGCCATTTGTAGTCCCCCACAGTTATGTTCTCCAGCAGGTACAAAGGCAGAAACGGCCTACTGCAAAGTCATTGCTACATCCACAGCATACGTCCTAATGATGTCTATGTCCCTGCAGAGTGAAAACAACCAAAGTTTTGACCTCTTCTTCCCCAAGCAGGAATTACCTCCTCCAGCAAAGTTCCCTCAGAGAACTAAAATCCATGTTCCCCAGCTAAGTTTTTTAATCTCAAATAGTTTATAAAGCCTCACCCCTGGTAGAGTTTATTTCCCTAGTTGCGGAAGTTCATCTCCCAACGGAGTTTATTTCTCTACATTGGTAAGATTTTCCAACAGAGCATCTTCTCCCCAACGGAGCATTATCAAGCAGAAGTACAAGATCCCCGACAGAGTATCTCCAAACGGAAAGAGGAAATCCCCGACAAATCATCTCCATTCATCATCCCCAACAGAAATAAAAGAATCACTTTCCTCATCTACCAAACAGCAGTCCAAGATTCAACTTCCTAGTATTCTCCAGCAAGCATTCGGGGATTTATTTTCCCATAATAGGAAATTTTGCAACAACATTTCATATTCATACATCATGGCATGCGCATACATATTGCATACAACATAATCTCATTTATTTTGAGAACGTCATTACATAATACATTTCATAAATCATGACATTGCTTATGACTAACTCTTTACCTTTCAGGAAAGATCAATCAACAAACATCACAAACTACTTTTATGACCTGACAGTCTTTTCAAAGGTTGCCTCTGACGAAGGGCCATTCCAGCATTTTCTTCAGAAAATCATATTCAAGACCTCTACTGGTTCAGTTTAAATTGACCAATGATTTATTCTGATTCATTTCCATTGAAGATAATTCAAGACCTCTACTGGTTCAGTTCAAATTGACCAATGATTTATTCTGATTCACTTCTGGTGGATACTTTCTCTGGTTCAGTCAAATCGACCCTAAGATTTCTCTGATTCTATTCCAGTTAAAGATAACTCAAAGCCTCTACTGGTTTAGTTTAAATTGACCAATGATTAATTCTGATTCATTTCCAGTGGATACTTTCTCTGGTTCAGTCAAATCGAACCTAATATTTTTCTGATTCTTATCTAGTTGAAGATAATTCAATACCTCTGCTGGTTCAGTTTAGTCGACCAATGATTTATTCTGATTCATTTCCGGTGGATACGTTCTATGGTTCAGTCAAATCGACCCTAATATTTTTCTAATTCTTATCTAGTTAAAGATAACTCAAGACCTCTATTGGTTTAGTTTAAATCGACCAATGATTTATTCTGATTCATTTCCGGTGGGTACTTTCTCTAGTTCAGTCAAATCGACCCTAAGATTTTCTGATTCTTTATCCAGTTAAAGATAATTCAAGACCTTTCTTTGGTTCAGTTAAATCAACACTAAGATTTTTTTATTCTTATCCAGTTAAGAATACTGAAGCCTGGATACGACCAGATAACAGTTCAATGTCTATAATTACTGCGAAGCCTGGAGCCGACCAGATAGCAGTTAATTTCATATTCCCCGATAAGTCACTGTGAAGCTTGGAATACGACCAGATAACAGTCAATCTTATTGTCCTCAGCAAGTCGCTGTGAAGCCTGGATCCTGACCAGATAACAACTCACTTTCGTCTCTCCAATCAAGAGATAACTCCCTAGTAGAGTAATAGACAACTGAAGCTCCTAGACTTTATTCCCCTAAAAAATTCCCCAGAGGACTCCTCCTCAGACAACAGGAACAGGGATCCCCATAAAGAGACATCTTATGAAGTCAGCATCTACTCTGGATGGCATCTTTAATCCCATCTCCGACGACTCTCCGTCATATTCTCCAAATGGCATCTTTAAGCATGCTTCCTACACAATCAACCATCACATCATTGGGTGAAAATTTCTTGGCACTCTAGTGTTCAATCATCTTCCACCTCCAGATCACGAAAGGCGGACAAGCCAATCTAAATCTTCAGGTTTAAGAAGATTGAACAAGGGCAGTTGTTGTACCTCAAAATTTTCCCTCTCATGTTTTTCCAAGATTTTCTCTTGCATGGGTGGTTACAAACATTTTCCTAAAGAAAAGAATTTTTTTTGAATGATGGTTAAGTATCCTTTGATTAGAATCTACAAAGTGCCCTTCGATTGGCATCTGCAAAAGGTCTTTTGATTGGCATGCCATAGGGTCTTTCGATGGGCATCTTAAAAAAGGCAGCTTCGATGGACATCTTAAGTAAGGTTGTCTTTCGTTGGGGCATACAAAGTGTCTTTCGACAGGCATGTCAACCAAGTGATGCTTTGATGGCATATCAATAGGGTGACATTTCGATTGTCCAAGTTAGAGAAAATGAGATCGAAAAGAGAAAAAACTGAGAGGTTTCCAGAAGCTCTGATGATGGGCCACTCGAATTCATGCAGATTGGAGACAAAATCGAAGGAACTCTGATAAGGACAACTCTGAGCCTTTCTAATTCCTGCAGACCATGGTTCAAATGAAGAAGCTCTGATGCTGAGAATATGAGCAATTCGAATCAGGATGTAGAGCCATCGAAGAGAGCAAAACAACACTTCGACCAGTCAATAAGATAATGCTTCGATTGGTCAAGTTCAAAGCCATCGAAGAGAACAAAGCTTGAGACTTAATCGAAGGAGACATGATAACGAAGTTGGTGCAATTTGAATTAGAATTCAGAGCCTTCAAAGGAAACAAATGTTCTGATGAGGGAAGTTTTGGGAAATTAAAATCAGGACTTAGAATCATCACAAGAACAAGGGCTGATCGAAGGGGATCTGAAGAGGGAAACTCTGAATATTTTCAAATTCGAGCAAGGCGCCAAATTGACCTGTCCAGGTTCACTCAGGATTCCAAAATGACATGATATATCTCAAAGTGGAAATATTTTAATGTGTCTGATTCTGTTTTCAAGGCCATGTTTAATGGTTGGTCTTCAATGCCATGATTCTTTCCCCATTTCCTTGTCTGATCCACCATCTATAAATACAAGATATCAAACACAAATTAAAAAAGGGAGAGGAGAGGAAGGAGACTCACACGTAGAGAGACATTTTGCACACGAAGAGATTACACACACCATGTTGCTCAAAAATCCCAAAATCCTCCCAGTCAAAACACCTTTGTAGGTCCCCTCTCCAGGAGTCCACTCCAATTCCCCACCAAACATTTCCATGCTCAGAGCCACCTTCGACTGGTAGGGGTTTGCAGAACTAAAACGACATCTTTATACCATTTAGATATACATTGCAATATTATTGTTGCATGCAAGCTAAAGTGCAGGGATGAGATCGTGCCATCACTAGGGCACGGTCTAAGTTTTTTCCTTCGAATTAAACTTGGGAAGTTCCAGGCCAAACAAACCCAGATTCGAGTTAGAGAGAGATTCGAATTAGGGAGGGATTCGAATCAGGGGGTAAATTCCCCCCTGCGTATCCAACATTTGTTCATTTTGCAGGAACACTGTTTAGGGCTTCGAAGCAGTAGGCTTCGAATTAGGTGACACGGGAATCTTCTGCCATTTCTAAACCCAGATTCAAATCTCAGGATTTTTTGGGCGAAATAACTTCAGATTCCTTCGATTGGAGATGGAATCGAAAGACCCGAGTTCGACACCCAGGTCATACGTTTTTGTTCTTTTTCTAACAAATTCCTTGCAGATCCAATATCCCTGATCGAAGGATGACACATCCAGGTTGAACACCCCAGAGATGCAGTCTCTCAGAAATCTTTAAACCAACCTTTTCACTTGGATCGAAAGGCAGTTTTAGGCCTTTCGATCCAGGCCTACATCCTGCAGATTACTCTTTTCCTTTTTAATTTTTTTTCCATTTAGCTTATCCTTTTCATTACTTTGTTTTTAATCAACAAACAATAAAAATCACAAAAAAAAATAGGATTTAGTTTTTTTTATAAAAGTAATTAGTTTCTAAAATTAATTAATTAATCAACTTTAACCTTTTTCTTTCAAAATAAAAAGTAAACTAGAATTCAGGGCTTACTTTAATTTTAATATTTCTTTTCATAGATATAAAAAAAAACCCACAAAAAGTTTAGTTCATTTTCTAAATATACTTTAGGAAAACTAATTTATTTTTTCTCTTAAATCAAAAATAAACAAAAAAGATTTCTTATTTCCTTAGGTTCTTAGAAGTAGTTTCTAACCTTTTGCGTGTTATTATTTTCTCGCATTTTATATAAATAATGTAACTGGTCATGAGATATAATAGTCTAGGTTTAAAATTACGCATTTTATTTCTTGTACTCTTTTTTTATGTAACTGTCCCAAAGCATTGTAATAGTGTAGGTTTTACGTTTCTGCTTTTATTTTCTGTACTTTACATTTCTTGTACAATATTAATTGTTAGTAACTAGGCGTGCATGATAAGACTGGAAATTAAAATGTTAGCAAACTTAATAATGCAAGATAAATAACCGAACTTAACACACATGCACATATGCACCTCTAGGGTATCCCCACTTCGGTTGCCTTCGGAAAACAGTCACAATTCTCGAAATGTGAGAAGTTTTAGTGACTATCTTCCAGTTTAAAGATCACTAGTACCTCGATGACCCTCTCGATGTTGCCTCGATTTAAAAGTAATCTAGGACTTTAGGGTGGTTACTAAAGCATCTTTCCAAGTTGCCTTCGTGACTGTAAACGTCCCTTCGATTGTCCCTCAAACATCCAACGATGGGGCTACCTACTCACTAATAGTAGGATATCACTGTCTAAAGGATAGGAGGAAAAGAACAAAACTTTTCGAGCATAAAAATAGATAGCTGTTAGAAGTTTTCTCAAAACAACTTTTTTCACCTACACAAAAACATTTCAAAAAAACAATTTTTAAAACATTTGTTTTGTTAACACTCTTGAGGTTTGATACAAGAGTTAAACGCAAAGTAAATCGCTGCACTAAGGTATTTTCAAAAAAAAATCAAACACACAAAGCACAAAGGTATTTTAAAATGAGCAAACCTATAAGAGCCCGTAGAAAACTACAGATGGAAAGGGTGCTAACACCATCCCTTTCCATACTCTACCCCCTTACTCAGAAAATTCTCGAAAAGGTCTTTTTTAGTTCTTTTCACCCTTTCCTTTGTTGGATAAAAGAAAATTAGGTGGAGACTCTTGCTTACCGCACATTTACGAATACAAAACACAAACCAGTATAACAGTCGGTTCTTCCACCGTATCACATGGGGTACTTTGAATTTTGGATGGATCACCACATTAGCAACTAGACCCATTTCGAGAGCATCGACATCAAAAGCATCGTAACCCTCCATAGCCTTCAACCTTTCTTCAAGAGCTTTATATTGGTTGAGTGCTAAGGGATTTTCAGTGACATGTGTTGTACCCCAAAATTTTCCCTCTCAGTTATCAAGAATTTTCTCACAAGGTTTCTTTGACTCAATATTGCATTAGGGTTTGACCAGCTCAAGTCACCTCCTCATGCACTGATGACCAAAATTAGGGTTTAAGTTTTCACAAGGATTTTTGGACTATCAATGCTTCATATGACTTTCAAGGAACATTATGGACCCCCAAGAATACTCATGCCAAGTTTCAAGCCTTGAATCACATTTTTGATCAGTCAATTGGACAGTTGACCTAAAAATCAACTGTATTGGGGAAAAAGTCAACCATGGCCAATTTACAGTAAAACTTCATAATTTTTTATCCACATCAACATCTTAGACTCATATGTATCATTTGATCAAGTTTGGACCATAATTCCTCAAGAAATTTGATCAAATCACCAAAAGGGTAAAATGGTCAAAATTAGGGTTTTGACTGAGAAAGGATAATTTATGATTTTTGACCTAGCAATTGATCAATTTGTTTGAAGCATGATTTCAAGAGTTCAATTATATCATCTAGACCTAATGACATATTTCAAAACATTACAAATCCATTGGATTAACATATGAATTTTGCAGTCAACTGATCAAAAGTTAACTGTATACTGAAAAGTCAAACTTTAACTTTTTGGTCAAAATCAAATGCCAAAAATCATAATTCATCAAAAAATGTCAAAATGTGAAACTTGTTCATCAAGAAATCAAGGATTCAAGTTTTTTATTTGAAAAGTTGAAAAATTTGAACTTCGAAATTTTTCTAAGTATAGAAAATTTCTTATTTTTTCTCAACTTTGAGCCAAATTTTCACCATGATGCAAGATGATTCAAAGGAAACTTCCAAAATGAAAGTTGTAGATCTCCATGAAATATACAACTTTTCTTCATACAATTTCTCCTAAAAATTCTTGGATCTCAAGATATAATTTTTTGAATACATGCTCATGAACCAAAATAACTTAGTGAAATTTTGCCCTAGTTAGGCAGATTTTTGACCTAACTTCATGCCAATTTTTCACATAGTTCCAAGAGTAATCTTCATAATCAATTCAAATATGGGTTGTAGAGCACATTTAAAGCTTTCCAAAATGTCAAATAACTCCTTGAGATCATTCTTGAGTAGGGAGAATCGAAGAGATGAAGTTGGTGATTTATCACTTTGATTTCAAGCCATTTCATGAAGAACAAAAATTCAAATCCTCAAGCATGTTGAACAAATCTTACTTTGCAGACTCCTAACTTGACTTTCACTCCATAATTAAATGTTTTCACGGATGTTGGAAGCTTTAATCCAAACATTAAATGCATTGTACAAGAACAATTCCATTTTAGGCACAAAGGTGCCATTTCCATTTTGATAAAGCACTACTTTTGCAATTTTCCACTCCTTGAGCCTTGCACTTGTTTTCTCTGCACACAAGCAAAGCCAAAACCAAAAGCCAATTTCCTGAAGCCTCTACCAAACCAGACCATGCTTGTACAACACTTAGGGATTTGTCTCCTCACTTTTCTTCAAAAGCAAGTAATAGACCCAAAAGGCTATAACTCAGAAATCTTGAGAAAGCTTGATGTCTAACCTCTTCCATACTAATACACAAGTGTATTGCAACCTAACACGCGAATGCTAAGACTCAGAAACACTCCCAAACACTTTGCCATTGAAAATCTGCCATAGCTTGACAGTTTTGTATTTTACACAGCCATCTCCAAAACCACTCGTGCGTTTTGAGTTTTAACCACCTAAACACTTAATATACTTCATATATAAGTGATCCAGACCCTTGTTCCCTCACTGTAACTCCTCCTCCACCCACCATTTTCAAATATCAAGCTTGCAGGTTGACTTGAGTAGGGAGATTCAAAGACTATCAAGACAAGGTAAGGATTGGAATACACCCAGGGAGGTCCAAGCAAGCTAAACAGATCCTCAGGCCTTCTCAAAACTTGCCCAAACTCCATTCACGTTCTCAACTGAAAGAGGTAAAAAATAAAACTTCTATCTCTTCATACAAGCATCCTTTGGTCCTGATTTGTGAAAGAAAAATGTAGATATCCTTGCACTAAAGCTAACCGTGTTCATAAATATCATTAATATGAACTATGCATAGAGAATTTTGGATTTGAAATTTCTGTAAAAATCAGGTTTCAAATTAGGGCAAGTAAAATTAGCTTTGATCTTTGATTGTTAGTTTGCATAAATTATATGGTTGAACTCGTGGGAAGAAACTCCATAATTGTCATGTTTGGACTTTCCATTTTCATGGAGAAATGAGAGAGATACAGGTGGTCCGGCCATGGCTCAAGGTTGAAGATGAAGTTTCCTCCAGGGGGCATTTTATAATATATATTTATCTTTGTGTTTCTATAAATAGATGTACAGCCACCCCAGTGGTAAGGCAGCGCGCAAAAATGCCATAGGTCACAGGTTCGAGCTTTGGCGTCTGCCTTTTGCAATTTTTTCTCACATTTTGCCATTTTTTGTCCCTTTGCAGCGTGGGCCTCTGAACTTTGGGCTTTGTGTTTTTTTTTCTAACACTCACCTCCTGATTGCTTATGACACCCCTGGCCCAATATATTTTTATTTTCATTTTTATTTTATTAAATATATTTTTCTTAATATTAAAAATCACAAAAAATATAAAAATAATAGATTTGTATTTTGACTCATTTTATTTTATTTTTCTCATGTAAAATATTTTATTTAGTTAAATATATTATCCATTTTTCTTAATTAACTTTGTAAATTTATTTAGGACTAGTTTAATATTTATTTTTATTTATACTCATTAAATATTTATTTTACTATAAAAAAGAGACCAAAATATCTCATAGGGCCATATATTATTTTCAAGATAAAAAAAATACAAAAAAATACTTATTTTTTCTTAAAGAGATTTATTTTATTTTAATCAAATAGAATTAGGATTTATTCAAAAATCTTTTCTAAAAAAATAATTTCTTTTCTTAATTGATTTAAGATTAATCTTGATTTATTTATTAGGTTTAGGTTAAAACCTTTTTCACATAAAGAACCAAACAAAAATCTTCTTTGCATTTACATACCTTTGCATATTTAATTCATTTTTGTATATTATTTATTCCAATATTTGTACATATTCAATTTGGTTGTAATAGACTAATTAGGTTTATATTATTGCAATCCCCATTCATAAATTGTATACCCCTCCCACAAATGTTGTAATAGCGTAGGACATTGAAATTTCGCAATCTATCGCTTTTTTATATAACATGCTAGTAATTAGGGTTTGTATGGTAAGATAAAATCAATCAAATAGAAAACCCTAATTCAAGACAAAATCAAGCATGAAAATGACACACTTGCACACAAAACACCCCTAGGGTTATCCCACTTGGTTGCCTTACAAAAATGGCCATATTACGCGTGTAAGGTGTCTTAGCAAAAACAAACAAATACAAGATCATAGTCCCTCGATGACGTTATTCGAAGTTGCTTTATAAAATGATCTTAGTCCCTCAAAAAATGCCAAGATACCTTGCAACATTTCTAATCATGGCTATACGATGACCCACGCCCGTCCCATATACATCCAAAGATAGGGTTGCTTACTAAATCAATGGTAAGACAACCATATCAAAGGAAAATAAAATGTACAAGATAGACATTTGAGTAGGTAGATTACTTTTAGTTACTTGCTCCATTTCAAAACAAATATCCTTGATATTTTCAAAAACAAACACCTACACATTTCCAAACATCTTATAAACATTGAAAACATTTTCAAAAAGATCAACATCTTTGTATACATTCTTACGAACGAGAATCATTACAAATATTTCCTAAACAATGGCCTCTTTTACAAAATACTTTCAAAACCACACAAAGCATAATTTCAAACAAAAGCAAGTGATATAGCAAGTAACTAAGAGCCCATGGAAAACCATGGATGAAAATGGTGCTAATACCTTCCCTTTTCATAATCTACCCCCCGAACTCAAAAAACAATCTCAAAGGTCTTTCCTGTGCTTTTTCACCTTTCCATTTGGATAAAAGAAAAGTCGGTGGCGACTCTTGCTAACCGCAACATTTGCGATCAAACGCAAAACAATCAAGTCAGTTCTTCCACCGCATCACAGAACTGGCGACTCTGCTGGGGAAAATTCTAAAAGTGGGGTTACCTTAGGGATTAGATCACATTTACTTGCTTACATTGTTTGACTTGTATGCTTTACATTATAGTTCTTTGTTTGGGTTTAAATCCTCTACCCGGATTTGGGATACATTATAGGTAAGTAGCCATATATTGTGGAAACTGTGCAAGGTATACTGACATGGTCTAAGCAATAGCTACGTTAGTGCGACATATTTGTGGGTACCGGTAGCATTTGAGTCAATCAAAGAGAATATAGGGCCTCTGAGTAATGTCATTAAGCACTAATGAACTTCTAGAACCTTTACTTGACCAACTTGGCCTTTAGGATGTAGTGAGATGATCGACTTTGGTGCAGTCCGAAGTTGGTAGATACTCGATACTACACTCATTGAGGTTTGGTTTCTTGGGATGTTTCGGTCGCCACTAAAGAGGCTTGAGCTGAAACAATGACCAAGGAAACAATCCAGTGATATTGAGCTCCTTAGAACCCGGTTACTATTGCTAGGACAGGTTTAAGCCAACTAAACTTCAAGAGGGTACTTACCTATAAAACTCCATGCAAGCCTAAACCTAGGATTTGTTTGCTTTGTTTGTATATGCATACTTGTACATAACATCATGGACGTCATGAACATCATATGCATCCACTAACCATTTCAAGGATTTTTGGATTCATCTTTGTTCTTGTTTTGTAGGATATGGACTCACTTCGCAAGAAAACTATTCAAGTCAACCTTGTGAGAATCCCTCCACAGCTTAAGGAGCTAGCTTCAAGGATTCCTAAAAACTCTCCATTCACCGAGAGACAATGTCGTCTACTCAACTTGGTCACCTCCAACACAGATGAGGACATGATGAAGGTGCTCTTTCAGTTCTTTGATCCTATACACCATTGCTTCACATTTCCCGACTATCAACGTGTGCCTACTTTGGAAGAATTCTCCCAACTCTTAAGGATTCCCATTCTCAATCAACTACCTTTCAACGGTACGGAAAGAGATCCAAAGCCAGAAGAGATTGCTCAAGCTTTACACTTGCACTCATCTGATGTCACAAACCATTGGGAAACAAGGAGTGGTGTCAAAGGTTTCCTGGCAAAGTTCCTGTTTGAGAAAGCCCAAAGTTGTTGGAATTCCTTAGACTTGCAAGCCTTTGAGAAAATTGTGGCTCTCCTCATCTATGGGATGGTTTTGTTTCCAAACCCTGACCAACTCATAGATGTGAATACCGTCAAAATCTTCATATCTTGCAAACCGGTGCCTACATTGCTAAGGGATATCCTACACTCTTTTCACACTCGCACAATGAGGAAAAGAGGTATCCTTATGTGTTGCACTCCTCTCTTGGCAAGACGGTTTATTTCTCATCTTCCCCAATCCGTATTAAAGAATGAGCAAGGTTCAAGGTGGTCACAAAGGTTGATGACGCTCAAACATTCAGACATTCATTGGTGCTCCTGATCCAAGGAGAATGTTATCATTGTCGACCGTTGTGGAGAATTCCCTAATGTCACTTTACTTGGCATTAGGGGAGGAATCACCTAAAACCCTTGCTTAGCCTTAAGACAGTTTGGTTACGCCCGAAGGGATGGCCCGCATGAGATGTTGATTCAAGGTTTGGTATTCGACTATGACAACGACAATCAAGGTCTTCGCCAGAGATTTATCTGAGCTTGGAGGATGCTAAACAAGGTGGATAGAAAGACTTTAGGACACAAGAATTCCATCCCTCTTGAGCCTTACCTCAAATGGGTACGAACTCGTGCTCAGAGTCTTATGATGCCTTACCCCTCCATTCTCCCGGTAGTCATTGAGCCTGTCATGGAGGGAGACGTTCTATACACTATCCTACATCCTGATATGCCCACATATCTTGAAGACCTCCAAAGGGATTATATACAACTCAAAGGAGAGCGAGATACTTTCGAAGCCCAATTCAACGCAAGCGAGAAGAAGGTTTTGGAACTCACTAGGCTACTTCATGAGGAGCAGACTCTGAATGCCTACATTGCACCAAAGAGGATGCGCACTACTTTTCTATCTTAGAGTTTTGTATTATTTTGCCCAAGGGGCATTGATGTGCTCAAACTTTATCTTATTAATATAACGTGTGTTTCCTTTTTGTATAAAACAAATTTGAATCTTTGAAATCCTTGAAAACATTGCATATGCACATATCATTCATCATAACATAAACAAGTCTTTTGCAACAAGTCTCCTCATCTCTCTACTATTTATTTCATTAAGATGAATCTCGAGCAAACTGTGAAAGATCTCCAAGCTCAGAATATGCAGTTTCAATAGTTTATCATGACTCTAGCCAATGGGCAAGAAGAGTTGAAGACTCTGGTGGCTGAAGAGAGGAAGAAGAAAACAAAGAAGGTAACCAGAGTCTTAAACATGGGAAGAAGATTTCATGGGCAGACAAGAATGACTTTGGACTTTGCTACAACATCCGGTGAAGGAGAGGGGAAAGGCAAGGAAACAGTTGTCCCGTCAGAATCAGAAGAGGAAGAAGAAGAAGAAGAAGACTACTCTAAGGAACAATACCCTCTAGCTGACGATAAGTATAAACATCTTGAAGAGAGGTTGAGCACGATGGAAATCCAAAAGGTTCCAGGCTTGGACTTTGAGGAATTGGGTTAAGTGTCGGGGATTGTGATTCCTCTAAAATTCGAAGTGCCTATATTTGCCAAATATGATGGAGTGTCATGCCCTAAAATGCATCTTCGATCATATGTGAGGAAAATTCAACCCCATACCGCTGACAAAGACTTATGGGTACATTTCTTCCAAGACAGTCTGTATGGGACTCAACTCGACTGGTTCTACCAACTAGAAAGGGCTAATGTTCATAATTGGGGAGATCTTGTTATAGCTTTCTACAAGTAATACTATTACAATGTTAATTTGGCGCCTACCCGTACTCAACTCTAGAGTATGGCCATGGTGTCCAATGAAGGTTTCAAGGACTATGCATAAAAATGGAGAGATTTGGCTGGAAGAGTTCAACCCCCTCTGTCTGAGAGATATTTAGTAGACATGTTCTTAGGCACCTTATCTAGTCCCTTCTTAAATCATTTAATCGGAAGTTCATCTGTAGGGATTACTGAACTAATATTGAGCGGAGAGAGGATAGAAGCCGGTATGAAGAATGGAAAGATCCAGAAAGACACATCTTCTTCAATAGCTGTAAGGAAGCCCTTTATCGAAAAGAAAGAGGTGGTTGCCGTATATCGCAAAGAAACCAAGATAGGGCCGAACGCCGACCAATGGTGGGGCCTGTTATGATCCCAAAGCCTACGTCTGATCAGCAAAGAAATAATCAACCAAGGGTAGAAAGGCCATTCAGGCAGTTTACCAAAATCAACATGACTCTGTCTCAAGTATTACCTCATCTATTAAGATCCAACTTGGTGGTGACCTTGAAAGAAGCTCCGAAAAACCCCAATACAACATCCCCTCATTATCATCCCAATACTCGTTGCGCATATCACTCTGAAAGTCCTGGTCACGATACTAATAACTGTTGGGCCTTGAAGAACAAAATACAAGACCTCATTGAAGCAAAAGAAATTGAATTTGATGCGCCTGAAAAGCCAAATGTCATTTCTGCTCCTATGCCCAGACATGGCCATAATACCAATGCCATTGAAGAAGATTTGTTTGTTACCTCAGTTGATGAACTCATGACCCCACTTCCGACTATTAAGATAAACTTGTTGAAAGCCGGTGTGTTCCCTGGATGTAATAAACTTTGCCATCTCTGCTTATCCTCACCAACTGGATGTCCTTTGTTGAAGGCAAGCATTCAGTGCTGATAGATAACAAAGAGATTTTGTTTGAAAAGACTCGTGTTCCACCTATTCCTGTTGATGATGTTTCTATCATTACCATTTCCGCCAAATCTTCCAGGGTCTCCACCAAAATACCCGTTAGAATTACATCAGTTCTGAAAGCAGCTCCTTTAATAATCACAATGCCTGGGCCAGTCCCATATACATCAGACAAAACCATACCATGGAATTATGGAGGGGATGTCTATTACCATGGTATTAAGCAAGACTGGCCAGCCGCCGAAGAGATAAACTCCGAAGAAGAAGATTTTGACATCAGTAATATTGTCGGAACTAGCAAAATTACCCGAAGTGGTAGGATCTTTTCTCCAGAAATTTCTCCCCCAAAAGTAGTTTCTGGACCCGTAATTATCCCTGTGGCTGCTCCAAAGGTTGATCCTACACCCATAATCATCTCTGCAAGTGCTCCTATTGTCGAAGCTGTGACTACCCCTGTAATCATTCTTACTGACACTCCTGTTGCTGAGTTAATCAAGGCTCGAGGAAAAGGTGTTATGGTTGAGCCTGTCCAGACGAAGGCTCAGTCGTTGACTATTCCCGAGACCTCCAAAAAGGAAATGGAGGAGATCTTAAAAATTATAAATAAAAGCGACTACGATGTAGTTGAACAACTGGGGTAAACTCCCTCTAAGATCTCCATGCTGGTATTACTACTGTGTTCCGAGGCGCATGCAAAAGCCTTGGTGAAGTTCCTAAAAACAGCCCATGTACCTCAAGAGACATCTGCTGATCAATTTCAAGACTGCGTGGCTAGCCTAACTACGGATAATGGTTTAGGTTTTTAAGATGATGATCTGACGCCGAGGGGAAGAAAACATAACTAGCCATTGCATGTCTCAGTGGAATGTAGGGGCACCACTCTGGCACATGTTTTGGTGGACACTGGCTCATCTTTGAATGTATTACCCAAAAAAGCTCTTGACAGACTTGACTGTGAAGGGTTGACTTTAAAGCCAAGCAACATAGTAGTAAGGGCTTTTGACGGCTCGAAAAGGATGGTACATGGGGAGGTAGACATTCCCATAAAGGTTGGAACCCAAAGCTTTAATTCAAGTTTTTATGTTATGGACATTCGCGCTTCATACTCCTGCTTGCTAGGCCGACCATGGATCCACAATGATGGTGCTGTTACTTCTATATTACACCAGATGCTGAAATATCTGGTTCAAGGGAAGATTATCACCGTCCATGGAGAGGAAGAATACATGATCAGCCATATCAATTCCTTCAGATATGTGGAATTAAACGGAGAATTCATTGAAACTCCATTTCAACACTTTGAAGAGGTCCCCCAAGAGGTGGCAGTGACCAAGGTTGTTCCCAAGATTACAAGGCCTCTACTCCAGATGTCATCGTTGAAAGATGCTAAAGCAGTGGTGGAAGAAGTTGGGTGCACTATCTGGGGACAACTCCCAGATATCCCATATAAGTCTGACAAGTTTGGCCTAGGTTTCACTTTAAGTGCTCAAAAGGCTATACGTTGTGCCCGTGCTGGAGGGCCATCCTTGAAGATCAGTAACCGTGAGGTCAACGCTGTAGAAGATGGTGAAGATGATTGCAACCGGGAGGATTAGATCTTTCCGACTGTCAATGGAGGGCTCAGCAATTGGGAGGCTAGAGACTTCATCCCAATCACTTTCATCCCTCAGTAATTTATCTTTACATTTTTGTTGGATCTGCAACATTCAAAACAATTCGCACTCTTAAAACCTTGTGTCTTACCCGAGGCACAATGGTCCATTTGTAAGGGTTATTATCTCATTTTTCATATGACATCAATGAATCATGGACGTTTTCGCATTCAAACTTTTGTTCTCATTGTTTTTCTTTTACATTTTACTTTATTTCAAAGATAGCTATACCCTTAACACACACCCACACTCACAATGCAGGTATACATCCATTCTGGATCCCATGGGTAACGTTACTGCTATGGCCTTTTGTGACTCTAAGAATATGATCTACCAAGCCGAAGACGAAGGTGAGGAAGATTGTGAAGTACCAGGGGAACTTTCCAGATTGCTACAACAAGAAGAGAGAACCATTCAGCCTCACGAGGAACTTGTGGATACGGTCAACCTAGGTACCGAAGAAGATAAAAAAGAGGTCAAAGTGGGTGCCAATCTGGGACCCAGTGTCAAGAAGCGGCTGATTCAGTTGTTGCATGATTATGTCGAGGTATTTGCCTGGTCGTATGAAGACATGCCAGGACTTGATGAAGATATTGTGGTACATCGTCTGCCTACAAGAGAGGATTATCCGCCAGTAAAACAAAAGGTTCGTCGAATGAGGCCTGATATGTCAGAAAAGATTAAAGCAGAAGTCATGAAGCAATTCAACGCTGGATTCTTGGCTGTCACCTCTTACCCCCAATGGGTTGCCAATGTCGTTCCCGTGCCCAAAAAAGACGGCAAAGTGCGAATGTGTGTGGACTACTGAGATTTGAATAGGGCAAGCCCTAAGGATAATTTTCCACTCCCCCACATCGATATCCTAGTTGACAATACGGCACAACACAGAGTGTTTTCCTTCATGGATGGATTCTCAGGTTACAACCAAATCAAAATGGAGCCTGAGCACATGGAGAAAACAACATTTGTCACACAGTGGGGCACATTCTACTACAAGGTGATGCCATTCGGACTGAAGAATGCTGGGGAAACCTATCAGCGTGCCATGGTAGCTTTATTTCATGCCATGATACATCACGAAATAGAAGTCTACATGGACGATATGATAGTCAGATCTCAAACAGAAGAAGAGCATCTTGATCACTTATAAAAACTATTTGAGAGATTGAAGAAGTACAAGCTGAGGTTGAATCCAAACAAGTGCACATTCGGGGTACGGTCTGGTAAGCTCCTAGGCTTTATCGTCAGCAACAAAGGTATCGAGGTGAATCCTGCTAAAGTTAAAGCAATACAAGAGATGCTTGCTCCTTGAACTGAAAAGGAAGTCAGAGGATTCTTGGGACGTTTGAACTATATCGCCAGATTCATTTCTCACCTGACAACTACTTATGAGCCAATCTTCAAACTATTGAAGAAAGATCAAGTAGTCAAATGGAATGGTGAGTGCCAAGTTGCTTTTGACAAAATCAAGGAATACTTACAAGAGCCTCCTGTGTTGATGCCACCAGTCAAGGGAAGACCCTTGATCATGTATCTGACTGTTTTAGAAAACTCAATGGGGTGTGTATTGGGGCAGCATGACGAGTCTGGCCGAAATAAGCATGCTATTTACTACCTGAGCAAAAAGTTTATCGACTGTGAAACCAGATATTCACTGCTCGAGAAAACTTGTTACGCTCTGGAATGGGCTGCTCGCCGGCTAAGACAGTATATGCTGACTCATACTACCTTGTTGATATCTAAGATGGATCCAATAAAATACATCTTCGAGAAGCCTGCTCTTTCTAGGAGAATATCAAGATGGCAGATGATCCTAACAGAATATGACATACAGTATACTACCCAGAAAGCTATAAAGGGCAGTGTACTAGCTGATCACCTTGCTCACCAAGCTGTAGAAGACTACCAGTCCTTGAAGTTCGAGTTTCCGGATGAAGACATCATGACATTAAACAACTGTGAAGAATTCAGGCCATGTGGCGGACCTGAACAAGGATCCCGATGGACCCTGTTCTTTGATGGAGCATCCAATGCGCTTAGAAATGGTATCAGTGTTGTACTCATATCCTAGGAAGGGTGTCATACTCCCTTTACTGCCAGACTTTGCTTCAATTGTACAAACAACATGGCGGAATACGAAGCGTGCAACTTCGGTCTCAGAGCTGCCATAGACTTGGAAATCAAATCCTTGGATGTGTTTGGAGATTCAGCTTTGGTCATCAGTCAGATCAAAGGGGAATGGGACACCAAACACCCAAACCTTATCCCTTACAAAGAACATGTTTTGACATTGCTACCACATATGAGAAGATTACCTTCGAGCATTTCCCGCAAGAAGAAAATCAGCTAGCAGACGCTCTAGCCACAATGTCATCTATGTTTAAACTTAATTTGGATAACGAAGCTCCCCAGATCACCGTTGAACGAATGGATGAACTAGCACATTGTCACGAGATTAATACTGAAGAAGTAATGGACCAACCTTGGTTTCACGAAGTCAAGAGGTATCTCTAGACTCAAGAATATCCAGAAGGAGCTTCAATCAATGATAAGAAGTTCTTAAGGAGATTCTCTGCTAAATTATTCCTTAGTAATGGCATCCTGTATAAACGCAATCATGACTCTGTATTACTTTGGTGTGTAGATAAGGTTGAAGCTGAAAAGATCATGGCTGAAATGCACGAAGGCATTTTTGGTACCCATTCTAGTGGGCATACGATGGCAAAGAAAATCCTACGGGTAGGCTATTACTGGTCTACCATGGAAGCAAATTGCTATCAACACTCTTGAACCTGCCATAAATGGCAGATTTATGCAGATAAGGTGCACGTACCTCCGATTCCTCTGAATGTCTTGACGGCTCCTTGGCCATTTGCTATGTGGGGAATAGATATGATTGGGGAAATCAAGTCTACCGCCTCCAATGGACACAGCTTCATCCTAGTGGCCATTGACTATTTTACAAAGTGGGTGGAGGCAGCTTCCTTCGCTTCCGTCACCAAGAATGTTGTTGTCTGTTTCATCAAGCAAAATCTCATTTGCCGGTACAGTATCCCCGAAAGGATCATCACTGAAAACGGTACAAATCTCCACAACACTATGATCACCACCTTGTGCGAGAAATTCAAGATTCAGCATCACAATTCTTCTCCCTATCGGCCAAAGATGAATGGTGTTGTCGAAGCTGCAAATAAGAACATTAAAAAGATCATACAGAAAATGACAGTCATATACAAAGACTGGCATGAGATGTTACCATTCGCTCTCCACGGATATTGTACCACGGCTCGTACATCAACCGGGGAAACACCCTATTATTTGGTTTATGGCATGGAAGTTGTCTTGCCTATTGAGGTTCAGATCCCCTCTCTGAGGATTATGAAGGATGCAGGGTTGAACGAAGACGATTGGATCCAGACTCGACTTGATCAACTGAACTTGATCGATGAAAAGAGACTTGCTGTTGTTTTCCATGGTCAAATGTATCAAAAAAGGATGATCAAGGTTTTCAACAAGAAGGTTAGATGCCAAGTGTATCAAGTTGGAGATCTAGTGATCAAACGCATCATCTTTCCACAAGGTGATCCCAGGGGCAAATGGACTCCTACCTATGAAGGACCATTTGTAATCAAAAACATATTCTTCGGTGGGGCAATGATCTTGACCACCATGGATGGCGACGACCTGCCACACCCTATGAACGCGGATATAGTCAAAAGATACTACGCATAATAGACCCACTAGGTTGACACACCTAGGCAAAATAAAGGCATCCCGGCGAACCAAAAAGGTTCGGGCAAAAATTAGGGATAAAACAAAAAATATGTACACCCGGCAAGTTGAAAACCCAAAAGGGCGACTTGGGCAAAAAAAGGTTTCCCGGTGGACTAAAAACCCGAAAGGGCGGTCCAGGCAAAAGTTAGGGAATAAAAGCGTATGACTATCTCCCGTTGGATCACTTTACGGATAACCTTTGGCTTCCACTGACCAATTCAATCATCTTCGGACGAGGCAGCAAATAGACAAGACGCTCGGAGATACGAATAGTAGAATAGAAACCCCATGGGATTTTTTGTACACATAGATATCTTTTCTTTGTATCAAAATTTTCATTTTTTACGACAACATTCTCTTACTAGAATGTTTGTCTCCTTGTACAAAAAATACTTATTCAAAGTCAATACAAAATATTCCTTTTAAAGTGCAAAAAACTATTTGTCTTTTCTTTACGCTTGTTTTGTCTACAAAAACATCCAATGATTCATTGTTGAGCATATGCATTTGAACATAATCACTGTTTACAAATAAACAAAATGAAAAGAGACAATTACTGATAGGTTGAAAGAATAGGAAAATATCTCTAAGTTATTCCATAAGTAAACCCCAACAGTACGTCATTTAAATCCTCAGCAGAATGAAGTTTCAAATTATGAATCCCCAGTAGAATTCGTCAAAATTCTCAGGATTCCCCGGTAGGATTTTACAAGCAGTATACGGTATTTCCCTTACAACAGAATTTATTTCTCTAAACAGAAATTTATCAACACTTAGACTTCACAACATGAAGACTTATACGCCATATCCTCAGCAACAGTCAGGGATTTATTTTCCCCAGTCCAACAGTAGTGCAGCAAACTATCTCATATACGCATGCACTGCATCCATATATCATAAACATTGATAACACGAATGCATTATACTATGCATTTCATACAACATAAACATTATGTTTTAGCTGACATTTTACCCTTTTCAGGATAAGGTTAATAGCTACCATTAACAAATATTCAAAGTCTTTTGATACAGTAGAGATACGCTCCAGACATGGATGCCATTCTGATACTCATTCAGATCCAACCCTCAGATACAGTTTAGATGCGCTCCAGATACGGATGCCATTCTGATACTCATTCAGATTCAACCCTCAGATACAGTTCAGATACGCTCCAGATATGGATGCCATCCTGATACTCATTCAGATTCAACCCTCAGATACAGTTCAGATACACTCCGGATACGTATGCCATCCTGATACTCATTTAGATTCAACCCTCAGATACAGTTCATATACGCTCCAGATACGGATGCCATTCTGATACTCATTCAGATTCAACCCTCAGATACAGTTCAGATACGCTCCAGATACGGATTCCATCCTGATACTCATTCAGATTCAACTCTCAGATACAGTTCAGATACGCTCTAGACACGGATGTCGTTCTGATACTCATTCAAGATTCAACTTTCGGATACAGTTCAGATACGCTCCTATGATACGGCGGGAGAACTGACTTGAGGGTTTTGTGTTTTATCGCAAATGTTGCGGTTTAGCAAGAGTCTCCACCGACTTTTATTTTATCCAAAAAGAAAGGTGAAAAAGCACATGAAATACCTTTGAGATGTTTTCTCGAGTTCGGGGGGTAGATAATGAAAAGGGAAGGTATTATCACCCTTTTCATCCATGGTTTTCCATGGGCTCTTAGTTACTTGCTAGATCACTTGCTTTTGTTTGAAATTGTGCTTTGTGTGGTTTTTGAAAGTATTTTGTAAAAGAGGCCATTTGTTTAGGCAATCTTTGTAATGATTCTTGTTCGTAAGAATGTATACAAAGATGTTTGTCTTTTTGAAAATGTTTTCAATATTTGTAAGATGTTTTTGAAATGTGTGTGTGTTTGTTTTGAAAATAGCAAGGATAGTTGTTTTGAAATAGAGCAAGTAACTAGAAGTAATCTACCTACTCAAATGTCTTTCTTGCGCATTTTCTATTCCTTTGACATTGTTGTCTTACCATTGATTTGGTAAGCAACCCTATCTTTGGATGTAAACGGGACGGGCGTGGGTCATCGTATAACCATGATTAGCAATGTTTTCCAAGTATCTTAGCATTTTGAGGGACCAAGATCATTTTTGTAAGGCAACCTTGAATATCGTCATCGAGGGACTATGATCTTATATTTGTTTTGTTTTGCCAAGATACTTCGCATGCGTAACATGGCTATTTTTATATATAAGGCAACCAAGTGGAGAAACCCTAAGGATGCTTGTGTGAAAGTGTGTCATTTTCATACTTTGATTTTATCTTGTATTTAGGATTTTCTATTTTGCTTTGTTTTGATCTTACCATACAAACCCTAATTACTAATCATGGCATGTAAAGCGGTAAATTGCGTAATGTAAATATTACTAAGCTATTACAACAATTTTATGGGAGGGGGGAATACAAACTTGAATGGGGATTTGCAAGAATGTAAACCTAAATAAATTATTACAACCAAATCGAATTTGTATGAATATTAGAATAAATAATATACAATATTTAAATATGCAATAATATGTACATGTAGGAAAAAGATTTTGTTTTTATTTTTTATGTGAAAAAGAAATTTTAACCTAAAACCTAAAAAAATAAGGAAAAGAGATCAATTCTTAAAAAAAGGGGTAACCCTAATTTCTATTTTTTTGAAAGAAAATAAAGCTCTTGTATATATTATTATTGTGTATTTTGTATCTAAAGATAATAAATAATATTGAATAAAAATATAAAGTTTTTTTATATATATGCAAAAAATAAATATATATAAAAATGCAATATTATCAAATTTATATTTTTTAGGATTTTTATGTATTAAAGAAAGTATTAATAAACAAAATGAAAACAAAAACAATAAATAAATAAAAATGTATGGAAAATAATGGGCCAGGGGGTGTAGCAAGCAAACTGGTGACAGTATGTTTAGCAAAAAAATCTATGACCCAACGTGGAGGCCCATCCTGCAAAAAGACAACAAAACTAAAAATGGAAAAAATGTGAGAAGCAAAAGGTGGCACCAGGGTTCGAACCCAGGACATGGGTCTCACCAGCGCGCTACCTTGCCACTGGGGTGGCTATACATCCGTTGATTTAAGTAAAACGAAAATAACATAACATGAACAAGGTCCTTGCCCTGTACTTCATCTTCTTCCCCAAGCTGGCCAGATGTCCTGTAACTCTCTCATTCTTCCATAAAAATGAAAACTCATAACATGAAAGTTACAGCATTTTGTCTCACGATCTTAACCATATAAATCATGTAAGCTAACAATCAAAGATCAAAAAGAATTTTAAAAGCCCCAAATTTAAACCTAAATTTTTCAGAAACTTCAAGTTCTAAATTCTCTTGACTCAGGCCAAATAAATGCAAGATAAATGTATGTACAACTTTGTTGCAATGAGGACTACATTGTTTATTCATAAATTGTGGCTAATGGTTGCATGTATAAAGAGATAGAAGTTGATATTTTTACCTCTTTCAGTTGAAATCGTGGATGGAGTTGGAGTGATTTTTATGGAGGCCTGATGATTGCTTGAGCTTGCTTGAACCTCCCTGAGTGTGTTCCAACCCTTGCCTTGCTTTGAAAGTGGCTGAAACTCTCTGACCAAGTAAACCTGCAAGCTTTGAAAGAAAAAATGGCAGTAATAGAGAAGGGGTTACAGTACAGGAATGAGGGTCTGGATCAGTTAGATATCAAGTAGGTAAGGTGTTTTGATGATCAAGACTTGAAACTCACGAGCCAAATGAGAGATTGGTATGCTTATGCAAAAAATGTAAGTCTTGACAGTTTTCTGGTGTTTTTGAGTTTGGGAGTGTTTCAGGCTTCAAGTAATCGTGTCTTGTGTTGTATTGTGTGTTGTATATTAGTATGGAGAAGGTCCTAAGTCAACTCTTCCATAGATTTTCAAGTTATAGGCTTTTGGCAAACTTTCTTGCTTTTGAAGCAAAGTGAAAAGACAAGGCTTAACATGCTTGTACTGGCTTGCTTAGGGTTGGTATATACTTGTACAATTTGTTTTAGGCCTGTAAGACTTATATGTGCAATGGAGACAGGTTCAATGCTCAAGAATTGGAAAGTGGCAAAAGTTGAGCTTTTTCAAAATGGCAATGGTCACTTAATGCCATTTATGGAATTACAACTTGGGTAATGGCTCTAAGGCTTGGATCAAAGCTTTGTCAACTGAGTAAGCATTAAATTAAGTATTAAGGAACAAGTTTGGGACCTGTAAAGCATGGATTAGGCAGCATAGGTACTGATTGGAACTTTGTTCTTCATGAAATGGCTTGAACCAAAAGTGAGAAATTGCCAACTTCACCTCTTCGATTCTCCCTACTCAAAAATGATCTTGAGGAGTTCTTAGACATTTTGGAAAGCTTGCAATGTTCTCTATAACTCATATTTGAAATTAATTTCAAGATACCTCTTGGAAATAGGTGAAAATTTCCATGAAGTTGGGTCCAAAACCTGCCTAAATTAGGGCAAAATTTCACTAAGTTACTTAGTTCATGAGCATGTATTCATAAATTTATATCTTGAGATCCAAGCATATTTATGGAAAATTGTGTGAAGAAAAGTTGTAGATTTCATGGAGTTCTACAACTTTCATGTTGGGAACTTTCTTTGAATCATTATGCATCATGGTGAAAAAATGGCCTAAAGTTGAGAAAAAATAAGAAATTTACTATACTTAGAAAATTTTCTAAGTTAAGAAAATTTTCAAATTTAAACCCTAATCTTCAAACTTGGATTTCTTGATGAACAAGTTTCACCTTTTGACATGTTTTGATGAATTGTGACCCTTGGCACTTGATTTTGACCAAAAAGTTAAAGTTTGACTTTTCAGTATACAGTTGACTTTTGATCAGTTGACTACAAATTTCATCTGTCAATCCAATGAAATTGCAATGTTTTGAGCCATGCTATTAGGTCAAGATGATGCAATTGAATCCTTTAAATCATGATTCAAATCAATTTTTCATTTTCTAGGTAAAAAATCAAAAATTGCCCTTCCTCGGTCAAAACCCTAATTTTGACCATTTTGCCCTTTTGATGATTTGATCAAATTTCTTGAGGAATTGTGATCCAAACTTGACCAAATGATACATATAAGTTTAAAATGTTGATGTGGATCAAAAATTATGAAGTTTGACTGTAAATTGGCCATGGTTGACTTTTTCCCAATACAACTAATTTTTAGGTCAATTGTCCAATTGACTAATCAAAAATGTGGTTCAAGGCTTGAAACTTGTCATGAGCAATCTTAGAGATCCATAATTATGTTTGAAAGTAACATGAAGCATTTATAGTCTAAAAATCATTGTGCAATATCAAACCCTAATTTTGGGTCATCAGTGCATGATGAAATGTCTTGAGCTGCCAAACCTTAATCCAGTCTTGAGTCAAAGAAATCTTGTGAGAAAAGTCTTGGTAAATGAGAGGGAAAATTTTGGGGTACAACAGCTGCCCCTGTTCAATCTTCTTAAACCTGAAGAGTTATATTGGTGAGCTTTGTCATTCGTGACTCGAAGGTGAAAGAAGATTGGACACTAGAGTGCCCAGAAATTTGCACTCGGCGATGTGCAGTTGAGAGAATGGGCTTAAAGATTCCATTTAGAGAAGTGATAGAATCTTGTTGGAGATGGGCTTGTAGATGCCATCCAAAAATGTTTGTTGAATTGTAAGTTGTAAGCTGAAAGAATGAGTATCATAATGGCATTCGTGTCTGGCGCGTATCCATACTGTATCTGAATTTTGAATTTGTATGAGCATCAGAATGGCATCCGTGTCTGGAGCGTATCCGTACTATATCTGAATTCTGAATCTGTATGAGCATCAGAATGGCATCCGTGTCTGGAGCGTATTCGTACTGTATCTGAACTTGAAATCTGAATGAGTATCAGAATGGCATCCGTGTCTAGAGTGTATATGTATTGTATCTGAATTCTGAATCTGTATGAGCATCAGAATGGCATCCGTGTATGGAGCGTATTTGTACTGTATCTGAACTTGAATATCTGAATGAGTATCAGAATGGCATCTGTGTCTGGAGTGTATCCGTACTGTTCTGAATGGGTATCAGAATGGCTTCCGTGTCTGGAGCGTATCCGTACTGTATATGAACTTGAATATCTGAATGAGTATCAGAATGGCGTCCATGTCTGGAGCGTATCTGTACTGTATCTGAACTTGAATATTGTTAATGATAGCTACTTAATCTTATCCTGAAAAGAGTAAAATGTTAGTTGGAACACAAAATTATGTTGCATGAAATGTATGACGCAATATATGTGTTTTATCAATGTTTATGATATATGGATGTAATGTATGCACATGTAAGTTGATTTGCTGAATTGTTGTTTGATTGAGGAAAATAAATTCCTGAATGTTGATGAGGATATGTTGAATTTCCAACGTCTCGAGACTGAAGTACTGATGAACTCTTGCTTAGAGAAGTAAATTCTTTTGTTAGGACAATCTCATGTATTGCTTTGCAAGATCTGCTTGGGGAATCCAGAGAATTTTGACGATTTCTACTGGGGATTAATAATTTGAAATTTGTTCCGCTGGGGATTTAAATGACGCACTGTGGGGATTGCTTATGGAATAGCCTAGAGACGTTTCCCTACCCTTTCAACCTATCAGTAATTGTCTTTCTCATTTTGTTTATTTGTAAACAGTAATTATGTTCAAATGCATATGTTCATTAATGAATCATTGGACGTTTTTGCAAATAAAACACAATTGTAAAGAAAAAAGACAAATAGTTTTCTGTACTTTCAAAGAGATATCTTTGTATTTAACTTTGAATAAGTATTTTGTACAAAGGAGACAGGTATCCTAGTAAGAGGATGGTGCCATAAAAGTAAGAAAATTTTATACAAAGAAAGATAGTTATGTGTGATAATCTCATGGGGTTCCCATTCTGCTATAGCCTTCGTATCTCCGAATATCTTGTCTATTTGTTGCTTTGTCCGAAGATGATTGAATTGCTTAGAAACTCTGAACTTTGTTAGTGGAAGTCAGGTGTCGTCCGCAAAGTGATCTGACGGGACAGAGTCATACGCTTTAATTCCCTAACTTTTGCTTGGGCCTCCTTTTCGAGTTTTCGGTCCATCGGGAAACCCTTTTTTGCCCAAGTCGCCCTTTCGGGTTTTCAACTTGCCGGGTGTACAGATTTCTTTTTATTTTATCTATAATTTTTTCCAGAACCTTTTTGGTTCGCCGGGATGCCCTTTTTTGCCTATATGTGTTAACCTAGCGGGTCTCTTATGCGTAGTATCTTTTGACTATGTCTGCGTTTGCAGGGTGTGGCTGGTCGTTGCCGTCCATGGTGGTCAAGATCATTGCCCCACTAGAGAAGATGTTCTGGATTACAAATGGTCCTTCGTAGGTAGGAGTCCATTTGCCCCTGGGATCACTTTGTGGTAAGATAATGCGTTTGATCGCTAGATCTCCAACTTGATATACTTGGCGTCTGACTTTTTTGTTGAAAGCCTTGATCATCCGTTTTTAATACATCTGACCATGGCAAACAGCAGTAAGTCTTTTTTCATCAATTAAGTTCAATTGATCAAGTCGAGTCTGGATCCAATCGTCCTCACTTAAACCTGCATCCCTCATAATCCTCAAAGAGGGGATCTGAACCTCAATAGGCAAGACAGCCTCCATGCCATAAACCAAAGAATAGGGTGTTGCCCCAGTTGATGTGCGAGTCGTGGTATGATACCCGTGGAGAGCAAATGATAGCATCTCATGCCAGTCCTTGTAGGTGACTGTCATTTTCTGTATGATCTTTTTAATGTTTTTATTTGCAGCTTCGATGGCACCATTCATCTTCAGCCGATAGGGGGACGAATTGTGATGCTGAATCTTGAACTGTTCACACAAGGCGGTGATCATAGTATTGTTAAGATTTGTACCATTGTTAGTGATGATCCTATATGGGATACCGTACCGGAAAATGAGATTTTTCTTGATGAAGCGGGAAACAACATTCTTAGTAACGGATGTGAAGGAAGCTGCTTCGACCCACTTTGTAAAATAGTCAATGGCCACTAGAATGAAGCGGTGTCCATTGGAGGTTGTAGGCTTGATCTCTCCAATCATATTGATTCCCCACATAGCAAAGGGCCAAGGAGCCGTTAAGACATTCAGAGGAACCGAAGGTACGTGCACCTTGTTCGCATAAATTTGACACTTATGACAGGTCCGAGAGTGTTGATAGCAGTCTGCTTCCATGGTAGACCAATAATAGCCTGCCCGTAGGATTTTCTTTGCCATCGTATGCCCACTGGAGTGAGTTCCAAAAGTACCTTCATGTAATTCAGCCATGATCTTTTCATCCTCAATCTTATCCACACACCGGAGCAGAATGGAGTCATGATTGCGTTTGTATAGGATGCCATTACTCAGGAAGAACTTAGCAGAGAATCTCCTTAAGAACTTTTTATCATTGATTGAAGCTCCTTCTGGATATTCTTGAGCCTCGAGATACCTCTTGACTTCATGAAACCAAGGCTGGTCCACTACCTCTTCAATATTAATCTCGTGACAGTGTGTTGGTTCATCCATTCGTTCGATGGTGATCTGGGGAGCCTCGTTATCCAAATTAAGTTTAAACATAGATGACATTGTGGCTAGGGCATCTGCTAGCTGATTTTCTTCTCGCGGGAAATGCTCGAAGGTAATATTCTCAAAATGTGGTAGTGTTGTACCCCAAAATTTGCCCTCCCTTTTCATCAATATTTTCTCACCACAAGACCTTTGGAGCTCAAGATCAAGTTAGGGTTTTCTCTGCTCAAGACTCCTCCTTGCACTGTTGACCCAAATTAGGGTTTGTGTTTGCACAAAGATGTTTTGACCTAAAAGGCTCAAAGTGACTTTCATGCTTCATGTTGGACTCACAAGTTTATCCATACCAAGTTTCAAGCCTTGATTCCAATCTTTGCCCAATCAATTGGACAGTTGACCTAGAAATCACCTATATTGGGGAGAAAGTCAACTGTGGTCAATTGACAGTCAAACCTCATGAAATTTGACCCACATCAACATATTGAACTCATATGGACCATTTGATCAAGTTTGGATCACAATTCCACAAGAAATTTGATCAGATCACCAAAAGGGCAAAATGGTCATTTTTAGGGTTTTGACTGCACAAAGGCAATTTTTGACTATTTGACCTAGCCAATGGCAAACCAAGCTCACATATGGACTCAAGGACTCAATGACATGGTCTTGACACATTCAACAAATTCAAAAGATCCCAATTTCACAAGATTGACAGATGAATTTTCCAGTCAACTGAGCCAAAATTGACTGTATACTGAAAAGTCAAACTTTGACTTTTTGGTCAAAATCAAGTGTCAAGATTCATTTTTCATCAAAAAATTCCAAATTGTGAAACTTGTTCATCAAGAAACCAAAAATCACAAATTAGGGTTTGAAATGAAGAAATTTCATAACTTAGAATTTTTCTAAGTTATGAAAATTCCTAATTTTTTCCTAACTCTGTCCCATTTTTTCATCAAGATACATTTGGATTCAAACAAAACTCAAAACATGAAAGTTATGGTCCATTGCAAAATCTACAACTTTGATTCACAAAGTTTCCTCAAAAGAAGCTTGTAGCTCAAGTTACAATTTTTGGAATAGGGGTGCAAAACATTCTTAACTTAGAAATTTTTTTGACTTATTTTAGGCAGGATTTTTGCCTAACTTCATGGACATTTTTCACATGCTTCCACTTGGAATTTCAACTTTCATTACAAATATGGATTGTATTACACATTACAAGCTTTCCAAAATGTCCAAGAACTTCTCAAACACCCTTGTGGTTAGGGAGAATCGAATTTGTCAATATGGGCAAAAGTCACTTTGTTCATGAGCCATTTCCATGTTCATAACTTTGCATTTTTGAACTCAGCATGTTTCAAGCTAGTTACAGGCCTCTAATCCTTTTCTTAATCAATAATTAAATGCCAATCCATTGTGCCAAGATGTTATTTTATGCATTTGGTCATTACATGGAAGTTTAATCCATTTTTGGAAAAAAGCAAGTTAGCCATTTTTGAAAAGGTGAACTTTATGTCAAACACAAATCTAAGAAGTACAAAGCATATCTTCTAGGCACAAGTTATTGAACTAATCCCACTGATCAAGGAGAGATTATGCAGCATGCTTGAGGGACCTGCCTTGCCCTACATTCCAACTTGACAACTTTTGCTTACATAGGAAGAAACTTTGCATTTTGAAACACATCTCTCATTTCTGCAAACACAAGCCTAAGCAAACATTGTGAACACATTCCATACTCCTCAACTGACCTGAAACACGAGCCAACTACCTTCAATACCTCCCTAAACATCAAAACACCATTTTGCTGCACAAAACAGGGCATCCCTGCAGATTGAGTTGCACAACTCAGTTTGCTCGTGCATTTTGGCCAAAGCTGGTTCATACACACTCCATAACATCCATACAAACTACCCCAAGCCCTAGCTTCAGACTGTAACACCTCTAACCAACTTCACCATTTTCACTTTTTCTGTTTTGCAGGTTGACTTCTATAGCTTGATTCAGCAAGATTCAAAGCAAGCTAAGCATAGAGGAAGCATCCCTGAACCTCAAGCAAGTTGTACAAGTCCTCACATTGCACTGAAAGTACCTCCATTGTCATACACGATTCAAGCTGAACAGGTAAGTTCTTGAACTTCTATCTCTCTATCCAAGCATATTTAGGCTTAGGTTTGTGAAAAAGTTATGTCCTACTCATGGCCCTGAAGCTACCTGTATTCTCACTTTTCATTTATATTGTGTGTGTTAAGAGAATTTGGAACCTGAACATTAGAAAAAACTTAGGTCAAGAATTGGGGGAGAGGAAATTCTCTCTCATTTCTGAGAGTTAGATCAAGTTCTTGGTATGTATGGATTCGTGGTTTGATGCTTGACATTTTTTGTGTTATAAGTTTGTGCTAAAAATCAAAGAATCAGGATATTTGAATAAGGTGGGAAAGGCGCGCGTTTTTGACAAAATTGTTGCTGGAGGTTGAAGAAGCTTGCTTTGGGTTGGGCCTGACTTGTTCTTTCTTTTTGCACCTTCATTTTTCACACACACCCCCCTGGCCCATTGCATGATATATTTGTCATTTTTTATTTTTTCCTTTTGATTTGGATTCTATATTTTTATCCAAACATGAAAAAACATTAAAAATATTTTTCTCACATTTTTTGCATTTTATTTGGTATTTATTTTGTTTCATTTAGTTTATATGTAAATAAATAAATACCTCTTTTATTCAAAATACAAAAATAATCCAAAATACATTTTATTTTTCTGATTTTATTTTATTTTACCTTTTGAAAACATTTTATAAAAAATATACTTTTTTGTAAATATTAAATATTTTATTTTTGTACATATTTAATATATTTAGTAAATAATATAAATACATATATATTTATTAGAATATTTAGGGAAAAATACAAAAATAATACATTTTTATTTTTTATTAATATTTGACCTCAAAAATACTTCTTTTTTACAATATACTTTCTTTTATTTATTGTTTGTACATAATTAATAAATATTGTATATATTAAATAATAAATACATTTTATTTAGCAAATTAGGGTTTCACCCTAAAAAACATAAAAATACCCAAAAATTATCTTTTTTATTTTTGTTTATTTGTCACATAAAAATACCTTTTAAAAACCATTTTTTGCATCTTGCATATTTATTTTATTTTATTATTGTGCAATTAAATACCTTGTAAATTCCATTTGGATTGTAATAGCTTAGATTTAAATTTCTTACTAAATATCCCCATTTGAACATTTGTACCCCCCATCCCATATTTGTGTTGTAATAATTTAGGACCTTTAAATTCCGCATTTAAAAGCTTTCTAAATATGCCATGATAGACTTAGGATTTGTATGCAAAAATCAAATAACGAATAGCTTGACCTAATTCTAAGATAAAAGCATGAAAATGGACAACACTAATCACACTTGCACCCCTAGGGTACTCCACTTGTTGCCTTCAATAATGGGCCATGTTGCATGTTAGGTGTCTTTGGCAAAACAAAACAATATTCAAATGATCATAGTCCCTCGATGACGCTTTTGAAAGTTGCCTAAACATGATCAAGTCCCTTAAAGGAAAATTTTCCCAAAGACACTTGGCACCATTGCAGTCATGGTCTAAACGATGACCCGCGCCCGTCCCGTTCACATCCTAACACAAGATTGTCCACCAAATACAATGGTGGAACAAAATTGTTAAAAGGGTTAAAACATAGCAAAGATCTTTGAGTAATTTAGGAGTAGACAACTCTTGGTTACTTGCCAACTTGCAAAACAAAAACACTTGCCTATTTTTCAAAACCACACATCACAACACACTTTCAAAACAAAAAAACATTGAAAAATTTCCAAAAGATAGTACACCTTTGTATACATCCCAACATGGATCATTACAAAGGTTTCCACCACATTGGCCTCTTTTCAAAACATTTTCAAACACACACACAAAGCACCATTTCAAACAATTGAAAGCACCATTTCAAACAATTGAAAATCAAGGCAAGTTGATCTAAGCAAGTAACTAAGAGCCCATGGATAACCATGGATAGAAAGGGTGCTAATACCTTCCCTTTCTATAATCTACTCCCCGAACCGAAGAAAACATCTCAAAGGTTTTTGCTGTGCTTTTTAACCTTTCCTTAGGATAAAATAAAAAGTCGGTGGCGACTCTTGCTCAACCGAAACATTTGCGAAAACAAATGAAAAACCCAAGTCAGTTCTCCCACCGTATCACAGAACTGGCGACTCTGCTGGGGAGAATTTTAAAGTGGAGTAACCTTAGGGCTTAGATCAACCTCTTGCATGACTAATTGTTTGCTTTGATTGCTTTACATCTTGGTTCTCTTGTTTGGGCTTGAAATCCTACACCCGAATTTGGGGAAAACATTCATAGATAGCAATACGTTGTGGAAACTGTGCGGGGTATACCGACACAGTTGAAGCAATAGCTATATTAGTGCGACATATTTGTGAGTACCGGTAACCCTTGAGTTCAATCAAGGAGAGTACGGGGCCGCTGAGTGATGTCACTAAGCACTAATGACCTAGAACCTTACTTGACCATCTTGGCCTTTCATTAGGGGTAGTGAGATGACCGGCTTTGGTGCAGTCTGAAGTTGGTAGATACTCGATACTACACTCATTGAGGGTTGTTTTCTTGGAATATTTTGGTCGCTAGTTAAGTGGCTAAACCAAAACAATGAACATGGAAAACAATCCAATGATATTGAGCTCCTTAGAACCCGGTTACTATTTATAGGACAGGTTTTTTAAGCCAACTACACTCAAGAGGGTACTTACCTATGAAACCCCATGCAAGCCTGAAACTAGGGTTTTGTGTGATTTTCTTGTACATATGTTTGTGTATACATCATGAGCATCATAAAGCATCATATGCATCCACTAACCATTTCAAGGGTTTAGAACTTCATCTTTGTTCTTGTTTTGTAGGTCATGGAAATTCTTCGCAGGAAAACTATCCAAGTCAACCTTGTGAGAATCCCTCCTCAACTCAAGGAGCTCACATCCAGAATTCCAGAAATCTCTCCCGTCAGTGAAAGACATGGTAGACTGCTCAGCCTAGTCAGCACCAACATTGAAGAGGACATGGTAAAGGTGTTGTTCCAGTTCTTTGACCCCCTTCACCACTGTTTCACTTTCCCCGACTACCAATTGGTGCCCACTTTGGAGGAATTTTCTCAACTCCTGAGAATTCCTATTCTTAATCAACTACCCTACAACGGTACGGAAAAAGAACCAAAGCCTGAAGATGTTGCTCAAGCACTACACTTGCAACCATCTGACGTCAAGGGGAATTGGGAAACTAGAAGCGGTGTCAAAGGCTTCTTGGCAAAATTCTTGTTTGAGAAGGCACAAGAGTGTTGGAATTCATTGGACCTACAAGCCTTTGAAGAAATTGTGGCACTCCTCATTTATGGGTTGGTCTTGTTCCCAAATCCTGACCAGCTTATAGATGTCAACACCGTCAAAATCTTCTTATCCAGGAACCCAATACCAACATTGCTTGGGGACATTCTTCACTCATTCTACACTCGAACAATGAGAAAGAGGGGTGTTCTCATGTGTTGTACTCCTCTCCTTTCAAGGTGGTTTATTTCGCACCTTCCACAATCTGTCTTGAAGAATGACCAAGGCTTAAGGTGGTCACAACGGTTGATGACCCTCACTCACTCTGATGTACATTGGTGTTCTCAGTCCAGAGAAAATGTCATCATCGTCGATCATTGTGGAGAGTTCCCTAATGTTCCATTACTTAGCATTAGAGGAGGCATTACCTACAACCCTTGTATAGCTTTGAGACAATTTGGATATGCATGGAGGGATGGCCCTCACGACATGTTGATTCTTGACCTAGTTTTTGACTTCGACAACGATGCGCAAGGACTTCGCCAAAGATTCATCAGAGCTTGGAGGATTCCTAACAAGGTAGACAGCAAGACACTGGGACACAAGAACTCCATCCCTCTTGAGTCTTATCTCAAGTGGGTACGAACCCGAGCCCATAGTCTAATGATGCCTTACCCTCATGTTCTCCCTGTGATTAAAGAGCCCGTTAAGGAAGGAGAGGTTCCCTACACCGTCCTATATCCTGACATGCCTACATCGTGGGAGGAGATGCAGAAGAGTTGGATCCAACTCAAGGAGGAACGGAACACTTTTGAAGCCAGCTTCTACGCTAGTGAGAAGAAGGTTTTTTGGAGCTTACCCGCCGACTCCATGAGGAAGAGACCCTCAACACCTACATTGCACCAAAGAGGATGCGCAACGCCTTTTTACCTTGAGAAGTTTTTTGTAATATTTGGCCCATGGGGCATTTATGTACTGACAAATTTCTTCTTATTAATATGACGTGTGTTCTTTTTGTTTGCAACAATTTTGAATTTTCTAAATCCTCGAATGCATTGCATACATAAGCATATCATTCATCATGCGCATAAGCAGGTCTCCACACCAGGTTTCCTTATCTTTCTGCTGTTTATTTCAGTAGGATGGATCTCGAACAGACGGTCAAGGACTTGCAGTCTCAAAACTCATAGTTTCAACATCTCCTGATGACCTTGGCAAAGGGTCAGGAGGATCTAAAGGCCCTGCTTGGGAACAAGGAGCAAGTGAAAAAGAAGAAGAAGAGAGTCGGGGTGGCTACCCTAGGAAGAAGGTTTGAGGGTGAAGCCAGAAGAGTTCTTGAATTTCCCCCTACGTCTGAAGAGGGAACCAGTAAAGGGAATGCGGTTGCGGTACCTTCCGAATCCGAAGCTGAAGAAGGAGAGGCTGAAGAAGATGAAGACTACTCTGAGCAACAATACCCGCCCGCCGATGATAAGTACAAAAGCTTGGAAGACAGGTTGGTAGCTATGGAGCTGCAGAGAGTTCCCGGCTTAGATTTTGAAGATTTGGGATTAGTAGCTGGAATTGTGATCCCCCCGAAGTTCAAAGTGCCAATCTTTGCAAGATATGACGGGTTGTCTTGCCCAAAGATGCATCTCAGATCATATGTAAGGAAGATCCAACCTTACACTGCAGACAAGAACCTTTGGATCCATTTCTTTCAGGATAGCCTTTCAGGGGCTCAACTCGAATGGTTCTATCAGCTGGATGGAGCCAGTATCCGAAATTGGGAGGACTTGGCTACTGCTTTTTATAAACAGTATCAGTACAATTCTGACCTCGCTCCTACACGTACCCAACTCCAGGGTATGTCACTAGGGACGGGCGAAGGATTCAAGGAGTATACGCAAAAGTGGAGAGACCTGGCTGGCAGGGTGCATCCACCTTTGACTGACCGTGAACTTGTTGACATGTTCCTGGGGACCCTGTCTGGTCCGTTATTCAATCATCTGATTGGTAATTCCTCTGTTGGGTTTAAAGATTTGATCTTGACAGGTGAGAGAATAGAAGCTGGTATCAAGTCGGGGAAGATACAGAAGGGTGCCTCCTCGAGTACTGAAAAGAAACCTTTCAAGAAGGAACCCAGTGCTGTTTATGGTCCCAGAAGACAAATTAAGCTGGAACGCCGCCAAACTGTCAATGCGTTGGTAATTTCAAAGCCTTTTACTGCTCCTCAGCAGTTTAACCAACCAAGGGGTGAGAGGCCTAAAAGGCAGTACACTCGGCTCAGTATGACCCTGTCTCAGATATTGCCGCAACTACTGTAAACCAATCTGGTAACTGTCAAAGAAGCTCCGAAGGTAGTGAACATAGCTTCTCCGAAGTACAACCCCAACGCCCGTTGCGCTTATCACTCCGATAGCCCGAGGCATACTACTGATGATTGTTGGGCTCTGAGAAATAAGGTTCAAAACCTTATTGATGCCAAAGAAATACAGTTTGAGGTGCCCGAAAGACCCAATGTTGTGACTGCTCCCATGCCCCAGCATGGAGTGAATGCTGTGGAGGAAGACCAGTATGTAGCCTCCGTGGAAGAGATTGTTACTCCGTTGTTGACTGTCAAAAGGAACTTGTTGCTAGCCGGTTTATTTCCGGGATGTGGTAAAGGTTTCCTTCTATGTGTTGTTTCACCTGTTGGTTGTCCTTTGCTGAAATCAGGTATCCAAAGCCTGATGGATAGCAAAGAAATCTTGTTCGAAAATATTGTTGTTCCTGCTGTCCCTGCTGAAGAAGTTTCCATTGTTACTATTTTCAACAACCCTCCTAAGGCTCCTTCGAAGAAGTCTGTCAAAATCATGTCCACACAGAAGATTGCTCCTATCATCATCACTGTTCCGGGGCCTCTCCCTTATACATCTGACAAAGTTGTCTCGTGGCACTATGGGGCAGATGTTTATGTGCTTGGAGTAAAGCAAGAGTTTGATACTAGTACCGGTGTCAGTAACATTACCGGGCCTGCCAAAGTTACTCGCAGTGGTAGGCTGTTCTCACCAGATATTGCGCCACCAGTTATTCAGAAACCTCTTATCATCACACCTGCAAGTGTGCCTGCTTCCCTTCCTAATCAAGTTCCTGCTTCTACCCCTGCTGCCGAGTCATCTGACGCTCGGGGCAAAGGGATTGCTACTGATTTGCCTGCCCTGACGGAGGCACCAAAGACAACCATTGTTGAGGCTTCCCAACAAGAGATGGAAGAGATTCTCAAGATCATCAAGAAGAGTGATTTCAATGTAGTTGAGCAGCTGGGGCACACCCCATCAAAGATTTCTATGTTATCACTGTTGTTGTGCTTAGAGGCCCATGCCAAGGCCCTGATTTCCTTCCTGAAGACGGCCCATGTGCCACAAGAAACGTCTGCTGATCAATTTACCGATTGTATGGCCAACTTGACTGCTGATAATGGTTTGGGCTTCTCTGACGCCGATCTGACTGCCAAGGGAAAGAATCATAACGACGCCCTGCATGTCTCCATTGAATGCATGGGCACTACTCTTGCCCATGTGTTAGTAGACACCGGTTCTTCATTGAACGTCTTACCCAAGAAGGCTCTAGACAGGCTGGATTGTGAGGGTTTAGAGCTCAAGCCAAGTAACATTGTTGTCCGAGCCTTTGACGGTTCAAAAAGGATGGTACATGGGGAAGTTGACATTCCAATCAGGGTTGGTTCTCAAGTCTTTGATTCTACTTTCCATGTGATGGACATTCGACCATCCTACTCTTGTTTGCTGGGTCGTCCATGGATCCACAAGGCTGGAGCTGTGACCTCCACACTACATCAGAAGCTTAAATACCCGGTCAGAGGGAAGATTGTTACAGTTCAAGGGGAAGAAGAGTATATGGTCAGCCACCTTAACTCGTTCCGGTATATAGAAATGGATGGGGAATTCATTGAGACTCCATTCCAGCACTTTGAAGAGGTGCCTCAGACACTGGAATCAGCTGAAACTGTGATTGAAGACCCTCCTTTGAAGATGGCTTCCTTAAAGGATGCCCGGGCTGTTATTGAGAAGGGTGAGTGCACAAACTGGGGCCGACTTCCTGATTTCACTCCAAAGACTGACAAGTTTGGTTTGGGCTTCACTGCAGAGGCTCAGAGGGCTGTTCGTAAGTCAAGGATTGGAAGACCTCTTGTGTTCATCACCAACCCGGGAGTAAATGCTCTTGAGGACGACGTGGAGGAATCTGAATTCGACAGCTGGATCTACCCAACAACCAACGGTGGACCAAGCAACTGGACTGCCAAAGACTTCACACCTATTACTTTTGCCACTCAGTAATGAACTATTTTGTTTTGAATTTGTAACAGACAATATTTTGAAACTTTTATGGCTCGTTGTCTTACCCGAGGCACCGTGGCTTCATTTGTGAGGGCTTTTGTGTGTCATTTTCATATATCATCAATAAAAACATTGGACGTTTGTTGCATTTCAAAATCTTGTGCTCCTTTTCTTTCTTTGTTATATATTATAAAACAGCTATATTTACACACACTCACTTATACAGGTTCCAATCCACTCTGGATCTCACTGGTAACGACTCTGCTACTGCCAGTTATGACTTCAAAAATCCGATCAACTTAGCCGAAGACGAAGGTGAAGATGATTGCGAAGTGCTTGGTGAGCTCGCAAGACAAGACTGTTACTCCAGGAAGAGAGGGACATTCAGCCACATGAAGAGCCAGTGGAAACGGTAAATCTGGGTACTGAGACAGACAGAAAGGAAGTCAAGATTGGTGCCAATCTAGAGCTCAGTGTGAAACAACGGTTGATTCAGATGCTACATGACTATGTGGAAATCTTTGCCTGGTCCTACGAAGACATGCCTGGGTTGGATACCGACATTGTGGTTCATCACCTGCCTACCAAGGAAGGATGCCCTCCGGTAAAACAGAAGGTCCGCCGAATGCGTCCAGAAATGTCCGAGAAGATCAAAGCTCAGGTTATGAAACAATTTGATGTCGGGTTTCTAGCAGTGACTTCTTACCCTCAGTGGGTTGCCAACGTGGTTCCAGTGCCGAAGAAGGATGGTAAGGTTCGAATGTGTGTTGATTACAGGGATTTGAACAGGGCCAGCCCTAAGGATGACTTCCCTTTGCCTCACATCGACGTTCTAGTGGACAATACTGCTCAGCACAAGGTGTTCTCCTTCATGGACGGTTTCTCCGGTTATAATCAGATCAAGATGGCTCCTGAAGACATGGAGAAGACCACTTTTGTTACTCAGTGGGGCACCTTTTGCTACAAGGTCATGCCTTTTGGGTTGAAGAATGCTGGGGCAACCTACCAACGTGCCATGGTTGCTTTATTTCATGACATGATCCACCATGAGATCGAAGTGTACGTCGATGATATGATTGCAAGGTCCCAAACTGAGGAGGAACACCTTGACCATCTACACAAGCTGTTTGACCGTCTGAAGTTGTACAAGCTGAGGTTGAACCCAAACAAGTGCACCTTTGGGGTGAGATCTGGAAAATTGCTAGGCTTCGTCGTAAGCGACAAAGGTATTCAAGTGGACCCTGCCAAAGTGAAAGCCATACAAGAGATGCCAACTCCCAAGACAGAGAAAGAAGTCAGAGGCTTTCTAGGACGTCTGAACTACATTGCCCGATTCATCTCATATATAACTGCTACCTGTGAACCAATCTTCAAACTGCTAAAGAAAGATCAAGTAGTACGTTGGAACGATGAATGTCAGGCCGCTTTCGAAAAGATCAAAGAGTATCTCCAAGAACCACCCATTCTTATGCCACCGGTTGAAGGGAGACCTCTAATCTTATACTTGACAGTACTTGACAACTCAATGGGGTGTGTGCTGGGGCAGCATGACGAGTCTGGCCGAAAAGAACACGCCATTTATTACCTTAGCAAAAAGTTTACCGACTGTGAGACCCGGTACTCACTGCTCGAGAAAACGTGTTGCGCTTTGGTATGGGCTGCTCGCCGGCTGAGACAGTATATGCTGACTCACACTACTATGTTGATTTCAAAAATGGATCCAATCAAGTACATATTCGAAAAGCCCGCCTTGTCCGGAAGAATAGCAAGATGGCAAATGATCTTGACGGAATATGACATCCAGTACACGACTTAAAAAGCAATCAAGGGAAGTGTATTGGCAGACCATCTGGCACACCAGGCAGTGGACGACTATCAGTCGATGAACTTTGAATTTCCGGACGAGGATATCATGGTAGTGACTGATTGTGAAGTACCTGGACCGGATGAAGGACCCGAGGAAGGATCCTGATGGTCTATGCACTTTGACGGAGCCTCGAACGCTTTGGGTAATGGTATCGGCGTTGTAATCATATCCCCTAAAGGCACTCATACTCCACTCACCGCCCGGCTGTGTTTCAACTGCACCAACAACATGGCGGAGTATGAGGCATGTATCATGGGTCTTCAAGCTGCAGTTGACTTAAGGATCAAGTTTCTGAGTGTCTTCGGAGATTCCTCTCTCATGATCAATCAGGTCAAAGGCAAGTGGGATACGAAACACCCGAATCTTATTCCTTACAAGGAGTATGTATTGACATTGATTCCCCACTTCGAGGAGATAACTTTTGAGCACTTCCCAAGAGAGGAGAATCAGTTAGCGGACGCGTTGGCTACGATGTCGTCTATGTTCAAAGTCAAATGGGACAACGAGGCTCCCCGGATCATCATTTGGAAGTTGGATGAACCTGTACATTGCTGCGATCTCGAGACCGAACAGGTAACAGAAAAACCCTGGTATCATGAAGTGAAGAGGTACCTTGAAACTCAAGAATACCCCGAAGGCGCATCTGTTAATGACAAGAAATCCCTGAGAAGGTTTGCGGCAAAGTTCTTCCTCAGCAACGGCATTCTCTACAAGCGAAACCATGATTCAACCTTACTGCGTTGTGTGGATAAGACTGGAGCAGAAAGGATCATGGCAGAGCTGCATGAAGGTACCTTCGGAACACATTTCAGTGGACATACCATGGCAAAGAAAATCCTTCGGGCAGGATATTTCTGGTCCACAATGGAAGCCGACTGTTATCAGCATTCTCGAACTTGTTATAAATTCCAGATCTATGCTGATAAGGTGCACATTCCTATGGTTCCTCTGAACATCTTGACAGCACCTTGGCCTTTTGCAATGTGGGGCATTGATATGATCGGCGAGATCCGACCTACGGCATCTAACGGGCACCGCTTCATCCTGTTAGCGATTGATTACTTCACAAAATGGGTTAAAGCTGCTTCTTACGCTACGGTAACCAAGAACGTTGTGGCACGGTTCATTAGGCATAACCTGATCTGTCGATACGGTGTACCTGAGAGGATCATTACGGATAATGGTACCAATCTCAACAACAAGATGATCACTGATCTCTGCGAGCAATTCAAGATACAGCACCACAATTCTTCTCCCTACCGGCCGAAGATGAATGGGGCTGTAGAATCAGCGAATAAGAACATCAAGAAGATTGTGCAGAAGATGACAGTGACCTATAAAGATTGGCACGAAATGTTGCCGTTTGCTCTTCATGGGTACCGTACCTCAGCACGGACGTCAACAGGGGCAACTCCCTTTTCCTTGGTCTATGGCATGGAGGCAGTCTTGCCTATTGAAGTCCAGATACCCTCTCTCCGAATAATGAAGGATGCAGGTTTAAGCGAAGATGACTGGATCCAGACTCAGCTTGATCAATTAAATCTAATTGACAAAAAGAGACTCACTGCTATTTTTCATGGTCAGACATACCAAAAACGGATGATCAGGGCATTTAACAAGAAGGTCAGACAACAAGAGTATCAAGTTGGAGACCTGGTAATCAAGCGCAACATTCTTCTTCAAAGTGATCCCAGGGGCAAATGGACCCCCACGTACGAAGGGCCATTTGTGGTTAAACATATCTTCTCAGGAGGAGCAATGATTCTAACCACCATGGATGGTGACGACCTTCCTCACCCTGCCAATGCAGACATAGTAAAAAGATATTACGCATGATTAAAGACCCGCTAGGTTGACACACCTAGGCAAAAATAAGGGCTTCCCGGCGAACCAAAAGGGTTCGGGCAAAAATAAGGGATGAAATGAAAGAAATTTGTACACCCGGCAAGTCGAAAACCTAAAAAGGCGGCTTAGGCAAAAATGGGTATCCCGGTGGACTGAAAACCCGAAAGGGCGGTCCAGGCAAAAGTTAGGGATAAAGCGTAATACTATGTCTCATTGGATCACCTTGCATCCAGAATTCGACATCAACTATCGAGCTCAGATGACTCCAATCAATCAGCTTCATCTTCAACTAAACAGCAGAGTGATGAGACGCTTGAAGACATAAAGGCGATAGCAGAGTTGGAACCCAGTGGGATTACTTTTCACATAGCTGTTTTGTTTCCTTTTCAAAATTGTATAAACTCTATGTTGCTCGACGGCGTTCTCTTACTGGGACGTCAGCCTCTTGTACACAAAACGCCTATTTACAAGCAAATTTCAAAATCAATACAAGCTCAATTTTTCAGACAAATTACCCATCGTTTTTCCTCTTTCTGTTTTGTTTCGCAAAGAACGTCCAATGTTCATTTTTGATATATGTATTTGACATTAATTGCTAATCATGAATATTTACATGCGAAACAAAGGACTAATTATAGATGATATCATAAACAGGGGCAATTTAGAATTGTTTAAGCGATCTAGTTGCTTTGTCCACCAAGGTACCAAGGTAGGTTCAGCTGAAGAACGTAACCAGGTTACCTCAACTCCCCACAGAGTAAGACAAGATTCAGCAATACTCTCCTCAAGTAGAGCTGGTCTCCCGTCAACCCCGAAAAGGCACTTTGTTCCCCTAGCAAGTCAGCAATACTTTCCCCAAGCAGGGTTAGTCTACTGTCAGCCTTAAGGAAGTCGGGTATCCCCAGAAGATCTCAACATTCCCCAGCGGAGTATAGACATTCCTCAGCAAGCATCCCCGGCAGTCTTAATCTAAGATTGTTCCCCGGCGGAATATAGACACCCCAGTGGAACCATTCCCCTGTACAGTCCAAAGTTTCCCCAGGAAAAGGGAATCCATATCCCCAGCAGGTTTTGAAGCTTATCCCCAGTAGATTCTAGAAGCTTATCACCTGCAGAGAACATACGTCTCTCCCCGACTTCATTCAAAGGTTATTTCCCCACCAGGGTATAATTGGGTTATCCTCAGTTAACTACCACGGAAATATCGTCCTCGGCGAAGTTCTTCCTATCCCCAGCGGAGTTCATCAAATTCCCCAACATAACATATCAGTGGAATCCCCAGTGGAGCTCTCATCAAAACCTCAGCGAAGTATCTCTTCCCACAGAGTAATACCCTGCAGAGTAATCTCTTCACCTATTTTATTCCCCTCAGAGTAATCTCTCCAACAAGTTTATCCTCCGACTGAGTCATCTTCTCCTACCGGTTTATTCTTGCAACCATCATCCCCAGCAGAAACGAAGAACTCTACTCTTCAACATCAGCCCATGATTCAACAAACTCCCGGCAGTCGTCAAGGATTTATTTTCCTAGACGAAAATACATTCATAGGCATTTCACATTTCATACATCCTGCTTACATACATGATAAAGTGCATACAACACTATCTCATTTTGAGCATCATGACATCATGCATTTCATACATCATGACATTGCATACAACTGATGTTTTGCCTTTTCAGGAAAAGGTCAATACAAAGACGATTACTGTCAATTGTCACAATTCCATATTCGATTCCTGTATCTAGCCAGGGCACATCTGTGAGTGATTTGATTGTAGATTCGACACCTGTATCTAGCCAGGGCACATCTGCATGAAGAGTTTCCAGATTCGATACCTGTATCCAGCCAGGGCATATCTGTAGACGACGAATTCCAGATTCGATACCTGTATCTATCCAGGGCATATCTGAAGACGACCAAATTCCAGATTCGATACCTGTATCCAGCCAGGGCATATCTGTAGACAACAATTCCGGATTCGATTCCTGTATCTAGCCAGGGCATATCTGTAGACAACAATTCCAGATTCGATTCCTGTATCCAGCCAGGGCATATCTGTGAGTATTTGATTATGGATTCGACACCTGTATCTAGCCAGGGCATATCTGCATGGCAATTCCAGATTCGATTCCTGTATCTAGCCAGGGCACATCTGTGAATAACTAATTGTAGATTCGATATCTGTACCTAGCCAGGGCCCATCTGCATGAAGAGTTTGAAGATCAACACCTGTAATAGGCCAGGAAACCATCTTCCTTCCTCAAAGTACGCAAGTTCTCGCTAAGGAATCTCTTACGCGATCGACACCTCCAAATGGAATCTATAAGCCCATTCCCGACAAGGTTTTGTCACGTCTCCAGATGGCATCTATAAGCCCATCCTCTTATCCATCCTCTCTCCAAATGGCATCTATAAGCCCATTCCCGCCATCACATTGCTGATACTCCACCATGCGAGTGCAAATTTCCGGGCACTCTAGTGTCCAATCTCCTTTTACCCTCGAGTCGCGAAAGGCAAACTTGCCAATCTAACTCTTCAAGTTCAAGAAGATTGAACAGGGGCAACTGTTGTACCCCAAAATTTTCCCTCCCTTTTCATCAATATTTTCTCACCACAAGACCTTTGGAGCTCAAGATCAAGTTAGGGTTTTCTCTGCTCAAGACTCCTCCTTGCACTGTTGACCCAAATTAGGGTTTGTGTTTGCACAAAGATGTTTTGACCTAAAAGGCTCAAAGTGACTTTCATGCTTCATGTTGGACTCACAAGTTTATCCATACCAAGTTTCAAGCCTTGATTCCAATATTTGCCCAGTCAATTGGACAGTTGACCTAGAAATCAGCTGTATTGGGGAGAAAGTCAACTATGGTCAATTGACAGTCAAACCTCATGAAATTTGACCCACATCAACATATTGAACTCATATGGACCATTTGATCAAGTTTGGATCACAATTCCACAAGAAATTTGATCAGATCACCAAAAGGGCAAAATGGTCATTTTTAGGGTTTTGACTGCACAAAGGCAATTTTTGACTGTTTGACCTAGCCAATGGCAAACCAAGCTCACATATGGACTCAAGGACTCAATGACATGGTCTTGACACATTCAACAAATTCAAAAGATCCCAATTTCACAAGATTGACAGATGAATTTTCCAGTCAACTGAGCCAAAATTGACTGTATACTGAAAAGTCAAACTTTGACTTTTTGGTCAAAATCAAGTGTCAAGATTCATTTTTCATCAAAAAATTCCAAATTGTGAAACTTGTTCATCAAGAAACCAAAAATCACAAATTAGGGTTTGAAATGAAGAAATTTCATAACTTAGAATTTTTCTAAGTTATGAAAATTCCTAATTTTTTCCTAACTCTGTCCCATTTTTTCATCAAGATACATTTGGATTCAAACAAAACTCAAAACATGAAAGTTATGGTCCATTGCAAAATCTACAACTTTGATTCACAAAGTTTCCTCAAAAGAAGCTTGTAGCTCAAGTTACAATTTTTGGAATAGGGGTGCAAAACATTCTTAACTTAGAAATTTTTTTGACTTATTTTAGGCAGGATTTTTGCCTAACTTCATGGACATTTTTCACATGCTTCCACTTGGAATTTCAACTTTCATTACAAATATGGATTGTATTACACATTACAAGCTTTCCAAAATGTCCAAGAACTTCTCAAACACCCTTGTGGTTAGGGAGAATCGAATTTGTCAATATGGGCAAAAGTCACTTTGTTCATGAGCCATTTCCATGTTCATAACTTTGCATTTTAGAACTCAGCATGTTTCAAGCTAGTTACAGGCCTCTAATCCTTTTCTTACTCAATAATTAAATGCCAATCCATTGTTCCAAGATGTTATTTTATGCATTTGGTCATTACATGGAAGTTTAATCCATTTTTGGAAAAAAGCAAGTTAGCCATTTTTGAAAAGGTGAACTTTATGTCAAACACAAATCTAAGAAGTACAAAGCATATCTTCTAGGCATAAGTTATTGAACTAATCCCACTGATCAAGGAGAGATTATGCAGCATGCTTGAGGGACCTGCCTTGCCCTACATTCCAACTTGACAACTTTTGCTTACATAGGAAGAAACTTTGCATTTTGAAACACATCTCTCATTTCTGCAAACACAAGCCTAAGCAAACATTGTGAACACGTTCCATACTCCTCAACTGACCTGAAACACGAGCCAACTACCTTCAATACCTCCCTAAACATCAAAACACCATTTTGCTGCACAAAACAGGGCATCCCTGCAGATTGAGTTGCACAACTCAGTTTGCTCGTGCGTTTTGGCCAAAGCTGGTTCGTACACACTCCATAACATCCATACAAACTACCCCAAGCCCTAGCTTCAGACTGTAACACCTCTAACCAACTTCACCATTTTCACTTTTTCTGTTTTGCAGGTTGACTTCTATAGCTTGATTCAGCAAGATTCAAAGCAAGCTAAGCATAGAGGAAGCATCCCTGAACCTCAAGAAAGTTGTACAAGTCCTCACATTGCACTGAAAGTACCTCCATTGTCATACATGATTCAAGCTGAACAGGTAAGTTCTTGAACTTCTATCTCTCTATCCAAGCATATTTAGGCTTAGGTTTGTGAAAAAGTTATGTCCTACTCATGGCCCTGAAGCTACCTGTATTCTCACTTTTCATTTATATTGTGTGTGTTAAGAGAATTTGGAACCTGAACATTAGAAAAAACATAGGTCAAGAATTGGGGGAGAGGAAATTCTCTCTCATTTCTGAGAGTTAGATCAAGTTCTTGGTATGTATGGATTCGTGGTTTGATGCTTGACATTTTTTGTGTTATAAGTTTGTGCTAAAAATCAAAGAATCCGGATATTTGAACAAGGTGGGAAAGGCGCGCGTTTTTGACAAAATTGTTGCTGGAGGTTGAAGAAGCTTGCTTTGGGTTGGGCCTGACTTGTTCTTTCTTTTTGCACCTTCATTTTTCACACACACCCCCCTGGCCCATTGCATGATATATTTGTCATTTTTTATTTTTTCCTTTTGATTTGGATTCTATATTTTTATCCAAACATGAAAAAACATTAAAAATATTTTTCTCACATTTTTTGCATTTTATTTGGTATTTATTTTGTTTCATTTAGTTTATATGTAAATAAATAAATACCTCTTTTATTCAAAATACAAAAATAATCCAAAATACATTTTATTTTTCTGATTTTATTTTATTTTACCTTTTGAAAACATTTTATAAAAAATATATTTTTTTGTAAATATTAAATATTTTATTTTTGTACATATTTAATATATTTAGTAAATAATATAAATACATATATATTTATTAGAATATTTAGGGAAAAATACAAAAATAATACATTTTTATTTTTTATTAATATTTGACCTCAAAAATACTTCTTTTTTACAATATACTTTCTTTTATTTATTGTTTGTACATAATTAATAAATATTATATATATTAAATAATAAATACATTTTATTTAGAAAATTAGGGTTTTACCCTAAAAAACATAAAAATACCCAAAAATTATCTTTTTTATTTTTGTTTATTTGTCACATAAAAATACCTTTTAAAAACCATTTTTTACATCTTGCATATTTATTTTATTTTATTATTGTGCAATTAAATACCTTGTAAATTCCATTTGGATTGTAATAGCTTAGATTTAAATTTCTTGATAAATATCCTCATTTGAAAATTTGTACCCCCCATCCCATATTTATGTTGTAATAATTTAGGACCTTTAAATTCCGCATTTAAAAGCTTTCTAAATATGCCATGATAGACTTAGGATTTGTATGCAAAAATCAAATAACGAATAGCTTGACCTAATTCCAAGATAAAAGCATGAAAATGGACAACACTAATCACACTTGCACCCCTAGGGTACTCCACTTGTTGCCTTCAATAATGGGCCATGTTGCATGTTAGGTGTCTTTGGAAAAACAAAACAATATTCAAATGATCATAGTCCCTCGATGACGCTTTCGAAAGTTGCCTAAACATGATCAAGTCCCTTAAAGGAAAATTTGCCCAAAGACACTTGGCACCATTGCAATCATGGTCTAAACGATGACCCGCGCCCGTCCCGTTCACATCCTAACACAAGATTATCCACCAAATACAATGGTGGAACAAAATTGTTAAAAGGGTTAAAACATAGCCAAGATCTTTGAGTAATTTAGGAGTAGACAACTCTTGGTTACTTGCCAACTTGCAAAACAAAAACACTTGCCTATTTTTCAAAACCACACATCACAACACACTTTCAAAACAAAAAAAAATTAAAAACTTTTCAAAAGATAGTACACCTTTGTATACATCCCAACATGGATCATTACAAAGGTTGCCACCACATTGGCCTCTTTTCAAAACATTTTCAAACATACAGATAAAGCACCATTTGAAACAATTGAAAGCACCATTTCAAACAATTGAAAATCAAGGCAAGTTGATGTAAGCAAGTAACTAAGAGCCCATGGATAACCATGGATAGAAATGGTGCTAATACCTTCCCTTTCTATAATCTACTCCCCGAACCGAAGAAAACATCTCAAAGGTTTTTGCTGTGCTTTTTAACATTTCCTTAGGATAAAATAAAAAGTCGGTGGCGACTCTTGCTCAACCGAAACATTTGCAAAAACAAACGCAAAACCCAAGTCAGTTCTCCCACTGTATCACAGGTAGCAATGTCAAAACATGTTCTTTGTAAGGGATAAGGTTTGGGTGCTTAGTATCCCATTCTTCTTTGACCTGACTGACGACCAAAGCTGAATCTCTAAACACATCTAAATATTTGATTCCCAAGTCTATGGCAGCCTTCAGACCAAAGATGCATGCTTCGTATTCCGCCATGTTATTCGTACAGTTGAAGCAAAGTTTGGCAGTAAAGGGAGTATGACACCCTTCCGGAGATATGAGTACAGCGCCGATACCATTACCAAGTGCATTGGATGCCCCATCAAAGAATAGGGTCCATCGGGATCCTTGTTCAGGTCCGTCATATGGTCTGATTTCTTCACAGTTGTCTAATGTCATGACGTCTTCATCCGGGAATTCAAACTTCATGGACTGATAATCTTCTACAGCTTGGTGAGCAAGATGATCAGCTAGCACACTGCCCTTTATAGCTTTCTGGGTAGTGTACTGTATGTCATATTCTGTTAGGATCATTTGCCATCTAGCTATCCTTCCAAACAGAGCAGGCTTCTCGAAGATGTACTTTATCAGATCCATCTTAGATATCAACAAAGTAGTATGAGTCAACATATACTGTCTTAGCCGGTGAGCAGCCCATGCCAGAGCGCAACAAGTTTTCTCGAGCAGTGAATATCTGGTTTCACAGTCGGTAAACTTTTTGCTCAGGTAGTAAATAGCGTGCTCTTTTCGGCCAGACTCGTCATGCTGCCCCAATACACACCCCATTGAGTTCTCTAAAACGGTCAGATACATGATCAGTGGTCTTCCCTCAACTGGTGGCATCAAAACAGGAGGCTCTTGTAAGTACTCTTTAATCTTGTCAAAAGCAATCTGGCACTCATCATTCCATCTGACTACTTGATCTTTCTTCAATAGCTTGAAGATTGGCTCACAAGTAGCTGTTAGGTGAGAAATGAATCTGACAATATAGTTCAGGCGTCCCAAGAATCCTCTGACTTCCTTCTCAGTACGAGGAGCAGGCATTTCTTGTATTGCTTTAACCTTGGCAGGATCAACCTTGATGCCTTTGTTGCTGACAACGAAACCTAAGAGTTTACCGGACCGGACTCCGAATGTGCACTTGTTTGGATTCAACCTTAATTTGTACTCCTTCAACCTTACAAATAAATTTTGCAAATGATCAAGGTGCTCCTCTTCAGTTTGTGATTGGGCTATCATGTCATCTACATAGACCTCTATCTCATGATGTATCATATCATGAAACAAATCTACCATGGCGCGTTGATAGGTTGCCCCGGCATTCTTTAGTCCAAATGGCATCACTTTATAGCAGAATGTGCCCCACTGTGTGACAAATGTAGTTTTCTCCATGTCCTCAGGTGCCATTTTGATTTGGTTATAACCTGAGAATCCGTTCATGAAGGAAACTACTTTGTGTTGGGCCGTATTGTCAACCAGGATATCGATATGGGGAAGTGGAAAATCATCTTTAGGGCTGGCCCTATTTAAATCTCTATAGTCCATGCACATTCGTACCTTGCCGTCCTTTTTAGGCACGGGAACAATGTTGGCAACCCATTGAGGATAGGAAGTGACAGCCAAGAATCCAGCATTGAATTGTTTCATGACTTCTGCTTTGATCTTCTCTGACATGTCAGGCTCATGCGGAAGACTTTTTGTTTTACTGGTGGACAGTCTTCTCTTGTGGGTAGATGATGTACCATGATGTCTGCATCAAGTCCTGGCATGTCTTCGTACGACCAGTCAAAGATCTCGACATAATCATACAATAGCTGAATTAGACGCTCCTTGACACTCAGCTCTAGATTGGCACCCACCTTGATTTCCTTTTTATTCTCCTCGGTACCCAAGTTGATTGTATCCACCGGTTCCTCATGAGGTTGAATAGCTCTTTCCTTTTGTTGTAGGAGTCTGGCCAATTCCCCTGGTACTTCACAATCTTCCTCACCTTCGTCTTCAGCTTGGTAGATTAGATCTTCATAGTCACTAAAGGTCATAGCAGTATCATTACCCATAGGATCCGAAATGGAGGGGTACCTGCATTTGTGAGTGTGGGTGTGTGTAAGGGTATAGCCATATTTAAACAATAAAATGTAAACGAAAGACAATGAGCACAAAAGGTTTGTATGTGAAAAAACGTACATGATTCATTGAATGTCATATGAAAATGAAATAAAAAACCCTTACAAATGGACCATTGCGCCTCGGGTAAGACACAAGGTTTTAAATGTGTGAATTGTTTGTGAATATTACAAGTCCAACAGAAATGTAAAAGATAAATTACTGAGAGATGAAAGCTATTGGGACAAAGTCTCTGGCTTCCCAATTGCGAAGTCCTCCGTTGACAGTAGGAAATATCCAATCCTCCAATTTGCCATCTTCTTCACCATCTTCTACTGCGTTGACCTCTCGGTTGCTAATCTTCAGAGGTGGCCCTCCAGCACGGGCACGACGCATAGCCTTCTGAGCATTTGAAGTAAACCCTAAGCCAAACTTGTTAGATTTATACGGAATGTCTGGAAGTTGCCCCCAGATGGTGCATCCACCCTCCTCTACTACCGCCTTGGCGTCCTTTAGAGATGACATCCGAAGCGGAGGTCTTGTGATCTTGGGGATCTGGGATACCGTCTTGGTTACTGCTACCTCTTGAGATACTTCTTCAAAATGTTGAAAAGGAGTTTCAATGAACTCTCCATCCAACTCCACATACCGGAAAGAATTTATGTCACTAATCATGTACTCTTCCTCTCCGTGGACAGTGATAATCTTTCCTTGGACCGAGTATTTCAGCATCTGGTGTAGTGTAGAGGTGACAGCACCAGCATTATGGATCCAGGGCCGTCCTAGAAGACAGGAGTAAGAGGGGCGGATGTCCATTACATAGAAAGTTGAGTTGAAAGTCTGAGTTCCCACCTTTATGAGGATGTCCACCTTCCCGTGGACCATCCTCTTTGAGCCATCAAATTCTCTCACGACTATGTTACTGGGTTTCAATGTTAGTCCTTCGCAATCCAATCTGTCGAGAGCTTTCTTCGGTAGAACGTTCAAAGATGAGCCAATGTCCACAAGGACATGGGCCAGAGTTGTTCCTCTATATTCCAGAGACATGTAATGCCTCGTTGTGCTTTCTCCCTTTTGGTGTCAAATCAGCATCAGAGAAGCCTAGGCTGTTATCAGCTGTCAAACTGGCCACACAATCTTGAAATTGGTCAGCAGACGTCTCTTATGGAACATGGGCTGTTTTCATAAACTTCACTAGAGCTTTCGCATGTGCCTCAGAACACAGCAACAATGCTAGCATGGAGATTTTGGAGGGAGTTTGCCCCAACTGTTCAACCACGTCATAGTCACTCTTCTTTATTATCCTCAGGATATCCTCCATTTCCTTCTGGGAGGTTTCGAGGATAGTCAATGGTTGAGCCTTCGTCCGGACAGGCTCTTCTTGAATACTTTTTCCTCAAATTTCAGCAGTAGAAGTGTTGGTAGGGATAACAGCAGGGGTTGTGTCTTCATTGCCAGTGGGAGCACTTGCAAATATGATTATTGGTATAGAGGTAACCTTTGGAATAGCCACGGGTCCAAAAACTTCCTTTGGAAGGGCAATTTTTGGAGAGAAGATTATACCGCTACGGGTAATCTTACTGGTTCCGGCAATATTGCTAATGTCGGAGTCTTCTTCTTCGGAGCTCATTTCTTCGGCGGCCAGCCCATCCTGTTTGATACCATGGTATTAGATGTCTCCACCATAATTCTACAGTACTGTTTTGTCTGATTCATACGGGACCGGCCCGGGCATTGTGATTATGAGATGAGTAGTTTTTGGAACCGATGTAATCCTAACGGGTCTTTTGGAGACCCTGGAAGGATTGGCGGAGATGGTTATGATTGAAACGTCTTTAACAGGAATAGGTGAAACAGGAGCATTTTCAAACAGAATCTCTTGGTTGTCTATCAAGCGTTGAATGCCTGTCTTCAACAAAGGGCAAACAGTTGGTGAGGATAAGCAAAGATGGCAGTCTTCATTACAACCTGGGAATACACCAGCTTTTAACAAGTTTATCTTAATGATTGGGAGCGGAGTCAAGAGTTCATCAACTATGGTAACAAACAAATCTTCTTCGATAGCATTGGTGTTATGACCATGCCTAGGCATAGGAGCGGAAATGACGTTTGGTTTTGTGGGCACATCAAACTCAATCTCTTTTGCATCTATAAGGTCTTGAATTTTGTTTTTCAAGGCCCGAGAGTTGTTAGTATCGTGACCCGGACTTTCGGAATGATATGCGCATCTGGCATTTGGGTGATAATGAGAGGACGCGGTGTTGGGATTCTCAGGGATCCTTGAAGCTAGCTCCTTGAGTTGTGGAGGAATTCTTACAAGATTGATTTGGATAGTTTTCCTGGGGAGTGAATCCATATCCTACAAAACAAGAACAAAGATGAATCTCCAAAATCATTGAAATGGTTAGTGGATGCATATGATGTTCAGGATGTCCATGATGTTATGTACAAGTATGTATATACAAACAAAACAAACAAGTTCTTAGTTTAGGATTGCATGGGGTTTTACAGGTAAATACCCTCTTAAAGTTTAGTTGGTTCAAACCTGTCCTAGTAATATAACCGGGTTCTAAGGAGCTCAATATCACCAGATTGTTTCCTTGGTCATTGTTTCAGCTCAAGCCTCTTTAATGGTGACCGAAATATCCCAAGAAACCAAACCTCAATGAGTGTAGTATCGAGTATTTACCAACTTCAGACTGCACCAAAGCCGGTCATCTCACTACATCCTAAAGGCCAAGTTGGTAAGGTAAAGGGTTCTAGAAGTTCATTAGTGCTTCATGACATCACTCAGCGGCCCCGTATTCTCTTTGATTAACTCAAAGGCTACTGGTACCCACAAATATGTCACACTAACATAGCTATTGCTTAGACCATGTCGGTATACCCTGCACAGTTTCCACAATGTATTGCTATTTACCTATAATGTTTCCCAAATACGGGTGGAGGATTCAAACCCAAACAAAGAACCATAGTGTAAAGCAAACAAGTCAAACAATGTAAGCAAATAAATGTGATCTAGCCTTAAGGTAACCCCACTTTCATTTAATTCGCCAGCAGAGTCGCCAGTTCTGTGATACGGTAGGAGAACTGACTTGAGGGTTTTGCGTTTTATCGCAAATGTTGCGGTTTAACAAGAGTCGCCACCGATTTTTCTTTTATCCAAAAGGAAAGGTGAAAAAGCACAGGAAAGACCTTTGAGATGTTTTCTCGAGTTCGGGGGGTAGATTATGAAAAGGGAAGGTATTAGCACCCTTTTCATCCATGGTTTTCCATGGGCTCTTAGTTACTTGTAAGTGATCTAGAAAGTAACTAAGAGCCCATGGAAAACCATGGATGAAAAGGGTGCTAATACCTTCCCTTTTCATAATCTACCCCTCGAACTCAAGAAACAATCTCAATGGTCTTTCCTGTGCTTTTTCACCTTTCCATTTGGATAAAAGAAAAGTCGGTGGCGACTCTTGCTAACCGCAACATTTGCGATCAAATGAAAAACAATCAAGTCAGTTCTCCCACCGCATCACAACATGGATATGTGTTGCCCTTTGAGATGCTTGATTGATATCTTCTAAGTCATGGTCTCCATACTGAAAGTCTATATAGTTGTCTGCATTATTGACCAGAATTTGTAAGGTGTGAGATGCCCCTACCTTCAGTGGAGTTGGGACAAACCCTTCAGTATAAGCTTGTCTGACCTCTTGTTGGGCCATAGTTTACTTTTGAGGTCTTGACTCTGGTACTCTTCTTGATTGGTGACCACTCGATGCACCAATAGTCTGGGCTACTTCTTCAAAGGCTTCCCTAGGAATTTGTTATTGTCTTTCGATGATGATCTTCAAGGCTAGAAGAACTTGGCTCATATCTCCCTTCATTGAGTCGATGTTGCCTTTCACTTGCTCTAAGTCTTCTTTGAATGCAGCTTAATTTTCTTCAATTTGTTCCATCACTTTATTTTGATGGGATCTTGTTTGATATGGAGGTCGGAGAGGTGGTGCTTTTATACCAATGGTTTAACTGGATATGATTTTGAAAATTAATGAGTTTTTTATGAAATGTGAAATGCGATGCTTACGAATATATGAATGCATATGAATATGCTAAGTGTTTCATTTTTTGAATTTCTTATTCATTAGGGTTTTCCATATATATTTTTTCTTTAGGTTTTTCTTTTTTATTGGCGAGCGTCTTAAAAATAAATACAGAAATGAGATACGGTAATAGAACTTGTATTGAAATTTTCCTTAAAACGGGAATACAATTCAGATTTTGAAGAATATTCAAACCAAAAACATCAACATTAACTTGCTGAAAGAAATAACAAAGGGAAACAAAAATCTTCTAAGTGTGCTTGTGGATATATGCCCTGAAACAATCCACCATTGTCCTACAAAGCTTGAGGAAGTCTTTAACGTCTTTCGAAAGAGGGACCATCACATTTTCCGTATCTCTCAAACTTCTAGGGATGTCCTCAACGAGATTGTTGGCTAAGAAGGAAAGTTTTGTATGCTTGTCTTTGTAGAACCGATATTCTTGGTAGAGGTCCGGAATTATCTTATGATTATACTCTCCCGCTTTGGTGATCTTTGGGTACTTCTCTTCCCAATATGATTTTCCAGCCCTCATTTTCGTATAGAGTTTCCTTTATATGAGAAAATTCTTTCGGAGATCTTCTATCTCATGACACAGTTGCTTGTATTCATCAGTCTTTTGGGCGAGAAATCTTCCTGCCCTCATCCTCTTGAAGTGTTCCCCTACATTCGATTCTTGGCTATCTTGGAGTCTCAAGATAAGACACTTCATTTGCTCTTCTTGATTTAAAGAAGCTTGTGCCAAACTTTGAATTTGAGCCCTCAAGTCCTCTTCCATCTTCTTTTTGTCATGTATCGCCTTTTTGTACCACCTACTTAGCTTCCCGATTTCGCTAGCAGCATCTTCCAAACATTGGTTGTGGGAATCCAAGTTAAAGGTAGCACTCAACAACCCTTCAGTCGAATGTTCCTGCTTAAGACTCTCATGCTTAAATGCTTCATGATCTTTCTGAATCTGTTGATCTTTGGACTCAAGCTCGTGTTGCATTTGTCTTTTCTCCTTAGCTAAGGTATGATTGCTAAGCTCCAATTCTTCTTTATCCTTTTGAGCTTGATTCAAAGCTTTCTTCAAGTTGTCTATTTCTTCTAAGGATATAGGCAGAGGATCTAGAACATCTGGCTTGTACTCAGGATCAATATCAAATGATAACTTAATAACTTGCACCATATCCAAAACCCATTGAGTGTACGGTTCTTTTGCCACGGGATTCTTCCTTTCAGCTTTTCTCCTGTTAACCCTATTCCAAGCTCTAATGATCTTGTTGAGAAACTCTCAGTCATTTTTGCCCATGTCATGGATAATTAATTATTGAATTATTCATCGAAGGTTTTATCCTCTAAAGGGTACCCTAGTTGTCGTAAAGCGAAAGTAGGGTTGTAATTGATGCAACCACGTGACCCAATCAACGGAACATTAGAAAAATCTCAACAACTGTAAATGATATTTTCAATGTCTAGCTTCCTTGCATACCATAACACAGAATTAGCATAAAGAGACCTTAATTTTTGAGGCCACTTGTATCTTGTCAGATTTGGAACCATGTAGTCTTCCTTGTAGAGATGAGTCATAAAACAAGAATATAAGAGCGGGATACAAAAGTTTAGCGTACCCCTCCCTTTTTCATAACGAGTGTGAAGAGCATAGTAGATATCAACAAGTAAAGTAGGAGTTGGGTCTGCATTCAAGGCTTTTGCGCCCCAAAATACACTAATAGTTGCAGGGTCAATATAGTCCAAAATTCGCGGAAACATAATTACACCAAATACAAGTAGCCCTAAACAATCAACACAAGACTCTCATTCTTTGTTATTGGCAAAAGAAAGGGCTTTAGCTTCCAAATATTGTCTTTTAACCCCTTGTACATCACCTACTTTTTGTAGTTAAGTGAAAATTCAGGATAAGGGATCCCTAAACCATTTGTTAAGTCCTTAATTTCAATAGTTTGTCCAATTCCCACATATGTTTTTCCCTTAAAAAAAATCAAAAGTCTATCAAATTCTTCCAAAGTCAGCGCTAGCTAAAAGTCTTGGAAGGTAAAACACCTAAATGGAGGATTGTATAACTGAACCAAGGCTGAAATAGCACCCAATTGTACATTTGCTTTTGTCAACTCAAGGGTATTCCCATAATATAGAGTAAACATCTTCCAATATCTTTTATACAGTTTCCCCTTGATGGTCTTGATCTTCGTCATATCTGGCTTGACGGTATTAACACGGACAAGTTGTTTCCCTCTGGCATTCATTTTTAAGACACTACACCAAAAACCTTTGATTATTTTTTTTAATCCTGTGAATAAGACCAAAAAAAAAAGAATGGAGAATAATGAATATGTGAAATGTAAGATGTATGAATGTATGATTGTGTGGCATAGTAACGGGATTTTATGAAAGGTATCATTAGTTGGTAGGCTCCAAGTTTTGGCCTACGTATATTATACCTTCCCTAAAAGGTGGTTTCCTTAAGGGTATCATCGATAACATTAGAGGGAAAGGCATAAGGGCCTCCCTTAAGCGGAGCCTCTTTGCATACCAAAACTTTTGTCTCTAAGGTCATGAAAGATCTCACCATGAGTTTTTAGTTTAGGGTTTATACAAAAAGTCATAGGTTTCGTTCCAAAGTCCTACCCCCCAAGAGGATATCTCTTGAGACATATATATTTTTTTTGGAATTCCACCGACTTTATGCGGAGTTGTCACAAAAACTCATAGGGATGATGTATCCCCTTGGCCAATAGACGAACCTTCTTTCTAAGGTTTTTTTAAAAAAATAATTTTTTTTGAAATTAAATCCCACCAATAAATGATAAAAGATAAAAATATAATAATAAACAAAAATAAATAAATAAATATATAAATAAATAAAGCAAAAATAGAAGAACAAGAAAAGCCCTAAAAACCCTAATCCAAAAGAAAAGGCTTTTAAACCTTAGGGTTAAGTCTCCAGCGGAGTCGCCAGCTATTGTAACCAATTTGAAAATGAGAGTCGACACCATTAATTTTTATCCTAGGGAAGGGAATATAATGGATAACCCTAATTTGGTCAGATATCCTAAGTTGTTGACTCGTTTTAGACGAAGGGAAGGTGTTAGAAACCCCTCATCTACCTTGTTCACAAGGATACTAGGGTTTAGATTTACAATTCAGGAATAGGGTTTTAATTTTTTTAATTTGGGAACTCACCACGGTTTTTAAATTGTATGCCTACGTATCCTCTTATGAGGAATCAAAGTTCCAATTCGTAGTTCGTATTTGTTTGTTGGTGTTTTTTATGGATTACGAAAAAATCTTGTATTCTCCTTGAACCAAGTCTGGGTTTCTAAATTGCGGAGTTATTAGACAAGGTTCGCAGTTAATGAGAAATATCCCCATAATCCTTTTTGAAAATATATAAGTTTTTATTAAGTTAGTGGAAAATTGTTAGTAGTTTGATTGGTTAGGTATTTTCAAATGTATTAAAAATATTTTTATGCATGAGGAAAAATAATTTTAATGCAATTAAAAATATTTGAATGGGTTAGGGAAAAAAAGGATTTGAATTAAATTTTCTTTAGAATTTATTATAAATATATTAATTAAAAATGTTAATTATAATAAAGTTAATATAAAAATATAAATAAATGAATAAAATTAAAAATAATAAATGAATTTTATTTATAAAATGCAGGGGGGGTATATTTTTAGTTTGTTAGTAAAATACTAGGGGTATGAATAGTAAGGCCCTAAATCCAAATGTTGAATTTAGGCCCAAAACGTGGGGGGGTGTTGTGTTGAACATGGTAGAAAAACTAGGGGGTTCAGGGAGTAAGGGCCCAAGTCCAGATGTTGGACTTGTCCTAGTAGCGTATGGGAACAAAGGGGGTAAAAATCATAGCTCATGAAATAAAACAGGGGGTGTTAACAGAACGGGCTGGGCCCAGAACAAATGTTTGATCCGTTGGACAAAGTGTGGGTGAGTGTTAAGAGCTATGGTGGACGCGTGCTTTAGGAACGTCTAATGATGATCCAAGGGGTAGGGGATGAAGGTGCACAATAGGAGTGGTGCACTGGAACATAGGGTGTTTATAAAAACATGTTTTCGGGCTTGAGGCCCATTTTTCTCTTCTTTCTCTCTCTCTCTCTCTCTTCACCAAAACAAACAAAACAATCATTGGAGGTTAGAGAGAGAAGCTCCAGCTTCTGTCTAGATTTCCATCACCAGAAATCGCCTCCGCCTTGGGCGCCACTGGCCAGAAATCGCTTATGTCGGCGGCTGCTCCAAGGCACCACCGCCTTCAAACCGAACCACCGCCTGGGTTCATATGAACCCTAAGGGTTCGTGAAGAACCCTAATCCAAACCAAAACCCATAAACCACTAATGTTAGAATCCTAACCTAAACCTGATGAACCCTAACCCTAAACAAAAACCCTAATGAACCTAACCCTTAGAAATCTAGAAATTTAAATCAAACATAACTTGTATATTCAATCAATTATAAACCATAAGCTTAGTGAATCGTATTACCTCCTCTGCAGCGATTCTTCGTGTATTTGTCCATTTCTGGTTCTTTCTCCCTTTATCCAATCCTTTTCTTCTTCTTTGATTGTAGGTATGTGCGATGAAGGCACAACGGTGATTTAAAGGCGACGTTGATGAAATGCAGATCTAGGGTTTTAGAAATTGAAACCTAGATCTCAAGCATGATGGTTGACTACGGCTTCTGTTTTTTCTCCTCTTCTCTGTTATACTTTTCTTCAACAAATTTTTTGTCCTATAAACCTTAAATCATAGGGTTTATATAGGTTTAGTAATTAGAGAGATTAGGAAAATATATTGTCATTGTCGTTTATAAATTAGAGATTAGATTAGACAAGATTTGATTCTATTTTAGGTTGTAATTGATTTTGGACTATTGTATAAAACTTGCAATTTTTTATTTGATTATGTATTGATTTGTTTTATTAATATTGATTCGATATGATTTTCTCTATGATTTGGCTTGGTCTGTTTGATTTGTTTTTGAATCTCTACAGTAGTCGTTTTGATGATTAGAACAGGGCACTGCTTGCGTTTGGGAATTAGGGTTCCAACCCTAACTTTGATTTTGACTTAGTCAACACGTAAAAAAATAAAATAATATCTGATTTTTTTTATAAAATAATCATTTGATATATTTAACAATAATCAGAAAATAATAACAATTATGTTCTGGACTGGGCCCGACAGGCCCAAAAGCATTACTAAGGCCCAGTCCAAAGGGACTCACTAAGGACCATACTGGGCAAAGGGGGTCACGTCCATGCCCGACACCCTGATGTCCACCTTGACATCTCGGTGTCTAGCCCCACGATGAAGTCCTGCTCGACAGCATGCCGTCCAGCTCTATGTCCTGGCTTCCAGCTCGACACCCGCCGTCCAGCTCGAGGTCTTGGCGTCGAGCTCGGCACCGTGCTGAGCAGCTCGACATGGTCTCGAGCTAACTTGCTAGGGCAGACTTAGTCTTCCATTGCCCCAACGATACTCCGGAAAGACCGCGTCTCCGTCCGCCCGCATTTCATGCAGCATATCCAGGAAGGGGACCACGTGCTGGTCCCCACTACCCACGTAGAACCTGGCAGTTCCTCCATTGGGCCAAATCCGCCCAGCCCAATGAAGGAACCTTGGCCCAGCGCTGGGGGCTATAAATACCCTCTGCTTCCAGAGGGTCAGGTATTGATCATTCTAACCTCAACTCTATTATCTGCTCGTACTCCCACTGACTTTAGCATCGGAGTGCCTTGCAGGTACCCCCCCCCCTCCTCGTTCAAAAAGCCTTCAGCTCGGAGTAAGCCGTGACGGTCCAAACCTTCTGATCAGGTCAGATCAGTGGCGCCGTCTGTGGGAACAAGCTTCCCCGTCTAACGAACAGTTTCAAAGACCAAAGCTCAATCCATTCACTGTCATGGCCTCTCCAACTCGTGAAGAACAACACACCCGCGTCCTCGACGCCAACAACGGTCCCGCGGACAAGAATGGGCAGCTGGACATTCCCAGTGGTGCCGGCCACAATACCGTCCCCATGACAACCGCCCCTGGACCTTCCACCCGCAGGGACGGGAACACTGCGTCCTCCTCGACAACTCCTCCAAGACTCGAGGACGACCCGGAGGCTCTCGCCTATCGCCAAGCTGCCCGGTTCTATGAAGTCCAAGTCCCCGCCGGGGCAGATGCCACGACTCAGGCACTGTTCGCGGCCATCAACCAGACGAACTATCTCCTGTTCGCCCAAGGAGAAAGACTAAGGGCAGTTGAACATGATCGACGCCCCCCGAGGAGACATCAAAGGCCACCATCTCCACCTCCTCGGGTCGAAGAAGTTCGACACCCTACTCCCCCGCGGAGACATCACAGGGAGAACTCTAGGAGCCCCTCTCCCCCACCAAGGCAGAGGCGGCCCCAGTATGAAAGACAGCCCGTCATCCCTGCCGAAGAGCCCAGTCGCGACCCATCGAGGCACGACAGGAGGCACAACAGAGACGGGTGTGTGACCTTCAACCACCGAACATCACGCTCGAGGGAGTCTCAGCACGACCAGCGTGCCAGACATCACTACAGGACCCCTTCTCTTTCTCCAGAAAGGAGCGACGAGGACGACCCCCGCGGTCCCCTGTCGCAGGCAATCATGGACGCACCTATTCCCCCGGGCATGGAGAAGCCCCCACACCTAAAGGAGTATGATGGAGTGGCGGACCCAGTCGACCACATTGACGGGTTCGAAGCCATGCTCCACTATCACAATGTCGGGGGGCCCATCAAGTGTCGTCTCTTCCCAACAACTCTCAGGAAGGCGGCCATGGATTGGTACAAAGGACTTGCCCCGGGCTCCATCACCTCGTGGAGGAACTTGAAGAATCAGTTCATCAGTTCCTTCACGGCTTCTCGTCGCCACCCAAAGACTGAGGCAGCCCTCGAGGCCATCATTCAAAGACATGATGAGACCTTGAGGGAATTCATCAACCGCTTCAACCGGGAAGCAATACAGGTCCCCTGCGCGGACCATATGAAGAGGTATTTGCTGGAGAGGGGCCTCCTCCCCGGCACAGAATTCAGGAAAGCTGTGGGCATTGAGCCACCTGCAACTTTTGATGCTCTCCTCGACAAAGCTCGAGCATATATGGACTACGAGGAGAGAGAAGCTGCCAACAGGGCACGAGACTCCAGGGCCCGCAACCATGGAAGCAGCTCGAGACAAGACCCTCCTCCCCGACGCACCGGAGAGAAGAGGAAGGAAGACAGACCCCGGGAGGTCCGGGAACAAAGGGGCCCCTCGGGCCGGTTTACTGAGTACACTCCGCTCACGGCTTCCCGCGAGCGTATTCTGGCGGAGTGTGCAAGCACAGATTTTAAAGACGGTGGCGTCAAGCGTCCCCGACCAGCTCCTGCCAAGCCAGGAGTAGACAAAAACAGATACTGTCAGTACCATAGGAGTCATGGTCACTTGACAGAGGATTGCGTCCACCTGAAGGACGCCATTGAAACCCTCATCAAAGGGGGGAGACTGGCACAGTACAGGAGAAACGACGCTCCCCGTCGTGAAGCCCGCGAGGCAAAGGAGCCCGAAGAAGATGCCCGGCCATCCGACGAGTCGGTGCCAATCCAGACCGCCTTCTCGGTAACCAGGCCTGAGGATTTCGAACTGCCCGAGCTCCTGCAGGAGCCCCTGACTACACACAGCAGATGGGAATACTTCCCCTCCGCCATGGTCATCAACGGGGGCGGGTTCAACGACCTCACCATCAACTCAGCAAAGAGGAAGTTGGACGAACTGGTCGACAAAGCTCCTCCTCAAACTGTGACTTTCGAAATGGTGAAGGGCAGATCAGAGCATATCACCTTCTACTTGGAAGAGCTCCCCGGTGGAGCACCGAACGCAGTCATCCCCTTGCTGATAAGGGCAAAGATGGCCAATTTTGACGTGCATCGCATCCTGGTCGACGAAGGGAGTTTCGTCGACGTGATGTACACTCAGCTGTTCCGGACCTTACAACTGGACGACTCCCATCTGTCTCCATATATAGGTTCCGACCTTCAAGGCTTCAACGGTTCGACGTCCAAACCTTGGGGATATGTCGAGCTCCTCGTGACATTCGGGGAAGGAACTGCTACAAGACAAGTGAAGGTCCGCTTCCTCGTCATTGACTGCCCATCCCTGTACAATTGCATCCTGGGGAGGCCGACATTGGCGGAACTGACAGCGGTCCCCTCAACTGTCCACCTAAAGATGAAGTTCTATACCAAGAGGGCGAGGGTAGCCACCATCCAAGGCGACCTCGCTGCTGCCCGCCGGTGCTTCAACGCCGCTTCAAGGGGTCGGGATACTGTCGACGTGGGTCCCAGCACTAGGCCCATCAAGAAGATAAAGCAAGAGCCCGACAGAGCATCTCCTGAGGCAGAAGTTCAGAAGGCTCCACCAAAGGTCGACTCCATTGCGCTCGACGCCCGTTTTGACCAAGACGAGCCGGCCAGCAGCGAGCAAATCCCCCTCCGACCTATTCCGGACGGTGATTTCGAACTTGTTCCCCTCGGAGCAGACCCGACCAAGGGAGTGAAGATTGGTAAAGACCTCCCCGACTTGGCCAGGAAGCAAATCAAGGCCTGTCTGCGCGAGAATGCTGACCTCTTCGCCTGGAGCGCTGCGGAGATGCCCGGACTCGACCCTGAGGTCGCCTGTCATCACCTCGCTATTGATCCAGCCGCCAAGGCAGTAGTACAACGTAGGCGTAGGCAGTCTCCAGAAAAAACGGAGGCTGCTGAAAAAGCTGTAAAAGACCTCCTAGAGGCAAATTTTATTTCTGAAGCCCGGTATTCCACCTGGCTGTCAAATGTTGTACTTGTCAAAAAGAATAATGGAAAATGGCGAATGTGTGTTGATTATACCGATCTCAATTGGGCTTGCCCGAAGGATTCTTTTCCTCTACCAAACATTGATATGCTGGTCGACAACTCGGCCGGCTACAAAACTTTGTCGTTCATGGACGCTTACTCGAGATACAATCAAATCCCAATGGCTCCGGGCGACAAACGCTGCACGGCGTTCATGACCAGCTCGGGCAACTATTACTACAACGTAATGCCCTTCGGACTAAAGAACGCCGGCGCAACATACCAACGCATGATGAACAAAGTGTTCAACAAACAGATCGGCGACATGCTCGAGGTGTACATGGACGACATGATCGTCAAATCTCGAGCAGACACCGATCACGCAGCTCACCTCAAGACTGTCTTCGCCCAAGCAAGACAATGCAAAATGAGGTTCAACCCGGAGAAGTGCACATTTGGGGTTAAGGCAGGAAAGTTCCTCGGATTCTACCTAACGGAGCGAGGCATCGAAGCCAACCCCGACAAGTGCCGAGCATTCGCCGACCTCCCGACTCCAACGTCGAAGAAGTCGATACAGATAATGAACGGCATGTTGACATCACTTTCACGCTTCGTCGCGAAGTCCGCTCAGCACGCCCTTCCCTTTTTCAAACTCCTTCGAAAGGAAGCAGCCTTCGAATGGACCGAGGAATGCGAACACGCACTTCGCCATCTGAAGCAGAGCCTGTCTCAACCACCCATGTTGTCTCGACCAGATGACAACGAGCCACTTTACCTATACTTGGCAGTTTCAAACGAAGCCATCAGTGCAGCTCTTGTCCGCGAGACTCCCGACGGGCAGAAACCTGTCTATTTCACGAGCAAAGCCTTACAAGGCCCCGAGAGCAGGTATCAACAGATAGAAAAGGTTGCACTGGCCCTCGTCAATGCTGCGAGGAGGCTCAGACACTACTTTCTAGCACACACCATTGTCGTGCGAACCGATCAACTGGTGAGACAACTCCTGGGTCGGCCAGATATGGCGGGCAGAATGCTTAAGTGGTCCCTAGAACTCTCTGAATTCGACATTCAGTACGAGAGCAGGAAATCCCTGAAAGCACAAGCCTTGGCCGACTTCGTCGCCGAGATGACCCCTAACGACATTCCCCCGGGAAAGGAACACAAGTGGACCATCTTCGTCGACGGAGCCTCCAGCTCGTCCGGAAGCGGCGCAGGGATCCTCCTGGAAAACGAAGAAGGGGTGGTAATCGAGCACTCCTTGGTTCTCTCCTTCCCGACATCAAATAACCAGGAAGAATACGAAGCCCTGCTCGCGGGACTGAGATTGGCCGAGGACCTAGGAGCCCGCGAAGTTCAAATTTACACCGACTCCCAGCTCGTCGCTTCCCAAGTACAAGGAAGCTACCAGGCCAAGAATGACAACCTTATTGAGTACTTGAACTTGGTCAAAAAAACACATGGCAAAGTTCGTACGAGCAGAAATCTCTCATGTTCCCCGCGAGCAGAACACGAGGGCGGACATATTGTCCAAACTCGCAAGCACACGAAAGAAAGGCGGGAATAAATCCGTCATCCAGGAATCTCTAGCACGACCGAGCATCGAACCACCCTCGACTACGGTCGAGGTTCATGCTATCGGGGACGCCACGTCTTGGATGACCCCGGTCTATAATTTCCTTACAAAGGGAGAACTCCCGACGAACCAGGCCGACGCAGCCACAATAAAGCGGCGAGCATGTTCTTACGTTGTTCTCGAGCAGAAACTGTACAGAAGGGGATTCTCCATTCCCCTCCTGAAATGCATTGACGAGTCCTCCATCCCCGACGTATTGCGGGAGATACACGAAGGTATCAACGCCCAGCACATGGGCGGTAAATCCTTGGCAAGGAAAGCCCTTCGAGCAGGATACTACTGGCCGACGATGCAACAGGACGCCAAGGAACACGTGAAAAAATGTGACAAGTGCCAGAAGCACAGGGATATGCACCTCGCTCCCCCTCACGAGCTGAGCACATTGTCATCCCCATGGCCGTTCGCCTGGTGGGGCATGGACATCCTCGGGCCCTTCGTACAAGGGACCTATCAGAACAAGTTCCTAATCGTCGCCGTGGATTACTTCACAAAATGGATCGAGGCCGAGGCCCTCGCGAAAATCACCTCACATAACATCCTCCGTTTCTACAAAAGAAACGTGCTCGCCAGGTTCGGAATTCCGCAGGCACTGGTGACCGACAACGGCACCCAGTTCACCGACCACGGATTCCGAGACTTCGTCACCAAACTGGGGACCAAACATCACTTCACATCGGTCGAGCACCCTCAGACCAACGGGCAAGCCGAAGCCGCGAACAGAGTCATCCTCCGAGGGCTCAAACGTCGACTCGGCGAAGCCAAAAGAGGATGGGTCGAGGAGCTCCACAGCGTCCTGTGGGCATACCGCACCACACCCCATTCAACGACGGGTGAAACACCATTCCGACTAACGTACGGCACCGAAGCTGTCATTCCGGTCGAAATCATGGAACCATCCCGACGAACAGAGGAACCCCTCGACGAAGAAATGAATGACGAAGCTCTAAGGGATGAGCTCGACCTAGTCGAGGAAATCCGATCGGGGGCTGCCCTGCGCGAAGCAACCCTAAAACAACGAGTGGCTCTACGCCACAACGACAAGGTCATCAAGCGCGAGTTCGAAATAGGCAGCCTGGTACTACGCAGAAACCAGAAAGACTCCCGCGAAGGGAAGTTGGCCGCGAACTGGGAAGGACCTTACCGCGTCCACGGCACCACGGGTACCGGGGCGTACTACCTCGAGCAGTTAGACGGAGAGCCATTACCAAGACCCTGGAATGCTGCTAAGTTGAAGCAGTACTACAGTTAGAAACTGTCAACACCTAGGACCCTCAACCAAAAGCAACCATGCTCGGGCAACGAGGAAAAACGTCCAACTTCGTTTAAGGCTAAGGTACAGGCCGACACACGACCAAAATGGCACGGCATCGCGCGGTAGACGTTGACGATCTATAGTGCCCGACGTGGACAGCTGTACCGAGCACCACCGTCGTCGTACCCATAAGGCAGAACACCCAGCTCGCGATGGGCAGTTCACGCCAAGGGAGAATCGTCCCTGCGGGCTCCACGCCCGACTGAGCAACCTCGCTCCGAAATTCCCGACAATCCATCAAGAATAACGGGACATCTACAAGGGTCAAAAGAAAATCTCTCCCCTCGAGCGCAACGCTTAAGTCACCCCGGCCAAACAAGATAGGGCCGGGATTGCACACAAATGGAGACGAGCATAGTCGCTCGCCAAATCGAAGCCACCTACGGGCACTCCTCGGGCCCGGGACTTGAGCTAAATTCATACAAGCATGTGAGTTCATACAAGGGCAGAAAATCCAAAATAAATAACAAGGTATAAACGCCCGAAGGCAACAAAGCCATATTAAACCGACCACGAAGGCCGGCGATGTTCAAAACATACAATGAACGGGCACGCAGGCCCAAAGAATACAAATTCAAATATCAAGGGCACGCAGGCCCGCTATCCAAAGAATACAAATATCAAACTTCCACATTATCGTCATTGTCGACGCCGGGAGAGTCGGGCAGGGGAATGATCGCGCCACCTACAACCCGATGGGTGTGCCCGATGCCCTCGGTGACCAGGCCGGGATTTAGCAATGACAGCTGGTCGACTGCAGAATTGAACCCGTCTTCCAGAGCACCGACTGCGTCCTCCTCGAGGTTCCGGATATGGGCAATAAGCTCAGCCCGACTCTTCAAAACCATTAGGTCCTCGGGCTCATCTTCGGCGGGTTGCTGAACAGCATTCAGTTCCTCAACCTGCTTGCCCAGGCGTTCGACTTCAGCAGCCAAACGATCCCTGTCGGTCCGGAGCAACTCCCCTTCCTCAGTCAACCGCCCCGACTTCTCCTTTTCCAAGGTCAGCATCTCCCTCTCGGCATCAAGTATCGCGGTCTGCTCTTGGAACATCCCCTCGGAGCGTTCCAGAGCGACCTTCAACTTCCGCGAGCTCGCAGTCAAGGCCGCCTTCTCCTGCTCGAGCTCTTCAACACGAGTAGAATCCCCTGCATCCTCTGATAACACCAGAGCCATTTCGGCCATTTTAACCAGCCCGTCCACGCTGGCGACCAGCCGCGACTTCCTCTCCTCTTTAGTCATCCTCTTTATGGCCTCGGCTTCATGAGCGACCACAGTCGGAGGGAACCGCTCGAAAAAGCCCTCCTCCTCGAAGCAAGGGGGGAAGGCAAAGGATCGAACAGCACCGGTATCTCCCCCGACAGTCGAACCGCCTTCCACGCGGGTCCTCTTCCTCTGCGTCAAAACGGCGCTGGCGTCAATCTCCTCGACCTCTGGATCGGACGCTGCTCCCGAGCTCGACGTCGAATCCACCCTCACCGGCGGAGGAACGTTCATGCTGGGCGGTGGTCCCATTCTCGTCGTTTGCGGGGGCTGCACGACCCTCCTGTCTCGCCTCTGGCCGGTTGACAATTTCAGGAGCCTTTCATGTCGGCTGGCCATCGTACCTGCACGAAGTAAAAGAAAAGTCAGTATCGAGCAAAACGCTTAAATAAATGACGAGCAAAGAATTTCAAACAAACAACCTAACAGGCGGGCTGCCTGCCTATATGTCGAACATTCCACCAGCGCCTTGGTGTCGATCGGGCGAGCCTCGAATGTCGGGTAACCGTCCTTGTCGAGGATATCATTCCCTTCCCGCGTAACCCATTGGGCGGGATGAAAACTGTCGACAAAGTTGCGGAGAGCCTCATACGCCCGCTGATCCTCCGTGCACATGTCCCCGACTGCGGTATGGAAATAACCGGTTCCATGCTGGAAGTGTCGGGACATCCAGTACACCGGGAACTTAGCCCGACGTCCTAACACGGGGCTCCCGTCATCGGTCAACATTGCTTTCCCGTCATCATCGCTGACCGGCCCTTCCTCCTCGAAGAGGGAATCTACAGCAGAGTCGGTAGTAGGGCGTACCACATACCACTTATCCTTGAACCCCCTCACAGAGTCCATGTACATCCTAAACAGTCTCCTCGACTGCTTCAGGGACACCCAGTTGTGCTTCCCTCCTCGGGACTGACGCTGTAGGTGGAAGACCCTAAAGAAGAGAGGGATGGTCGCCCCTATCCTTAAGTAGCGACACGTCAGCTCAAACGCCCGGATGAAGGCGAGAGAGTTTGGGTGTAGCTGGGACGGGGCCAGCTCCAAATGCGTAAAAACCCCGGTCTCAAAGTCTGTGAACGGCAGCCGCAACCCCAAGTCTTTAAACGCGATCTCGTACATCGCAAAGCTGTAGTCCGGGTACATCGAACAAATTCTGGCGTTGGTCGACGGCAGCATGACCTCGAAATTCGGTTGAAAGTCGGGCTGGTCCTGCCCCTCTTCGATAGCGATGAATGGATGTCGGTCATCCCGACTGTATATCGACGCCGTCCCCCGAGGCTCGGCGCCCACCCATTCCAGCGATGGGTCGGTCACGGTGTCTATAAGGTTGGCCGACTCGTCGGCACTCTGTTCTTCGCTGTCACGACGACCGGAGGAGCTCGGCTCATCCGCCATGATTACCTGCAGAGCACGGGAAACCAATCAGATTGAGCATGAAGTCCTATGCTCGACATAATCATGTCGTCCATACACTACCACACAAGTCCATTTTCACAAGTGGATGCCTCCCCGACTCTCCTGAATCCAGTGTTCTTCCACAAACCAACTGCGCGGCCACTCTTCAAGCATGTCGGCCCGAGGTATGAACATGGCGAGCCGCATTATGAAGCTCACGGCCACGACCATAAACATACCGGGCACCGGCATGAATCAGGCGCCCAGGATCATGAAGACCCCGGGCAGCTCCGAAGTTTTTCACCTAAAACTATGAATGTGTCGGCCACAAGTATGCGTTTTCCGGCCCTAGACATGAATCTGTCGGGCAAAACACGAGTTTACCGGGCTAACCCAACATTAACGGTCCTAAAACATCTACAATTTCCAAGAATCATGCATTCTAAAACAGGAAAATAAAGAAAATGGATCACTTACTTGGATCAAAGTTGGGATTTGGCTAAGAAATGAAGAATCTGAGACGGGAAGTCACGATTGGAGAGAGTGTTGAGAGTTGCAACGAAGAGAGCACGGAGAACGGAAAACGTATTATGGGGCCCAAGGACCCTATTTATAGTGATGACGTGGAATACCAAACGTCACCTCGTTCAGCCACGGACTCCATCTCCTCGACGCACTGCACCCAACGCAATGATGGCCCTACCCCCCTAGGGTGGCGGCACAACTCCCGAAAGATGCCTCGTGTGCTCGACTGACGCGCCCGATACGGATCCTCCACGCATCCACCACCGACGACGTCTCCGAGCACGGCACGAGGAGACCCCTCGAGGGTCCACGCCTCCATCCCGGGCACGAGACCTCAGCGACGGAACAACTGTTTTAAGTCATGGCTCCTCGCAAAGGAACCACGACTTGGGGGGCTCCTGTTCTGGACTGGGCCCGACAGGCCCAAAAGCATTACTAAGGCCCAGTCCAAAGGGACTCACTAAGGACCATACTGGGCAAAGGGGGTCACGTCCATGCCCGACACCCTGATGTCCACCTCGACATCTCGGTGTCTAGCCCCACGATGAAGTCCTGCTCGACAGCATGCCGTCCAGCTCTATGTCCTGGCTTCCAGCTCGACACCCGCCGTCCAGCTCGAGGTCTTGGCATCGAGCTCGGCACCGTGCTGAGCAGCTCGGCATGGTCTCGAGCTAACTTGCTAGGGCAGACTTAGTCTTCCATTGCCCCAACGATACTCCGGAAAGACCGCGTCTCCGTCCGCCCGCATTTCATGCAGCATATCCAGGAAGGGGACCACGTGCTGGTCCCCACTACCCACGTAGAACCTGGCAGTTCCTCCATTGGGCCAAATCTGCCCAGCCCAATGAAGGAACCTTGGCCCAGCGCTGGGGGCTATAAATACCCTCTGCTTCCAGAGGGTCAGGTATTGATCATTCTAACCTCAACTCTATTATCTGCTCGTACTCCCACTGACTTTAGCATCGGAGTGCCTTGCAGGTACCCCCCCCCCCCCCTCCTCGTTCAAAAAGCCTTCAGCTCGGAGTAAGCCGTGACGGTCCAAACCTTCTGATCAGGTCAGATCAAATTATAATGCCAAAAATAATGGGCCCTAGTGTCAAGAGGAAAAATGGGCCAACAACTTTTAATAATTCCTCAAAAAACGTATAAAATAGCAAATGGGCTTTCGGAAGGTGATATGGGCTCATATCATAGAAATGGGCTTTTGGAAGGTGATATGGGCTCATCTGGCAGAAATTGGCTTTCTGGAAAAACAAGAACCTCCGGCCCTACTACACACCCTCTTTTAGAAAGTAAATGGGCCATTGACATTTTATCTGCATGTCCCCCTTTATAACCAACACACCTCCCTTTATTGACCATACTCTAATGAGCTGAGATATAAGTAACAAAAGCACCCCCTTCTTTAATTGTAGGAACAAATTAAATGGACCATCATATTTTGATGGTCCATTTCGAAACAAAGCACCCCCCTATAAACTTAAACCCTATACTATATATATGAATTTGACAACAATATATTATAAATAAAATGATAACATTAGAAATTAATATCAATAAGGAATAAACTGATTAGATATCAATAGGGAAAATTTGGGGTATGACATAAGTGAGATTCTCTAAGATCTCATTGGAAGCGAGCACACAAGAAGATACTGAATAAAATATCAGGTCTAGAAGCATTCAAATATAATAGAGATCATATCATACCCCAGTACAGCTTTTGATCAACCTTACCACTTACGTCATCCTTTTCCAGAATGCAGATGGGATGCATCAGTGTATTTTCTATCTTGCAATCAGATAAGTCAAACTTCTTTAGAAGTTCTTTTGCATACTTGCTCTGATGAATGAAAGTCTCTTTTGGGCCTTGATTTATTTGGATTCCCATTAAGAATTTGAGTTCTCCCATCAAGCTCATCTCGAATTCAACCTGCATAGACTTAGAAAATTCCTTGCATGAAATAGCATTAGTAGAACCAAATATAATATCATTAACATAAATTTGAACTACCAGAATGTCATTTTTGAAGGACTTACAGAACAAGGTGGTATCAACCTTTCCTCTGGTGAAATCATTTTCTAAAGGAAATGGCTTAATCTTTCATACCAAGCTCTGGAAGCTTGTTTCAGACCATACAATGATTTCTTGAGTTTTGAAAACAAAATCTGGATTTTTATGATTTTCAAAACCAGGAGGTTGGTGTACATACGCTTCCTCAGTTATGTAGTCGTTCAGAAATGCACTCTTAAAATCCATCTGATATAAGATGATGTTATGGTTAACATCAAACGAAATTAAGAGACAAATAAACTCTAACCTGACAACTGGAGCAAAGGTTTCTCTATAGTCAATCCCTTCTTGCTGACTATAACCTTATGCAACCAGTCGAGCCTTGTTTCTGACCACTTATTCTTTTTTGTTGAGCTTGTTTCTAAAGACCAATTTAGTTACAATCACATGAGTTACTTTGGGTATAGGCAAGATCCCACACATCATTGATGAATAATTGATTCAGCTCTTCTTGTATTGTCATAATCTATTATGTGTCTAGAAGTGCTTCACCGATAAATGTAGGCTCTATGAGGGACACCAACCCAGAAGCGTCTCTTTAGAAGGTTTAAATAAGGATTTGGTTCTAACTGGTTCAGTTTTATCACCAATAATCAATTCTTCAGAATATGAAGATCTTTGTCAATGCTTCCTCAGAGGATTTTGAGCTTCAACTTCTTCTGGTTGAACTTATTCAGAGTCCTTTCTCTTTGGTTCCTTTGTAGTAGCTTCATTACCTTTTGAGTCTGAAAAGGTAATCTTCAGATCTACAAACTTTTCAACTAGATTTGACTTTTCAGATTCAAGCTTATCATTGAATCTAACATGAATAGATTCCACAACAATAAGTGTTTCCGTGTTATACATTCTATAGCCTTTTAAGTGTTCAGAGTATCCTAACATGATACACTTTTGTGCTTTAGAAACAAACTTGTTAATATTTTCCTTAGTGTTCAGAATAAAACAGTCACATCCAAAAGGATGAAAATATGAAATGTTGGGTTTTTTGTTCTTCCACAATTCATAAGGAGTCTTACACAGAATATGTCTTATGGAGACTCTGTTTTGAATGTAACACATTATGTTGACTGCCTCTACTTAGAAGTGACTTTCCATGTTAGTCTCATTGATAACGGTATTGGCCATTTCATGCAAAGTCCTATTCTTACTCTCTACAAATCCATTTCACTGTGGAGTTCTAGGGCACGAGAAATCATGGGAAATTCCATTTTCATCAAAAAAAATCAAATTTTTTATTTTCAAACTCGTCACCATAATCGCATCTGACTTTGACAATTTTGAGATCCAAGACATTTTACACTTGAGAACAGAAGGTAGTAAATACATAATGGTACTCATCCTTGTGTTTAAGAAACTCAACCCATCTCCATCTGCTATAGTCATCAATAATAACTAATCCATACTTCATACCATTGACTGACACAGTTTTCACTGGTCCAAACAGATCAATGTGCAGAAGCTCCAAAGTCCTAGAGGTAGGAACAACATTCTTTGCGTTAAAAGAAGTTTTTAAAACATGTCTTTCTGACATGCTTCACAAAGAGCTTGTGAAGATAACTTCAGATTTGGAAGGCCTCCGACTAAATCAAGCTCATTTAGCTGAGAAATTCTCCTCATGATAACAAAGCCCAAACGTCTATGTCAAATCCATTGCTTTTCATTAACAAACATAATACATTTTACATTTTGCTCTTTAAGATCGGAAAGTCTAATCTTATAGATGTTATTTTTCCTATTTCCATTGAAAAGGATTGAGCCATCCTTATGACTAACAGCTTTACAAGAGTTTTGATTAAATATTATATCATAACCATTCTCACTTAATTGACTTATTGACAATAAATTATGCATTAATCTATCAAAAAGAAAAACATTAGTAATAGAAGGGAGAGAACCTTCACTAATTGTTCCACAACCTATGATCTTTCCTTTCTGAACACCTCTAAAACCCACAAAGTCTACAGGCTTAAGTTCCAAGCTTTGGAACATATGCCTTCTTCCCGTCATGTATCGCGAGCAATTAGAGTCTGGGTGTTGTACCCCAAAATTTTCCCTCTCATTTTATCAAGCTTTTCCTCACAAGACCTCTTGGACTCAAGACAAGATTAGGGTTTGCTCAGCTCAAGACCTCACCTTGCATTGATGACCTGAAATTAGGGTTTGAGTTTACACAAGGATTTTTGGACCATCAATGCTTCATGTGACTTTCATACACCATCTTGGACCCCTAAGATTGCTCATGTTAAGTTTCAAGCCTTGAATCACATTTTTGCCCAGTCAATTGGACAGTTGACCTAAAAATCAGTTGTATTGGGAAAAAGTCAACCATGGCCAATTTACAGTCAAACTTCATAATTTTTTATCCACAATCACATTTTAGGCTCTTATGTACCATTTGATCAAGTTTGGATCACAACTCCTCAAGAAATTTGATCAAATCATCAAAAGGGCAAAATGGTCAAAATTAGAGTTTTGACTGAGAAAGGGCAATTTCTGATTTTTAACCTAGCCAATGGCCAATTGAGTTCAAGCATGATTTTAAGGACTCAATAGCATCATCTTGACCTAATCACATAGTTCAAAATATCTGAAATGCATAGGATTGACAGATGAATTTTGCAGTCAACTGATCAAAAGTCAACTGTACACTGAAAAGTCAAACTTTGACTTTTTATTCAAAATCAAGTGCCAAGGGTCATAATTCATCAAGATATGTCAAAATGTGAAACGTGTTGACCAAGAAACCTAAAATTGAAAATTAGGGTTTTAATTTGAAAAAATTTCATAACTTAGAATTTTTCTAAGTATGGAAAATTTCTTATTTTTTCCCAACTTTTCACCATTTTTTCACCATGATGCAATTGGATTCAAAGCAAACTTCCAACATGAAAGTTGCAGTACTCCATGAAATCTACAACTTTTTTTCACAAAGTTTTCCCAAAATATGCTTGGATCTCAAGTTATGAATTTGTGAATAAGGGTCCATGAACTTTTTAACTTAGTGAAAATTTACCCTAATTTAGGCAGGTTTTTGACCCAACTTCATGGGCATTTTTCACATAGTTCCAAGAGGTATCTCAAAATTCATTTCAAAGATGGATTGTAGAGCAAGTTGCAAGCTTTCCAAAATGTCCAAGAACTCTCCAAGATCATTTGTGGTTAGGGAGAATCAAAGAAGAGAAAATGGCATTTTGTCACTTTTGTTCAAGCCATTTTCACAATGCACCAAGTTGCAAATCTGATCAAGCATGCTTTTAACTTGCATTACAGGTCCTAAATCCCTTCTACACTCCATAATTAAATGCTATCTCAGTGATTAATGGCTTTATTTTGACCTTTAGAGCATTGTACAAGATTTTAATCCATAAATGGCATAAAGGGCACATTGTCATTTTCATAAAGCATGCTTTTTGCAACTTTGCAATTCTTGAGCCATGGACCTGTTTCTTTTGTGCAAGCATTGTCCACGAATATCAAGCTTTGTTCACCAACTCTCTGCAGCCTATAAGCAAGCAAGTACAAGCCTTTTGCATAGTCACTTCAACTTTTCTTCAAAAGCAAGAAAAGTTGCAAAAGTCAAGGGAACTTGCACATCTGATAAAGGGTGAGCTTGGCTTCATTCTAAACAACTTCACAAACTTGTCTCAAGCAGAAACACGAAAGCAAAAGATCCTAAACACTCTCAAACCGAAAAAACATATTTTTCTGCCCAAGCCTTGCAGTTTCTGCAAAACACTAGCCATCTCAATATTTGCTCGTGCGTTTTGCTTTGTAACACATCAAACATCTTCCATACATCCTACCTAAACTATCCAAGTCCTTGCCCTGGTTCTGTAAGCCCTATTTCAGACATCACCATTTTCATTTTGGAAGGTTGCAGGTTGACTCGTGCAGGAAGTTTCAGCCATCCACAAGGCCAGCTAAGCATTGGAATAGCTTGAGGGAACTTCAAGGAAGCTCACACGATCTTCAGGCCTCCCACAAAGTCCCTACATTTCCATATCCAAACTCAGTTGAACAAGGTATTTTTCAAAACTCTATCTCTCTATTTAGGAATCCTCAAGCTTTGATTTGTGAAGCAAAGATGTAGTCCTTAACATGGTGAAGTTGTACATATGCATAGTTGTCATATATATTAACTGAGCTAAGAGAATTTGATTGTTAAACATGCTGAAAAAACTAGGTCCAAAATTAGGGGTGATTAAATTCTCTCTGATCTTTGAGAGTTAGTTTACAAAATTTATATCATTGGAATCGTGAGATCATAAGCTACATTTTTTGTGTTATGAGTTTTTGATTTTATGCAAGCTAAAGCAAGATACAGGTTTGAAGCAAAAAACGCGCGTTTGAGAGAGGCTGGAGGACAGGGATGAAGTCCTGGGCCTGGCGCGCCTTGGGCCTGTTTGTTCTACTTTTCACACACCCCCGATCCACTATCCACACCCCCTTTGCATATTTTGTATAGTTTTCATATTTTCTTTTCATTTTTATATTTATTGCTTTTATTTATTTTTCTGAACATGAAAAAATCTTGAAAAATATTTTCTTTATTTTTTGCATTTTATTTTATTTTTTATCTTATTTTTTGCATAAAATATTAATTATTTAGAATAAATAGGATCTATTTTCTTAAAATAAATAGTAAACATATTTAAAAATATCATACATTTTTATTTTTATTATTCATACACATAAAATATGATTTCCACATATATTTTTATTTTTAATATTTGTAAATAATTTTATTTATTTATTTTCTTGTACATAAATGGATAAAATAAATAATATAAAACTTTTTTTTTCTTTTAATAAAAAAAAATTAGGGTTTCCCCTTTCAAAAATAATAATTATTATTTTTCTTTTTTTAGGACTTAATTAATTTTATTTTCTCACACATAAAACAAATACAAAACATTTTTTGCATATTTACATTTTTATTGCATTTTTAATATTTGTTTATTTATTTAATTTGCAAATATTCAATTGGGTTGTAATAGTATGTTAGGGTTTTATTTTGTGCAAATATCCCCATTCAAAAACTTGTATCCCCCTCCCATAATAATTGTTGTAATAGCTTAGATTTATTTTACGCAATTTATCGCATTATACCATGTGTTGTACCCCAAAATTTGCCCTCTCTTTCTTCAGGAAATCATCTTGGATTCTCAGAGTCCCTCTGAAACAAATCCAAGTGCTGAATTGGCCATTTTTGACCAAGCAAACCATTGACAAGAGCAAGATGATCACACAAGCTTTAAAGACAACGCTTTTGTCTTGAGAAAAATTAAATTCTAAGCATTTGGAATTTTTCTCTAAAAAATGAGTGTTCAAGAAGAAATCAGCGCTTCAGAACTTCTGGACCAAACTCCAGATAGAAATGGTCAGAAGTTGCAAGCTTGACTCAACGCAGTCAGAAGTTGGCTCTTCAGTAGCTACATCAACTCAGTCAGAAGTTGCAAACGTGGCTCAACACGTAAGCCTCAGACAGAACATGTCTCTTTCAGCAGTTACGTAAGTTCAGCCAGAGTTTGCTAAAGGAATGCAAAGGAAGCAAGGAAGTCTGAAGGCTCCTTCAGAACATGCTGAAAACAGAACATGCTGAAAACAGAATATGCTGAAATCAGAAGATGAAAAGGTCAGAAGAGTGGGTGTTACACTGGTACGGAATCTCTAAGTCCAGGATTTCCAGAAGCAAATCCAAGGAACGTGTCAGAAAATCAGGAGAATCCCCAGAATTTGCTAAGACAACAGAAGGCCAAGACCAGAGCATGGTTTACGTTTTTTTTGGTAAAACAGAACTGCTGGTTCAAAGTTTCCTATTACCAGAACATTGGTGTTGATGAGTCTCATCACCATTTAATGCTCATTAATGCTCCCAACCACTCCTGAACATTCATCCAAGTAATCCCTTCACGTGTGGCTGGGAAAACGCCTTTATGAAGGTTCTGGCATGGATCTACACGCCACCGTCCACCTAAGAGGTCACTTCTCCCCAATCCACGCCTGCTGCTGCAGCCTAGGCTGAAGGCTATCTGTTATCACAACTTCCCAGGAATTTCTGTCAAAGAACAATTCAAACCCTGTTGGCGCCTTTAATGTTCAAGACACCCACAAGAACTTTGCCTATAAATAGAGAACCATTGTCCACTGAAAAAGCGCGTTCAAGAAACAGAAAAATTGCTAAGAGAGAAACAGAAATCTTTAGCCAGAAAATGCTGTGAAACTCTGCCAAAATCTCCAGTGTTTCATAACTTTGAATTTCTTACCTTCAAACTTCATCAAATACCCAGTTTTCTGTGTGAACTAAAAACACCCTTTTCAAACTTCTGACCCTATATACGCACACCCCTTCACCTCCCCTTTTCAAAAAGAATCTGTCCAGAATACTATCAGAGCCAAAAGCTAGCTCTCATCCACAAACTTCTCCAACAGCCAGGTAAGCACCTGCTGACCTTCATCACGCTACTAAGCATCATCAGTTGTGCATCCTAACACAATGGTGGAACAAAATTGTTAAAAGGGTTAGAACATAGCAAAATCTTTGAGAAATTTAGAGTAGACAAACTCTTGGTTACTTGCCAACTTGCAAACAAAAACACTTGCCTGTTTTTCAAAACACACATCACAACACATTTTCAAAATAACTTTCAAAAACATTGAAAACTTTTCAAAAGACAAATACACCTTTGTATACATTCATACATGGATCATTACAAAGGTTGCCACCATATTGGCCTCTTTTCCAGACATTTTCAAAACCCACACACAAAGCACCATTTCAAACAATTGAAAGCACCATTTCAAACAATTGGAAATAAAGGCAAGTTGATCTAAGCAAGTAACTAAGAGCCCATGGATAACCATGGATAGAAAGGGTGCTAATACCTTCCCTTTCTATAATCTACTCCCCGAACCCAAGAAAACATCTCAAAGATTTTTGCTGTGCTTTTTAACCTTTCCTTAGGATAAAATAAAAAGTCGGTGGCGACTCTTGCTCAACCGAAACATTTGCGAAAACAAACGCAAAACCTCAAGTCAGTTCTCCCACCGTATCACAGAACTGGCGACTCTGCTGGGGACAAAATTAAAAGTGGAGTAACCTTAGCGCTTAGATCACCCTCTTGCATGACTAATTGTTTGCTTTGATTGCTTTACATCTTGGCTCTCTTGTTTGGGTTTACAATCCTACACTCGGATTTGGGGAAACATTCATAGATAACAATACGTTGTGGAAGCTGTGCGGGGTATACCGACACGGTTGAAGCAATAGTTATATTAGTGCGAGATATTTGTGAGTACCGGTAACCCTTGAGTTCAATCAAGGAGAGTGCGGGGCCGCTGAGTGATGTCACTAAGCACTAATGACCTAGAACCTTACTTGACCATCTTGGCCTTTCATTAGGGGTAGTGAGATGACCGGCTTTGGTGCAGTCCGAAGTTGGTAGATACTCGATACTACACTCATTGAGGGTTGTTTTCTTGGAATATTTTGGTCGCTAGTTAAGTGGCTAAACCAAAACAATGAACAATGAAAACAATCCAGTGATATTGAGCTCCTTAGAACCCGGTTACTATTTATAGGACAGGTTTTTAAGCCAACTACACTCAAGAGGGTACTTACCTATGAAACCTCATGCAAGCCTGAAACTAGGGTTTGGTGTGAATTGCTTGTACATATGTTTGTGCATACATCATAAGCATCATAAAGCATCATATGCATACACTAACCATTTCAAGAGTTTAGATTTTCATCTTTGTTCTTGTTTTGTAGGTCATGGAAATTCCTCGCAGGAAAACCATCCAAGTCAACCTTGTGAGAATCCCTCCTCAACTCAAGGAGCTCACATCAAGAATTCCGGAAAGCTCTCCCTTCAGTGAAAGACATGGTAGACTACTCAGCTTAGTCAGCACCAACATTGAAGAGGACATGATGAAGGTGTTATTCCAATTCTTTGACCCTCTTCACCATTGTTACACTTTCCTCGATTACCAGCTGGTACCCACTTTGGAGGAATTTTCTCAACTCCTGAGAATTCCTATCCTTAATCAACTACCTTTCAACGGTACGGAAAAGGAACCAAGGCCTGAAGATGTTGCTCGAGCATTACATCTACAGCCATCTGACATCAAGGGGAACTGGGAAACTAGAAGCAGTGTCAAAGGCTTCTTAGCAAAATTCTTGTTTGAGAAGGCACAAGAGTGTTGGAATTCATTGGATCTACAAGCCTTTGAAGAAATTGTGGCTCTCCTTATCTATGGGTTGGTCTTGTTCCCATATCCTGACCAGCTTGTAGATGTCAACACCGTCAAGATCTTCTTATCCAGAAATCCAATACCAACATTTCTTGGGGACATTCTTCACTCATTTTACACTCGAACAATGAGAAAGAGGGGTGTTCTCATGTGTTGTACTCCTCTCCTTACAAGGTGGTTTATTTTGCACCTTCCACAATCTGTTTTGAAGAATGACCAAGGCTTAAGGTGGTCACAACGGTTGATGACCCTTACTCACTCTGATGTACATTGGTGTTCTCGGTCCAGAGAAAATGTCATCATTGTCGATCATTGTGGAGAGTTCCCTAATGTTCCATTACTTGGCATTAGAGGAGGCATTACCTACAATCCTTGTCTAGCTTTGAGACAATTTGGATATGCACGGAGGGATGGCCCTCAAGACATGTTGATTCCTGACCTAGTTTTTGACTTCGACAAAGAAGCGCAAGGACTTCGCCAAAGATTCATCAGAGCTTGGAGGATGCCTAACAAAGTTGACAGCAAGACACTGGGGCACAAGAACTCCATCCCTCTTGAGCCTTATCTCAAATGGGTACGAACCCGAGCCCAGAGTCTAATGATGCCTTATCCTCATGTTCTCCCTGTGATTAAAGAGCCCGTTAAGGAAGGAGAGGTTCCCTACACCATCCTATATCCTGACATGCCTACATCGTGGGAGGAGATGCAGAGGAGTTGGATCCAACTCAAGGAGGAACGGAACACTTTTGAAGCCAGCTTCTACGCCAGTGAGAAGAAGGTTTTGGAGCTTACCCGCCGACTCCATGAGGAAGAGACCCTCAACACTTACATCGCACCAAAGAGGATGTGCAACGTCTTTTTACCATGAGAAGTTTTTGTAATATTTGGCCCATGGGGCATTTATGTACTGACAAATTTCTTCTTATTAATATGACGTGTGTTCTTTTTTGTTTGCAACAATTTTGAACTTTCTAAATCCTTGAATGCATAAGCATACCATTCATCATGTGCATAAGCAGGTCTCCACACCAGGTTTCCTTATCTTTCTGCTGTTTATTTCAGTAAAATGGATCTCGAACAGACGGTCAAGGACTTGCAGTCTCAGAACGCACAGTTTCAACAACTCCTGATGACCTTGGCTAAAGGTCAAGAGGATCTGAAAGCCCTGCTGGGGAACAAAGACCAAGTGAAAAAGAAGAAGAAGAGAGTCGGGGTGGCTACCTTGGGGAGAAGGTTTGAAGGTGAAGCCAGAAGGGTTCTTGAATTTCCGTCTGCATCCGAAGAAGAAAACAGTAAAGGAAAAGGGGTTGCGGTACCTTCTGAATCCGAAGCTGAAGAAGAAGAGGCTGAAGAAGACGAAGACTACTCAGAACAACAATACCCGCCGGCTGATGACAAGTACAAGAGTTTGGAGGACAGGTTAGCAGCCATGGAGCTGCAGAGAGTTCCAGGCTTAGATTTCGAAGATTTGGGATTAATTGCTAGAGTTGTGATCCCCCCGAAGTTCAAAGTGCCTATTTTTGCAAGATATGACAGGCTGTCCTGCCCAAAAATGCACCTAAGGTCATATGTCCGAAGAATCCAACCTCACACATCTGACAGAAACCTTTGGGTACATTTCTTTCAAGATAGACTGTCTGGCACTCAGCTAGACTGGTTTTACAAGCTGGAAAGGTCGGAGGTACGTAGTTGGGAGGATCTGGTAGCTACTTTTTATCGCTAATATCAGTATAACTCTGACCTGGCACCAACCCGTACTCAGCTACAGAGTATGGGAATGGCCTCAGGTGAGGGATTTAAGGAATACGCCCAGAATTGGCGCGATCTGGCCGGAAGAGTGCAGCCACCTCTTTCCGATAGAGAACTTATTGATATGTTCCTTGGGACCCTGTCTGGTCCATTCTTTAATCATCTGATCGGTAGCTCTTCCTCGGGGTTTACTGAATTAATTCTGACTGGCGAGCGGGTAGAAGCTGGTATCAAGAATGGGAAGATTTAGAAGGATGCCTCTGCATCTACAATTGCTAAGAAATCATTTCCAGCGAAGAAAGAAACAGCTGTTGTGTATTCTCAAAGGGGAGCAGGAAGAAGTGAGCGCAGGCCGACTGTGGGGGCCGTGATGATCCAAAATCCACCAAATGATCAGCCTCGCAATAACCCGTCCAGACCTAAATAGCAATGGGGAGAACGGCCACCACGGCAGTTCACCCGTATTAATATGACGCCCGCGCAAGTTCTTCCACACTTGTTAAAGCTGAATCTCACAAATATCAAAGAAGCGCCGAAAAATGTGAATACGACCTCACCAGCCTACAATGCCAATGCCAAATGCGCCTACCATTCTGATAGCGTCGAACATGACACAAATAATTGTTGGGCGCTGAAAAATAAAATTCAAGACTTGATAGATGCCAAAGAGGTGGAGTTCGATGCTCCAGAGAAACCAAACGTGATATCTGCTCCGATGCCGAAGCACGGTCGAAATGTCCATGCTATTGAGGAAGATTTGTATGTTTCTGATGTCAATGACCTGATAACTCCGTTGTTAACCATCAAGTTAAATCTGTTAAAAGCCGGGATTTTCCCAGGATGCAAAGAAGACTGCTACTGTTGTTACTCTTTGCCAATTGACTGCCCGTTACTGAAGAAAGGCATCCAAGGCCTGGTGAACAATCAACAAATTCTGTTTGAAAAAGTTCCTGCTATTCCAACCCCTACTGAAGATGTTTCAATTATCACCATTCACGCCAATCTTTCCAAGGCCGTCAGAAAGCCTGTTAAGATTACATCTGCTACAAAGTCTGTTCCTCTGAAGATAACTATGCCAGGACCTGTCCCCTACAGTTCTGAAAAGTCAATACCATGGAATTACGGTGGAGAAATCTACTACCATGGTATCAAACAAGTTGAAGTAACCGAAGGAAGCTCTGATGAAGAAGATGCCAGCATTGGAAACATTGCCGGCACAAGCAAGATCACCCGAAGTGGGAGAATATTTTCTCCAAAGATTGCCCCCCCAAAGGCAATCTTTGGACCCTCATCTGCTGCCGAAGTTATTCCTGCACCGATAAAAATTTCCGCTAGAACCCCATTGATTGAAGATGTTGTTGTTCCTGTTGTTGTCCCTCCTACTTCTGCTGATAAGGGTAAAGGGATCCAAGATGAGCTCGTCAGGACGAGGGCTCAACCTTTAGTCATCCCGGAGACCTCTAAGAAAGAGATGGAGGAGATCTTGAAGATAATTAAAAAGAGTGATTATGACGTGGTAGAGCAGCTGGGGTAAACCCCCTCAAAAATCTCCATGTTAGCATTGCTACTTTGTTCAGAGGCGCATGCCAAAGCATTGATAAAATTCCTGAAGACAGCCCATGTACCCCAGGAAACCTCTGCCGACCAATTTCAAAACTGTGTAGCCAGTCTTACAGCAGACAACGGTTTAGGTTTCTCTGATGCTGACCTAACCTCAAAAGGAAGAAAACACAACGACGCGTTACATGTGTCAGTAGAATGCCAAGGGACAACTCTGGCCCATGTTCTAGTCGACACTGGTTCTTCTCTGAACATGCTGCCTAAGAAGGCCCTCGACCGTTTAGACTGTGAAGGCTTGGAGTTAAGGCCAAGTAATATCATTGTAAGGGCATTTGACGGGTCAAAGAGAATGGTACATAGGGAGGTAAACATTCCTATTAAGGTTGGCACAGAGGTGTTCCCCTCAACTTTCTATGTGATGGACATCCGTCCGTCATACTCTTGCTTATTAGGGAGACCATGGATACACAATGCTGGGGCAGTCACCTCATCCCTACATCAAATTCTGAAGTACCCTATCAAGGGAAAGATCGTAACCGTCCATGGTGAAGAGGAATATATGATTAGCCACCTGAACTCTTTCTGATATGTAGAGGTAGAAGGCGAATTCATTGAGACGCCATTCCAGCACTTCGAGGAAGTCTCTCCTGAAGTGGAAGTAGCAAAAGTGGTAGTTGAGGTACCAAAGCAGATGGCCAGGATGGCATCTCTAAAAGACGCGAAGGCCGCAATGAAGGAAGGGAAGAGCTCAACATGGGGGCAGTTGCCGGACATTCCTCACAAAACAGACAAGTTTGGTTTAGGATTCACTGTTGCGGGGCAGAAGGCTATGCGTCGTTCAAAGGTTGAGAGAGCACCCATCAAGATCTCTCCTTATGGGATCAATGTTTTGGAAGGTGAAGACGAAGATGCCAACATTGAAGATTGGATCTACCCAACCATCGAAGGGGGACTACGCAACTGGGAGGCAAAAGACTTTGTCCCCATCAGTTTTATTAATCAGTAATTATCTATCAAACATTTCCTTTGGTCTGTAATAATTACTTTTGAACAATCCATACGCTACTTTTTCACCTCATGCCTTGCCCGGGGCATGTAGGTCCATTTGTAAGGACTTTGATTGTCTTCATATCCATATGCCATGTTTAATGATTCATTGGACGTTTTTCATCGATAAAATGTTGTGTTCATTTTCCTTCCTTTTTGCATTTTGTTTAAAGATGGCTATCCCTTACACACACCCACGCTCACAAATACAGGTACCCATCCACTCTGGATTCTATGGGTGACTATTCTGCTATGTCCTTCAATAACTCTGAAGATCTGGTCAATCAGGCTGAGTATGAAGATGACGAAGGTTGTGAAGTACCAGGAGAGCTAGCCAGACTTTTACAGCAAGAGGAAAGGGCCATCTTACCTCACGAAGAGTCGTTGGAAACTGTCAACTTAGGAACAGAGGAAGACCGGAAGGAAGTGCAAGTGGGTGTCAATCTGGAACCAAGTGTCAAGGAACGCCTGATACAGCTGTTAAATGAGTATGTTGAAGTCTTCGCCTGGTCTTACGAAGACATGTCGGGTTTAGACACAGACATCGTGGTTCACCGTCTCCCTACAAGAGAGGATTGTCCACCTATCAATCAAAAAGTCCGCCGAATGAGGCCCGACATGTCTGAGAAGATTAAAGCAGAAGTGATGAAACAATTCAACGCTGGCTTTCTGGCTGTTACATCCTATCCACAATGGGTTGCTAACATCGTGCCAGTTCCTAAAAAAGATGGCAGAGTTAGGATGTGTGTAGACTACCGGGATTTGAACAGGGCCAGCCCCAAAGATGATTTTCCGCTACCGCACATTGACATTCTGATTGACAACATAGCTCAGAACAAAGTGTTTTCCTTCATGGATGGATTCTCGGGTTACAATCAAATTAAAATGGCCCCCGAGGACATGGAGAAAACAACCTTTGTTACACAATGGGGTACTTTCTGTTACAGGGTGATGCCGTTCGGACTGAAGAACGCAGGGGCAACTTATCAATGCGCCATGGTAGCTTTATTTCATGATATGATACATCATGAGATCGAAGTTTACGTAGACGATATGATAGCTCGGTCACAAACAGAGGAGGAACACCTTGAACATCTAGAAAAGTTGTTTGCCCGGTTGAAAGAGTATAAACTCAGGCTGAATCCAAGTAAATGTACTTTTGGAGTTAGCTCTGGTAAACTTCTAGGGTTTATTGTCAGCAACAAAGGCATTGAGGTCGATCCAGCAAAAGTGAAAGCAATACAAGAGATGCCTGCTCCCCGTACTGAAAAGGAGGTTAGAGGGTTCTTGGGGCGCTTGAACTATATTGCCAGATTCATCTCTCATCTGACTTCTACCTGTGAGCCAATTTTCAAATTATTAAAGAAAGATCAGGTAGTCGAATGGAACGACGATTGCCAAGCTGCTTTTGACAAGATCAAGGAGTATTTGCTAGAACCTCCTATTCGGATGCCTCCCGTCGAAGGAAGACCATTGATCATGTATCTAATCGTCTTGGATAACTCAATGGGGTGTGTTTTGGGCCAACATGACGAGTCTGGTCGAAAAGAGCATGTTATTTATTACCTTAGCAAAAAGTTTACCGACTGTGAGACTCGCTACTCACTGCCCGAGAAAACTTGTTGCGCTTTGGTATGGGCTGCTCGCCGACTAAGGCAGTATATGCTGACTCATACCACCTTGCTGATTTCCAAAATGGATCCTATCAAGTATATCTTCGAGAAGCCTACTTTATCTAGAAGAATAGCTAGATGGCAAATGATCCTGACTGAGTATGACATCCAGTACACCACCCAAAAAGCTATAAAAGGGAGTGTACTAGCTGATCATCTAGCTCATCAAGCTATCGAAGATTATCAAACCATGAGATTTGACTTCCCAGACGAGAACATCATGAATTTGGACAACATCGAAGGTAACGGACCGTATGACGGACCCGAAAAGGGATCCTGATGGACCCTGTACTTTGATGGTGCTTCAAATTCACTTGGAAATGGTATCGGTGCGGTACTCATCTCCCCGGAAGGTTGTCACACTCCTTTCACGGCTCGACTCTGCTTCAGCTGTACAAACAACATGGCTGAATATGAAGCTTGCATCTTTGGTCTCAAGGCTGCTATAGACTTGGGGATCAAATCTTTGATCGTATTTGGGGATTCGGCTTTGGTTATCAGTCAAATCAAAGGAGAGTGGGATACCAAACATCCTAATCTTATCCCATACAGAGAACATGTCCTGACATTGTTGCCTCATTTCGAGCAAATTACCTTCAAGCATTTTCCGCGAGAGGAGAATCAGCTAGCAGATGCTCTGGCAACAATGTCTTCTATGTTTAAACTCAACTGGGATAACGAGACTCCCCAAATCACCATCGAGCGAATGGATGAACCTGCACATTGTCACGAGATTAATATCGAAGAAGTAGTGGAACAACCCTGGTTTCACGAAATCAAAAGGTATCTCCAAACTAGAGAATATCCCGAAGGAGCTTCCGTAAATGACAAGAAGTTCCTAAGGAAATTTGCTGCCAAGTTCTTCCTGAGCAATGGCATCCTCTATAAGCGCAACCATGATTGTGTTTTACTCCGATGTGTTGACAAAGCTGAAGCAGAGTTAATCATGACAGAGATGCACAGCGGTACATTTGGCACCCATCTGAGCGGGCATACTATGGCTAAAAAGATCCTAAGGGCAGGCTATTACTGGTCTACCATGGAAGCAGATTGCCATCAGCACTCCCGTACTTGCCACAAGTGTCAGGTCTATGCTGACAAGATTCATATTCCTCCGGTTCCTCTCAACGTGCTGACAGCTCCTTGGCCATTCGCAATGTGGGGCATTGACATGATTGAAGAGATCAAGCCCACGACATCCAACGGACATCGCTTCATCCTGGTTGCCATTGACTACTTCACCAAATGGGTCGAAGCAGCTTCTTTCGCCTCTGTCACTAAAAATGTGGTTGCCCGCTTCATCAAGCAAAACCTCATATGCCGGTATGGTGTTCCAGACAGGATCATCACGGATAACGGTACAAATCTGAATAATATTATGATCACCGCGTTGTGCAAACAGTTCAAGATTTATCATCACAATTCATCTCCTTATCGGCCGAAGATGAATGGTGCTGTTGAAGCTGCGAACAAAAACATTAAGAAGATCATTCAGAAAATGACAGTCACTTACAAGGACTGGCATGAGATGTTACCGTTTGCTCTGCATGGATACAGTACGACGGCACGTACTTCAACCGGGGCAACCCCATTTTCTTTGGTATATGGTATGGAAGCTGTCCTACCCATGGAAGTTCAGATTCCTTCTTTAAGGATTATGAAAGACTATGGTTTGAGTGAAGATGATTGGATTCATACCCGACTTGATCAACTCAATTTGATCGACGAGAAGCGACTCGCTGCTGTGTGCCATGGTCAAACGTATCAGAAATGGATGATCAAAGCCTTCAACAAGAAAGTCAGACGTCAAGTATATCAAGTCGGAGATCTCGTAATCAAGCGGATTATCCTGCCGCAAAGTGATCCCAGGGGAAAATGGACCCTTACATACGAAGGACCCTTTGTGATCAAGAGCATATTTTCTGGTGGTGCAATGATTTTGACCACCATGGACGGTGACGATTTGTCGCACCCTGCGAACGCAGACATAGTCAAAAGATACTACGCATAAAATAACCCGACAAGTCGAAAACCCGAAAGGGCGGCTTGGGCAAAAAAGGGCATCCCGGTGGACCGAAAACCCGAAGGGGCGGTTCAGGCAAAAATTAGGGATAAAACAAAAAAATCTGTACACCCGGCAAGCTGAAAACCCGAAAGGGCAGCTTGGGCAAAAAGGGGTTTCCCGGTGGATCGAAAACCCGAAAGGGCGATTCAGGCAAAAGTTAGGGAATTAAAGCGTATGACTATGTCTCGTCAGATCACTTTAAGGACAATCTCTCCATCAACCAGCTCCGAGCTTCTAATCAATCCAGTCATCGGCAGACGAAGCATTAAATGGACAGATATTCAGAGTTGTGAAGGCTATAGCAGAATGGGGATCCCGTGGAATCGTTTCACATGGCCATCTTTCTTTTGTATAAATTTTTCAATTTTTACGACGATATCCTCTTACTAGGATGACTGTCTCCTTTGTACAAACACAGTCGTAGAAAGTTAATACAAATACTTTTCCAAATACAGAAATTTGCTTTGTCTTCCTTTTTCTTTTTCATTTGAGAAACGTCCAATGTTTTGTTAAAAAGGCATATGCATTTGAACATAATCATTTTCCTTACAAATCAAGAAAGATGATTACGGATAGGTTGAAAATACAGATAAACACCTTGATGCCCTTTCAAAGGGAATCCTCAACAGAGTTAAAATCCAAATTCCCCGGCCGGCGAGCCTTCCAAGTCCCCCAAACAGAATTGAACTTCAGGATCTCCAGCAGAACAAAGTTTTTCTCAAAACTAATCTCCCCAGCCAGAGGGCCTTCCAGAACTCAATTCCCCTCAGAGTTTCAGTATCCCCAGTGGAGCCTCAAAAATCTGAAAAATCAAATCCCCAGTGGAGCTAAACATTCCAACTATCAATCCCCAACGGAGCCAGACTAATGAACCTTCTCCCCACGGAGATACTTCCCACCAAACTGAAGATTCTCAGTCATGCCTCTCCAGCTTGGGTCTACCAGATTCTGAACTCCCTGGTAGAGACCATCAGAAATTCTCATTCCCCGCAAGTCACCAAGGAATTCCAATCCCTAGAAGTGGACCTGAGATCCCTCAACAATTGAAGATCTTGCATTCCCCCAAGCAGAGTGAAGACTCTCATTCTCAGTTCCTCACAGGATATTCAAGTGTTCCCCAGTGAAGACCTCCTCAGGACAGGAATCCCCCAGTAGATTGGCATACAACCCAAACTCCTAATTCCCCTGCAGCAGTCAAGGATTCACTTTCCCTGGCAGTAGTCAAGATTCTTTTATCTCCGGCCATCCAGGATTTATCTATCCTCAGCAAGACAGCTCTCCAGCTTACATGCGCATTCATTTACATTCATATCATAAACATTGATATAACATATATATTGCATCGTACATATCATGCAACATAACTTTGTGTTTTAGCTAATATTTCATCCTTTTCAGGATAAGATTAAGAGGCTATCATTAACTATTATTCAGATACAGTATGAATTTGTCCCCATACACGGCGGTCATTCTATTACTCATTCAGAATATCAGTTCAGATACAGTATGGATACACCACAAACACGGCGGTCATTCTACTACTCATTCATACAGACTAGATACGCTCCAGACACGGCAGCCATTCTATCTCTCATTCAGATTCACTTATCCACCTCAAGGTTCAATGAATTCCAAGCACGGATACCATTCTGACCCTTACCACAAGAGTTTGATTCTCTCCCAGTGCGTTTGCCGCGGAAAGTCACTTTATCATTTATGTAGATCCCAGTTACAGTTTCAGATACACTTCAAACACGGAAGTCATTATATTACTCATACGGATCTCAATCCCAGTTACAGTTTCAGATACACTCCAGACACGAAAGTCATTCTGCTAACTCATACAAAATCTTAACTTCAGATACAGTCCAGATACGCTCCAGACACGGTTGCCACTCTGTCACTCATTCAGAATTTGTCCCCAGCACGCAATTGCTCCATACAGATGTTTCTCTGTTACCCAGATACAATACAGATACACTCCAGACACGGCAGTCACTCTGATATTCATTCTACCTCCAAGCACAGTTACAGCTCAGATACGCCTCAGACACGGAGGCCATTCTTTTGCTCATACGAACTCAGCCTCCAGATACAGTTCAAATGCATTCCAGACACGGATACCATTTTGATCCTCCTTCTCCTGACCAGTCACATTGCAGTTCAACAAACATTCCAGACGGCATCTTTAATCCCATCCCCGACAAGATTCTGTCACCCCTCCAGATGGCATCTTTAAGACCATCTCCAAATGGCATCTCTAAGCCCATTCCCGCATCCATTGTTTTGACAAGTGCAAATTTAAGGGCACTCTAGTGTCCAATCTCCTTTTTACCTTCGAGACGCGAAAGGCAAGCCTGCCAATCTAACTCTTCAGGTGCAAGAAGATTGAACAGGGGCAACTGTTGTACCCCAAAATTTGCCCTCTCTTTCTTCAGGAAATCATCTTGGATTCTCAGAGTCCCTCTGAAACAAATCCAAGTCCTGAATTGGCCATTTTTGACCAAGCAAACCATTGACAAGAGCAAGATGATCACACAAGCTTTAAAGACAACGCTTTTATCTTGAGAAAAATTAAATTCTAAGCATTTGGAATTTTTCTCTAAAAAATGAGTGTTAAAGAAGAAATCAGCGCTTCAGAACTTCTGGACCAAACTCCAGATAGAAATGGTCAGAAGTTGCAAGCTTGACTCAACGCAGTCAGAAGTTGGCTCTTCAGCAGCTACATCAACTCAGTCAGAAGTTACAAACGTGGTTCAACACGTAAGCCTCAGACAGAACATGTCTCTTTCAGCAGTTACGTAAGTTCAGCCAGAGTTTGCTAAAGGAATGCAAAGGAAGCAAGGAAGTCTGAAGGCTCCTTCAGAACATGCTGAAAACAGAACATGCTGAAAACAGAATATGCTGAAATCAGAAGATGAAAAGGTCAGAAGAGTGGGTGTTACACTGGTACGAAATCTCTAAGTCCGGGATTTCCAGAAGCAAATCCAAGGAACGTGTCAGAAAATCAGGAGAATCCCCAGAATTTGCTAAGACAACAGGAGGCCAAGACCAGAGCATGGTTTACGTTGTTTTTGGTAAAACAGAACTGCTGGTTCAAAGTTTCCTATTACCAGAACATTGGTGTTGATGAGTCTCATCACCATTTAATGCTCATTAATGCTCCCAACCACTCCTGAACATTCATCCAAGTAATCCCTTCACGTGTGGCTGGGAAAATGCATTTATGCAGGTTATGGCATGGATCTACACGCCACCGTCCACCTAAGAGGTCACTTCTCCCCAATCCACGCCTGCTGCTGCAGCCTAGGCTAAAGGCTATCTGTTATCACAACTTCCCAGGAATTTCTGTCAAAGAACAATTCAAACTCTGTTGGCGCCTTTAATGTTTAAGACACCCAGAAGAACTTTGCCTATAAATAGAGAACCATTGTCCACTGAAAAAGCGCGTTCAAGAAACAGAAAAATTGCTAAGAGAGAAACAGAAATCTTTAGCCAGAAAATGCTGTGAAACTCTGCCAAAATCTCCAGTGTTTCATAACATTGAATTTCTTACCTTCAAACTTCATCAAATACCCAATTTTCTGTATGAACTAAAAACACCCTTTTCAAACTTCTGACCCTATATACGCACACCCCTTCACCTCCCCTTTTCAAAAAGAATCTGTCCAGAATACTATCAGAGCCAAAAGCTAGCTCTCATCCACAAACTTCTCCAACATCCAGGTAAGCACCTGCTGACCTTCATCACGCTGCTAAGCATCATCAGCTGTGCATGCTCAAATGAACATAATGTAAATATCATGTTGTCGCTGTTTGTATTCTGAGGATTTTCATACCTCAGAATGTTCTGAGCCAGTGTAGAACCTGCCTGTGACCTTGTTGGCCCTGCCCTCTGAAACACTTTGACATTTGATGGAGCTGTTCCAAATATGTTTCCTGTTTTATGGAATAATAACGAAACTGCAGATGTTCTGATTAGTACATGGAAAAGCCAAGTGCTGACTTTGACGTTAGCACATCTGAAGCCTGTTTTGCTGTCAATAATATCAGAACTTCTGAGAGTTATTGTCTTTCCAGCAGGATCAGAACTTCTGAGTTCTCCACTAACAAACTTCTGTCTTGCAGCGCAGGGGGGTCAGAACTTCTGATTTCCCCACTAACAGGTTTCTGTTTTGCAGGTGCCAGGGTCAGAAGTTCTGACTCATACAGTTTAACCAAGAGGTTGATCATCTGGCAGCGGATCTGAGTCAGAACTTCTGATGACCTCTCAGCAGCGCACTGGCTCCCTCTCTCTTTCTCTCTATCTTGTTTTTTTTTCTATTTTCTTTTTTGTCTATTTTTCTCGTTGAACCCCCCATGTACAAATGTGTATCCCCACTCCCTAATTGTTGTAATAGCGTAGGATTTTATATTTCCGCTTCTTATTGCTAGTAATTAGGATATGTATGGTAAGATAAAATCAATGAAATAGAAAATCCTAATTCAAAGATAAACTCTTGTATGCAATAAAACACACTTGCACACTAACACCCCTAGGGTTACATCTACTTGTTGCCTTTCAAAAATGGGCCATGTTACGAATGCAAAGTATCTTGGTAAAACAAACAAAAATCAAAAAGATCATAGTCCCTCGATGACGCTTTCGAAAGTTGCCTTACAAAAATGATCTTAGTCCCTCAAAAGAAAAAAACTAAGATACTTTGCAACATTGCTATCATGGTCTATACGATGACCCGCGCCCGTCCCGTTTACATCCTAACACAAGCTTGTCCACCAAATACAATGGTGGAACAAAATTGTTAAAAGGGTTAGAACATAGCAAAATCTTTGAGAAATTTAGAGTAGACAAACTCTTGGTTACTTGCCAACTTGCAAACAAAAACACTTGCCTGTTTTTCAAAACACACATCACAACACATTTTCAAAATAACTTTCAAAAACATTGAAAACTTTTCAAAAGACAAATACACCTTTGTATACATTCAGACATGGATCATTACAAAGGTTGCCACCACATTGGCCTCTTTTCAAGACATTTTCAAAACCCACACACAAAGCACCATTTCAAACAATTGAAAGCACCATTTCAAACAATTGGAAATAAAGGCAAGTTGATCTAAGAAAGTAACTAAGAGCCCATGGATAACCATGGATAGAAAGGGTGCTAATACCTTCCCTTTCTATAATCTACTCCCCGAACCCAAGAAAACATCTCAAAGGTTTTTGCTGTGCTTTTTAACCTTTCCTTAGGATAAAATAAAAAGTCGGTGGCGACTCTTGCTCAACCGAAACATTTGCGAAAACAAACGCAAAACCTCAAGTCAGTTCTCCCACCGTATCACACCATGTTTAGTAAAAACTAGGGTTTTGCATGATAAGACAAAAATCAAACAAATAGAATGACCTAATACAGGACAATCAAAGGCATGTAAAATGACAAGATATTGCACACAAGCACCCCTAGGGTTTCACCCACTTGGTTGCCTTAAAACAAAATGGACCTGGTATGCATGCAAAGTATCTTGGCAAAGCAAAACAAAAACAAAACAAAATATCATAGTCCCTCGATGACGCTAGACAAGGTTGCCTAAAAACAAATGATATTTGTCCCTAAAACTTACTAAGATACTTGGCAATATTGTTATCATGGTCATACGATGACCCACACCCGTCCCGTTTAAACATCCAAAGATAGGGTTGTTTACCAAATTAATGGTAAATCAACAATGTCAAAGGAATAAAAATGTACAATAAATACTTTTGAGTAGGTAGAATGCTTCTAGTTACTTGATCATTTCAAAACAATCCTTTCTATTTTCAAACACACACACATTTCAAAACATTTTTCCAAACAACTTTCAAAACATTGAAACATTTTTCAAAAGACAAACATCTTTGTATACATTCTTACGAACGAGAATCATTACAAAGATTGCCTAGACGATGGCCTATTTTCAAAATACTTTCAAAACCACTCAAAGCACCATTTCAAACAATTTCAAAAGCAAAGCAAGTGATCTAAACAAGTAACTAAGAGCCCATGGAAAACCATGGATGAAAAGGGCGCTAGCACCTTCCCTTTTCATAATCTACCCCCCAAACTCAAGAAAACATCTCAAAGGTCTTTCCTGTGCTTTTTTAACTTTCCTTTTGGATAAAAGAAAAGTCGGTGGCGACTCTTGCTAACCGCAACATTTGCAAACACAAACGCAAAACCTCAAGTCAGTTCTCCCACCGCATCACAGAACTGGCGACTCTGCTGGGGACTATTATAAAAGTGGGGTTACCTTAGGGTTTTAGATCACCTTTACATGCTTATCTTGCTTGACTTGTTTGCTTTACACTTTGGTTCTATTGTTTGGGTTTGAATCCTCTACCCGGATTTGGGAAACATTCATAGGTAAATAGCAATACATTGTGGAAACTGTGCGGGGTATACCGACATGGTCTAAGAAATAGCTATATTAGTGCGACATATTTGTGGGTACCGGTAGCCTTTGAGTCAATCAAAGAGAATACGGGGCCGCTGAGTGATGTCATGAAACACTAATGAACTTTTAGAACCTTTACTTAACCAAGTTGGCCTTTTAGGATGTAGTGAGATGACCGGCTTTGGTACAGTATGAAGTTGGTAGATACTCGATACTACACTCATTGAGGGTTGGTTCCTTGGAATATTTTGGTCGCCAGTAAAGAGGCTGAATTGAAACAATGAACAAGGAAACAATCTACTGATATTGAGCTCCTTAGAACCCGGTTACTATTTCTAGGACAGGTTGAGCCAACTAAACTTCAAGAGGGTACTTACCTATGAAGCCCCATGCAAGCCTAAAACTAGGAACTTGTGTGATTTGCTTGTACATATATACTTGTGCATAACATCATGAACATCATGAACATCATATGCATCAACTAACCATTTCAAGGATTTTGGAGTTTCATCTTTGTTCTTTTTTTGTAGGTTATGGATTCACTTCGCATGAAAACTATCCAAGCCAACCTTGTAAGAATTCCTCCACAACTCAAGGAGCTAGCTTCAAGGATTCCTGAGAATTCTCCATTCATTGAAAGACATGGTCGTCTTCTCAACTTGGTCACTTCCAACACAGAGGAGGATATGATGAAAGTTCTCTTCCAGTTTTTTGACCCTTTGCATCACTGCTTCACATTTCTTGACTACCAACTTGTGCCCACTTTGGAGGAATTTTCTCAACTCTTGAGGATTCCTATTCTCAGTCAACTACCTTTCAACGGTACAGAAAGAGATCCAAAGCCAGAAGAGATTGCTCAAGCCTTACAGTTGCACTCCTTTGATGTCACAACATATTGGGAAACTAGAAGTGGTGTCAAAGGCTTCTTGTCAAAGTTTCTGTTTGAGAAGGCCCAAAGCTATTGGAATTCTATAGACTTGCAAGCTTTTGAGGAGATTGTAGCTCTTCTCATCTATGGGACGGTCTTGTTCCCTAACCCTGACTAACTCATAGATATGAGTGCTGTCAAAATCTTCATGACTCGCAACCCGATGCCTACATTGCTTGGGGATATCCTCCACTCTTTTCACACTCTTACATTGAGGAAAAGAGGTGTTCTCATGTGTTGCACTCCTCTCCTGGCAAGATGGTTTATTTCTCATCTTCCCCGGTCAGTCTTGAAGAATGAGCAAGGTTTGAGGTGGTCACGACGATTGATGACACTTACATATTCAGACATTCATTACTGTTCTCGATCCAAAGAGAATGTCATCATCATTGACCATTGTGGGGAATTTCCTAATGTCCCTCTACTTGGAATTAGGGTGGGTATCACCTACAACCCTTGTTTGGCTCTGAGACAGTTTGGTTATGCCTGAAGGGATGACCCACATGACATGCTGATTCAAGGTTTGGTTTTCGACTTCAACAACGACAACCAAGGACTTCGACAAAGGTTCATCCGAGCTTGGAGGATGCCAAACGAGGTGGACAGTAAGACCTTGGCACACAAGAATACCATCCCTCTCGATCCTTACCTCAAGTGGGTACGAACCCGCGCTCAAAGTCTTATGATGCCTTACCCCTCCATTCTCCCAGTGATTATAGATCCTATTATGGAAGGAGAGGTTCCATACACCCTCCTACATCCTGACATGCCAACATCACTCAAAGATCTACAAAGGAGTTGGATACAGCTCAAGGGAGAGCGCGATACTTTCGAAGCCCAATTCTACACAAGCGAGAAGAAGGTTTTGGAACTTACTCGGCTACTTCACGAAGAGCTGACTCTCAACACCTACATTGCACCAAAGAGGATGCGCAATGTCTTTTTACCTTAGAATTTTGTATTATTTTGCCCAAGGGGCATTGATGTACTAACAATTCTATCTTATTAATATGACGTGTGTTTCTTTTTTTTTTAAAACAAATTTGAATTTCTGAATCCTTGAAAGCATTACATGAATACATATCATTCATAATATGCATAAACAGGTCTTCACACCAAGTTTCCTCATCTCTCTGCTGTTTATTTCAGCAAGATGGATATTGAACAAACGATCAAAGATTTGCAAGCTCAGAATTCATAATTCCAACAGTTGCTCATGACCCTAGCCAAGGGGCGGGAGGAACTCAAGACCCTGCTAGAGAAAGAGAAAGAGAAAAAGAAGAAGAAGCGAGCCGGTGTGGTTATCATGGGCAGAAGGTTTAAAGGACAAGCCAGGCGGACTTTGGAATTCCCATCAACATCTGAAGAAGGGGAAGGAAAAGGAAAAGGAATGGCAGTGCCCTCAGATTCTGAAGCAGAGGAAGAGGAAGATGAGGAGTACTCTGAACAATAGTATCCTCCGGCCGATGACAAATACAAAAACTTGGAAGAACGTCTAGCTATTATGGAGATACAGAGAGTACCGGGGATGGATTTTGAGGAGTTAGGGTTGGTTTATGGAATTGTAATCCCTCCTAAGTTTTAAGTGCCACTATTTGCTAAGTATGATGGGGTGTCTTGTCCCAAAATGCACCTACGAACTTATGTCAGGAAAATTCAACCATATTCTTCTGACAAAGATTTATGGGTCCACTTTTTCCAGGACAGTCTGTCAGGAACACAGCTTGATTGGTTCTACCAGTTGGAGAGGTTTGATGTGCATAATTGGGAAGACTTGGCATCCGCCTTCTATAAACAGTATCAATACAACACTGACTTGGCGCCAACCCTTACTCAGCTACAGAGTATGGCTATGGCTACCAATGAGGGCTTCAAAGACTACGCCCAAAAATGGAGGGATTTGGCCGGAAGGGTGCAACCACCTTTATCTGAAAGAGAACTAGTGGACATGTTCTTGGGGACTATGTCAGGTCCTTTCTTTAATCACATGATTGGAAGCTCCTCTACAGGTTTCACTGAGTTGATTCTAACTGGCGAGAGGGTGGAAGCCGGTATTAGAAGTGGGAAAATTTAGAAAGATGCGTCCACCTCTGCAGTTGCAAAAAAGCCCTTCACAGGAAAGAAGGAAGTGTTTGCTGTCTATGCCCAGAGGAATCAGGGAAGAACCAAACGACGACCAACAGTGGGGGCCGTTATGATTCAAAAGTTTGCATCAGACTAGTCGAGAAACAACCAGCCGAGAAATGATCAGCCGAGAAATAACCAACAAAGGGTGGAAAGGCCTGTAAGGCAATTCACCAAGATAAACATGACTCATGCTCAAGTCTTACCACATCTCTTGAAGTTGAACCTGGACATGCTAAAAGAGGCCCCTAAAAATCCTAACACTGCTTCTCCACATTACCATCCCCACGCCAGGTGCGCTTACCATTCATAAAGTCCAGGGCACGACACCAACAATTGTTGGGCCCTGAAGAACAAGATTCAAGATCTGATCGATGCAAAGGAAGTTAAATTTGAAGCTCCCAAAAAACCGAATGTTATCTCTGCACCGATGCCAAGGCATGGACATAATGCCAATGTTGTGGAAGAAGATCTGTTTGTTTCTGCTGTGGATGAATTGTTAACTCCTTGCCTAACCATCAAGTTGAATTTGTTGAAAGTTGGGGTGTTCCCAGGTTGTGACCAAGATTTCCATGCTTGCCTGTCCTCCCCATTCGACTGTCCTCTATTGAAGAAATGAATCCAACAATTGATTGATAACCAAGAAATTTTGTTCGAGAAAGCTCCTGTCTCACCCATTCCAGTTCCAGAAGTTTCAATAATAACCATATACGCTAATCCTTCTAGGTTTCCTAAAAACCTGTTAGGATTACATCTGCTCCAGTGACTACTCCATTGAAGATAACAATGCCCGGGCCAACCTCATACAAAACCGATAAAATGGTACCATGGAACTATGGTGGAGAAATCTACTACCATGGTGTCAAACAGATTGAACAGACCATTGAAGAAGAAGGCTCTGAGGAGGATAATCCTGACATCAGTAACATTGTCGGAACAAGCAAAGTTACCCGTAGTGGAAGAATCTTTTCTCCAGAGATTTCTCCTCTAACAGCAGTTTTTAGACCCGTGGCCATTCCGAAGATTACACTTATACCAGCAACCGTACCTGCAAGTGTACCCGCCAACAAAGACAATACAAGTCCTATCCCCGCTTCTGCTGATAAAGGAAAGAATGTTCAAGAGGAGCCTGTCTTGACGAAGGCTTAATCACTAGTCATTCCTGAAACATCCCAGAAAAAGATGGAAGAAATTCTGAGGATCATTAAGAAAAGTGATTATGATGTGGTGGAACAACTGGGGCAGACCCCCTCCAAAATCTCTATGTTAGCCCTGTTGCTGTGCTCTGAGGCACAAGCTAAAGCTTTGGTCAAGTTTTTGAAGACAGCGCACGTGCCGTGAGAGACTTCGGCTGATCAATTCCAAGAGTGTGTGGCCAGTTTAACAGCTGACAATGGCTTGGGTTTTTCTGATGCAGACTTGACCTCCAAAGGGAGGAAACATAATGACGCGCTGCATGTCTCGGTGGAGTGTAGGGGAACCACCCTAGCTCATGTCTTGGTTGATACTGGGTCATCTTTAAATGTCTTGCCGAAGAAAGCCTTGGATAAGTTGGATTGTGAAGGCTTAACCCTGAAACCCAGCAATATAATTGTCAGAGCCTTTGATGGTTCTAAGAGGATGGTCCATGGAGAGGTGGACATCCCGATCAAGGTGGGTACCCAGACATTCAATTCAACATTCTATGTGATGGACATCTGTCCTTCTTATTCTTTCTTGTTGGGAAGACCTTGGATCCACCATGCTGGAGCTGTCACTTCTACTCTACATCAAATGCTCAAGTACCTTGTCCAGGGGGAAATCATAATTGTTCATGGCGAAGAGGAATACATGATCAGTCATCTGAATTCTTTCCGTTATGTAGAATTGAATGGTGAATTCATCGAAACTCCTTTCCAGCATTTTGAAGAGGTAGCTCAGGAGATAGCGGCGACCAAGACAGTGTCCTCTGTACCCACGATTACCAGACCTCTGCCTCGGATGTCATCTCTCAAGGATGCTAGGGCAGTGGTGGAATAAGGCGGAAGCACAATCTGGGGGCAGCTTCCAGACTTTCCTTTCAAATCAGACAAATTCGGCTTGGGATTTACTTCGACTGGTCAGAAGGTTATGCGCCGCTCCTGTGCTGGAGGGCCACCTGTGAAGATCAGCCACCGAGGGGTTAATGTAGTAGAGGACAGTGAAGAAGAGGGCAGCTTGGAAGACTGGATTTTTCCTACTGTTGACGGAGGACTGTGCAACTGGGAAGCAAAAGACTTTGTTTCGATTACTTTCATACCGCAGTAATTTATCTTTTCCATTTCTGTTGGATCTGTAATAATTCACAAACAATTCGTACTTTTTCAACCTTGTGTCTTACTCAAGGCACATAGGTCCATTTGTAAGGGTTCTTATTTCATTTCATATGTCATTTTAATGAATCATGGATGCTTTTTATATTTAAACCTTTTATGATCATTGTCTTTATTTTACATTTTGTTGTTTTAAGATGGCTATCCCTTACACACACCCACACTCACAAATGCAGGTACCCTTCCATTCCGGAACCCATGGGTGACGATACTGCTATAGCCTTCAGTAACTCTAAAGATCTGATCTACCAAGCCAAATGCGAAGATGAGGAAGATTGTGAGGTGCCAGGGGAATTGGCCAGATTGCTACAGCAAGAGGAAAGAGCAATTCAGCCTTATGAGGAGCAGTTGGATACAATCAACTTGGGTACTGAGGATGAAAAAAAGGAAATCAAGATAGGGGCCGATCTAGAGCCGAGTGTCAAGGAGCGCCTAATTCAGCTACTGCATGATTATGTTGAAATCTTCGCCTAGTCATACGAAGACATGCCGGGACTTGATACAGACATTGTGGTACACCGTCTCCCCACAAGAGAAGACTGTCCACCAGTGAAACAAAAGGTCCGCCGCATGAGACCTGACATGTCAGAGAAGATCAAAGCAGAAGTTATGAAGCAGTTGAACGCTAGATTTTTGGCTGTTACTTCCTATCCACAATGGGTTGCTAACATTGTGCCCGTACCTAAAAAGAACGGCAAAGTCAGAATGTGCGTGGATTATAGAGACTTAAACAGGGCCAGCCTTAAAGATGATTTTCCACTTTCGCACATTGACATCCTTATTGACAACACAGCTCAGCATAAAGTATTTTCTTTCATGGACGGATTCTCAGGCTATAACCAGATCAAAATGGCACCTGAGGACATGGACAAAACTACTTTTGTCACACAGTGGGGTACGTTCTGCTACAAAGTGATGCCATTCGGACTGAAGAATGTCGGGGCAACCTATCAACGCGCCATGGTAGCTTTGTTTCATGATATGATACATCATGAGATAGAGGTCTACGTAGATGACATGATAGCCCGATCACAAACTGAAGAAGAACACCTTGATCACTTGCAAAAGCTGTTTGTCAGGTTGAAGGAGTACAAGCTCAGACTGAATCCAAACAAGTGTACATTCGGAGTCCGGTCTGGTAAACTCTTAGGTTTCATTGTCAACAACAAAGGCATCGAGGTTGATCCTGCCAAAGTCAAAGCTATACAAGAGATGCCTCCTCGTCGCATTGAGAAGGAGGTCAGAGGTTTCTTGGTACGCCTAAACTACATTGCTAGGTTCATTTCTCACCTAACATCTACTTGTGAACCGATCTTCAAGCTGTTGAAGAAAGATCAGGTAGTTCGATGGAATGATGATTGTCAGATTGCTTTCGATAAAATCAAGGAGTATTTGCTAGAACCTCCTATCTTGATTCCACCCGTCGAGGGAAGACCGCTAATCATGTATCTGACTATCCTAGAGAATTCAATAGGGTGCGTACTGGGGCAGCATGACGAGTCTGGCCGAAAAGAGCATGCCATTTATTACCTTAGCAAAAAGTTTATCGACTATGAAACAAGATATTCACTGCTCGAGAAAACTTGTTGCGCTTTGGTATGGGCTGCTCGCCGGCTAAGGCAGTATATGTTGACTCATACCACTTTGTTGATATCGGAGATGGATCCGATAAAGTACATCTTTGAGAAGTCTGCTCTATCCGGAAGAATAGCTAGATGGCAGATGATCTTAATGGAATACGACATACAGTACACGACCCAAAAAGCTATAAAGGGAAGTGTGCTAGCTGATCATCTGGCTCATCAAGCTGTTGAAGATTACCAATCCATGAAGTTCGACTTCCCTGACGAAGACATCATGACATTGGACAACATTGAAGAGATCAGACCATATGACGGACCTGAACAAGGATCCCGATGGACCCTGTACTTTGATGGGTCCTCCAATGCGCTTGGTAACGGTATCGGTGTTGTGCTTATATCTCCAGAAGGTTGCCACACACCTTTCACTGCCCGAATTTGCTTCAACTGTACGAACAACATGGCAGAGTACGAGGCATGCATATTTGGACTCAAGGATGCCATAGACTTGGGAATCAAATCCTTAGATGTGTTTGGGGACTCCGCTTTGGTCATCAGTCAGATCAAAGGAGAGTGGGACACTAAGCATCCAAACCTCATCCCTTACAAAGAATATGTTTTGACATTGTTACCACATTTCGAGCAGATTACCTTCGAGCACTTCCCGCGAGAAGAAAATCAGCTAGCAGATGCTCTAGCTACAATGTCATCCATGTTTAAACTTGATTGGGATAATGAGGCTCCCCAAATCACCATTGAACGGATGGATGAACCTGCACATTGTCACGAGATTAATACCGAAGAAGTAGTGGACCAGCCGTGGTTCCATGAAGTCAAAAGGTATCTCGAGGCTCAAGAATATCCTGAAGGAGCTTCGGTCAACGACAAAAAGTTCTTAAGGAGATTCTCAGCTAAGTTTTTCCTAAGTAATGGCATCATGTACAAGCGCAATCATGATTCTATTCTGCTCCGTTGTGTGGACAAAGCTGAAGCTGGAAAGATCATGGCTGAATTGCATGAGGGTACCTTTGGCACTCACTCTAGCGGGCATACGATGGCTAAGAAGATTCTACGGGCAGGCTATTACTGGTCTACCATGGAAGCTGACTGTTATCAACACTCCCGAACCTGCCATAAATTTCAAATCTATGCAGACAAGGTGCACGTGCCTCCAGTTCCTCTAAATGTCTTAACAGCTCCTTGGCCCTTCGCAATGTGGGGAATCGACATGATTGGAGAGATCAAGCCTACAGCACCCAATGAACACTGCTTCATTCTGGTGGCCATTGACTATTTCACCAAGAGGGTCAAAGCATCTTCCTTTGCATCCGTTACTAAGAATGTTATTGCCCGCTTCATCAAGCAGAATCTCATTTGCCGGTACGGTACCCCCGAAAGGATCATCACTGATAACGGTACAAACTTGAACAATACCATGATCACCGCTTTGTGCGAGCAGTTCAGCATTCAACATCACAATTCATCTCCCTACTGGCCAAAGATGAATGGTGCAGTCGAAGCTGCTAACAAAAATATCAAGAAGATCATACAAAAGATGACAGTCACCTAAAAGGACTGGCATGAAATGCTACCGTTTGCTCTTCACGGGTACCGTACCACGGCACGCACATCAATTGGGGCAACACCCTATTCCTTGGTATATGGCATGGAGGCTGTTTTACCTATCGAGGTTCAGGTTCTCTCTTTGAGAATCATGAAGGACGCTGGTTTGAGTGAAGACGATTGGATTCAGACCCGACTTGATCAACTTAACTTGATTGATGAAAAGAGACTTGCTACTATTTTCCATGGTCAGACGTATCAAAAACGGATGATCAAGGATTTCAACAAGAAAGTCAAACGCCAAGTATATCAAGTTGGAGATCTGATAATCAAGCGGGTCATCTTCCCGCAAAGTGATCCCAGGGCCAAATGGACTCCTACCTATGAAGGACCATTTGTGATCAAAAACATCTTTTCTGGTGGGGCAATGATCTTAACCACCATGGACGGTGATGACCTGCCGCACCCTGCGAACACATACATAGTCAAAAGATACTACGCACAAATGATCCGCTAGGTTGACACACCTAGGCAAAAAAAGGGCATCCCGGTGAATCGAAAACCCGAAAGGGAGGTTCAGGCAAAAATTAAGGATAAATAAAAAAAATTGTACACCCGGCAAGTTGAAAACCCGAAAGGGCGACTTGGGCAAAAAAGGGTTTCCCGGTGGACTGAAAAACCCGAAAGGGCGGTCCAGGCAAAAGTTAGGGAATTAAAGCGTATGACTATGTCTCGTCGGATCAATTTAAGGACAATCTCTTCACTGCCAAACTCTAAGCTTCTGATCAATCCAATCATCTTCGGACGAAGCAACGGATGAACAAGATATTCGGAGATACGAAGGTTATATCGGAATGGGAACCCCGTGGGATTTTTACACACATAGCTATCTTTCTTTGTATAAATTTTTCTTACTTTTATGACACCATCCTCTTACTAGGATTTTTGTCTCCTTTGTACAAAATACTTATCCAAAGTAAATAGAAAGATATCTCTTTCAAAGTACAGAAAAATATTTGCCTTTTTTTCTTTTACACTTGTGTTTTTATTTGCAAAAACGTCCAATGATTCATTGACGAACATATGCATTTGAACATAATTACTGTTTACAAATAAACAAAGTGGAAAAGAACAATTACTGACAGGTTGAAAGGATAGGAAAACGTCTTTAGGCTATTCCAAGAGCAATCCCTATAGTACATCATCTAGATCCCCAGCGGAGCTAAAACCTTGAAATACAGATCCCCAGCGGAGCTAAAATTCAAACCCTTAATCCCCATCAGAGTTGAAATTTCAAACTCCCAATCCCCAGCGGAGCCAAAACTTCTAACTATCAATCCCCGGTGGAAACCATCCAGTTTCTCCAAATTCCTCAGCAAGTTATCTTGAAGCCTGGAAATCAACCAGATAACAGTTAACCCTTGTCTCTCCCCAACCTAGGATAATTCCCCAGTAGAGTGGCAGACGACCGAAACTCCTGAACTTTTTCCGAACAGCAGTAAACTCTTCCCCACAGAGTCTTCATTACTCCCCAGCATGAAGTCGCCAAAGTTTTCATGGCTCCCCAACAGAATGAAGATTCTCATTCTTAATTCCCCAGTGAAGTCGCCAAAGTTTTCATTGCTCCTCAACAGAATGAAGATTCTCATTCTTAATTCCCCGCATAGGTCATCAAAGTTTTCTCTATTCCCCAGTAGAATAAGGATTGTCATTGTGTAACCCCCAGTAGAAGTCATCAAAGTTCTCTGGATTCTCCAAGCTGATTTCTCGAGTAGTTTGGCATTACTCTCACAACATAATTTTTGTCAATACTCCAACTTCAAGACATGAAGGATCCTTATTTCCCCACAGAGGTTGTCAAGGATTTTCTATCCCCAACAGTCGCCTAGGATTTCTTATCCTCAGCGGTCAAGGATTTATTTTTCCCCGGCAGCAGTCAAGGGTTTTATTATCCCCAGCTGACAAGGATTTATTTTCCTCGGCAATACAGCAAATCAACTTACATGCGCATACATTACATCCATATATCATAAACATTTGATAAAACACATATATTGCATCATACATTTCATGCAACATAACTTTGTGTTTCAGCTAACATTTTACCCTTTTCAGAATAAGACTAACAAGCTACCGTTAACGGTATACAATCATGATACAGTACAGATACACTCCAGACGCGGAAGTCATTATGTTTCTCATTCAGATTCAGATTTCAGATACAGTACAGATACACTCCAGACACGGAAGTCATTCTGTTACTCATTCAGATTCAATTATTTAGATTTCAAGCTCAGATACACTCCAGACACGAAAGGCATTTTGTTACTCATTCAGATTCAACTATTCAGATTTCAAGCTCAGATACACTCCAGACACGGAAGTCGTTCTGTCACTTATTCAGATTCTAGTTCAGATACGCTCCAGATACGGATGCCATCCTGATACTTATTCAGATTTCAACTATCAGATACAGTCCAGATACGCTCCAGATACGGATGCCATTTTGTCACTTATTCAGATTTCAGACATCAGATACACTCCAGACACGGTTGCCATTCTGTCACTCAGTCCGATTTCCCCCATCTCAGAGACGCTCCAGACACGGATGATATTCTATTGCTCATTCAGATTCCAACTACCAGATACAATTCAGAGACGCTCCAGACATGGATGCTATTCTTTTGCTCATTTAGATACAAAGTTCAGATTCAGTCCCTAGATACAGTACAAATACGTTCCAGATATGGACACCATTCTGATGCTCATTCTTTGGACTTACAACTCAAACATTCTTGGATGGCATCTTTAAGCCCATCTCCAACAGGATTCTATCTCCTCTCCAAATGGCATCTTTAAGCCCATTCCCTCGACTATACTTTGACGAGTGTGAATTTACGGGCACTCTAGTGTCCAATCATCTTTTACCTTCGAGTCACGAACGGCTAATTCGCCAATCTAACTCTTCAGGTTCAAGAAGATTGAACAGGGGAAGATGTTGTACCCCAAAATTTGCCCTCTCATTTTATCAATATTTTCCTCACAAGGCCTCTTGGACCCAAGACAAGATTAGGGTTTGCTCAGCTCAAGACCTCACCTTGCACTGATGACCTGAAATTAGGGTTTGAGTTTACACGAGGATTTTTGGACCATCAATGCTTCATGTGACTTTAATACACCATCTTGGACCCCTAAGATTGCTCATGTTAAGTTCCAAGCCTTGAATCACATTTTTGCCCAGTCAATTGGACAGTTGACCTAAAAATCAATTGTATTGGGAAAAAGTCAACCATGGCCAATTTACAGACAAACTTCATAATTTTTTATACACAATCACATTTTAGGCTCCTATGTACCATTTGATCAAGTTTGGATCACAACTCCTCAAGAAATTTGATCAAATCATCAAAAGGGCAAAATGGTTAAAATTAGGGTTTTTACTGAGAAAGGGCAATTTCTGATTTGTAACCTAGACAATGGCCAATTGGGTTCAAGCATGATTTCAAGGACTCAATAGCATCATCTTTACCTAATCACATAGTTCAAAAGATCTCAAATGCATAGGATTGACAGATGAATTTTGCAGTCTACTGATCAAAAGTCAATTGTACATTGAAAAGTCAAACTTTGACTTTTTAGTCAAAATCAAGTGCCAAGGGTCATAATTCATCAATATATGTCAAAATGTGAAACTTGTTGACCAAGAAACCTAAAATTGCAAATTAGGGTTTTAATTTGAAAATTTTTCATAACTTAGAATTTTTCTAAGTATGGAAAATTTCTTATTTTTTCCCAACTTTTCACCATGATGCAATTGTATTCAAAGAAAACTTCCAACATGAAAGTTGTAGTCCTCCATGAAATCTACAACTTTTATTCACAAAGTTTTCCCAACAGATTGTTGGATCTCAAGTTATGAATTTGTGAATAAGGGTCCATGAACTTTTTAACTTAGTGAAAATTTGCCCTAATTTAGGCAGGTTTTTGACCCAACTTCATGGGCATTTTTCACCTAGTTCCAAGAGGTATCTCAAAATTAATTTCAAATATGGATTGTAGAGAATGTTGCAAGCTTTCCAAAATGTCCAAGAACTCTCTAAGATCATTTGTGGTTAGGGAGAATCGAAGAAGAGAAAATGGCATTTTGTCACTTTTGTTCAAGCCATTTTCACAATGCACCAAGTTGCAAATCTAATCAAGCATGCTTATACCTTGAATTACAGGTCCTAAATCCCTTATAAACTCCATAATTAAATGCTATCTCAGTGGTTAATGGCTTTATTTTGACCTTTAGAGCATTGTACAAGAGTTTAATCCATAAATGGCATAAAGGGCACATTGCCATTTTCATAAAGCATGCTTTTTCCAACTTTGCAATTCTTGAGCCATGGACCTGTTTCTTTTGTGCAAGCATTGTCCACAGATATCAAGCTTTGTTCACCAACTCTCTTCAGCCTATAAGCAAGCAAGTACAAGCCTTTTGCATAGTCACTTCAACTTTTCTTCAAAAGCAAGCAAAATTGCAAAAGTCAAGGGAACTTGCACATCTGATAAAGGGTGAGCTTGGCTTCATTCTAAACAACTTCACAAACTTGTCTCAAGCAGAAACACGAAAGCAAAAGATCATAAACACTCTCAAACTGAAAAAACACATTTTTCTGCCCAAGCCTTGCAGTTTCTGCAAAACACTAGCCATCTCAATATTTGCTCGTGTGTTTTGCTTTGTAACACATCAAACATCTTCCATACATCCTACCTAAATTATCCAAGTCCTTGTCCTGGTTCTGTAAGCCCTATTTCAGACATCACCATTTTCATTTTGGAAGGTTGCAAGTTGACTCGTGCAGGAAGTTTCAGTCATCCACAAGGCCAGCTAAGCATTGGAATAACTTGAGGGAACTTCAAGGAAGCTCACACGATCTTCAGGCCTCCCTCAAAGTCCCTAAATTTCCATATCCAAACTCAACTGAACAAGGTATTTTTCAAAACTCTATCTCTCTATTTAGGAATCCTCAAGCTTTGATTTGTGAAGCAAAGATGTAGTCCTTAACATGGTGAAGTTGTACATATGCATAGTTGTCATTTATATTAACTGAGCTAAGAGAATTTGATTGTTAAACATGCTGAAAAAACTAGGTCAGAAATTTGGGGTGATTAAATTCTCTCTGATCTTTGAGAGTTAGTTTACAAACTTTATATCACTGGAATCGTGAGATCATAAGCTACATTTTTTGTGTTATGAGTTTTTGATTTTATGCAAGCTAAAGCAAGATACAGGTTTGAAGCAAAAAACGCGCGTTTGGGAGAGGCTGGAGGACAGGGATGAAGTCCTGGGTCTGGCGCGCCTTGGGCCTGTTTGTTCAACTTTTCACACCCCCCTGATCCACTATCCACACCCCCTTTGCATATTTTGTATATTTTTCATATTTTCTTTTCATTTTTATATTTATTGCTTTTATTTATTTTTCTGAACATGAAGAAATCTTGAAAAATATTTTCTTTATTTTTTGCATTTTATTTTATTTTTTATCTTATTTTTTGCATAAAATATTAATTATTTAGAATAAATAGGATCTATTTTCTTAAAATAAATAGTAAACATATTTAAAAATATCATACATTTTTTATTTTTATTATTCATACACATAAAATATTATTTCCACATATATTTTAATTTTTAATATTTGTAAATAATTTTATTTTATTTTTTTCTTGTACATAAATGGATAAAATAAATAATATAGAACTTTTTTTTCTTTTAATCAAAAAAAATTAGGGTTTCCCCTTTCAAAAATAATTATTATTATTATTCTTTTTTTAGGACTTAATTAATTTTATTTTCTCACACATAAAACAAATACAAAACATTTTTTGCATATTTACATTTTTATTGCATTTTTAATATTTGTTTATTTATTTAATTTGCAAATATTCAATTGGATTATAATAGTATGTTAGGGTTTTATTTTGTGAAAATATCCCCATTCAAAAACTTGTATCCCCCCTCCCATAATAATTGTTGTAATAGCTTAGATTTATTTTACGCAATTTATCGCATTATACCATGCTTAGTAAAAACTATGGTTTTGCATGATAAGACAAAAATCAAACAAATAGAATGACCTAATACAAGACAATCAAAGGCATGTAAAATGACAACACATTGCACACAAGCACCCCTAGGGTTTCACCCACTTGGTTGCCTTAAAACAAAATGGCCATGGTATGCATGCAAAGTATCTTGGCAAAGCAAAACAAAAACAAAACAAAAGATCATAGTCCCTCGATGACGCTAGACAAGGTTGCCTAAAAACAAATGATCTTGGTCCCTAAAACTTGCTAAGATACTTGACAATATTGCTATCATGGTCATACGATGACCCACGCCCGTCCCGTTTAAACATCCAAAGATAGGGTTGTTTACCAAATTAGTGGTAAATCAACAATGTCAAAGGAATAAAAATGTACAAGAAATACTTTTGAGTAGGTAGAATGCTTCTAGTTACTTGATCATTTCAAAAAAATCCTTTCAATTTTTAAACACACACACATTTCAAAACATTTTTCCAAACAACTTTCAAAACATTGAAACATTTTTCAAAAGACAAACATCTTTGTATACATTCTTACGTACGAGAATCATTACAAAGATTGCCTAGACGATGGCCTCTTTCCAAAATACTTTCAAAACCATACAAAGCACCATTTTAAACAATTTCAAAAGCAAAGCAAGTGATCTAAACAAGTAACTAAGAGCCCATGGAAAACCATGGATGAAAAGGGTTCTAGCACCTTCCCTTTTCATAATCTACCCCCCGAACTCAAGAAAACATCTCAAAGGTATTTCCTGTGCTTTTTTACCTTTCCTTTTGGATAAAAGAAAAGTCGGTGGTGACTCTTGCTAACCGCAACATTTGCGAACACAAACGCAAAACCTCAAGTCAGTTCTCCCACTGCATCACACCGGGTATCATGATTGGTGTCTTAACTTTGATGCTAAGGATATCTGCAACATAGATTATCTGCTTCTTACGTACCCACAGTTTCTTGGGTCCTTTTTTGTTAGTCTTTTCAGATTTGTTCACAACCTTGGGCATAGATGCAGGATAATAATATTTAATTGCATGATTTAAACGAGATTTTGCTTTTGTTTTTTCCTTAGGTTTTCAAAGAGGTTTTTCTTTTCCTTTTTCTTTTTCTTTAGGCACAAATCCATCAGAGAAAAAATGAGAATGAAGAGTATTTGGTTTATCTTCTTGTTCAGAATCAGATTCTTCATAAGAAACATATCTAATATCTCTTGTACCGTTTCTTCTTACACCATAGATCATTGAAGCCACGACGTTTCTTCCTAGGCTTCTTGCAAGAAATTTCTGGAAAGATTTGTCATATTTCTTCATGAAATCATCAGTGCTCACAGAATCTTCTGAAATAATTTCCTTCTCAAGTTTGGAACTCTTACTTCTGAGAGTAGAGTTATCAATAATCTTAAGAATAAAATTTTCTTCATTCAATGATGAAAGTTCTTCCTTAAGTTTACTGTGTTCTTTAGAAACAGATGCATGGATCTTTTTAAGTCCCTTGAATTTGTTCCTAAGAATCTCAAGTAATGAACATGTTAATTCAGAGTGATAAGGGTCAGAAAATACCTCTTATATGTCTGAATCATAATCTGCTTCAGCTTCTGGATAGATCTTCTCATCGAAATCTTTAACGCTTTCCATCAGTGTTATGTTAACTTGTTATTCTTCAGAATCATCTTTTGAAGAATCAGAATCATCCCAGGTTGCCATCAGCCTCCGTCCTATGAAAGCTTTCTTCTGGGGCTTGTCCTTTATGAGCTTAGGACACTCATACTTGTAGTGGCCTGACTCTTTGCACTCATAGCAAGTGACATCTTTGCTTCCACCAAACTTTCATTGTCTAGAAGTAGACTCGAAGAGACCACCTTCCCTTCCAGATCCTCTGAACTTGTTACCTTGTTTTCTCTTATAGAATTGGTTAACCCTTCGGGACATAAGCGACAACTTATGATCGTCTTCTTCATAATCTTCTTCAGATTCTTTTTCCTCTTCAGCTTGAAGATCTCTAGTCTCCTCAGATCTACCACTTGATTTGAGAGATATATATTTTACTTTTCTTTGAGGCTCATCCTCATTAAGATCAATCACGTGGCTTCTCAAAGAAATAACCAGTTCCTTAAGAGAAGTCTTATTCAGATCTGTGGCAAGTTTAAGTGTAGTTACCATAGACCTCTATTTCTATGGCAAGCTTCTGATAAGCTTAGGTATTGCAATAAGAGTTTGAAACTTTGAGAACTTGTTCTAAATAATTTCATCATCTTCCATCTTGAATGCCTCATACTTTTGAATCAAGATAAGTGTCTTGGTTTCTTTGACTTGGGCATTTCCCTTCGTGAGTCATTCTCAAAGAATCAAAAGTATATTTTGTAGTATCTCGATTAGTTATCTTTTCATACTCAATCTAGGAGATAGTCGAGATAGTTTTCAACAAGATAGTTCTGGCCTTGTGATGATCTTAATAATCTTTCTTTTGTTGTTGTGTCATCACTCTTCTTTCCACTTTATTACCATTAGCATCTACTGGATGTATATAGCCATCGAATACCATATCCCAGAGATTTACGTTGTGACCGAGAAAAAAGCTTTAAATTCTATCCTTATAGTAGTCAAACTTATCTCCATCAAAGATTGGTGGTTTGGAATTGTAGTTATCTCTTTCAACAATTTGTGTAGTAGGTGGAGAGATTTCAGCCATAGTGTTTCTAAAAACTATGGATCTTTATCTGACACGGTGATGTGTTTGTTTCGTACCCCAAATTTGTCCTACTTCAATGATTTCATTTTTCAAGATTAAAATAGAAGAAATATTTAACTTAAGACGATACAACAGTATCTGATGGTCCGTCTTTATCTGGCTAGGGGGTGTATATTAATCCAGGAGAGTGGGGCTTTCTAAATTAATCAAAAAGACTCATAAATCCATTCGCGAGACATGTTGGCCAATGGCCCATGCAATTCGAAAATCAATTATTCGAGCAACTGTTAAGTTCTTAATTATTGAACGTTTGTTATTAAGAAGAGAAATGGGAAGTTAAACAGCCGCTAAGTTAGTCCACCTGGCATTTGAGAGAAAAATTAGTAGTTTGATCTAGAGTAAGAGTTTTAAATCATTTTTATTATGTGATAAAGGATTTTGAAAAGGGTGTCATTAGCAAGACTCTTTAGTCTTATTATTGAAGATAAATGCATATTATGAAGAAAAATATAATTGCTCACAGATTCCATTTTTTATTAAAGAAAATTGTTTATTGTAAATAAATAAACAATAGATTCTTTTTAAGGGAAAAAAACTAAAACGTTTTATCAGTAACTTTGGGTTCCAAAATTTGTTTGCCTTAAAAGATATTCAAGTCCATTAAGATTTTTAGTCCATTTAATATTGCTGCTTTGTTTTAAGAAAAGCATTATTACTAAAAGAGAAAAAAAACTTCTTGTTATTTCAATGAAAAATATTTTTTATTAAGAAAATGTTTATTACTGTTAAGCTTTTGTAAATATTATATCAAATGTTGTTTAATCTTATTGTCAAGAACTAGTTGTGCTGGACCAAAGATAGGCCCAGTTTACATGGAGAAACGCATGATGTAGTGATAAGCTAAAGCCCAAATAATTAGTCACTTGTTGGCCCAGTTAAACCAAACAACACTGACTGTTCAGATCATCATAAATTTGCGCAAGTTTGTATTAACAAATATTGTACAAATTGACATTAAACCAAATTTGTTAAAATACCAAATCAGAAAAATCTACATAACATATTCTCAAAACCACAAAATCTATAATAACACTAAATCAAATCTAACAGAATCTGAAAATCTTATTATTAGACTGAATCAAAATTGCTTATTACGGAACAAAGCTAAAACACAATCTCTGCAGAATAATAGATCCGAAAAAATCTTATTACATAATAAAAAATCTGGAATAATATTATCTAAATCTCATTAAAACAAATCAATTACAAGGAAATCTGAATCCCTCTACTTATCTCATAATCCCTAAATCTAAGTTCTAACTGAAATTGCTAAGCCCTAAAATTCCTAACTATATAAGAAAAGAGAAAATTAAGAAACGGGGGCAGGGGTTTGGCAACAGAAACAGAAAAGGGTTTTACAGAAACAAGAACAGTGGATCTTGACGTAAGAGGGAGGCGAGCATTTGACAGAAGACAAGCTTACTGAGACGAGGAAGAAAATCTTGAACAGATCTTTACCGTTGAAGACGAGAAGAGAAGGCAATTAGAGTTTCCAGATCAAAAACCTTAATCGCTAATCGTTGTTTACCTACTCCACCGTAAGCCATCTCCTTGTCGCCGTATACCGTTGTCCTTAACCGACACCGCTATTGTGACCTACAAAACGAAGAAGAAAGGTTAGCCTTGAAATACAGAAGCTCAAGGTCAGAAAGGACGGAACGACAAAGGGTGAAAACACTTGGCTTTTTCTTTAGTTGTTGTTCTAGTATTGGGGTGATGGGTTTTTGATTTGCGGTAAGGGATAAGGTGTTGGAACCGCCGCCGCCGGAGAATATTAGGGTTTGGGGCAAGGTTGAGAGGTAGGAATAACAGTGAGAGGAAGAAGATGGAGGGATACTGTTGGCGAGGGACAGAGAGGATGAAGTTTTTGGAAAAGCCTAATGACTGTAAAGAGAATAAAACAAATTATGATATCCATTCATATCGATATAGCACGTCCACCATAGCAATTGTGTACGTTCGCTTTTGGCCATAAGATTGTGATCAGGCGGCCATGAGGCCAAGCCGCACCATAAGCTCGCATACACCCGCTACACATAATCAACATGCCCCCTTCAATATCCGTAATGGGCCTAAGCCAAATCCGTTTCACACCCCCCATCCCTAGTTTTACTAAATTACCATGCAACAACACACCCCTTGTCCAGCCTGCATATTGGGGTAGATTCGAAGTATGAAACTGCATGGTTGAAGGAAGGCTTATAAAGATTGATCGGTACTACTTATACCAACAAGATGCGTATTCTTTTCGGTATCCCATTCCATAAGAACTCCACAGTTAAGTGTGCTTGACTCAGAGCAATCTTTTAATGGTTGACCTTCTGGGAAGTTTCTCAGAAAGCGCATGACTGAGGCCAAAGCATGCTGAAAAGACTCGTGTTGGGTTGTGGGGTCAGTAGGTAATCCTAAAAGTATATTGAGGAGTTGCACGGTCCTGTATCATACATAGCTTATCAGTTAATGTGACTACAAAATTTAAATATTTGATCAATTGGGAAAAAGAGATCAAATTGCAATTTAGTCTAGGAACATATAGAACATGTTGAATGGTCCAATTATCACCAAGAGTTGTTGTCCATTCTTGGACAACATTAGCATGTGCCCCATTGGGTATTATAAAAAGAGAAGGAAAAATATCTGAGAGATCAATAAGCAAGCGTTTATCTCCAGTCATATGATATGATGCCCCAGTATCCAATATCCAAGGAGAAAAATACTTATCTGTCAATTTCTTATTTGAGGAAGGTTTATTATTTAAAGACTTGAACATATTCAAGATAGTGTTCCATTGATCATCTGTTAAAGTATGACCAACATCACGTTTTCCTTTGATCATATTCAAGATAGTGTTCCATTGATCATATGCAGAAAAAGATGATGTTGCATATTGAGCAACATTAGCAACACCAAGAATACATTTTCCATCACCAACAACACCTTTTCCTTTTTCGGTGCTCTTTCCATTTCCACGTCCATTATTCCACCACTCTAGATAGCCAAAAAAATTTAAGCAAGAAGCGGTTTCATGGCATGACATCCCATAGTGGAAGCGGACAGTCTTCTCAAAACACCATTTAGATCCACCGTGGTTAGAAGAACCCCCACGGAAAACAAAGGCGACAAACTCATTATGTGCCTCACGCCCTTTCATCAAGGTATTGTGGTGCTCTTATTGAACCACTAGAGAATACACTCGGTTTAAGGAAGGAAGTGGATCTTGAGCAATAATGTTATAATGAATTGTTCCATACAGATAATCATCCAAGCCCATCAAGAGTTGGTGAACTCGCCCATCCTCATATTCCTTGCTAAAATTCGTTTCCCATTTGAAAACACATTTTCCATATGTACAAGCCCTTTTTGTGAGATATATTAACAAATCATCCCAAATTTTCTTTAGATTCCCGTAGTAAGCAGCAATGCTCTAACCATTTTGATATAAACATGCTTATTCATATCGCAGTTGAAGAATACGTGGTATGTTGCCGATAGAGAATCGCTGATGTAAATCGTCCCACAACTCCTTTAACGTATCATAATACGTGTTAGCACGAATATATGAGCTGATGGATTGAATAATCCAAGCAGAATATATTTGACACTCCACTAATTCTCGATCTCGCTTGCATCAACAACTGGTTATGTCACTGTCCTGTCCAAGAAACTGAGTTTGCGCTTTGAACGAAATGCATTACGCATACTGGTTTCCCATACTTGATAATTGTCACCCTTCAAAGATACCTGACAATTTTCATGATAGGATGACCAAAAAGTTTCAAATAATACAGTGATGTCGTATTGAGAAGAATCAACTTCTTCCCTTTGTCGCCGACACTCGAATGAGAAGAATTATGTGTACTTTCTCCATTAGAATTTCTTTAAGCCATGGTACTTTATTGAGACTGGCATAAAACTAAAGGAGGAGAAAAATCATAGTATCAATTTAGGTTTTGTAAACCCAATACCGATACCATAAAAAGATAATGTGAGGCAATTGTCAGCCTTTGTCATTCATTGGAAAATGATTATATGCATAGATTTCCAAAACTACATGCCTAAAGTACAACTGCTAATTGTTTACTAATTAAATGCTAAAGTATAGCTACTAATTATTAACACAATATACTCTAGTCCCTAAGATTTTTTCTTGATATTTTCATTAAAACTGACATGAGCTTTTGTAACACTCTGTAAATACACGTCTAGAATAATATGCAGTGATGTTATAAATGGTACATAGAAACATACAAAAGCGGGAATTAACAAGAATTTAAATTCATATACAATTCAACTCCAAAAATAAAATGTATACAAATAACTTATCAATAACAACACACAGCAGAAATATAAGATTTCATGAGGTCTTCCTGTCATCTGCTCACCAGCAGTCTTCAAAATTGGCCCTCTAGCAATTATTCTACTTAAAACCTGCTCCTCAAAAATAATAAGAGGATTGGGATGAGATTACTAAATCTCAGTGAGTTCCCCTATCTTATGGGTTCACTCGGTTCTACAAGGTGCATGCATCAAAATGGATCCACTATGGACCCGGGGTTTCCTCACGGCTAGGCGTAAGTACACAATAAGAGGTAACGTCACCACTAGATGTCACATGACTAACCAATGAGACGAAAACAAACATATTGTCAAACACAAACAAGAGGTAATGTCACCACTATGGTGGCCCATGCAACCAGACCTTCAGTGAGTGACCCAAGTGCATCACGTCAAGAGACTTTCACATGCACACCGCTAGATGAATCAGATAAGTCCTAAGTGGAATTTCATATGTGACGAGTTACCACAATGGCATTGCCTAAGTGGTGTCATAACCATGCCAACCATCCAAACATAGGTGAATTACCAAGTGCAAACCACGCCTTCTCGACAGCACAAGCCCACTGGGATAAAGCCTGGTGATGTAGCCTACTTGGCACCACTAGAGCCGAGTACCTGAAGTGACATTGCCTACATGCACTACTACAAAACGTACAAACAAAAACGCCCAAGTCACCACGTCAAAAGATCGACCATGGTAGAATCTATTAAACTATGCGCTTTTTTATTTTTATATTTAAGCCACTTTTCACCACAATTGGAAGTTCCAACCGTGACAAAAAGTGGCGCATGGTCATGAGTTTGAATCTTGTTGTTGTTGCTTTTCCACTGTTGCATTTTTTATATTTTATTAAAATACATACAACAACAGTTATTTAATACAATTGTTGTTATATGTAGTGTATTTTTTGAGTTTCTTCACCATCCTTAAATAAATCTCAATCATTCATTCAGTGACTATCAACGCTCAGGACACTACCGTTAGTGATCCGCGTGAAACTTAAAACTTAGGCAAACTTCCAACTTAGACGAACTTCATCTTCTACCTTCAACCATCAACTTTCATTTACGACACCCTATTTCTCCACTAAACCAAGCTCGAAATATCATTTCTTCCATAAGAAAAACTCGAAAGCATCATTTCTTTAATTTATAAATTTTAGAACTTCGTAATTTATTCTCCATCTTGAATGAGACAAGGAAAGTATGGATTCAAGTTAGCAACGTTAGTTTGTTGTTGTTCTTATTTTTCTTTTTTTAGTTATTTTTATTATTGTTGTTCTTGTTCTTGTTCTTATTATTGTTGTTCTTGTTGTTGTTCTAGTTATTGTTGTTCTTGTTATTGTTGTTGTTATACGTTGTTGTTGTTGTTGTTATTGTTTTTCTTCTACTTCTTGTTTTTTTTGTTCTTGTTCTTGTTGTTCTTGTTCTTGTTGTTCTTATTTTTGTTGTTCTTGTTGTTGTTCTTGTTGTTGTTCATGTTGTTCATGTTGTTTATGTTGGTGTTCTTATTGTTCTTGTTGTTGTTCATGATATTCTTGTTGTTGTTCATGTTGTTCTTGTTATTGTTCTTACTGTTATTGTTGTTCTACTACTTTTTTTTATAATTTTATTAAAAGACATACAACAACGGTTAAGTTAACTAATCATTGTAATATCACACAAACTTTCCAGTATATGACAACGGTTCCAGGACCATGATTGTAAGTAACACATTTACAACAACACTCTACATAACAACACATGGACCCGCGTGGTTATATATCTTTTCCAACTATTGTTAAATGCCTTTTTCGTAGTAGTGATGACATCACTAACTCACCATATCAAGCACGCTAATGAGTTACCAAGTGGGAAATGCCTTATAGACCCCCACTTGCACATTTCAATGGTAGCTCGGGTGTGTATGACATAGCGAGAACACCAATGAGGTACCAAGTGGGAAATTCCCAACAGACCCTCACTTGCACATCGTAACGGTAGTACCTGTCATAAGAGATTCAATACCTAGTAGCCTAGGCCTACTTCGGTTCAAGCATACATCCAGTCATTTCACGCATCAAGCCACACAGGCAACATCACCGAATATTCAATCGAAATAAACAGAAAGCAACAATTGATTACATTATACCATGTTATCACATAATACATTTCCAATATATTTATCCATAATGAGAAACTAGTATTTATACATGACATTTCACATTCCATAACACGACTTGACAAGTCACAACATTTCTAAAGAGGCATCTGGTTCCCACTATAGATCTGGACTGAACTCAAGGGAATTAAATAATAAATTCTGCTTCAGGAGGACGTGCTAAGCAGCATCCTAGCACGCTCTGAGAAACGCATTAGGTCAGTCCCAAGAGTGCGTGCTAAGCGCTACCCCGCGCGCTAAGCGTGGTCTGCAAAATGTTGAAAAACCTGAACAAAGATAGTGCAATCTTGGAGTCTCAATTCTCCATTTTTGCACCTCAAAACATGATTTCACAACATCTACATACATATTAGAGCAGGTTATCCCATAAATTAATCATCACTAACCCTTAATCCCCAAATCATGTTATCCCATAAAACCCCAAGTCTCTAACTATGGAACTTACCTTGCATTTTGTGGAGGTTTGGATGGTGATAAAGCGGCTATTGAGTTTCACTCTAAATCAAAATTCCACATCCATGATCATCAAACCCGTATGCATGTCTTCACCAAAATCAACATCAGACCCTCATCTTCAAATTCATTTTTCTCTCTCGTCCCAAACATGCATAAGACAAAGTGTATATGCAAAATGTAGGAAATTTCGTGAGCTTTCTAAAAAGTCCAAAATTGTTTCAATCATAATTACAAGTAGAGAGTTATTACTTTTTTAGTGGAGATTGTCACTAAAGTGCGAAAATGGAGTTTGGAAATGATGAACATGAGTTCCTCCTTTCTCTCTTGCTTCTAAGCTCCTTCTTCCTTCTTTCTCATTCACAAATCTAATTTGGAAATGGCCATTTTACCCTTCAACTATGTGTAAACTACAAATTTTCCATTTAGTTACTTCCTAACCAAATACTTAGCCATTATTCTCATACTTAGGTAATTGGGATGTTACATTATCCCCTACTTATATATAATTTTCCCTCGAATTCATTTCAATTACCAGGACGAACTATCTTCTCATATCTTCTTTTAATCAAGAGGGTGAATGCTTCTTATATTCCTCCTTTGGATAACTATGCAATTCCTCCCAAAAGGTTGTCCCATCCAAGAAAATAAAACCTTTGACACACTTGTGTCCTAGTAATCTTTTTTGAGAACCTTAGTTCTTACACCCAATGTCCCTTTTGATGCTCCACTTTGCAATACTCGGAAATAGATCTCTCCAATACCTCCGACCTTTACTCCTTTGTATTGAGTATTCATAACTTCGGAAATCCTTGAAATCTACTTTGATTGGATATTCGTCATCTTCAACTTTGCTAAGCTCATCCTTGCTCAACACATGCAACTGATTTCCACTTCTTTTCCCATGGCTTCTAATTCTCAGATTATTAGAATAACTTGCTACAAGTCTACCTTCACTATGTAACCAAAGCTTCTCACTTCAATCCTTCCTTTAATCTTGGTTGTAACATTGAAACTAAGAACCGCAAGAGTGTACAGTTTTGCAACTCACAACCATTAGCCTAACAATTGCACACAACGTCTCTCCAATGAAGAGTAAATCCTCACGGTTATCCCGCATCTACCCTCTAAGTCTCCATATACGCTTACAAGTGCACAATACATGGCCACAGTGAGTCAATATCAAGTAAGACCCTTTACTTGTCTTCAATATTCCAATGGTCACGATACCCTATCTAATTCTCGATAATTACAAGCTCGGTCTTTGGTTCATGAACATATGATCACATGTCAACCATGGAGTCTCCTCTAAGCTTGTCCATCAAGAGTACCTCTCTAGGTTATGGTGGATCCTGGAGAGATTGAGACAAACGAAACATTGCTTCGACAATTTTCTCTTAGGAAGATATCTCCACTCAAAGCCCATCGTACAAGTAGTCTGCCTGCATCTACTATTGGCTTATCTAGTTTTCCTTGTCTACTGCGCTACTCTGATCTGAATTAATCACATACTTCTTGAAATCCTCTGAATCACACTACGTCCACCATCCACTTAGTTCCATTACTCCACTATACTTATTCCCTAATAGCAACAGTTTCTTCTCAACATACGTCCAATCACAATACGTACTAGAATCTTAATCACACTCATCAACAACTACTCCTTAAGGTTGGGTAATTTCCAATATTAGGTCACTAAACATTCCATCATTCTGGGTTAGGTCCATTTTAACATAACTTGGTCACACGCTTCGGTTCCAAAACGTCTAAAGTCGACTACTCACTGAATAAGAGTTCGTCTTGCTTCATTGATTCTCACATCGTACAACTGCTACGATAACTCTGCCAACTTTTCCATAGCTTATTCCCAACCATATGGCTTCATACCGTTGGTGTGGCAACATCTCTAATAACTCATGTGACTTATCCGATATAACAATCCTTTCATAGTCGCACTTCATTCACACAGTCATTTAATGCCTTTTTGTTTCTAAATCTGACACTAAACCGACTTCCTCAGTTACATTCCTCAATGCAACATTTCTAATGGCTAGAGTATAGTTACAATGCAAGGAATCATACTTTTCACCTTGGACATTCCCCTTTGAAGTTTCTCGGCACTCCAAAATCAACGTGTCTCTGCTTTACCGAGACTGACATTTCTTCACTTCTGAAGATATATAGACACTCCTCTAGATACATCTCGCATCGAGTTATCCCAAGATATACTTCATCTATTCTAACACTGATTTACCAATGTTAAATAATAGCCATACAATGTGATGGCCAGGATATGAGGATCAGATATCAGTTCCACCTCAAACATTTATGCATAATAATCCACTTAACATTCCACGAAACAAGAACTATATACAAGGTATCACCTGATATCATCCATGCGGCCAAGACCACTCAGGGTCCACACAAGTGTAGTATCTGAATTTGATTCATCCCACTATATCCTTCTTGGATAGTTCTTGTTGTACCCTAAAATTTTCCCTCTCATTTCTCAAAGAATTTTCTCACAAGATTTCTATTGGGCCAAAACTGCACAACGCTTGATCAGCTCAAGTTGCCATGGGTCATATTGGATTTACAAGCATCAAGTCAAAGAGGGAAAATGTTGAAAAGGGAAAGAAGATAAATTTGATTTTTTGACAAAAAATTAAAGAAAAGTAAGCTTTCTTCGATTCATGCTGGGCATTGTTTCAATTCATTCTTATTTCACAAGTTTCGATTGGGGCATTGTTTCCTTCGAACCAACCTATTTCGAATCCACCTTAATGCCTACATCGAAACCACCTTCAATCTTGCTTCAAATATACCTTCAATATTGCTTCGAATCTACCTCAATGCCTACAAGATGCGTATTGGGCTTACTTCAGATTATTTTCGACACCCCCTTGTTTTACTTAACAGCTAGAAAACGCACCCCCTAGGTTAAATCTATTATTTCTTTTGTTATTTTCAATATATTATATTTTTATCTATTTTTAATTCTTATACTTATGATTTTTTTCATATAATAAATATTATTTATATTTTCAATAATTATTATTATTAATTTTTATATTTATTATTATTATTATGTATGTTATTATTTATTATATCATGAAGATAAATTATTTTTATATCAAAATGACATATATTATTCTATATATTTTTGCATTAAATACCCTTTTTTTAATCATGCATTAATCAAGACGTTTTGCAATTAATATTATTAAAAAACACAAACAAATCTCAAACTATTCTTGCGAAAAAATTAAGCTAATCAACAGTCTTTTTTGCAAATGGGTTTCAAACTAATTTTGACTTATTGTGCACTCAGTCAAAATCTCCACAATCACTACTCCCGACCGAGTGCAAAGTGATTCAAAATATGTTTGCAAACCCCTAAAAGACACAAACCCATACGAACTACGAATTGGGACTCTGATTCCTCATAAGAGGATACGTAGGCATACGATCAAAAATCGTGGCGAGTCTTTCTAATTAAAACTTAAAATCTTGTTTACCCCAAACCTAAACCTAGAGATTAATATCCTTGTGAACAAGGTAGATGAAAGATGTCTAACACCTTCCTTTCGTCTAATTGAGTCCAACCTAGAATCTCTGACTGCGAATTAGGGTTTCCTATTAGATACCCTTCCCTAGGATAAAAACTAATAGTGGCGACTATGATTAAAAAACCAGTCGCTGCAGCTGGCGACTCTGCTGGGGACTCTCCTTAACCCTAGGTTTAGATATTTTTGGGGTTTCTTATTTTTATTTACTTTATTTATTTATTGCATTTATCTATTTTATCACATTTATTTATTTACCGTTTAATTTATTTTATTATCACATATTTGCTATGTGGCGGGGTTTTATCTATAAAAAAAGTATTTCCAATAAACCTTAAAAAGAAGGTTCATCTATTAGCTTAGGGGGTATATCATCCCTGCGAGTTTATGTGACGACTTCTCCTAGAGTCAGTGAACTTCCAAGAAAGGAATACTTATCAAGAGATATCCTATTGACGAGTAGGACTTTGGAAGGTCACCCATGACTCTTTATAACGACCTTAACCAAAAATCTCATGAGAGACCTTTCACGACTTTGAGACAAAAGTCTCAGTCCGTAAAGAGGCTCCACCTAAGGGAGGCCCTTGTGCCTTTTCCCTCTGGTATTATTCATGACACCCTTAAGAAAGCCACCTTGTGGGAGGGTAGATCAACTGTAGGTCAAAACTAAGGAACCTACCTTATAAAGGTACTTATAACAAAACCCCGTCACTGAACCATACATCCCTACCTTATAGGGGTATCTATTACAAAAATCCTGGCACTCGAACCTACACCTATGCATTCATATATTTCATGTATTCGTCATACATTCATCATATATTCGTCACCCGTCTCTTTATCTTATTCACGAGGTATAAAAAAATAAAATCAAGATCTCGGTGACTGTCCTTAGAAATGGATACCGAAGGAAACAACTTGCCCGCGTCAACACGCAAAACATGTCTGAAATCAAGGCCACGAAAAGGGAATAATGTGCTGAAGATTTTCTCAAGCTTTGTCAGGTCAAGGTGGATGACCTCCAGATCAGATATCCGCAGGCGCACCTAGAAGACTTATTTCCTTTTGCTTGATTTCACGCAAATAAAGTATTGGTTTAAGATTGTAATATTTTTCAATATCTGAATTATGTTACCTTCATTAAAGGCCTTTTGTTTCCACATCTCGTTTGCGTATCTATTTTAAATAAAGCCATCGAATAAAAATGAGCAAAAGATAAACATGTACTCAAGTGAATAAGACATTTAACACAAAAAACCATTTCATGTTCATACACATTTGTTCGCACGCATGCATTCGCGAACACCTGCATATCACGTCAAAACTCATTTTTTTCAAAAAACATCTCTCCAGTTGAACCATTGGTAGGAGAAGATCTCCACCTTGTGATCGGTGGAAATAGAACTGACTGTTTTGAAATGCTGGTTCGCGAAATGTCGCAGTAAGCAAGAGTCGCCACCGTCTTTTATTTTCTCCAACAAGGAAAGGACAAAAGCACAGCAAAATTCCTTTTCGAGATGTTTCTCGGTTCGGGAGGTAGATTATAGAAAGGGAAGGTGTTAGCACCCTTTCTATCCATGGTTATCCATGGGCTCTTAGATACTTGCTCTTATGTTTTCAAAAGATGTTTGCTTTTCAAATGTGTGTGGGTTTTGAAAAAAAATTCGTGGAAAGATTTCTGAATGACTCTTGTATCTGTCCTCAAGAGTGTTTGAAAAATTGTTTTGAAAGCTTTTGAAAGTGTCAGTGTGAAAAGATTTTTGATTTGTTTTTTAAAGAGAGCGAGTATCCATGAGTCATCTACCTACCCTAAGGAATTAGGCTGTGTAGAAGTCCTTAAGGTAGTGCCATCCCACCATTGAGAGGTAGGTAGCACCACCGTTGGAGGTGTTCGGGTCAATTCGATTGTAGGGACAGTGTGGTCACCGAAGTAACAGTTAGGACACCTTAGAAGCTACCCTTATGTCCTAGATCCTTTTTAATCCGAGGCAACCGTTCCGAGGCAACTGTTTCGAGGCAACTGGACATGGACATAAGGACCGCTAAAACGTCCTATACTTGACGACCACGTTTCGAAGGCAACGAGTGAGGCGTACCCTAGAAGTGGTGTGTGTATTTGTGTTGTTTTCATGTTATGTTTTATCTTTGATCAGGGCATTGTGAGCTACGAGTTGTTTTTAATTACCATACATTCTTTCATGCAATTTAGAATTCAGAAGTGCGGAAAATTAAAAGACGGAAAGATAAAAGCTACGCTATTACAAGGCGCGGGTCTATACATCGCCAAAATACAAAGACCCGTTTTTGATAAAAATGCGGAAAGTAAAAAAGCAGTAAACCTAATTACTATTACATCCGGAAAGCAGTTTCATAATAGTCGATAAGAAAATAATGTGCGAAAAGAATTAAAATGAACGTCCGAGGGTTTTGACCCTTTGCTTGAAATTAAATGAAATTAAAACCTAATTATTATTTAATTAAAGAAAAGAAAATGTTTTTTATGTTTTTTTGGTATTTATGGAAATAAAGAAAAGAATTTAAAAGGAAACCCTAATTCTAAATTATTTTTAGTTATTAATGAAAATACTAAAGTTAACCTAATTTACTAGTTAATTAATTTACATGTTTATTTACAAAAATAAATAGTAATTAATAATAATAAATAATGAGGAAAATAATTAATTAAGAAAAAGATGAAAATGTCAAAAAAAAACCTAATTCTATATATTTTTTATTTGTTAGGAAAAAGATTAAATTTTAAACCTAAATTAAACTAAATTAATTGTTAGTCATTTATTTACAAAATAGATTAATGGTAAATTTAATGAATAATTAAAAATAAAACATTTTTTAGTTTCTGATTTTTATTATGAAAATTAATTAATGGTGAATTAACAATTAAAACAATTAAAACAATTAAAAAGAATGAGAGAAGAAAAGAAAAGAAAAATTAAAAAGGATGCAAACCAAGGGGGGTGTCAGGCCCATGTGGAGGTTTTTTGGGAGTAATTCAGGCCCATTAAGACAAAGCTCGTTTGACTTTCCATGATTGTGTGCACATTGGTTGACTGGGGTACACCCTGGATTTCATTCTGAGGCCACTGGATTGGACCTTGAAGCCACTTGGCAGGCTAACGCATGAGCATGTATGGTGGAACGTTTGATGGAAGCTGCATTGGAATACAATAGAACAAAAAATATCAATTATATGGGGGGACCTGGGAATCGAACCCAGGTCCCAGCACTCACCAAGCCACTTCCCTTGCCAATTGAGCTATTGCACGCGTTTGTACATATAATGGAAAACAAATATTATATAAAAAAAACAAAGGTTAATGGTATAAAACAAAAAAAACGCGCCAGATATTTGAATCTTCCAATCACGCTTGGACAGCTATTGTCTTCTTCATCTTTTTAGCTGCAACATGAACAAGATAGCGGGGGTTTTAAACCCCCCACTAAGTGCAATAGTGAAAAATAGCGAACAACTCTGTGAGTCACATAAATTGAGCGCGAGGTTGCCATTCAACTCGTATTGAGCTTTTGAATTCAGTTGTATAGGTCTCAAGGTTTAATTTTTCCTCTACAAGAAAGCCTTATTTTGAAGCTTCAGAAACCCTAGGTTTCATCCATGGTGAATTTCGTTTCAAGGCATATTAATGGAATTAAATCATACCAAAAGCTTCGCCTGAATGCTGTGAACACAAAACAATCAACCAAATGTATTAAAAATGCATGAATCGTGATGTGCAAATCTGGAAAATAAAGCAAACCGTGTGGCTCGTGTTCTTGGATTATTTGCGCGTTTGGACTAGTTCTTGATTGTAATAGCTTCCTAGCAATGTCAGCAACGTATTGGAAAAGATTTCAGGCCTTGAATTGTCCTGCAACTATGAAATCAGTTTCACAATTTTCTTGGAATTTTTGCAACTTGGTTATGGATTCTCAGCAGCTTTTTCGTGTCTGAAGGAATAGGGTTAGCTCTTGCATATGTATGTGAATGATTCTAGGTCAAAAATAAGCCCACAAGTCCATGGATTAATGACTTGAATATTTGATTTTCAATTATGTGATTTTCAATCTTTTGCCATGAAAACTTTGCCAATTATGGAAGATCTTGTCCCCTTGGATGATGCACGAAATCTTTAGCATATTTGGAGTATATTTGCTGCATAAAAAGATTTAAAAAGGCATATCTTTGAATTTTCCCATAATTAAAACTAATTAAATGAATTAATATAAATATAAATTCAATTAATTAATCAAAAATAATAAAATAAATTATTTTGAGCTCAATGGGTCGTGCATAGGCTTTGGGTAATGATTCAAGGAAGAATTTGAGGCCCATTCGCAAATTTGAAGTGTTTTAGGCAAATTTGACTTTTGAAAGTTCCCAAAAATTTCCCAACTTCTCCAATGCATATCTTGCTCAATTTTGAAGCTATGAACATGTTCTTGGACATTTTGTAAAGGTCTTGAAGTCCTCTAACCAGTGTCTTTGGTCCCATGTCATTTTGATTTACCAATCTCAAGTTATGGTCTTTGACTTAAAATGCCTTTTTGTTGACTTTTGAAAATGACCTATAATGTTGAAATTGATAACTTTTTGTGAGAGCATTTCTTGGACTTGGAGTGTGAAGATAATGAGCATTGGATGGGATTTTTCTGATAAACCATGAGGAAGTTATGCCTTGGTCAATTTGCAGTTGACTTTTCAGCTGTTCAAAAATAGAAACTTTTGCATCTTGAGACTTTTTGAGCCATGCTTGTGGAATCATGATCAAGAATTGATCAAATGATGATTGTGGCTTCAAAATAAGATGTTGACCAAAAATTTTGACTTTTGACTGTCAAATGACCATTTTGCCCCTGCAGTTAACTGTGGAGCAATTGGGGTTTTTGACTGGACAACTTGATGCTGTGAGTCTTGAAACTTGGCATATAGATGCTTGACAATGTATGTAGTCATATGGGACTTGATTGGACCCTTGAAAACCTCAATTTCTTTGCCAAAACCAAAACCCTAATTTTGACTGTGTTAGGAGGCAATTGGACTGTGCAACCCTTGAGAGATTTTGAAGCTTTTGGAGATTGATCTTGACAAATCTTGAAGAATATGGGAGGGCAAATTTTGCGGTACAACACACCTCCTTGGCCTCCATATCAAACAAGGGCATATCAACATAAATCAATGGAGAAAATCGAGAAAACTCAGGCTGCGTTCAAAGAGGATCTCGACCAAGTGAAGGGTGATTTCACTTCAATGAAGGAGATCTGAGTCAAGTTCTCCTAGCTTTGAAGAACATTATTGGCAGACAAGACCAGATTCCCATGGAAGCTTTCGAGGAAGTAGCCCAAATTATTGGTGCATCAAGCGGTCACCAACCAAGAAAAGAGCCAGAAGCAGGACCCTAAAAGTTCGTCATGGCCCAACAAGAAGTTAAAACTAAAGGGTTTGTCTCACCCCCACCAAAAGCAAGGGCATCGTATACCCTACGAATTCCAGTTAACAATGCAGATAACTACTTGGACCTGCAATACGGAGACCACGACCTAGAGGATGCCAACCAAGCTCCTTTAAAGACAACGGGTACTTATGTTGTTGATAATCCACTGGTAATAAATGATTATAAAGCTCTGGAGGAAAGATTAAAAGTTATGGAGGGTTTCGACGCTTTTGAAGTAGACGCTCTCGAAATGGGCCTAGTTCCTGATGTGGTGATTCCACCAAAGTTTAAAGTACCCGACTTTGAAAAATACAAGGGGCTCACTTGCCCAAGAAATCATCTTTGCATTTATTGAAGGAAGATGCATGCCCATGCCCATGATCAGAAGCTGATGATTCAATATTTTCAAAATAGCCTGAGTGGGGCATCTTCAGACTGGTATATGCAATTGGAGCGAACACATATTTGAACCTGGGCAGATCTTGCTAATGCTTTCCTAAATCATTACAAATATAACCTGGACATGGCGCCTACCCGCATGCAACTCCGGAATTTGTCCCAGAAGAAAGGGGGTTCCTTCAAGGAGTATGCTCAGAGATGGAGGGAGTTGGAATCCCGTGTGCAACCAACACTGTTAGAGAATGAGTTAGTAGAGACTTTCATGGGAACTTTTCATGAGCTGTATTATGATATGATGGTTGGAAGTATCTCTTCGGGGTTCTCAGACCTAGTAACCATCGGAGAAAGAATCGAGACTAAGATAAAAAGTGGGAAGATATCAGGAGGACCATCAAATACCCCCTACCATTCAAGAAGGCCTGCTTCAAGCGTCCCCAAAGGAAAAGAAGGAGAAAATAATGTTGCAGCGTCACAACCCATGGTACCACAACCATTAGTGATCCCACTAGGGCAGCAGCAAGGTAGAAGGTCACCCAAGAAATTTGATCCACTCCCTATGCCACCTATCCAGTTATTGCAACAGCTAGTTAAGGCATCCTTAGTGGAACTCAAGCCTCTAGCTCCTCCAGTCGGGCCACTCCCACGAAGATACGATGCTAACGCCAGATGTGAGTATAATGCTAATTCTCCTGGACATAACATAGAGCAATGTTGGCCAATCAAGAATAAGGTCCAAGATTTTTAGAATCCCAAGACATCACCTTCGAGAAGCCTAACATCAAATCAGACCCTATGCCTTTGCACAATGGGCCGACAATAAATGCAATTGAAATAGTCACTGACTATGGGGCAAGCAGACAAGCAAAAACCCAGATAAACTCGCTGAAAGAATATATGTTGGGATGTGAACTCCCATTATAACACAATGAAGCTTTTGAAAGAGCTCTACAAAGGCTAGGGGGTCAGGGGATAGTCCAGTTTGGACAATACCCTGTAGGAAAATATGAAGCTACTCTGAAGGGAGAAGCACATTTTCCTCCAATCCAAGAGACCTTTGTCAACAACGGAGTAGTGCATGGCGGACATATGGAGAGGATATCCAATAAGGCCAACACCAAAGGGGAAACTGAACTCATCTGAGAATGCGCCCCAGGAGGAAAACTCAAAAGATGGACGACCGTGGAGATTCTTGAGATCTTTTTCTTTCCTAATTAATTTTTCTTGTTTTTGAAAGAACCTATGTTAAGCTCGAGACATAGGGGTTGCTTGTAAGGGTTTCCCCGTTTTGTTTCAGACAATATTTACGATTAATGAAAGTTATATTTTATTTTCAATCAAGATCCCTCTTCTTTCTCTTGCATTTATATCTTAAATTTAAAAATGGCAATACTTTCTCTGCATATGCATTTTCAAATATTCAAATACTATAGTTGCACCAAAGCACGATAAAGGTGCAAATTCATGCCCAAAACCACCGATAATGCTATTGCTTCGATCCAATATAATTTTGATGCACTTATCAATTAAGCTGAAGAGGAAAATGATAAAGATCTTGAACTCTCTGAGAAAATGGCGGGGGAAATAATAAAAAAAGGAGATAAAAATATAAAACTGTATTAAGAGGCTATTAAGACCATTAAACTGGGCACAAGGGAAGATCTGAAAGAAACCAAGCTAAGGGGAAATGTTAGAGCGGAGCCACAAAGAAGTTGATCAAGTTATTGCACATATCTGCTTGTTCCTACAGAAACAGGACAAGGTTAGATACATACATGATGGTGGACAGGTCACCTCTTTAATGAAGGTTGTTCGCCAGTTAGGCAAAAATAAGCGACTATGAAATATCAGGACCTGACAAAGAACCTAAGCCAGGGGCACATTGGACACTCATGTTCGACGGGGCTTCAAATGCATTGGGGTACGATATAGGGGCAATTTTGACCTCTCCAAAGAATTATCACAAGCCATATGTCAGGTCAATGGCGAATGTGATACTAAATATCCAAAACGGATTCCATATCGGAATCATGTTATAAAACTGACTACGGAATTCACAAAGATCACTTTCAGTCACATCCCAGGAGAATAAAATCAAATGACGAACTTCCTGGAAGCTATATCGTCTATATTCAAAGTAACTTGGTCTAACCACGAACCGCGCATCACAAACAGACGCTTCGAAGAGCCCGCACATTGCCTTGCTATCAAAAACTGACAATATAACAAGCCTTAGTTTCACGACATCCAGAAAATGCCTCTAGCATTGGTAAGCAAACCCTACGAGAATCATCCGCGAAATTCTTTCCAGGTAACAGTATACTGTAGAATACGAACCACGACATGGTCTAGTACTCAAGAAGATTCTGCTACCTCGCCTCCACTCACATGGTAAATGGACACCTAATTACGAAGGTCCATACACAACATTCTCTGGTGGTAGTCTTATCTCCACAACAATGGATGGGGAAGACTACCGCACCCGGCCAGTTCGGACGCAGTCAAAATCATTATGTATAAAAAGCTCACTAATCTCGAACCTTAACCAGGCGACTTAGGCAAAAGGGAGCACCCCGGTGGATTGAAAACCCTAAAGGGAGATCCAGGCAAAAATTAGAGGCATATAGACAAAAAAATCATCCTGGTGGATTGAAAACACAAAAGGGCAATCCAGGCAAAAGTTAGGGATTCCACGCAAAAAAAAATAATAAACAAAAAGACTGCAATCTAAGAACTGCGACTACGGACCACGACGGGAGAGATAGATCTAGATCATTCAACTCAGAAGTAAAGGAGATAAGATCATTAAAAGGATATTGGGGCACAACAGTAGCAATTATCATTTCGACTAACTCATGTTCAGGGACTACTGTGAAACATCTAGATTTCAAGAGTCTGAACCTATTCAGATAGTCATTTATGGGTTCAGTAAATTTCCTCTTAACACTGGCTAGTTCCTTCAGACTTATTTTAGATTGTCCCATGTAGAACTGTTCATGGAATAATCTCTCCAACAGAGCCCAAGTATCTATGGACCCAGGAGGCAAAGTGGTGAACCATGTGAAAGCGTTCTTAGTTAGGGAACTTGGGAAATATTTGATCCTAAGGTCTTCATTATTTGCTATATCTCCTGCTTCGGTTAGATACCTGGCTATGTGTTCGACTGTTGATTCATTGGTATCTCCAGCAAACTTTGTAAACTTAGGGACTTTATATCCCCTTGGTAAATCAGTATGCATTATGTAATCTAATATAGGAGAGGCATAATTTGGCCTTCTAATTCCTGTATTGAGGCCATTATGGGCCATGATTCTCTCTATCATGGTGGTTAGATTATTTTCTGCCAAGATGTTATCGTTTCGAATTCTGTGAACGACTGCATCAGCATCTTGATTTCGACCCACCATGACAACTCCTCTAGGTTGTTCTTCTCAAAACTCTGGGACTTCTAACCTTTCGATCCTTGCCCCTGGTTCTATAATTTCCCTTTGTGGGCCTTGAATCATTGGGGCTTCTAACCTTTGTGCCCTTGCCCCCAAATTAACCCCCTCTCTGGCTGGTCTATAGGGTGGGTCATCAGCAACTTGTTCTATGATAGGTACGTTTGCTCGAACTCCCGCCTGATTCTGCCTACGCCTTTCTGGGGGAGCGAAAAAATCTGCTATTCGACTCATGTTATCCGCGTTTTCTCTGTTTGTCACAGTTACATTTTGTACTATTGGGGCAAATATCTCTTGCATAGTTTGCACTAACACTCCTATCATATTATGGTTACTATCATCCATTAATTGCCTAAAGGCCAACTGATTTTCTGTGGTTAAGATAGGCATTGCACTATAACCTACTGACCCTTGGTTATTTGTCATAAATTGATTTGCCCCAGACCCAGACCCTAATTATGGTGACGTATTCGATGTCGAAGTGTGAAGACCCGCCATAAAAGATGTTGGCATCCCATAAGAGGAATTTTTGTGTCTGTTAGCATCGAACCCGGGTGGTCTAGTTAGTGGGGTGGCGAAATGGGTTTGTGTCCCTGATGGTGGAACGAATCCCCCAGGATAACCAATGGTTCCTGTATTTCCTAGGATCGAACTGTTAGTCGACATGCCACTTGTTCCATTAGTGGCTACACTACTGGTAGAAGATGCAACAGACTGTGCGTTCGAAGGGATCGCATTAGATGTTCCCGTCGAAGCGGACATATTAGTTCCTGTTGCATGTGGGATATTTTGTTCCCCCTATTGATTGTCTGGATTAGACATCTTGTTTAAACGTTTTCTTCTGGTTAAGGGTTGGTTGCTATTGGTTATTCTACCACTTCTAAGGTTCATATAACAACGAACTTATCATTCAGAAAGTACTTTTACAATGGTTATGTCCCAACAATCTTTACTTTGTTCTAAGTTTTGTAACGACCAATGAGGGTCCCACCAGGTGTGCCAATTTGTTTATAGTGATTTCTGGTAAACAACCGCTAGTCCTCCAAACTATCAAATAATCTTAATGACTGTTATTTAATCTCTCTGGTAACTTGCAGGATCGACTAGATTGATCCTATGGGGTATTGGTCGTTTGGATAGTTCTAATTGTAAAACTGATATTCATAGTTAGGATTTGTATTTGGAATTTTTTATGGACGTTCAACTCACTTCGATTACCATATTAAAAGGATCTAATGACATGATCAAGTAAAGACATGTGAAACTAAATTGCATGAACAAAGATTCGATTGCAAAGAAGTATGAAAATGCAAGAAACAAGTAAATAACTTTGAAGTATAAAAGCATGAAACGTAAAAGAATTTCTGAAATGTAAAGGATTTGAAATAGAAGGAAAGCGTTTAAATGCAAGAAATCAGTAAATGACTTTGAAGGTAAATGTATTCGAATGACAAAATCATGAAGATAAAAGCATGAAATGTAAAAGAGTTTTTGAAATGTAAAGGATTTGAAATAGAAGGAAAGCGTTTAAATGCAAGAAATCAGTAAATGACTTTGAAGGTAAATGTATTCGAATGACATTTACATGAAGATAGAAGATAAACTGGAAATGATAAAGAGTTTTACTGAATCATAAATATTTGGTGTTATCATACGTACATTGTTCGAGCATTCGTTTCCCTAGCCATGTGGTATTTTGAATGTTTACTGAATTTTGTACAATAGATATGACACACGAAATCCTAACGCTAAGACTTCTATTTATACTACTTCGACCATAACGGTCTTGCCTATCAGACTCTGCCACGTTCAGAACATGCAGAGCACTGCTCCTCTCTAGCTTCCACGCGTCTTCGAACGCTCCAGCGCATATATTTAAATTTCGAACATCCCGCTTGCGTTTGAATTTCAAATGTTCTGGCACTCTTCGCTTCGAACTCGTTTCTTAGACACAGTCTCGTTACCACTTTGAGGCTTCTTTTAAATATATCTTCACAACTGTCACTCGAAGCTCCGAGCTTTGACATATTCGTTCGAAGAACTGCTTCTACCATTCCGAACCGTAACATCTTGTTTTATTCCAACGAAACATCCAACTTGCTTCGTTTCGAACTGTGTCATCAAAATCTTCAGCCAACAGTGGCATACCTCAAGTATTTCATCAACTTGACGATCATTAAAGAGTAGAACTAGGGAGCTGCATGCTTGGTATACATGTACTCTAAGTTGAGCGAAGGTTCTCTTTGGATGACAAAGTAAATGATAGGCTCATGCACACTATTGATTGTAATTTTCATAACCACTATTAATTTAAAAACAAACTTTTTTTACACTTGTTAATAATGTTTTTTTCTTATTCATTTTCCACTTTCACCGCATACACAGGTTTAAGCGTGTGCGATCATATACTGAGGATTGCCCATGTGCTTGCATGTATCTCACACGCATAGGGAATGATGTGTGAGTTCACTTTCCTATTAGAGATATTTTGTATGATGTCAAAACTAGGACATTTTGGCATTTATGTTTACTAGACGGTTTCCTCTGAGTTTTGATGTGCATATGAGTATTAGGAAGTCTAGGAATTGTTTAGAAAAAGTTACATGCATTAAAAATAAAATTTTATGGGAAAAATAGGTTTATGTGTCGACACATACGTGTTATGAATCGACACATGTGGATACTTTTTAAATCCTATAGCTTTAATTTGTATGAGTCAACACATACGACGTATGAGTCAACATATACATATGATTTTTAAACTCTGTAGGCTTTGTAATGCATGAGTCGATGCATGACCTATATAGGCCGCTACATTACCTATATAGGTCGACACATGTGTCAAAATGAGTCGACTTATGACTTATATGTGTTAAAAAATTTGAAATTATGCATTCTTTTTTAAACTTCTAGTTTTCCTTTTGCCTCCAACTTGCACACACACACACACACACACACACACACACACACACACACACACACACACACACACACACACACAGATACATATATATATATATATATATATATATATATATATATATATATATATATATATATATATATATATATATATATATATATATATATATATATATATATATATATATATATATATATATATATATATATATATATATATATATATATATATATATATATATATATATATAAGGAAACCATAAATATACAAAGAAAGTTCTCTTCATCTTTAATCTCTCACCTATGCATACACATAACAATTACACATAATCATTCTTGTTGGGTGTCATCTAGATTAAGAATTGATAACATCCAATTTAGGTTGTTGAATTGTAAATCAGGTTGAGATTCTTTGGGGGTTTCATTGGGAAAAACCAGTTAGGGTTTGTCCTTCAAGATCAAGGATTGATTTGGGGGTTTTTGACAAGATTTTTCAATTCAGATTCAGCTGAGTGGAAGTGGGTTTGGACAAAGGAGTAATGGTAATCGAAAAATCGATTGAAAATCTTGGGTGACAAAAATTCGCAATTTGGACTTAATCGAGTGAAAGGTTTGAAGAACGGTGGTTCGGCCAATGGAGTAACGGTAACCGGAGGATCAAATTGGTATTGTTGGGTGACTGGTCGAGCTCAAGATCAAGGGAAGAAAAAGAGCTAGAATAAACATCAAGCATTGGGTTTGTAGAGTTGTATTGCTACTTTTCTCTTGTAAACAATTTTTTTCAAAATAAGATTGATTATCTCAATTCCGAACGGAATTGGGGGAAGACGTAGTCATAGCGAGAACGATTGGTTAACTACCTAAACAAATCTTCCAGTCCTCTCTCTCTCTTTCCCTCTCTCGATATGTATAGAAAAATCTTTGCTTATTAAACTTGAAAGTGTTTTGTTTATTAGATTACAATCCAAAAGATTGTAATTAGTTTTTCATATCAACAAAACCAAAAGGAAAATATGAAAAATTGGTTGTACACCAAGTGTTTGATCATTTGCTTAGCATTGTTTGTTGTTATAATTTCCATTGGAAATATATTGCATTTGTGATCATATACGAGCTATTGTGAAAATATATTGGCTAAGTGACTTATCACTTTCATTGCATCTCATATTGGTTTTACGCATATATAAGTTTTTCGATAACGGTTTGGTTTAGACGATATTTTGATCTAATATCGTTTTTTACTGTCCATAGTTAACACTTTTTAAAAATATATTTTAAGAAATTTTAATGTGGGGTCTATTCACACCCCTCTAGATAAGTTGATTTCGTCTAACAAGTGATATCAAGAGTTCTGGTTCATTTCGTGCTTCAAAAATGCTTATTAGATTATGACTTTTGAACCTAAAGGGGCATACAATGGAACATCTATTTTTATCAGTGAAAACTATGATTATTGGAAAGCTTGTATGTGTATCCATATTAACTCGATTAAAAAGAAAGTATGAAACACCATCAAGAATGGTCCTAATCAAATTACAATGTCCAATGTTGAAGGTGTTGTCATACTTAAACCGGAAGCACGATGGGATGAAAATGGTAAGAAGTTATGGTCACTAGGAGGATAAATATCATCGTGTTTCTCATTGTGAGACCGCTAAAAATATGTTGGACCCATTACAAGTTGCCCATGAGGGAACTAATGAAGTCAAACAAGCTAGAGTCAATACATTGAATCAAGAGTTTGAACTATTTTGTATGAAGCATGGTGAATCCATTGCCGACATGCAAAAGAGGTTCACTCATCTCAAAAACCATTTGAATGCACTTGGGAAACTGATTTCCAATGAAATTACTACTAATATAGTTTTGAGATGTCTTAACTGGGAATGGAAACCTAAGGTCACTGTAATCAAAGAATCAGATGATCTTACAACATTAGACCTCACAACTTTATTTGGAAAACTTGAAGAACATGAGAAAGAATTCACTTGCTTGGAAAAACATGAGAAAAAGCATGATAAGAAGCTAAAGAAGGAGAAAGTAAAGGAAAATGAGGTAGAAAAGAAGTATATTGCTCTAAAGGCTTCTAGTTCGAGGTCCTCAACAAATGAGCAAAGTGATAGTGAAATAAGTGACGACGAGAACTTGAATGATGAAGAAATGGGGCTTTTTGTGAAAAGTTACAATAGATATATCAAAATAAATGGTGTAAAGTACTCCGACAAAAACCTCATCAAATTTCAAAGACAATCAAACTCATCAAAGAAGATGATGATAATAAGAAAGGAAAATCGTAAGGTTCATGTTACAATTGTGGCAAAATCGACCATTATAAGTCAGATTATCCATTGCTTGACAAAGATAAGAGAAAAGGTCAACACAAGAAATCTAGGAAGTCTAGAAGAGCCTATATTGCTTGGAAAGGTGATAGTTATTCCTCAAGTGATAAAAATTCAAGTGATAGTGAAGTAGAGGCAAATGTTTATCTCTCGATCCATCAACGTTAAAAGAAGAAAAAGAATGTAAGTCATTCTAAATATGAACATGTTGAAAAATTGTCTTATATTGAGTTACTAATAGCTTTTGAAAATCTACATAGAGAAGCAATATGTGCTTTTAAAAAGTTAGCTTCAAAGAAAAGGATCTTTTCACACATAGAAGCTAAGTTTTTAGAAACTGAAAAGAAAATGAAAGCTCTAAGCAATCTACGATAGATATTCAAAAAGTTAAAAAGGAGGATGAAGAACCATCGTGATTCGGTTGTGAAACATGTCACATTTGGCAAAAAGAGACTAATACTATTAAAGCAAAATTAGAAAAGGCATTACAACCAAATGTTACATTTCCTATTGATCCCTCAAAGCTTAAAAAGTATTTGAATAAACCATATAAAAAGTATAGTTTAGTTAAAAGGG